>CM072997.1:260341346-262741346 GCA_037038555.1 Rhynchonycteris naso
GGACAGAGAGAGTCAGAGGGATAGATAGATAGGGACAGACAGATAGGAACAGAAAGAGATGAGAAGCGTCAATCATCAGTTTTTTGTTGTGACACCTTAGTTGTTCATTGATTGCTCTCTTACATGTGCCTTGACCGCGGACCTTCAGCAGACCGAGCACCCCCTTGCTGGAGCCAACGACCTTGGGTCCAAGCTGGCGAGCTTTTGCTCAAGCCAGATGGGCCCGTGCTCAAGCTGTCAACCTGGGGGTCTCGAACCGGGGTCTTTTGCATCCCAGTCCGACGCTCTATCCACTGCACCACTGCCGGTCAGGCTGCACCCCAAAACTTTTGACGTTTTGCATTTTTACTGTCATTCAGCTAAAAATACTTTCTAAGTTCTCTAGTAATTTCTTTTAAAATTGAATTGATTTCTCCTCTTCCTCCTGATCCCCCTTCTTCTTCATTTTAGTAGCTGCTCTACTAAGAATACAATATATATTCATGATTTAACACAGTCTGCAATGAATTGTATTAAAACACTTTACATGTAATATAAGATCCTCACTACAGTATGCTTTCACTTATCCCCCTTTGTTTCATACATTTTATTTGGAATTTAAATAACTTTTTATATTTTAATTACAGTTGACATAATTATATTCAGTGATTAGACATTACATAATCTTGACACTATACATAGTTACTAGAATATTATTGACTATATTCTCTATTCTGTACTTTACATCCCCATGCTATTCTGTAACAACCAGTTTGTACTTGTTAATATTTTTTTTCTATATATCTTATAAGCTACAATACATTGCTGTTATTTCTGCTTTAAATGGTTAAATTAGGTTCCTGGACCATTTTCATGTGTGTGGGTGGAGGAGGTTACCCACACCAACCTAAAGTACGTCCAAGAATTCAACTCAATTTTAATACTACTTGGAAATAGCATCAGATCCCACAGGTTAAAGGTTGAGTCCTTCAAGATGTACTTTCTCTCCATCCCTGTCCCCCTCCCAGACTGCAGACTCTAGTCACAAGTTCAGGTTGTTACCTTTACTTCTGACTGACTTGCTATAAACCAGACATTCCCATGACCCCTTCTCAGGTTCAGTTAATTTACCAGAACAGCTCTCAGAACTCAGAAAAACATTTTACTTACTAGATGACTGGTTTGTTACAAAAGGATATAACTCAGGAGCAGCCTGATGGAAGAGATGCATAAGTAAGGCATAGGGAAGAGAAATGGAGCTGTCATGCCCTGTCTGGGCACCACCACTCTACCTGGACCTACATCTGCTCATCAGCCCAGAAGCTCTTTGAACCCCCTCCTTTTAGGTTGTTATGAAGGCATTATTACATAGGAATGACATCATTGGCCACTAGCATTTGATTCAACTTCCAACCCCTCTTCCTTCCCTGGAAAGGAAGGGGTGGGGCTGAAAGTTCTAATACTATAATTACATGATCGGGTCTCCAAGTGACCAGCCCCCCATCCTTAGTACCTCTCAAAAGTCACCTTTGTAACATAACAAAAGATACCTTTACTTCTCTCAACACTAGAAATTCCAAGAGTTTTGGGAGCTGTTAGCCAGGAACTGAATGAATACCAACTATCTTACAAATTACAATCAGTTATTCTTTAAAGAAAATTAGAAACAAGAAAAAAATATATTTACTCACATTTTTTTATTTTTTCAGGGCTTTTTATGTAGAGAGATTTGTTTTTCCATTTGGTATTATTTTTGTTCAGTCTGAAGTAACTTCTTTACAAGTATGCTAGAAATTCTTTTAGCATATATTTGACAAGAAAAAAGTCTATTTTACCATCATTGATAAAGGATATTTTCACTGGATATAGAACTCTAGGTGACAGCTTTCTTTTTGTTTCAGCACATTAAATATGTCTCAATTGTCTTCTGGTTTTATAGTTTTTAATGAGAATTATCTTCCTTCCTCGATGCATAAGGTATCATTTCTTAGGCTGCTTTTAAGATTGTCCCTTCATCATTGGTTTTCAGCAATTTTTTAATGATATAACTAAATGTGATTTACTATTTATTTGTCTGCTGTAGTTAGTTTGTTTTGAGATTCTTCCATCTGTCAGTTTACATTTTTCATCAAATTTGGGGCATTTTTAGCTATTACCCTTCCAATAATCATTCTTGTTTGACCTTCCTCTCCTCTTTTGTGACTGCAACTGAATGTTAGACCACACAGATCAATAAGACTGTTTATCGATTGTTTCAGTTATTTTTTTAATAGATTTTACTTTCTAGATTTTTTAATAGATTTTTACTTTACTATCCACTCCATTTTCTAGTTTTAAGTTTATAGAAAATGAAGTGGATAGTAAAGAAAGTTCGCATATACCCTTTGTCCTCTCACAGTTGCCTTTATAATCAGTATCTTGCATTAGTGTGGTAATAAATACCATTGCAAAACACTAGATAGATACAGATGTACAGATACATATAAGTTGCCTTTTCTGACCAGGCGGTGGCGCAGTGGATAGATCGTCGGACTGGGATGTGGAAGACCCAGGTTCGAGACCCCGAGGTCGCCAGCTTGAGCGCGGGCCCATCTGGCTTGAGCAAAAAAAGCTCGTCAGCTTGGACCCAAGGTCGCTGGCTCCAGCAAGGGGTTGCTCAGTCTGCTGAAGGCCCGCTGTCAAGGCACATGTGAGAAAGCAATCAATGAACAACTAAGGTGTCTCAACGGCAACGAAAAACTAATGATTGATGCTTCTCATCTCTCTCCGTTCTTGTCTGTTTGTCTCTATCTATCCCTCTCTCTGACTCTCTCTCTGTCTCTGTAAAATAAATAAATTAAATTGCCTTTTCTCCATGTTTTCTGGATGCTTTATATCTCTCATAGCTGCTTTTCTATGTTATTGAGAGAGGGTAGGTCAATGAGTAGGTTTGGTCACTTTGTTGTAACACTTCAATATAGGATTAACTGATAATGTTTTCTTTAGTTGCAATGTTATATAAAGATATACAGAGCTGTTTGTTCAATTGGTGCTAATATAGCACATCTTTTATTGCACATTTTATTTCTTCCTTAAGAATATTTGATTTTCTTGGCTTTTACTCATAAGCACCTCAAGTAGGTGCACATATGAACATATTTCTTATAACATATTTATATTGTGCTTTGAATTCTCAGATTGTGGTTTTTTTGTTTGTTTTTGTATTTTTCTGAAGTGAGAAGTGGGAGGCAGACAGACTCCCACATGCGCTGGACCGGAATCCACCCAGCATGTCCACTAGGGGGTGATGCTCTGCCACTCTGGGCCATTGCTCTGATGCGACCAGAGCCGAATGCACCTGAAGTGAAGGACATGGAGCCATCCTCAGTGCCCAGGCCAACTTTGCTCCAATGGAGCCTTGGCTGCGGGAGGGGAAGAGAGAGAGAGAAAGGAGAGGGGGAAGGGTGAAGAAGCAGATGGGCGCTTCTCCTGTGTGCCCTGACTGGGAGTCAAACCTGGGACTTTCACATGCCGGGCCAATGCTCTACCACCGAGCCAACCAGCCAGGGCCTCAGATTGTATTCTTGAGCCATTGCATCACTTGCCATATTCAGATTTTGTTTTTATCCTTTCTAGGCTCAGCTTCAAAGGGAAAAAGAACAAGATCATATGAAGCTGCAAGCAAAACTTGAAATGCTTTATGTCTTAGAAAAAGAATGTTTTAAACTTGCAGCAACTCAGAAAACTGCTGAGGTAAGTTTCCATTTACTCCTTTGAAATGATGATGCCAGCACTATATCCTTAGTATTAGGCCTAATTGGCTCTTTTTGTGAATATACAGTAAGTCTTAGGTTTGTAAAACTTCGTTAACAACTTTTCGTAATCCAGCATCACTTTCTGCCTATGGAGATGAAAAGCTAATATAGTCATATGTTCTGTCACAGTGTGAGTAAACTTGCCTGTTGATGTGAAATTGTAATTTTGGCTTCTTCTGAGATGGCAGAACATTTTCATTGCAGATAATTTATCTAAAGGATATTGAGAAGATTATTTTTCACTACTTGCAGTTAAGCCTGTCATAGGTCCTACCCTGAAAGGTCCTCTTCTTTTTCTATCCAAATCCTATTCATTCTGTAGGACTTCCAAGTCCTACTTCCTCTATGAAGCTTATTTTTTCTTTTCTTGCTAGGCAGAGATGGGGGAGGAGTGTAGAGTGGTTCAAGCCAATCCAGGGACCCCCTGCTCAAGCTGGTGACCTTTGGATCATTACAGTGATCCCACACTCAAAGCCAGAGACCCCTCCACGCTCAAGCTGGTGAGCCTGTGTTCAAGCCAGAGGAGCCGATGCTGACGCTGGTGACCTTAGGGTTTCGAACCTGGGACCTCAGTATCCCAGGTCAACACTCTATCCACTGCACCACCATCAGTCAGATGCCATGAAGCTCATAGAAAGAAAGCCAGAAAAGCCATAGTATTTTTTGACATTTCTCTTTTTTTACTTTCTGCTTTTATTTACCAAACCGTTAAGAGCAAAAGACCCCAAGAACTCTGCTTGGAAAAGGAAGAAAGGATATTTGGCTCTAGTTATTTTATTCTTTTGCAGGACAAGATTAAATATTTAGAGGAAAAACTTAAGGAAGAAGAACATCAGCGTAAGCTATTTCAGGACAAAGCTTCTGAGGTAAATGGAGCACTATCTCTTGTATCACAGTAAAGCACATACTGTATGGTTTTTTTTTTCTTTTGCTTTAATTTCTTTTTCATGTGTGAGACAGAATCAGAGAGAGACAGGGACAGACAGACAGGATGGGAGAGAGATGAGAAGCATCAGTTCTTCGTTGTGGCATCTTAGTTGTTCATTGATTGCTTTCTCATAACATGCCTTGGCTGGGGGGCTACAGCAGACTGAGGGACCCCTTCCTCAAGCCTGCAACCTTGAGTTCAATCTGGTGAGCCGTGCTCAAACCAGATGAGCCTGTGCTCAAGCCGGTGACCTCGGGGTTTCAAACCTGGGTCTTCTGCGTCCCAGTCCGATGCTCTATGGACTGCGCTACTGCCTGGTCAAGCTTATTATACTTTAATTTCTTAACTGAAGCTTAACTAATTTATGCTTCCTAGCTTGTTAGTTTTGTTATTATTTTTAGTTTGCCCTAATGAAAATGTCAGTTAGCCAGCCAGTACATTTATATACTTGAATGCATTGCCAGGAGGTCCTCTGATGTTTTGAAATGTTGGCACACTCACACACACTAGCTCCTAGTTTTAGATTATTTTCGGTTTGGTTGATATATATATATATATATATATATATATATATATATATATATATTAAATAATTCTCTTATAAACAGAAAATTATTGTAATTACCAATTGATTTATTGACTTTCACATGTACAAAAATAGTATTTTGGGTTTTCTTTTTTCAAAAAGCATTTTTACCTTTATAAACTGAGACCTGATCTTTTCATTGCGAAAAAGCTTGTTCCATTGTATGAAGTTTTGTCTCTAATATTGTAGCTTCAAACTGGACTTGAAGTCAATAGAATTTTAATGTCTTCCATATCAAATCCAAAACGCTTTAAGGAAAAGAAGAAATCTTCAAAGGTATGCAAACGTTTTATTTTTATTTGCTAATATTTATTCTCTTTTAATATTTATATGTATTCATTTCTAAAAATAATTTATAATAACAGACATGCAATACTGCTCTGAAGTGGAGATAAAAATATGAATCAAGTGATGATGGTTTGGGGTATAAGGACAGAAAGTTCCATAAACCCTCAATAGCATTTGAGCACAAAACCTAGCTGAGTTTGCTTGACAGCGAAAGTAAAAAGGAATATATGATGGGCAACTTACCTGCTTTTGTGAAATAATAAGAAGCATTCCAGTTTTTCTAGAAAGACAAACATTTCCTAGTACTAAACTCTTAGAGAAATGTATTTTGTGATATTTTATAAAAGCACTTAACACAATAGATGCCAACAACACAATAGATCCTAGAAGCAGTTTTATGTAATACATGCACAATAAAAAGAGAAGATTGTATAGTATTAAATTATAGATCTGTTAAGTAATTTCTCTAGAGAATTTAATTGTCCTTTTTATGCTCATATCCTTGGCAATTGCTTAAAAATAAGAATTGGGAAATTAGTACTTTATAGATTGACCAATATTTTATTTAGATGAGTTGTTTTAGATAAATTGTATTAAACCTTCTTAATTATCTGTGATGGTAAGGAAAAAAATTTTAGCCCCCTTTAATCTTATGTTTCTAAAGTTATATAGTTTGATGAGCATTATTACTATTTATTTAGTATATGTGTAGAATGTTTCTATGTGCTATTTGTTATGGAAGTAGAGATGCCTTTTGAGAATTCTGGCTACTGCTGTAGGCTCACGCTAAGGATACAATTATACTTAACGTTGGCTACTCTTTTATTGCATAAATAATAATTGCGGTTCAATAGTCTGGCTATATTTGTCATAATTCTTTTTTCGACAAATTGCATACTGCAATAATGAAAAACATTTTTTCAGTGATGCTTTATGTTGACTTTTTTTTGCTTATCTCCTTCCTTAAATATTTGTTTTGTATCTTGTTTATATATGAGATTAAAGCTGCAAAGTCAAATAGAAAATTACTATGTTATTTGCCAATGGAAAAAATAACTTTACTTTTATATTTATGTTTTATGGCATCCTTTGATGATTTAGTGGAAATTTTTTTTATTCTATTCATTATAAAAATAATGAAGGTTGAGGGAGAAGAAAGGTAAGAGAAATGAAGGAAAGAAAAGATAGCTTCTAAAAGAGAAGAAAAAGAATGATTACCAGCTAAACCACATTTTTTTTAGGTGAGAGGAGGGGAAATAGTGAGGCAGACTCCCACATGCACCCCGACCAGAACCCACCTGACAACCCCATTTAGGGCAGATGCTCCAGTATCAAGCTATTTTTAGCATCTGAGGCTGATGCACTACAGTGGAGCTATCCTCTGCCCAGGGCCACACTAGAACCTTTTGAGCCACTGGCTGCAGGAGGGGAAGATGGAGAGAAAGGGGAGAGGGAAGGTGAAAGAAGCAGATGTTTACTTCTCCTCTGTACCCTAACCAGGAATCAAACCCAGGATGTCCATCTGCTGGGCGAGCGCTCTGTCCACCAAGTCACCAGCCAGGGCCCAAAATAATTATATAAAAATAGTTCAATTCCCAAATTCATAGGGTCCACAAGAAATAACGGTTCTTTTAAAAGAATGGTACGAGCAATATTGCTGAAGTTTGAATCAAATCTTAGAGGCCTCTACGAGACTCCTGCTTATCTTACTAAAACTTTTTCTATATCCTAAGCATAGTTCATTTAACTCATTCATCTTGATTTACATAGACTGGTGTCTCTAGGTGGTAAAGAGGTAAATAAGACAAATTTATAGAAGCAAATAAGTATACAAATATGAGGCAAAGTAAGATAATAACTTAGGAGAGGTGTAAACAAAGTGTTGTGATTCTGTACAGACAAAAAGCATGTGAAAGGATCATGCAATAAGCAGCATTAAATAGGCAGCCTTGGAGAATTAACAGGTATTGATAGAGATGAGAAGTGCATTATATAGTTGGATATAGTTGGTTTTTCCATGAACTCATAGCTAATTGTCCAGTACTAGAGGTGAAATGGTGAGAGTTAAAGTAGAAATATAGTTTGAGATAAGATTATGGCTGACCTTCAGTGTCATGTTAAGAACTTGAACTTTTGTTCTCTAAGCAATTGGGAAACATTAAAGGCTTTTGAGATGAGTAGGGACATGATTAAAGCATGCAATTCTAGATAGTAACTGCAGCAGTATGAGAAGGTGAGCTTGGAAGTGAAAAATCAGACTTATGAATATCATAAGCAATGGTGGAAACCTTTCCTATGAGGTTTACATTATTCTCTTGAAAGGTTAAATTGTAATCAATCAGTGATCTCATTCAGTGTGGTGACTAGAATTAAATTAAAATTTTTTGCTTTTAATTCTAATCGCTTGAAATAGCCTTAGACCAGGCCATTGTTTTCCATTACTTGAAATTCTACGAAGGTACAGAGCTTAAATGATTGATTGTCCAAGGTCACCAAGCAACTCTGAGTAAATAAGAACTGACTTAAACTGTTTTGATTTATCTACCTCTAAGCCATTTTTATTTCTCTAATTCTCTTCTTAAAAAATTAGTATTTATAATAGTTAAGATATATTAATTTCAATTTAGAATTAGGAATGTTTTTTCATTATGGATTATGGTCATTTTGCTGATTATATTCTTCTGCTGAAGTATTAAATAATACTAATTCATCCCAGTTTTCCTGAGACTTGACTTGTTTTAGCACTAAAAAATCTATGCTTTGTGAACTCCCTCATCTTGGACAATTTGAGACAAATGGTCACCCTAGTTTAATCCCTCCAAGAAAAATAATGAAATAATTTAAATTATTCTTTTTTGGGATGGGGGGAGAGAGAGAGGAGAGGAGAGGAAAAGAAAAAAGGCAGGAGGGAGAGACAGGAAGGGAAAAAGATGAGAAGCATCAACTCGTAGTTGTGTCACTTTAGTTCATTGATTGCTTCTCATATGTGCCTCGATGGGGACAGGGCTCAAGCAGAGCCAGTGACCCCTTGCTCAAGCCAGCGACCTTGGGCTTCAAGCCAGCAACCTTTAGGCTCAAGCCAGAGGCCCCACACTCAATCCCGTGACCTCAGGCCTTCAAACCTTGGACCTCAGTGTCACAGGTTGGTGCTCTATTCACTGCACCACCACCAGTCAGGCTGAAATAATTTAAATTATTCTTAAGAGCTTAAGAATGTAGTTTAGAATTTCCTTTTAAAAATGTTTTATTAAAGAGTATATATAACAAAAAATGTCTGCTCTGAGGATAACAATAAAATTAACACTGTTGTACTCATCACTCAACTTAAGAAATAGAACACTAACCACATTAGTAAAGCTATAAACCAAAATTAATTTTAGACTTTAATAAAGAAATAAAAGCATTTATTTTAGCAAAAAGGAACTTTATCCTGGGAGACACAAATTCAGGTAGCAACCTAAACTGTGTGTCACAGAGACAAAGGGAGGCTGTCTTTTATAGCTAAAGTTCCCATCCACACTCTCAATTAGGTACATTTTATGCAACTCAGGTATCCAAATCATGTAGCTCTGATTGGATGGGGCAGGTCTAAGTCTGTTGGTAGAAAGAGGAAACCAGGGTTTCCCTGCAGTGGTTGAATTAGATGTCATAAACAAGCGGATGTACTGTGGGAAGCTGAGAGTTCAGTCTGGGTTCTTTCTGTAATACAGAGTACGTGAGAAGTTCATCAGCAGATAGTCACTAGAGTTTGTTTCCTTAGTTGACCATAGGGAGTCCATCTCAGCCGATGAATTCCTTTTCAAGTTTCACATAAAATGAGTATTTCTTTTCAAGGTCTACAAAGCCCAGCATAGTCTCCTCCTAAATTATATCGTCTCTCCCCCCTTCCCAGGGCTAACCACAATTCGGATTTTTAACATTCACTGGCTTTTTTTTTAAAAATCACTTTGTCAAATAGGTATTTCCAAAAAATATATTAACAGGTTTACATAACTCTGAACTTTATATAAATGAACTTTTATTTCTCTTTTTCAGCAACTTGCTTTTTCTACTCAACATTAAGTTTGTGAGATCCATCCAAATGAAGCATATGCCTGTGGTTCACTGCTTTTTATGGCTATAAAAGCTTTATTTATTCTTCATCCTTTCATGATCATTTAGATTGTTTCTCACTTCTTGTTTTTTGTGTTTTTCTTTAATTTTAATGGGGTGACACCAATAAGTCAGAGTACATATGTACAACGAAAACATCTCCGGGTTATCTTATCATTCAATTGTGTTGCATACCCATGACCCAAAGTCAAATTGTCCTCTGTCACCTTCTATCTGGTTTTCCCTGTGCCCCTCCTCTCCTCCCTATCCACCCTCTTCTCCCTCCCCCCACCCTGTAACCACCACTCTCTTGTCCATGTCTCATAGTCTCACTTTTATGTCCCATCTATGTATGAAATCATGCTGTTCTCAGTTTTTTTCTGATTTACTTATTTCACTCTGTATAATGTTATCAAGGTCCATCCATTTTGTTGTAAATGATCCAGTGTCATCATTTCTTATGGCTGAGTAGTATTCCATTGTATATATGTACCATAGCTTTTTAATCCACTCGTCTTCTGACGGACACTTGGGCTGTTTCCAGATCACTTCTTGTTTTTATAAACAATATTGTCATGAACATTTTGTCTCTGCCTCCGGGTGTATACGTACAAGAGTTTCCCTTAGAGGCTAGGCCGTAAGAGGTGTGCATTCTTAACTTTACAAGATAATGTCCAAAGTGATTGGGCCAGTTTATGTTTTAACCAACATTTATGAGTGTCCCATATCCTTACCATCAATGCCTTTTTATGTTTGCTTTGTTTTTACTTTTTACTTTGAAATAATTATAGATTCACAGGAGATTACAAAAATACATACAAGGAGGTCCCCTCTATCTTTAACCAGTTTTCCACAATGGTAATATCTGGAATGAATATAGTATAGTACAAGACCCAGGATGTTGACATTGGTACAACACACAGAATTTATTCAGACTTCACCAGCTTATATTCACTTATTCGTATATGTAGATGTATGTGTGGATGAGTTTGTATTGTTTTATCACATATGTAGATTCATGTAACTATGACCACAATCAAGATACAGAGTTATTCCATCACCACAGGGCTCTTTTCATGCAATCCCTTTATAGCTCTGTATCCCCTTTTCTAACCCTTGGCAACTTCTGATCTGTTCGCCATCTCCATAATTTTATTTCAAGAATGTTATATAAAGGGTATCATACAGCACATAACCTTGGAGATTGGCTTTTTCAGTCAGCTAGTTCCCTTGAGATCCATCCAAGTATCAACACAGTTGTTTTATTTCTTTATAGCAGTCTATGTTATGGATGTACCACAGTTTAGTCCAGGGGTCCCCAAACTTTTTACACAGGGGGCCAGTTCACTGTCCCTCAGACTGTTGGAGGGCTGGACTATAAAAAACACTATGAACAAATCCCTATGCACACTGCACATATCTTATTTTAAAGTAAAAAAACAAAACGGGAACAAATACAATATTTAAAATAAAGAACAAGTAAATTTAAATCAACAAACTGACCAGTATTTCAATGGGAACTATGGGTGTGGATATATCCTGTGCTCCTCTCACTGACCACCAATGAAAGAGGTGCCCCCTTCTGGAAGTGCGGTGGGGGCCGGATGAATGGCCTCAGGGGGCCGCATGTGGCCTGTGGGCCGTATTTTGGGGACCCCTGATTTAGCCATTCACCTATTGAAGGACAGTTGGGTTGTTTTCCAGTGTTTTACTATTGCAAATAAAGCTATTATAAGCGTTTGTGTACAGCTCTTTTTATGTAAACATAAGTATTTCAATTTCTGGGAGAGATTTCAAAGAGTGCAATTGTTGGGTCATGATAAGTACATATTTAGTTTTACAAGAATCTTCCAAAGTTGTTGTATTATTTTGTATTCCTACCAACAATGTATGAGCAATCCAGTTTCTCTACATCCTTGCCAGCATTGGTGTTGTCAATATTTTTATTTGGTCATTCTGATAGGTGCGTAGTGATATTTCATTGTAACTTGCATTTTCCTTAATGGCTGATGATGTTGTATCTTTTCATGTGTTTGTTTATCATCATTATGACCTTTTCAGTGAAATCTGTTTTTTGCCTATTTTCTCATCAGGTTATTTACTGTTGAGTTAAATTTAATTTCTCAATTTTAAAAAATGTATATTTTGTTTACTTTTTCCCCTCTCAATGTTTAGAAAACAAAATGTTTAAAAAGAGGACCACCTCAGCACATCTATTCAAAGTTTGGATCAGTGCCGATGGTGACTGAGAAGGTGAGAGGGAAAAATCAAGATACTTGTTCAAAGCAAACTCCTGCTTTAAGTTTTATTTAAATGCTATCAGTCATTTGAAATGGTTCTCAGCTATTTGTTTTCCTCTAAAGTCTGCCAGTGCAAGTATGCAAAACCTTCTGCTGATGATGCAGCATTATAGGCCACATAGTCTTCAGAAACCTGCTGAAGTTATTGAGCCTAGTAGTCTTTACAAGCCTCTTAGAACAACTTCCCAGTGTAAAGCTATGCCTCCTGACTCGGAATATCCTGTTTCCATTGGTGACAATTTATCTGAACTTCTGATGGCAATGCAAGATGAGCTGGACCAAATGAGTGTGTAAGTATGTTTTTTTTTTTTAATGTTTTAATTATTTATTTATTTACAGGGACAGAGAGAGAGAAATAGATAGGGACAGACAGACAGGAACAGAGAGAAATGAGAAGCATAAATCATTAGTTTTTCGTTGCCGTTGCGACACCATAGTTGTTCGTTGATTGCTTTCTCACATGTGCCTTGACCGTGGGCCTTCAGGAGACTGAACCACCCCTTGCTGGAGCCAGCAACCTTGGGTCCAAGCTGGCAAGCTTTTGCTCAAGCCAGATGGGCCCGCGTTCAAGCTGGCGACCTCAGGGTCTCGAACCTCAGTGTTCCGCATCCCAGTCCGACGCTCTATCCACTGCAACACTGCCTGGTCAGGCAGTATGTTTTTATTCTCTAGCAGAAGTAGCAAGATATTTAGGTATCTTTTTCCTTCTTAGTGCTAAGAACATTGCCACTTGTAAATTCTTAATGGCCTTACGTAGCCATTGGACTTATTTTGATCTGCATCAAATAACAAATTTTGTGTCACTGATTTTTCATTGTATTTATGGATACTACTGGATTGGATTTAAATGTTCAACTGTATATAATTGCTACTGTTTCAGTCTAAGGAATTTCTGTATTCCCAAGCTGAATTTATAGACCAATATTACTGTCATTCTAGCAAATGCAATTTGATTATCTTAAATTAAAACTCACAAAAGCTTTTATAAGAAAGATTGTTTCATCTTTTTATAATCTTTTAGTTAAACGAATGATTTCATTAGAAAAGTAGGAATGCAGTTTTCTGTTTTAGACCCTGGCTGGTCTGAATTACATGTTAAAGCATCCTTAGCAACCAAGATTCTGTATGGGATGCACATTTTTAGCTCCAAATATAAATATATATTTGACAAAATTCCAGAGAATATGTGATTTCTCTAGCCAGCTAATTGAGCTAAGACCAATGTAGAAGATGTGACTAGTTCTATTGACAGTATTTCTTTGAGTAGATTATCACCTAATCTAGGGATTTCTCTGGCAAATACTTCTTTAGCTGGAATTCTTCCATAAATCTTACATTAATAACTCCAAAGTTGGAAGTAAAAAGAGTACTCTAATGCTTCTAGCTAAGGACATCAGAATATTTTGCTATGAACATCAAGAATTCAGACTTTTTTTTTAAGACATTTAAGATATTTCTAAATGTATCTAATCTCAAATCACAAGAACCGGCTTATATTTACCATAGGGTTAATTGAATAATTATAGAAAGACACTGTCTTTGAAAGTTAATATTTAACTGACTAAAATTTATGATCGAACAAAATATTGTTTAATCATGGCAAAGACATATACCATATACTATAATAGTGTCTAATGTTTGCTTTTCTTTCATAGAGAGCACCAAGAACTACTGAATCAAATGAAGGAAACTGAAAGCCATTCAGTCTGTGAAGACATAGAATGTGAACTAGAACATTTAGTCAAGAAAATGGAAATGAAAGGAGAGCAGATTTCCAAACTGATGAAGCATCAAGACAGTGTAAGAAGGCTTTAGTAAAATATTTTAATAGAAGGATAATATACTTGGGTTCAGTGTTACTTCTCTGTCTGACCTTCCAGATTTGAGGTCTGTATGTATGACTTAGTGAAAAGATGATAAACAAAAGTCACTCAGGCCTATTATAGAATAGAACCATCTGTCCCATTAGAATGACATGGCCTCCTACATAACTGTCCAAGATAAGACAGTGAAGAAGGAGAAAAAATGGTTAGCTATGCATTCAGAAATGTCTTTGGGAAAATTGTGAGGTATGCTGAATTTGCTTTGCTGCTGTCCCTTATCCAGTCAGCATTTCCCCCCTTATTTCTCCCTCCCCTAATGGCGTAATCACCTGTTAGCAGGTCTCTAATTCAGTACCAGTCATAAACCTGGGTCCTCGAGCAGTACCCAACCCTACAACCACTATTTCCATTTCCCCAGAACAAGTTGTGCTGTGCTTCATTCCCTGAGGAACTGTGCCCAGCTAGCTGGAATGAGGGGGTGAAGGGGACTCTCTCCTTCATATGAATTCATAATAATTATGAGTGGCTTAACAATCTTAATATTTTAACAGAGAAATCATGGAATATTCTATTTTATCTCAAGACAGTGACTGCATAGGTTGCATTACTAGCACTGTTACACTGCCGGAGCTGAAGGCAGACAGAGTCTCCAGGAACCCTCATGTCACATAGTGTATCCGTCTGCCTCTGTAGTAATCAACATTGATAGACCGTATTTCCCCGTGTATGAGACGATCCCACATATAAGATGCACTTTAATTTTGGGGCCCAAAATTTGAAAAGAAATGTGTTACATAAAGTTGTTGAACTCAAGTTTTATTCATCTTAAAATTCATACAACTTCTCATTTGTGTAAAAAAGTGGGAAATGCAAGTAAAAAATCTACAATTACTGTATAAGACGCACCCAGTTTTTAGACCCCAAATATTTCAGAAAAATGATGCATCTTATACATGGGGAGATACAGTAAATTGGTGATATATTAACCTCACAAGCCCCCCCCCCTTATAGGACAGTAATAAAGGATGTAGTATTGTACTGCCTTTATTCTATGCTCAGTAAAGAAAGAAAAAGGAAAATGACAGTTTTGAAGCAAATGGTTTTGCTTTACTGGCTTTTAAGGCTATACTAAGTAAAAATGTTTGTATGTTTGTCTTAGGGTGAGGATTACGTAACATACTTTCTTAGGAGAAACTTGAAGGAAATAGAAAGGTAGTCATTTTCTATTTTTATAAAGAGAACTTTTATTTGTTGGGTTTCATGCATGAAATATCTTAAATGTGTTCTCTTGATTCACTTTAATTTTAATGGTACTGAACCATCCTATTGTATTAGTGGCATCATTCTCCAAAGCAATTCAAATTAGAGTAATAAGTTTAATTTGGTTTTCTCTAACACATATTTGTGGGTTTTTTATTGAATTTATTGGGGTGACACTGGTTAACAGAATTATACAGGTTTCCCATGCACAATTCTACTACACAGCATCTGTACACAACATTGTACGCTCACCACTCCAAGTCAGGTTTCTGTCCATCACCATTTATCCCCCCAAACCTTCCTCCACCTCCCCACACCTGCCCCGCAATCAGTTTTCCATGTCCATAAGTTTTTTCTTTTTTGTCCTTTTTTACTCAATCCCTTCCCCCATACTCAGCGCGCGCACACACACACGCACAGCTGTCAGCCTGCTTTCCATCTATGAGTCTGTCTATTTTGCAGTTCATTTTATTTGCTAGAGTCCACATATGAGTGAAATCATATGGCACTTGTCTTTGGCTATATTATTTTACTTACATAAGGCTCTCCAGGTCCATTCATGATGTAACAAAAGGTAACAAACAGCAAATGTTGGTGAGAATGTGGGGAAAAGGGAACCCTCACGCACTGCTGGTGGGAATGCTGATTGGTGTCGCCACTGTGGAAAGCAGTATGGAGTTAACCTCAAAAAATTAAAAATGCAACTTCCTTTATTATCCAGTGATTCTATTTCTAGGAATACATTTGAAGAAACCCGAAACACTAATTTGAAAGAATATATGCACCCCTGTGTTCATTGCAGAATTATTTACAATAGCCAATATATGGAAGCAGCCCAAGTGTTCATCAGATGAGTGGTCCTTTTACACAATGGAATTATACTCGGCCATAAAAAAAGTAGTCATTTTTTAAATGACTGTTTAGGTAGTCTGTTCATAAATTGTTGCTTGGGTTTTTTTTCTTTTTGTATTTTTCCAAAGTGAGAAGTGGGGGGGGGGGGGCGGGCAGGCAGACAGACTCCTGCATGAGCTCGACCAGTATCCACCTGGCATGCCCACCAGGGGGCGATGCTCAGCCCATCTGAGCTGTTCCTCTGCTGCAACCAGAACCATTCTAGGGCCTGTGGTGGTGGCCATGGAGCCATCCTCAGCACCGGGGCTAACTTTGCTCCAATGGAGCCTTGGCTGTGGGAGGGAAAGAGGGAGATAGAGAGAAAAGTGAGGGGAAAAGGTGGAGAAGCAAATGGGTGCTTCTCTTCTGTGCCCTGGCCAGGAATTGAACCAGGTCAACGCTCTACCGCTGAGCTAACTGGCCAGGGCCCATAAATTGTGTTTTGAAAATATTATTTATATTTTATAATAGCTGTAGCAGCATAAATTTTCAATTATTTTATTGTGATAAATTTAATGTCTGCAATTAAAATAGCCTTGACAAATAGAACATCAGGAACTTCGCCTATGTCTGGATCAGCTCTCCAGATTAGGCCAATGCATAAGTGCAGTAGACTAAGTAATAGACTGGACTTGGAAGAAATGGGTTTTCACTGGTTGACAGATTTTGTTTTGTTTAATTCTGTCTACCCAACCTTTACTAGATGCTCCTTAATGAGATAAGGTTATTCCCTTGATTTTTTTGTTGTTGTTGTTATTAGCATTTCTAGTACTTTAAATTCAGGAATACTTTTAAGAAATATGTCTATATATTTGACTATAAACTTGATGTTCATTCCTATCACCAAATCTTTGCTGTTAATGTCACCTGAAAGGTCCCTCTCTGTCCTCTCTGTCTTAGTGTTTTGTCTTTTTTAAATGAGAGACAAGGAAGGAAGGGAGATGAGAAGCATCAGCTCATAGTCAAGGCACTTTTAGTTGGTTATTGATTGCTTCTCATACATGCCTTGATGGGGGCAGGCCCTCCAGCTGAGATAGTGACCCCTTGCTCAAGTCAGTGGCCTTGGGCTTCAAGCCAGTGACCTTTGGGCTCAAGGTGGTGACACTGCACTCAAGTCAGAGACCTCAGGGTTTCAAGCCTGGGACTTCAGTGGACCTCTGTGTCCCAGGTCGATGCTCTATCCACTATGTCACCCACCACTGGTCAGGTTCTGACTTCCAGTTTTTACCCATTTCATTTTCTTCATAAACCTCTCTCTCAGCTTCCCCAGCCCACACTGACCTTGCATCTTTGGCCTTCTCAGATACACAGTTTTGTCCTACGCTGAGGTATCCCAACTTGAATTATTCTCTAGCTGTCACGTATATGCTTTTCTTTCACTGATAAGACCAGTAAGATTCTTGAGAGCAAGGGTTGTTTTATTTCAGTGGTTCTTAACCTGGGTTCTGTCGAACCCTAGGGGTTCGATGAGTCGGTCTCAGGGGTTCAGAGAAGCCTCTGCCGCGGAGGCCAGAATAAAGTAATACCGTAATTTGTTGTGAGTTCATGCACTTTGTTGGTTTTGTTCTTTGAGCAAGGTGATGTTCATGCATGGCCCATTTTGTGCACCAGTAAAAAAACATATACCTATGTCTTGAATTTGGGAAAAAAAATCATATTTTATTTATCACTAAAGAAGGGTTCAATGAATGCACATATGAAACTGGTGGGTTCGGTACCTCAAAAAAGGTTAAGAACCACTGCTTTATTTATTATATTTCTACCTGACTAGCACAGTAGTAGGCATGTAATAGGTATTCAATAAATAAAAACTTAATGAGCTTTTTAATTTTATGTTGTTTTTAACCATCCAGTCCATCTCTTACAGGGTGCACTTTTTATGCTTTTGACTTAAAATGTTAGTTTTATTTCCCTTCAGGTTCGTAAACTGCAGCAAAAAGTTCAGAACTCAAAGATGAGTGAAGCTTCAGATGTTGAACGAGAAGATAGCAGCCCACAACAATCAAAGAACAGAAAAAATAGCCCCAGAAAAAGTTTGCTAAATAATTCTGTTCAGAAGAACAGCAGCTTTCATCCGATACAAGTCCATAATCTTCAAATGAAATTGAGGAGAGATGATATCCTGTGGGAGCAGTAACACTAGCCTAGCAAACTGCCACCTTAAATGAATTCCGTCAATGAGATCTTGAATTGTCTAAAGTGGCTTTAATATATCTTTATGAAATTTCGAATTATGGTTTTAGCCTCTATATAGTGTCAAGTTGTATTTTTTAATTAATGCCAATAACCTCCTAAGAGTCCCAAATAATAAATGACTGCTTTTTTTTTATTGACTGAAATATTAATCTCACCATATTTTTGAAACATTGTTCACTTTTCAGATATCTTAAGCTAAATCTAAGAAATTTTTATACTGGATTGGTGATATTTAAAATTGAGTTAAGGCCTGACCTGTGGTGGCGCAGTGGATAAAGCGTCAACCTGGGAACACTGAGGTCACCAGTTCAAAACCCTGCACTGGCCTGGTCAAGGCACATATGGGAGTTGATGCTTCCAGCTCCCCCCTTTCTCCCTCCTTCTCTCTCTCTCTCACTCTCTCTCTGTGCCTCCTCTCTAAAATGAATAAAATAAAATAAAAAGAAATTAAAATTGAGTTAAATTTTAAATGCCATTTCAAGTACCATTCTACTTTTTCATTTAGTAGGCCTGTAAACCCTATGAGCCCATGTAAAATGAACAGAGTGTGGTAAAGTCTTTTAACTTTCCTGGTACAGTGGTACCTTGAGATACAAATTTAATTGGTTCTGTAACCAAGCTCTTAAGTCAGTCAACTCGTATATTAAACTGCCAATACTGGACCTGTGCGCCAACACACCAATTAGCAGTAGCTTCCCGAATCACAACTTGTATCTCAGAATTTCGCTCGGATCTCAAACAAAAATACAGACTGAGTCGCAGCTCGTATCTTAAAAAATAAATAATAAATAAATAAATATTGTATGTTGGTGTTTGTATCTCAAGGTACCACTGTACTTCATTCCTATTTTGTTTTAGAGCTGTGAGATGTTTTTCGTTTTGGGAAATGGGAAAACTTTGGCCTGTCCAGGCAGTGGAGCAGTGAATAAAGCATCGGACTGGGATGTGGAAGACCCAGGTTCGAGATCCCGAGGTCGCCAGCTTGAGCGCGGGCTCATCTGTTTCCAGCAAAAGCTCACCAGCTTGGACCCAAGGTCGCTGGCTCCAGCAAGGGGTTACTCAGTCTGCTGAAGGCCCGCAGTCAAGACACTTATGAGAAAGCAATCAATGAACAACTAAGGTGTCGCAACAAAAAACAAATAATTGATGCTTCTCATCTCTCTCTGTTCCCATCTGTCCCTATCTATCCCTCTGTCTGACTCTCTCTCTGTCTCTGTCAAAAAAGAAAAGAAAAACTTTGCGAAGAGGCCTTTAGCTCCAGTTTCTATGACAATAACAAATAAGTATTCATAGTTACTTCATGTTTAGATGACAACTCAATTATAGAAGCTTTCCTCTAATATTCCCATTCTCTTAGAAATCTAGTTTTAGAACTACAACTTCTGATGACTTTTAGTTTTTGCATTACATATAATATTCATAAGTATAAATTGAGAATCTGAATTTTCAGGACCCACAAAACTGGCATTCTTTTTTTCAGGAAAGTATAGGAAGAAGTTGGGCATTTCATTACCTCATCCAGCAACAATTTGGGGAAATATGATACATTCTTATTTTTTCTATTTTTAAATCAGTGCTTATAAAAGAAATTTCTGTTTGTGTGCTTTATAATAAATTTACATTTGTTGGCCTATCTTTCCAGAAGCCTATGAAAACTAGTGTGACTCTTCTGAACTTTTTTGGTTTCTCACTGAAATCTTTAGAGACAACTAGAGTGGACTCATTAACAAAAATAAAAATAGAAGACAGAAAAGGCATACTGGAATCGAAGAACTCAGAAAATAGGGTAACAGTTTAAGAAATGGTGATTCCAAAGGGACAGAGTTGGAGGTACATCTTTATTTATTGAGTCCACAGCTGAGGGAATATTCAAAGGATAGGTGTTAAAGAATTTGGGGTCAGGATCTTAGAAGCTAAGAAAAACCCACCAATTTTAAAAGACAGTCTTTATGTCCTAGGAAATTCCCCAAAAATGTATGTAGGTGAAGGGGGTAATTGTGATCTTTCTGGGGAGAACTATGACATTCTCTGTGAGAGATGTACTAGGTTAGAAGACCTTTCCATACCTGAAGTGGGAAATGACTCAAAATAGGCAGATTGAACCTTGAAATTGTCCTTGAAAATAACTAATGGCAGAGAGAAAAGTCTTTCCCCTGGTTTAAGTAAGTACATTTGTCCACCAGCGTTCACTCCCCTCCATCCATCAGCGCCTTTAGCCCAGAGGTGTTCTACAGAGCAGGTCATCCGAACTCAGTTTCGTCACTTTCTCTGTTTTCCCGTTGCCTTTCATTCTCAATAGTGTGAGTTCTATAGTTTATACTGAGCAAAACAAAACAACTCACCAGGACCATAATGTAGCCCCTTTTAAAAAATTATTTTAAAATTTTTTATTGCATTTATTAGGCTGGCATTGGTTAGTAAAATTATACAGGTTTCAGGTGTACAGTTCTACATGCAATACATTATCTGTATATTGCATTGTGTGTTCACCACCCCAACTCAAGTCTCCCCCATGGTCATTTATCCCCCCTCTGCCTTCTATTCCCCCCACCCTCGTTTCTCTTGTAATCCCCTTACTGTTGAATTTATTAAATGAATAAACAAGTACATATTTGTACAACCTTTTGCACTTACCATGCACTCACCAGGACCATAATATAGCCATATTTTTCAGTGCTTTTGTTTTCTATGCACTTAGGAAGGCTGAGTGTATTCAGTTTATTAGTACTGAAGTCATTACACTTGTGACTGTACTATGTGTACATACTTTAGAAATGTACCTCTAAAACAAAATACCATAAAAAATTTAGTCATTTTTAAAAATACTTGAATATTACAATTTAGAGTTTTCTTGCAAAATCGTTGTAGTGTGGTAGAATAAACAGAATTTCAGAATTGGGAGACTTAGGTTTAAATTACACTGCATTTAGTAACTGGGACATCAAATAAGTTTTTGGAACCTCTGTTTCTTGTGTGTAAAGTGGGGATTGTATTACTGTCTACCTCACAGGGTTATTTTGAGGAGTAAATGAAATCACCTGTTAACCCAGCAAAGAGATTTGCACTGAGTATAAACTCAATAAACGTTAAATCTGAGTGGAGGGAAAATGTCAAGAACCTAACCACACGACTTAAAGCCTGAACGCAAGGCAGAAATGTGTTCTTCATAAAACTGGGAGTATTTCAATTTATTTGGAGGTGGTTTTTTTTTTAGGGGGGGGGGGGTCTTTGTTTCTTTTGTCATTTTCTTTTTCTATGTGCCTGGGAGGAAATTGCTTTGGCTTGTTCCCTAGCTCGGGTTTCTAGTAGGAGGGGTCAAGAATACAATCCTACCGTGGTGCAGAAATACGTAATCACACAGCAGCTTGGTTTGGGGTCTGTTTTGGTTGTTGGAGTGACATTTCTTACTGAGAGACGACGATGAAGAATGGTCTTTTGTTTCTCCATCACACCTACTGGACTAAAAATGTGTCCCGGCTCATACCGCTGCTTGCAGAGCCTTTGACTCCTGGGGTGGAACAAACGATTTCCTTCCTGGACAGGCAGTCTGTGGTCAGTGTACCAGAGTGGTTGTAGCAACCCTGCAGCTGTGCTCTGCCTGGCACAAACTCAGTAGGATATCATTGATTTTGTTCACTTAAGTGAAAACAGGTTGTTTGTCTTTTATTTATCAGAAATTGAAAAAGGAAAAGTGGAACTTTCTAGCCAAAATGGGTCTCAACTTTCATGAAGCTGTGAAACTAGAAAGTTTGAGTGTTTAAAGCAGATGTACTGAATGTTCTAATCCAGGAAATAGGCGTTGGAATCTTGAGTTACCTGCACTTACTTGGGTCATTGGCAAGCCAGCCATCTCTATTAGGTCATAGCTAAGGGCGGGAGAGACAAAGGGAAATGTTCAATGTTTGGCCATGTAATATTGGAGGAGATGCGGAGTACCGTGGGCTAGCTGGCGGGGACGCTGTACATCGTAATTGCTTTTGAGCTTTTGTGTAGCCTTTAAAAATACAATTTTAACTGTAAAGTATTACTCTTAATTTTTGGATAGGATATGAAAAATTAAAATTTGACCTGTGAGAAATCAAAATAAGGTGACCAGACGTCCCGCTTTTGGCAGGACAGTCCCCATTTTTAACAATTTGTGCCACGTCCCGTGGTATTTTTAAAAAGTCCCAATTTTTTGAAAAAATGCACGAAAAGCTAGGGAACGGCGGGAGAACGGGAAGGGGATATACCGTTTTCAGTGGGGAGACCCCGCCTGGACCTGAGCGCCCGCGCTGCCGCAAGAGCTGGCTGCTCCGTGAGGGGCCCAGAAACAAACAACTTCGGGCGGGGAGGTACCTGCTGGGGCAGCAGCTGTCATGTCCCCTAACTACCCATATGCCCGCTCCCTGAGGAATAGGCGCTGTCTTTACCAGGAACTAATTCTGCAACTGAACGTGTTTTTTCTACACTAAAAGTGTGGACATCAGAAAAATCACAATTAAGTGTTGAGACTTTGAAAGCCATTTTATGTGTGAGATAGAATTTAACAAATTCTTGTGAAAAATTTCATGATCTTTTAAACAACAGCAATCTACTAAAAACAATTCACTCAAATGAGAAATATGCCAAAGAATAAAATAATACTATACATAATCTTTTAATGTATTATATTTGTAAATTGTACTTATGTTGACGTTTTTAAAAATATATTACAATACTATTTTTGCATTCTATAAAAATTTTTTTTGCTCCATATAGACCAAATTTTTAATCAAGAACCCTCCCCACCCCCAGTCAATGGTGTCCCACTTTACCAATTTTAAAATCTGGTCACCTTAAACTAAGAGGAAAGGGTTGATTGATCGTGCATAACAGGAGTGTAGCCAAAATGCGCCAGCTGCCATTGTTGGCGTAAATAGTGAAACTCCTAATGGGCTTTCCTGGGACTCTTCAGCTGCAGCTAAAGCTGTGCCTACTGAAAACAATTAATTATGTGTGAGGGTTAGATAAGTACAAGGTGACTCCCAGATGTACAAGACAAGCCTCTCTAACATATACTAGCATCTGTGAGATGAAAGAAAAAATACTCGATGGGTGCCATGGCATCTTTTAATTAAAGTGAGGATGAATAAAAACAATATTGACTGTCACTGATCTGAAAATAAACTTCTTTCTAATTAAATAGGCCTTGCCTGCCCAGGCCTCAGCAATTACCTTCATAACCTATATATTATTTTCATGTCACTTTCATCCTTTAATTCGTGTGTGTGTGTGTGTGTGTGTGTGTGTGTGTGTGTGTGTGTGTGTTATTATGTAAGGAGAATTAAATAGAACAAAATTATAAAGTTAAAGTTTTAAATATTGTCTAGGCCAGAGTTTGTTTTTATTATAGCTATAGGCCAGGGGTCCCCAAACTTTTTACAGGGGGACAGTTCATTGTCCCTCAGACCATTGGTGGGCCGCCACATACAGTACTCCATACACTGACCACCAATGAAAGAGGTGCCCTTTCCGGAAGTTCGGCGGGGGCAGATAATAGGCCTCAGGTGGCCGCAATTTGGTCTGCAGGCCATAGTTGAGACCTCTGCTATAGGCTAATTGTTTAAAGAATTAGGTGGCTTTTGTTTTTCTGGCGGTATTTTGGGAGTGTTCTTATTGATATTGAGTCATTGAATTTTTATTTGGTGAAAGATCCTACTAGATATCATAGGCAATCAGAATTATAAATAAGCATATCCCCCACTGACAAATTTATATTATATGCATATTCCATTGTATGCCTATGCGTTTAGCAGTTTTAATAGAAAACAGTAGAGAATCAAATTGATCTCTTGTTACCTTATGCACTGAGGCAGTTGTGTGACAATATAAGACTGAACATATTGGGTCAGATAGTGCTATTTCAGGCACTAGTTTACCTGTTCTGCTGTTTCACGGTTTAAGGATATGTGATCATATTTTACATGACCCTTGGTCAAAATTAATCCTGTACTTTACTGTTTGTTTATCTGAGGGCACAGACAATGGGCATTCAGAATGATGCTTTATTATAATGCTAAAAGAAAGAATTTTGAGAACCAAGATAGCTATTTATTTGTATGTCAGTGTGTTTAATTTGTTCAGTCAGCAAGTATTTATCCATTTCTGATCAACTTTTTTTACTTTTTATTTTATTTTATTTTTATTTTGCGAGAGAGACAGACAGATAGGAAGGGAGAGAGATGAGAAGCATCAACTCCTAGTTGCAGCACTTTAGTTGTTCATTGATTACTTTGTAATATATGCCTTGATGGGGGTGGGAGAGCTTCTGCTGATCTGGTGACTCCTTGCTCAAGCAGGCGACCTTGGGCTTCAAGCCAGTGACCACTGGGCTCAAGCCAACAACTGTGGGGACATGTCTACGATCCCACACTCAAGCCAGATGAGCCCACGCTCAAGCCAGCCACCTCAGGGTTTTGAACCTGGGTCCTCTGTGTCCCAGGCTGACACTATCCACTTATCCACTGTGCTACTGCCTAGTCAAGCAAGATGTATTATTTTTTAATGTGTTGTATTCTATTTGCTAGTGCTTTGTTTAGAATTTTTGCATCTGTATTCATTAGAGATAATCTGTAGTTTTTTGGTGTTGTCCTTGCTAGGTTTTGGGACCAGGGTTATGTTGGCCTTATAAAATGTGTTGGGGAGTATTGGCTTCTTCTTCTAACTTTTGGAAAACTTTGAGAAAGAGAGGTACCGAATCTTCTTGGAATATTTGGTAGAATTTATTAGTGTAGCCATCTGGTCCTGGACTTTAGTTTTTTGGGAGGTTTCTGATAGTCATTTCTATTTCCTCCCTGCTTATGGGTCTATTTAGGTTTTCTACTTCTTCATGACTCAGTCTAGGAAGATTGTATAGCTCTAGGAATTTATTTCCTCTAGGCTGTTGAATTTGGTAACATAATCTTTCATAGTATTCTACTATGATCCTTTGTATATCTGTGATGTCGGTGGTAATTTCTCCTCTTTCATTTCAGATTTTGTTTATCTGAGTCTTTCCTCTTTCTTCCTTGGTATGTCTAGCCAGTGGTTTTGTTGTATTAATTTTATTGGTCTTTTCAGAAAAGCAGCTCTTTGTTGTATTAATTTTTTCTGTAGTATTTTTTTCTCTATTTCATTTATTTCTGCTCTGATTTTTACTATTTTGTTTCTTCTGCTGACTTTGGGTTGCCCTTCTTCTTTTTCTAGTTCCTTAAGGTGTGATGTTAGGTTGTTTACTTGGGATCTCTCTTATTTCTTGATATAAACTTGTAATTATATCAACTTCCCTCTTATAACTGCTTTTGCTGCATCCCAGAAATTTTGATATGTCATGTTGTCATTTTCATTTGTCTGGATATATCTTTTGATATCTACCTATTTCTTCTTTGACCAGTCATTTTTTAGAAGTATGTTGTTCAATTTCCACATTTTTGTGGGGTTTTTTTACTTCCTTTTTGCAGTTAAATCTAATTTCAAAGCCTTATGATCAGAAAATATGCTTGGAATAATTTCAATCTTTCTGAATTTGTTGATGTTGGTTTTGTGGCCCAACACACAGTCTAACCTTGAGAATGTTCTATCACACTGGAGAAGAATGTATAATCTGATGTTTTGGGATAAAGTGTTTTGTAGATGTCTATTATGTCCATGTGGTCCAGTGTGTCATTTAAGACTGATATTTCTTTATTGATAATCTGTTTGGATAATCTATCTAAAGACAGTGTTGAGATCTCCAAGTATGACTTGTGTTTTTGTCTGCTTCTATTTTTAGATCAGTTAGTAGATGTCTTATATATTTTGGTGCTTCCTGGTTTGGTGCATATATATTTAGAAGAGTTATGTCTTCTTGATACAATCAATGTTCCCTTTATGATTATGAAATGTCCATCTTTGTCTCTTGTTACCTTTGTTGTCTTGAAGTTAGCATTGTCAGATATGAGTACGGTAATACCTGCTTTCCTTTGGATATTATTTGCTTGGAGAATCATTTTCCAACCTTTCACTTTGAGTCTACTTTTGTCCTTACAGCCTAAATGAAGGCAGCATATGGTAGGGTTTTGCTTTTTGATCCAATTTGCCACCCTGTGCCTCTTTATTGGTGAATTCAGTCCATTTACGTTTAGGGTAATTATTAACACTTAAGGATTTCCTATAGCCATTTTATGTTTTGTTTTCTGGTAGCTCTGTGTCTTGTTTGGTTCTTCTCTTTTTTGTTTCTGTTAGTTGGTTTGTCCAGTGGTATTTCATACCTCTTTCCGCTGTCTCTTCTTTTTTTAAGCTGTGTGTTTCTGTAGTGGCTTTTTCATGGGTGGTTATCATTAAGTGATTAAGAGAAAAATGTCCATATGTACAAGAGTCCTTTGTCTTATGAGTACTCCTACACTGCATCTTCCTTTGCTACTGCAGATCATTATCCTCTCTGCTTTTATGTTACTGTTATCACAGATTATCTTTGTTTTTATTGTGACCTTGGGGGAGCTTTTACTTGTAGATTTGATTTGTTTTGTTCCTTGAGTATTTCCTGCAGTGGGGGTTTCTTGGTGATAAATTCCCTCAGCTTCAGTATGTCTGCAAAAAATTTTTTCTCTTTCATATTTGAAAGACAACTTAGATGGATATAGTATTCTTGGCTGGTAAACCCTCTCTTCCGGTACTTTGAATGTTTGGGTACATTCTCTTCTGGCTTGTAGAGTTTCTGATGAGAAGTCTGATGATAACCTAATGGACTTTCCTTTATATGTTATGGTTTTCTTTTTCCTAGCTGCCTTGAGGATTTTTTCCTTGTCATTGATTTTTGACAATTTTATTATGATGTGCCTTGGAGTAGGTCTGTTTGGGTTGAGGTAACTCAGAGTTCTGTTTGCCTCTTGGATTCGAGGCTCTCACTTATTTCATAGGCTTGGGAAATTCTCATCAATTTTTTTTTGAATAGGCTCTCCATTCCTTTTTCCTCCCTTATTCTTCTGAGATACCCATTATTCTTATATTGCTCTTTCTGATAGAGTCAGACAATTCTTGTAGAGCTCTCTCGGTTTTTAAATTTGTGAGTCTCTCTCCTCTTCTCTCTGTAGCATTTCTAGTTGCCCGTCTTTGATGTCACTGATTCTTTCCTCTATCTGGCTTGTTCTATTAGTTAAACTTGCTACCTCAGTCTTTAATTCATGTATTGAGTTCTTCATCTATGTTTTTAAAGTTTCAATCTCCTTTCTAAGCTCATTAAGTTGCCTATGGTGTTTTCTCACATCTCATTGAGTATTTTCAGATCTTCCATTTTAAATTCTCTATCATTTAACTCCAAGGTTTCCATGTGATTGAGATATTTTTCTGGAGATTTTTTAATTTTATTTCTGAAATATGTCTCTGTTTTGTGTAGCCATGGTATTCTATTTCTTCTTCCTTGATGGCATTTGAGTGTGGTATTGTTAAAGACCTTAACCAAAAAAAAAAAACTAAAATAATGAAAAGTTAAAATTAAAAATATATAAAAAATTTTAAAATGTCACAAGTAATAATGAAAAACCACAGAAAACAGATTGGAAACAAAAGGAATCAAAAGCAAATAAATACACCCACAAAAACATAAGAATAAAAAATATAAAAATTAGTGAAACTGAAATTCAAAAGAGAGAAAGAACAAAGAAGAAGAAAAAAGGAGAACATTTTAAAATACGAAAAATAAATTTTTGTTTTGAGAGGTTTCTTTTAGTAAGTGTCACTGTATTGCAAGTTTTAGTCTATAAAATTCCTGGACTGTCCTCTGCTGAGATGTTGCTGTCGCAGTGATGTAGGCGGGGCCACAGTTGCTTTGGTGGATGGGGCGTGTTGTGAGGGCTTTACAGCTTCGGCTTTATGGCTTTAGAACTCTGGCAATGGAGAGCTCAGGCCTCCAGGTGCTCCTCCCCATATCTCAACAGACCTGGGGACCAGACACGAAACACCTCTGTTCTTCAGGAGAGAAAGTGGCTCTGGAGAGCTTGCTGTGGGGTTGTCTCTGCCACTCTTGGTATGGTGAGGTAAGAGAGGCAGGATCTGGGAGTCTGGGGGCCACACTTTAGTTTTCTCTGTCTCTGCCAAGTGCAGGCTTCAGGTAGACCATGGAAACACTGGCCAGGACCCCTCCCTCTGACTGTGTTGATTTATCTCCCCCTCTGCCCCACTATCTCACAACTCCTCCCTGCAGAAGGAGACCTAGTCACTCCAGGTTTCCCTCTCTGTACCCCTCAGACAAAATCCCAATAGCCTGAGCTTCTCTCCTCTCTATAGTCTGGCAGAGAGAAAAAATAGCTCCAGTCACTCTGGGTTTGTCTCCTCTCCAGAGCCCACCATGAATGTATTTTATCTTCTGCCCTCCTTTTCAACCTGTCCCACCTTTAGTCCACTCAGTGCATGAATCTTTCAGGCATGCCTGTGAACCAAGCTGCAGTTCCATCACTGTGTTATAGTTGTTCCACTTGTTGAAATTTCAAGGGGGAGAGATCAGGAGTATCTCTCATGCTGCCATTACTCTGACGTCATCTCAACATGAATTGTTTAACAAATGATCTCACTATTCCTCAGCCATTGTTGCTAGCTAATCACTACCTCTGTGTAGAATTTAACTAAGTATGGGGCTAAGTGTTAGGAAAGAAATTTGTTATGCAGGTGCTTGAGACAGTTGTAAAATTCATAAATATATAAGATTTATGGGCAAAAACTATGTGCATGTCTTGAATCTGAAATGAGCAAAGCTGTATCCCTTGACAAACCCGATTTATCTGAGCATCAACAGCCAACAGCACAAAAAAAACTAAAAACCTGGTATACCACCAACATTGTATTCTTTAAAAACATGCCATTTTACTGAGCAAGACCTGATGAATATTTTTTAATGAGTGAGTGGAATATGTCACCTGAAAAACAGCTTCATTAAATAAAATAACTAACCTAGAGGCTGTATTTCTGAGACCTTTTTTTTGAGTGGGAGACAGTGACATCAAGCTTCTCCTATATGTACTTTGACCAGGGAATTGAACCTGCAACCTCTTCACTCTGGGACAATGCTCCAATCAATCAAGCTATTAGGCCAGGGCTTAATTTTTCTTTTTTTAAGAGACAGAGGGAAGGAGAGAGAGGGGAGGGAGAAGGGAAGCATTCATTTGTTCCACTCAGTCATGCATTCATTGGTTGCTTCCCATGTGTGCTCTGACTGGGGTTTGAACCTTGTTGTTTCAGGACAATGCTCTTAACTGACTGAGCTAACTGGCCAGGGCCTCTGTGACTTTTAATATATTGTTCAACATATTTTTTTGTTTGTATCAGCTCTGAGCTATGGTCAGACCACAGGAAGAACTGCCATCCCTGTGGCAACATCAACGATGTTAATAATGGGACTCCACCCACTTGTAAAAGTTTACACCATTACAAATTATTGAAGTTGCTTAAATAGTTTTGAAAGAGAGAGATTTTAGTCTTTATAAAAAAGATTGTAAAGTGAGCCAGACCTTCTAGTCATAACTACAATAATATACTTTTGAACTAATTTTACTTAATCTGGTTAGGTAAATTTTAGGATAACTCTTAAAAATCTTGTACGGTATTTTTGGTTATTTTTTAAAATTAAATGTGTATTGACTTGTAGGGTATTTCTTAGAAAAATCTATTACTGAACTAACACAGAATGTAAAATATTCCTTGCCTGAAAATAAGCTTAATGTTTATAGGGCTGTGGTACAGAATTTTTTGCTGAATTAGAAAGGGTTTATCTTCTCATCACTCTAGGTCCTTTTAACTTTATGAATGTGTTATTTAAAACATAAGTCATATTGGTACACAGGAAATACATTTAAAATTAAATTTAATGACACTCTTGAGAATTCCATGGAACATTAATAATTTTATAGTTTTATAATTTCTAGCAAAAGAAAAAGTACCTTTTGTATCTTAAAAACAGTTTTTCAGAGATAGCTAAAGCCAAAATATGAAATACATGTAAAAGAATAGTAGTATTAATACATATTGAATGCTTAAACTCAGCATAAAAGCATTATTACCTTTAATTTCCAAAAAATAAACTACAAATTTAAAGCTGGGGAATTCATTACCATAGTTAAAAGAATTTATTTCTAGGTTATAAATTACTACTTTTCCTTTAATCTCAAAAGTAACTGATCTTTTAAAAACTTAGTCTATGATTTTATATATAACTTCTCTTGTTTGATAAACTTGGAAGAATTCATATCAGTATTACATACTTTGATTCTCTCTTATGGTATGGTTTAAATATTGGGTACAGAAGCTAAAATTTTATTGTGGGTTTTTTTCCCTCTTTGCTCTTTTACAGTATAGCTCTGAAGAAGGAGGGTGTGCCTCTGGTATTTAAGTACGATATTTGCCTGTGATTTCTAATTCTTAGAGCTACTTCTTAGCATTCCTATGAATATAGAGTTTGATTCTCTTAGCCAGTTTATTACTGCTTCAAACCACCACCTGCTGAATTAAAACATAAACCACTCAGAGACCAAATTATTTAAAAAGAAAAAGTGTTTATATGCAAAGGAGATTTACAAGAGAGTGCAAGCATTAGAAGCACAGCCTTATTAAATTAAAAATATTAACAAGTATTTTTTAAAAAATTACAAAACTACCAAAGTCATTAAGTTTACAGTTATTCTCTTCAAGGTGGAAACAGAAGATTTCTCACATCACTGTCATATCCAGAAGGGCATTGTATATTTTCAGACATCCGCATTCCCAGAGTCAGGGAAAAAGTTGTCTTTTGGAGAGTAATTTACAGGGAAGACTCAAGGTTTCACTTACTTGGGGGGACAAGAGCTAGACAGGGTGACTTTGCTGTTGTTACTTTATCTCAGGGTTGCAAAGTTTTTAGGGGTCCCCAAAGACTACCTTTGGGTTCAAAGATTTGCAAAAGGACACATAGAACTCAGAAAAACTGTTGTATGTACCGTTATGTTTTATTACAGTGAAAGGATACGGATTTAAATCAGTCACTGAAAAGTGGACATAGGACAAAATTCAGGAAACACCAGGCATGAACCTTGTCCTCTTCCAATGAAGTCATGCAGACAGCCCTTAAATCGATGTGTGGTGTTATACTTGGAGTCTCGCCAACTAGGGAAGATCCTCCAAGCCTTAGTGTCCGAGTTTTTTATTGTAGGTTGATCCCACATGTATGGCTGACTGTCTGTGTGACTGACCTTTAGTTTCCAGCCCCTTTAGAATTCAAGCTGGTACCTCATGGCCTGAGACCCCCTCATCATAACTCATGTTGTCAGCACAGACTCTGGCAAGGCCCAAGTTCCTCAGGTAAACAAAAACATTCCTATCAGGCAGGATATTCCAAGGGCTTAGCAGTTATCTTGCAGGAGCTGAACAAGGGCCAAACCATTCTTTGGAGTATGAGAGGTTTGTATAATCTAGACATGCTGCGTTAATCCTTTACTGCATAGTGCTGTTTTATTTTGTTTTCTGACTCTGGAATGTGATGTGCATTGCTTACCCTTCTGGTTAATGTGTCGATTTTGCCTCCAAATTTCCTCCTAAGGCATGGCTTTGACCACATAAATTTTCTTAGTGATTTTCTGAGACAGTATCACCATTTTGATGTTTTATTTTATATGGCCAACTTTTTTATATGTGTGACAAAATGTGATGCTTAGTGCACAGAAACCTTGTGGAGTATACCAAACATACTGAATTATTTTTAGTATCCATCCTTTTATAGGATAAATGAGCAAACCTTTGTGTTGTCTCGCTGCTGATCAGGTAACCCCCAAAGACAATTTTGGTGTGGAAGATACAGTAAGAGTTCATTATTGTGAGTTTGAGGGCTAAATTTTGTAAATGTAATCTCAAAAATAGTTAGAGAAGAAAAGATACAATTAAGTAACTAAAAACATTAGAGGCAATATTTAAAATAAAACAGGCATCACCCTGGCCAGATAGCTCTGTTGGTTAGAGCACCATCCCAAAATGCAGAGGTTGCCAGTTTGATCCCTGGTCAGGGCGCAGACAGGAACAGATAGATGTTATTCTCTCTTTCTCTCTCTCTCTCTTTGTCCCCCTCCCTCTCTCGCTAAAACTAATAAATAAAGGTTGAGAAAAATAAACTAGGCTTTAAGTAATTATATTTACTATAAACTTTTAAAAAGATAAATAGCTTTCGTTAAAAGAAAAGTTCAAGGACATGACAAAAGTACAAAATGTTAGACCCCCAAGAGTATTTTGGTGATATAAAAACCTCTGCAATTTATTGAGGCTCTAACTGTCTTTTAACTGCTTTTTGTTCAGGGAAGAAATATACTCAAAAATCATTTTGTCAAAAACAAAAAACCACACTTGACAAAACCCAACACCCACAGCAAAAGACAGCAAACTAGGAAAGAACATCTCCTCCCACACACAGAAACACCCTCTACAGCTGAAATCATACTTAGTAGGAAAAGACTGAACAGTTCCCCACTGTGTTAAAGAAATACACAAACAAAAAATCAGTTTGTCAATTTAACAGAAAAAAATCCACACTCTGTTTTTACTTTTTTTGAATGCCATCCATATTTTATAAAATAGAATTCACAAGTCATTTTTCAATCTTATGAATAAATCATTTATATCTAATTAATTTTATAAAATAAATTAATATATTTTTATATTTCTTTCAAATTTATTATGTGCTGGTATTATAAACCAAGACAAAGTACATTTCCTTTTATACCTTCTACAGCCTATTGTATACCCTCAAATCAAAATCAGCAGGAGAAAACAAAACATTACTTTCTAAAAAAGCAACAGACATACAACTGATTTTCTGATTGAAATGATGAAAGCCAAAAGACAATGAGAAGACATTTAAAGTAATGTTGAAAAAAATAAGCTTATTTTCTATCCAATTAAAATATCCTTGAGAAATCATGGCAGAATAAAATATTTATCCAAACAAATAAAAGCCTGGAGAATGTATCAGTACCAGACCCACACTGTAAAATATATTAAAGGAAGTTCTTTAGACAAAAGGAAAATGAACTCAAATGCAAGCATGGATCTTCAGGAAAACAGAGCAACTGAAAAGACAAATATGTGGGTAATTCTTTTAATTGACTTTAAAAACACCAAAAATAAAATGTATTTGTATGCAGTCATGCAATGAAATAATATTTGACCATAAAAAGGAGTAATATCCTGATACATGAACCTGGAAAACATGCAAAATGAAGGCAATCACAAAGACCATATATTGTATGATTTCATTTCTATAAAATTTCTAGAATGGGAAACTCTATAGAGATCAAAAGTAGCTTAGTGGTTGCCTGTTGCTGAGGGTGGGTTGACTTGGAGAAGGATGGGGAGTGACTGCCGATGGATATGGGTTTTCTTTAGGTTGTGATGAAAATGTTCTAAAATGGGTTGTGGTGATGGTCATACAGTTCTGGGAATACTCTAAAATCATTGACTCATACACTCTTGGGGGAAATTGTACCTCAATAAAGCTGTTAGAATATTAAACAATATTGTGAATAGAACTTACATCAAAAGTCTGTCTACTTAGGTGAAATGTTCTTTTAAACAATCTTAATTAAATGAACACAAAAAATATGAATAATCATAATCAGTTAAAGATATTAAATAGGTAACTCAACACCTTCCCATAAAATTTCATTGTTTTGTTTTGGTACACATCTCATTACCAAATTTTAGGGGCTTTAAAAATGCTTGAAGCTGTGTTGATTTATGTGTTTGACAGATGGGCTTAATCTGTTTACATTTATTACAATTACTGATATAGTTGAATTTATTTCTGCCATACTTCCTTTTGTTTGCTTTTTTCTCTCTTTTCTTGCCTTCTATTGGATTTAAAATACCTATTCCTACCTCTTAATGCCATCTGTTTGCAAAGCTCTAGGTTGCATTTCTATTCTTTCAGTAGTCACTTTCACACATTTTGACAAACATTATACATTTTTCTAGCTGAGTCTAAAGTTACTCAGTATGTATTTATCTTCTAAACATGCCTGCTTTAACTCCATCAAAACCCATTTTAACTACCCAATGAACATCTTCAAATCCTGCTCAAACTAGTCTTACTATCTTTCTCTTAGAGCTTGAATTTTACCACTAAACACATAAAAGGTTTATTTTTATTGTTTACAATCAATGGTTATTATATTTACTTATTTATTGAAAATACTATTAAACAATTCTTGAGAATCTCTTTTCAGAGACTTTAAAAGCCCAACACAAAGTAGGTGCTTAATAAATGGAGCCCTACCCTATCCCCTCTCTGAAAATAAAGTTGCTTGTCTCTTTAATGCTAGATATCAGTGCTCAGCAGGCATGGATTCCTCTGAGTTGGATCCATTTCATGGACAGTTGTCAAAGACTGACCTCTCATTATGTTAATTTTGGGAATACTGTACTTGACTGTGTAGCGACCTAAATGGTGCAGGATTAAATGTTCTCATTTCTGAGCTGTGAAGTGTTGAAACTGATCAGGAAATGAAGGCAGAATGTCTATCCTTTGGGAGAAAAATCAGCCAGTGTATGTTGCTGCCACCCTTGGCTGCCGGGTGGAATGCAGCTGTTAAGGCAGCTGTTTAACTGTTTGTCCAACTTGAAAGGACACTGCCAAGTGGCAAATATTTTTCATAACAACACTGCACTTTTGCTGAGAACAACAGTGCGTTTTATTGATTTCTGGCAGTGTGCCAAACATGACAGATTTATTACTCAGCAGGTTCACAACCTAGGGGAACATATATGCTCCTTTCCATTTTTAATATCTATTAAAAGAACAAACAGGCTCCCAAAGGAAGCCTCTACAAAAACATCACTACAGCTTAATAATTTGTTGAAGCAACAGCAGATTGACTTGAGAAAATGAAATATCTCTGAAAGGAAAACAAAAAATCCTAGAAATATCAAAGGAAAAAGGAAGGCTTAAATATTTTAAACCTCTGTAATGTGGCCTAACAGTGACTTGTCCAGGACAGGGGAGGACAGCAATAGTGCAGAACCCACACCGCCTATTGAGTCCCCTGTGGTTCTGGGTCCTTGGCTGGGTCCTGCAGTTAATCTGTTGTTAATTAGAAGTTGACACTAGGTACTTTGTAAACAATTATGTTGAATTTGATAAGATGGGAAGAAGGATTCTCAACTATTTCATTTAATGGTAAAAGCAGTACGACAAATGTAAGCATCTACAATTAAGAAAACACCTTCAAATGGATAAGTATGATTTTCTTCCAAACTGAAAAGTGCGTGGCTCATGACCATGTTAGAAGCTCTCCATCCTCAGTATATTCTCCCTAGTCAGAAGCTCCTGCCTTCAGAAAGGCTTCTGGAGAAAGGGTCTAGGCACGTGGTGGGATCTTGTACATACCTGTTGTTTGTGACATTGGAAGTGATATTGGAAGTCATTAATAAGTGCTGTTCATAGCATCTCGTGTGTAATCCCCATACCTTTATGAAGACTACAAGGGTCTGACCAGGGGATTCGTTTTCATTTAATAAACCCCACAGTGAAAGCTGGAGCTGAGAGTTTTCTGAAGGTGAACTTGGCTGAACAAAGCTATGGTCAATGGAGAGTCTAACTTACATTTTCTCTACTGTTTACTAATTAAATCATAAATGACAACAGTCTAGTGCAACTATTTCTTCAAATTGCAGAAGCATACATTTCCACAAAGTTGACATGATTTCTTGAACAAAGATAGTCAAAGTTCCACACACTGGGTAATGGTCACGAAGGGAGTAAGCGACAAGCTTTGTGCTTTTCTATTTCAGAGATACAGAAAAACAGCAGATGCAAGCCATGGATGAAGTTTATAAAATCAGTTCCACAGAAAGGATCCAGATGTTGGAGAAAACACTGGCTGTGCAACTGACTGAACTGAAGTCTGAACAGGGGACTCTTCCAGAAACAGCTCATCAAGCTTACAGGTAAATAGAGGCAGTGCAAAGGCATGGTCTTTAGGGTCTTCTATCCCCACTCGTACCCCATACTCTCCATTAGCCTCCTCTTTACTTCAACAATTGGTATTATCTCCAGCTCAGACTCGATTGCTGTCGTTAAGACTGTCTTATCTACTAGAATTGTCAAGGCATTTAGAGACAATGTCCTACCAGCAAGTGGGAAACTGCTCTTACATTTCACAAACACCATTGTCTTAAAGTTCCAGAAGCTTTTGTTTTTTTTGTGTGTGTGTGTGTGTTTACAGGGACAGAGAGACAGTCAGAGAGAGGGATAGACAGGAACAGACAGGAACGGAGAGAGTTGAGAAGCATCAATCATCAGTTTTTCATTGCAACACCTTAGTTGTTTATTGATTGCTTTCTCATATGTGCCTTGACCGCGGGCCTTCAGCAGACCGAGTAACTCCTTACTCAAGCCAACGACCTTGGGTCCAAGCTGGTGAGCTTTTTGCTCAAGCCAGATGAACCCGCGCTCAAGCTGGCGATCTTGGGGTCTTGAACCTGGGTCCTCCGCATCCCACTCTGACACTCCATCCACTGCACCACCACCTGATCAGGCTCCAGAAGCTATTATATTGTACAAATCCTACTCAACGAAAAGAGATCTCATTTCCTTTAATAACATTTTAATTGAATTTGACCTTGATTTTGATGAGAAATTTCAAAACTGAAATAATGCTAGGTATTTGGTCATGAATTCTGCAAAATGATGTTTTGTTAGGAACTATTCTCTAAATAAATGCTGATGATGATAGCAATTTAATTCTTTTAGAGAAACAGGGTAGCTAGATCAGCCTCTGAGTGGCAAGTCTCATGGGCCCAGGACCTTAATATCCCTCTGTTTCTGTTTTGCCACAGTTGGCCAAGAGGAACAATGATAAGAATTCTGTTAGATTGGGTAGCTGAGTAAACACAATGGGAATGCCGAAGGTTAGGGGGCGGGGGGGGGGGGGGGGGGATCAGTAGAAGCAGTAAGTAGGCGTGTTAGTGTCTCATTCCAGAGGTGATTCTGAAGAACCAGTACTTAGTGTGTTTAATAATTTGGTAGTTAAAGCCCTTGGTATGTGAAGCAGATCAAGGATGGTGCAATGAAGTGGAAAAGTAAGGAACCATGGGAGTCATAATTTCTCTCAACTTTGGTTTTTCTATTTGAAAATCAAGGTTAAACATATGTACCTTGCCTACTTTATAAAGATCAACTGAGATACTGTAATGCATGTTAAAGCACTTTGAAAACTAGAAAACACCATACAGAAGATCAAGTGTTGATATTGTTACAACTTAAATGTCAGAGTGTCAGGGAAGGACATTGTGATAAGAAATTGTAATACATACTTACCTGGTAGGGGAGATACCATGATCACGAAGGTGGTTTTCCCTGGGCGAGGCTCACTCATTGCACTCCGAGTGTGCTGACCCCTGCGATTTCCCCAAATGTGGGAAACTCGACTGCATAATTTGTGGTAGTGGGGACTGCGTTCGCGCTCTCCCCTGGCAAAAAAAAAAAAAGAAAGAAAGAAATTGTAATACATTGTATACATTGTAATATGAAAGGCTTCCTGAAGTTCCCTTTAGGATAGAATAATGAGAAACCTCCAAATACTGTACCTGTATTTCTCAATTCTCCTAAGCCACCAAAACTGCAGCCAGAATAATCTAGCTATTAATCAGACAAATACTTATTGATCACCTTCTGCTTGTGAGGAGTCATGCTAGGTTCTAGAGTCCAAAGAATATGGAGACTGTCCACTCCTGATAATCTATTGAAAACTGTACCTTAGTCATCTTTCTTTCTTTTTTAAAATTCTTTTTCTCATTTTACCTCCTACAGCGCAGACCATGGTAGTGGTTAAGTGCTTCACAGATGCTTGCTGAATGAATAAATGTTACAAGAGCAACGCTTGATGAACAAATAAGTGAACCCCTTTGTGGGCGGATGTTCAGAGCACTTATCCTCAGCAGACTCTTTCAGGTCATTCACAGGCACTCTGAGATTAACTGAAAGGAAAGACATGATCTGAGTAAAAAAGGGTTGGGGCAGCTAAATCCAGGACCCCACTCAATCTCTCAGAGCGCCAGAAAATTAGAAGAGGGCAGGAAAGGGGTGGGGTTTTTTTGCTTCCCTGACTGCTTGTGTGGTAGCTGGTCCATGCTGTAGCCGGTTACTACTTCTGCACCTCCATGAGGCTGCAGCCAGGGTTCAGGTACCCATAATCACAGAAATTTTACTTTTGATTCATTAATGCTTTTTCTCTCAAGGCCTTTTCAAAGCTTGCCTTGGTTTTGTTGTTATTGTTTTCTTTGATTGATTCATCAAAGCCATGATGTGAGGAGATAGGGGAGGCATTATCTCCAATTCAGTTGAAAACTCAACACCATTGGTTCAATGATGCTCTCTCCACAGGACCACTGCCTCCAGTGGGAGAGGAGGGGGGCACGGGTGGGGGCTGGTAAGTGTACAAAGTTTATTTTCATCTTCCTTAAAACCTTCTCATGAGGATTATAGAGTTGTATAAACAACATTAACCTAAATTGTACTACCTACAATCTCCCTCAGATCTCAAGGTGGTTTCTCACATGTGTGTCAAAACTTCCTGCTGTGGCTCCCTTGCCAATGTTTGCGAAGTCCCATCCTAATACACTAGGGTTGCTGTTCCCTGATGTTCCAAAAGCTGCCAAGCCATGGGGTATATCTTACACCAGATGGGGAGAGCTCCTCTCTTCCTGACCCAGGGTCCCCCCTGGTGACCCCTCCAATCCACAGTGTTGCTTGTGCCTCCACACGTCAGAGCCCATGTTGCAAACAACTCTCTCGTGACGTGGCTGGGTCAGCTGTCCCCACGGCTACTGAAGCAGGCACTTCTGCCAGGTTTTTCCTAGGGATAAATAATTTTCTGAAGCAGGAAGGTTGATTAAAATAATTTCCAAAGTATATCATGTTTGATATTTAAGGGTCATTTTCACCTCCAGGTACTTAAGCAAGAACATAAAATTATGATTGTTTAAATTATCAGATGCTGGTTTTATCTGTCAACGAGGGTGAGATATAAGTCTGATAAACACAATAGTTTTTAGAGATAAAGTTACTAGAAGAAATAAAGACAGGGAAAAGAAGAATCTTCAACATTGTGCCTCTCTCTGTACTCTGGAGTTGGAAACAGCGGGGTAAAGCAGGAGTAGCAGGAAGGACTGGAGAAAGGGTTAGCAAACATGCGGTATATACAAGAGGGATTCTGACTAAGACAAAAGCATGTGGCTTTTACATGGCCCCAGCAATTTAATAAAATATATTTATTTAAGAGTGGTGAAAAATCACAGGTTAATCAGGACCCACATATAATCTGATCTATTATAGCTTCTATTGCATAAACCTTCCTGCAGCTCTGTTTGAATACCAGAGGACATTTCTTACTATAGAAACAAAAGAGGACTGGCCTGAAAGAAAACTTTGCAGGTGGGTAGGAGAGTGGGCTATTTCAATACAACAATAAGTTAGGTTTTGCTAACTTGTGGGAAGCTCTTCAGAAAATGTTTATTTTTGCAAACAAAGAGCTGATGTTACTGACAGCGGCGACGACAACAAAGCAGCCCAATAATCATTGCTGGATTGGAGCAGACCGCTACTTCTTTGGAGAGATCTTAATTTTGTAATGGTGCCTTGATTTGTGATGTTATAATGTGTTATTTAGAAATTTATGTATAACAGCATAATCTGTTGTATAAAAGCTGTCAGACACTGCATGTCCTTTTCTGTCATACACACTAATAGTCTCATTTCGTTATTTCTTTTGTTTGCCCCGGAGTTCAGGTAGCTGTCAAAGCCCCTTGTCGTTCAAAAAGATGTCCTCAAGAGGGAGCTAAAAAGCTGCCTGAAAAGAGAAAGCACTCTTGAATATTTACCTTTGCTTCTCTTGCAGTAAGAGTTATTTTGCTGTTTGAAAAACATGTCTGGAATTTAGTAGAAATGTATGAACAAAGCTGGCTTTTTGGTATATCCACTAGCCAGGGTAGGATTTTCTCTGCATGTGTGGTTTGCAGAGTTTGACTTGTGTAAATGCTCCTCTTTGTTAGAGATATGCCGTAGTTAAGTTCAGTCATTAAAAAATTGACTGAGTGCCTACTTATTTCTCCCTGTGTTGGTATTCTGAGGCAATATAACATTGACTAAGACAGTTTTAGTCCCCAAGAAGCTGTGAGTTGACCTATAAAAGATATTTCTGGAACTCTGTCTTAGGAAAATATGGGGAAAAGTGTGTTTTCCGTGAAGATTATTATTGTAACATTATACTAATAAAAGTGGGAAAATGCCTAAATATCTAAGAACAGGAGGAGTTAAGAAAAGTAGTGTGATACTTGATAGAATATTGTTCTGCCACTAAATATTTTTTATATAAGAAAAATTTATATTATGTAATATTAGTCAATAAAAATGAGTATATGTGTGTGTGACAATAATAGTCACATAATGTATAGACAAATCACTCTGAGGACATAGATTAAAATGTTAGCAATCACTGTCTTGATAATGACTTCCCTTGTTTTACTTTTATATATTTTCTACAATAAGCATGTATTGTTTTGTGTGTGTGTGTGTGAGTGTGTGTGTGTGTGTGTGTGTGTGTGTGTGTGTGTCAGAGAGAGAGAGAGAGAGGGACAGATAGGGACAGAGAGACAGGAAGGGAGAGAGATAAGAAGCATCAATTCTTCGTTGTGGTTCCTTAGTTGTTTACTGATTGCTTTCTCATATGTGCCTTGACTGAGGGGCTACTGATGTGACCCCTTGCTCAAGCCAGCAACCTTGGGCTCAAGTCAGCGACCTTGGGCTTCAAGCCAGTGACCTTGGGCTCAAGCCAGTGACCATGGGATCATGTCTATGATCCCACACTCAAACCAAGAACCCCATGCTCAAGCCAGATGAGCCTGAGCTCAAGCTGGCGACCTCGGGGTTTCAAACTTGGGTCCTCTGCATTCCAGTCCAATGCTCTCTATCCACTGCACCACGGCCTGGTCAGGCCAGCATGCATTGTTTTAATTTTTAAAGTTTTCTGTTATTTATTCCTGTATTATATGCTATAATATGTTATATTCTCACTATGCATACAAATTAATTCATTACCAATTAGTTAGAAATTAATAAATGCATCAAAAAGAAACAAAAGATGTTGAGGTTCTATTTGCAAGTCAAACTGCTGTCATTATCTTCATCCAAGATTCTGTTTACCTATCATTTCTGGCACTCTTTGTTTTATAGTGTATAATAGTGGTTCTCATTGGAGAGAAGGAAAGGGTGAAGACGGGGCATTTGTAAATAGCTGGAAACATTTTTGTCACAATTTGGGAAGGGGAGTAGGTTGCTACTGACATCCAATGAGTAAAGACCAGGAATGCTGCTAACATCCTGCAATACACAAGACAATTCCCACCACAAAGAATTATTCAGTCACGAATGTTAAGTGTTGAGGCTGAGAAACCTCAGTAGAATCTAAGTTTCTATATGATATCGTTTTTCTCTTGCCTAAAGAGCTTGCTTGAACATTTCTTGTAGTGTAGATCTGCCAGGAACAAATTCTTCTAGTCTGTTTTTTGAAAAAAGTTTTTATTGGCCTTCCTTTTAAAAAAGTATTGAGAACATTATACTACGTGAAATAAATAAATCAGAATAAGCTAAGAACTATAGGATTTTACATATAGGTGGGATATAAAACTGAGACTCATGGACATAGATAAAACTGAAGTGATTACCAGGGGGAGAGGAGGCAGTGGGGGAAAGGAGTTAGTGGGGACAAATATAGGGAGATGGAAAATGATTTGACTTTGGGTGGTGGGCACACAATGCAATCACAGTTCAAATGCTGTGGAGATGTTCACCTGAAGCCTATGTACTCTTATTGCTCAATGTCACCCCGTTAAATTTAATTTCTAAATTAAAAAAAGTATTTTTGTTTATATGGAATTGTATATTAATAATTTTTCTCTTTTATCACTTAAAAGATGTTCCATTGTATTCTGGCTTGCATCATTTTCATTTCCTAACATATGTCCTTTTTCTCTCTCAATTCTTTTAACGTGTTTTTCTTAATGGTTTAAGCTATTTGATTAGAATGTTCCATGATGAGGTTTTCTTTGTGTTTCTCTGGTTTGGAGTGAGTTGAACTTCTTGGATTGGGATCATGTCATTTTAATTAAAAAAAGTGTTTTAATTCAATCATTATATTTTCAAATATATTTCCTCTCCCCATCCCTTATTCTGGGGCTCTAATTACACATATGTTAAATTAATTCATATTGTTCCATAAATCATTGAGGCTCTGTTAATATGTTTTCAGTCTCTTTTTTCCCCTCAGAGGTTTATTTTGAAGTTTCTGTTGCTATATCTTCAAGTCCATTAACTTTTCTTCTTTACTGTCTAATCTGCTGTCAATTCTATCCAATAACTTTTTTATTTCTTATATTTAAGTTTTCCTTTCTAGAAGTTCTATTTGGTTGATTTTTATATATTTGATTTTTCTATGTGTGTTGTAAAACCAGTAGTCAGAGTCCCAATCACAGTCACCTGGCTCATGCAGGTTCACATTAGATTCGGACAGTCGGTAATGAAACAACGGAGCCAAGAACTGGTGAGCCATCAGCTTTAATTCCAGCTTGCACCCAGCAGGCAAGCAAAAACACACACTGGGCTCCAAAACCCACTCATTCAGTGCTCACAAAGCTACTGACTTATCCGAGTTTCCTAGAATCAAAGGTTTCTTGCTCACCAGACTTATTCACCTCTGTTCCCCATCTCCTTCTCCAGCACAAACTGCACAAACTGGCTTCTTCCTCAGCACTCCGCCATCTTGGCAGCTTCTTCTGGCCTCCTCCATGTGGCCTTTCTCTGCTCTCCTCTCTAATACTAACCTCAGGAACCGAGAGAGCAAGCTCTTGGCCTGCCCCACTTTATAGTGTAGAATCCAAACCTTTAATTCAATCTACAAACAAGGAAGTCTCTGATACAAAGTCACTTACCTGAGGCATAATGGGAGGATTCCTCATGAGACTGCACCACCCCACATCATCCAATCAGTCAAGGGTGTGGGGAAAAGCCTTCTCTTAAAGCTAAGCCTTGGGCTACAAGGACGCTGCCTGCTTACAGCCTGTCCCCCTCACACAATAATATAATTACGCCCATCCCAAGCATAAGGGCAACTAATATCACCTGGGTGATGGGCTTTCATGTGGGCAGCGCCATCTTTAACAAAGTGAGCATAATATATTTTATCTGCCCAACATATGTTCATATTTTCCTTCCACTCCTTGAACATACCGAGCTATTAATAACAGCTCTTTTAAAGTAAGTTTCTGTTTTTTGTTTTGTTTTTGCTAATTTCATCACTGGTTCCACTTCTGGGTCTGTTTTGCTTCATTAAATTTTCTACTGTTTATGGGTTATATTTTTCTACTTTTTTGCATGTCTAGTAATTTTTTTGAACATTAAACATTGCAATTTTACATTATAGGATGCTGATTTTCTTTTTGTATTCCTTTCAAAAGTGTTGGACTTTATTCTGGCAGACAATTAAGTTGTAGATCAGCTTTGTATTTCAAGGCTTGATTTTAAGGTTTCTTTGAACAGGTTAGAGTAACCTCTACTCTATGGATAGTTTATTATTAAACTGTGACCCCTCTGATGTCTCCACTAGATGTTCCACGTGTTCAACGAGGACTCTTCCCTCTGTCTGTTGGGCACTTGAATATTTCCTAGCCCAATATGAGCTTTGAAATCTGTTCAGTTTACAGCTCCCTAATCAGTTATTTTTTTGTACAGCCCTATGAAGTTTCACCCTCTATATCCAGTGCTTAATAGCAGAAAACTGAAAAGGATTTCTATGCAGATTTCTGAAGCCCTTTTTTTGTGTAACTTCCTCTTCTCCAGTACTCTGCCCTGCAAAGTCTAGCTGACTCAGCTTACCAAGCTTTCGTTTCTCTCCTTAACTAAGAGAAACGGTCATGCTGTGCTTACGACTCTCTTTCCTTCTCCATGGTTCAGAAATTGTCTTCTTCAAGCAGAAAACTAAGGTTATTGTAGGGCTTATTTCATTTATTTTTCCCAAGTCTTGCAGTGCTTGTTGTCCCAAGTCAGAAAAAGCAGTTGCCTTGTTTTTTGTTGTTGTTGTTGTCTTTTTGTCCTATGTTCATGATGGGAGAGTAAGTCTGGTCCTAGTTATTCCATCATAGCTGGTCTTATTTATAATATCAAAAATAAAACATCCAAAAATGATATGACTTATTTAACTACTTTTAAGTATAAATAAAATTTCTGGTCTAAGGTTAAAAGGTATAGTCTCACCTGTAATGTGCTTTGTGTTTTAGAATCATAATTTCATTTTTTAAAGAAATTTTAAGCTCAGTTTTAGACAAATTTACAGGCTTTTAATTTGGTTGCTAAAATTGTTCACTAACTGATAAATGGAACCTCAGTCTGTTGGATTGGCAATAGATATGTAGATTTAGAAATGCCTACTTGCTTAAAAAAAATAAAAAAGAAATGCCTACTTGCTTTATTTAAATCTGACTGGTGTCTTGGGCCAGGTTTTATAATTTTATAATCTTCATGTAGGAAAATCTATCTTTCCAAAATACCCTTAGACTGATTTTCCTCCTGTTAGTGTATTTTAGATTTAATTCAGTCCTCCTATTATAATTGTATCCTAAGTGTTAATTTTTTTTGTTGTTGTTGTTAAAGTATTATACAGAGATAATTACCCAGCTGGCCCTGTGTAAATATTTACACATGCTTAGATGGGAGAGATTTTGCCAGCACAGTAAGATCACAGAGCAACTTTATCCTCTTTACAAGATAGGAGGCCCATGAATAGAACCTGTGGGGCTCTTTCTCATATGAACCCAAATGGCTTGTCAATGCACTATTATTTAGTCATCATGCCTATACACTAGATCTCCTAGACTTATTCATCCTATATAACTGCAAATTAGTACCCTTTGGCCAATATCTCCCCATTCCCCCCAATTCCCAGCCCCTGGTAACCACTGTTCTACTCTCTGCTTCTATGAGTTCAACATTTTAATTTTTCAGATTCCACATATAAATGAGATCATACAGTATTTGTCTTTCTTTGTCTTATTTTACTTATTATAATGTTCTTCATATTCATCTATGTTGTTGCACATATTAGAATTTCTTTTCTCATGGCTCAATAATATTCTATTATATATATATATATAGATAGATAGATAGATAGATAGATAGATAGATAGATAGATAGATAGATATAGATATATATAGATAGATAGATATAGATATGTCACATTTTCTTTACTCATTCATCCATCAGTGAACTCTTAGATTGTTTCCATATCTTGGCTATTATGAATAATGCTGCAGTGAGCATAAGAATACAAATATTGTTTGACTTTGTTTTCTTCATATATATACTCATGTATTTTTAAGTTTTTAAGAAATCTCCATACTGTTTTTCATAATAGCTGTACCAATTTACATTCTCATCATCAGTGTAACTTGTCAATTTTTTTAAAATCATGGCTAAAAATGGGAAAGGAACAAATGGAGGCTTGTTCTACCTATTTTTGTGAATAAGATTTGCGGAAGCTTTGTATGATAGAAAATAAATGTTTCTTCATTTACAATAGGTAAAAACCTAAGAAGCCAACCCCAGTTACCAAACATCCTAATGCATTGACTTTTTGCTGGAATCTCTCTCCTTCAAAGTTCAAAGAATGGCTACTGCCCTTATCAATCAAATTCAGAATATAAAAGAATTTTGATATTCCAAGAGTCCATTATTTGGCCTCCAATAGTATTGTGCTATGCATGGAAGCAAATGACACAAGAAAATAAAGCTTGTAAATAACCAAATTTAGTCTATGTATCTCTCTTAGACAAGAACAAGGTGCCTACATTATTCAGGAGTACAATGATGCCCTTCAGAGACCTGATAGGTTGTTGGTTGCACAAGAAAACTTCCTAACAGGGAAAAACAACCCTTCTAACTTAGTGATGCAGGAAGATCTGACTATTTACACAAAGCGGTTAGCATCACCTACACTTACTCGAGACTGTTCACCACTACCTGCAGGTACGTAAAGCATAGTTATATCATGATGCAGAACCCTCCCAGGATGGCCAGCACATTGTTTTCTCACACCTGTCACTTAGTTTAGGATTGTCAATATTTGTATTTCATCTACCCTACAGATGGTAGGAAAATAATAAATAGGTCACTAATTCTTTTCTTTGAAATCATTTTCTTTTGGAACCATTAATTTAGCTTTCTAAATTCATATTTCATATTCACTCTGTAAGTTCTTGTTTATGTCGTCTTGTTCAGGATTTATGCTCTTCAATTTCAATCCTTTTTTTTTTTTTTTACAGGGACAGTGAGAGAGTCAGAGAGAGGGATAGATAGGGACAGACAGACAGGAATGGAGAGAGATGAGAGGCATCAATCATCAGTTCTTTTCGTTGTGACACCTTAATCCAGGGGTCCCCAAACTATGACCTGCGAGAGCCGCATGTGGCCCCTTGAGGCCATTTATCCGCCCCGCCGCACTTCCGGAAGGGGCACCTCTTTCATTGGTGGTCAGTGAGAGGAGCACAGGATGCATCGCACCCATAGTTCCCATTGAAATATTGGTCAGTTTGTTGATTTAAATTTACTTGTTTTTATTTTAAATATTGTATTTGTTCCTGCTTTGTTTTTTTACTTTAAAATAAGATATGTGCAGTGTGCATAGGGATTTGTTCATAGTTTTTTTTATAGTCCGGCCCTCCAACGGTCTGAGGGACGGTGAACTGGCCCCCTGTGTAAAAAGTTTGGGGACCCCTGCCTTAGTTGTTTATTGATTGCTTTCTCATATGTGCCTTGATCGCGGGCCTTCAGCATACCGAGTAACCCCTTGCTGGAGCAAGCGACCTTGGGTTCAAGCTGGTGAACTTTCTTTTGCTCAAGCCAGATGAGCCCGCGCTCAAACTTGCAACCTCAGGGTCTCGAACCTGGGACCTCCGCATCCCAGTCCAATGCTCTATTCACTGCGCCACCACCTGATCAGGCTCAATCCATTTTTTTATTCAGCAGTATCTAATGAGGGCCTAATATATGCCAGGTACATGTCTTGGGCCATGGAGGGAAGATTTAGTCTTTGCTGAGAAGTGACTGGGTCCCAGGATGGTAGGAAAATGGACAAGTAAATGGCCAACTGAAATACAGTGTGATAAGAAAGAATAGAATATGTATAAGTGTCGGGTAAAGAGGGTCACAAAGGAGAGGCACTAACCCAGGCTAGAGGAATCAAAAAGGAATGACATGATCACGCCACTTAAATCTTCTCCTATTCCTGTATTCCTTATCTGGGGCATACCACCATACACAGAGTTACCCAAACCAGTAACCTGACCATCACTTTGACATTATCTTTCCCCATCTGTCACTGTAGGATCTACCTCTGAATTATCTCTCCCTGCCTTCTTCACTTTTGTATTCCTGCCACCTCACACAGTACCTTGTCCATTAGGGGTCCATTAGGGGTGCTTGATCAATGTAGACCCGCCTAGAGGTTAAGGTCACTTAGAGTTGGTGATAGCACTAGGCCTCCCAGATCTAGGTTTTGCCTCTTGGGATTGGGCAGGTGACTGAGGTTCCCCTTTTCCTCCCCCTCCTTTGTCCAAACCAAGGGCTGCTCCTGAATCCAAATCTGAGAGATTGTGAAAATTGAGTTGATGTGTGGTCTCTTTGTGGCGCCCTTCTGTAGGCCCTCCAGTATTTGTCCAACTCCAGTGTGCTGAGTACATCTACTGACATGGTCTCTGAGGTTCAGGGAAATGAAAAGGTCCATGTCAATGAGATCAATCCTGATACCCAGGGTTCTGCATCTCCAGACCTTATAGATACAAGCATTTCAGGTGAGAAATTAGTCTCCTTTCCCGTAGACCCGTGATGGCGAACCTATGACACACGTGTCAGCACTGACATGTGTAGCCATTTTCGATGACACACGGCCGCATACCAGAGAAGTATGAGGCCGCATGCTGAGAAGGACGTTTCATCCTTGGCTCCTGCACGGCCAGGTGCAGTAGCTGAGGATAAAACATTGGCTGTAGTGTAGACACTCTATGCCGGAGGTCTGAAGGCCAAAACAACAGAACTCCTTCGGCACAGAGCGTCTAGTTCTGGGACTTCCAGTTAGGCCGTTTTTCTAGAAGTGACACAACACCTGAGTTATGCTTGTTTTTTTTGGCAAATTTTGACACAGTGAGCTCAAAAGATTGCCCATCACTGCCCTAGAGTAATGCGGAGAAAAGGAGACTGATTTTACACCTGTGCTGTTTATGTGCTGTTTTGTCATGTGATCTTGCTTGAGATTTTTCTATATATAAAAAAGTTATATCTTCTTACTAAATAAGTTTTCACTTGGCATTTTCTGATGGAAAATAAATAACAAGCTTTTCTCTTACACATTGCTGCCATCTTTATAACTAGCAAATTAAAAAAGAGAGGGTAAACAGCAATGAACTTGAAGTGGGCGTGCTGTTTCTGTTGTAGGCTCACTATAGGTCATTTCATATCCCTGACCCTCACTTTCCTCATCTCCAAAATAAATCTTTCAGATTAAGTGACCTCTAAGACTAATTTCAGTTTTAATATCACATAGTTTTAAAAGACTTTCCTTATCTGAATCAGTAGTCTTCCTGCCCTTACCTTGTGTTACAGATGACTAAAAATCTGAGCAGGTTTCTATTCTGAGTGATATACTTGCTGAGGACAGGGACTTGGCCCATCTGGAGAAGTAGCCAGCCCAATAGGGAATCAGAGATGGTGGCTCAAAGGAGGGAGTCCAAACTGGGACTGGTAGAGATGAGTAGGAATGTGGCAGGCGAAAAGGGGAAGGTTCTCACCTTTCTCTAATTTGTTGGTTGATTGATAAGTAAAACTCTTCATTAACCATGAAGGATCATAGGTAGATCTCTTCCCACTATATTTTTCTCCACGGGGTCTGTTGCTTCTCTCGTAGGCTGTGAGAAGGGGAGGAAGTCCTGGCTACCTCGCCCAGAAAGCCAGAACCAAGAGTCTGTCATCGGCCTGGCCCAGTGTGGTACGCTCTGTAAATTGTGGCCGAGAAGGTTGGGCAAAGAGCAGAACGGTCCTCTCCATTAGCAGAGGCCCTGCCTCCAGTAATCTCCCATTTCTCTTCCTGTCTGGTGTTCATCGGTCTTAATGCTCTTGACTTTGGATTTTTTTTGTTTTCAGGTCGATGAGAACAGAAGCTGCTTTCATCCTACCTCAACACACAACAAAACAGAACTGAAACCCCAGCTGAGGCTCCTGCCCCCATTTCAATATTCCGTATGACGTGAGTGCTGAGGGACATGGCTGAGGAAATGGAACTCTTTCCTGGGTACTTGATAGACCCTTTCTCAATACAAATATAGGTGTTCATGAAAGAAACACTAGCAGTTGCCACAAAGTTGGATGTTTATACTGCCACAATTCTTTTTAAAGTGATAAATATAATATTAATAGGTAAGATTTAGATTAGCAGTTGAACTTGCTCTCTGCAAGAGTAATGGCACTCTTAAATATCCAACCCAAAGGGTTTGTAGGACTTATTTTTCTGCAGAATTTAAAGAAAAGGTAGATTATAGTCTATAGTAGGTGATATAAATGTAGCCAAGATATGGTTAATTTTCATGGTGGTGCTGTTAGTGTTCAAAAGTCCTTCAATTCTTAGAATGTGTTGCAATAACTTTCCTATTGGAAAAATGCTTTATATTCAATAGAGTATATATTGTGTACTGATTTTTTAAAGAAACAAAACATGATTCTATTTTAATATACAACTTCTGTACAACCAAAAAATAAAACACCACTGTAAAATGACCGCAAAAAACATGGTATTTCATTTGCAGTGCATGACTAATAACATCTTTAGTTATAAATGAGCTTTGGAAACCAGTAACAAAGACACTAATATTCTGTGGGAAATGGGGAAAAAATGAAATAATACAAATGACTATAAAAGATTAAGAATATTATGAAGATGGTTGAGCTAAACAGTGACAGTGGAGCAATTTCTCTGTATAATCACACTGTCAAAGATTAAAAACACTGATATCTAAGGTTTGTACAGTTTTGTGTGTAGTGATTTTTAAAGTTATGCAGTCTTCTCTGCTTTAACACAATGTTGTAGTTCCTTAAACAATTCATATTATCAGAAGCCATGTTAAAGTCTGTTTCAAAGGGAAAAATAGGATTATGGATAGAAAGTTTCAAGTTTATAAAGGAGTTTTCAGTCAGGGATTCAAAAATAAAGATGTTTTTCTAGGTCTGGGTGTATAATATTTGAAAACATATAAATTTTCTAGATAAAACTAGTAAATTGATTGATCCAATCAGGCAAAATTAAAATCTGAATGATTTTTAATGCACTCCATGTTGGAATGAGCCACTTTACCTTTCTCACTACTCGCTTTGACCTTGAAGTTTCACTTCCATGTGTATTTGTCCCAGCATGGTTTTACTGGGCTTACTCTTATTAGGATGTAACATGGACTCTATGCTCACTGGAACCAGGAGTATCACAGACTCTGGTTCCTTTGAAAGTTTAGCTTCTGCTTTTCTTTTCATATCATCAGCAGCTCTATCTTCAGTGGAACACGTCCATGAAGTTTTCTTATCCTCATTCTCGCCAAGTATTATACTAGACAAAAACCAGAATTGGAATAAGATGGTGTTTTAAGAGAGCCAAAATAAATAACGTAAATATTTATTTATTTATTTATTTATTTATTTATTTATTACTGGGACAGAGAGAGAGAGTCAGAGAGAGGGATAGATAGAGAGAGTCAGAGAGAGGGATAGATAGGGACAGACTGACAGGAACGGAGTCAGGTGAGAAGCATCAATCATTAGTTTTTCATTGCCGTAGCAACACCTTAGTTGTTCATTGATTGCTTTCTCACATGTGCCTTGACCGCGGGCCTTCAGCAGACCGAGCAACCCCTTGCTGGAGCTAGCAACCTTGGGTCCAAGCTGGCGAGCTTTTGCTCAAGCCAGATGGGCCCGCGCTCAACCTGGCGAGGTCGGGGTCTGGAACCCTGGTATTCCACATCCCAGTCCGACGCTCTATCCACTGTGCCACTGCCTGGTCAGGCTGTAAATATTTATTTTTAGACTATCGTCCATGATAACAAAAGAATGTGAAGGAGGCTGCTGAGCAGACTGCTCCCAAAGAACAGTTTGGTTTTTTTATAAAATAATGAATTATACTTTTGATTTTCTCATTAAACAATATTAGGTGTAATAATAACTGTGTCCCAAGATAATCAATCAAATTGCAACAATTTATTTGTGTATGAAGTGTTCCTATATACGGGTACTGTTTATTCTGTCTAATGTCCTAGAGCAGGGTCAGCAAACCTTGCAGCCCTATTTCATTGGAACACAGTTTCATTGGAACACATTCTTCCCATTGATTTATGTACTATCTATGGCTGCCTTCACACTACAGAAGCAGAGTTGAATAGTTGTAACAGAGACCGGTACAGTTTGCAATGGCTGAATATTTTATTTGACTCTTTAAGAAAAAGATTGCAAATTTATAAAGAACTTTAAAACTCATCACCAAATAAACAAAAAAGTCAATTAAAAAATGGGCAAAGCTGTCTCCAAAGAGGGTATACAGATATCTGGTCAATAGACATGTGAACAGATGCTCAATGTCACTAATCATCAGAGAAATGCAAATTAAAACCACAATGACATATCACCTCATACTTGTCAGAATGGCTATCATCAATAAATCAACAAACAACAAGTATTGACAAAGATGTGGAGATAAAAGAACCCTCATGCACTGTTGATGGGAATGCAGATTGGGGCAGTCACTGTGGGAAACAGTATGGGGGTTCCTCAAAAAATTAAAAATGAAACTGCCTTATGACCCAGTGATTTCACTTTGGAATATATCCAAAGAAACCAAAAACACCAATTCAAAAGAATATATACACCCCTATGGTCATAGCAGCATTATTCATAATAGCCAAGATCTGGGAACAGCTCAAGTGCCCCTCAGTATAACAAACAAAATAGAAACAGTCTTGCCTGACCTGTGGTGGCGCAGTGGATAAAGCGTCGACCTGGGAACACTGAGGTCACCAGTTCAAAACCCTGCACTGGTCTGGTCAAGGCACATATGGGAGTTGATGCTTCCAGCTCCTCCCCCCTTTCTCTCTTTCTCTCTCTCTCTCTCTCTCTGTGTCTCCTCTCTAAAATGAATAAAATTTAAAAAAATAATAAAAAAAAAGAAACAGTCTCATAGATACAGAGAACAGACTGACAGCTGTCAGAGGGGAAGTGGGTTGGGGGTGGGGATGGGGGAGGCTGGGTGAAAAAGGTGAAGGGATTAAGTCAGTGGTTCTTAACCTTTTTTGAGGTACCAACCCCACCAGTTTCATATGCGCATTCACCGAACCCTTCTTTAGTGATAAATAAAATATGATTGTTTTTTCCAAATTTAGTTTTGCTGGTGTGAGACTAGAGTTGCTCAACTTGGCATTGCATATCATGCAGATAGGACGCTGACTCCCATCCCGTTCCATGATACATGTGAATCCATGTTGTACATATTCGTCCGACCACTTTCTATTTTTGCTCGACATATTTAGTATGGATTAAAATATTAAGAAAGAACCACACAACGTACAACTATGACAGCCGTTGACTACTGCGCGCACTAAATTCCCCGCAGCACTGGTTGGCCAAGCAGTGTAACGTGATCCTCTGCAGCAAGTGATGGCCAAGCGGGGCGTGTCATCACGACTTTACACAAGTGTGTCTTTACCTCCGCGGCAGAGGCTTCTCCGAACCCCTGAGACCGACTCATCGAACACCTAGGGTTCGATAGAACCCAGGTTAAGAACCACTGGATTAAGTGAAAGAGGAAAAACAAAAATCTGGTAGACACCGACAACAGTATGGTGATCACCAGAGGGGAGGGCAGAGGGGAGTGAGTGGAGGTAGGAGGAATAAGGAGGGGTAAATGGTGATGGAATAGAGACTTGACTTGGGGTGGTGAGCACATATAATGTACAGATGATGTATTATAGAATTATACACCTGAAACCTATATAATTTTATTGATCAATGCCATCCCAATAAATTCAATAAAAAGGAAAAAATGAAAAAAGAAGAACATTGCCACCCTAACCCTAGTCTAGTACTGTCTCATTGAACTTCCTGCACTGACAGATTTGATCTGTATCTGATCAGTCAAGTATGTTAACCACTAGTCACATGAGGTTATTGAGTACTTGAAATGTGGGTAGCACAACTAAAACACTGAGTTTTAAATTTTATTTAATATTAATAAATTTACACTTTAATATTAAACAAACACACACAGCTAGAAGCAACAGTATTGGATAGTACAGCCTAGGAGGCACCAGCATTAACTGGAGGAATATTTAGCTACGTGACTCATTCAACTTGCTTTGTTGTTCCATAACCCTTTGTTGAGGCCTTAGTATGTGCCAGCTTCAGTGTGTGTGTTTGTGTGTGTGTGATAAAATATACATAGCATAAGAGTGTAACCATTTCTAAGTGTACAGCTCAGTGGCATTAAGTACATTTACATTGTTGTTCAACCATCAATCACCTCATGGTAAGCTCTTGAGATTCATAGCATGTGCCTTCAAGGAGCTTATGGTGCAGTAAGGAAATCGTGATACAGTGTGGCCAGTGCAGTAGTGAATTACCATGGGCTTGGTAGGCCTGGGCCCACGCTAGGGAAGAAAGAAGGAAGAAGTATTATGCCTTTTGTCATAGGAAGTTATGTCACAGAAAACCCTGTAGCCTCAGTCTGAAAGTGAGATGTGAAGGTATTGGTTGAGGTACCTTAAAGAGTTTTAACAGGTCCTACCTAGTATTTTGGACCCTTTTCTCTAGCAACATCCTGGTCAGGCTTCTGGGAGCAGGATTTATCTAACCATTGGATTTTCTAGTTTACCAGGTAGCCAGAAAAAGTAAGTGTATTTCCAAATCCAGACCCCTTTTAGGGTCTGGCTGAGAATACATATAAAGAAATATATTACATGATTTCCACTCTTTGGACAGATATTTAGAACAAATAAAACACAGTGATAGTAATGAACAGTGTGAATATGTGTGCCTCACAGGTATATACATTTGAGGTTCTGTTATTATCATAAAGTCATCCTTTTATGAATTAATTTGACTCCAAGATTAATTCAAAGGTGATCAGTAGCTGTTTCTGAAATTGTTTATAATCTTATACATTTTTTTCTCTTTTCTACTCTTTCCTTAATCCTGTTTTGATTTCCCAAAAACTTCAAAGCATCTTTATAGAGCAACAGAGAATGTGAATGTTTCCAGACTGATGGGACAGCTAAAGTGGAGAATGTGGGTTTGGCAGGACTGGGAGTGGCCTTGAGAAAGAGATGTCAACAGTGTAACCAAGTATCTTCCAACCAGGCCCGGCAACCTAGCAGCCCCAGATTTATCAGGTCCCTGTTGTCCCCTCTCTTCATTCTCTTGCAGAAGGTCCCCAAGGACAAAGGGCAAGTGCCTGTCTATCCTCAAGAGAGGCAGCTCAGAGCACCTGACTTGGTGCACCAGGGACTCCCAGCTCCTTCCTGCCTTGGGTCTGTGTTGAAGTTAGCCACACTGATCTACCTTCTCTGGAAGTTCCCTGTACTGTACTCCTAACTATTGGCTCAGAACTCCCTTCTTGTTGTCAGTGATCTTGCCTGTTTGGCAAGGACAAAGAATAATACTCGAAGATATAATTGATTTGTGGAAATCCAGCTTTTTGGTCTAAAATTATTTACTAACTGCACACTGTGTGTCAGGCCTGGCCCTTGGTGCTGGAGAAACACAATTCACAAGCTGTAACAAATTAGCATTAAATTAGATGATTTTCGGTAATAGTAAAAATAGTCAATTATTGCTATTTGGGGTAATTATGTTCTATAGAGTTGCTACAAATACTGAATTAACACTGAACCATTGCTCATAGGGGAAATACTGGGTTAGATTCATCAACTGATCAATACATGACCTTGTTTTATGTGGGTTTCTGTTTAAAGACTATTCAATTTGTGTTGTTGGTTCATTAACCTTGAACTCATGGCCAACAATACTAGAAATCATGCCTGAACCAAGCTTCCCAAAACATGTATTTCTCCTATGAGACACAAACTACCTTCCTATACTTAGGAACACTAGGTAGAACTTTGATGCTGTGCTTGAGGGCCATTTTAAACAGTGCAATCATCAACAAGCACGACAGTATGAAAACAAGGCACTAAATAGACAACAGACAAGACACTGGCTTATAGTAGAAGAGCTGAAAATAAGAAGGCAGAATGGTACCTAGTTTGAACTCAGCCAGAAATGTGGAGTTGGGTGACTCAATGTTCACCATTCTGTGCATATCTGTGAATGACCAGGAAAGCTCTACTGGGATTGATTTTGGCGTTACAAATAAATTTTAGTGAGTGAGCAAATTTTCAAATACAAAATCCTCCTCATTACTCATGGATTATGTATTCACGTATTATGTATTCATATGTTATGTATGCATGATTTAATGAAGGAAAGAAAAGTCTTTTGTGATAACAATAGATGGAAGGAGAGAAATCATTACTCCTGAGTCTGGGACTTGGGCAAATAGGTGGTTGGTGCATTAGAGGAGACCAGACCTTCTGTTTTAGATTGTTACACTTGCCATCCAAGTATAGGTATCAAGGAGACAGTTGGATATAACAGGTTGGAGCTTAGAGCTAGATAGAAACTTAGAGAGTTATCCATATATTGATGTGCTTATTTAGCCATAAAACTAATTTTTGAAATCTAGCTTGTTAATGAGAATGGTGAAGTTTTAGATGTGGAGTCACAAGGAGTGTTGGTGAGTGAATTTCTCTTGGCCCATAAATCAAGTGCAATGCCCAACACTGATGGATTTAGGGGCCCCTCTGTTCATGGACGGCGCTGTGTCATCCCAGATGGAGCTCCTACATCTAGATTAGGCACAAATGGTCTCCCTCCACAGATCTGTGAACCCAAGCTGAGCCTTTCCAAGACTTCACACCTCTATTAAACTTTCTAGCACTGAGGCCAGATTCCTCTTGAGAAGTCCCTGAATCTCTTTGCTTGCAACTTTTATTGAGAACCATTCTATTATGTTGTAGCTTTGTGTGAATTTACTTATCCACCAGATTAAGCCAAAATATGATCCTTGGCAAAAGAAGCTTTTGACCAAACTACAAGAATGGAGAAGAGATGTATTAATGCAGCTCTAAGCAAAGTTTTCGAAGGTGAGAAAATAACCATATTACCTTATAGATAAAAGTCTTCCTAACTTGTTATCGGAAAATTTAATTTTCTTCCCCTTTTAAAAACATGTTAGCCATGAATTCACTATAAAGACTTTGTTAGAACTTCTAATCTAATTGCAAAACTTTTATATTCCTATTAGCTTTCAGTAGACAGTAACAATTGTCAAAAGAGCTTTAGAGTTGAGTCTCTGTGTGGTATTGGTCTAGTGTCATATAACTTAAAGTTTTAGTTTCTTCATCTGTAAAACAAAAATGTTAGACTAAATTGTCTCATTTTTATTGTGTTAAAAACACTCAACATAAAATTCATCATCTTAACTGTTCTAATGTGCAGTTCATTATATTCACATTATTGTGAAACAGATGTCCGGAATTCTTTTGTTTTGTAAAACTGAAACTCTATACCTCTTATTAAGCTAACTCTGGTACATTTATACCATGGAATAGTAGTCATCTGTAAAAAGGAACAAGCTAGTGATATACCCAAGAACATGGATGAATCTCTAAAAACCTATATGAGAAAAAAGAGTCAATTCTATATATGAGACTGTATGAGTTTATTTATACAACAGTCTTGGAATGACGAAACTATAGAAATAGAGAGCAGATTCATAATTGTAGGGGTTAAGGAGAGATGGTGGGGAAGGGGAAGGAGTGTAGCTTCAAAGGATAAAAGAAGGGATTCTTGTGAATCTGTTCCATATTTTTATTGTATCAATGTCAATATCCAGGTTGTGATACCGTACTGTAATTTTGCAAGGTGTTCACATTGAGGAAAGCAATGTGAAGAGTACATGGCCTCTCTTTATATTATTTTTCTCTTTTCTTTTTTTTAAATTTATTTTATTAGGTTGACATGGTTCACCAAACCATACAGGTTTCAAGAAGTGTACAACTCAATATAACACCATTTACACACTGCATCATGCCCCCCCCCAAGCAAAGTCTCTTTTTGCCCACCTTCCCCCCTTTGCTATCCTCCCCACCTCCACCTCCCCCTCTCTCTGGCTATTGCCACTTAGTTGTCTGTATCTACGTGTTATGTATATGCTGCAGAACAAAAAACAAAATTTGCCATCATACCTGGAAGCTTGACATTCCAGTTCCAACAGCTTGATGTCAGCATTAACAAACCCTTCAAAGCTGCCATGAGAGACAAATGGCACCAATGGATGAAGTTTACTGGGAACAATTTGACAACAGAAGGAAGAGTAAAGAAACCAACTATAGGAGAAGTTTGTACTGGATGAAAAGACCCTGGGATAATACTGAGATTGAGATAATTGTCAAGTTATTTAAGAAGTGTGGCATTTCAAATGCCATAGATGGAACTGAGGATGAGACAATATATGAAGACGGTGATTCGTCATCAGACACAGATGAGAACAAGCTAATGAATGGGAGTTTTGACAGTGAAAAGGAGTTGTATAAATTTTATGATGAATAAAATTTGAGTTCAATAACTTTATGTAATACTATTTTTTCAAATTTCGGGCCCCAAATTAAGGTGCGTCTTATACATGGGAGCATCTTATACAAGGGGAAATATGGTAATATTAAATGAGTGGACAGAGAAATAAACCTACATCTCTAACTTGTGGGTGCTATAAAGAAATCCACAGGAGTAGAGGACAATGGAGCAGAGAAGAGCATCCACTGATAGAGGAATCAGTCAAGTCCTTGCAGAGCCTGGGACATCTCAGCAGCAATTTGATGAATGAGAAGTCAGTCATGCAAACAGGCTGTAGAAGAGCTTTTCAAGCAGGGAATAGAACATAGCAGAGTTTACGAAAGGAAACTCTAAGGCAGTCACCAATAGTTTTCCATTTGCCATCACATTTTCCTGAGGGTATTTGGTGATCTATTCAAATATTTCTTATGCTTTGGTCAAGATTCGCTTTATACAGTATCAAGCACCAGTGGTAGCAAATTGAATAGTAGTCAGATTAGATTAAAATAAAGCAAAAGGTGGCAGTTTGGAGAAGTCACAGGAATGTGGGGATGAGTTTTAAAGCTCTGATACTATGTTACAAGCACATGCAGTTAAGTATGAGTTTTAGCATCTGTATGCTGGTGAGCATCCTATTCTGAAGCTGACAAGTGACAACCAATCTCCCATGAAAAAATAACTTTTGTAAGGGACTTCTGCATGAAGGAAAGCAAACTTCACAGGACTGTCTATTTTGACAGTTCTATGTCCTATTTGAGGGGATGTAAACACAATTGCAGTGCAACCTCAGAAGAGTCTTGGGTCAATTCTCAATGAATACTGTTCATCAGTAGTCTTTCTTTAGGGAATTAAAAAAAAAACACCAAATATTTCATTTCAGAATAATTATTGATTTCCAGAAAGGTTTCAAAGATAGTACAAAGAGTTCCCAGGTATTACTTGACCCACTTTCTCCTAGTATTAACAGCTTATATTACTGTGGTACATTTGTCACACCTAAGGAACCAACATTGGTACATTACTGTTCTTTAAACTAGACTTTAGTTGGAATTCACTGGTTTTTTCATTAATGCCATTTTTGTGTTCCAGAATCCTATCTGGGTACCACACCACATTTCATTGTCATGCCTCCCTAGTCTCTAGAGGTCCGGGGCCAGTGTCTCGGTCTTCCCTTGTTTATCATGACCTTGGCGACCTTTAGGAGTACTGGCCACATCCCCTGTAGAATGTTCCTTAATTTGAGTGTTTCTGATGTTTTTCTCATGGTTGCACTGAGGCTATATGTTTGGGGGAAGAACACCCCAGAGGTGAAGTGCCCTTTTTGTCACATCATGTCAGGGGCAGATGCTTTCCACATGACTTATCACAGGGGATGTTAATCTTGATCACGTGGTTGCCAGGGTTCTCCACTGTAGAGTTACTATTTTTCTCTTTAAGGAGCTTTATTTTAAATTAATTTTAAACAACAGAATGTCAAATAATTTTTCTCCTTATAAAAATTGAAATATCACTGAAAAGTTAATGCTTTAATTTTAACAGGGACTCTAATAACGATCCCCACTCCACTTCCTCAGAGGTCAACAGTGTCATTGCTTGAAGCCTTTTCAATGCACTTACATTCATACGTGTGTCCCCATAAAATATATATAATTTTGTTTTCTATATTAACACTCTCTCATTCCCTGTGGATATCTTTCTGCAACTTGCATTTTCACTCAGCGATATGCCTTAGACACCTGTCTCTACTGTTCTCTTTATAGGCTGCATTACATTTTCTTATACACATAGCCAGCTCCCTATGGATACCTGTTGCTATTCCCTCCCCCCATTAGAAACCCTGCCTATTGAATGTTCTTGTACGTGCCTCCTGTGCATTTGTGTGTTTCATTATAGCAGATATTTAGAAATGGATTTTTTGACTCACAAAATAGACACATTCAAAATTTTTCACGGATCTTGTCCATGTGGTATACCATATTCTCTCAACGAGGAACTTATGAGAGAACCTGTTTTCCCGCATCCATTTTAACACTAACTGTTTGTCTAAACATTAATAATGCCTGTAACATTTCTATCACAGTTTGAATTGGCCATTACTTACCATTTGCATCGAAGGCTGGTCACTTTTTAATTACTGTTCTAATTCCAGATTCACTTAAAGATCTGGGTTTGGGTGATACAGAAAAAACAATCAAATTTTTCTTTAATTGTTAATTGATGAGAATGTATAACTAGAAAGAGAATTCTGGTTCAAATAAACTGTATTTTTGAATAGTCTTTTTTAAAAAAAGTTAAAATAATTTAATTATAGTCTTAACCAGAAAAACGAAATGGACCAGCTAGCCCTATATGGGTCTTCCAAACCTGTAACTGTTATATCAAATTACTTGTGGCCAATATCACTCCCCAAGGAAACACCTATATAATAAAATTTCTATTTAATGTATAGACATTAAATACTACTATTGAGCATTGTATTCTCAAAGATACGGCTTAAATCGGTCACTTTGCTTTAACTTTATGAATCAGTGAAGTGGCAGAAAATACTAGATCCTTTGCCTCTTCTTTTGCTTTTTCTCACTGGCCACACCAGAAAGAAAGGAAGGGGACAGCCATTTCCCCATCCAAGTTATGCTCCCTCCATTTCCAGATATAATGAGATAGATACAATGAGTACATGGTGTGCTCTCACAGAACCCCGTCAGGTACGTTAGTTCCAATGGGCAAGAAGTTCAAGGAAACACAAAACACACTTCTCCTGGTTTCCCTCATCAAACTTAAGAAAACATTTACAAAACAAACATTTTTGGTGACAATAGTGACATGCATTTGTCACAGAAAATTTGTGAAATATGGAAAAATTCAAGAAAGAAAATAAAAACCACCCATTATTTTACCACCAAATGTAACAACAGTGTTGTTAACATTCGGTATATATCTGTCTAGTCCTTTTATTCTGTGGATATACACAAGTAAGCTGCAAAGATCTTTGGAGTGTGGGAAATACATAATAGAATTACTTTTCTTCTAATCATTCCTCCCACTCCATCACCACCGCCACTTTCCCAGAAGAAAATGAGATTTGCAATCAATGGCAATCTGATTCTTATTTGATTTGGCAATCAAAATATGTATGTAAACTTAGCCATGCTGACAAAGGCCCAGCCATGAAGTAGAGTAAATGTCAAAGGATTTACCTATCCAGGAAGACAGAATGAATACAGATGGTATTGACTTTCTGGCATCTGGTCAGCCATGCCGCCATTCTGCGCCATAGTCCAGTGAAGGGAACACAGTCGTGGACTCTGGCATTTCCTGAGCAGTTTCCCTCTGTGGGCTGTGGTTGGTTCCCTTTTCCTGGAAGACGCTAGGCTTTACCCACCCCAGCCTGCTGTGCCCCTGTCCTTTCTTCCTGGCAATCTGCTGGTCTTGTGGTACTTCTGTGGTTTGTTCAGCCTTCTTCAAGTGTATTTCACTGTGATTGATGTCACTTTTTGTTCCTTTCTATGTAATTCTGGGTAATTTTTAACACAGCTGAAAAAGTCACAAGGCCATCAGAGAAAGGGACAGCTCTGAGGTGACCCTTTGGAGTCATACTGGGCAATGCTAAACAATAACACAAGAGCCCCAGAGGCCTGAGAGGCAAAGGACTTCCCTAGAGTCCCAAATTCTGGGTCAAATAGTGTTCAACTCCTCAATTTGTAGAAGAATATGTGCTCTCCTACAAATTTTTAAAAAATAACAGAGATTCTCTTTATTTTGGGATAATGATCTTGTGTTTCTGTATTAAGGAACTGGAGTGTACCACATTACTGTCCAAGGTCTTTTCCAGTCCTTGGGTTGTGGGATGTTTACACAGAAATACACCGATGCACACTAATCCGGGATCCACTTAATGATACCCAATTAGACAACTTTCTTTCTCACCTAATCTTGCTAATATTCCTGTCCAAAATTTTTTTACCGATTGCCTGTTATAAAGACTGTAGTCTATCTTTAGAGTTTTGGGGAACTGAATTATTTAAGATTAGGTTTGGCTGTTGGTCATACATAGTTAGACAAAAAATAACAGAGGATTAAAGGAGATGAAAATTTCTCTTGCTCCCTCAGATTAACATCCAGGAGTAGGAAATATAAAGCTGGTGTGATGACCACCCATGGAGTGGAGTCCTGAGGGACCCCTGCTCCTATCCTGGAGTTCTTCCATATTTGAGATCAACCCTGGTCTGAGATGGAGCTCCAGCTCTCACATTCATGTTCTAAGCAGCAGGATGAAAAATGCAGGTTGGGAAGCTGCCACTTTAGAGAAATGCCCAGAAGCTGCCGGGGGCATTTTCTTTTCTTTTTTATTTAAAAAAAATTTTTTTATCAACATTTTTTTTAGATTTTATTTATTTATTTTAGAGAGAGGATACAGAGAGAGAGAGAGAGAGAGAGAGGTAGAGGAGCAGAAAGCATCAACTCCCATATGTGCCTTGACCAGGCAAGCCTGGGGTTTTGAACAGGGGACCTCAGTGTTACACGTCGATGCTTTATCCACTGCGCCACCACAGGTCAGGCCCAAGGAGCATTTTCACATTCATTCCATTGTTCAGAGCTTAATCTCATAGCTACACCAAGCTGCAAGAGGGGCTTGAAAATGTCGTCTTTATCTGGATGGCCATGTGCTAAGATAAATATTATATTACTATGGGAAAAGAGTAAAATGGATATTGGGGAATAACCAGTAGTTTCTGCCATTGTTAGAATTTTAAGAACCAAAAGTTAGAAATAAATAACCCACAGTGGCGGTTCTAACCTCAACCATTGCCACTTAATTTTCTCATGAGGATCTGTGTCACTATGAAAGAGCATGACTTGTGGGAATGGGGTGTATTCCCAGGAATAGGCTGACAAGGCAACTAAGAAAAGGGCTTCACAGAGAGCCAGGGGCAGGACCATACATCAGTATCATTTTCTTCCCAGTTTTCCCTAGGGGCCGTAGCACATAACCTCATCCTTCTCTACATCAGGAAAGAAGATTGAAGGAATAAGTGTAAACCATCAATTCTGTGATACTGATTATTAAACCCATGGTCAGGAGAGAACTAGCATGTACTGAGCAGCTAGGAGGTGCCAGTCATTAAGCTTGTATCTACCTTGTCATTTAATTCTTATAACAACTTATTTTCCAGTATCATGCCATTGTACAAATGTGAAAATAAGATTAAAATTTTCAAGTGATCAAGTCATATAGCTAAAAAGTAGAAAGAGAAGTTTAATCCATTGACCTCTCTCAGCCTGGAGGAAGACTATATTAGAGTACGGTGACCAGACGTCCCGCTTTTGGTGGGACAGTCCTGATTTTTAACAATTTGTCCCGCGTCCCGTGGCATTTTTAAAAAGTCCCAATTAAAAAAAATATACTACAATACTATTTTTGCATTCTATGAAAATTTATTTTTGCTCCATATAGACCAAATTTTTAATCAAGAACCTCCCTGTCAATGGTGTCCCGCTTTACCAATTTTAAAATCTGGTCACCTTATTAGCGGGTCATGTTTCCAAACATTTACCAGAGAAGTGTGTATCAACTCTTCAGAATCATGGAAGATTACATGAATCATGTAAAAGAGGGAGGGGGTAGTGCAGGGTGGCGGCGGCGGCGGCTGGTATTTAAAAGTTGTGAAGGCTTGGCCTGACCTGTGGTGGCGCAGTGGATAAAGCATCGACCTGGGAACACTGAGGTCGCCAGTTCAAAACCCTTCACTGGTCTGGTCAAGGCACATATGGGAGTTGATGCTTCCAGCTCCTCCCCCCTTTCTCTCTTTCTCTCTCTCTCTCTCTCTCACTCTGTGTCTCCTCTCTAAAATGAATAAAATTTAAAAAAAAAAAAAGCTAAAAGTTGTGAAGGCCCTGGCAGGTTGGCTCAGTGGTAAAGCATCGGCCCAGCGTGTGGAAGTCCCGGGTTTGATTTCTGGTCAGGGCACTTAGGAGAAGCGCCCATCTGCTTTTCCACCCTTCCCCCTCTCCTTCCTCTCTCTCTCTCTATCATCCCCCACCCACTGCAGCCAAGGCTCCATTGGAGCAGAGTTGGCCAGGGCACTGAGGTGGCTCCATAGCCTCCGTCTCAGGTGCTAGAATGGCTCCCATTGCCGTGAAGTGATGCCCCAGAGGGGCTGAGCATTGCTCCCCGCTGGGCATGCTGGGTGGATCCCGGTGGGGCCTTCGGGAGTCGTCTGTCTGACTGCCTCCCCACTTCTAACTTCCGAAAAATAAATAAATAAATAGATAGATAGATAGATAGATAAGTAAATAAATAAATAGCTGTGAAGTTTTGTAAAACAAGGATTAAAATAATATGGTTTGTGACATGAGATTTAATTTTGTGATGACCCAACTGTAAATTTGTTAATAATATTGCAAATGTTTTTATAATTCAACTTAATGCTACTTTTTTGATAGAAAAAAAATATGAAAAAAAGATGACCTTTTGATGGAACAAAATGAAAGGAACCCTGCACAAATAAGTCTTAGTCAACATGCTGGGGAGCCCATCAGGCAGGAAAAAGAGACAGTGTAAAAGTAAATCATTTTACTGTTGACTCACGGAAATGGGTTAAACACTGAGGAGAAAACTGAGCGACGGATTAATATGGAGTTTATATGTTCACTCAAAAATATTTTCAGCTGAAATAACAAGACTGTTAAAGCAAGCCAGCCAGCAGTTCCACTTCAGGACTGGGTTTTTAATGAGAATGATTGCTAGAGAAATTTCTTTTTGTATTTATACGTATAATTATTTTATCTTCAGTGCCTTTTTAAAATAGTGGCTTTTATGAAACTCCCTTAAGTTAAATAAAATAACTTCAATTTGGTGTATATTCTGTATTTCCTGCTTGCTATAGGTACAGCTATGCAATGGCCCACCAACTGCTGGGCCTGGAAGACAGAACTGGACCTAGTGATAGGAACCCTGCAAAGGCAGATTTAATGGTGGGCACAGCGGGCGTGCGCCCTCGGCCCTGACTTCTGAAGGGCCCCGCAAAACCCCAACTTTACACTTTTTTCTAATGTAAGAGGCCCGATATTTTCTTCTGTGCCCGGGGCCTCAACCGACCTTAATCTGCCTCTGGGCCCTGTCCTAATAAGGGGGACCTATTGTCCTTTCTGTGTCTGCGCCACCTCCAAATCAGGGAGCTACAGATATGTGGATGCCCAGCACACTGGCTTCAGGCATCTGAAATGTTTGATTGTCTAGAAAGGGGGCTTTCCTGCTATGCCAATAGTTACATCTTATTCTTTTTTCTAATTTTTCTGTGAAATCAGGCCATTCTGGGGTGGTATGTTCCTTTCTCAGCAGTAGGATTGACCTGCCAACCTCCAGGATCCTGTTACATTTTACTCCAGGTGTGGCTAGCAAAGGTCCTCATCCTGTTCTTCCTTTGAGTACATCTGCTTGGGAATTCTGAGCTAGTTCATATCCGTGGAGCGAGTGCTGATGATCAACCCTTCAGGTCTTCCCTTGGTTTCAGGTGCCCACCAGAGAAGAGAGTTCCTGGGAAAATATGTCAGAAGAAAGCTTGGGCACCTTGCGAGGCCTCAGAGCTCTCCACTATGTCCATGCGACACCTGCCAGGCACAAGGTAAGGTGTTCTGCTACATTTTTTTTCTTCCTCCACTATCCTGTCTTCCAAGCCACCTTATTCCAAACACCTTGAATCAGTAAACATGATGGAGTAACTGGTGGGCATTTATTAGGGAAATGGCTTTTCTTAAAAAGTGTAGTGAAATAGGAAATGGCACTTTTTTTTTTTTTTTTTTTTTTTTTTAGTGAGAGGAGGGGAGATAGAGAGATTCCTGCATGAGCCCAGACCAGAATCCACCCAGCAACCCCCATCTGGTGCCATGTTTGCAACCAAACTATTTTTAGAGCCTGAGACAGAGGCTCGATGGAGGCATCCTCAGCACCTGGGGCCAATGTGTGCGAATGAGTTAGGCCATGGTTGTGGGAGGTGAAAGAGGGACTGGGAGAAGCAGATAATCCCCTCCCCTGTGTTCCCTGACCAGGAATGGAACCCCGGACTTCCACATGCCGGCTTGACACTCTACTGCTGAGCCAACCTGCCAGGGCCAGAAACGGCTTTTTAACCACAATAGAATGCTGGGTCCACTTGATAGTAGGACACAGGCACTGAACACTCTGAAAGCATCCATGGAGGCCACAACAGGAAGGAGGACCTAGCTACTAGTTTGCCGACTTCATGGTGAAGAGAGTGTGAAGGGCACATTCTGTTATCCTTGCCTGGAAACCACACAACCTTGCAGAGGCTTTTGTAAGACCCTCCTTGGCATTGCTCAGGGCCCCTTTTTGCCTCTTTTCTGTTTTCCAAGCTCTAAATGAAAAAGTAAATTTTAAAAGGAAGGGGGGAAAATTGTAAAGAGCTAAACAGTAAAAAAATCTTTTATTCCTCCAGAAACCTGTTTGCTCCTTGGCGTTTTTACTAGCTCTTGAGTATATTTGATATCGTCTACAAAGTTGATATAAATTTCTTCCTTTGGAAATAAAGTTGAAAATGCCTACATTTTCTTGGACTATCATAGATACTCTTGCATTATTTTCATCTCAATCTCTAGAAATTTTATTCCTAAAGGTAGGATTTAATATGAATTTTATCTTCTTAAAAGATACTAGGTTGACAAATGGGAAAAATTAAATCTAGCTACTAAACAAGTCATGTTCTAAGCTTGTATGACTCCTGACTTATTCTTGTCATGTCTGTAAGGGTGTGAAATCTTACAATCCCCTGTCATTAACATACAGAGTCTATCGTAGCACTTCCAATAGAAATATGACATAAGCCACATATATAATTTAAATTTTTTTAGTAGGCTCTTTAAAAAAAATAAAGAAACATAAAATTACTTTTAATAATATAATCTATCTAACTCACTGTATTCAAACTATTGCCTTTTTAACATATGATCAATACAAAGAAATCATTGATGACATATACTTTACAATTGTACTAAGTCTTCAAAATCTGGTATGTACAGCACATCTCAACCAAGACAAGCTTCATTTGAAGTGTTCAATGGCTACTTGTGTTTAGAAGCTATTGTATTGAACAGCTCAGCTCTGGATATTGCAAAACATTTTCTTATTTTTCCCATCCAGTCATCTAGAGTCCAACCTTAACTCAGGATCCAGGAGTCCTCTCTTTTTGGTCTCCTTCCCTAGCAAGTACCCCCCTCACCATACACAGGCTTCATTCCATAAAAATAAAGGGGAAGAGGAGACTAATCCTACCCTGCCCCATTGTTGCAAGAGGAGCTTCCCAAGGGTAATGCAGTATTTCCTTTCTATGCGCTCATAAATGACAGAAGCAACAGCATCTTTAGAAGCTGCCAGCAGCTACAACTTTAGCATGAAAAGCTCAAGGAAGTGACCTTCTTTACAGGGTCTTGAATAGGATCAAGTGATTTAATTGTATACCATGTGTGTGGTCTTGTCAACATTTAGACTAGAATGTCTAGATCTAACTAGGGGATTCTTCCCCACATAGAAAATGGGAGGCACAGATGCTTATTTGTTGGGTTGGTCTCACCAGGTCCAGGGCCAAGGCTACTGGAAGCAAAATCATCAGACTTACCAGCCCAGGGAGCTGACATTGGAAATGTTCCTATGATAGAAACCCCTTCCCTGGACCCACTGTGTTTGATTCCATGAGGATAGTCTTGAGATAGTATTAGCAAGTGCTTACTCAATGACAATACCAGAAAAGAAAAGCACCTACATCCTATTATGGATACTTTGCCACTTTATGAGCCTGTTCTAGCCATGTGGCAGAGTAGAGAGAGCCCGGAATGACAGGCAGTGGGCTTTTCCTAGCTGTTTTGCCTTGCCAGTGGCTCTCTAGGCACAAAGGCCTGAAGCCCTATGACATGTTCAGGATCTGCCTGGACTTGACATGCTAGTAGCAGAGGTTGTGAGCAATTGGTGGGAGGTGGGCTGCAGGAGAAAGCAAGCCAGACCATGAGGAACTGGGTTCTCCTTAGGATAGTGACTACTTCTAAACCTGGTGGGGAATAGAGCATTTTAAATAAGAGAATGGCTCTCTTCATTGCTTTGTAAATGCCAAAGATCTTGCCGAAATATAATCACATTTATTCTCTTACTTGAAGTTCTTCATGAGTTTCTTGTTTCTCACAAGGTAAAGGTGAAGACTTCTTGGTGACATGCAATGCTGAGCACAATTTGATCTCTGCCAATAACTTGGACCTCATTTCCCTCCACAGTCCCCATACCTCCATCTTTATGGAGCTGGGCCTGGCCCTCTTCTGAATGGGCAGAACTTTTCATGCCAATGGGCATAGTGCATACTGGAAATTCCATCCCTTATCTCCTCTTTCATTAATAAATTCTTACTATATTTAAGAGTCCATTCAAATAGACTCTCTAGGAAGCCTTCCTTTTATCTCTATGTAGAGCTGAGTGCTTCCACCCATGACTTATAGCACTCACCACATAGACATGCTAGACTGTTGGCTTACCTACTCCCACAGTCTGTGAGTCTGTCATTCATTCATTCACTCATTCATTCATTCCACAAATGTTCTGGCCAATAAATATACTACGCACAGGGGATATAGCAGTAAACAAAACTGGCACAAATCCCTACCATTATGGGACTATTTAGTGGAAAGAAACTGAAACTCAATAAATATGTAAGTAACATATATAGAATATCAGATGGCTTGGCACCAAAGCCTCCCAGACTTCCTAGCCCCTGACAGTTGGGTGAGGAGGCCTAGTGATAAGTTTTGGCCAGTGGGCTGTGAGCAGTAATGACATGTGTCATTTCCAGTCCAAATCATTTAGAAGCTGGTTTATGACCCGCCCCCCCATCTCTGTTCCCCTACTGCAGCCAGTGGGAGGCATGTGTCAGGTCACAAAATAGAAACATCCTGGGTCCCTGAGTCACTACTGGATGATACCTGTCTAGAAAGTGACTATTCCTACAGTGGGATCTGCATGAGTGAGAATTAACTTTAATTGTAGGCCACTGAGCTCTGGGGTTGTTTAGCACAGAACAGCCTACCCTTTGTGGACTAGTAAAAATGGTGACAAGCACTACAGAAAATAACTGAGAAGAAAAGGGAGTGGAGAGTGGTGGAGGTTGGGATGGGATGTTCCAGTTATAAGGGTGATCATGAAAGGCCTTCCTGAAAAGATACTATTGAAGTTAATATCCATATAAAATTAGGAAGCAAACTATGTGACTAACTGGGAAAAAGGTGCCAGGCAGAGGTAGAAGAGAAGCCAATACAAAGGCCCTGAGGTAGAACCATGTCTGGCAGCATTGCAGAAACAGCAAGGAGTTCAGAGTGGCTAGAGTGAATGAGGGGGAAATTGGTGGGAAGGAGGGTTAAAGAGATTGAAGGTGTGGGGAAAAAGTTATGTAGAGCCTTGTGGGCCTCTATGAGGCCACTGACTTTAACTTTGACCAAGAAAGCCCTTTGTGAGTTTTGAACAGAAAATTGATGTGAGTTGATTTACACTTTAACATTTATGCTGCTATTTTGGGAGTTGACTGAGAGTACTTTAGAGACTAATTAGGAGGTTATTACTTGATCAAACTAGAAACAATGTGTCTGAGAAGACAACATGGTGAGAAATGGTGAGATCCTGGATATATCTGAAGGTACAACCAGCATGATTTCCAGGAAGAAGGGATGTGGAATGTGAGAGAAAGAGAAGTCAAAATTGATTTAAAAGTTTTAGCCGGAGCATCTGGAAGTTTGGAGTTGCCACTATCTGAGATGTAGTTGGAGCAGGTTTGTTGTAAAGATAAGGATCCCAGTTTAGGACATGAAAATTTTGAGATGCTTACTAGAGGTTCAGGTGGCAAAAGGAAGTACAATGAGTCGTCACTTAATGTCATCGAAAGGTTCTAAACCTTTAAGCAAAACAAGGTATAATGAAATTAATTTACCACAGGCTGATTGATAAAAATAAGAGTTAAATTCCAGTTGGCTCTGCGGTAGAGCATCGGCCCAGCGTGTGGAAGTCCTGGGTTTGATTCCTGGTCAGGGCACACAAGAGAAGTGACCATCTGCTTTTCTATTTCTCCCCCTTTCTCTTTTCTCTCTCTCTTCTTCTCCCACAGTCATGGCTCAATTGGTCCGAGCACATTGGCCCCAGGGCACTGAGGATGGCTCTGTGGAACCTCTGCTTCAGGCACTAAAAATAGTTTGGTTGTGAGCATAGTCCCGGATGGGCAGAGCATCAGTCCCAGACAGCCATTGCCAGGTGGATCCCAGTTGGGGCGCATGTGAGATCTTGTCTCTCTATCTCCCTTACTTTCACTAAAAAAATAAAATAAATAAATAAAGAGTTAAGTTTCTATGGCACCTCATCAATGTTATAAGAAAACAACATTACTCAAAGATATATATCTTTCACATACTAGGTATTTAGTAAATGTTTGTTGGACAAAAAGAAAGTCTCTGTCCATAACAGACTGGTTATGAGATCATAAAAAGACAATGTACATAAAACTGTTTTGCCAAGTATATCATGTTATTCAAATGAAGAATAATTAGCTATGATAATAATATTATACTCTGCAAGTGAGGAAGATAATAAAAGATATTTTTTTATTCTAAAAATATTTAGGATTGTAACCAATGGATTGAGTCACTGACCTAACGAATTTTGATGAAATTCTTAGTGCTATTATTAGGTAAAATTAATGCAAAGATGGTTTAGAAAATGGTAGGCAAGCCTGACCAGGCAGTGGCGCAGTGGATAGAGCATCGACTGGGATGCAGAAGACCCAGGTTTGAGACCCCGAGCTCGCCAGCTTGAGCGCGAGCCCATCTGGCTTGTGCAAAAGCTCGCCAGCTTGGACCCAAGGTCACTGGCTCCAGCAAAAGGTTGCTCGGTCTGCTGAAGGCCCGCGGTCAAGGCACATGTGAGAAAGCAATCAATGAACGACTAAGGTGTTGCGACGGCAATGAAAAACTAATGTTTGATGCTTCTCACCTCTCTCCGTTCCTGTCTGTCTGTCCCTATCTATCCCTGTCTCTGTCCCTTTAAAAAAAAGGTAGGCAAGTGAAATAGTGCTTACATTGTCAAAACCTAAAATGTATATTAACAAGTGATAACAGCAACCACTAGAGCAGTGATGGGCAATCTTTTGAGCTTGGTGTGTCAAAATTTGCCAAAAAACGAGCATAACTCAGGTGGTGTGTCACTTCAAGAAAAACGGCCTAACCGAAAGTCCCAGAACTAGACGCTCTGTGCCGGAGTTCTGTTGTTTTGGCCTACAGACCTCCGGCACAGAGTGTCTACACTACAGCAAATGTTTTATCCTTGGCTACTGCACCTGGCCGTGCAGAAGCCGAGGATGAAATGGCCTTCTTGGCATGCAGCCCCATACTTCTCTGGTATGTGGCCGCATGCGGCCGTGTGTCATCGAAAATGGCTATGCGTGTCAGTGCTGTCAGGTTGCCATCACGGCACTAGAGGGAAAAGAATAAATGACAGGCCACCATTTCCCTATAGCAACTGTACTCAAACAGTTATCTTGGCATCATTTATTTTGCAGACTTAAAAAACATGAATCATTCCAAAGATCAGATTACCACTTGCCCAAATAGGTAATTATTGCCTTCCCCTTCCTGCCACTCCTATAAGCACAATATTGAAGAATCAGTTCTCTAGACCACAAAAACTTTAGAAGGAGGGTCTTTCGGTTGGCCAAGGAAGAAATTAAAATCAAAAGGGAATGTCTTATCAACTGAGTCATAACCCGTACGAACTGATTTTTTGGCTGTCTGGTCTTCAAAGTTGCCCTCCACTGGACATAAGCATACATTTCAGAGACAGGAACTGAGGGAGGGAAGGAGAAGGAACATGCATGTTTATAAAAGGGTTGAACAATGAGTTGGGTCTGGGGAGACTGGAAAAAGAGACCATTTAAATAGATGATGGCATTAGTGAGCATTTGAACACTGCTGTTGCTTTCCATCAGGTTCAGAACTTACTACTATAGTCATTTCTTTACGTCTTATAAAATTCCCCTGTATAAGAGTTTGGGAAAGGTCTTTTCCAGTAAAGTGGATCAAGCATACATTAAGTTGTCCCTTTTCTGCAAAGGGGAGCTCATTTTGCATGTCAGGAGATAGATACTAAATGCCAATAGAAACCAACATATAGTTTATAAGTCTAAGCAAGCTACTTAATTTTTGTATGTGGCATGTCATTTCTCAGCATCATTTCTGTTTTTCACTGGTGCCTATCATTTTATAAAAAACAACAACAATACTTTGACATTTGAAACTCTTAGCCAAAGTAAGCTTTTAATGTAAAAGTTTTATATTTAAAGAATAGCCCAAAGCAAAGTAATACAAAAACAACAACCTACTAGAGGAAAGCTTAGTTATGAAATATCCTTTTAATGGAATATTATGAACATAAGCTATTATTTAGAAATGCTCATACTTTTACTTATTAAAAGATTCTAAGTTTCTGCTTGAATAATTAAGAATAATTGAATGGGCACTTCATCAAAGAGTAGTCTCTTCAGGGAAATTAAGTATGTCATCATATCTGGTATACTTATAACAGTGCACATTAAAGCTAAGTACAGTAGTATGGAACTGAAAAGACCCATAGAGCACCCCTCATCCACCTTTCTGATGTTGATGATTAAACATCCACACTGAGGATGGTCTGCCCTGTTTGTGAAGGTTCCAGAGGAGTTCCTGTAGTTATACAATAAGCAATGCCACACACACAAACCAATTCACAGGTCTACTGAGAGGTAGGATATGACTGCTTAAAATTTATAAATCAAGGGATTCTACTGAACAACTGAATATTTAATTAAGCAAACTTTTTCTATTATAAGAATAAATAGATGGGGGATAAAATGTTGGGAGCTGCTGGTTCCATAGTTTAAATGACAACTTAAAATCAGAATGTGTGTGTGTGTGTGTGTGTGTGTGTGTGTGTTAACATATATATATATATATATATATATATATATATATATATATATATATATATATTAGTAAGTGTTAAGAAGATGTAGAGAAATCAGAACACCTATGTACAATTGGTGGGAATATAAATGGTGAAGCCATTTATATAAAAGAGTATGGTGGTTCCTCAAAAACTGAAAAATAGAATTACCACATGGTCCAGCAATTCCACTTCTGGGTATACAGCCAGAAGAATAGAAAGCAGGATCTCAAAGGAATATTTGTACACTTGTTTGTAACAGCATTAATTATTCTCAATGGCCCAAAGGTAGAAGCAACCCAAGTGTTCACTGAGGGATGCACAAATATGATAGATATATTTACACTACTCACACACACACACACACACACACACACACACACGAATGTAGTTTAACCTTAAAAAGCAAAGAAAATCTGACACATGCCACAACATGAACAAACCTGGAGAACATTATGCTCAGTGAAATAAGCCACTCATAAGACAACAAATACTGTATTATTCCGCTTATACAGTCAGATTAATGCAGACAATAAGTAGAATGGTGGTTCCAAGGGTTGGGGGAAGGTGAAAGAAGAGTTATTGTTTAATGGGTACAGAGCTTCAGTTTTGCAAGATGGAAAGAGTCCTGGAAATGGATGGTGGGGATGGGTGCACAACAATGTGAAAGTGCTTAATGCCACTGAACTGTGTACCTAAAAGAGGCTCAGATAGTAAATATGTTATGTGTATTTTATCATTTAAAAATACATATAAGGCCCTGTCTGGTTGGCTCAGTGTTAGGGTGTCGGTTCGGCATGTGGATGTCCCGGGTTCAATTCCTAGTCAGGTCACACAGGAGAAACCAACATCTGTTTCTCCACCCCTCTCTCTTTCTCTCTCTCTCTCTTCCTCCTTCAGTCATGGCTCACTTGGAGTGAGTTGGCCCTGGGCACTGAGGATGGGGCCATGGCCTCAGCCTCAGGAGCTAAATAGAGCTCAAGTTGCTGAGCAATGAAGCAATACCCCCAGTGGGTAGAGCATCAACCCCTAGGGGGCTTGCCAGGTGGATCCCAGTTGGGGCGCATGCAGGAGTCTGTCTCTGACTCCTTTCCTCTCATTGAATTAAAAAACTAATAATAAAAATAAATAAAGTAAAATAATATAATATGAAAAGTTGGGCCAATGTTTCTTAACCTTTTTTCAATATTGCTCCCCCACCCCCATAAAGATTCCTTTTAGACACTATTTTTCCTAATAGTCCTTCTCCAAAAAAATGTTACCACTAGGGCTATGCCATATATCTGTACAGTTTGTATGTCTATGCTTTATACATTAAAAGAGTAAGATTTTTTTGCCTCCCAAGAACTGCTTTCCACCCTCATTGGGGATGCATGTAACAACATGAGATGAGAATCTCTAAGAGCAAAACACACTATTTCTGAATGGTTTATGTTAAAAGTACAGGTTGGGATCATAAGATAATAAACTAAAAGAAATTTGTACGCAGAAAACAAAAAAAACCATTTATCTACTAACAAATGTTGGAGAGGCTGTGGAGAAAAAGAAACCCTCATTCACTGCTGGTGGGAATGCAAATTAGTACAATCATTATAAAAGAAAATATGGTGGTTCTTCAAAAAATTAAGAATAGAATTACCATATGACCCAACAAACCCTCTACTGGGTATCTATCCCCAAAACTTGAAAACATTGGTACGTAAAGACACATGCACCCCCATGTTCATTGCAGCATTATTCATAGTGGCCAAGATGTGGAAACAACCAAAGTGCCCTTCGATAGAGGACTGAATAAAGAAGATATGGTACATATATACAATGGAATACTACTTAGCCATAACAAATGATGACATATTGACATTTATGACAACATGGATGGACCCTGAGAACATTGCACTTAGTGAAATAAGTAAATCAGAAAAAGCTAAGAACTGTATGATTTCATACATAGGTGGGATATAAAACTAAGGCTATGGCCATAGATAAAAGTGAAGTGGTTACCAAGGGGAGGGGGAAGTAGGGGAGAAGAATGGAGGAGGAGGGTATAAAGAAGGACAAATATAAGGTGACAGAAAATGATTTGACTTTGGGTGATGGGTATACAACATAACCAACAGTTCAAATGCTATAGAAATGTTTTCCTGAAACCTGTGTACTCTTATTGATCAATGTCACCCTGCTAAAGTTAATTTTCTACATAAAATTTTAAAAAAACCACATTTATCTATTCATTCATTCTTTTATTTAAATATTTTCTAAGCACCTGTTATGTGTCAGGTCCCATGCTAAACACTAAGGATACAATAATAAACAAACATAGATATGTTCTTTACCCTCATGGTTCTTACAACTCAATGGGTGAAACACATATTAGTCAATAATCACACAATAAAATGTGAAATAGCAACCTCAGTAAATGCCTCTAAAGAGAGATAACTTGGTGCTGTAGGGAGGCCAGGAGGAGTTCACTATGAAAGTAACGATGAGCTGAGGTTGGAAGATGAAGGGGCTTTAACTAGGCAAATGGGGAGGGAGACCTTTTCATGAAGAAGGGATAGATTGTACAAAGGACCTTTGGCAGCGGGAGCATGGCACTCAATAGAAACTAAAAGGAGACATGAGTGGCTGGGACACAGCAATCCGTATGGAAAGTAAAACAAAATGAAACTAGCCCAAGGTTCCTCAGCCTTGTCACTACTGACATTTTGGGTTTGATAATTCTTTGTTACAAGAGGTTGTCCTGTGTATTCTAGGATATTTAGCAGCATTCCTGACCTCAGACCCCTAGATACTAGTAGCATTTTCCCCAAAGCATGATAACCAAAATGTCTCCAGACATGGCCCAATGTCCTCCAGGGAATAAGATCACATTTGGTTGAGAACCACTAGAGAGAAATGGGCAGAGGTCAGACTGTGTAGGCCCTGCCATTACGGCATTTTACTTTATTTATGAGCAATGGGATACCTTTTAGGGATATGAAAGGGGAAGAGGAAAGACAATCAAAACTGCATTTCTCAAAGATCTTCTGCCAGCAGTGAGTAAAATGGAGGGGAGGAAGAGCCAGAGGTGATATGGATAAAACAATTAGAAACTAAACCAGTTTAGAAACTTCTAGACTAATCCTGGTGAAAGATAATAACATCTTGGACCAGGGTGGTGGGTGGAGAGAAGTAGATGGATTTGAGCGATAGGAAGTAAAATCAACAGAACTTGGCACTGAATTAATTGGACATGCAGGGTGAGGTCAAAAGAGACATCAGGAATAATTCACGCTGGAGGAAGTAGATGGATGGTGGTTCTGCTTACAGAAATGGGGAAGCTGGATGGCCTAGGTTTGTAAGGGAAGATCACAGAATTTGGTCATGTTAAATTTGAGGGGCTTTTAGGATTCCCAGGAACAGTTGTGGAATAGCTAATTGGGTGTGTGGGTCTGGACCTCTAGGAGGTCCGACTAGAAATATAAATGGGGAGCAAATGGCCTAAAGAAGGTCATCTCAGCTGTGAAAGTGTACTGCCTTCTAAGGAAGGAATATAGGAAGAAAAGATGAGGTCCTAAGACTGGGGCTGGAGTGTGGCCACCACTGAATGACCTGGTAGAGAAAAACAGACCTCAAGCGTCGGAGAAGGGACAGCCAGAAAGTTGGCAAGATCAAGGACAGTGTGGAGCCCTGGGAGGCCAGGGAAGAGAGTGAGTCCAGAGCAGGGAGTGCTAAATTGTGTCGGATACTCCTGAGAGATTACGTAAATTTAAAAGAAAGCCTGCTAGGTATGGAATAAAGGTCATTGTTGGTCTCAGAAAAAGCAGTTTGGATGACCTGATGGAGACTGTCCCCAATGGGAATGGGTGAGGGGTAGAAGGTGAGGGGGAGACAGTGAGTGCAGATAACATCTTAGGAGATTGGACTGTGAGGGGGAGGAGAGATGTAGGTGGAACCTGGGGAAGGGCGTGAGGTTTTAAAATGAGAGGGACATGAGCATGTTTCAGTGTCAAATGGGGAATACTTGGTTGAGAGGAGTTGGCTATCCAAGGAGAAGAGATGCTTCAGAGGTAGGAGGGGACAGGATCCAAAACAGGGGGAAAGAATGGCCTTGGAGCCCAGGTGGGGGATTGTCCACTACAGTGCAGGAGGGGCGGGAGAGGAGGGGTGTGAGTGCATGGGGCTCATGAATGTGAGTGGAGAAGTGGAGGGGCTTCTGCTGAGACCGAGGGAGACTGGGCATGGGGGTGGGGTGGGAAGTGAATTCAGAGGCTTGAGAAGAATGGAGCCCTGGTCGGTGGGCTCAGTGGTAGAGCATTGGCAAGGCGTGTGGAAGTTCCAGGTTCAATTCCCAGTCAGGACACTCAGGAGAAGTGACCATCTGCTTCTCTACCCTTCCCTCTCCGCCTTCTTTCTCTCTCTCACTTTCTCTCCCCCACCCCCACCCCCTGCAGCCATGGCTCATTGGAGCAAGTTGGCTCTGGGTGCTGAGGATGGCACCATGGCTTCATCTCAGGGGCTAAAATAGCTTGGTTGCCGAGCAGTATCCCTAGATGGGCAAAGCATCACCCTCTAGTGGGCTTGCCAGATGGATCCGGTTAAAGTGTATGCAGGAGTCTGACTCTTTGCTTCCCTGTCTCTCATTTAAAATAAATAAATAAAAAGAGAGAAGAATGGAGACATTTGAAGTTATGAGAAGTATTATTAGAATGATTCTTAGAAAACAACAGGTTCTCAGTCATCTAAGAAAAATAAAACTATGATTGGAAGACTCAAATTACTTACAGTATTAGTTTCTTAAAATTCCCACAACAATGTACTACAAAGTGGGCAGCTCACAACAACTGGGAGAGATATGTTTTCTCTCATAGTTCTAGAGCCGTGATGGCAAACCTATGACATGCGTTTCAGCACTGACACGCATAGCTATTTTTGATGACACGCAGCCGCATACCAGAAAAGTATGGGGCCGCATGCCGAGAAAGACGTTTCATCCTTGGCTCCTGCACGGCCGGGTGCAGTAGCCGAGGATAAAACATTTGCTGTAGTGTAGACACTCTGTGCTGGAGGTCTGTAGGCCAAAACAACAGAACTCCGGCACAGAGCGTCTAGTTCTGGGACTTCCGGTTAGGCTGTTTTTCTCGAAGTGACACCACCTGAGTTATGCTTGGTTTTTGGCGAATTTTGACACACCAAGCTCAAAAGATTTCCCATCACTGTTCTAGAGGCTACAAGTTCAAAATCATGGTGTCAGCAGGTCATGTTCTCTATGAAATCTCCAGAAGATCTTTCCTTGCCTCTTTTAAGTTTCTGGTGGTTGCCAGCAATCCTTCGTGTTTCTTGGCATTTTATGCTTATAGCTGCATTGCTACAACCTCTGCCCTGTCTTCATGGGGCCCTCTCCTCTAGGTAGCTGTCTCCAAATTTTTGTCCTTTTAGAAGAACAACAGTCATTGGATTAGAGTGCATCCCCTTCATTTTTTTTTTAGTGAGAGAGACAGACAGACAGACAGGACAGAGAGACAAGAAGGGAGAGAGATGACCCAGCCATTTGGCTCAGCAGCAGAGCATTGGCCTGGTGTGTGGAAGTCCCAGGTTTGATTCCTGGTCAGGGCACACAAGAGAGGCGGCCACTTGCTTCTCTACCCCTTCCCCTCTCACTTCTCTCTCTCTCCCTCTCTCCTCCTCCTCCTCCTCCTCCTCCTCCTCCTCCTCTTCCTTCTCCTCCTCCTCCTCTTCCTGCAGTCATGGCTCAATTGGAGCAAGTTGGCCTGGGGTGATGAGGATTGCTCCATGGCCTCCCCTCAGGCGCTAAGAAGAGCTTGGTTTCTGAGCAACAAAGCAAGCCCCAGATGGGCAGAGCATCACCCCCTAGTGGGCTTGCCAGGTGGATTGTGGTTCAGGCACATGCAGGAGTCTGTTTCTCTGCCTCCCCTCCTCTCACTGAATAATAAAAATAAAATAAAATAAAAGGGAGAGAAAAGAGAAGTATTAACTCATAGTTGTGGCACCTTAGTTGTTCATTGATTGCTTTCTCATATGTGCCTTGACTGGGGGGTGGGGGACTCCAGCCGAACCAGTGACTCCTTGCCCAAGCCAATGACCTTGAGCTCAAGCCTGCTACCTTGAACTTCAAGCCAATGACCATGGGGTCATATTTATGATCCTAAGCTCAAGCCAGAGACCCTGCACTCAAGCTGGATGAGCCCATGCCCAAGCCGGTGACCTCAAGGTTTTGAACCTGGGTCCTCAGCATCCCAGGCCAATGCTCTATCCACTGTGCCATTGCCTGGCCAGGCAGGACGCCTCCTTAACCAGTACAACCCCATCTTGACTTGTGTACATCTGCAAAGATTCTATGTCCAAAAAAAGGTGACATTTACAGGTTTCAGGCAGACATACATTTTAGGGAGACACTATTCAACCCAGTACATTACTATATTAATATGTTATTATTACTATATTAATAACCCAGTATATTAATGCATTTTAGAAGAATTTAGATGATTAAAACAAAAATGTCTTTGGCAGCTAGCATTTATAGATCTCAAGTGCCTCCTATGGAGTGTCACATACTTTCTACAACTGTTGTGGTGTCTTTACTGTCTGCATGTGACAGGTGAGAAAACAGAGGCTAAGGGTGGCTGCGTGACTTGCCCAAGTGAGATCCGGGCAGAGCCAGGACTTGAACGCAGGCACTGTGGCTTCAGAGACCACCTTTAACACTCAGTTGGCTCTATTGCCTGTCTTTTTTCAGGTAATCCTGAGTTAATAAAAAGGTAACTCCAGCAGCTATATAGTTATCTCCCCCAGAAGCCACCCTTCCCTCCCTAATATCTTTTTCTCTGCACACAGCTCTTTATATGTCCAGCATGTGCATAGCACTGCACGCAGGAGAAAAAGCCTACTGCTTGCCTTTGGGCTGATAAATACAGCTCTCCCTTTTCCGGTAACCTCCAGGCTTGGCTTCATTCCCCCAAGTCCTCAGCACCCAACTCATGGAGTTCTCAGAAGTGGAGAAAAAGGATGACTGCTACAGCACAGAAGCTGGCTACCTCCGCATCCAGGACCAGCAAGGGGTGCATGTCATGGATGACAAAGCCTTGAGTGATCTGAAGGAACTGGAGACAGAGCTGCTGCTTATGACCAGTCATCACATTGAAAAAGAAAAAGGTCAGAAGTCAGATTTAAAAAAAAAAAAATCAAACAAAAAACACTGAGGACTTCACTTCTCATCTCAAAATATAAGTGTATATCCAATAATTCCTGAAAATTCAGTAAGCACATACACCTCCCCAGCACACCCCACATTCGAAAAGTTACAGTTCTGTTTCCTGCCTAAGTGTCCCTTTATTGGAGACTGACTCCTCCCCAGGGTGTGGTTATAATCCTTACTATTGTTTAGACCGGACTTGTTGCCCAATGGCATTTCTACATCACTCACGGGGTGTAGGGCATTGTCATGCCAGGCCCTGAGGCAAGCAAAGTAATCAATAATTTTTTTTTTCTATGTGACAAAAAAAAAAAAAAGAGTGACCTTGGGAAGTGGCAGTTGGAAGCAGAGGCATCCCTGACTTCCTAACAGAAAACCAGGATGATGCCAGACAGGCTCCAAAGGGAGACACCATTACTCAGGGTAATCGTATAACCCATAATCTGTACTCACTCTTCCTTCTGGCGCTATTCAAATTCATCCAATTTTAGAAATAGGTGAGGTAAGACTATTTCTTCTGAAATACCATGACAGCACTAGCATTACATTTGGAAAGAAGTTAAGAGTTTCTAGATATATAGCAACACCTAAAAGGAAGTTTAGCACGGGTTTGTGCTGTTTTGTAATATATTAGACTATGATTAAGGACAATTCATATTCATATTGTTATAAAATACTGCTTGAAGCATGTTTGACAATTAATCTTTCAGATCCTAGACAAAATTAATTTAACAATGGATTGAACTCATTATCCTATCTGGGATCTGACTCATGGGAAGTCGTGATGGTATCCAACATTCCAGGGCATTTCATTTCAACTCTTAGCTTTTATATTGCTTACAAAAATTAGGGAATATTTCAAAATGAATATGAAGCGATAAAAAAAGAAGCATTTGATTTTATTTTTATTAAACAAGAACATCAGAAAAGCAAACGACAAGTCAAAGAAAGTTGTTCATATTATGCAAGTGAGATGCAAAACCAACTTGTATTTCATTGGTGAAAATGCACTATACAAAAGGCTGAAAGTACTGGAGTATCTGCACGTTCCCTGATCCCTAATTTTTCTGAGCAGTAAAATATATTTACTGGTTATCCTACAAACTACTGCATCATTTCTATTGATAATAATTTATAATACAATGCAACAATTTTCAGCTGCTAAGCATTTAATTAGCCACACGAGAATCTTTCAGCTGGGCTAGTACACATATAGTCATTCATTGTGAAATGATTTCCCAGCTGATGCTAAAAAAATTCCTGGTCAAAATCTTTCTCTTGTATTCAGTAGCCATCACATATTTGATAATCATTAAATTCAAACATCAGCCCCTGAAAAGCATATTTTTTAATATGTCATTCTGAAACACAGCACTTAAAAATTTAAAACAATAATAGCACTAATATTGAAAACTAACATTAATATAGTAGAAAAAATAATTCAGCAGAATAATGACTGATTATATTTATTTATTTAAGTTAATAATTAATATAATTAAAAATATCTTAGAAACTTCTCTGAAAATTTTTTACTTGGCCAGCATCAATTGAAATAGGAGGTCAAATTGGGTTTGTATGTATACCACCAGGGACCTGGTTTTAGAGAAGGAAAAAATGTATATTTTGCCTTTAAATGATAAGTCTGAGAATATTTTAACAAAAATTTTATGTAAACTGAATTTGGTAATATTTCTAAAACTAATCTTTAAAACTAAAATTGTAAAGTAAAAACAGAAACCGCTATAGACTTAAAAGTCAACTAGTATGAATTTAGGGCTTTGTCTTTGCTGATGGCTCTGTAATTTGATTTAGGAATCCCAGTAATGGATTTGGTGTTTTCGTTCCTAAATTGAAGCTGACAATCGAGGGTGTATTTCTAATAGGAAGAGCTCCACGGAGAGAGAGGCCTGGCCCAGGTCACTGTCAGCACTTCTCTTCCAGGTCACAAAGAGGGCAGCAGGTCAATGCTGGCCAGAACTGGGGATGGGCCCCGGCTAGAGCGGACAGATTTGTTGTGCTCTATGACATGTGGACTTGGGAAGCAGCTCTTCTGGAAAACAAGCGCCAGGTATTCTTATCCAGAAAACAAAACTTTGTTAAACATTCTTATAAAACTCAGTGGGTCCTTTAGGGCAGCTCCCTTGTGAGAATGAAAGATGACTCCATTCACATCTCTTCTTCTGTCAGAGCAACCCTCAGCCTACTAGATGCAGACAAACTGACTGACCTCTCACCCTGCAGAAACATATGCCACGTGTGGGTGGGTGAGAGCAGCTGGGCAAGGAGTGCTAGCAATACAAGTTTCAAGGATAAATTCAAAGCAATAAGACAGCGAGTTACTAAATCATCATCCTGTTGCGCATGTTTCCTATTCCAGTAATAAATGAAAAACTATTCTTCATTTGTGCCCTTTGCATGGATTATTGCCATTCTGATAATCATTTCTGGGAGTTTATTCATCAAACATCAAGTATTTATTCTGTACCAGGTACTGTTCCAGATACTGGGAACATATAGACATATATGAGATTATCTCTATCTTTAAGGAATTTCTAACCTATAAACATTGATCTGATCTCTAAATAACAATTATAACCCAGTGGCACATACAAAGAGTGATGACAACCCCAGGGGAGGGAGGGGTTTGCCCTGTGGGGGGCTGTCAGAGTAAAGGAAATGCCCAAGCCTCTTCCCACAGGAGCAGGGATTTAATCTTGTTACTAAAAGACAAGTAACGTGTAGGGCACGCAGACTGCCATGGCTCGGATGGAAAAGCATGCTGGGAAACAAACAGAACGTGTGCTTTGCGTGCAGCCTGGGAAGGGTCTGTCAATCCATGCTACATTTAGACTTTATCTTATACGCAGAGCAAAGCCATTAATGAGTTCCAGTAAGGGACAAAGACAATTATAGCTTTGTTTTCATATCATAGCTGTGTGGGTGTCAGTGCGAAGAGTGGATCGGAATGGAAAGGTCCCAGAGGAAAGGAGGGCAGTTACTACAACAGGTGCAGGGAAAGTTAGGAGGGGACCCACACTAAGGCTGTCACAGTGAGAACAGGAAGGAGGAGCAGGCTTGAGAGCACTTTGCAGAAGTGGAAATGGCAAGATTTAAAGACAGGATGTTAGAGCAAGAGAATAAGGGTGGAATTAAAACGACTTCCTTGGGGTCAATGAGGAGGCTATTAACTGAAACAGCCATCAGAGGATACATTAGAGGGGAAAATAACATTGAATCTAGGATACAAGACTTGTGAGGAGAGTTTTCCAAAACCCAGGTTTGAGTGTTTTATGGGTGCTACAGTTTTTAAACTCAGAAGCAAATATGAGTTGAGGTATGAATGTGGACGTTGAACCACAGTAATGAGTCAAAATGACTAGAAAAAGCCAGAGATGTCTGAAATAGATCTGTGGGTAACACCTTTAAGGGTGAGGTCATGGAACAAGAATCCACAAAAGAAACAGAAAGGAGTAGCCAAAAGGCTGGACAAAAAAGGAAGGAATAGTGTGAAAACCACCGGGAAGAAAGTGTTTTAATTAGGAGAGGATGGTTACTAGTGTAGGCTGCAGGGAAACATCCAGAAAGAGGAATCCTAAAAAGCCAGGCAGTGAGGTCAGCCCTCAAGTGGTCATGGCCAGCTTTGCAGGGCTCTCCAAAAAGTTAGAGTAGGAGCCAGGCTACACAGTTCACTATGATGTGGTCAGAAGATGGGGAAGTGGAAATGTTTCCTTTAATTTGTTTTTCTAGTAGAATACCTGGTTTACCATTTCATCTACTCTCTGGTCTGTTACTTATGGAGATGTAGGTCACCCCGTTTTTAAAAACAACTGGCTGGGCTTGAAGGTGCAAGCTCTGGGCTTTGAAAGCTGTTCCTCTTTTCAAAAATAACTGGGCTCTACAGAGTTTGCATCTGCAAGCTCTCTCTGATGTTTGAGCCATGGGGTCAACTGAATGAATGAGAGATGTAGAGAGAGTCACAGTGTAGAAACCGGAAAAGCTGCATTGATTGTAAATAAGACAGAATTCTCAAGCGTGACAAGTTTATTGGTCCAGACATAAGTTTTAAAGAGCCCCCCTTTTCTGTACTCTCCTCACCTTCACTCTTACTGCTTCTAGGCCTCCTCCAGAGCCCCAGGTAGACCCAATGCTAGAGAAGAATAAAAGGGCAGAGTGGACTAAACCACCTTCTTCACACTTCAGCCTAAGGTTTATTCTGTGCTAAGCTACTGGGGCTATTCACTAGTTACTTCTGTGGTATATGAAATTATTTTAACTTAAAACATTCATTGGAAATATCTCCTTCCCTGCTACCCTGAGAATAAGATCCCCATAGAAACTGAGCTATCTGTGCCAAAACTGTAAAATGTGGCCTTCTAAATCAGAAATTCTGTTGAAAGAACCCATTTTTAATGGATAAACCAGATTTTTATCTAAAGTGTAACTGATTTCCCTAGCACCGGTTCTGCTGCCAAGTTCCCTCAGCTGTTTTTGATTGTTAAATATATTAGAAGCACTGCAGTATTAAGAATTGCTTAAACACATTGGGTTGTCTTAAATCCTTAATGTAATAATAGTATGTGTAAGCGCTCATAAAATTACAGCTGGTGTGAATTTAGGTAGATTAAAGGACGCTTAGAAAATGCAGGCATCAGCTGTGCTAGGTGCTAAGTGACTCTTGTACCAACTGCTAATTCTCTCCACAGCCACCAGAGGACACATTTTCAGCTGAATTAGTGTTTTGGAGCACTAATAGATAGATAGATAGATAGATAGATAGATAGATAGATAGATAGATATAGATAGATAGATAGATAGATAGATAGATAGATAGATAGATAGATATTAAAATCTGTTGACAAGTAGCGTCTAATATTGATTTTCTCTTTTGCATTTTCAATTGACCTGAAATACTATCTTTAAAGGTTTTCCAAACCCCAGAAGTAAAAGCTTGAGATAAAATATACAAAAGTAAGTTTTGAGATTATTTATTTGGGCTATTTTATTTTCTCTGATATTCTATGCCTACCAGCAGTGTGTACCACATATTATTTAGCCTGAGAGTTGGCTCTTGACACACACCAGTGACATTTGACAGGCTAAGAAGACTTCTTACACAAATACCAGCCCAGAGTTTAAATGGAAATTGGCCAGTTAGCAAACAGATAATAAATAGAGCCTGTGAGGTGGAAAGATCATGGGCCTACCCCCGAGGGGAAAGAATTCATGATAAAATCATGCAAGGGTCCCTCTGAGAGCTTCTTAAGGTTGAAGCCAAAGTTTGAAAAGGTCTGATCACCTTTAAAAAAGCCAAATTTTTCTTCTCAATGACTAGGCTTGCCAGATAAAATATGACAATATTTGGGACATATGTATACTAAAATAGTATTCATTGTTTATCAGAAATTAAAATTAAACTAGATGATCTGTATCTTTATTTGCTAACTCTGTCAAGCCTATCAACAACAAAAGAGAGTTTGGCAATTTAGCACCAGCCTCTGCAACCTGGTATCACTAGATTGGAATCATCAGTGAGAAACCTCCCCACGAACTTCTGCCAAATAACCAAACAATCGGGCTTTTTGTACAAAATTAGGTCAAGGCAATACAAATGCAACAAACTAGTTCCTGGGATTGCCCTGGCCCAGCAAAAATGGTACAGGTTAGTTCAGAATGACTTAGGGTAGTAATTGTTTCTTTCCTAATCTCCCTTTGGGCTATACTGAACAACACCCTTCTTACCCCAGTCACTCTGATTCTGCTTTGTCTTCTGCTACTTAATAATTGAATGTTACTCTAGAGGAGAGCTCTGTGGACAGAACGAGGTAATTTAGATCACCCTGCAAGGCAAGGTGATCTCCACCTTCCTTCATTTCACACTGAGATGTGACAGTGTTTAACCTGTGGAGCACATTCTGTATCCTGAGCTTTTAGCCTCCATTGGTTGACACGACACCAAGTCCCTTAGACTGCTTCCCAAAGGAAGTCCTACTAAACCAGATGCTAACTTAAGTGCCCCAGGCTCTCCCTCCTAGAGTCTCAGCATTGAAGCCCTCAGGTACTGGATGTCTATTAATAAGGCATTGATTCCTACCCTATTAATTCTCAAGTGCTCACTTTCCTTGGGAGCCTCAGAAGCCATGTTTGGCAAGATGGAGACACTCCTAGCTTTTCCTGCACTGTGGTTCTTTAATCCCGCTCTGCTTTCGGTGCTATTGTGTCCTATATTCAAGAAGAGTGCTTACACTTTCTCTAGTCTTTCTGGTTTTGCTATTCTTAGCTATGGACACTCACAATGAGGGGGGCTCTTGATCTCCTTTTGGAAAATTCCTTAGTTTTTTAAGTAGAGGGCTGACTTTCTGGCCTCAGTCCACCAGGAAGACCAACACCCAAGGAAACAAAACATACTCTTTCTCTAATGCATCTCAAAGTATGCTAGGTTGTCTAGTTGGTAGAAATTGCAACCTCAACAATTCACTCCTGGCTGTCTATTAAATGAATACACTGGGCAAGCCTATGTGGCTTGGGTGTTATGGCTACCATAAGAGCTGAGGCCTTTCAAAGAGTGACACCTCTGTTAGGCAGGATAGACAGTTATCAGGGCAGAAAAAGGGGAGGGGGTAGTGGGGGAATATATCTCACCCACTGAATAAGAGTCAGCAGTCCTAAAACCAGATAAAACAAGAAAACCAGGTGTCCCAAGAATTACAAGAAAAACAACAAAGGGGAACTGTAAAGCTGGTGCCCGCAGCCACCATCACAGCCGCCCGGCCAATGCAGGTTCGCATTAGATTTGGACAGTCGGTAATAAAACAACAGAGCCAAGAACTGGTGACAAGTAGCGTCTAACATCAGCTTTAATTCTAGCTTGCACCCGGCGGGCAAGCAAAAACTGGGCTCCAAAACCTACTCATTTAGTGCTCACAAAGCTACTGTCTTATCCGAGTTTCCTAGCATCAAAGGTTTCTAGCTCACCAGTCTTATTCACCTCTACTCCCCATCTCCCTCTCCTGGCACAAACTCTGCACCATCTGGCCCCTCCCTCAGCACTCCACCATCCTGGCTGCCCCGCCTGGCCTCCTCCACGTGTCCCTTTTCTGCTCTGCTCTCTAATGCTAATCTCAGGAACCGAGAGAGAGCAAGCTCCTGGTCTGCCCCACTTTATAGTGTAGAAATCCAAACCTTTAATCCAATCTACAAACAAGAGAGTCTCTGATACAAAGTCACTTATGTGAGGCATAATGGGAGGATTCCTCAAGAGAGTGTACCACCCCACATCATCCAATCAGTCAAAGGTATGGGGAAAAGCTTACTCTTAAAACTAAGCCTTGGGCCATAATGACACTGCCTGCTTACAGCCTGTCCCCCCAACACAATAATATAATTACGCCCATCCCAAGCATAAGGGCAACTAATATCACCTGGGCAACGGGCTTCCCCGTGGGCAGCGCCATCTTTAACAAAGTGAGCATAATATATTTTATCTGCCCAACAGAAACCTTGAAACTGTGTCTATTAGCCCTGATTACAGGGAAATAAAGCCTTGAAGCTAACTGCATATACTTCCTAAGACATCAACAGGCAGGGTGCTCAGACTAGCTGAGTTTACCCATGTTGGGCAGATAAAATATACAGTGTCTGGCCTGACCAGGCAGTGGCACAGTGGATAGAGCATTTGTTGGGCAGATAAAATATATTATGCTCACTTTGTTAAAGATGGAGCTGCCCACATGGAAGCCCTTCACCCAGGTGATATTATTTGCCCTTATGCTTGGAATGGGTGTGGGGGAAAGGCTGTAATATAAGCAGGCCGGGTCGTTATGGCCTAAGGCTTGGTTTTAAGAGTAAGCTCTTCTCCACACCCTTGACTGATTGGATGATGTAGGGTGGTGTACTCTCATGAGGAATTCCATTATACAGAGACTTCCTTGTTTGTATAATTGGATTAAAGGTTTTGAGTCTATGCTATAAAGTGGGAGAGACGAGTAGCTTGATCTCTCTCTCGGTTCCTGAGATTAGTATTAGAGAGGAGAGCAGAGTAAGGCCACGTGAAGGCCAGGAGAAGCAGCCGAGATGGCAGAGTGCTGAGTAAGAAGCCAGTTTGTTAAGAGTTTGTGCAGGAGGAGATAGGAAACAGAGGTGAATAAGTCTGGTGAGCTGGAAACCTTTGATTCTAGGAGCCAAGAACTGGTGAGCCATCAGCTTTAATTCTAGCTTGCACCCGGCGGGCAAGCAAAAACACACACTGGGCTCCAAAACCCACACATTCAGTGCTCACAAAGCTACTGACTTATCCGAGTTTCCTAGCATCAAAGCTTTCCAGCTCACCAGACTTATTCACTTCTGTAAAGCCAGTAGTCAAGGCCACCATCACAGCCGCCTGACCCGTGCAGGTTCACATTGGATTCGAACAGTCGGTAATAAAACACCGGAGCCAAGAACTGGTGAGCCATCAGCTTTAATTCTAGCTTGCACCCGGCGGGCAAGCAAAAATACCCACTGGGCTCCAAAACCCACACATTCAGTGCTCACAAAGCTACTGACTTATCCGAGTTTCCTAGCATCAAAGCTTTCCAGCTCACCAGACTTATTCACCTCTGTTTCCCATCTCCTCCTGCACAAACTCTTAACAAACTGGCTTCTTCCTCAGCATTCAGCCATCTCGGCTGCTTCTCCTGGCCTTCATGTGGCCTTACTCTGCTCTCATCTCTAATACTAATCTCAGGAACCCAGGAACCAAGAGAGAGAGAGATCAAGCTACTGCTCTCTCCCATTTTATAGCAGACTCAAAACCTTTAATCAGCGTCTGCTCCATTTCCAGGCGAATCTCGCAAACCTGGTCGGCCTCCTCCTCCAGCACTTCCTTCATCTCCAGGGTCAGCATCTGTTTCTCCCACATTTCCTCCAGCTCCTTCCGCTGCTCAGCCTGCAGGTCCTGGGCACCCTCTTCCATAGAGCTCTCGGTTTCCTCACGCATGACTGTAAAAGTCAGCCAGCCTACAGTCCCCCAAAAAACAGCTATGGGAAACCAAAACAGCAACCAGTCCTCTACTCCACCACTCAAAGGTGGTGGTGGTTCCTTGCCGATCTGTATCGAATCCTGCCAGAGACTACGCCAAATGTAAAGCCTGTGGCCGAGGCCACCATCACAGCCACCCGACCCACGCAGGTTCACATTAGATTCGGACAGATGGCAATGAAACACAGGAGCCAAAAACTGGTGAGCCATCAGCTTTAATTCTAGCTTGCACCCGGCGGGCAAGCAAAAACACACACTGGGCTCCAAAACCCACTCATTCAGTGCTCACAAAGCTACTGACTTATCCGAGTTTCCTAGCATCAAAGGTTTCTAGCTCACCAGACTTATTCACCTCTGTTTCCCATCTCCTCCTGCACAAACTCTTAACAAACTGGCTTCTTCCTCAGCACTCTGCCATCTTGGCTGCTTCTCCTGGCCTTCACGTGGCCTTACTCTGCTCTCCTCTCCTCTACTAACCTCAGGAACTCACTCAGGAACCAAGAGAGAGAGAGATCAAGCTCCCAGACTGCCCCAGTTTATAACCTACAAAATCCAAACCTTTAATCCAATTATACATACAAGAAAGTCTCTGATACAAAGCCACCCAGCTGAGGCATAATGGGATTTCTCCCTACATCACCACCCTACATCATCCAATCAGTCAAGGGTGTGGGGAAGAGCTTACTCTTAAACTAAGCCTTAGGCTATGACCTGGCCTGCCTACAGTACTGCTTTCCCCCCACAGCCATCTCAAGCATAAGGGCAAATAATATCACCTGGATGACGGGCTTCCATGTGGGCAGCGCCATCTTTAACAAAGTGAGCATATTATATTTTATCTGCCGAACAACTTCTGTTTCCCATCTCCTCCTGCACAAACTCTTAACAAACTGGCTTCTTCCTCAGCACTCTGCCATCTCGGCTGCTTCTCCTGGCCTTCACGTGGCCTTACTCTGCTCTTCTCTCTAATACTAACCTCAGGAACCCAGGAACTGAGAGAGAGAGAGCGATCTAGCTACCGGTCCGCCCACTTTATAGCATAGATAATCCAAACTTCTAATCCAATTATACATAAAGAAAGTCTCTGATACAAAGCCACCCATCTGAGGCATAATGAGATTCCTCAGGAGAGCGCACCACCCTACATTATCCAATCAGTCAAGGGTGTGGGGAAGAGCTTACTCTTAAACTAAGCCTTAGGCTATAATGACCTGGCCTGCCTACATTACAGCTTTTCCCCCACAGCCATCTCAAGCATAAGGGCAAATAATATCACTTGGATGACGGGCTTCCATGTGGGCAGCGCCATCTTTAACAAAGTGAGCATATTATATTTTATCTGCCCAACAACTGGATGTGGAAGACCCAGGTTCAAGACCCCGAGGTTGCCAGCTTGAGCGTGGGCCCATCTGGCTTGAGCAAAAAAGCTCACCAGCTTGGACCCAATGACGCTGGCTCCAGCAAGGGGTGACTCAACCTGCTGAAGGCCCATGGACAGAAGCAGTCTAAGGGACAAGGCACATATGGGAAAGCAATCAATGAACAACTATGGTGTCGCAATGGCAATGAAAAACTAATGATTTATGCTTCTCATCTCTCTCCGTTCCTGTCTGTCTGTCCCTATCTATCCCTCTCTCTGACTCTCTCTCTGTCCCTGTAAAAAAAAAAATTATAAATAAATAAATAATATACAATGTCCGTAAAGTCACGGTGCATTTTTGACCGGTCACACAGTCAAAAGTGCACAGTGACTTTACAAACACACTGTATTATGCTCACTTTGTTAAAAATGGCGCTGCCCACGTGAAAGCCTGTCGCCCAGGTGATAATATTAGTTGCCCTTCTTGCTTGGGATAGGAGTGATTATGTTAAATGTGTGGTGGGGGATAGGCTGTAAGCAGGCCTGGTCGTTATAGCCTGAGGCTTACTTTAAAGACTAAGCTTTTACCCACACCCTTGACTGTTGCATGTTATGGGTGGTGCACTCTCATGAGGAATCCCATTATGACTTAGAAAAGTGGCTTTGTATCAGAGACTTCCTTGTTTGTATATTGGAATAAAGGTTTTAAATCTACACTATAAAGTGGGGCAGACCGGGAGCTTATCTCTCTTGGTTCCTGAGATTAGCATTGGAGAGGAGAGCAGAGAAAGCTCACGTAGAGGAGGCCAGGAGAAGCAGACATGATGGTGGAGTGCTGAAGGAGAAGCCAGTTTGTGCAGAGAGAAGGAGATGGGAAACAGAGGTGAAGAAGGCTGGTGAGCTAGAAACATTTGATTCTAGGAAACTCGAATAAGTCAGTGGCTTTGGAAGTCCTGAGTGGTAAAGGAAGTGTTTTCCTACTGTGTGTATTTCTCGCCCACCGGGTGCAAGCTAGGATTAAAGATGATGGCCCACCAGTTCTTGGCTTTGTTGTTTCATTACTGTCTGTTGAAATCTAATTTGAACCTGCATTGGCCAGGCGGCTGTGATGGTGGCCGTGGCTACTGGCTTTACAACCTGCTTGTGCCCAGTGCCATGTGTATAGCTTTGCTTGAATGCTATACCCTCTCACCTGAATTCTTTCTCACAAGACTGACAAGAACTGAGAAGGGAGAAGGTCCAGGGACTTGGGGTTTCTTCAGTGACGCCTCCATTAGAAGAACTAGTCAAGGAAGACTGTTGGGAAGGGGTAGCTTGAGTTAAAACTCTTAGGGAAGACATATGGGGTTAGTTTGGTGGAGGAAAGGAAGTTGGCCCACTTTAAGACCAGTGAAAATGATAATTGAGAAGCTTCCAGTCAGAGCCTATTTATCTACCAGGCAACACAGACTGAGTGTTTAGGATCTCATTGCTTTTCAGGGACCATTAAAAATGTCTGAGATCTTAAGGGGGAAAAACATGGATTACTTCAAAGTAAGAAAAGAAAATACAAAACAGATATAAGTAAATGCTTAACTACATGTCTGTAAAATGTAAAACACCTTGTTAACTGAGGACTTACAAACTCCTCATTACACTTTAAAACAATTTATGGATCAGATTGTTTTACTTCATAAGAATCTTCAGGTATATACTGCCCAGGAATCATAGCCAATTAGTAATTAAATGTGTCACTCATAACGAAATAATTTGAAAAGAAAAATGATACATATCATTTAACATTTTTACAGGAAAAAAAAATTTGGTTGGAATGTGAGTGTACAGTGTGTTCGTAAAGTCATGGTGCACTTTTGACTGGTCACAGGAAAGCAATAAAAGATAATAGAAATGTGAAATCTGCACCAAATAAAAGGAAAACTCTCCCAGTTTCATACCTATTCAGTGCAGTTTGATGTGGGCTCCATTTGTTGCCCTACACACATCCAAACGATAGTGAAGTTCATGCCACACACGGGTAAGGACATCTGGTGTAACAGAGTGAATAACGTCTGTGATTCTCTGTTTTAAGTGATTAATGTCATTGATACATTCAATGTGCACATGTTGCTTCACATAACCCCAAAAGTAAAAGTCTAAAGGCGTCAGATCCGGGGATTGTGGTGGCCATGGCTTGACAGAACCCCTGCCTATTCACCTCCAGGGGAATGTTCTATCCAGAAACTCACAAACAATGGTGGCGTAGTGGGGAGGAGTGTTGTCCTGTTGAAAGATGACACCTTCTGGAAATTGTGGCACTGCATACAATTCCAACATGTCAAGATAGGTGCTTGCCATCACAGACTGCTCCACGAAAAAAAATGGGCCTATCACCTTATCATGCATCAGGCCAAAACACACGTTCACTTTATGGTGTTACGCTTGTACTCAACGTAGGCATGAAGATGTTCAGCAGCCCATATTCAGACGTTATGGTAATGAACATGTCCACAGATATGGAATGTTACCTCATCGCTAAACACAATCTTCTGCAAAAATCTTGCATCATTGTCAATCTCATGAAGCATATCTGTAGCAAACGCGCATCGTGTGGATCTATCCGCCGGTTTGATAGCGTGCAACAGCTGCAATTTGTACCCCGTAAAACAGACATTTCTTTAACACCTTATGAACTGTAGTCTTGCTTAGGTGTAATTGTCGAGCACACACACACACAGATTTTTTAGGGCTCCTTAGGTAGCTATCCTGCATAGCCTCAATAGACTCGTCACTGACTGATGGCCTACCAGGACGGGGTTTCTCCACCAAACTGCTGGTTTCTTTCAACTGCTTATCCCACTGAATAATGTTATTCCTATGTGGTGGCGCTTCATTATAAATGTGCTGATATTCACGTTGCACTTTGGTCACAGATTTGAATTTAATGAGCCACAGAACACACTGAACTTTCCTCTGTACCACCCACATCTCGACTGGCATGGCCATGGGCTGCTCCGCTGTATACACAATGTTATGTCATCATCTGTGCATGCGCACATGCTGCCACATCAACTTACAGAAACTGGGAGGGTTTTCCTTTTATTTGGTGCAGATTTCACATTTCTATCGTCTTTTGTTGCTTTCCTGTGACCGGTCAAAAGTGCACCATGACTTTACGGACACACTGTATTTTAATATATTTGATATATGTGGGACAAGGTCTCTGAAAGTAAGAGTGGCTAAGGCCAATGAAGAGTTTAAAACTCTAAAACCAAAATGACATTGTTCAGAACTACTTACTTACCTTGCCCTTAGGTTCCTGTTTGGCATTCCAACCCAGTGAACTCTGAAGAGCTTTTTCTGATTAGCACCATGACTAATTACACACAAATAGAATTTACACGCAGAACAGAAATTCCTTAAGCTCACAAGCAAATGTGAAAGCAAAATAATGAACATCTCTTTCTGAATTCCCACTCTAAGAACCATTAGTGTGTGGAAGCTTTCTTTGGTTTTTAAAAAAGGCTCATGAACCCCACAAGAAAAGGAGCTCCTGGGAGGCCTTAGAGAGCTCTGTACCCAGGCCCTTCCTGCTGGAGTCCGGTCTGGGTAAATGCCTTTGTATTTGAGTAAGGTGACCAGATTTTAAAATTGATAAAGCGGGACACCACTGACTGGGGGGATCGGTGGGGGAGAGGGGGTTCTTGATTAAAAATTTGGTCCATATGGAGCAAAAAAAATTTTTCATAGAATGCAAAAACAGTATTGTAATATATATATTTTTAATTTCAACATAAGTACAATTTACAAATATAATACATTTAAAAATTATATATAGTATTATTTTATTCTTTGGCATATTTCTCATTTGAAAAATATGGACTCGTCCATGTGGTGGCTGCGCTCCCCATGTCCAGCCCCACTGCCTGCTGGAGAGCGAGCGGCATACACTTCGTGGAGCCCAGAGACGCACGCCAGCGTCCAGGATACGGGCCTATGGGTAGTTAGGGGACTTGACAGCTGCTGCCCCAGCAGGTATGTCCTGCCTGAAGTTCTTTGTTTCAGGGCCCCGCTTGGGGCAGCCAGCTCTTGTGGCAGTGCGGGCGCTTCCAGGTCGAGGTGGGGTCTCCCTGCTTAAAACCATATATTCCCTTCCCGTTCTCCCGCAGTTCCCTAGCTTTTCATGCATTCTTTCCAAAAATCAGGACATTTTTAAAACACTGCAGGACAAATTGTTAAAAATCAGGACTGCCCCACCAAAAGTGGGACATCTGGTCACCTTATATTTGAGGGGATTTTAACTCTTAGCCTTTTATTCTAACTGTTGGGCAGATAAAATATATTATGCACACTTTGTTAAAGATGGTGCTGCCCATGCACGTGCAAGTTTTAAGAATAAGCTTTTCCCTACACCCTTGACTGGTTGGATGATGTGGGGTGGTGCATTCTCATGAAGAATCCTCCCATTATGCCTCAGATAAGTGACTTTGGATCAGAGATTTCCTTGTTTGTAGATTGAATTAAAGGTTTGGATTTCTACACTATAAAGTGGGGCAGACTGGGAGCTTGCTCTCTCAGTTCCTAAGGTTAGCATTAGAGAGGAGAGCAGATAAGGGCCACATGGAGGAGACCAAAAGAAGCAGCCAAGATGGTGGAGTGCTGAGGGAGAAGCCAGTTAGTGCAGAGAGAAGGAGATGGGAAACAGAGGTGAATAAGTCTGGTGAGCTAGAAGCCTTTGATTCTGGGAAACTCGGATAAGTCAATAGCTTTGTGAGCACTGAATGAGTGGGTTTTGGAGCCCAGTGTGTGGGGTTTTTTTGTTTGTTTGTTTTTTTAGAGAGGTGAGAAGCATCAATCATTAGTTTTTTGTTGCCGTCGCAACACCTTAGTTGTTCATTGATTACTTTCTCATAATGTGCCTTGACCGCAGGCCTTCAGCAGACCGAGCAACCCCTTGCTGGAGCCAGCGACCTTGGGTCCAAGCTGGTGAGCTTTTGCTCAAGCCAGATGGGCCTGTGCTCAAGCTGGCAAGCTCGGGGTCTCAAACCTGGGTCTTCTGCATCCCAGTCCAACGCTCCATCCACTGCGCCACCGCCTGGTCAGGCCCAGTGTGTGTTTTTGCTTGCCCACTGGATGCAAGATAGGAATAAACCTGGTGACTCACCAGTTCTTGGCTCTGTTGTTTCATTACCGACTGTCCGAATCTAGTGCGAACCTGCAAGAGCCAGGGGGCTGTGATGTTCGCCGTGACTATTGGCTTTACTCTAACACCCCATCCATCATTCTTAAAAAGGTGATATCTGGGCACACCATTAAAGAGAAGGGGTCAGAAATGGGACTGAAGAAGTAGAACAGGGAAGGGGGCTGCCGTCCTGTTTGGTGATGGAGTAAGAGGGAGTGGGGAATGGGTCTCTGAAAAAAAGGTGTGGAAAGTAAATATATTTGATGAGGTGACAGTGAATGCACTGTGATTTGAGCTTATACTGGTAATTATTAGATGTGATATTATTTATTATATAGCCCCCTTTTTACCTGGGGAGAGCAAGGGAAGAGGGAAGAGAGGCAAAACAAGCGCTCTTTCCCTTGCCCGTCCTAACCAGCTGCACTGATGCTGCCGCTGCCTGCACCAGGCCTGTACCCAGAGGCTCAGCACTGCCTCCCTCCTGCTGGTGCCCAGGGTCTTTCCAAAGCATGGAGGGGGCGGTGCCTCACCTCTCTTTGCTGGGCGCTAGGACTGTGTTGGGCAAACCAATGTGTTTCCAATGTGAAGTGAGTTAGGTTTGCTCGCTTGTATTTTGCATTGGTGCGGGGCAGAACCATGTGTGTGTGGTCTGTGAAAGGCTGCGGGTGCTTGCCCTGAGGGCAGTAGATTGCAAATCATGGACTGCCTGCCTCCATGGGGAGGGGCGATTGTTTGCTATTGTTTGCCTGAAATAGGGTATTTCTGCCCTGCCTGTTTTGTTGGTGGGAGCTGTGAGTCCTGTGAGTCAGGGGGGCGTCGGGGCATGGGAGCCCTGAGGAAAAGGGAAGCGGTCTCCCCTGCCTGTTTGCTCATCCTCCATTATGAGACTTTAATAAACGAAATGGCCCACCATCCTCCAACTCCACAGTTCCTTTCCCATCTGCCTGAATCCAGTGGGAATCTGCATGGTCATGACAGCGGTGGCCACTGGCTTTATAGACTGCCTCTGCTGTTCTCTGACTATTGACTTTATTTGCAGCCTCTTGACTGGTACTTTGAAGCCTACCAGCACGTGTTGGACCCTGAGGAGAGGTTCACCTTAGCACAAATGATCTCTGACATCATGACAGGTGCCCAAGGTTTGATCTCATTCACTTTTACTTCATTAAGACCCACTGAGATGAATGTACCTGCTGGAGGCTTCACCTGCAGCTAGTGAGGGGCATCCTTAACCAACAGGTGGGTACAACTGGGTTTAAAAATATTACGTGTGAAAAGAGGATAGAAAGCATGGCCAGAGCTGAAAATAGTGTTTTCCTTTCATTGCTGGTCCAGAACCTGGGTTTTCTAGGGCAGCATGCACAGCATGTTTATTTGTAAGCTTATTTGCATTGCTGAATTCCAAGTATAACTACAGTCTTAAAGGGAGTTTTCCAAACCTAATTACAGTTAATGGTCCACAAAGGGCCCTGGCCAAGTAGTTCAGTTGATTAGAGCATTGTCTCAATATGCCAAGATTGCAGGTTCAATGCCTGGTCAAGGCACATGTAAGAATCAACCAATGAATGCATAAATAAGTGGAACAGCAAATTGATGTTTCTCTCTCTTTCTCCCTTCCTCTCTTGCTCTACAATCAATCAATAAAAAAACATTTTTAAGCTTAAGTTTAGAAAAAAATGATCCACAAAGAATGGAAAATTTGCTCATGTTAGATTATAAAATTTATTGGTAAAGAAAGGACTAAACATACCCCTTTACAAGGTATTGATGTGTACAATCATGTTTATTATTTTTTTAATGTTGTGACTATTTTTAGGACACTAAAGGGAACAATCGCCAAGTATGTCCTCTGGGGGAGAGCCAGTGCCAGGAAGTAAACAGGATATAAAGATTTTTTTCAGTACATTTACCTTAGGTCTAGTTAGAATTCTTTTCTTATAGTCAATTATTTGACAAAAGGTTTTCTTATGCTTCTTAAGATTGTCTGAAGTTGGTTGCCTTTGCTTTTCTTGGCCGACGTTTGGCTCAGTCCTAGAGAGCAGCATGTTCCTGTATGAGGGGATCTTTAAAATGATGTCTGCAGGAAAACTGGTCAAATAATGAAGAGATGCAAAGGGCTTATGCTTTTCTCATGCCATGGCTCATAACTCACATCCCTGGGAAACTTGAACTCTGCTAATTATAACTTTTATGCTACATTTCTAGATAGAACGTCAGTGGGAGTATGTCCAGAGACTTTGGCAAGAAGGCCATCCAGATGATAGCAATAACCTTGGACTTCCCCGTAACATAATTTGCAAACAACTTATTTCCATCAACAATAGCTGGTAAGCTGGTGTTGTCTTTAGACCAGTGGTTCTTAACCTTTTTTGAGGTACCAAACCCACCAGTTTCATATGCGCATTCACCGAACCCTTCTTTAGTGATAAATAAAATATGATTTATTTTTCCAAATTCAATACATAGGTTTTTTTTTACTGGTGCACAAAATGAGCCATGCATGAACATCACCTTGCTCAAAGAACAAAACCAACAATGTGCATGAACTCACAATAAATCACGGTATTACTTTATTCTGGCCTCTGTGGCAGAGGCTTCTCTGAACCCCTGAGACCAACTCATTAAACCCCTAGGGTTCGATAGAACCCAGGTTAAGAACCACTGCTTTAGACATTTGACATTTAATCTCCTAGATAAGCCAAAGGTATGATTTTAAGTCTAAATAGTAGTCTACAAAGCATCTCTCAAGTATTTGGGGAGATGAGAGAAGTAGATATAAAAGCTACAGAAGAGGGATTCCTTCGTATCCCCAACATTGTTTGCTTTCTACGTAATAAAGACTAGGAGGGTCAAGTTTAAACTTAATGCCACTGGGTGCAGAATCTTCACTTCCTTGAGAAGACCTGAAAAAAAAAAAAAGTTGTTCTTGAAATGCCATCAAAAATTTAATGAGGTTTCTCAAAGCCCACACTTATGAAACTTGGATGTGCTTAAAAGTTTCTCAAAAAGGAATTTCTTTTTTTCTAACAAATGTCACCAAGAAGGTTTCTGCAGACTCACTTGTGCTCCTCTACCACTTTGAAGGAGCAAGTTAAATTTCCTGAAACCACTCAGAGAGGGTACATTCTTTAAGTCACCCCCCTTGATATGTAGTGTGATTCTCCTCCCCCCATTCCTTTCCAGCTTTTTTTTTTTTTGAGAGAGAGAGAGTCTGAGAGAGGGATAGATAGGGGCAGAAAGGAATGGAGAGAGATGAGAAGCATCAATCATTAGTTTTTCATTGCCGTTGAGACACCATAGTTGTTCATTGATTGCTTTCTCACATGTGCCTTGACCGCGGGCCTTCAGCAGACCCAGCCACCCCTTGCTGGAGCCAGTGACCTTGGGTCCAAGCTGGCGAGCTTTTGCTCAAGCCAGATGGGCCCGCGCTCAAGCTGGCGAGCTTGGGGTCTCAAACCTGGGTCTTCCGCATCCAAGTCCGATGCTCTATCCACTTCGCCACCGCCTGGTCAACCAGCCTTTGAGGGTAGAGAAGGAACAAAGAAGTGGGTGACAAGCCCTGAATTGGTCGATGTGACACAAGATCGTGATTTCCCTATTGCCTTCAAATGGGTGGGAAAATTGTCTAGCTCTTTTGGACACCTAACAAATACTTGTTGCGCACTGCTGTGTACCAGGCAGTGTGTGAGGAATGCACAGTTGTTCACACATGTGGATGACAAGGCATGGCCCCACGCTCCTGGGAAGTATACAGATCAACACAGGCAGACTTTCAGTGGGAAACTGCCACGATGGCTGTGGTCCTCTGGGGACCAGCTGGTGCCATGAGCTTTCATAGCTGAGGTTCTAACCTTGTCTTTTGAGAAAGAGCCCTTGGAGTCCCAGGCACTAGACTACATATCCTCCACAGGCATTTCTCAGGACTGATTCCTTCACTGTAATAAGCTTGAGACACCAGCTGTGTCTGTGCAACTGGCTGTCGCAAGAATCCACTGTTCAGAGAATATTTTTTGGCAGAACATGTTAGGCTGATGTGGATTCTAAGTCCTGTCAGTAGAGTCTCAAAGCAAATGTTATTAGCTTGATAAGATTTCTTCCAGCCTGAGGATTGTATTTGTTTAATATCTAGGACTAAAAGGATCCCATTTGCACAGATTTAAGAAGTACTTGTATTCTTTAGTTCCATGTAGGTATAGAAAGGCCCTTGACTTGTGCAGTATACTCCATTTACAAAGGAATACCGACAGACAAGCATTTTATCATTTCTGCACTCATTAATTTATTAACAATGACATCCTTATGGCAAACATGAATAGTCCAAGTTGTATACAAAATTTAAAAGTCGTTTTCGTCCATTAATATTTTGAGGGAAAGGGGATAGAGACTCAGGTGAAAATAGAAACTTACTATGGAAATTATTTAATATTTAGTCACTATTAAGTTACTTTGTTTTCAAATATTTGACTAAATATTGATTACTGGAATGTTGACAGGCTTGCTATACATAGTTGAAGACTCTTACTCTTATTGCACTTTTAGAATAAACTCCTATATCTTCCTATTTTAAAAGGGTTCATATAAAAGTGAAAAGCATGTTGTATAATCTGATGGCCTATAAGGCCTCTTCAAGTTCCTGGGTTTTTTAATAATGCCCTGGTTTAAAGGAGCTGTTTTATTGGTCTTTAAAAATACAAAATTCAAATATCTTTGGAAACAGATTAAGTTCTTCATTGTGTGAAATTGTCATCAGTTGCTCCTCTTTTGAAGCCCAGCTTTGAAAAGCATGTGTGTGCTGGAGTCCACCCTTCCCTGAGCCCTGAGCCGGTCTTCCAGGAGGCCTGCTGCACCCACAGAGCACCAGCATCCCGCAGCCTCGCCTTGCTGGGGAGATGCAGCTGCAGCTGAGTCCCGGTACAGCGCACAGCTCCGGGAAGATGGAGGTTTTCCGAAGCGGGGGAGGGGATGGGGGTGTCCTTGGCAAAGAGAATGTTCCCTCCCAGATGTTACTACTTAGCTTTGTTTTTCTGTTTGGCTCTCTTCCTCCCGTTTGGCCAGACAGATCATAGCCCTAAGCCTTGCCAACATTTTTATGTGATACTTTTCTTTCCTATTTCTGCTCAAAGTTTCTAGTTTACCAGGATGCTGTTACAATGAAAATTAAAAGGGAGATGAACACAGACAGGTATGTGGGAAATGTTTTTTGGTTTATTATTTATCTTTTAACAATATAAATTTTGAATTAAAAATTATATTGTTTCTTTCCACTAAGACTCTTTCTAAAATTCACTCCTTTTGTCCTGAGCTGAGACCTGGTAAAAGAGAGAGAGGACTGAATGTGGAGTCAGGAACCCGGACTCATGTTGAGCCCTGCCATGAACTTGCTGTGTGACTTTTAGCAGGTCTCTTAGCCTCTCTGAGCCTCACCTCCCTATTGTGTAACATTATGTCTGTGTATATGAAGGGGAGTGGTGGTAGGTGAACTTGATTATCTCTAAAGGCCCTTCCAACTGTATTGATCTGTTGTTCAAACTGTGGCCTGATGATTAACATGGTGTTTGTAGTTGGATTTTAATTATTTTATTTTTGGGTTAAGGCTAATCCAGTTCAGCCTGGGTTTTCAATTTGACCTAACTCTGTGTGGGGTATTTTCTGTATGTGAAGGAATTCTTAAGAGCCCCAGCTGCCAAAAATACCTGTTTCACGCGTCTGGCTCAACCCTATTTCCTCTCCTGCCCAAACTAAAATTTCATTTCATTTTAAGCTAATTTTAAATTGATCAAAATAATGTAATACAGAATTTTAGTAAAGGGGAAAGCAAAAAATTTTTCTAAATATGACCATTCATGTGCATCATAATTATTTTTCTGAATTCAAGCGTTCTTCCAGTGCATGTTTTACATAGTTATAATCATACACTTCATTCAATGCTATCTCCTGTTTTTCTTAGTATTTTTATGTATTTTTCTGTGTTACTAACTAATCCTTTACTCACTTTTGCTTTTTACAAAATTTTCTACTGAATTTATTGGGGTGACATTGGTTATAAAACTATACAGGTTTCAGGTGCATAATTCTACAATGCATCCTCTGTACATTGCACTGGTGTGTGCACCACCCCAAGTCAAGTCTCCCTCCATCACCATCTATCCCCTCTGCACTCCTCACCTTCCCTACTCCGTTTCCCTCCTGCAAGCCCCACACTGTTGTCTGTGTCTATAAGTTTTTTCTTTGCTTAATCCCTTCACCTCTTTCACCCAGCCTCCCTATGCTCACTTTTGTAAATGCATAATCTTCTTAAGCAATGAATCATAACTTGTCTAACCATTACTCTATTGATGAGCATTCAAGTAAGTTTTTAATTTTCCATTATTATTAAAAAATGGTAGAAGGCACATCTCCTTGCTTATAGATTTTCCTATATTTTGAATCAATTCCTTTTGAAGTGAAATTACTGAAACAAAATCTAAGTCTTTGGGTAACATGGCAGATTGCTTGTCAAGAGTTGCACCGATTGGGTGATGAACTCACAATATACAGATGATGCATTATAGAATTGCACACCTGAAACTTGTATAATTTTATTAACCAATAAATTCAATAAAAATTTTTAAAAGAGAATTCTGTCAAATTATGATACCACCAGTAATGTCTAAGAGCACCAGTTCTGCTACACTGTGCAGTATTAGGTGTAAGCATAGACTGTGCCCATATATACATATACAGAAAAGGTGGAATTATTCATTTTTATTTTCTTGCTTTTTGTTGAGAGTAAATATTCTTCTAAATGTCTTAGTACAGCTGTATTTTTTTGTGAATTTTCTGTTATTTCCTTTTGTTTATGTATCTTAGAATCCTGTTATTCTTATCCACTCACATGAGCTCTCCGTAAGTAAATACTTCAATTCTTTAATCCATCATATTTTCTGTAAATATGTCCTCCAATTTGTCTTTTTATTTTTAACAGAACATTTTTTTCAGATAGTAAATTCTGTTGATTTTTCCTCTGTAGTTTCTTCTATCTTCCTAAATCCAGAAAGCAAATCTTCCCTAGATGTTTCACATCTCTCATAGTACTAGATTTTTTAAATATATCTTAAATTCTCTTATAAATCATAGTAAATATCTGAGATATTTATCGAGGCTCCCATTGATACCACACAGTTTTAATAATTATCACTTTTGAAATGTGTTCAAATTTGGATTCAGAAATCATAAATACTTTAATTAAACTTTTATTAGACCAGAAAAGGGGGCATGTATTACGCTCAGAAGACATGTGGGAATTAATTTAATAAAATATTTTTATCACTTTGGAAGACTTCAAGAGTCTAGAAATTGCATCCTTTGCATAGACAAGGCTTTTGATAGATAAATGGATAGATAAGGGAGTTTGTGTGTGCTTAGGGAGCTAAACCAGGAAGGGCAGATTAGGGGATCCCCCAACTGGGTCTTTGCTGGGAAGAGTATATTAGAGGGTAGCACAGATGTCAGAGCAGAGGAGCAAACTACATGGAGGGCACTAGGTAGCAATGTGGTTGTTTCACAAGTCACCCAAGGCTGACACTCAGTGGAGGAGCACTGTACAGGCAGTGTTGTGTCCTGTAACACTACTGAACTAGGAATTAGGAAGCCTACATTTACTCTTGGTGTTGCTATGTGACACTTAGAATGGTTCAGTGTTACTTCAGACCCCTCACAGATCAAATGGAAACAGTGGTATCTGTGATGCCTACTTTGTGGGGCTCTTGTGAAAATAAATGTGAGTATGTGAAAATACTTTGAATTTTTGAAAATGCAATTAGAAGGGCTTATAAGAAATTATTATGATTATTGGCCACTAAAATACTTGACAAATATCAGAGACTTCTATTTCTATTTAGATCATCTTTGTTGTTTCTATTCCCTTGTATTATTTAAAAATTTTTTTTAGAAAATTAACTTTAACAGGGTGACATTGATCAATTAGAATATATAGGTTTCAGGTGAATATTTCTATAGCATTTGAACCATTGATTATGTTATATACCCATCATCCAAAGTCAAATCATTTTCTGTCACCTTATATTTGTCCCTCTTTATACCCTTCCCCACTACCTTCCCTCTCCTCATTCACTCAAGTCCCCTTCCCCCTCTCCCACATTCCTTTTCCCCTGGTAACCACTTCACTTTTATCTGTCCATAAGTCTCAATTTTATATTCCACCTATGTATGAAATCATACAGTTCTTAGCTTTTTCTGATTTATTTATTTCACTCAGTATAATGTTCTCAAGGTCCATCCATGTTGTCATATATGTCACTATGTCATTGTTTCTTATGGCTAAGTTGTATTCCATTGTATATATGTACCACATCTTCTTTATCTGGTCCTCTATCAAGGAACACTTTGGTTGTTTCCATGTCCTAGCCTTTGTGAATAATACTGTGATGAACATGGGGGTGCATGTGTCTTTATGTACCAATGTTTTCAAGTTTGGGGGATTGATACCCAGTAGAGGGATTGCTGTGTCATATGGTAATTCTATTCTTAATTTTTTTGAAGAACCACCATACTTTCTTTCATAATGGTTGTACTGATTTGCATTCCCACCAGCAGTGAATGAAAGTTCCTTTTTCTCCACCGACTCTCCAGCACTTGTTACTACCTGTCTTATTGATAATAGCCAATCTAACAGGTATGAGGTGGTATCTCATTGTAGTTTTGATTTGCATTTCTCCAATAGTTAACGAAGATGGGCATCTTTGCATATACCTGTTGGTCATTTGTATGTGCTCTTGGGAAAAGTGTCTGTTCAGGCCCTCTTTCCATTTTTTATTTTAGCTTAAAACTTATATAATAATGATAGTAACACATATTATGTACCAGGCATTTTTGCAGCTATTAACTCAGTTAACCTTCTTAATGACCTTACTAGATAATTATTATCTATTAGTGCCTATTTTGTACTGTTTTTATCCCCACTTTACAGATGAGGAAACTAAGAGACAGCAAAATTGAGTAAATTGCCCCAGATCTCAAGATTGTAAGTGACAGAGCCAGGATTTGAGCCCAGAACATCTGGATCCAGAGTCATGTTTCTAATAGTATTTTCTTAATATGTGATATATAGTTTTTATATTTTAAAATGTACTTTGTTTGCTTTCAGCTAAAGTATGGGAGCTCCCTTTCCTGTGGGGAAGACCTACTTGCACTCAAGTCTGCAGCAGCTGAAGGACAGAGCCAAGACCAAAGTTCTCATGTGCTGCTCCTGGAGATGTTTTCCAAACCTCTAGAACCTGTGACCGTCCACCATCGGCTGATAGAAATGCATCTGGAGAATCTACCCCTAGCTCAGTCAGGAGAGAAACTGAAGATCCCCACGGAAGATGAGAAGATGACAGGGGGTCTTCTGCCTACAAGCCTCGTCCCCAGAACAGCCAGTGTCAACTTTCTAAATTGCTGAAATGATCAACTGGCCCCCACACTTTCTCCTTCTCTCACCCAGGCCTTCCCACTTACATCTCTGGCCACTTAGCTAGGCTAGATCCCAGCACCTGGCCTTTCTCTCCATTCAGCACATTACCTTACACTGTTCCCCAGTGTAATAAGATGATTACACTGGGGAACAAAATTTTTGTTGCTCCCACAGAAACACTTGTTCTTACCTAATTCGAGTGTGATGATCTCAAATCTGACATTAGTTTTTTTCTGTAAGCTACAGTTTTATTGCAATTCAAGATTTTAGGTTTTTATTTTATTGTAAAATTTTTAACATTTAGTTTAACATAATGAATGTTTTCTTGGGCATCATCTTTGTGAAAATATAATTTTTATAATGCAGTAAATACACTAATACACTAAAAAATATGATTGCATCAGAATTTGTCTACAATTTTAAAATAGAACATAATAAAACACTTACTTTAATCATAAAATTTGCGTAAAACTTATTTAAAATTTATTCAGGAGAAAATTTGCATTTGTAGCTCTTGCATTTGTGTACTCATTGAGGACAATCTTGTTTGATGCTCCAGCAGTAGTCTGCTCATCACTAACAGCTCCAAGATTTTCGGGAAACTTATTAAGGTGACTGTTCAGGAAGTGAATCTTAATGCTCATGTTATATTCAATGTCACGGAAAGCCAACAGCATCCTTTGAACCAGAAGTTCATACTTTTCTGCTTTTTTGTTGCCAAGAAAGTTCTTTGTAACTGCCACAAAAGACTGCCATGCTGCTTTTTTCTCCTTATTCATCTTTCTGGCAAATTCTTCATCACATATAAGGGTTTGAATTTGAGGTCCATCGAATACATCTGCTTCTATCTTCTCGAAAGACAAGGCAGGAAAAGCAGAAATAATATGTTGAAAGCATTCACTTTCTCTATTCAAAACCTGAACAAACTGCTTCATTAAGCCAAGTTTGATGTAAAGTGAAGTAAGGGAAAATGATCCTGTCTCAATTAACTACAGGTTCATTCACAATATTTTGCATCCCTACTTCCAGAGCTTCGCGTTTTGGCCACTCCTTCCGTGTCCAGTGTTTCTACCAAGCTCAGCTGTCCCACAAACACAGAAAGCAAGGATACTTCCTGAAACCTCTCTGTTGTCCTAGCAGGAAATTTACCATTTTAAGATCCACACGAATGATCCAGTTATGCTCCTCATACTTCAGTAAGTCGAGGACAATTTTTATGTCATTATAATCTTCTTGCAGATGAGTTGAATAACCAATTGGAACCACTGCATAAACATTACCGTTGTGTAGGAGAACACATTTCAGACTCTGTTTACAGCTGTCAAGGAATAGCTGCAATTCTGTTGGACTGTAAGTGGTAACACCTAACTGGCTGAGAAGACTACTGATATCATGACAGTAAACAAAGTGTTTGTTTTTGGAAAAAAATTCCACAAAAATTTGTTCACACTTCCTGAAATGGGATACTTGAGCAGACCAGTGAAGTACATTCTTTTCGTGAAGCCTGGAGGCTAGTAACTCAGCTTCTTTTTTTGATAGGCTCAAATCTCTTACTAAGTTATTCAATTCGGGTTCTCTAAATTGCTGAGGGGTTAATGACTGCTTGGCATCAGAAGAAGACCCTTTAGATTCTACAACCATTTCCTCATGTATCTTATTAAAATACACTTGATTACCATGTTCACTTTCTTTGTCCTTACAAGAAATAAAACCATTGAAAACTGAAACCGGGAGTGTCTCAGAGTGTGGGATAGGTCGTATTGCTGAAGGAATATTAGAATATGTGATCATATGCCATTTTTTCTTGCCAATGCCCTTTGTATGGATCAGACAGAAATAACAGTCACTGCTGTGGTCCTTAGGTTCACGCCAAACCGTGGGAATACCAAAAGGCATTCCTTTGCATTCTCCTTTTGTCCAGTCACAAAGCATTTCCTCACAATTATGACACACAATATGAGGAGCCCAATTCTTGTCTTGATCGCCAAGGGGAACTTGAAAATAGGCAATATATGCACATGTCACAAATGACGAAATATTGCGCCTTTGATGTTGAAGTGTGTAACGGTGACATATATAACAGAAGGTGTCAGGACTATTCTTACATTTACGCCTACTCAAAGGAGCCATGATTCAAACTTAAAATAAGAGGGTGTTTTTATCAGATAATTTTTTACATTTAAAAACAACTACAATTATGTAAAAGTGATGTTTGTAAAAACATTAATTGCCTTGTGATTATGTTCAATCCAAGAGTTTTTGCCCTTTAACTCCAATTTAAAAACAATGAATGCCATTAACTGTAACAGAAAGAAATTAAAATTGCATAAAAACTAGAATGTGCACCAAAAAATGGATTTCAGATTTGGAGTCAGCGATGCAGAAATATATAGAAAAAGTTCTAAAACCTCATGCAACAGAAAGTGAAAAAAAATTGTTCCCCAATGTTAATATTAGTTTGTTTTTCCTACAAGTGAAAGGTCCCTGAATGCAAAATTCCTATGCATGTTGTTTTCCATGGTATCCCATCACCTGGCTCAGTCCTGAGCTACACCAGACACTCAATGAATATTGAACTTTTGTCTTGAACATAATAAAGTTGGAGAGCGGAGCAGAAGTGGTACAGGTCCTAGAAAAAGGGGAGACTGAGGCCATGACAGCACTCAGCCCTAAGAGAAGTATGGAAGGTTCAGCAGGTAGGGGGATGGAAAAATTAATGAGTTCAATTTGGGGTATGACTGTAAGGTAATAGTAAGACATCCAGGTGGATGTGTTTTATAAACAGGAAAAATATGGACCTAGAGGGTTTGTTGCAAACATATGTGAGTTCTATTATGTTCTGATCCCCATGAGTGGCCCTGTACACAGAAAGGGTCTGATCATCTACTATCAACTATTTTTGAGGGCCTGTGTGGCTTGGGTCTTTACTGGGGACGTTATGTGTATTAGTTCATTTAATTCTCAGAATATCCTTACGAAATACCTGGCAGAGGAGGTAGAGGCTCAGAAAAGTTAAGTAATTTTCCTATGATTACATAACTAAAAAGTATATTCAGAGAATATACAAATTTAAATCATGAGTCAAGATATTAACCTCTATGATACTACCTCCCCATAATTTCTGATTCTTGATCTTAGGGAGCTCACAAGTTAAAAGTTACTTCTAATATAGTACAATGTGATATTTTAGTCATGTGAACAATATACTATGGGAGCACAAAAAAATGGAGTATTTCCTTCTTTTTAAGTGGATCAGGGAAAGCTTCATAGAAGGACTGTTATGGGATGAATTATGTCTCCCCACCAAATTCCATGTGTTCAGGTCCTAACTCCCAGTACCTCAGCATGTCACTTTTTTGAAAATAGGGTCTTTACAGAAATAATCAAGTTAGCCCAACCAGGTGGTAGCACAGTAGATAGAGAATCAGCCTGGGATGCTAAGAACCCAGGTTCGAAACCCCAAGGTCTCTGGCTTGAGTGCAGACTCATCCAGCTTGTGAGTCTCACCAGCTTGAGTACAGAGTCACTGGCTTGAGCGTGGAATCATAGACATGATCCCATGGTTGCTGGCTTGAGCCCAAGGTCGCTGGCTTGAGCAAGCAGTCTCTGACTCAGCTGGAGGCCCTGGTCAAGGCACATATGAGAAAGCAATCAATGAACAACTAAGGTGCCGCAACAAAGAATTGATGCTTCTCATCTCTCTCCCTTCCTGTCTATCTGTCCCTGTCCCCTACCTCCCTTCTAAAAAAAAAAGGAAGAAGTCATCAAGTTAAAATATTAATGTTCTTAAAAGTGCGTGAATTTAACCTAGGAGATTCTTATACATATTATACTTAAAAATTTTTAATACTGAAATTGATAAAGTACATGCTATCTGTATATTGTCACAAGTGTCCTTGAGAACTAAGATTCTCACTCACTACAAGATGCAAAAGATACAGATGAAAGATTAAAAAGTTAAAATTCTCTTCATTCAGAATTTAAAAAAAAAAAAAGTTATTGAGGTGGACCCTAATCCAATATGACTGGTGTCCTTATAAGAAGAGGAAATTTGGAGACAGACACCCACAAAGGGAAGATGATGTGGAAATACAAGAAGATGGCCAACTGTAAGCCAAAGAGAAAGGCCTAGAACAGCTGCTTCCCTCACAGCCTCAGAAGGAGCCAATCCTACTGACATCTTGACCTCAGATTTCCATCCTCCAGACTTTTAAACAGATGTCTGTTGTGTGAGCCACACAGTTTATGGTTCTTTGTTACAGCAACCTAGCAAACTAATATATGGTAGATGCCATTTGAACTCAGCCTTAAAGCTCCAGTTTCTCAAGATGGAGAGGAGAGAGGAGGAGCAGGCATTCTAGACACATAGGCTGCGGTGCCAGGGGATGGCTGTATGGAGCCTCGCTGCAAGCTGTGAAAATGTGGATGGGGAGCTCAGAGCTGAGGCAGTACAAAGATGGGGTCACAGGTTGCTATACTAGAGAGGATTGTTAGCACGTGTGGTTGGAAGGTGGACGCACCAAGGAAGGGATGCAGAAAATGAGAAGAGGACTGGATTTGTAACCCTCAGGAAACACCAGGATTTGAAAATAAAGAGAAGGAGAAAACAATGAAGACTGAGCAAGAGTGTTCACGAGGCAGGGACGTAGACATCCTGGATCCAGGAGGATGAAGATGTTCCTTAAGGAGGGGACAGAGGCCAGCCAAGAGGAGTTCTAGGAGAATCTTGTATTGAGGGAAATATTGGTGACCTGATCATGGCTCTGAGGACAGAAGCCACCTTGCAGGAAGTGAGAGTTGAGGAAGTGCTCAAGCACATATTCTACTCTACTATTATTTTCAGCTGTCATAGCACAGGGCAGGCACAAGACCTTTGTGACTCACTTCCTGCTTCGCTTACTCTCGTTTTGCCTTTTGCTTTTGTGCTTATTCTGGTGTTTTGGTTTTCTTACCACTTACTTCCTTTTAAGGGAAAATACTAGCAAATGCTGTTGGTTCTTTTTCCCTCCCTCCCTTTTAGTCTCTGTAAGGAAATGGTATGAGAGATGGATTTCATTTGATGGGAAATGGTGTGAAGAGTTTCATTTGTTTCTGAGGCCTGTTGAATTAGTTTACAAGGACAAGGTGAATCATCCACTGCTTTATCATCCCTCTGCTGCAGGACAGGTGAGCCTCCAGAGGGTCAACGTACAAATAATGTAATGGTGGAAGGAATGACCAGTGAAAAATAATTTCTGCTGCCACTGGCCATGCAAGTGCAATTGTATTTCTAAAGTCATTCCCTGATAGTCTATCTGCCATAATGGCATTTATTTTTTCTTTTCTTTCTTTTTTTAATAAAAGGGGAAAATAAGATCTCAATCAAGGGGAATAATTGGGTTTAAAAATATTAAGTAACTGAGAAATGGAAGAATCAGATCAGAGTTTAAATGAGATGGAATCGCTGGCTCAGGCAGCTACCCTAGTCTGACTATGCTGCCTCTGGGTAGAAAGGAGTATGAGGATTGGTCTCATGGGGCAAGAACCATGGATCAGAAGTCCAGGCCCCTTCTCTCACTTTACCTGAGACCAGGAGGAAGTCAGTCAAGTTTTTTGAGCACTGTTTCCTCGAAATTCTAACACAGTGTATGAATCTGACATGTATGGCAATACCTTAGCCAGGTTCTTTTGTTGGTCAGTAACAGAAGCTGACTCACACCAGTGAAACTTCTGTTGTATGCCCTACAAGGTCATCCCATTGGCAGAAGGAAAATGCTCTTACCTACCCAACCAGGGAAAGGATCTTTTCCCCCTCACAGAGGCAGCCTTTGATGTGTGCTGAGAAGAAACTTCTGTCTCCCTCGTCTTTCCTTCCCTCCTACTCTGCCCTTCTCCTAATGATCTTAGCTCTATCCTTAGAGATTTCTGATCCTGGCCCCACCCACCCTAAGGAAGACAACGATGACTCCAAGGATGGAAAATCACCTTTGTTTTGCTGATGTGGATCACTGCTCAAAATATAACTTGGATATATTAATTTGTTAAAGAAGTCATCTTTCCCAAAGAGAGCATGGGTTAGAATGGAGGGGTTAGGATGACAGAATACAGTATCCCAGAATTTCTCAATCTTGGCACTATTGAAATTTGGGGCTGGATGACTCTTTCTTGTAGGGTCTGTGCATCAGGGCTTGTTAGCAGGACCCATGACCACTACTTACCTAATGCTAGTACTACCTCTTCTTCCCATCTGTGACAATCAAAAATGTCTCCAGACATGGCCAAATGCCCCCTGAAGGCAAAACGTCCTCTGCTCTATCCTGTCACACTAATTAAACCAAAAAGAGACTGTATTGTAAGAATACAGAGAAGTTGGAGGTAGAAGGTATAATTGGGCCCCAGTCAAGGCTAAGTCTCCAACCTAGAACCAAGCTATTCTATCTTTTCAAGGGCTTCCTGCTGGCAGTGGTACTTTCTACTGCTGTGAAATAGGGGATGTTTTTGTTCAGTTGCAATTAACCAAGTAGTACAGATTGCCCAAGTGCACTGTGGCCCAGCCAAGCAGTGACCGGCCCTCCCAGTGATGACTCAGGGATCCTGCAAGGTCTGGGGAGCCTTCTAAATTACTAAAGGAACATTTATGTACCCCCAAAATTTGTGTCTTGAGTTTTCATTTATTTTATGTATGTTAATTTCTTAAAGTTGCCATTTGAGAGCTTTGCTTTATAACAATGTATATCAAACATATCAACCAAAGTGACTTACTGTAAAGCCAGTAGCCAAGGCCACCATCACAGCCAACTGGTCCGTGCAGGTTTGCATTGGATTTGGACAGACAGTAATGAAACAACGGAGCCAAGAACTGGTGGACCATTAGCTTTAATCCTAATTTACACCCGGTGGACAAGTAAAAACACACACTGGGCTCCAAAACCCATTCATTCAGTGCTCACAAAGCTACTGACTTATCCGAGTTTCCTAGAATCAAAGGTTTCTAGCTCACTAGCCTTATTCACCTCTGTTCCCCATCTTCTCTCTGTACAAATTGGCTTCTCCCTCAGCACTTCACCATCTTGGCTGCTTCTCTTGGCCTCCTCCATGTGGCCTTTCTCTGCTCTGCTCTCTAATGCTAATCTCAGGAACCGAGAAAGAGCAAGCTCCCAGTCTGCCCCACTTTATAGTATAGAAATCAAAACCTTTAATCCAATCTACAAATAAGAAACTCTCTGATACAAAGTCACTTATCTGAGGCATAATGGGATTCCTCATGAGAGTGTACCACCCAACATCAAAAAGGGTGGGAAAAGCTTAGTCCTAAAACCAAGTCCCAGGCTACAAGGATACTGCCTGCCAACAGCCCACCCCCAACACATATTAATATAATCATGTCCATCCCAAGCAAGAAGGGCAATTAATATCACCTGGGCAATGGGTTTCCACGTGGGCAGCGCCACCTTTAACAAAGTGAGCATAATATATTTTATCTGCCCAACACATTTTAAAAAGAACATACTGTCCGGTAGTTGCCTCTGGGTTGGGTAGTGAAACCCTCCCTGGCCCTGAGCTTTCTGATAATTGTTAATCTTGCTCAAACCGCACACGCCTAAATTCTTGGAACTGTCTGTCCCCAAGGCCGTTCCAGGAACTGCACGCCTCACCCAGTCGACCGTTACCATCCTCCCCCTCTGCAGATATAAAAAACCCAAAAATTCTCCCCGGGTGCGCCTTCACAGACTCACATCCAAGGGTCAGTGAACTCACCCGGAGTCCTCCCAATAAAGCCTAACTTTTGCTCATCTGGCTGTTTCGGCTCTTCGTTCGTTCATCGGTGGTACCCGGCAATCTTTCATTTGGTGCTGAAACCCGGGAAAAGGGCTTTGTGACCCGCCCCGGCCCCCAGAGGGCGGAGCGAGAGTCCCCCTTCTCTTTCCTTCTGCCTCATGCTGCCTGTCGCTTTGAATTCAGAGTTCCCTGCGAGAGTGACTTTCAACCGTGAGTAATTCGATTCTCTGTCTCATTGGACCCCTGTGTCTCTGCCGGGGTCTCTCGTCCTAGACTCGGCCGAGCCGAGAGGTCCTCCCCACGCCGACTCCTGGAGTCTTAATAGGGGTTCCGATTGAAAGGGATGCCTTTCACTCGCTCCTCTATTCCTGTCCAGAGACGGATATCTGGAAGGGACGCCTCCCTCATATCCTTTCTCCTCCGACACGTAGGGGTCCAAAGGACTACTAAATTATGGGGAACTGCAAATCCAAAATAGACCCAAAACTCCTCTAGGATGTCTTCTTAAAATTTTTTCCAAATTGGGATATACTCAGACACTTCACAAAAAGAAACTCATCTTCCTGTCACAGGTCTCCTGGCCTCAATACACCCTAGATAACCGGTCTCACTGGCCGCCTATGGGTACTTTTAACTTTAACTTCCTCCGGGACCTAGACAATTTTTTGCCGGCACACTGGAAAAGACTCTGAGGCCCCATATATTCAGGCTTTCTGGGATCTCCGTTCCCACCCCGATCTCTGCTCCTACCGCTCCACTCTCCAAATTCTCATAGCTCAAACCTCCTCTCCTCCCAAAGCTTCCTCCCAGGAACCCCCTCCTTACTCTCAACCCAATGACCTTCCCGACCACCTATCTCCTCCTCCGGCTCTCCCCCGGGAGAACCCCCCAGACCCGGGCCAGGCTCTGGCTCCTTCCGCCCCTCTGGTTCCATCTGCCCCACCTCCTGCCAACCCTCTCCCCTCTCCCATTGCAGCTCATACCAGGTCGCACAGCCCCCAGTCATCATCCGTTGTCCTCGCCCCTCTCCGCGAAGTAGCTGGAGCAGAGGGCCTAGTTAGGGTACATGTTCCCTTTTCCCTCCAAGACCTTTCACAGATTGAGAAACGGCTAGGATCTTTCTCGGCCGACCCCTCAACCTACATTAAGGAATTCCCGTACTTGACTCAGACATATGACCTGACCTGGCATGACATTAAAGTAATTTGTACCTCCACTCTCACCCCTGAGGAACATGAACGTATCCTCACTGCCGCCAGACAGCAGGCAGACAGGGACCATCTAGTGGATGACCAAATCCCCCTTGGCACAGAGGCGGTCCCCGGGGAAGACCCCAATTGGAGTTATCAACCTGGCCAAGGGTCCAACATCCCTCATCGAAACCTTATACTCCGATACTTAATCAGAGGTATGGATGCAGTTTCCAACAAGGTTGTAACTTATGATAAACTGAGGGAAATTACCCAACTCCCCCCAAAAAACCCAGCCCTTTTCCTAAACCGCCTTCAAGAGGCCCTTGTTCGTTATACCCGCCTAGACCCAGGGTCCCGCAATGGGGCCACAGTCTTAGCCTCTCACTTTATCTCTCAGTCTGCCCCAGATATTAGAAAAAACTAAAAAGGGCTGAAGAGGGCCCTGAGACTCCCATCCAAGACCTGGTAAAAATGGCTTTTAAAGTTTTTAATGCCCGAGAGGAAATGGCTGAAGCAGCCTGGTAGGCACAGTTATTGCAGAAGATTAGTCTCCAGACCCAAGCCTTGGTAGCGGCCCTCTGGCCGGTAGGGGAACCGACAAAGAAACCAGCCTCCAAGGGAGGACAGCGCACACCACCGGGCGCTTGCTTTAAATGCGGCAAAGAGGGCCACTGGGCCAAGGCCTGTCCGCAACCAAGGCCCCCCACCCAGCCTTACCCACAATGCAAACTAATGGGTTACTGGAAGTCGGACTGCCCGACCCTGGCTCAGCCTACAGCACCTCAATGCCGGGGAGCTGAGAACCAGGCATTTCCAGTCTCAGAACTGCTGGGCTTAATGGACAACTGAGGGGGCCCTGGCTCTTCAACTCTGGTTACCCTCACCGAGCCCAGGGCTACGCTCCAGATAGCGGGTAAGTCTGTTTCCTTTTTAATAGACACGGGGGCTACCTACTCTGTCCTTCCCTCTCATTCGGGCCTTACAGTTCCTCCCCAGGTCTCGGTCATGGGAATCGATGGCTCACCCTCAACCCCACGGCAGACGACCCTCCATAACTACCCTTTGAGGGTCACCCATTCTCTCACTCCTTCCTAGTCATACCCTCCTGCCCAGTTCCCCTCCTGGGGAGAGACATTCTGTCCAAACTCCGGGCAAGCATTTCATTCTCCCCCAGGCAAACCTTTCTATTAGCAGTGGTGCCAGATCCCGACCCCGGGCCTGACTCGGACCCCAGAGTCCAGCTTCTACCTGGAGTCGACCCTAAGGTCTGGGATACGGATACCCCCACTGTAGCCTCCCTACAGAGACAAATAACTTCTCTCGCCCAAGTGTCGTTACAGAACCGGCGAGCCCTGGACCTGCTTACGGCCAAGCACGGGGGCACCTGTGTCTTCCTGTGGGAAGAATGTTACTACTACATCAACGAGTCCGGCCTTGTAGAGACCAGGGTAGAAGCCCTCCACAAACTCGGCTCTGATCTCCAGAAGCAAAAATTCTCAGTAGAAGCCTCATCGTGGTGGAACTCCTCCATGTATTCTTTATTAGCTCCACTCATAAAACCCATTTTCATAATTAGACTAATCTTACTGATTACCCCTTGTCTTTTTCGCTTTCTGCAGACCCAATTTCAGGAAATCACCAGGATAGCGGTCAACCAGATGATGCTGCAACAGTACCAACCCCTGCCCACCATAGCGGATACGGACTGCTCTGGCTCTTACCTACCCCTCCCCTAACGACGCCCCCATACAGCAGGAAGCAGCCAGAAAGACCACGTCACCCCACTCCCTATACCAAAGAGCCAGGAATGTCCGGTAGTTGCCTCTGGGTTGGGTCGTGAAACCCTCTCTGACCCTGAGCTTTCTGATAATTGTTAATCTTGCTCAAACCGCACACGCCCAAATTCTTGGAACTGTCTGTCCCCAAGGCCGTTCCAGGAACTGCATGCCTCACCCGGTCGACCGTTACCATCCTCCCCCTCTGCAGATATAAAAAACCCAAAAACCCTCCCTGGGCGTGCCTTCACAGACTCACATCCGAGGGTCAGTGAACTCGCCCGGAGTCCTCCCAATAAAGCCTGACTTTGGCTCATCTGGCTGTTTCGGCTCTTCATTCATTCATCGGCGGTACCCGGCAATCTTTCACATACATGCTTAATTTATATAAATTTATCTCTTATATATAAGAAAAAGCTTCCAACTTCATAGGTAGTGATGATGGCTGTAAAGCCAGTAGTCGCGGCCATTATCATAGCCTCCTTGCCAGTGCAGGTCATAACCATATCTGAGCTAGGTAATAGGTTCACATTTATAGGTGAAGAAACCAAAACTCATAGATATTAAATTACTCAGCAAAGTCTCATACTTATGGACAAAGGACATTGTCCCAAGGCAGAAATGTGGTTACAAAGAATATTTAGGTGATAGTTGGGGCAATGGGAGAGAGTTAGAACTGGAGAACTTTTAGTAAGTGGACAAAGGGGTCTGAGTCAGTGAGGGGCCCGAGTAGATGAAGTTGTGGGGAGGAAGAAGCTTCCTCTATCTTCCTTTGTAGGTTCCTTCAGCAGATCTAATAATCAAATAGACATGAGACAGATTTAAGAAGAGAAAATGACCAAACTTAATTATATATGTGAGGGGTTCTGAGAAGCAAAAGGAGAAATGAGTTAATAACTTTGTGAGCTAAGGAATGAGGAAAGGCACCTGGGGCCACAGAGAGGAGGAGGGTCATTCACAGAAGCTCAGTAATTAGAAGTTTGCCCTGCCCTACATATAAGTCATAAAAAGTTATCTCTGGTGATAACTCCTGTTATGGACCAGACCATTAATTTAAATTCTTTAAGAAAGAGGTCAAAGTTTCTCATGAGCCCTTAGGGTTACAATTACCTTCAGCTCAAAACAATCCACATACCAAAATGGGGGCTGTGAGTGTTTTCTGAACTCCTTTAAGGTCAAGAAGATGAGAGGAAAAACCGGTCAAGAGAAGAGTTTTAAATGCTCCAAGATGGATAATCTCCGCAATGAAACTACAGGGAGATCACGTCCAATAGAATTGAAAAGAGCCCAGAGGCCTTTGGGTTTGGGGTGGAATTACCAAGTCTTGCATAATGTCTGCACTTGCTGTTATAACTGATGTCTGAGAGCTGATCACATGCAGTTTTGTCATATCAGAATGAGCCTCTCTTGACTAATGGCATGGCACACGGAAAAAATTTCATGGTTCTTCTTGCAGGTATTGTCCTGCTACTCTCATCTTTGCCATCCCTGAGGTAGATGGGTGATAACCAAGTTGGCAAGTTGGAAATCATCCTTAAGGTATATTATAGATTTTATATAAATGGAATCATAAAATGTGTATTTTATGCATTATGTTTTCAAGTTACATTCATGTTTTAATATGTATCAGTACCTACTTCCCTTTTACTGATGAATAATATCTTATGGATACACCACTTTGTTTACCCATTCATCAATTGACAGACATTGGGTTGTTTTTACTTTTTGGCTATTATGGATAATGCTGCTATTGACATTTGTGTACCAGTTTTTGTAAGAATATGTTTTGAGTTTTGCTAAGACTTGTTATTGTCTATCTTTTTTATTTTAGCCATCCTAGTGGAAGTAAAGTTAGTTTTTATTTCCATTTTCTTAATTACTAATGATGTTGAGCATCTTTTCATGTGTTTATTGGCCATTTGTATGTTTTGTTAGAAAAATATCTATTCAAATCTTTTGCCCTTTTATAAATATTTTGTCTTTATTTTTGAATTGTAAGAGTTCATTATTCAAAATGAATCCAACTCTGTCACCAAGTATATGATTTGCAAATATTTTCTCCCATTCTGAGGGCCATATTCTCACTTTTCTTTTTCTGAGAGAGAGAGACAGAGACAGACAGGAAGGGAGAGGAGAAGCATTAACTCATATTTGCATCACTTTAAGTTGTTGATTGCTTCTCATACATGACTTGACTGGGGGCTCCAGCTGAGCCAGTGACCCCTTGATCAAGCTAACAACCTTGGACTCAAGCCAGCAACCTTGGGCTTCAAGCCAGAGACCTTTAGGCTGAAGCAAGTGACCTTGGGATCATGTTGATGATCCCATTCTCAAGCTAGTGATCTCATGCTCAAACTGGTGACGTTGGGGTTTTGAACCTGGGTCTCAGATTTCTAGGTTGACACTCTATCCATTGTGCCACCACCAGTCAGGCAATATTCTCACTTTTTAAAAATGTTATTGATTGATTTTAAAGAGAGAGGAAGGGAGAGAGACAGAAACACCAATTCATTTTTGTATGTGCCTTAACTTGGGATCGAACTAGCAATCTTTGTGTATCAGAACAACACTCTAACCAACCTAGCTATCCAGCCAGGGCCATTTGCTCACTTTGATAGTATCCTTTGATATAGAAGTTTTTTATTTTAATAAGTTCAATTTACCTATTCTTTCTTTTGTCATTTGTTCTTTTGTCATATTTAAGCAACCATTGCCTAATACAGAGACCTACTCCTATGTTTTCTTTTTAGACTTGTCGTTTTAGCTTTTTGATTGAGGTCCATGTAAGGCCAGTGGCCACCACCATGGCCATGCAGGTTTACATTGAATTCGGACAGATGGTAATAAAAAGTGGAGCAAGAAAATGGTCGGCCATTCCATTTATTAGAGTCTTGTAAAGGCAGACAAGCAAACAGGCAGGGATCCCAAGCCCTTCAGCATTCCGGACTCACTCAGACTCACAGGCCCCCACCAGCCTCAGCACTCTCCAGCCAAACAGGCCAGGCCGAAATTTCAGGGCTCCCAAGCTCCTCAGCGATCTCTCTCTCTCTCTGCACTCTCCAGCAAAACAAGCTGTAGGATAAAACCCTTCTCCAGCAAATAATAGCTCCTCCCCACTGTGGGCAGGCAGTCTGCAATTTGCAATCTTCCACCCTGAGGGCAAGCACCCGCAGCCTTCCATAGACTACACATGCCCCGCTGCCCCATTACAAGCGAGCAAACCTAAAAACACTTGTTTACCCCAACAGTCTATAATCCACTTATGGTTGATTTTTTGTATATGGCATGAGGTAGGGGTCCAACTTTATTCCTTTGCATGTGCTTATCTAGCTGACCTAGCACAATTTGTTGAAAACACTCACATTTCCCCCATTAAATTGTCCTGGCACCATTGTCAAAAATCAATGGACTATACAGTGGTACCTTGAGATACGAACAGACCAACATACTTTTTTTAAAGATATGACTTGCGACTCAGGCTGTATTTTTGTTTGAGATACGAGCAAAATTCCAAGATATGAGTTGTGATTTGGAAAGCTGCTGCTAGTTGGCACGTTGGCGCCCTGGTCCAGTATCAGTAGTTTGATATACAAGTTGACTGACTTATGAGCTCGGTTAAGAACGAATTAAATATGTATCTCAAGGTACCACTGTATATGTAAGAGTGTATTTGTGAACTGAAAAGTTTGTTGTGATATATATGTCCACTTCTATATGTCTAGTTCCATACTATTACACTGCTGTAAGTTGGGCTCATCAGGTAATACCATGGGACAATTTATACTCTTAAGGAACTTACAGGCCAGTGTGGGTAAGTGGAACAGGCCAAAAAGTAGTTCAAATACAAGGCATAAAAGAGGTTCAACAAGCTATTGAAGGAATTTAAAGAAAAAAGAGTTCACATCTTGGAGTCAGGAAGGGTAGCATAGAGAGGGGGCATTTGGGGAAACCTGATAGTTGGTCTCTTTGATGGGCAGCAATGGCCATGTGATCATTCTGGCTGGAGAAAAGAGCCATTAGATACTCAAGCATGTAAGTGAGAAAGGGCAGATGGGGACTGGGGAAAATGAACCTAGCTTGGTCACCACTTGTGGTTTTCATACAAAGTTGACATATAGATCCCTTAACTTAATTAATTTAATTTTATGAGTAATACCAATAATTAAACAGAGGTAAGCGGTGTTCTGTTTGCAATGGAGTTTGAAAGACTTATGAGTTACTTCCTGAGGTCCATCCAGGGAGCAAATGTCGAAAGTCGCTAGATAAAAGTGCAGGGCAGGCAAGGAAAGGCATTCAGAGTGACAGCTCAGAGCCCTGGCTGGGCAGCACAGATGGCTAGAGTGTTGTCCTGATTCACCAAGGTTGCAGTTTCCATCCCCTGTCAGGGCACCTACAAGAATCAACCACTGATCATTTCTCCCTATCTCCCCCCCCCTTTCTTCCTCTTTCTGTTCCTTCCTTCTTTTTTCTCTCGCTAAAATAAATAAGAAAAGAAAGAAAGAGAGAAAGAAAGCCCAGAAAGACTGGCAGCACTGGGAGGGGAAGGAGGCCTCAGAGTAAAGTATATATAAATGTGCGACTATAGATATCTATGTGAATATATACATGTGTGTTTACATGCTTTTCTAAAAGTGGGAGACAGGAAGACAGCTAATGACATAAGGAGAAAAAAACCATGAAGACAGTGAAAGGAAACAAGAGGAAGGGAGGAGAAAAAGCAAGAGATAGAGACAGAATAAAATTGTTCACTGCTGCCAAAGTCAAAGGAGGGGAGTGTTTAAAGAAGAAATGAGTCATTAAGAAGATGTACAGAAGACAAATAAACACATAAAAAGGTGTTCAGCCCCATTAGACATTAGAAGAATGCAAATGAAAACCCCAGTGAGAAACAACTGCCCACCCATTTGAATGGTTAAACTTTAAGTAACTGATCATTCCGAGTGTTGGCAAGGATGTGGAGGCTCTAGAACACTCCTGCTGATGGAAATGCAAAATGGTCAATCATCTTGAAAAATAGTTTTGGCACTTTCTTAAAAAGTTAAACATACACTTACCAATAATCCAGCCATTCCAGTCCTGGGTATATACTCAAGAGGAAGCATATATTCATACAAAAACATACAAAAATGTTTATAGCAGCTTTATTTAAAATAACCAAGAACTGGAAAGAACCCAAATACCCATCACTGGATGAATGGGTAAACAAATAGTGGTATATTTATGAAATGGAATACTACTCAGCAATACTGTCCCAGTAGAGCCCAAGCTCTATGTTGATCAGGGATCAGGCATCCCTGATTCAACTTCCCTGTGCAGTGGGACACTCCTGTTTATTGGCAGGGCTGGCAGCCTCTTCGAGACTACTCTTGAGGTGGCTATGAGGATGCTACTGTTAAGTGCCAACACTAACTGCCACTGGAGGAAAGACACAACTGACACACAAATTAGTTGCAACAATAACACAGGCAATTTATTACTCACAAATCCTTTTGCCGTGCCTGGGTACAGCTTAAGGGGGCCCTGTCGGCGTGTTCCTCTCACCTGTCTTTGGTCAGAGTTCAGAGCGCATGAAGACAGTCCACATCAACGTTGGAGTCTGGGCAACTACTGCAGCAGGGGGCCCCTCAGCTTTAGTATGTTTTTTGGCCAATGCCTTCTAACAGGTGTCAATCTACAGGATTATCATCTCAAACCACCTTTTTGGGAGCTCCTCTAAGGGAATTCCCTCTATGTCAATCTGCTGAAATGTTTACATCAAACCACTTTTTAAGATGTTCTTATTTACATTAACGTACAAAGTTAATGCAAATAACACCAAGCTACTTCTTATCTAGGTATAACTTCACACACACACTAACTGGGCTCTGCTTGTAAGTCAGAGTCTATTTATCACATTACAGAGTTATGGCACCAAGCCACTATATTAATTCCTATCCAAATGGTATGACTTTATTTAATTTTAATAATTATTTTTAATATTATTTTAATTACTTTTATATATCTCCCATATTTTTATATTTCTATATATTTAACTACTATAACCTTATATTACTACAACAAATACAAAGATATGAACTCTTGATATACGCAACAATATGGATGAAGCCAGACCAAAAAAAAAAAAGTAAATGCTGCATGGTCCCCTTTATATAAAGTTCTAGAAACTGCATTCTAATCTATAGTTGCAGAAAACAGCATTAGTTACTTGAGAAAGGGAGCTGGGTGGAAGGATGGCTATCATCATTATTATTTCGCAGTGATGGTTTCAGTTGTATACATACACTAAAACTTACCTAATTGTACACTTTGAATATGTGCTGTTAATTGAATGTTAATTGTACCTTGATAAAGCTGTTATTTTTAAAAGAAGATAAAGAAAGAATAAGTTGATAGAGTTAGCTCTAGAGGGAAGAACCAGAAGAGTAAGGATTAAAATGAGGCCATTTGACATCCTCTGAAGTCCACTGCTGACTCCAACAGAGCAGTTGTAACAAAGCTGCAGTGGAAGCCAGACTGCAGAGCTGAGGAGTGAGAAGGTGGTAGGAAAACAAGAGCGGTGTATGCACTGCTCCTGTATTAGTCCACTCCAGTTGCCATAGCAAAATACCACAGACTAAGTAGCTTCAACAATAAAAAATTATTTTCTCCTAGTTCTGGAAGCTAGAAATCCAAGATCAAAGTGCTCGCAAGTCAGTTTCTGGTGAGAGCTCTCTTTCTTACCTGGCCTCACATGGCAGAGAGAGAGAACTCTGTCTTTCTCCTTCTTATATGGGTGCCACCCCTTTCAGATTAGGTCTCCACCATTATGACCTTATCTATGACCTTAATTACCTTTCAAAGGCCTTATCTCCAAATGTGGAGGTTTTGGCTTCAACATAAAAAATTAGGGGGAGACACAAATATTTAGTCCATAATAGTTCCTTAGTAAGTATGGTCAGAATTGAGGAGGAAGCTTGAGGGGACAGGAAAATTAAGAATTAAATAGATATGACCATATTTGTAAGAAGGGGCTGGAAAAGAGGAAGAAATTAAGGATGGAAACGAAAGCTGGGCACGGCTGGGATGTTGAAGGCAAGTGAGGGAGTCAGAGTTAACAGTTCAATTCAGCAGTTTCTATGATCCAGGCAAGGCATTGAGCTAAGTGATGGCTATTCATGGGCTCATGGAATCCTCTCAACAGCTGCACGGGATGGGGTGGGGTGACGCATCACCCCCTTTTTCTAGGTGAGGAGACAACTTCTGAAAGATTAAGGAACAGAATCAAGATCACCAGCTCAGTGTCAGCATCAGGATCTGATTGCAGATCTTCTCCCTTTGCTCACTCACAGCCTTTCTAAGACTTCTCAAGTCTTCTGCACCAGTATGGTCTACTATTCCCAGAAGACTGGTGTAATACAAGAGTCTTCAGAAAACGTCCGGACAGAAACATTAAACTTTTATGCAGGATTTTTTTTTTTTTTTTTGCCTCATTCTCCTTTAGTATAATTCAGAGAAGGAAAACTCCTTTCTTTCTTTGAAAAAGAGTGGTCTTTCCTTTGAAGACTTAATATTTTTCTTTTAGTTAGTGTTTTAGAAAAATGTAAAAGAATTCCATTCATCATGCCAGATAGCTCCATAACCAATAGGAATATTGGACAATACAGATTTCCTTTTCTTCTCCTCCATCTTCCTTTTCCTCTCCCCCACCCTCCAGCTGCCCCTCCCTCCTCCATCACTGCATTGTACATGGCAGCACAGACAGCCCACCTCCATCTGCTTAGGCTATGCCAGAATGGGACTACAGAATATTGCTGTTTATTGAATTCAGAGTCAGAGAAATCTGCAACATCTGTTGCAGCCATAAAGTCAATCCACAGCATTTCTTGAGAGACCACTTTACTCGAGCAATCCAACTAGCCACCCTGTGGAATGGAGGATTTTATTTTTCAGTGCAATTTAGACAATTGCAGTCTATTCTGGAAAGAGTTACACTTAGCGCCTCACCTTCATTGTACAAAATGGTAGCTCTCTTTCTTTCTCCCCACTCCCATCCCCGTGTATCCAGAACTTACATGTGTCTGTGATCAGTGGTGAGGAGATAATTTTATAGCCAGTACCACAAAACTTATAAATCCAACAAATTTAACTCACTTTGGTGTAAAATATTTTAGAAAATAAGTTTAGATTTGAGAAAATATGGTAAAATGGATCCAACCAGAAGAAATTCTAGAATTGTAAATGGCAAAGAAAGATTGCCGTTCTCTCCAACTCCAAAAGTTTCAGACACCTTTATTCTTCCTTCAGAAAGATCACAGACTACCAAAAGGTACTGTACCAGGGGAGTTAAAATAAAATGGTCCTTTTTAAAGTCAGTTAAGAACAGAATATTATGGACTAAAGGATGCCTAAACTCCCAGAGTGGACAGCATGTGTTTAGTTTTGAACCTTGTATGAACACTGAGAAGGCTCAAGGAAAGTTAACAGTTCCTAATGGCAACTTCTTTTCTCTTCTCCTCTCCCCTCTCCTTCCTTTTCATGGTTTTTCCTCCTTTCCTTTCTTCTCCCCTTTCTCTATATTTTTCAAACTTCAAAGAGGGTAGGACACAAGCAAAAAGGATAGTAGCTTCTCCAAATTTTCCAGGTCGACCTTAAAGAGAAACAGAACTACCCTCATTATTCTAACAAGAGTTTTGACATTGCTTAGAATAACAGAGTGGTGTGTGGTCAGAGAGATGTCACCCCTAAAGAGATATGTCTAGCCTGACCTGCAGTGGTGCAGTGGGTAAAGCCGTGACCTGGAACGCTGAGGTCACTGGTTCGAAACCCCTGGCTTGCCTGGTTCAAGGCACATATGGGAGTTGATGCTTTCTGCTCCTCTCCCCTTCTCTCTCTCTCTGTCTCTCTGTCTTTCTTTCTGTCTCTCTCTGTCTTTCTCTCTGCCCCCTCTCTCTAAAATGAATAAGTAAAATCTAAAATAATAAAAAAGAGATACATCTGTAAAGCAAGGAGTGCCCTATTATGTCTTGATCTCTTCTCATACGATAGAAAAAGAGAGATATTCATATTCTGCAATAATTATGAATACTCTGAGCATTCTATTGGGTCATACTAATGACATTCTAGTTTAATTTTGGCAAATTTAGAATAATAAAAAAACAGGCAAAGCTACTCTACTACTCAAGATGCCATTCATCTGACATATGGCCAGAGTTCATGTGCCCTAAATCCACATTCCCAATGTGAGGATGGAAGATTTAAGATCAATATGTCTAGTCAAGCGACCTTGGAAAGGCTCCTCAGCATAGGCACACCTACAGATCAAACGCAGGGGACACAAAGGGCCCTGATAGTACAAACAATGGGCCAGACTGTGAAGTTTGGGATTGCTGATGCATGCCTCAGGCACATGGGGTCTGCACAGAGGATGGTGACACATCAGCATCCCCAGTGAATATCACAAGAAACACTGGAAGCAGCTGAGAACCACAGTCACAGAACCACTGGCTTCTCTGCTGCATGCCCAACACCCACCCTCAGTGCCCCGTCCTTCAGAGACTCCTCAAGTTGTCTTCTTGTAATATGTCCACTTGCCTTGGGCTCAGACATCTCTCTTCATTTGTCAAGCAATGCACCATATTCCTTTTTTAAGGGTTTTATACTAACTTAATCTGTTGGAAAATATTGATAAAACTCAAGTCATTAAACAGTTAAAAGTACTGCTTAATTTTATAAATATCATTTTTTAATTAATTTTTTGATGAGAAAATCATTAGACCAATGCATCAATATTTGGGAGAAAAATAGGTTTACAATCGTTACACCGTTTCCTACCTGTGACTGAAGAGGAGAGATTTTAATCCAGTTCTACAAAGGGGCTGTGAGGGAGGCCGGACTGCAAGGTTACTGATGAACAATAATGGAGAAAAAGACTCCTTTTAATAACTTGTTGAGATATTAAATTACTTTATTAATACAATAATAAAAAAATATTGACTATAAAGCCAGTAGTCGCAGCCACAATCATAGGCGCCTGGCCAGTGCAGGTTCGCATTAGATTTGGACAGTCAGTAATAAAACAATGGAGCCAAGAACTGGTGGGCCATCATCTTTAATCCTAACTTGCACCTGGTGGGCAAGTAAAAACACACTGGCTCCAAAACCCATTTATTTAGTGCTCACAAAGCCACTGACTAATCTGAGTTTCCTAGAATCAAAGGTTTCTAGCTCAACAGCCTTATCCACCTCTGTTCCCCATCTCCTTCTCTCTGCAGATGCTCTGCTCTAACTGGCTTTTCTCTCAGCACTCCGCCATCTTGGCTGCTTCTCCTGGCCTCCACGTGGCCTTTATCTGCTCTCCTCTCTCCTCCTAGAATGCAATCACTCTTCTCCTGGAATAACGTAATCTCTCTTCCTTTTAAAACCTTTTGGCGCGCCTGACCAGGCGGTGGCGCAGTGGATAGAGTGTCGGACTGGGATGCGGAAGACCCAGGTTCAAGACCCCGAGCTCGCCAGCTTGAGCGGGGGGGCCCATCTGGCTTGAGCAAAAGCTCTCCAGCTTGGACCCAAGGTTGCTGGCTCTAGCAAGCGGTTACTTGGTCTGCTGAAGGCCTGTGGTCAAGGCACATATGAGAAAGCAATCAATGAACAACTATGGTGTCGCAACGGCAATGAAAAACTAATGATTGATGCTTCTCACCTCTCTCTGTTCCTGTCTGTCTGTCCCTATCTATCCCTCTCTCTGACTCTCTCTCTGTCCCTGTGTAAAGCCAGTAGTCGCGGCCACTATCACAGCCGCCTGACCCGTGCAGGTTCACATTAGATTCGAACAGTCGGTAATGAAACACAGGAGCCAACAACTGGTGAGCCATCAGGTTTAATTCTAGCTTGCACCCGGCGGGCAAGCAAAAACACACACTGGGCTGCAAAACCCACGCATTCAGTGCTCACAAAGCTACTGACTTATCCGAGTTTCCTAGCATCAAAGCTTTCCAGCTCACCAGACTTATTCACCTCTGTTTCCCATCTCCTCCTGCACTAACTCTTCCTCAGCACTCTGCCATCTTGGCTGCTTCCTCTCTTCCATGTGGCCTTACTCTGCTCTCCTCTCTTCTACCTCAGGAACCAAGTGAGAGAGAGATCAAGCTGCTGGTCTCTCCCACTTTATACCATAGAATCAAAACCTTTAATCCAATTATACAAACAAGGAAGTCTCTGTATAATGGGATTCCTCAGGAGAGTGCACCACCCTACATCATCCAATCAGTCAAGGGTGTGGAGAAGAGCTTACTCTTAAAACTAAGCCTTAGGCTACAATGACCCGGCCTGCCCACAGCCTGTTCCAGAACACACATTAATATCAACGAACTTCCATGTGGGTAGCGCCATCTTAAACAAAGTGAGCATAATATATTTTATCTGCCCAACAATCCACCCTTATCCTCACTTTACTACCCTCAATCTACATCACTGGCATCCCTGTACAAGGAAATTAGGCACATTACACAAATTACATGACAAATCATACAATTTCAACAATTACAAAGGTACACACATTTCACCAGTCTCTAAGCACTTTGCCAAAAGTGCAAAATGTCCTCAGCCTTCTTTCTTGCCATTTGAAAGGCTTCACGGGGCAGGAGGGCCTCCATCAAAGCCACCCCTCACCCCCATCAGGGTATTTCACATTGTCCAAAAACCATAAGTCCATTCAACAAATGAGCCAGTGCTCACTCGGGTCGTAGTCCAGGAAATCAGTCCACACACATGGGGTGTTAACCTCCTCCCTCATCTCTGCCATCCTGGCAGCTTGTACACTGTCCCAAAAAGGAGCACGTAGCCATGGCAGTCAGAATTTCCATCTCTGCTCTGGGGAGCATGATGGCATTGACCCCTATGTCCCAAAATCGCAGACCTACCAGCGTTGTAGTAGAAGCTCCTTGCTGCTGGGCTCTCACCTTCTGGAGACTGCAGATTGCAACTCCAGCTTGATTCTACTCATCCTCCAAAGAGGAACTGAAAACACCAGCTCCTGCTGCTGGGCTTGATCTCCAGGCCACCGCTGCCTTCTGCTCAGCAGGTCTTGTAGCTCCAGCCCCGGCCTCAGGCCCGGTCTCATGCCACTGGTGGCTCTCCACAACATCCAGAGCAATCTCCAACTCACGAACTTGTGATCCCTTCTCCAGCGTCTGCTCCATTTCCAGGTGAATCTCTCAAACCTGGTCAGCCTCCTCCAGTGCTTCCTCCAACTCCAGGGTCCACATCTCTTTCTCCCACGTTTCCTCCAGCTCCTTCCACTGCTCAGTTTGCAGGTCGTGGGCAGCCTCTTTCATAGAGCTCTCAGTTTCCTCACACATGGCTGTAAAAGTCAGCCAGCCTACAGTCCCCCAAAAAACAGCTATGGGAAACCAAAACAGCAAACAGTCCTCTACTCCACCACTCAAAAGTGGTGGTGGCTCCATGCAGATCTGTATCGAATCCTGACACAGACTACGCCAAATGTAAAGCCAGTAGTCGCGGCCACTATCACAGCCACCGGACCCATGCAGGTTCACATTGGATTCGAACAGATCGTAATGAAACACAGGAGCCAAAAACTGGTGAGCCATCAGCTTTAATTCTACCTTGCACCCGGCAGGCAAGCAAAAACACACACTGGGCTCCAAAACCCACGCATTCAGTGCTCACAAAGCTACTGACTTATCCGAGTTTCCTAGCATCAAAGCTTTCCAGCTCACCAGACTTATTCACCTCTGTTTCCCATCTCCTCCTGCACTAACTCTTCCTCAGCACTCTGCCATCTTGGCTGCTTCCTCTCCTCCATGTGGCCTTACTCTGCTCTCCTCTTTTCTACCTCAGGAACCAAGTGAGAGAGAGATCAAGCTGCTGGTCTCTCCCACTTTATATCATAGAATCAAAACCTTTAATCCAATTATACAAACAAGGAAGTCTCTGTATAATGGGATTCCTCAGGAGAGTGCACCACCCTACATCATCCAATCAGTCAAAGGTGTGGAGAAGAGCTTACTCTTAAAACTAAGCCTAGGCTACAACGACCCGGCCTGCCCACAGCCTGTTCCAGAACACACATTAATATCAACGAACTTCCATGTGGGTAGCGCCATCTTAAACAAAGTGAGCATAATATATTTTATCTGCCCAACACCCTGTAAAAAGAAAAAAATAATAAAACCTTTTGGCGCAAAATCCCTCCCCCAACACATATTAAAATAATCACACCCATTCCCAAGCAGGAAGGGCAACTAATATCATCATCTGGGCAATGGGCCTTTACATGGGTAGTGCCATCTTTCACAAAGTGAGCATAATATATTTTATCTGCCCAACATTGACCAAGTGGAAAATGTAATAGTCTACTACCTGTTCTTAGAATTATCCAATGCCTATCATATTAGAAAGGGCTCAGGCAAAATAATTGTCACTTTTGTCAAGCTTCAGAATTTTAGCATACTCTCAAGCTGGTAAGCTAGCCTGTGACTACTCTGTGGATGCTGGCAGAAGACACAAGCCTCCCAGGTCAGAGACAAGAGAACTTTATTTCTCACAGTAGAGCAAGCAACATGAGCTTTACATTTGTGTCAGTTTCCTTAAACTCCCAAGTGCCAAGGGGGCAACATGGAGGAGCCTGGATGCATGTGGGTCGTGGGGGGCAGGTGGGGGGGGTCACAGTGGAGTAATACTTAGTGTAAAGCCAGGAGCCAAGGCCACTAACAGAGTAGCCTGGCCCATGCAGGTTCACATTTGATTTGGAGAGTTAGTAATGAAACAATGGAGCCAAGAACTGGTGAGGCATCAGCTTTAATCCTAGCTTGTACCCGGCAGGAAAGTAAAAACATACATTGGGCTCCAAAACCCACTTAATCAGTGCTCACAAACTTACTGACTTATCCAAGTTTCCTAGCATCAAAGGTTTCTAGCTCACCAGACTTATTCACCTCTGTTTCCCATCTCCTTCTCTCTGCACACAAACTGCCTTCTTCCTCAGCACTCTGCCATCTTGGCTGCTTCTCCTCTCCTCCACATGGCCTTAATCTGTTCTCCTCTCTAATGCTAACTTCAGGAACCGAGAGTGAGCAAGCTCCCAGTCTGCCCCACTTTATAGTGTAGAAATCCAAACCTGTAATCCAATCTACAAACAAGGAAGTGTCTGATACAAAGTCACTTATCTGAGGCATTGTAAAGCCAATAGTCGGGGTCAGGATCATAGCCACCTGGCCCATGCAGGTTCGCATTAGATTCGAACAGTCGGTAATGAAACAATGGAGCCAAGAACTGATGAGCCATCAGCTTTAATTCTAGCTTGCACCCGGCAGGCAAGCAAAAACACACACTGGGCTCTAAAACCCACTCATTCAGTGCTCACAAAGCTACTGACTTATCCAAGTTTCCTAGAATCAAAGGTTTCTAGCTCACCAGACTTATTCACCTCTGTTCCCCATCTCCTCTTGCACAAACTTGCTTCTCTCTCAGCACTCTACCACCTTGGCTGCTTCTTCTCCTCCACGTGGCCTTAATCTGCTCTCTTCTCTAATACCTCAGGAACCAAGAGAACAAGCTCCCGGCCTGCCCCACTTTATACAGTAGAAATCCAAACCCTTAATCCCATCCAAAGCACAGTGGATTCCTCAGGAGAGTGCACCACCCTACATCATCCAATCAGTCAAGGGTGTGGGGAAAAGCTTACTCTTAAAACCAAGCCTTAGGCTATAATGACCCAGCCTGCTTACATTATAGCTTTTCCCCCAACACCCATTCTAAACATAAGGGCAAATACTATCACCTGGGTGACGGGCTTCCAGGTGGGCAACGCCATCTTAAACAAAGTCAGTGTAAAGCCAGTAGTCGAGGCCGCTATTGTTAACCGAAGACGCACCACTAAGACTCTAGGACCAGGAGTACAAGTAGAAGGAAAAGTTTATTACAGACAAAAGAAAAAGAGTTTAGTACACTCGCGAGCGGGCACTAGGCAAGTATGCTGCCAGGCGCGCCATACAGCGTTTTCTCAGCATTTTTATACTTTACTTTTTAGGGAAGGGCGGGGGGCAGGGGATTTAGGTATTTGCCTTGATCAAGCGGTGTCTCGTAAGGTGGGTTTGAGCAATGTCCTTATCTGTTTACAGCAGGATGTAGTTTATCTAGTTCCTGTCTGTTTACAGCAGGGTGCAGTTTATCTAGTTTCTGTCTCACAAGCCCTAAAGGTCATATGGAATTTTTCCTAGTTCTTGTCTTTCCCTTACATTCCCCCCTCTTGTTCTGTATATCTCTAATCCTAGAGATTAGTGTTTTCTACTAGTCTTTCATAATGCTGTCGTACTATCATTAATTTTACTGCTCCTATCTGCCCTTGCAAGAAAGTGGTTGGGATGTCCCAGGTCTCTAACCCTGCTGCTAACTGACAGAGGTCTGGATGCAGGGATGGCCACTAAGTCCAAGGGGGATGATTATCAGAAGTTATTTCCCATACTATGTCACTAGTCCCTGATATCACTTGCCATGTCTGCCGGGTTGGCTGATGAGGATTTGTTGCGGCGGCGAACACGCAGCTTGAGGGGGCTGTCCGTTTTCTCCACTGTCCATTGGTCATCAGGAGCAGGAGCGGGCTTGAGATGTGAAGCATGGATCCAAGCAGCGATGCCATCGACCTTTACAGCAGTGGGTGTGATGAGGAGGACCTGGTAGGGTCCCTTCCAGCGAGGTTCGAGTGTACGGTGCTGGTGTCTCCGGACGTAGACGTAGTCCCCAACCTGGTGACGATGCGGGGTTCCGTCTCCTGCCGGCTGGTAAAGGTCAGATAACTGCTTCCACAGGCAATGTTGCACTTTGGCTAGGGCCTGTAACCTAACAGACAAGGGTGTATTCGGGATATTCATGTCAGAGGGGGATAAATCCCGAATGGGCGGAGGGGTTCCAAAGAGTATTTCAAAGGGAGTCAGGTTAGTTTTGGCAGAAGGGGTATTCCTTGCCCGGAAAAGAGCGTATGGTAGGAGCATTACCCAATCTCTATGGCCAGTCTCTATGACTAATTTAGTTAGGGTCTCTTTAATCGTCCTATTCATTCTCTCTACCTGTCCTGAACTCTGGGGTCTATAAGCACAATGAAGTTTCCAATTAATCCCCAATATTTTGGCTACCCCCTGGCTTACCTGGGCCACAAACGCCGGTCCATTGTCAGACCCTATTACCTTTGGAAGGCCAAACCTGGGAAAGATTTCTTCCATGATCTTCTTAATTACTACCGCCGCCGTCTCATGTTTGGTAGGGAAGGCTTCTACCCATCCTGAAAAGGTGTCTACAAAAACTAAGAGATACCTTAGTCCATACTTGGCAGGTCTTACCTCGGTGAAGTCTACTTCCCAATATTGGCCCGGTCTGGTGCCTCGGAGACGAGTTCCACTGGTTCCATTGGCTGGGTAGGCATTTACTATCTGGCAGGCCTTGCAGGCTTCTATTACTTCCTTTGCCATTAGCCTCTTTTCAGAGGAGGTTAATGTCTTATCATCCTGGAGCAGTTGTTTTTCAGTCCCAAGGTGGGTGAGACGGTGGGCCATCTGGAGGAACGTCCGAATGTCCTCAGGTTCCTTTGGGTGAGTCGAGGTGGAGGATGGCTCTGCTTCTATGGCGAGGATGTCGGAGGCAGTCCTCATGGCTACCGCTCCTTCATCCGCCTCTTCATCCGCCCTCCTGTTGCCTTTGGCTACTGGGTCCTGCCCTTTCTGGTGCCCAGGGCAATGGACAATGGCCAGCTCCCGTGGGAGCATGAGAGCATCTAAGAGGGCTAGGATTTCTTGTTTATGTTTAATATCTTTACCTGCTGACGTGAGCAGGCCCCTTTCTTTGTAAATTGCCCCATGCACATGTGCAGTAGCAAACGCATACCTGATGTCCGTGTAGATGGTGGCCTGTTTACCACTGGCCAGTTCTAGGGCTTTTGTTAGAGCTATTGGCTCTGCTTTTTGGGCTGAGGTTCCTGGGTCAAGTCTCTCTGACCAGATTACTTTTTCCTTGTCTACTACTGCAGCCCCAGCTCTGCGTTCTCCTTCGCACAGAAAACTGCTCCCATCAGTGTACCAAATTAAGTCAGATTGTGGCAATGGTGTGTCCCATAAATCCTCTCAAATCCCAGTCTCCTCGGCTAGGATATCCCTGCACTGATGGTGAACAGTTTCCCCCTCTTCCCTGGGTAGCAGGGTGGCTGGGTTCAAAACAGTTGGAGAGCCGAAGGTGATCCTGTCTTTATCTAACAGGAGGCTTTGGTAATGAGTGATGCGGGCATTAGTTAGCCAGCGGTCCGGAGGTTGTCTGATTATGCTCTCCAGAGCATGGGGGGGCGACAATAGTCAATTTCTGGCCCAGAGTCAGTTTATCAGCATCTTTTACCAGTAGGGCTACAGCAGCGATCACCCGTAGACACCCTGGCCACCCTTATCCTTTTAGAGAGGTAGGCTACTGGTCGCTTACAGGGTCCCAGAAACTGAGTCAGTACTCCTTTAGCTATCCCTTCTTTTTCATCTACATAGAGAGTGAATGGTTTCTCTATGTTGGGGAGTGCCAAGGCCGGGGCTGATAACAGCGCTCTTTTGATTTGGTCAAAGGCCTTTTGCTGTTCATTTCCCCATGTATACTCAGTTCCATCCTTTAACAGGGGGTACAGAGGGGCAGCTAGTGCGGCAAAGCCGGGTATCCACAGTCTGCAGAAACCTGTTGTGCCCAAGAATTCCCTTGAGGCCCTTCCGGTTCTTTGGGGGCGGGATTGAGTAACAGTCTTTTTCCTGGCCTCAGTTAGCCATCTCTTACCGTCTCGGAGAGAGTAGCCCAGGAAGGTGACCTCGGGTTGACAGATCTGGGCCTTCTTGGCAGATGCTCGGTATCCCAGTTTGGCCAGTTCAACTAGCAGCTTCTCAGTTCACTGTTTGCATTGCTCTATGGTGGCGGCTGCAAGTAACAGATCATCAACATACTGTAACAGAGTTACCTCAGGGGTGGAGGCCCGGTAGGCACTCAAGTCCTGATGCAGCGCTTCGTCAAAGATGGTAGGAGAGTTCTTGAAGCCCTGGGGTAGCCGTGTCCATGTTAGCTGTCCGCTGAGTCCATTCTCAGGGTCGGTCCATTCGAAAGCAAACAGGGATTGGCTGTCCTCATGCAGGCGCAAGCAGAAGAAGGCATCCTTCAGGTCCAGCACTGTATACCATTTCCTATCAGGACTGAGGGTACTGAGGAGGTTGTAAGGATTTGGGACCGTTGGATGTATGTCTATCACCCTACTGTTAACCTCTCTTAAATCCTGGACTGGTCTATAATCCCGTCCCTGGTTTCTTCACTGGCAGCAGGGGGGTGTTCCATTCTGATTGGCAATGCCTTAGGATCCCTTGTCCTAGCAGCCTCTGGATATGAGGCCTGATGCCTTCCCGGGCCTCCTTACTCATGTAGTATTGTCTGACCCTTACGGGAGTGGCGGAGGGCTTTAAATATATTACTACCGGAGGCCTTTGTACTGCTAACCCTGGCCCTGCCGTTTCTGCCCAGGCCTCTGGGAAGCTCTGGAGCCATCTGTCTGTTGTTGAATGGGGTCCGGGGGTAGGGGCTTCATATAGTTTATATTCATCTTCAGCAGACAAGGTCAGCATGGTCACAACAGGCTGACTGACAAGAGGGTTACTGAATCTTACTTCTGGCCCCTGAGGTTTGAAGTCAATACTTGCCCCTAACTTGGTAAGCAGATCTCTCCCCAGCAGCGGGGCGGGGCATTCTGGTATGACCAGAAAGGAGTGCTGTACTTTTCCTTTCCCCACGTCCATTGTCCTTTTAGTTGTCCGTGACCTATGCTGGCATCCATTTGCCCCCTGGACTAAGGATTTTTTATTTGAAAGGGGTCCCAGCGGGCTCTGCAAGGCGGAGTAAATTGCTCCTGTATCTACCTCAAAGTCGATTGGTGTCCCCTCCACGTTGAATGTTACCCTGAGTTCGGGGAGGGGGTCTGAACTCCGACGCCCCTAATCGCCTAGGGCAAGAATTTCATCAACTTTCTTCTTTTTCTTGGGGCAGTCTTTTACCCAGTGCCCTTCTTCTTTACAGTAGGCACATTGGTTAGGCCCCAGTTTTGGCCTTTGGCGCGGGCCCGAGGTACTATTCTTTCCTTCTCTGTCCTGTTTTCCAACTACGGTAGCCAAAATTTTAGTTAACTCATTATTCCTTCATTTATCTCTCTTATTCTCTAATTCTTCATGCTCTTTCTCTAATCTTTGTTCCTTCTCTTCTGCTGTCTCCCTTTTGTAATAAACTTTGTCAGCTTCTTTGACTAAGTCTCTCAGAGCCATATCCTGTAACCCATCCATTCTCTGGAGCTTCCTCCGAATGTCAGTAGCTGACTGCCCTATAAAAGCCATAGCCAGTGCCCCTTTCTGTTCTTCAGACTCAGGGTCGAAAGGGGTGTACCTCCTATAGGCTTCTATTAGTCTCTCTAAGAATCTAGATGGGGATTCCTCTGGCCCTTGAGTTACTTCTCTTACCTTAGCCAAATTAATGGGGCGTCTCGCCGCCGCTCGGGGACCCATCATCAGAGTCTGGCGATAGAGTAAGAGTCGCTGCCTACCTTCAGGCGTATTAGGGTCCCAGTTAGGCCGCCTCAGGGGAAAAGCCTCATCTATAAGATTGGGGAGTTGAGTAGGGCGACCATCAGGTCCAGGAACTAATTTTCGGGCCTCAGGAGAATCCGGTCCCTTTTTTCTGAGGTGAAGAGGATACCTAAAAGCTGTTGGCAGTCATCCCAAGTGGGCTGATGGGAAAACATAAGAGATTAGAGAAGGTCAGTAAGTTTGACAGGGTCCTCTGAAAAAGGCGGATTATTGTTTTTCCAGTTGTATAGGTCTGAGGAAGAGAAGAGCCAATACTGAAGTGCCGGCATGTTCCCCCCTTGTCCATCAGGGACAGGGGGTCTGAAAGACTGGAGGGGCAGGGTGATGGCCACGTCATCTGGAATCTGTGCTCTCCAGCTCCGGGTGCCCTGGGCCAGACCTCCTACTGATGGTCCCTGATCACCCTGATGTGAGGCCCCAGGCTGAGGACCAGCAGCGCCGGTGGGGGCACCCCTAGGATAGGGAGGCGGGAACTCTGAATCAAAAAGAATAAGGTCAGTTTGAGATTCAGGGAGAACAGGGGAGGGGAGAGAGGGATATAGGGATGGAGCAGGCGCCGCTGGCACTGGGGGTTTGAGTGGGAGCATAGAGCAGCTGTTCAGATCCGTTGGAGCAGGTCTAGAGGGGCCCGGGGTGGTGGAGAGAGTTATTGGAAGGGAGGGCGTAGGGGGAGGAAGGAAAGGTTGGACCCAAGGAGGAGGGTCGTTCGCCAGGTCTTCCCAAACCCAAATATAAGGCTGTTGATCCGGATGACTATGAGGTCCTGGACTGAAGACAATTGTTTTGACCGCCTGTATGGTGTCCTTATGAAAAGTTCCAGTGGTTGGCCAACCTACTCCGAGGGTGGGTCATTCGGAGGTACAGAAAGTCTGCCACTTGCGCTTCTTAACTAGGAGAGACAAGTTATGGGCTCGGGCATTAACCTCAGACCAATGAGACAAAGTTAGGGACAGTGGGGTCGATGACCCTTGTCCCATGTTAGTCTCAAAGAAATAGAGAGACAAAAAGAAAGCAACAAAGAAGACAGTAACAAAGACACAGTAACAGAGACAGACAGACAAAGCCGGCTGCGCCGCGAACGGCAAAATAAAAAGAAAAATAAGTCTATTGGTCCGGACCTATGAGCTCGGTTAGAAACTGGCAACGAAATTACAGATTCTGTCTGAAACAGCAGATGGACTTCCAAGCGTCCTTACAAAACTACAGATTCTGTCTGAGACAGCAGATGGACTTCCAAGCGTCCTTGGTCGTCCGCACACTCCGAGGCGTCCCCCGGAGTTGTGGCCTGCGACCTCCTGACACGTCTGTCTGTCGCAGTCAGGAGGGACTCACGTCCTTGCCTGACAGCCACCGCCAGTTTCACTTACCAGGAGTGGGCGTCCGTCCGATGATCTCCGAAGAGATTGAATCTCGGTGGAACCTCCAAATGTTAACCGAAGACGCACCACTAAGACTCTAGGACCAGGAGTACAAGTAGAAGGAAAAGTTTATTACAGACAAAAGAAAAAGAGTTTAGTACACTCGCGAGCGGGCACTAGGCAAGTATGCTGCCAGGCGCGCCATACAGCGTTTTCTCAGCATTTTTATACTTTACTTTTTAGGGAAGGGCGGGGGGCAGGGGATTTAGGTATTTGCCTTGATCAAGCGGTGTCTCGTAAGGTGGGTTTGAGCAATGTCCTTATCTGTTTACAGCAGGATGTAGTTTATCTAGTTCCTGTCTGTTTACAGCAGGGTGCAGTTTATCTAGTTTCTGTCTCACAAGCCCTAAAGGTCATATGGAATTTTTCCTAGTTCTTGTCTTTCCCTTACACTATCACAGCAGCCCGACCCATGCAGGTTCGCATTTGATTCGGACAGATGGCAATGAAACACCAGAGCCAAAAACTGGTGACCCATCAGCTTTAATTCTAGCTTGCACCCGGCGGGCAAGCAAAAATACACACTGGGCTCCAAAACCCACACATTCAGTGCTCACAAAGCTACTGACTTATCCGAGTTTCCTAGAATCAAAAGTTTCTAGCTCACCAGACTTATTCCCCTCTGTTTTCCATCTCCTCCTGCACAAACTCTTAACAAACTGGCTTCTTCCTTAGCACTCTGACATCCTGGCTGCTTCTCCTGGCCTTCACGTGGCCTTACTCTGCTCTCCTCTCTAACACTAACCTCAGGAACTCAGGAACCAAGAGAGAGAGATCTAGCTACCGGTCCGCCCACTTTATAGCATAGATAATCCAAACCTTTAATCCAATTATACATTCAAGAAAGTCTCTGATACAAAGCCACCCATCTGAGGCATAATGGGATTCCTCAAGAGAGTGCACCACCCTACATCATCCAATCAGTCAAGGGTGTGGGGAAGAGCTTACTCTTAAACTAAGCCTTAGGCTATAACGACCCAGCCTTCCCACAGCCTGTTCCAGAACACACATTAATATCAACGAACTTCCATGTGGGCAGCACCATCTTTAACAAAGTGAGCATAATATATTTTATCTGCCCAATACCCCCACACCCATCCCAAGCATAAGGGCAAATAATATCACCTGGGTGAAGGGCTTCCATGTGGGCAGCTCCATCTTTAACAAAGTGAGCATAATATATTTTATCTGCCCAACAGGCATAATGGGAGGATTCCTCACGAGAGTGCACCACCCCACATCATCCAATCAGTCAAGGGTGTAGGGAAAAGTTTACTCTTAAAACTAAGCCTTAGGCTATAACAACCTGGCCTGCCCACAGCCTGTTCCTGATCCCACATTAATATCAACAAAATTTCATGTACCCTACCCCAGATTCTGAAAGGCACTGTACCTCACTTCATCTAGTTCATGTAGAGACACCCAATCCAGATGAATTTTGAAGAGATTTTTTGAAGGAGGAGACTTGTTAAATATACCGGCCACATATGTGTAAGGCCAGGAGCCGCCATTGTGGCCATTCACATGCAGGTTCCCATTGGATTCGGGCTGACGGTGAAGAAATGGCAGAGTCGGAGGATGGTAGGCCATTCTGTTTATTGGTGTCTCACCAATACAGGCAAGCCACAAGAGAAGACAAGGGAGAAGCAGAAAACCAGCTTTTCCCATGGAGGTCAAGGGATCAGGGAGGCCCCTGCAATGGCAATAGCAGGAACCAAGAGAGCTCAAGCTACTGGTCTCTCCCATTTTATAACATAGATAATCCAAACCTTTAATCCAATTATACAAACAAGGAAATCTCTGTATAATGGGATTCCTCAGGAGAGTGCACCACCCTACATTATCCAATCAGTCAAGGGTGTGGGGAAAAGCTTACTCTTAAAGCCAAGCCTTAGGTCATAACGACATGGCTTGCTTACATTACAGCCTTTCCCCCACACCCATCCCAAGCACAAGGGCAAATAATATCACCTGGGTGACGGGCTTCCATGTGGGCAGCGCCATCTTTAACAAAGTGAGCATATTATATTTTATCTGCCCAACAATATGGCTGACACGGGGCATAGCAGGCCCAAATCATGCACCCCGAGTATATTTCAGGGGCTGATTATATACCCTTTGGCCACATACAGATTGAGAGGCATGACAGCATGACACAATCATTAACAAGACTATAACATTTGACAAGATTTATGTTATATTAACAAGATTAACATTTGTCTAGGGGATTTACAAGAAATGTTAAAACTTTCAAGGTAATACAATAAAAGTCATTCACAAATCCCTTTTAGTACCTATCTCTCCTCCTTTGCATAGAGGTACACGTTAATCTCAGGATTCCAGGAAGGGAGGGAGAGCTAAGATTAGTCTACGGTGGTATGTTAATTTTGTCTCTTATTGAAAGAGAAAGGGAGTTCATCAGATAACCTTAATTCTTTCAGGGAATTTAAAACCAAATGACCCTAGTTGTCCTTGTAAGTCAGGAGACTTCTATATTCTTTTTCCTCCATTTTCCAAAGAAAGGACAGGAAAGCCTGACCTTTTCTCCCAGAATATTAATATTAATTTGCATCTTTTGGTACCTGTAGAGCCAGTAGTCGAGACCAGGATCACAGCCGCCTGACCCGTGCAGGTTAGCATTAGATTCGAACAGTCGGTAATGAAACAATGGAGCCAAGAACTGGTGAGCCATCAGTTTTAATTCTAGCTTGCACCTGGCAGGCAAGCAAAAACACACACTGGGCTCCAAAACCCACACATTCAGTGCTCACAAAGCTACTGACTTATCCGAGTTTTCTAGAATCAAAGGTTTCTAGCTCACCAGACTTATTCACCACTGTTTCCCATCTCCTCCTGCACAAACTCTTAACAAACGGCTTCTTCCTCAGCACTCTGCCATCTTGGCTGCTTCTCCTCTCCATGTGGCCTTAATCTGCTCTCCTCTCTAATACCTCAGGAACCAAGAGAGAGATCAAGCTACTGGTCTCTCCCACTTTATACCATAGAATCAAAACCTTTAATCCAATTATACAAACAAGGAAGTCTCTGTATAATGGGATTCCTCAGGAGAGTGCACCACCCTACATCATCCAATCAGTCAAGGGTGTAGGGAAGAGCTTACTCTTAAACTAAGCCTTAGGCTATAACGACCCGGCCTGCCCACAGCCTGTTCCAGAACAGACATTAATATCAACAAACTTCCATGTGGGCAGCGCCATCTTTAACAAAGTGAGCATAATATATTTTATCTGCCCAACAGTACCTTACAACAAAAAAGCAATATTATGTAGAAATCCAGACCATGCATCAGGTGCTTTGTTTTAGAGAAGCCACAGTCCTATTAGTTAAAACCAATTAAACTGTCCTCCGACACACCAAAGAAGGAGTGTCAGAAGTGAAGCCTAGGAGATGCTTTGAAAAGGACCACGCCTCTGCCTTCATGCAATAGCTACCTGACCTGGATAGAGCTTTCTTCATGACAGAGGCCCTCTGTCCTCTCCAAAGGCATTCCAGGGAGGTAGGTTCTGGGACTTCTGTGAAAGATGGAGCAATGGCAACTTGCCTTCTGAACATCATCTTTTCTGACTTTTCAGGTGTTGGGCAGATAAAATATATTATGCTCACTTTGTTAAAGATGGCGCTGCCCAGGGGGAAGCCTATTGCCCAGGTGATATTAGTTGCCCTTATGCTTCTGGATGGGCATAATTATATTATTGTGTGCGGGGACAGGCTGTAAGTAGGCAGAATCCTTATAGCCCAAGGTTTATGTAAAGCCAGTAGCTGGGGTCACCATCACAGCAGCCTGACTCATGCAGGTTCGCATTAGTTTCAAACAGTCGGTAATGAAACACAGGAGCCAAGAACTGGCGAGCCATCAGCTTTAATTCTAGCTTGCACCTGGCGGGCAAGCAAAAATACACACTGGGCTCCAAAACCCACTCATTCAGTGCTCACAAAGCTACTGACATATCCGAGTTTCCTAGAATCAAAGGTTTCTAGCTCACCAGACCTATTCACCTCTGTTTCCCATCTCCTCCACCACAAACTCTGCACAAACTGGCTTCTTCTCAGCATTCCACCATCTTGGCTGCTTCTCCTGGCCTCTCTGTGGCCTTACTCTGCTCTACTCTCTATACTAATCCCAGGAACCGAGTGAGAGAGATCAAGCTACTGATCTCTCCCACTTTATACCGTAGAATCAAAACCTCCAATCCAATTATACAAACAAGGAAGTCTCTGTATAATGGGATTCATCAGGAGAGTGCACCACCCTACATCATCCAATCAGTCAAGGGTGTGGAGAACTTACTCTTAAAACCAAGCCTTAGGCCATAAAGACCTGGCCTGCTTACATTACAGCCTTTCCCCCACACCCATCCCAAGCATAAGGGCAAATAATATCACCTGGGTGACAGGCTTCCATGTGGGCAGCGCCATCTTTAACAAAGTGAGCATATTATATTTTATCTGCCCAACAATCCACCCCTATGCTCACTTTACTACCCACAATTTACACCACTGGCATTCCTCCTGTAAAAGGAAATTAGGCACATTACACAAATTACAACAACATGACAAATCATACAATTTCAACGAATACAAAGTTACATTGCACCAGTCTCTAAGCACTTTGCCAAAAGTGCAAAATGTCCTCAGCCTTCTTTCTAGCTGTTGGGCAGATAAAATATAATATGCTCACTTTGTTAAAGATGGCACTGCCCACATGGAAGCCCATCACCCAGGTGATATTATTTGCCCTTATGCTTGGGATGGGTGAGGGGGAAAGGCTGTAATGTAAGCAGGCCAGGTCGTTATGGCCTAAGGCTTGGTTTTAAGAGTAAGTTCTTCTCCACACCCTTGACTGATTGGATGATGTAGGGTGGTGCACTCTCCTGAGGAATCCCATTATACAGAGACTTCCTTGTTTGTATAATTGGATTAAAGGTTTTGATCCTACGTATAAAGTGGGAGAGACCAGTAGCTTGATCTCTCGCTTGGTTCCTGAGGTAGAAGAGAGGAGAGCAGATTAAGGCCACATGGAGGCCAGGAGAAGCAGCCGAGATGGCAGAGTGCTGAGGGAGAAGACAGTTTGTTAAGAGCTTGTGCTGGAGGAGATGGGGAACAGAGGTGAATAAGTCTGGTGAGCTAGAAACCTTTGATTCTAGAAAACTCGGATAAGTCAGTAGCTTTGTGAGCACTGAATGTGTGGGTTTAGGAGCCCAGTGTGTGTTTTTGCTTGCCCGCCGGGTGCAAGCTAGAATTAAAACTAATGGCTTACCAGTTCTTGGCTCCATTTTTTCCTTACCGACTATTCGAATCTAATTCGAACCTGCACGGGTCAGGCGGCTCTGAGGATGGCCTCGACTTCTGGCTTTACACTAGCTATGGGAAAAGCTTACTGGGGCAGGGGGATGGCCTCCATCAAAGCCACCTCTCACCCCCATCAGGGCATTTCACATTGTCCAAAAACCATAAGTCCAATCAACAAATGAGCCAGTGCTCACTCAGGTCGTAGTCCAGGAAATCAGTCCACGCACATGGGGTGTTAACCTCCCCCCTCATTCCTGCCATCATGGCAGGTTTGACAATGTCCTAAAGAGAAGCATGTGGCAATGGCAGTCAGCATTTCCATCTCTGCTCTGGAGAGCATGATGCCATCTACCCCTATGTCACAAAATCGCAGACCTACCAGCGTTGTAGTAGAAGCTCCTTGCTGCTGGGCTCTCACCTTTTGGAGACTGCAGATTGCAACTCCAGCTTGATTCTACTCATCCTCCAAAGAGGAACTGAAAACACCAGCTCCTGCTGCTGGGCTCGAGCTCCAGGCCACCGCTGCCTTCTGCTCAGCAGGCCTTGCAGCTCCAGCCCCGACCTCAGGCCCGGTCTCATGCCGCTGCTGGCTCTCCACAACATCCAGAGCAATCTCCAACTCACGAACCTGTGATCCCTTCTCCGGCAGCTGCTCCATTTCCAGGCGAATCTCACAAACCTGGTCGGCCTCCTCCTCCAGCATTTCCTCCAGCTCCAGGGTCGGCATCTCTTTCTCCCACGTTACCTCCAGCTCCATCCGCTGCTTGGTTTGCAGGTACCGGGCAGCCTCATCCATAGAGCTCTTGGTTTCCTCACACATGGCTGTAAAAGTCAGCCAGTCTACAGTCCCCAAAAAAAGAGCTATGGGAAACCATAACAGCAACCAGTCCTCTACTCCACCACTCAAAGGTGGTGGTGGCTTCATGCCGATCTATATCGAATCTTGCCACAGACTACGCCAAATGTAAAGCCAGTAGCTGGGGTCACCATCACAGCAGCCTGACTCATACAGGTTCGCATTAGATTCGAATAGTCGGTAATGAAAAACAGGAGCCAAGAACTGGTGAGCCATCAGCTTTAATTCTAGCTTGCACCCGGCGGGCAAGCAAAAACACACACTGGGCTCCAAAACCCACACATTCAGTGCTCACAAAGCTACTGACTTATCTGAGTTTCCTAGAATCAAAGGCTCCTAGCTCACCAGACTTATTCACCTCTGTTTCCCATCTCCTCCTCTCTACACAAACTCTGCACAAACTGGCTTCTTCCTCAGCATTCTACCATCTTGGCTGCTTCAACTGGCCTCCCTGTGGCCTTACTCTGCTCTACTCTCTATACTAATCCCAGGAACCGAGAGAGAGAGATCAAGCTACTGGTCTCTCCCACTTTATACCTGTAAAGCCAATAGCCAGGGCCACCATCACAGCAGCCTGACCCGTGCAGGTTCACATTAGATTCGAACAGACTGTAATGAAACACAGGAGCCAGGAACTGGTGTGCCATCAGCTTTAATTCTAGCTTGCACCCGGCGGGCAAGCAAAAACACACACTGGGCTCCAAAACCCACATATTCAGTGCTCACAAAGCTACTGACTTATTCGAGTTTCCTAGAATCAAAGGTTTCTAGTTCACCAGACTTATTCACCTCTGTTCCCTATCTCCTTCTCCAGCACAAACTGCACAAACTGGCTTCTTCCTCAGCAGTCCCCCGTCTTGGCTGCTTCCTCTCCTCCATGTGGCCTTACTCTGCTCTCCTAATACTTCAGGAACGAAGAGAAAGCTACTGGTCTCTCCCACTTTATAATGTAGAATCAAAACCTTTAATCTAATTATACAAACAAGGATGTCTCCAATACAAAGCCACCCATCGGAGGCACAATGGGATTCCTCAAGAGAGTGCACCACCCTACATCATCCAATCAGTCAAGGGTGTGGAGAAGAACTTACTTTTAAAACCAAGCCTTAGGCCATAACGACCTGGCCTGCTTACATTACAGCCTTTCCCCCTCACCCATCCCAATCATAAGGGCCAATAATATCACCTGGGTGATGGGCTTCCATGTGGGCAGCGCCATCTTTAACAAAGTGAGCATATTATATTTTATCTGCCCAACAGTTTAGTTTTAAGAGTAAGCTTTTCCCCACAACCTTTACTGATTGGATGATGTAGGGTTGTGCACTCTCATGAGGAATCCTCCAATTATTCCTCAGATAAGTGACTTTGTATCAGAGACTTTCTTGTTTGTAGATTGGATTAAAGGTTTGAATTTCTACACTATAAAGTGGGGCAGACCTGAAGCTTGCTCTCTGTAAAGCCAATAGTCGCGGTCAGGATCACAGCCGTCTGGCCAATGCAGGTTCGCATTAGATTTGAACAGTCGGTAATGAAACAATGGAGCCAAGAACTGGTGAGCCATCAGCTTTAATTCTAGCTTGCACCCGGCGGGCAAGCAAAAACACACACTGGGCTCCAAAACCCACTCATTCAGTGCTCACAAAGCTACTCACTTATATGAGTTTCCTAGAATCAAAGGTTTCTAGCTCACCAGACTTATTCACCTCTGTTCCCCATCTCCTCCAGCACAAACTCTTAACAAACCTGCTTCTCCCTCAACATTCTGCCATCTTGGCTTCTTCTCCTGGCCTCCACATGGCCTTAAACTGCTCTCCTCTCTAATACCTCAGGAATCAAGAGAGAGAACAAGCTCCTGGCCTGCCCCACTTTATAGTGTAGAAATCCAAACCCTTAATCTACAAACAAGAAAGTCTCTGGTACAAAGTCACCCATCTGAGGTATAATGGGATTCCTCAGGAGCGCACCACCCTACATCATCCAATCAGTCAAGGGTGTGGAGAAGAACTTACTCTTAAAACTAAGCCTTAGGCCATAACGACCTGGCCTGCTTACATTACAGCCTTTCCCCCACACCCATCCCAAGAATAAGGGCAAATAACAACTTCTGGGTGACGGGCTCCCATGTGGGCAGCTCCATCTTTAACAAAGTGAGCATATTATATTTTATCTGCCCAACACTCTCTCTCTCTCGGTTCCTGAGGTTAGCATTAGAGAGGAGAGCAGAGAAAGGCCATATGGAGGAGGCCAGGAGAAGCAGCCAAGATGGCAGAGTGCTGAGGGAGAAGCCAGTTTGAGCAGAGTTTGTGCTGGATGGGGAACAGAGGTGAATAAGTCTGGTGAGCTAGAAACCCTTGATGCTAGGAAACTCGGATAAGTCAGTAGCTTTGTGAGCACTGAATGACTGGGTTTTGGAGCCCAGTGTGTGTTTTTACTTGCCCGCCGGGTGCAAGGTAGGATTAAAGCTGATGGCTCACCAGTTCTTGGCTCTGTTGTTTCATTACCGACTGTCCGAATCTAATGCGAACCTGCACTGGCCAGGCGACTGTGATGATGGCTGCGACTACTGGTCATACATCAGGATTACCCGCTGCGTGTCTCACTATATTCTTTGGGGTTTGGTCACAGTATATTGCAATTGCCTGAGAGCCCTGTTGGGAGGTTTCCCTGCCATCAGAGATACCTTTTCTATGGTGGGGCCAACCACAAGAAAAGAAGGGGCTGAGGGCCTCCCAGGAGGGCCTCAAATCTGGCCTCAGGTGCATAATCCTTTAGAGTTTCTTACTCTGGTTCTCCACCCTACCCCTCCAAAGGAAGAGGCATGCTAAGTTTGGTGTGGAAATCTTGCTCTCTTTACTGCATTTGATCTTGATCCAGACTGGTCTAGAAGGACAAAAGAAAGATGCTTTGCCTAACACCTCAAAAATAAAACTATATTTGAATTTTACCCCTAAAGGAGTTCTTTGTTTAATGACTGTTTGACTCCTTTTTCAACCTCTGAAATGTTACTTTCCCCTGGAGAGTCCTAAGATTTTCACTGGTCATACCCTTTCACAAAAGCCAGCATCTAAAATAAGCAAACAATTAAGTAGACTTGATCTTGAGCTGTCCTGACTTCAAATACTTTACTTAATGGAGTATAAGAAATATTCAGAGAAAAGTGGTATACCACTTTTTGGCCAGATAAAATATATTATGCTCATTTTCTTAAAGATGGTGCTGCCCACATGGAAGCCCATCGCCCAAGTGATTGTTTGGAATGGGCCTGATTATGGTAATATGGGTTGGGGGAGGTCTTTAACACCAAAAGGTTTTAAAAGGAAGAAAGATCACGTTGTTCTGGGAGAAGAGGAATTACATTCTAGGAGGAGAGAGCAGAAAAGGGAGAGCAGAGAAGGGCCACGTGGAGGAGAGGAGAGGCAGCCAAGATGGCGGAGTGCTGAAGGAGAAGCCAGTTTGTGCAGAGTTTGTGCTGGAGAAGGAGATGGGGAACAGAGGTGAATAAGTTGTTTCATTACCGTCTGTCCGAATCTAATGAGAACCTGCATGGGCCAGGCAGCTATGATGGTGGCCGTGACTACTGGCTTTACACCACTGCCTTGGATGAACCAATATTATTCTGTTTTTCTCTGACAGAAAAAAATATATATGTAGTTATACTTCATGATAAGAGCAGAGCTGCTTTCATACTTTCTTATCATGTTTTATACAGTTTTTCAAATGTTCTTGACTCAGCCTGCCTGGAGCTCACTCACCCAGATGAGGAGTTAGCATACCTGTGCAGTCAGTGACCACATTTTCTTTAAAAAAAAAAAAAAAAAAAGAAAGAAGAAGAAGAAAAAGGAGGAAGAGATGATATACAGTTAGGTAGTAGTCTCCAAGTTGGAGAAAAAACATCCCATGGGATAAGCCTACCTCCCTCCTTACTCTTTCCTTACTGCATGGAGCTTAGAGCTGAATATTGGTAATAATAACTATGATTATAGAATAAGATGAAAGGGATGGAAAGACCATTTGTACCATACCACTGTTTGACTCACTATTCACTCTTGCATTATTCAGATGTTATTTATTTGGTATTTACTTAGTACCAGGCATTTTGCTACATGCTGGAGTTACAAAAGTGACTGAACCTTTGACTTTGGCAATAAATTCAGTCTAGTGGGGAAAGTTCTATAAACAAATAGTAACTTCAAAGATTTCAAAGATAACATGTGAGAGTTACATAAAAAGTTCTGTGAAGGCATAAAAAAAAGGAGTGATTAACTTTAACCCAGGGCCTCAGGGAGAAATTCAAAGAGGAGATGACAAGGAACTTGGAATTCACCAAGAAAATGGGGATGATAGAACAGGCTAGGAGTCCTTATACCCTTAGCTGACTGATCACTGGCTATCAAAATAGTGGCCAGTCCTATTGATAATTTTAAGGTGCCCAATTTGTGGAAACCCGTGTTTTGTCTTATGAGCTCGGTGCATTCACCCGGATCAGCTTCAGGATTCATCTAATGAAAGAGGAAGAGTAGAAAGAGGAGTAGGACCTCAGTAGATGGACTGTTTTGTAAAGGATTTGGCCTGTTGCCCAATAAGGCTAAAATGCATCTTTCTCTCATATAAAGCATCACAGGATAGTCCTCCAAGACTTCTCAGTTCCATTCTCTCACCCACCCACTAGCCAAGGCAACCATTTATAAGTGCAATCTAAATATTTGGGATCAAGTGTTTTTAATTATTAAGTGAGAGGTGAGGAGGTATAGAGACAGACTCCTGCATGCACCCTGACTGGTATCCACTTGGCAAGCCCACTAGGGGCAATGCTCTGCCTATCTGGGGCTGTTGCTGCCTTGCTTGGCAATGGAGCTATTTTAGCGCTTGAGGTGAGGTCATGGTGCCATCCTCAGCGCCTGGGGCCAACTTGCTCAAATGAGCCTGAGACATGGCTGCAGGAGGGGAAAAGAGAGAGAGAGAAGGGAGAGGAGTTCAGAAGCAGATGGTTAGTTCTCCTGTGTGCCCTGACTGGGAATCAAATCTGGGACTTCTACAAGCAGGGCAAATGCTCTACCACTGAGCCAACTGGCTAGGGCCCATTTGGGACCAAATTTTTATAATAGTCTTAAGAAGTCTAACCATGAGTTCTACTACGTTTGCATTGAGGATAAAATGTATTTAGAAAGTCTGTTTTTGTTTCTGATCTGTTTTATTTGCAGCAGCCAAATAAGAAGATTAGAAAGGGGGGGGGGGATCCCTCTAATTTACAGGCCTTACTTTCTTCTTTATTGTTTCTTGTGGATGACTGTGTGTTTCCGAAAGATTAAGGGAAACAGTCACTTTAGAGGGAGAGCCTAGAGTCCTAAATCATCTGGGAAGTTAATGTGTGATAATTCCAGGGTAAGTGTTTGGTCCATGAAGTGTGAGCAGCTCATAGGGAGCTCAGCTTGTGCGACTAGTCCGGCAGTGGGTGAGCAGCAGCCAATAGATGCTCAGTGTGTCTGCACTGTACCCATCTCCTGCTTCCTAAGATCTCTAGATTTTAACAGGTCCCTTTTAATATACTCACCTAAAATGAATTAGAGAGAAAGGAATTTTTGTCTTGTGTGGGAGTTTGGAAAAGAGACTATATAAGAGTCTTTTTAACTTCAAAGTCTATAATTCATCCCATGCACTAAGCATTAATGAAAATTGAATATCAGCCACAAAAAAAGCAGAGTGGAGGAAGCTATGACCTGCTAGTCAGAATATGTGGGCTTCACCCAGCTCAGGCATAAGTTGCCCTGAGGTATCAGGCACATCACTTCTCTTCAGTCTCCAGACCTCAACTCTTCAAATAATGAGTAAGGAAATTGAAGCAGCTCTCTGAAGTTAAATATGCTATGATTCTTAGTGCTAAGATCTAGGGTTTGATTCTAAGGAATGGGACGGCTGAAGAAAGACTTCCAGGAAAGGGGTCAGTTAAAAATATTCATAAAATGTTAAGTGGGAATCATTCTGGGCCAAGTTTAACTAAAGATGAAGGGATGAAATGAGAAATGAGGCAGACAAAGGACCTCATCTCATTTATAAAATAAGGAATTGGTTTGACTGAAGATTTAAAAAAAGTTTGTTTTAAGTGCTAATTCCAACAATTAGAGCTTTTCTGAGGAGGAGTCTGAGACCTTACAAGCATGTGACAGTGCTGTGATTGATTGGCAATGTCTGCCCTGGTCGAGAAAAGGAAGAAAGGTGTCCTACTGCTTGCGTTTGCCATCCCTTGATGAAAAGACCTTCCATGAGTCCTGTAGGTGTGAAACTCTAAGGTGCTGTAATCCTTAGAGGCTGTAATGTACTGTGTTTAGTTTTAGCAGAAAACCCCCAAACCAGACCAAAGTGTCTACAGCAGAGAAGCCAAAGGGAGCTCTCCTACCAAGTTGAATGACCCTTGATGGCTCCCTGCCCTCGTGGCACCAATGGAGTCTAGAGGCTAGAGACTTGGATGACACTAACATTGATCGAACCCTTACAGTGTGACAGGCAGAGTCACTGCTATCCTACACAGCTGCTTTATGCACTTTCGAAGAAGGCACGCCTTCCTCTGGGCAGGTGTAGCCTCATGCCCAGGTGCAGAGTTTGGCAAGGAAAGGCTGGATCCTGGCTACTGCTGGTTGCCTCAGGCCACAAGCTGAGCAGTGGTAGTACATGGCAGCCCTGGTGCCAAGCACTGTAGAGTAATGGATTAAACACGGTCCTTTACCTTCAGGCAGGAGGAAATAGGCAGAAAATTACAACACATTGTGATAAAGAATAAAATTAAAATGTAATGAAAGCACTCACCAGGGAATGTTCATTATTATCTGAAGGATTAGGAAAGAGGGGATGGGAACAAGCGGGCTATAGGGAAGAGAGGATACTTAATCTGGGTCTCAGAGGATAATTAGTGTTTCAGGTGGACAAAAGAAAGAACTTTTGCTCAAGCTGTGACACCCCCATATGAAAGGCACAGAGATGAGAGACAGCATGTGGACTTGTGACTAGCTCCTACCCGGGGTATGTGAGGATGAGATTAGAAATAGATACAGTGACAAACTGGCAAGATCCAGAAGTCCAGCGTTTGACCTTCAACAAATAGGGAGAAAAGACGAACAAGGTGATTGTCAAGGACATTAGTTAGGAAGCTATTAAAACTGCACAGAGGAAAGATGTTTAGAAGAGGAATGCAGCTAGGCCAGGTGCTGGGTTTCGTGTCGGGCTCAGGAAAAAAGAGGAACCTAGGATGTCACCCAGAGTTTCTTGCTTGGGTGAATAAAAACATGGCAGTGTCATTATCATGTAATGGGTACAGAACTTTTGGTTTGAAAGATGGAATAAAGTTCTGGATGGTGGTGATGGTTGCACAACTGTGTGAATGTGTTAACGCCACTGAACTATATACACTTAAGTGGTACATTTTATGTTATGTGTATTTTACGGCCATGTTTGAAATGGGGAGAAAAGGGACGGCAGTGCCGTTGAGAGGAAGCAGAATGGAGAGGGAGGTGATGAAGCCCCTCTCAGAAGCCTTGGCTTCTTTCATTCATCTCCCTGTAAGTCTCAGGTGCTTCTTATTCTGGATTTTCCCCTGTGCTTCCATATACATCCATCCCACCAAGCTTCTCGCACAGAAGCATGCTTGCAGGTGGAACTGCTTCTGGAATGTAAGCTCCTGGAGGGCAGAGGCTGTCTTTGATCCTTACCCTGGGCTTGGCCTCTGCCTTGGATGACAGCTGAAAGGGAGGCTGGAAGGAGGGGAGTGGAGGGACCTCTAGCCAGTAGCTTTTAATTCAGTTATGAAATAACAGAACGTGCCATCATATGCTGGCAGGAATTTGGTTTGAGGCTTAAAGAGGACTTGGAATTACTGAAAAAAGGAAATAAGCACAAAAGCGGATCAAACAAAATAAAAAAGGTTGTCCCAGGGTGACATGGCTCAGGTGGGAAGCCATATACTTGTTACTGTATCAGTGTAATTAGTGGTATGATTTCCTCTAGCTGTGTGTGACCAGAAGCAGAAAGCAGATCGCTGGAGGGATCCAGAGTTGGGAGTCTGCTAGGTAGGTGAGTAGTGAGCACAGAAAAGCAGAGAAGCGAAGGTGCTGGTGAGGTTCCTGTGCTTGATTGAGACCCAGTCTGAGTGGGGAAGGAGTGCGGTCGGAACAGAACTGACAGGTGGAAGGGGAGACTGAAGGCTGGACGATGTCAACAAGCATATTTTGTAAGGATGAAGGAGGCCTAGTGGGAATGAATGAGAAAATTGGAGGAATAAAAGGTTGAGCAGGGAAAGCAAGACATTCGAGTTTCAGACTTTGGAGGTGATGTGGCCCAGGTAATGATGAGGTCTGCAGTGATGCTCCAAAGTGGGTGGCTGAACAGAAATAAAAATGAAAGGGGGATGATATTGAGCAGGTCAAGGAACTGGCAGGCCAAAGAGCTAATGGGAGCCCTCCCTGTGGGGCTGAGAGCTGAGCTGAGAGCTGGGCTGCAGCCTTGCCCTGAGCACCCAGAGCTCTCCATGGCCCTCCCTGCCCCTTCTCAGCAGATGGCTGCTCCCTGCAGCCAGGGGTAGAAATGGCAGGGGAAAAAATAACAATTAGGAGTAAAGGGTACCACTTGGCTCCAGGGACGCGTGTGCTTCTCAGAGGACAAGGACCAGTGCGGCCAGCCCCATGGCCTGCACCATGTGCTCAGACACAGGTCTTGTGGCTTTTTATTGTTGATACTCAGTGTTTCTTTGGGACACCTTTGAACCCTGTGAATTGAATAATAGAGATAAAATGGGGATAAGCTAGCTTTGATCTGCCCCAGAACACAATAGTCTGGCTTTGTGGTTGCTGAAAGAAAGGAAACTCTCCAAACTAACTCCACACTTTGTTCCAGAGCTTCAAATTATCTGATTAAAATCGTGAGACTTGAAATGAGGGTTTAAAGCCAGTGATTCATTCTATTCACGGTAGAGCTTTCCTGACTTAAGAAGTCTCGTTTTCAGAATGTTTGATATTGAAGACATTCAGTCCTCCATTAAAATGAATCACATTTTACTATGATTAGTGGAAAGGGCCATCTGACTCTCCCCTAGAGACCCAGAAATAATAACAGTCAAGAAATGCCCCCATGATTCCCAAAATGTCCCCACGAAGGTGAGACCCTCCCACCAAAGTCCTTGCTATAGACAATGGCAGTGGGTGCAAATGTGAGAGAGTGCTGGAACCAGGACCTGAGGAGTAAAGGGGAAGGGCAGGACTCAGAATGACTCCCCAGTTCCTGGTTTGGGGGACTGGGAGGTTGTAATTTGTACATAGGAAGAAGCAGAGAGTTGGGATGGAAAGGAGTGAAAAGTTCAGATGTTTCCTTGCATGATTGAAGTGGTTTAAGGCACCAACTAAGATGAAGCAAGTTGGGACACAGGAGGGGACCAGGCCCACAAATGTGGACTCAGGAGTCCCTGGCAAATAGCTGGTGGTTGCAGCCAGAAGAGTGAGAGTGATTGCGCAGGCCCGTTGGGGGCGGGGACAGTCCACAGAGGGCTGAGTGGACCCCAAGCTCTCTGGGCAAGGCACAGTATGGGGTGGGCACTCCACACCCACTGTATACCTCCTTTTGCTATTTGTCTGTCAGCACTGCCTGGGCTAGCATAACCAAGAAAAGCCCGAGGCAGCACTGGTCTCTGCCCTTACCCCATGCGGGGCATCTGTGTTAGACTTGCTCATGCGTTTACCAGCTGCAAGCACTTTGCCTGATCAGTGCGTGAGCACATGGCAGAGGCACGTGTGCATAGTCTATGTACAGCTATGGGTGCTTCCCCTTGGCAGTGATTCTTTCAGATCACTCTCCTGCCACCGTGAGGTGCGGTTTTCCCTGCTCCCTTGCCCTTACTGCAAATAGCAGGTTTTCCTTTATTAGCTCTTTCTCTTTTGTTATTGATTTGCTCACCTGTCCTTGCGAGCCTCCAATAAACGGGTATGGCCTGACGCTTTCTGGCTCCACAGTTTCTTTACAGTCTTCCGGAATCCAATCTGAACCTGCCTGGCGTTGGCCACCGGCATTACACCCCATAATCCTCAATTCTAGGACATCCTCTTATCAGCAAGTTCAGGTCCTCACTTCCTAGCAAATTACTCCCCAGGTTCCCACATGCCTTTCTGCTGTGCCCCATGCATCCCTCAGCCCCTACCCACCCAGGCCACTGCCTGATACCCGTACCTTAGCGTCGTAATAACAAACTTTGTACAGCACCTAGCAACTTCTAAAACATTTTTCAAATGCTTGCTATTCTTTGCAAAACTCATTCCTTACACTAATTCTGTGGGTTAGGAACCTTTATCCCCATTTTGTGGATGAAGAGACTCAAAGAGAATAATTTTTCTAAAGCCACACAGCAGTGATAGACAAATGTTGGTTTCAAAATCAGGTTCTCTAATGCCAGATTCCACATCTGATAACCGCACATAGCACTGTTTTCAATACCAGATGAACACAATTAATTAAATTTGAAGGCACTGACTCCATTTAAGGGGAAACAACACCCACCCTCACCCTTTGTTGTGGGGAAGGGGGCTCACTCCCTGAGATTATAGACACCAGGCCTGGATGCCACTTCCCAATAAGTGGAGTAGAAACATCATGAGCTTCCTTTGGTGTGAAGGTAAAAAAAAAAGGCAAACAAAATCTTTTAATGGTGTATCCATTTGTGGTAAAATGACAACTAAAATCTAGCATTAATTAGTGTAAAATTCAGGATGGTGGCTCCTCTGGGGGCCACCAGGGAGGTGCACACCAAACTTCACCAGAACTGGTGACATTCTGATTCTCAGGCTAGGTGGTGGGCTCCTGGGCTTGTACAAGTCTTTAAACCAGACCTATGTGGATTATGTGTTTGTATATAAACTCACAACAAAGAGACAGCAGTATTGCTGCCTAACAAATGATAAGGTTTTTGGAAGTGGAGGAGAGTAGAGAGAAGAAAGAAGAAAAAGAGGGCCAGAGTCTGGATCACCTGCAGAGAAATATGGTGGAGAGGAAAGGAAAAAAGAGAGACCCCTGTCTAGAGCCTAGATTCTAGAACCGGAGGGATCTGCACTTAAATCCCACCTTCATCTCTTAGGAGCCTGGTAGGCAAGACCTAGGTCACCTCATAGGGCCTCAATTTTCTCATCTGTGAAACAGGAACTAAATCTGTGCATCCAAAGGTTCTCAAATAAAGTAAGATGTGTGTGAGGGAGAAAGAAACTTTCCTCTACTGCTTTAGGTTCTCCCAGCTGGGTAATAATCAAATTGAGTTGAGACAGATTAACAAGAGAAAACAACCCAACTTAATTATATACATATGTGTGTGTGTGTGTGTGTGTGTGTGTGTGTGAACCTCACGTTCACGAGGAGGTCAATGACAGAAAGCTAAAGTGAAGTGTGCATGCCTGACTAAAGCTCATCTGATTTGAGCAAGGCTCACTAGCTTGAGCCCAAGGTCGCTGGCTTAAGCAAGGGGTCACTCACTCTGCTGTGACCTTCCCCCACCCCCAGTCAAGGCACATATGAGAAAGCAATCAATGAACAGCTAAGGTGCTGTAATGAAGAACTGATGCTTCTCATCTCTCTCCCTTCTGGTCTGTCTGTCCCTATTATCCCTCTCTCTGTCTCTCTCTGTCTGTTTCTGTCACAGAAACAACAACAGCAAAAACATACACAAAAAAGCAAAAAACGGAAATGACCCAATGTTTTTTGGCTCCGCAGGTTCTCTACCATCTGCCCAAATCCAACGTGGACCTGCCTTGGCTTGGCCACTGGTATAGTCAGCAGGATTTGGATCAGATCAAAATGGAGCTGTCAACACCCTTGAAGGGTGAAATAGAGGAGCGGTCATTGTTCTTCAGAGTATGGTTCCCTGTGGCTATCTTTTTGGGGGCCATGGGCTGGGTAGTTTTACAGCCCTGCAAGCAGACACTGAGAACTCTGCGTGAGAGGCTGCCTGAGGTACAAATCTCCATGATGAGATGCAGACTGAGCACTAACAGCAGCGTGAACTGCAACAGTTGCTGAAAAAGGAAGCTGACCATTTTTAAGAGCTGCGCTGTGAGATGCAGGCTGAGCACCAGTGGCACCTGGAGCTGGAATGGTCTCTGGAAAAGGAATTGCACTTTCATGAGCTGCAATTTGCCCTAGAAGCAGAACGTTGGCACCAGCAGTGGCTGAATAAACAAGTGTGGGTTCAAGAGCATGAGCTTCAGCTTCAGGCCAAGAACTGGCAGCTGCAGAAGACAAAGTGGATGCTGAAGATGGAGCTGCATTTATGCTGGCAGAGTGACTGAGTCAGTGGATGTTGTTTCTGACTCTTCTGAGGAGGAGAACGTTCAGGATGAAACTGCTATCAGCAGACTCAGAGCCCGGCCAGTGGTTGGCCAGAAGGTAAAAACCCAGCAACCAAGAGTCCCTCAGGGGCAGGCACAATCTCCTCTGCAGGTAGTGGAGCACCCTGTGGTCTGGCCCTAAACCCAGGCAGAGGTGATGGAGTTAGGGGCAAAATTCAGGCAGAAACCCGCTGAGCCCCTGGCAGCCTGGTTGCTATAGTTGTGAGACACAGGGGTAGATGGCATCACGCTCTCTGGAACAGATATGGACTATAAGGCCGTGAGGGCTGCTGCCTGTGGTGCATCCCAACTAACAAGAAAAATTGGCCTGTAAAGGTTATCTGAACACAGATGTGGGTAGATTTGATTGTAGCTGGGGCAGATAGGGAGAATTTAGATGGCAGGTCCAATAAAATCCTGTTAGAATTTTGGTGACAGCTTGAACATAACCAGAACTTCAGAAGAGAAAGTATGAACCCTAAGTTGAGGAGGACTCTCCCATCAGCAGACGGCAAATACCGGGGCTGGGGATGGAGACTCCTGTGGCAGAAGGCTTGGGTAACAGGGCATTTCTCTCTAAAAAGGAAGTGGCTCCAACATGAACTATTTATACAGCCCAGACTGTGGTGATGTGGTGACACACAAGCCCAGCGTCTGAGCCTGAGGCCAGGAGCGGCCCACAGGCGGTCACAGTTATAAATAGCCCAACGGGAAAAGAACAGCTGGGCTGATTTTAGCCTCAGCTGTGTTGAGGAAGGAGTGGGCATGGAGAAAGGGAAAGGTGTGGTAAGAGAGGAAAAGAAGGGCAGGAATTAGGTGGCCAGCACTGTCCGGAGAGCTATATCCAAAGTGGTGCAGGACAGGCCTCCCCAAGACTGCTGCTTTGGCGTGTGGGTTGTTTTGCCCTATGGGCATCCGTACCCTGCTGGGCTCACAGAAACTTTTATCTTTCCCTTAAAGAATTTAAATCTGGGGCCATGGCCATAATGAGAGGTACCAGAGATAAACTTTATGACCTACCTATAGGGCACGGCAAGCTACTAATTACTAAACATCTGCTCTGATCTCCAAATGGCCTCCTTCCCCTCTGAAGCCCCAGGGGCCTTACCTCATCCCTTGGGTCAGCATATCACACACACTTTAATTAATTAATTATTTTATCGAGAGACAAGAGAGGAACATATAGGGACAGACAGATGGGAAGGAGAGAAATGAGAAGCATCAATTCTTCGTTGTGGCACCTTAGTTGTTCATTGATTGCTTTCTCATGTGTGCTTTGGCCGGATCAGTGACCCCTTGCTCAAACCAGCAACCATGGGGTTATGTCTATGATCCCATGCTCAAGCCAGTGATCCTGCACTCAAGCTGGTGAGCCCGCGCTCAAGCTGGCTACCTCAGGGTCTTGAACCTGGGTCTTCCATGTCCCAGTCTGATGCTCTCTCCACTGTGCCACTGCCTGGTCAGGCCATTCCCATTTTAATAGATTCTTGCAATGGCAAACAAGCAAACCAGCAGGGGAAAACCACTTTTCAGGCAAACAAACAGCAAAAACGGCCCCTCACAGTGGCAGGGAGGCAATCCACCATCTGTAGGCCACAGTTCGCACTGAGCACAAGCACCCATAACCTTATATAGACTATACACATGTGCTGCCACATGCTCATACACTAATCAAGCAAAGTGCTTGCAGCTGGTAACAGTGAGCAATCCTAATACAGCTGTTTCCCCAACAGAGTATGAACTGGCTGGTTTTTTATGCCTTTTCATTAAATATATCAACTGCAGGGAATGTCTCTTTTTCTTTTCCTGGGAACATCTAATAACTAAAATTTTCCCACAAATTACAGTGTTCATTTGAAAGATGAACAGTCACTCGTGGAATTTTTTGCTTTAAGTCACGAGCAGATATTTAAATCACTAGTGGTGGGCAAATGAGTTTGTAAAATTTGTGTTTTTTTGAGTTTGCTCACTTTTATTATTAAAAATGGCGCTGGGCAGTCATGTGTGTGCTTGCACTCAGAGCAAAGCAATTGATTACAAATTTTGGATTACCTTCCTGCTTGGGAAGGGCCTTTGTTATGCTACTGTCTCCTCCCCCTCAGTCAGCATCTTTACCTGACCTAGAAAGTAAATATATATATTTCATAAACCAGTTTATTTCTTTACATTCTCTCTTATTATGTATATATGTATATGTATTTATTATTCATAAAGTAAATTTTCTTATTTAAAAGCATATAAAACAAAAAATTCGTGTGGTTCTTGGGGACCGGAATGGATTAATTGCATTCCCATTAATTTAAATGGGGAAATTCAATTTGACACATGAGCAAATTGAGTCACGAGCTTGGCCATGTGTAGGGCCAGTGGCCAAGGCCACCATCACAGCCGCCTGGCTCATGCAGATTTGCATTAGATTTGGACAGATGGTAATGAAACAACAGAGCCAAAAACTGGTGAGCCATCAGCTTAATTCTAGCTTGCACCCGGCGGGCAAGCAAAAACACACACTGGGTTCCAAAACCCACCCATTCAGTGCTCACAAAGCTACTGACTTATCCGATTGCCTAGAATCAAAGGTTTCCAGCTCACCAGACTTATTCACTTCTGTTCCCCATCTCCTTTTCTCTACACAAACTGACTTCTTCCTCAGTACTCCGCCATCTTGGCTGCTTCTCCTCTCCTCCACGTAGCCTTCATCTGCTCTCCTCTCTAATGCTAACCTCAGAAACCAAGAGAGAGCAAGCTCCCGGCCTGCCCCACTTTATAGTGTAGAAATCCAAACCCTTACTCCAATCTACAAACAAGGAAGTCTCTGATACAAAGTCATTTATATGAGGCATAATGGGAGGATTCCTCATGAGAGTGCACCACCCCACATCATCCAATCAGTCATGGGTGTGGGGAAAAGCTTACTCTTAAAACTTGCATGTGGGCAGCACCATCTTTAACAAAGTGAGCATAATATTTTATCTGCCCAACACCATGAAATGAATTAAACTTGGGTGTCAAGGTACCACTGTATAATAATTTTTCCCAATATTATAATTTCTCTTGGGCATCATTATTTCATGAGATGTATTTATCCCTGATCATTAATGAATGCTAATTTAAATTTCCAACATTCCTTATTATTCCTCAATTCTCCCTAAATCCTTCAAAACTCCCATAATCCCCAGAAGCTCATGAAAGGTAGAGATCACATTTATGCACAGTAATCAGCTAATTCCTATTTGTTTGTTTGTTTTTGAGGGATTGCTCTGTGCAATAAGTACCTAACAGACTGATAGAGGATACTATTGGCAACCATATAAAAGTGAATATAATAATATATGAAGCACTCAAATAAGTATTTGCTAAATAAAGTAGAATTTTGAAAATGGTAGTTTGGGAACATTCTGATTTTCCTTGTAAGTGAAAGCCTGTTTAACCACCTAGGTTTCTCATACTTCCTTTATTTCTGCCAGTTTTATTGGGGTATAATTAACAAAATTGTACAACATGATGATTTAACACACACACACACACACACATTGTGAAAGGGTTATCACAATTAAGTTAATTAACATCATCACCTCTGTTGACAGATAAAATATAATATGCTCACTTTGTTAAAGATTGGGCTCCCTACATGGAAGCTCATCACCCAGGTGATATTATTTGCCCTTATGCTTGGGATGGCTGTGGGGGAAAGGCTGTAATGTAAGCAGGCCAGGTCATTATAGCTTAAGGCTTAGTTTTAAGAGTAAGCTTTTCCCCACGCCCTTGACTGATTGGATGATGTAGGGTGGTGCACTCTTCTGAGGAATCCCATTGTGCCTCAGATGGGTGGCTTTGTATTGGAGACTTCCTTGTTTGTAATTGGGTTGGAGGTTTTGATTTTACATTATAAAATGGGATAGACCGGGAGCTTACTCTCTCTCGGTTCCTGAGGTTAGTATTAGAAAGGAGAGCAGATGAAGGCCACATGGAGGCCAAAAGAAGCAGCCAAGATGAGGGAATGCTGAAAAGAATCCAGTTTGTGCAGAGTTTGTGCTGGAGAAGGAGATGGGGAACAGAGGTGAATAAGACTGGTGTAAAGCCAGTAGCCGCAGTCAGGATCACAGCCGCCTAACCCATGCAGGTTCACATTGGATTCGAACAGATCGTAATGAAACACAGGAGCCATGAACTGGTAAGCTATCAGCTTTAATTCTAGCTTGCACCCGGCGGGCAAGCAAAAACACACACTGGACTCCAAAACCCACACATTCAGTGCTCACAAAGCTACTGACTTATCCGAGTTTCCTAGAATCAAAGGTTTCTAGCTCACCAGACTTATTCACCACTGTTTCCCATCTCCTCCAGCACAAACTCTTAACAAACTGGCTTCTCCCTCAGCACTCTGCCATCTTGGCTGCTTCTCCTGGCCTCCATGTGGCCTTACTCTGCTCTACTCTCTAATACCTCAGGAACCAAGAGAGAGAGATTAAGCTACTGGTCCCTCCCACTTTATACTGTAGAATCAAAACCTTTAATCCAATTATACAAACAAGGAAGTCTCTGTATAATGGGATTCCTCAGGAGAGTGCACCACCCTACATCATCCAATCAGTCAAGGGTGTGGAGAAGAACTTACTCTTAAAACCAAGCCTTAGGCCATAAAGACCTGGCCTGCTTACATTACAGCCTTTCTCCACACCCATCCCAAGCATCAGGGCAAATAATATCACCTGGGTGATGGGCTTCCAGTGGACAGCACCATCTTTAACAAAGTGAGCATATTATATTTTATCTGCCCAACAACTGGTGAGCTAGAAAGCTTTGATGCTAATTGTAAAGCCAGTAGTCGGGGCCACTATCACAGCAGCCTGACCCACGCAGGTTCGCATTGGATTCGGACAGATGGCAATGAAACACCGGAGCCAAAAACTGGTGAGCCATCAGCTTTAATTCTAGCTTGCACCCGGCGGGCAAGCAAAAACACACACTGGGCTCCAAAACCCACACATTCAGTGCTCACAAAGCTACTGACTTATCCGAGTTTCCTAGAATCAAAGGTTTCTAGCTCACCAGACTTATTCACCTCTGTTTCCCATCTCCTCCTGCACAAACTCTTAACAAACTGGCTTCTTCCTTAGCACTCTGCCATCTTGGCTACTTCTCCTGGCCTTCACGTGGCCTTAATCTGCTCTACTCTCTAATACCTCAGGAACCAAGAGAGAGAGATCTAGCTACCGGTCCGCCCACTTTATCCCATAGAATCAAAACCTTTAATCCAATTATACATTCAAGAAAGTCTCTGATACAAAGCCACCCATCTGAGACATAATGGGATTCCTCAAGAAAGTGCACCACCCTACATCATCCAATCAGTCAAGGGTGTGGGGAAGAGCTTACTCTTAAACTAAGCCTTAGGCTATATGACCTGGCCTGCCTACATTACAGCTTTTCCCCCACAGCCATCTCAAGCATAAGGGAAAATAATATCACCTGGATGACGGGCTTCCATGTGGGCAGCACCATCTTTAACAAAGTGAGCATATTATATTTTATCTGCCAAACAATCCACCCCTATGCTCACTTTACTACCCCCAATTTACACCACCGGTATCCCTGTACAAGGAAATGAGTACATTACACAAATTACAGCAATAGCACAAATCATACAGTTTCAACAATTACAAAGGTACACACATTTCACCAGTCTCTATGCACTTTGCCAAAAGTGCAAAATGTCCTCAGCCTTCTTCCTAGCCATGAGAAAAACTTCCCGGGGTAGGAGGGCCTCCAGCAAAGCCACCCCCACCCCCTTCAGGGTATTTCACATTGTCCAAAATCCGTAAGTCCATTCAACAAAGGAGCCTGTGCTCACTTGGGTCGTAGTCCTGGAAATCAGTCCACACACATGGAGTGTTAGCCTCCCCCCTCATCTCTGCCATCCTGGCAGCTCGTACACTGTCCCAAAAAGGAGCACTTGGCCATGGCAGTCAGAATTTCCATCTCTGCTCTGGGGAGCATGATTGCGTCCACCCCTATATCCCCAAATCGCAGACCTACCAGCAGCGTAGCTATTCCTTGTTGCCGGGCTCTCACCTTCTGGAGACTGCGGATTGCAACTCCAGCCCAATTCTCCTCATCCTCCAAAGAGGAACTGAAAACATCGGCTCCTGCTGCTGGGCTTGATCTCCAGGCCACCGCTGCCTTCTGCTCAGCAGGCCTTTCAGGTCCAACCCCGGCCTCAGCCCCAGTCCTGGCCTCAGCTCCAGCCTCGGCCTCAGGCCCGGCCTCATGCCGCTGCTGGCTCTCCACAACATCCAGGGCAATCTCCAACTCACGAACCTGTGATTCCTTCTCCAGCATCTGCTCCATTTCCAGGTGAATCTCGCAAACCTGGTCGGCCTCCTCCTCCAGTGCTTCCTCCAGCTCCTGGGTCGGCATCTCTTTCTCCCACATTTCCTCTAGCTCCTTCCGCTGCTCGGTTTGCAGGTCCCGGGCAGCCTCCTCCATAGAGCTCTCAGTTTCCTCACACATGACTGTAAAAGTCAGCCAGCCTACAGTCCCCAAAAAAACAGCTATGGGAAACCATAACAGCAACCAGTCCTCTACTCCACCACTCAAAGTTGGTGGTGGCTCCATGCCAATCTGTATCGAATCCTGCCACAGACTACGCCAAATGTAAAGCCAGTAGTCAAGGCCACTATCACAGCAGCCCAACCCACGCAGGTTCGCATTGGATTCGAACAGTCGGTAATGAAACAATAGAGCCAAGAACTGGTGAGCCATCAGCTTTAATTCTAGCTTGCACCCAGCGGGCAAGCAAAAACACACACTGGGCTCCAAAACCCACACATTCAGTGCTCACAAAGCTACTGACTTATCCGAGTTTCCTAGAATCAGAGATTTCTAGCTCACCAGACTTATTCACCTCTGTTTTCCATCTCCTCCTGCACAAACTCTTAACAAACTGGCTTCTTCCTTAGCACTCTGCCATCTTGGCTACTTCTCCTGGCCTTCACGTGGCCTTAATCTGCTCTACTCTCTAATACCTCAGGAACCAAGAGAGAGAGATCTAGCTACCGGTCCGCCCACTTTATACCATAGAATCAAAACCTTTAATCCAATTATACATTCAAGAAAGTCTCTGATACAAAGCCACCCATCTGCGGCATAATGGGATTCCTCAAGAGAGTGCACCACCCTACATCATCCAATCAGTCAAGGGTGTGGGGAAGAGCTTACTCTTAAACTAAGCCTTAGGCTATAATAACCTGGCCTGCCTACATTACAGCTTTTCCCCCACAGCCATCTCAAGCATAAGGGAAAATAATATCACCTGGATGACGGGCTTCCATGTGGGCAGCGCCATCTTTAACAAAATGAGCATATTATATTTTATCTGCCGAACACTAATAAACTCGGATAAGTCAGTAGGTTTGTGAGAACTGAGTGAGTGGGTTTTGGAGCCCAGTGTGTGTTTTTGCTTGCCCGCCAGGTGCAAGCTAGAATTAAAGCTGGTGGCTCACCAGTTCTTGGCTCCAGTGTTTCATTACCGACTGTCCGAATCTAATAGGAACCTGCACGGGTCAGGCGGCTGTGATCCTGACCTTGACTACTGGCTTTACAACCTCACATAGTTGGGGTTTTTTTCTTTTTATTCTTTCTTTCTTCTTCTTCTTCTTTTTTTTTGTTGGGGGGAGAGAGAGAAAGAGAGACAGGAAGGGAGAGGGATGAGAAGCATCAACTTGTAGTTGCGGCACTTCAGTTGTTTATTAATTACTTCTCATACGTACGTGCCTTGACCTGGGGGCTCAAGCCAAACCAGTGACCCCCTGCTTAAGCCAATGATCTTGATCTTGGTTTTAAAGCAAGCAACCTTTATACTCAAGCCAGCGACCTTGAGATCATGTTGATAATCCTGTGCTCAAGCTGGTGAGACTGCACTTTAACCCATGATCTAAGGGTTTTGAACCTGGGTCCCAGGTTGATGCTCTATCCACTGTGCCACTACCAGTCAGGTTCACTTAGTTGCCGTGTGTGTGTGTGTGTGTGTGTGTGTGTGTGTGTGTGTGTGTGTGTATGTGACCCGATTATCTACTTTCTTAGAAAATTTCCAGTATCATGTGAAAAATAATATAAATAGAGACACTTAAACATGGAATCAGAGCTGCCATCCCTTGCACAACTTACTCCAACCTTTAGAATGTTTAAACTGGACAAAATAACCTTTGGACTAGGCCTCAAGCACCATTGTATTTCAGACAACTGGTTACAAAGCTAACAGGAACTGTTTGCAAAGCTAACAGACACTCTGACTAATGAACTAAAAATTAGAGACTTTATTTAGAATCAACACCACCCTGTGTAGCTAAAGAATAACTTAGTTTATTTGCACTTATAGAAATTCCATCCTTGATTTATTAACACCAATAGAAATTTCTTTATTTTCTTCACGTAATTGTTCCCCTTCTACTTCTCATGAAAACCCCTTGCTTTCACCCCCTAATCATAATACGATTTGGGTTTCCGCCTCCGTCAGCTCTTCCCAAAGAGCTATCCTTTTGGATCTTGAATAAATGTTTGCTAACTCTCACTTTGGCCTTTTTCTAGGTTACCATATACAATTCAGTATTATAAACTAGTCACCATGATGTACATTAGATCTAGTAGTTAATTTTTTAGTTGTATGTTTGAACTGTGTTGATAAATATCTATACTTTGCTTATAGAGATTCTCTCAAGGCAATGTTGTCTGAATATGGGTCCTTCTAAGAGTTTATTTATGGCCACCAATGTCTTTAAACAAAGAGAAACACATTGCTTTGTACCTCCCACCCCAGGAATCTTCTTGTCCAAAGACATATAACCCAATTTATGAATGTTTGTTGTTCTATTTTTCAGATGTTATCCTGTAGTTATTATCCCATATAATTATATGAAAAGGTTTATATAAATATTTGTTTAAATATATTATCTTTAATAATTGCTCATATATTTTATATGCTTTTTAAAAATTTCTTAAAACTTATTTCCTTCTATTGACTTTATCCACAGACAGCTTTTAGAGCCTTGAAGCTAACTCTATAGCTGATTGCTCCGCTCCTTGACAATGTGGCCCACATTTTCAGTGTTGCTGAACTTGGGAATTGTCCAGTACATTTCGAATTTCCTCCAAGTCCTACCCCTCTGATTGGGGAGGAACTAAGGGTATTGGTAAATGATTAAAGGTAATTAAATCACCTTCGATATAGTTAGAATTCTACGAGGCTCTTTTTTAACCACCTTTATTGAGCTATAATTGACCAATCAAGTTGTTTAATGTAATTAAGGCCCTGGTGAGATAGTTTAGTTGGTTAGAGCATCATCCCAATATACAGAGGTTGCCAGTTAGATCTCCAGTCAGGGCACATATAGAAACAGGTTGATGTCTCTGTCTGTTTGTATCTCTCTGCCTTCCTCTCTCTCTAAAAAAATTAATCAATAAAAAATACTTTTTTTAAGATACTCAAAAATACTGTACAACATGATGGTTTGACACTCATACATTGCAAAATGATTTCCTTATATAGTAATTACAGAGAAGCTCATAATACTTGGAAAGACAGAACTAAAATATTTTCTCATAAATGACAGTGATAAGAAGGGCAAAGGAAAAGTCCCATTACATACTGTCTCCAAACTGATTAATTCTACATTTACAGGTTAAATACAAAGTACACCAAGTCAGGAGTGAGGAGGGCTAGGTTTTCATTCTGCCTTGCCACTTGGTTACTGGAAGCTGGACACTTTACTGTCTGGGTCTCTGTTTGTCCTTCTGTGAAATGTGGTGACAATACCAGTCTCATAGAGATATTCTGTGAATTAAATCTCTGTAAAAGTTCTAGAAGGATATATAAGCTTCGCTACATACTAATGTTTTTTTTCATTCCCTTTCCCTTCTTTGTCTTCCTGAACTAATATGACAAGCCCTGAGCCAAGCATTCACAATCAGGTAGCTTGCAGACAACCCTTGATTAGCTAACAGTGTACCCAGGATCCTGTAGTGAAAACAGTAGAGGCTTTAGTTGTATCTGCCAGTGCTAATCCATGAACTCTAACTCAGCACTAGATTCTAAGATAAACACACAGGGTACATTTAAGATATTGAAATGCTTAGTAAGCTGGGTTTATCAAAGGCACAGAAACAGATCTTGTTATTTTAATAATATGACTCCCGTCTAAATTATGCCATTAGTCATGTAAATATTAATTAATAGCAATATATTATATCACTGTAGCTAAGGATTTTAAAGCATGAGAAGCACTAACAAAACAAGGTAATATGCCCATCTAAATCCAGTGGTCTTTAAAACCAATGTGATATAATCTGAATCTTAACCTCTCTACTGGGTGCATAAAGGAAACATGCTGGTAGAGACCTTAACTGGATTGCAGGTAGATTTGCATTGTGCTGATGAACATAGGAGGAATCTGTACACGTTCAGGTGGGAGACGTGGGGAAGGGTATGAAAGGTGGTCCCTGAGGAAGATCATGCCTGGATCTGAGGACAGGCAGCATGAAGGTGGGGTGGGGTTGCTGCTGCCTCGGTAGAAAGCACAGAATTGTTGCGGAGTAATGAACTTCTGAAATTGCTAGCAAGTCTTCAGTATAAGCATCCAGAAATGAGAGATGTTCCAAAGCACTCTTAGATCCTTTCCTTTTACTAACTCGGGGGCTGTTGTAAAAGAGGTTTACTCAGAAATGAGCTAAGACTCTCTTAGGGGAGCTGCTGGATGTTTCAACAGTGTGGGGGCTGGGTTTCAGATAAGAGACATCAGAAAGGAAGATGAGCCAGGAAAAATGCCAGCCCTGCCCTTGAGATGGGAAGATGGGTGTTATATGGAGATGAGCTAGGTGGGTGTTATACTGAGATAGAGCCAGAGCCATGTTTCCAAAGGAAGTCACTGTACAGCAAGTCTTATGGCAGCTGGAAGGGCAGGCCTGCAGGGAAGGTGTTCTGAGGGGACCTGCCCTCACCTGAATCATTGAGAAAACTAAGAGGGATGGGCCTGACAAGACAAGCAAAAGACACTGGCAAAGACAACAGGCAGGACTACATATCACCCATCCAAAGAATAGGGAACCCACCAGTATGACCCTGAGGAACAGTAGGAAATGAGGCCAAATTATTAAGGCCCTAGAATTCAGAATGAAGGAAATTGGTTTCTTACTATTTACATGCTTATAAACCACAATAATTTTTTATTTGTATTTTTCTGAAGTGGCGGGGCGGGGGGGGGTCAGACAGAAAGACTCCCATATGCCCTGACAGAGATCCACCTGGCATGCCCACCAAGGAGTGATGCTCTGACCATCTGAGGCGTTGCTGTGCTGCAATCAGAGCCATTCTAGCACCTGAGGCAGAGGCCATGGAGCCATCTTCAGCACCCGGGCCAACTTTGCTCCAATGGAACCTTGGCTGCGGGAAGGGAAGAGAGAGATAGAGAGAAAGGAGAGGAGGGAGGGGGGAGAAGCAGATGGGTGCTTCTCCTGTGTGCCCTGGCCGGGAATTGAACCCAGGACTTCCACACAAGAGGCCAATGCTTTACTGCTGAGCCAACCAGGCAGGGCCTAAACCACAATTATTTAAATATGTAGGGCCACCTGACTAGGTGGTGGCACAGTGAATAGCATGTTAGCCTGGATGCAGATGACCCAATTTTGAAACCTCGAGGTTATCAGCTTGAACGTGGGCTCATCCAGCTTGAGCGTGGGATCATAGACATAACCCCAGGTTCGCTGGATTGAGCCCAAAGGTCGCTGACTTAAAGCCTAAGGTCACTGGCTTGAGCCCAAGGTTACTAGCTTGAGCAAGGGGTCACTGGTTCGGCTGGAGCTACCGGTCAAGACACATATGAGAACACAATTAATGAACAACTAGGGTGCTGCAATGAAGAATTGATGCTTCTCATCTCCCCCTTCCTGTTTGTCAGTCCCTGCCTGTCCCTCTCTCTTTCTCTCTCTCTCTCTCTCTCACAAAAGAATGAAAGAAAGAGAGAGAGTGTGTAAAGCCAGTAGCCGGGGTCACCATCACAGCAGCCTGACCCACGCAGGTTCGCATTGGATTCGAACAGTCGGTAATGAAACACAGGAACCACGAACTGGTGAGCCATCAGCTTTAATTCTAGCTTGCACCCGGCGGGCAAGCAAAAACACACACTGGGCTCCAAAACCCATACATTCAGTGCTCACAAAGCTACTGACTTATCCGAGTTTCCTAGAATCAAAGGTTTCTAGCTCACCAGACTTATTCACCTCTGTTTCCCATCTCCTCCTGCACAAACTCTTCACAAACTGGCTTCTTCCTCAGCACTCTGCATCTTGACTACTTCTCCTCCACATGGCCTTAATCTGCTCTCCTCTCCAATACTAATCTCAGGAACCCAGGAACCGAGAGAGAGAGCAAGCTCCCGGGCTGCCCCAGTTTATAGCATAGATAATCCAAACCTTTAATCCAATTATACACACAAGAAAGTCTCTGATAATGGGATTCTTCAGGAGAGTGCACCACCCTACATCATCCAATCAGTCAAGGGTGTGGAGAAGAACTTACTCTTAAAACCAAGCCTTAGGCCATAAAGACCTGGCCTGCTTACATTACAGCCTTTCTCCACACCCATCCCAAGCATAAGGGCAAATAATATCACCTGGGTGATGGGCTTCTTTGTGGGCAGCACCATCTTTAACAAAGTAAGCATAATATAAGTGAGCATAATATATTTTATCTGCCCAACAGAGAGAGAGAGAAAGAAAGAAAGAAAGAAAGAAAGAAAGAAAGAAAGAAAGAAAGAAAGAAAGAAAGAAAGAAAGAAAGAAAGACGTAGGGCCCAGGCTTCCTGAGGTGTACAATTGGGGACATGCTCCTTGTCGTGTTGCCAGTAAAAACATTGGTGCTCCAAGAGGATGTGCAAAGTTTTGCATCCTTTGCTTTTCTGAAAATAGATGAAGAGAAAACCAAACTAAAAAAAATTCCACTCTAAGATGATCTTTTTTAAAAAGACTTGGCTGTTCAGTTCCTGGCCTGCTTCCCAGAGGAGGCAAGGAGAACTAAGGTGGAAAATGAGATGGGTCTGTTCATATCTTACCCAACTCCCTCTGGCCATCTCAGAGCTATATGGAGTTAGCTAAAGTGACTTTTGCAGACTTATATGCTTTAAATTTTTTTTAAAGGGACACTCTGGATTTCAGCATTGGTCCTCCCACTTAACTGAGGAGGCAGCTCTTAGATCCTAAGTTCTAGGAAGACAGACTCTGTGACCTCTGCCAAATTCTCTCCTTTCTTGAAAGCCAGCAGCTCCCCTAGGAGTCAGCATGAAGCAGAGGATGTAATCAGAATGTGAGTTTACATGCGATTTCCTTGTAAAGGATTAAGAGGCCAATTAAAGCCCAGATACTGCACACTAAGCCTTGTGTTTCAGGAATTCCAAGACAAACTGGGAACACAGGGTACTGGCTCCAAGTACTCACGAGTATGCACATGAAGACAGGGCCACTATGAGTCCCCTCTCTGAGTTCTCACGCAGGACCCTCCTGGGGGAAAGCAGGAGAAAAGTCTCATTTGTTTCCTGAAGTTTCCTGGTGCAGGTCTACTCCCAACCCACCACAACAACCACATGGCAGCCATCTGCCCCACCTCCCAAACACGCTGCCTTCCCTGACAGTCCCTCCCACCTCCCCTCCCACCGAGCTTGGCGAGCTGACCAAGAAAGGGAAGCCTGAATGAGGATTGTATTAGCAATAAATAACAAAAAGAAGCCTGACCTGTGGTGGCGCAGTCGATAAAGCATCGACCTGGAATACTGAGGTCACCGGTTCAAAACCCTGGGCTTACCTGGTCAAAGCACCTATGAGAAGCGACTGTTAGTTGATGCTGCTCACTCCTCCCCCACACACTTCCTCTCTCTCTCTCTCTCTCTCTCTCTCACTCTCTCTTTCTCTCTTTCCCTCCTCTCTCTAATATCAATAAATTTAAAATGTCTTTTAAAAAACCAAAAAACAAAAAGAAAGGGTAGTCCCTACCTCCACATCTGTATTTTAATGAAAATGCCACCTGTCACAGAGAACAGTTTTACTGGGAAGTGATCATATACAAGTACATACGTTGCACTATCTAAACAATAATGAAAATAAAGAGAAAACAAGTGAAATATTTTTATTTATCTTTACTCCTTCCTAGCCCCTGCCCAAATACACTTTTCTCTTACATTTTACAGAGCTTTAATCACAAGACATAGGCAACTTCCTATTCGTCCATCATTGCAGAGTATTATGTACCTTTCCCCTGGTTGCTACTTAGCCTAACAGAGTGTATTGCTTAGAGAGCAAACACCCCAGGCCTTGGACAAGTAAGAATCACTGTCCACCCCTCCTCCTACCCACCCTCTAATGTGACTCCTCTTCTGGTGGAAATTTCTTTTCAGTCCAATATGACCATCAGATTTATAGGAGTTATAAGAAGTTTGATGGTTAAACTGAATTCATTTGAAGCTGAAAAAATGCTCAAAAACATTTTTCTGTTGTGCATACAACATCAAATGGGTATGAAACCTGGACTGCTCATCTTTTCCTAAAGCCAAGAGCGTATATTGCAAGTATTAGCAACCCTTCTCAGTCCTGGTTTTACCCTAATCAGGCTCTTGTGGACAGCTTCCCACTTTCTTCATTTCTTTGACTGACATGCTGGAGATACAGGAAGAGGTTCAGTACCAGACCAAACAGAGTAGAGACTGCTCAGGTCTGGACTGTTGAGATAGAGTAACTCCCAAAATGCCTGTGGGACTCCGCCTCACTTCTGCCTTGGGCTACATATCAGGCACCATGATCAATTTCCACTATCCTTCTCTTCCCATAGCAGGAATGTCTTCTCAAGTAAAAAGCTCTGTCTTCCCAGGAAGTTGTTGAGCATTTCAGATAAGCCAACATTCTAGTATACCTGGAAGTGAGGTTCTCCCCACCTGCCCCACCGATACTCCCTAAGGGGTCACTATTTCCTTGCTGTGCTCTCCCATTCTGACCAGCTCCTTTCCTGGACCATAACAGATATGCCAGGTTAGCCATTTAGACCCAGGCCAGTTTCCTCAGCCAGCACTGAGTGCCCCAAATGATCCCTTAACTTAAATTTCCATCTGGAAAACATATAAATCTATTTATACACAGCCGACTTCTGCAGTAAGAGTCCAAGAAATAAACCAATTTGCTCCTTAAATGACAAGAATATCCTAGAAGGCTCTGTGTGTGTGTGTGTGTGTGTGTGTGTGTGTGTGTGTTTATGTGTGTGTGTACATGTATACATATATGCATGCATATTTTTTGCCTGCCTTGGATGGCCTTGAGTCTTCTTTAACCCACGAGGCAAGGCAGCAACTGGATGAGCCAGTGACAGAGAAGGATGATTTGGATGGCATGGCTATGAGAAATAAGTGCTGAGTTAAAATCTATAATCATTTCAAGCCCCTAATAGGTCTACTGAGCCCTGTGTTTTCCTATTCTTTGTAATTTCTCCTTTTCAATCTATTTAGAGACTGTAGCCATATAAACTGTAAAACTTGCTCTCAAAAGGATGATTTTATTGCCCTGGCCGAGTAGCTCAGTTGGTTAGAGCATCATCCCAATACACCAAGGTTGCGGGATTAATCCCCAGTCAGGGCACATACAGTAATCATCCAAGGGATGCATAAATAAATGGAACAACATTAAAAATAAGTGGTTTTTTTCTTCTCTCTCTCTCTCTCCCTCTTTCTCTCTCCCTTCTCTCTAAAATCAATCAATGCATTTAAAAAGAAATTTAAACATGTTTTTATTCTGTTGAAAAGCAAACCAAGATAGACGGAAGGAAGGAAGAATGGATGGAAGGAAGGAAGGAAGGAAGGAAGGAAGGAAGGAAGGAAGGAAGGAAGGAAGGAAAGAAGGAAGGAAGGGAGGGAGGGAAGAAGGAAGAAAAGAAGAAAGGAAGGAAGCAAAGATGATCAAACCTTGGGTTCTAAAACATAAGGTTTTGCTGATCTTGCAAAATACATAATTTGTATACTCATATAAACAAAGAGAAGTCCATTTAGGTAAGAACTTAGCTTTGGGAGTGAAATGATGGTTCACTGAGTTAGCTACAGTAGCCAGTATTTCACACTATCTACTAAAATGTTGTCCATCTTTTAGTGTCTGAACTTCAAGAGCTGTACAAAATAATTGACAGGCCCTGGCCAGTTGGCTCAGTGGTAGAGCGTCGGCCCGGAATGTGGAAGTCTCGGGTTTGATTTCTGGCCAAGACATTCAGGAGAAGTGCCCATCTGCTTCTCCATCCTTCCCCCTCTCCTTTCTCTCTATCTCTCTCTTCCCCTCTGGCAGACAAGGCTCCATTGGAGCAAAGTTGGCCCAGGTGCTGAGGATGGTTCCATGGCCTTGCCTCAGTGCTAGAATGGCTCCGATTGCAGCGGAGCAACACTCCAGAGGGGGAGCATCGCTCCCTGGTGAGCATGCCAGGTGGATCCCGGTGGGGTACATGAGGGGGTCTGTCTGTCTGCCTACCCCCCACCTTCTCACTTCAGAAAAATACAAAAAAAAATTATTGACAGCCTCCTGAGCCCCCAAGAGCCCACCCAGGTGTCCCATGCACTCCTCCGCCAAAGGGAGGTTATGTTTTTGCAGTTAGACACTGCAGTGAGGCACATCCTCTGGTAAGGACTGGAGTGCTAATCCTGTCTAGCAAATTCTGCAGGGCAGGTGTTTCTGAATGAACATCGAGAGAGGCCACTCATAGCAAGATTAGATAACAAGCTGAAAATAGTCCTGGGCACAGCCTGACCCAGAACATTGTGACTGCCACATGCGTGCTGCCACAAAGGCTATCGGTATGGAATGTGTTCTTGTCTGATGATAGTCTTGATTTTATTAAGTGTGATTTACAGTTAGTTAATTTGCATAACAATGGCTGCTTTTAGTACGCAGGTTGTATTATTGGGAATCATTTTTTTATACTTCTGAAAATGATTCTTTTCAAGAGTTTTGTTCATTGTTTTCAGGTCTTAACTTACCTTTCAAAAGAACAGTATTTTCACTGTACTAATAAAGCCAATGGAATTAGCTTCCTGAGTTAAACTTATAAATAAGTAAATTTACCTCTGGCCTTTTAGATATTAAGTACTCTGTATACAAAAAGAATGTTTATTTGGCTAATTAATCATGACTGATGAGAAAATTAGTTTGAATTAAGAGACACTATGTTTCCTGTATAAATAATATGTTTTCTATAGAAGGAAGGAGCTCAGTCCTGAGGTCTCTCCTTATTCTTATACTGCCAAAATTAAGTTTCTTTGATTAATTCTCTGTGTGAGTATTTAGCCAGTGAGGGGACCTCAAGGGGCAGTTAGTGCTCTTACCTGCAGATTATAATCACGTCCCACCATTAATGAGGGTCCATAGAGAATGAAAATGTGAGGGTTGTACTGAACTATATTTTCTTTTTCTACTCTGCATTTTCTTTACCATGAGCATCAGGGACTCTGGATTTAGAATGTAGTTTCAGCAGGACAGAAAAAACAGGTTAGTATTTTTTCTTTTTTATTGACAGCTTCTTGAGTGGTAGCTTAGTCAAGCGAGTAGGATGTAAAGGCTCTAATTGTCAGAATGGCCATTCCTGAGACCCAGGCTCTGAAATTGGCAAGGAATTTACAAAGTGAAGAAATAGGAATACTCTAAAAGTTTCCTTTGGATTTCAGCTATGTGGGGTTCACCTTGCTACGGTTCTGTGGGGGAAACCACTCCGCTCCCCCTAGGAATTACTCTGTGGGGCTTTCTTGTCCTTATATACTCAGTCTGCAGGGATGAGGGCTCCAGGTCCTAGGTCTGGTTTCTGTGTATTCACTATATTTTTCAGAAGACCTCAGAGGGAACCACTCAGAATGGTATACCTCCATGAGTCCATTCAGTGTGTTTCTTCCAACCATATTTTTTTTTTCAGAGCTGTCCAGGGGTGTGTGTGTGTGTGTGTGTGTGTGTGTGTGTGTGTGTGTGTGTGTGTTCGGAATCACACAGCTAGTAAGTGACAGACCAGAATTAACACCTAGGCTCCATTGGACTCCAAAGCCTGAGAACTGGGTGGGTGCTAGGCAGCAGTGAGGATATAAAAGGGAACTCCAAAGAGGAGACCCCTACCAACCCTGTGTAGCTCAAAAAGAACTTCCAGAATATAGTCCTATTTCTTCACCTTGTGTAAATTCCTTGCAAATTCTGGCTTGGAGTTTCAGAGCCCACAGGTGGAAGAAAAAGAGAAACTGGACAGTAAATGTCATCTCTCCTGCTGATTTTATTTAGTGCTGAACCTGCAAACAAGGAAAAATCCTTAGATAAACAAAAGAGACGGGAAGCTTGGGAAGTTCCCTCCCCCTTCTCAGAGCTCACCAACTCAGAGCAAATAATGCTGTTTACCTTAGGGAACTTTTTGCTTCTGTAAACTGAAGGCTTCTCCAGAGTTCAGAAAGAAAGAACTGAACTCTTATCTAATATGAGAGCAGCACGCTCCCACAGACTGGGGGAGGCAAGGAAGGGTGTAGCTCGTGGACAATAATACAGGGGCCTTGTAGAGTCACCTGATGTCTGGCTTCTGCTTCTCTGCAGCATAGACCAGCTCGGGTTACGGGATAGATGCATGTTTCTAAACATAAAAATTTTCCTCTTCTCCTGTTGAACTGCCCTTGACCAAGTTCAAGCAAGGATCCAATAGAAAGTGCTGGTGTCTTCAATGGCCTGGGAACCACATTGTCCAAGGCCTATCATCTGGGCATGTCCACCAACCTGCAGGATTTATTTATTAGCCACTATAAGAAATGCCTGAGGATTGAGCTTATCTTTAATTTCAAATGAATTAATCATTTGGGTCGATGGTAAATGCTTGGGTGCCACAGTGGTTTTTATCAATCTCCTGTTTAAGTTCGGGGTTAGCAAACTGCTGCCGTAGGCTCCTGCCTGATTCTATATGGGCTGTGGGCTATGAATGGCTCTTGCCTGTTTAAGTGGTCAGGGAAAGAAAATTGAGAAAAGAATTCTGTGGTGCATGAAAATTACATGAAATTCAAATTTCAGTGTCCATACATTAAGTTTGTTTGTTTGTATATTTGTTTGTTTTGGAACACAACCATGGCCTTCCATTTATGGATTTTCTCTGACCGCTTTCACCACAGAGTTGAAGAGTTGCAATACAGAGACCCTGTGATCCACGAAGCTGCAAGTATTTACTATCTGACACTTTAAGAAAAAGTTTGCCACCCTCTGGTTTAAAGGATTGAATTCCCTTGCAGTTCAAGAACGGAGGTGAGAGGAACCTTCAAAGGAACTTAATAGATCAGAATAAAACTTGTGGCATGAAAAATGCCACTAATCTGAATGGATTGCTGATGTTCAAAGTGATTACGATAAAAAGTAAGAACTTTAGGAAATATTCTGAAGTATGGCAGCTTCCTGCAGTGAGCCTGATTTAGGAGTATACTGAGGGATCTCTAAAGAAAGCAACACTTACTGCTCAGTCCTTGAATTTTTGTTAATTTTCTCCTCACTTCTTAATTTATTTTGATGCTCATCTAGTTTTAATGTCTCTAAATTTGCAGCTATTAAAGTATGCTTTGGGGATACATAGGGATTTCTGGGAGATACAGACAAGGCCTTGTGTGAGCTGGGCCTAGCTCATGACCACAGTCCTGGTCTCCACTGTCTGAGAAGTGAAGGGTCACAACTTCGGCCTGATCTCCTTTGGCCACTTTGCAGGTGTTTTTTGTTTGGTTGGTTGGGTTTTTTTTTTTCTTTTTGTTATGTTTGCATCCAGGAAAAACTCTAGCATGTGTCCTATGGATTCCCTGGTTTGAACCAGCTTACCTGGCATCATGCCATGTGAAGCTCTCTCACACACAAGCTAATTGGCATTCTGTGGAACCTCTGACTGCTTATGGACAGTAAGGCAACTAGAATGTGGCAGAACAGTTGGGAGCATTCGATGCGTCTATTCCGGTTTTATAGTGGGTTGCCTGGAAGATCGGACTTCATTAGGGGCTGGCCGTTGACAGTTGCACCACTGGCGCAGGCAGCAAGCCGTCCTTCCATCCCTAAGGGTTGCCCTGTGTGCTGAGCGCTGCTGGAGGACTGCTCTCATCAATCCCACATCAGCAGAAGGCACAGGCCAGGGTTTACCGATTGAGTCTGAGTGAGTTGGCCCAGAGGCTTTGTGAGTCCTTTTCACTATTTCTAAAGGCATGACATTTGCCCAAAAGCTTTGCAGGTAAAGAAAATGTCAAGTTCCTCTCTGTTTTTAACTGGAATCATAAGAACTGCGTGAAATAAGAAGAAAATGAAACTTGTTTTGGTTGAGTTCTGTCCATGTACTAACTCCATCCATCACCATTTGTATAGTTGAGGAAACGGAGATTCAGAGAAGTTGCATAACTTGCCCAGGGTCACAACACTTGTAGCAGAATTTATATTTATTCAGTCTGTCCTACTACAGAGCCCTGTTTCTGCCTTTATATCATGTTTCTTCATCTTTTCCTGCAGCTCAGGGCTTGGGCTAGAAGCCGATGTGTCTTTGAGTTAGAATCAGGAAAATGCTTAATGGATATATAAAAGTTTTTCAAATGGAAGAGGAAATAAAAGATGATCTAGTGCTAAAATTTTGGGGTATTATCTTAAGATCAGTTTTTCATATACAGCATTACATTGTATAGCTCCCTAATAAACAGTTCTACTGATAGAGAGGAGATGGTCCCTATGAAGGACAGTGACCTGGACTGAAGAATCAGAAAAGTGAGGAAACAGATAACCAATGATGTGATCAATGATGATGCCTATAATTTGACTCTGGTCTCTCTCTCGAGTGTATAATCATCTATCATTAGCTTAGAGTAACAGTCACATTAACATCTGGACTATATTGATATTTCTTTACTAGTCTGAAAGAATCCATAAAGTGAACCTAGTATGTGCATACAGCTGTGTTTGGGACTCTAAAACTCTGCCAGGAATTCTGGTCACATCTGGCACTGGCAGTTACAAAGTTCTGCACAAACTTATCAGGTTAAGACAGCATGTCAATGTTCTGTGTTCTTTTATGTGATGATCAGTCAAGAGGAGACACAGAAGAGTCTCCGGAAAACTGAGTTTATTATACTCACAGTCCCAGAAATAGGAGGCATGCCAACCACACAGAGCCCGTAGGAAAGTGTCTGCCTTGCAGGAGCAAGGGGAGTGCTGAGGCTGGGAAGACAAGGCAAGGCAGCGTGCACACTTTTAGATCGGAAAATTTGGATAATTTTAGGGGGCTTTGGTTGATAGGCATGGTCTCTAGTTAGTTATAACTAGTAATGGGATGATTAAGGAAAAGGAATACAGACTCCAAAATTGTGTGGGCACATAGTGGAGGTGTGGCTCTGGATGGTTAGTGGGCATATCAAAGGCATGCTCCCTACTGGGTGTTGGCTAGCTCTAAAAATTAGATAGGCCAGGGAGGGGGAGTTTCTCCCAAGCCAGAAAGATTATCTTAAGGTGTCAACACATCATAATAAAAAAAAAACTAAAATTTTAAATATAAACAATACAGTGAAAGATTGAACAAGTAAGATATTAACAGCGCCCAAGCCAGCCTGACCAGGCTGTGGCGCAATGGATAGAGCATTGGACTGGGATGTGGAGGACCCAGATTCGAGACCCCGAGGTCACCAGCTTGAGCACAGGCTCATCTGGTTTGAGCAAAAACTCACCAGCTTGAGGCCAAGGTCACTGGCTCAAGCAAGGGGTCACTCAGTCTGCTGTTGTCTCCAAGTCAAAGCACATATTAGAAAGCAATCAATGAACAACTAAGGAGCCGCAACAAAGAATTGATGTTTCTCATCTCTGTCCCTTCCTGTCTGTCTGTCCCTATCTGTAAAGCCAGTAGTCAGGGTCAGGATCAAAGCCGCCTGACCTGTGCTGGTTCGCATTAGATTCGAAAAGTCAGTAATGAAACAACAGAGCCAAAAACTGGTGAGCTATCAGCTTTAATTCTAGCTTGCACCTGGCGGGCAAGCAAAAACACACACTGGGCTCCAAAACCCACTCATTCAGTGCTCACAAAGCTACTGACTTATTCGAGTTCCCTAGAATCAAAGGCTTCTAGCTCACTGTTGGGCAGAAAAATATATTATGCTCACTTTGTTAAAGATGGCGCTGCCTACATGGAAGTTTGTTGATATTAATGTGTGTTCTGGAATAGGCTGTGGGCAGGCCGGGTCGTTATAGCCTAAGGCTTAATTTAAGAGTAAGCTCTTCCCTACACCCTTGACTGATTGGATGATGTAGGGTGGTGCACTCTCCTGAGAAATCCCATTATACAGAGACTTCCTTGTTTGTATAATTGGATTAAAGGTTTTGATTCTATGGTATAAAGTGGAAAGACCAGTAGCATGATCTCTCTCTCTCGGTTCCTGAGGTTAGTATTAGAAGAGAGTAGAGCAGAGTAAGGCCACGTGGAGGAGAGGAAGCAGCCAAGATGGTGGACTGCTGAGGAAGAAGCCAGTTTGTGTAGAGATGAGATGGGAAACAGAGGTGAATAAGTCTGGTGAGCTAGAAACCTTTTGATTCTAGGAAACTCGGATAAGTCAGTAGCTTTGTGAGCACTGAATGTGTGGGTTTTGGAGCCCAGTGTGTGTTTTTGCTTGCCTGCCGGGTGCAAGCTAGAATTAAAGTTAATGGTTCACCAGTTTTTGGCTCCGTTGTTTTATTACAGACTGTTTGAATCCAATGGGAACCTGCACAGGCCAGGCGGCTGTGATGGTGGTTGCGACTACTGGCATTACACTCACCAGACTTATTCACCTCTGTTTCCCATATCCTCCTGCACAAACTCTTCCTCAGCACTCTGCCATCTTGGCTGCTTCCTCTCCTCCATGTAGCCTTAATCTGCTCTACTCTCTATACTAATCCCAGGAACCGAGAGCACAAGCTCCCGGCCTGCCCCACTTTATACTGTAGAAATCCAAACCCTTAATTCTATCCAAGGCACAATGGGATTCCTCAGGGGAGTGCACCACCCTACATCATCCAATCAGTCAAGGGTGTGGGGAAAAGCTTACTCTTAAAACCAAGCCTTAGGCTATAATGACCCGGCCTGCTTACATTATAGCCTTTCCCCCACACCCATTCTAAACATAAGGGCAAATAATATCACCTGGGTGACGGGCTTCCATGTGGGCAGCGCCATCTTTAACAAAGTGAGCATAATATATTTTATCTGCCCAACACTATCTGTCCCTCTCTCTGACTCTCTGTCTCTGCCACAAAACAAAAACCAAATAAAAACAAACAACAACAACAACAACAAAAACAGTGCTGAAACCAGAGGCTGAGAGAAATAATTCTGCTCATTGGAAGAAAGAAGATGTAAAGCCAGTAGCCGGGGTCACAATCACAGCCGCCTGACCCGTGCAGGTTCACATTGGATTCGAACAGTCAGTAATGAAACAATGGAGCCAAAAACTGGTGAGCCATCAGCTTTAATTCTAGCTTGCACCCGGCGGGCAAGCAAAAACACACACTGGGCTCCAAAACCCACTCACTCAGTGCTCACAAAGCTACTGACTTATCCGAGTTTCCTAGAATCAAAGGTTTCTAGCTCACCAGACTTATTCACCTCTGTTTCCCATCTCCTCCTGCACAAACTCTTAACAAACTGGCTTCTTCCTCAGCACTCTGCCATCTTGGCTACTTCTCCTCCACATGGCCTTAATCTGCTCTCCTCTCTAATACCTCAGGAACCAAGAACCAAGAAAGAGAGCAAGCTCCCGGACTGCCCCAGTTTATAGCATAGAAAATCCAAACCTTTAATCCAATTATACATACAAGAAAGTCTCTGATACAAAGCCACCCATCTGAGGCATAATGGGATTCCTCCCTACATCACCACCCTACATCATCCAATCAGTCAAGGGTGTGGGGAAGAGCTTACTCTTAAACTAAGCCTTAGGCTATAACAACCCGGCCTGCCCACAGCCTGTTCCAGAACACACATTAATTTCAACGAACTTCCATGTGGGCAGCGCCATCTTTAACAAAGTGAGCATAATATATTTTAATCTGCCCAACAGAAGAGCAGGAATGACATGAAAGGAGCCAACCAGGGAAAGCATGTACAGGGGGCTGTGCGGGTGCTGTGTAGGTGATGTGGGTGATGTGTGGATGATGTGCAGGATTTGGGCTGAAAATATTGTTTCCTTTAGAACAGTGGTTCTTAACCTTTTTTGAGGTACAAAACCCACCAGTTTCATATGTGCATTCACCGAACCCTTCTTTAGTGATAAATAAAAATGATTTTCTTTTTCCAAATTCAAGACATAGGTATATGTTTTTTTACTGGTGCACAAAATGAGCCATGCATGAACATCACCATGCTTAAAGAACAAAACCAACAGAGTGCATGAACTCACAACAAATTATGGTATTACTTTATTCTGGCCTCCGCGGCAGAGGCTTCTCCAAACCCCTGAGACCGACTCATTGAATCCTTAGGGTTCGATAGAACCCAGGTATTCGGCAGATAAAATATAATATGCTCACTTTGTTAAAGATGGTGCTGCCCACATGGAAGCCCGTCACCCAGGTGATATTATTTGCCCTTATGCTTGTGATGGCTGTGGGGGAAAAGTTGTAATGTAAGCAGGCCGGGTGGTTATAGCTTACGGCTTTGTTTTAAGAGTAAGCTCTTCCCCACACCCTTGACTGATTGGATGATGTAGGGTGGTGCACCCTCCTGAGGAATCCCATTATACAGAGACTTCCTTGTTTGTATAATTGGATTAAAGGTTTTGAGTCTATGCTATAAAGTGGGAGAGACCAGTAGCTTGACCTCTCTCTCTCGGTTCCTGGGTTCCTGAGATTAGTATTAGAGAGAAGAGCAGAGTAAGGCCACGTGGAGGAGAGGAAGCAGCCAAGATGGCAGAGTGCTGAGGAAGAGTTTGTGCAGGAGGAGATGGGAAACAGAGGTGAATAAGTCTGGTGAGCTAGAAGTCTTTGATTCTAGGAGACTCGGATAAGTCAGTAGGTTTGTGAGCACTGAATGTGTGGGTTTTGGAGCCCAGTGTGTGTTTTTGCTTGCCCACCGGGTGCAAGCTAGGATTAATGCTGATGGCTCACCAGTTTTTGGCTCCGTTGTTTCATTACCGACTGTTCGAATCTAATGTGAACCTGCACGGGTCAGGCGGCTGTGATGGTGGCCGCTTTACACCAGGTTAAGAACCACTGCTTTAGAATATTGTCTTTGTGCCATTGTTTTAAGCAAATATATACAACCTATTAGTGCCATAAGAGAAGTGTGAATGTAGAAAGTGCCTTGGAAGCTTAGAGTGTTAAAAAACAAAATTCAACCAAGTTAATTTGAGACTCTAATTGGCTTTATTAAGCAATTCATGAATCAGGAAGCAGCCCATCTAGCAACTACATGGGCACAAGGAAGAACTGTACAAAATTGGAAGGTTTTTAGAGGTAGGAAGAGAGTAGGACTAAGTTAAGAGTGAAATATTTCTGGTAAGGACAGCTTTTCTTAGGGGACAACAGGGACTCTTACCAGGCAGATTACCTCACTAGTTCTGGCCAGGAAATTTCAGACATATTGGCTGAAATTCAGGCTAAAACTGCAATCAGATTAGTTATTAAATTTTGGTTTAGTGATGCAGCTTAGCAAAAGTGGCTCTATTTTGGCCTATTGTGTTTGCTTCTTTATTTTTTTATTTGGAAGGTCAGAAGCAGTTGAATAATGAGCTCTGCCAGACAGAACTCTACTAGGCTGAAGGTGAGACCTACCTTTGTATCTCAGACTGCTTCTGGCACAGTGCCTGGTACTTAGTGGGTGCTTGTTAAATCACTGACATGTGTGTTCAGTGAATCAAGGGTCCTTTGGCAGGGCCCATTGAGAATTTTAAGAAAACAGAAAAAATATGAAAAATAGGAGAAAATGTTTATATATCTGTGAATGAAAAAGGGCTGTGCAATAAATCTGACAACTGCAATGAGCTACCAAAAGTAACCTGACGATGATCTGATCATAGATTCCTAACTGGACAGGCCATAGCGGGCAGTCACACCCAGGCCTGTAACTTCTTTAGTCAAAGGTTTATCTTTGCCTTAAGGAAGCCCTGTGCATTTTTCTTGCGCATTTAGGTTAGCACATCTCTGAAGTACCAGAATAATTCTTTCAGTCCCCTCAGAGGCATAACCACCCTCACAAGAGCAAATAATCTTCTTAACTATTCTATAATCCAGTCATAGAGATTTCCCACCTTTCTTTCTCTTTCCTTCTCTCCCACCTTTGTGCAATCTTCCTCACTTCCCTCCTTAATTCCAAATGTATAAAAAGAACTGAAAAAGTACCATTTGCCAGAGTATTTGAGATCTTGCTTCCCAGGATGTTGTCAGTTTGGCTCAAATAAATTCCTGTAAAAATTCTCTGTAGGTTTGGATGTTTTTACATATACATATCCAGTGAGCAACTGCAAGCTCCATCCCTGAGCTATTGCTGTAAGGTACCAAAAAGCTGCAAAATAATATTAATATTCTGGAAGAAAAGGCCAGTCTATTCTGTCCTTTCTTTGGAAAATGGAAGAAAAAGAATATAGAAGTCTCCTGACTCATAAGGACAACTAGGATCATTTGGTTTTAAGTTCTCTGAAAGGATTAAGGTTATTTGATGAACTCCTTTTCTCTTTCAATAAAAGACTAAATTAACGTACCACCCTACACTGATTTTAGCTCTTCCTCCCTTCCTGGAATCCTGAGATTAACGTGTACCTCCAGGCAAAGGAGGAGAGATAGGTACTAAAAGGGATTTGTGCATGTCTTTGATTATATTACCTTGAAAGTTTTAACGTTTCTTGTAAATCGCCTAGACAAATGTTAATCTTGTTAATATAACATAAATCTTGTCAAATGTTGTAATCTTGTTAATGATTGTGTCATGCGGTCATGCCCCCCAACCTGTATGTGGTCAAAGGGTATATAACCAGCCCCTGAAATATACTCAGGGTGCATGATTTGGGCCTGCTATGCCCCGTGTCAGCCATACGCTGCCGGCATATTTAACAAGTCTCCTCCTTCAATAAAACTCTTCAAAATTCATCTGGACTGGGTGTCTCTACATGGACTAGATGAAGTGAGGTACAGTGCCTTTCAGAATCTGGGGTACGGTACTTTATAACACTATCAGGATAAATTAATTATTTTATCCACTGTCTCAGTATATAACAGTACCCAACTATCTTTTATTGATTTTCATTAAAATGTGAAAAAGGTGGTATGGTTTTAGAAAGGCAGAAACCACAGACTCTAAAGCCAGTAGTCACGCCACCATCACAGCCGCCTGGCTCATGAAGGTTCGCATTAGATTTGGACAGTCGATAATGAAACACCGAAGCCAAGAACTGGTGAGCCATCACCTTTAATTCTAGCTTGCACCCAGCAGGCAAGCAAAAACACACATTGGGCTCTGTAAAGCCAGTAGCTGGGGCCACCATCACAGCCGCCTGACCCACGCAGGTTCGCATTTGATTCGAACAGATGGCAATGAAACTAAGGAGCCACAAACTGGTGAGCCATCAGCTTTAATTCTAGCTTGCACCTGGCGGGCAAGCAAAAACACACACTGGGCTCCAAAACCCACACATTCAGTGCTCACAAAGCTACTGACTTATCCGAGTTTCCTAGAATCAAAGGTTTCTAGCTCACCAGACTTATTCACCTCTGTTTCCCATCTCCTCCTGCACAAACTCTTAACAAGCTGGCTTCTTCCTCAGCACTCTGCCATCTCGGCTGCTTCTCCTGCACATGGCCTTAATCTGCTCTCCTCTCTGATACTAATCTCAGGAAGCCAGGAACCAAGAGAGAGAGAGAGAGAGCAAGCTCCCGGACTGCCCCAGTATATAGCATAGAAAATCCAAACCTTTAATCCAATTATACACACAAGAAAGTCTCTGATAATGGGATTCTTCAGGAGAGTGCACCACCCTACATCATCCAATCAGTTAAGGGTGTGGAGAAGAGCTTACTCTTAAACTAAGCCTTAGGCTATAACGACCCGGCCTGCCCACAGCCTGTTCCAGAACACACATTAATATCAACGAACTTCCATGTGGGCAGCGCCATCTTTAACAAAGTGAGCATAATATATTTTATCTGCCCAACAGGCTCCAAAACCCACACATTCAGTGCTCACAAAGCTACTGACTTATCAGAGTTTCCTACAATCAAAGGTTTCTAGCTCACCAGATTTACTCACCACTGTTTCCCATCTCCTTCTTTCTACACAAACTCTGCTCAAATTGGCTTCTCCCTCAGCACTCCGCCATCTTGGCTGCTTCTCCTCTCCTCCACACAGCCTTACTTTGCTCTCCTTTCTAATGCTAACCTCAAGAACGGAGAGCAAGCCCCTGGTCTGCCCCACTTTATAGTGTAGTAATCCAAACCTTTAAGCCAATCTACAAACAAGGAAGTCTCTGATACAAAGTCACTTATCTGAGGCATAATGGGAGGATTCCACATGAGAGTGCACCACCCCACATCATCCAATCAGTCAAGGGTGTGGGGAAAAGCTTACTCTTAAAACTTGCATGTGGGCAACGCCATCTTTAACAAAGCGAGCATAATATATTTTATCTGCCCAACAATCCACCCCTATGCTCACTTTACTACCCACAATTTACACCACCAGCATTCCTGTACAAGGAAATTAGGTACATTACACAAATTACAACAACATGACAAATCATACAATTTCAACAATTACAAAGGTACATGTAAAGCCAGTAGTCGAGGCCGCCATCACAGCAGCCTGACCCACACAGGTTCACATTGGATTCGAACAGTCGGTAATGAAACACAGGAGCCAAAAACTGGTGAACCATCAGCTTTAATTCTAGCTTGCACTCAGCGGGCAAGCAAAAACACACACTGGGCTCCAAAATCCACACATTCAGTGCTCACAAAGCTACTGACTTATCCGAATTTCCTAGCATCAAAGCTTTCTAGCTCACCAGATTTATTCACCTGTGTTTCCCATCTCCTCCTGCACAAACTCTTCCTCAGCACTCTGCCATCTTGGCTGCTTCCTCTCCTCCATGTGGCCTTACTCTGCTCTCCTCTCTAATACTAACCTCAGGAACTCAGGAACCAAGAACCAAGAAAGAGAGCAAGCTCCGGGACTGCCCCAGTTTATAGCATAGAAAATCCAAACCTTTAATCCAATTATACATAAAGAAAGTCTCTGATACAAAGCCACCCATCTGAGGCATAATGGGATTCCTCAGGAGAGTGCACCACCCTACATTATCCAATCAGTCAAGGGTGTGGGGAAAAGCTTACTCTTAAACTAAGCCTTAGGCTATGACGACCCGGCCTGCCCACAGCCTGTTCCAGAACACACATTAATATCAACGAACTTCCATGTGGGCAGCACCATCTTTAATAAAGTGAGCATAATATATTTTATCTGCCCAACAGTACATTTCACCAGTCTCTGAGCACTTTGCCAAAAGCGCAAGATGTCCTCGAACTTCCCTTGCCGTTTTTTATTTTTTATTTTTTAATTTTATTCATTTTAGAGAGGAGACACAGAGAGGGGGGGGAGGAGCTGGAAGCATCAACTCCCATATGTGCCTTGACCAGACGAGTGCAGGGTTTTGAACTGGCGACCTCAATGTTCCCAGGTCGATGCTTTATCCACTGCGCCACCACAGGTCAGGCCTCTTTCTTGCCTTTTGAAAGGTTTCCTGGGGCAGGGGGAGGGCCTGCAGTAAAGCCACTCCACCCCCATCAGGGTATTTCACATTGTCCAAAATCCGTAAGTCTATTCAACAAAGGAGCCTGTGCCCATCTGGTCATAGTCTAGGAAATCAGTCCACACACATGGGGTGTTAGCCTCCCCTCCCCATTTCTGCCATCATGGCAGGTCTCACACTGTCCTAAAGAGAAGCATGTGGCCATGGCAGTCAGCATTTCCATCTCTGATCTGGGGAGCATGATGTCATCCACCCCTATGTCCCAAAATCGCAGACCTACCAGTGGTGCAGTAGGAGCTCCTTGCTGCTGGGCTCTCACATTCTGGAGACTGCGAATTGCAACTCTAGCTTGATTCTCCTCATCCTCCAAAGAGGAACTAAAAACATCAGCTCCTGCTGCTGGGCTCGAGCTCCGGGCCACCGTTGTCTTCTGCTCAGCAGACCTTGCAACTGCGACCCCAGCCTCAGGCCCGGCCTCATGCCGCTGCTGGCTCTCCACAACATCCAGGGCAATCTGCAACTCATGAGCCTGTGATTCCTTCTCCAGCGTCTGCTCCATTTCCAGGCGAATCTCGCAAACCTGGTCAGCCTCCGCCTCCAGTGCTTTCTCCAGCTCCAGGGTCAGCATCTCTTTCTCCCACATTTCCTCCAGCTCCTTCCACTGCTCAGTTTGCAGGTCCCGGGTAGCCTTTTCCATAGAGCTTTCGGTTTCCTCACTGTAAAGCCAGTAGTCGAGGCCACCATCACAACCGCCTGGCCCATGCAGGTTTGCATTAGATTCGGACAGTCGGTAATGAAACAACAGAGCCAAGAACTGGTGAGCCATCAGCTTTAATTCTAGCTTGCACCCAGTGGGCAAGCAAAAACACACACTGGGTTCCAAAACCCACTCATTCAGTACTCACAAAGCTACTGACTTATCAGAGTTTCCTAGAATCAAAAGGTTTCTAACTCACCCGACTTATTCACCTCTGTTTCCCATCTCCTCTCTACACAAACTCTGCACAAACTGGCTTATTCCTCAGCACTCCATCGTCTTGGCTACTTCTCCTGGCCTTCACCTGGCCTTCATCTGCTCTCTTCTCTGATACTAATCTCAGGAACCAAGAGAGAGAGCAAGCTCCTGGTCTACTCCACTTTATAGCATAGATTCAAAACCTTTAATCCAATCTACAAACAAAGAAGTCTCTGATACAAAGTCACTTATCTGAGACATACTGGGAGGATTCCTCATGAGAGTGCACCACCTTACATTGTCCAATTAGTCAAGGGTGTGGGGAAAAGCTTACTCTTAAAACTTGCATGTGGGCAGTGCCATCTTTAACAAAGTGAGCATAATATATTTCATCTGCCCAATACTCACACATGGCTGTAAAAGTCAGCCATCCTACAGTCCCCAGAAGGACAGCCATAGAGAATCATAACAGCAGCCAGTCTCTATTCCACCGCTCACAGGTGGTGGTGACTTCATACCGATCTGTATCGAATCCTGACACAAACTACGCCAAATGTAAAGTGTTGGGCAGATAAAATATAATATGCTCACTTTGTTAAAGATGGCGCAGCCCACATGGAAGCCCGTCACCCAGGTGATATTATTTGCCCTTATGCTTGGGATGGCTGTGGGGGAAAAGCTATAATGTAAGGAGGCCGGGTCGTTATAGCTTAAGGCTTTGTTTTAAGAGTAAGCTTTTCCCCACACCCTTGACTGATTGGATGTGGGGTGGTGCACTCTTATGAGGAGTCCCATTATACCTCAGATGGGTGACTTGGTATCAGAGACTTCCTTGTTTGTATAATTGGATTAAAGATTTTGATTCTACACTATAAAGTGGGGCAGGCAAGGAGCTTGCTCTCTCTTGGTTCTTGGTTCCTGAGGTTAGTATTAGAAAGGAGAGCAGATTACGGCCACGTGCAGGAGAGGAGAAGCAGCTAAGATGGCAGAGTGCTGAGGAAGAAGCCAGTTTGTGCGGAGTGTAGAGAGGAGATGGGAAACAGAGGTGAATAAGTCTGGTGAGCTAGAAACCTTTGATTCTAGGAAACTCAGATAAGTCAGTGGCTTTGGGAGCCCTGAGTGAAAAGAGAAGTGTTTTCCCACTGTGTCTATTTCTTGCCCGCTGGGTACAAGCTAGGATTAAAGCTAATGGCCCACCAGTTTTTGGCTCCATTGTTTTATTACCATCTGTCTGAATCAAATGTGAACCAGCATGGGCCAGGTGGCTGTGATGGTGGCCATGGCTATTGGCCTTACAACCTGATTTTTCCATGGAGGGCAAGGAATCAGGGAGGTCTCTGCAATGCTGATTGCAGGATTTAAGAGAGACAGCCCCAGTCTACTTTATTTTATAGAGTAGAAAAATAAAGTCTTTAAACCAATATACAAATAAGAAAGTCTCTGACACAAAGCCACATATAAGAGGCATAAATGGCATTCCCCACTTGACTGCCTGCCTAGTTAATGATTTCAGAATGTTGTGACCTTTCTTCGCTCCTAGAGATTATGCCTGAAGGGTCCTTGGGTAATAGCCTCCAGTCAAAATTTTCCATAAAATAGATAGGGTCTTAGCCTGACCTGTGGTGGCGCAGTGGATAAAGCGTCGACCTGGGAACACTGAGGTCGCCAGTTCAAAACCCTGTACTGGTCTGGTCAAGGCACATATGGGAGTTGATGCTTGTAGCTCCTCCCACCTTTCTCTCTCTCTCAAATGAATAAATAAAAAGAAATAAAATGGAATTCTGTGTTTAAAAAAAATATATAGATAGGGTCTTAGATCACCCCTGAAGCTCTAGAGAACTCTTCCTCATAGATGCATACAGCAGATGGACTACTTGGGAGCCCAGGCTGAAGCTTTCCCAGTCTGATGATGTGTTCCTCCAAGGGTTAGTGAGATTTGTACATACTCATAATTCTCTTTTTCTTAATCTATTGCTTTAACTAGCTATTACTCTAGAAGTAATGTTTCTTCATCTGGTGATGTTGTGGAGTTTATCATTGTGTTGATCATTTTTCTTTATTCTACCTTAGGTTAAGGTGACCAGATTTTAAAATTGGTAAGCAGGACACCATTGACCGGGGAGGGGGGAGGCGGGGGGGTTGATTAAAAATTTGGTCTATATGGAGCAAAAAATATTTTCATAGAATGCAAAAATAGTTTTCTAATATATTTTTTTTAATTTCAACATAAGTGCAATTTACAAATATAATACATTAAAATTATGTATAGTATTATTTTATTCTTTGGCATATTTCTCATTTCAGTGAATTTTTTTAGTAGATTGCTGTTGTTTAAAAGGTCATGAAATTTTTCACAAGAATTTGTTAAATTCTATTTCACACATAAAATGGCTTTCAAAGTCTCAACACTTAATTGTGATTTTTCTGATGTCCACACTTTACTGTAGAAAAAATGTGTTCAGTCGCAGCATTAGTTCCTGGTAAAGACAGCGCGTATTCCACAATTTTTAGTGCATTATTGTATGGAACATGGTTTGTTTCAAAATGGTGAAATATTTCTAACCATTTGTTGTCTATTGTGATTGTTGCTGATGCCCAAGATTTAACCTTTTCCTTATCAATCTATTTTTTAATAATGATACCTCATTAAAAAGATCATTTTTTGGAAATATTACTATATGGGAAATTTTGAGTGAGTTAAAGGGATAGGATTACATGGTCGCGAAACTGATGCCGGAGCTGCAGGAGCGCTCCTGTGTCCAGCCCAGAGGCTTGCGCCTTGCGGAGCCCAGAGCCGCATGCCAACAACCAGGATATGGGTATATGGGTAGTTAGGGGACTTGACAGCTGCCACCCCAGCAGGTATATCCCGCCCGAAGTTCTTTGTTTTGGGGCCCTGTAAAGCCAGTAGTCAGGGCCACCATCACAGCTGCCTGGCCAATGCAGGTTCACATTAGATTCGTACAGTTGGTAATGAAACAACAGAGCCAAGAACTGGTGACCCATCAGCTTTAATTCAGCACTCTGCCATTTTGGCTGCCTCCTCTCCTCCACGTGGCCTTAATCCACTCTCCTTTCTAATACTAACCTCAGGAACCAAGAGAGCAATCTCCTGGTCTGCTCCACTTTATAGTGTAGAAATCCCAACTTTTAATTCAATCTACAAAAAAGGAAGTATCTGATACAAAGTCCCCATCTGAGGCATAATGGGATTCCTCAGGAGAGCGCACCACCCCACATCATCCAATCAGTCAAGGTTGTGGGGAATAGCTTACTCTTAAAACTAAGCCTTATGCTATAACGACCCGGCCTGCTTACATTATAGCCTTTCCCCCACACCCATCCCAAGCATAAGGGCAAATAATATCACCTGGGTGACAGGCTTCCATGTGGGCAGCGCCATCTTTAACAAAGTGAGCATATTATATTTTATCTGCCCAACAATCCACCCCTATGCTGACTTTACTACCCACAATCTATACCACTGGCATTCCTGTACAAGGAAATTAGGTACATTACACAAATTACAACAACATGACAAATCATACAATTTCAACAATTACAAAGGTACATTTCACCAGTCTCTGAGCAGTTTGCCAAAAGTGCAAAATGTCCTCAGCCTTCTTTCTAGCCATGGGAAAAGCTTCCCGGGGCAGGAGGGCCTCCAGCAAAGCCACTCCACCCCCATCAGGATATTTCACATTGTCCAAAATCTGTAAGTCCATTCAACAAAGGAGCTTGTGCCCATCCGGTCATAGTCCAGGAAATAAGTCCACACACATAGGGCTTTAGCCTCCCCTCTCATTCCTGCCATCATGGCAAGTCTCACACTGTCCTAAAGAGAAGCATGTGGCAATGGCAGTCAGCATTTCCATCTCTGCTCTGGGGAGCATGATGTCATCCACCCCTATGTCCCAAAATCGCAGACCTACCAGTGTCTTGGCAGGCACTCCCTACCCTTTCAGCTTGGCTCTCATCTTCTGGAGACTACGGATTGTAACTCCAGCTGGATTCTCCTCATCCTCCAAAGAGGAACTGGAAACATCAGCTCCCGCTGCTGGCTTGATCTCCGGGCCACTGCTGCCTTCTGCTCAGCAGGCCTTTCAGCTCCAACCCCGGCCTCAGCCCCGGTCCTGGCCTCAGCTCTGGCTCCGGCCTCAGGCCCGGCCTCATGCCGCTGCTGGCTCTCCACAACATCCAGGGCAATCTCGAACTCACGAACCTGTGATTCCTTCTCCAGCGTCTGCTCCATTTCTAGATGAATCTCGCAATCCTGGTCGACCTCCTCTTCCAGCGCTTCCTCCAGCTCCTTCACTGCTCGGTTTGCAGCTCCCAGGCAGCCTCTTCCATAGAGCTCTCGGTTTCCTCATGCATGGCTGTAAAAGTCAGCCAGCCAACAGTCCCCCCAAAAAACAGCCATAGGGAACCATAACAGCAGTCAGTCCTCTACCATGCACCTCAAGGGTGCCGGCTCGATATCAATCTGTATCAAATCCTGCCACAGACTATGCCAAATGTAAAGCCAGTAGTTGAGGCCACCATCACAGCAGCCTGGCCAATGCAGGTTCACATTAGATTCATACAGTTGGTAATGAAACAACAGAGCCAAGAACTGGTGAGTCATCAGCTTTAATTCTAGCTTGCACCTCTGTATCCCATCTCCTCTCTACACAAACTCTGCACAAATTGGCTTCTTCCTCAGCATTCCACCATCTTCGCTGCCTCCTCTCCTCCACGTGGCCTTAATCCACTCTCCTTTCTAATACTAACCTCAGGAACCAAGAGAGCAATCTCCTGGTCTGCTCCACTTTATAGTGTAGAAATCCCAACTTTTAATTCAATCTACAAAAAAGGAAGTCTCTGATACAAAGTCCCCATCTGAGGCATAATGGGATTCCTCAGGAGAGCGCACCACCCTACATCATCCAATCAGTCAAGGGTGTGGGGAATAGCTTACTCTTAAAACTAAGCCTTAGGCTATAACGACCCGACCTGCTTACATTATAGCCTTTCCCCCACACCCATCCCAAGCATAAGGGCAAATAATATCACCTGGGTGACGGGCTTCCATGTGGGCAGCACCATCTTTAACAAAGTGTGCATATTATATTTTATCTGCCCAACAGGCCCCCACGGGGCAGCCAGCTCTTGCGGCAGTGTAAGTGCTTCCAGGTCGAGTCTCCCCCTGAAAACCATATCCCATTCTCCCGCCATTCCCTAGCTTTTCGTGCATTCTTTCCAAAAATCGGCACATTTTTTAAAATGCCGTGAAACACGGGACAAATTATTAAAAATCTGGACTGGCCAACCAAAAGCGAGACATCTGGTCACCTTACCTTAGGTTACATAAATTCAAACCTTTTTTGATTTTGCCTTATTTTTTATTGTTATTGTTGAGCAGAAAAAATATATTATGCTCACTTTTAAAGATGGTGCTGCTCACATGGAAGCCCGTCGCACAGGTGATAATATTAGTTGCCCTTCTTGCTTGGGATGGGTGTGATTATATTCACGTGTGTTAGTGTTGGGCAGATAAAATATATTATGCTCACTTTGTTAATGATAACGCTGCCCACGTGCAGGTTCGTTGATATTAATGTGTGTTGGGGGACAAGCTGTGGGCAGGCCAGGTCATTATAACCTAGGACTTAGTTTTCAGAGTAAGCTTTACCCACACCCTTGACTGATTGGATAATGTGGGGTGGTGTACTCTCATGAGGAATCATCCCATTATGCCTCAGATAAGTGACTTTGTATCAGAGACTTCCTTGTTTGTAGATTGGATTAAAGCTTTGGATTTCTACACTATAAAGTGGGGCAGATCAGGAGCTTGCTCTCTCTTGGTTCCTGATTTTAGCATTATAGAGGAGAGCAGATTAACGCCATGTGGAGGAGAGGAGAAGCAGCCAAGATGGCGGAATGCTGAGAAAGAAGCCAGTTTGTGCAGAGAGAAGGAAATGGGAAACATAGGTGAATAAGTCTGGTGAGCTAGAAACTTCTGATGCTAGGAAACTCAGATAAGTCAGTAGCTTTGTGAGCACTGAATAAGTGGGGTTTGGAGCCCAGTGTGTGTTGTTACTTGCCCGCCGGGTGCAAGCTAGGATTAAAGCTGATGGCGCACCAGCTTTTGGCTCTGTTGTTTCATTACCGACTGTCTGAATCCAGTGTGAACCTGCTCAGGCCAGGTGGCTATGATGTTGGCCGCAAGTACTGGCCTTACAGTTGGGGGACAGGTTGTAAGCAGGTAGTGTTGTTATAGCCTAAGCCTTCTTTTTAAGACTAAGCCTTTCCCACCCTTTTGAGGAATCCCATTATGCCTTAGATAAGTGACTTTGTATCAGAGACTTCCTTGTTTGTATATTGAAATAAAGGTTTTGATTTCTATACTATAAAGTGGGGCAGACTGGGAGCTTGCTCTCTCTCAGTTCCTGAGATTAGCATTAGAGAGGAGAGCAGAGAAAGGCCACATGGAGGAGGCCTGGCGAAGCAGCCAAGATGGTGGAGTGCTGAAGGAGAAGCCAGTTTGTGCAGAATTTGTGCAGAGAGAAGGATATGGGTAACAGAGGTGAATAGGGCTGGTGAGCTAGAAACCTTTTTGTTTGTTTGTTTTTACAGGGACAGAGAGAGAGTCAGAGAGAGTGATAGATAGGGACAGAAAGACAGAAACTGAGAGAAATGAGAAGCATCAATCATTAGTTTTTTGTTGCTGTTGCGACACCATAGTTGTTCATTGATTGCTTTCTCACATATGCCTCGACTGCGGGCCTTCAGCAGATCGAGCCACCCCTTGCTGGAACCAGTGACCTTGTGTCCAAACTGATGAGCTTTTGCTCAAGCCAGATGGACCCACGCTCAAGCTGGCGACCTTGGGGTCTCAAACCTGGGTCTCCGCATCCCAGTCCGATGCTCTATCCACTGTGCCACTACTTGGTCAGGCAAGCTAGAAACCTTTGATTCTAGGAAACTCGGATAAGTCAGTGGTTTTGGAGCCCTGAATGGAAAGGGAAGTGTTTTCCCACTGTGTGTATTTCCTTCCCGCCAGGTACAAGCTAGGATTAAAGCTAATGGCCCACCAGTTCCTGGCTTCATTATTTCATTACCGTCTTTCAGAATCAAATGCAAACCTGCACGGGCCAGGCGGCTGTGATGGTGGCCGTGTCTACAGGCTTTACAGTTATTAATCATAATAAATTTCCCCCTAAAATCCATCTGTGAATAATTGCATCTCTGTACCACGCCTCCTGCATAGCAGAGGAGTTAAATCTCAAATGTGTTGAGGAGCACTTTCCAGAATGCAAAGGCTAAACAATGAAAGGCTTAATTTTTAAAGGGGAGATAAAATGTCAGTTCCCAAGTAAAATAATGTGTGTAAAGCCAGTAGGCACAGCCACCATCACAGCCGCCTGGCCCATGCAAGTTCACATTTGATTTGGACAGATGGTAATGAAATAATGCAGCCAAGAACTGGTGGGTCATTAACTTTAATCCTAGCTTGCACCCAATGGGCAAGAAATACACACTGTGGAAAAACACTTCCCTTTCCATTCAGGGCTCTCAAAGCCACTGACTTATCCGAGTTTCATAAAATCAAAGGTTTCTAACTCACCAGCCTTATTCACCTCTGTTCCCCATCTCCTTCTCTCTGCACAAACTGGCTTATCCTTCAGCAGTCCACCATCTTGGCTGCTTCTTCTCTCCTCCACATGGCCTTTCTTTGCTCTCCTCCAGCATGGGCTTCTCTGCCCCATTTTATAGTGTAGAAATCAAAACCTTTAATCCAATATACAAACAAGGAAGTCTCTGATACAAAGTCATTTATCTGAGGCATAATGGGATTCCTCATGAGAGTGTACAACCCCACATCATGCAACAGTCAAGGGTGTGGGGAAAAGCTCAGTTTTAAAACTAAGACTTAGGCTATAAGGATCTTGCCTGCTTACAGCCTGTCCCCACACCCAATGCAAACTATAAGCAAGCAAACATATACATCATATTTTCAAACTTATTTGACCAACAATGTGTAAAAAGGAGTGGTTCAGAACTCAAGCAGAGAGCTGAAACAGGCCTATCTCTCCTGTTTGTTCTGGATGGATGCTCTCGCTTTCAAAGCCCTACCTGTGCTGCTGATCGGCAAAGCCCTCCTTCTGGGAAGAAGAGTCATTCTCCAAAGACTTCATTCTGCTAGGGCTGCAGCCAAATTTGTCCAGAGTGCCAGGGTTCAGCAGTCAGTTCCAGGGCAGCCCAAAGGCGCCAATATTCTGGGAGGCCGTGCATTGGAGTGGTGTCCCCCACTAAGCTGAGATCTGAAATGTAGGAAAGAAAGGTTCTTAGCATAAGTAAATTTTGGCAGAACTTACTTTCTCTAAAACAAAGAGACTTTAAGCAGAAATTACTTTTTCTAAAAGTCTCCTTACCCCTGGCCTTGAGGCTGGTTTCCCAGGCTGTGGTCTTGGGTTAGTTCTGGGAGATTGCAGGTGTTCCCAGAATGTTTCTTTCTGAATTAATCCTATAGATAAACAGTGTAAATAAGCTTGCTTCACTGCTTTGTTTTACTGTGTTTGGGGCTGCATGATTTGAATCACTTAGGTCCTCCCTGCGGTCACGGGCTTTAAAATAAAGACTCCTTAATTTGGCTACTTAATTGTGTGGCAAAACATCTGTTTCTTGCTGTTCAGATACAACAAGATAGTTTCCGGAAGCAGCTGGAAGTGCTGAAGGAGCACTAGGCCAGCTTAAGCTGTGAGGCCAGGAAACCGATTCTCTGCACAAACAGTGTGTCTCTCTGTTTAAACAGTTCTTGGAGCTCTACAGGGAAGGGTTGCTGAGGTGGAAATTCATGTGAACCTAAGATTGGGCAAATGCCAGCCCCTTGCTCAAGGGACTGAGATTTAGTCTGTGAATCCTGGTAGGCCAGCCCCACTGAGCCCACAGGAAGCTGGACAATGTGTCTCTAGAGACAGTGATTAACGGGGGAAAGCTGGGTTCTGTTGACTGCAGGTACAGCACTGGATTCCAGTAGACAACATTGGATAGCATTTACCCATAGTTCTTCCCTGGGAACTTGTGTTTCTACAGTGCCCTCACATTGCTGACTCTAAGCTTTTTAGCTCATAGGATCTTAGCGCGCACTGGGTTGGGAGATGCCGCTGCTATGAATTCCTCCCCACTCTCTGCCCCATTAGACCCCAGCACTGAGTCTCCCAGAACTTCATGCATTGTGGCCAGAGACAGAATATGGTAGAGAGGTACAATGAGGTCTGCGGGGTGGTGGGCTGTTTGTCCAGCTTCAACCCCTGGCTGGGATGACTTAGTTGGCAGAAAAGACATATTGCTTCTGCCATGTGTCTGTCACCAAACAAGCATTCACTAAGCACTTACCCATGACCCTGGACCTTGCTGAGCACAAGAAGTTTGATTCTGATGGGGTGGTGTGGATTGTGTGTCTTATGAGTTATTAACATCAGCTTCCCTGGTACTAGGGAATGAGAAGACATGCCAATATTCTGGAAAATGAAGGCTGAAACAGTATACTCAATGGGAAAAGGCCTCAAGATTTAATATTGACTAAGGGAGTGGCAACTGTAGTGAATTTTCATGTTGATGTGAGTGTCTGTGATGGGTTGGGAGGTTTATACATGATGAAGGGCAACAGAACATGAATCAAAATAACTGTCAGAGAATCAGAATGAGAAAAAAAAAACATTTGTAACTTCTCTCTTTTCTCACAGAACTGACATTCTGTACCCAGCACGAAAGCTATTGCTAGAGAGTGAGGAAAGATGAATTTGAAGGACTTATAATCAGTAGTCAGTCTTTTCTTCCCCACAAAGCAGTTTCAGAAATTGAAATAGAAACTCAGCAAGTATTCAGGAGCTGTTTTGAATTTGGCTTTGAAATTTTGCTTTATTGCATGAACAGATATACCCAAGTGGCATTATCCCCCCTAAGAAGTGAAGTGGAATATAAATTGAAAGTTTGTAACTCATTGTTCAGGCTCAGAGGGAACTAAGTATTTAAAAGCATGTGTACAAGTGATGTTATAGAATTGAGCACCTGAAGCCTGTATAATTTTAACCAGTTCATCCAAATAAACTCAATAAAAATTAATGCATATGGGGCTTTGAACAAACGAATAACTTCCACTTAATGTCTGAGAACTATGTCTAGATTTTCATATCTTAATTTCCCTAAATTAAGGTATACCACCACAAAAGACGATGGTGGAAAATATAACCACTAGCATCTTAAACATAAAGTCCAATACACAAGTATCCCTTCCCCAATATATGCACCGGTGGAAATGGAATATTTAAAATAGCTCCTGTGATTGTTTTTCTGACAATAACACACCACCATTTATGCACTATCCCGTCTGATGTGCGTTGGATGATCTATGTGGAGAGGTTGTTTTCCCAAGTGTTTGTTCACCTTGGTCCTGGGACAGAAACTCTGTGAGGTTGTGCTTATTGTAATAGATGAGCAAAGCCTCTAGCTGTTTGGGTGTTAGTGGCAAGATGAGTGTCTGCAGAGCATCAAGGAGAATGCAGCACCCCTCCCCCCAACACACACACACCCCCGTCCCAAGCAACATATGTTCTGCAAGCATAGTATTTAAGTTCAGGGTCACAGTTATTGGAACAGAGATTTCTCTTGGTGATATACGGAGTTTAAATCTCATGAAATCTTCTTTGGTGTCTAAATCAAGTTTCAGACCTGAGGGTTTCTCATATAATAACAGAACACAGAATTCCTGGCCACATTTAGAGACCCCAAAATACACAAGGTCACCTCAGACATTGAATACTTTGCAATTTAACAGAACTTGGCAAAAAGGATTATATTTTATTATTAGTCAGACTGTAAGCCAAGGAGAAAAAGTGTTGGTCTCCAGAGAGGTATATCTACCCCAGCGAAGCACTTGGGAACCCAAGTTGGTAGACAACACACGCTCAGGGGAACCCTTCCTCCTTCCCTGGGACAGAGCCGCTGAGGGGCAGGGCCAGCCCAAGGCCCATCTGCAGAAACTTGACTTCAAAGCCTAGCGTGTAAACTAACTGTGGACACTGACTCAAACTGCTTATTCTAACTTCAGAAACCTCTAGAGAATCTTGAAATTTATATGATCCAGGAGACATTAAGAAAAGTTAACAGAGTTAACACTGGTTGTGTCAGAAAGGTCCAAGGAGCAGGTAAAGTACTATTATCTCACAAAATAACATTTACTGTTTTTTCATAATTATAAAAGCAATCCATGTATCCAAATTTAGGGTAAAAAACTCTATAATGCCCAAAAAAGATATAAAAATTACTTTTTAATATCTTGATTCAGCAGTACTATTAATACTTTGATTTTTTTCCTTCTACTTAAAGGGCTTTTAAATAGAAAACATTTGTTGTATGTCAACTGTGATTGAAAAATAAATGAACTTTTAAATAAATAAATACATACATACATAAATAGAAAGCTTTTGTTAACTTCAGTCTCAACTCTGCTGATTAACTACTCATAGCTGAACTAAAGTTGAAGTGAGAGAACCTATTAAGCTTTTCTTATTTCATGTATACATGTTTATATTACGCATAATGACACATACATGTCAAAATGCTATAAATGCATATATTTGGGCTGGGCAGGCAGGCAGAATTGTTTCTTTTCATCTGAGGTCTGAAGTCCCAGTCCCTTCGTGGGCATTTGGTCAGTGCACTCACAACACTCAGAGGCACTTGGGTTTAACGCTCTTTGGCTGCCCCCCTTCAACCCCCTAAGAATTTCTATTTTGTATTGGAATCCAGTGAGTCCACATGCGCTAAGGGCTCGGAGCCTTAGCTCACATACAGCTCCACCTGCTGCCTTCCCACCTCGCCAGGAAGGGTTCTCAGCTGCCTGTCCCTCTGCTCCCTGTCACCCCAGGTACCCCTAAATTTACCCTCAGTATCCCCACTCAGCAATTGCTGAGGCACCCCACCCCAATGGGGGCCTGAGCCTGGTGACAGGTGGGGTGGGGGTATGTACCTGACAGTGTCTAAGGGGTCCCAGGCTGACAACACCACTGTGAGGACAAGCCTGTTGCCCATCCCTGGGTACCTAAAATATCCCAGGACAGAGGTAATACCCTTGGGGCTGCCTGTCTACTGTAGTTTAGGGCAGTGGACCTGTGGGAAGGGATCATGCCTGGCTCAACTTTTCTGCCCCTGGCCAGGACATGGGACCTCGGTCCTGCAGTTGGTAGACAACAAACACTCAGGCACCCACCCAGACATAGGGTGGGGCCCCTGGGTGCCCATGAGGGTCACACTTGCCCTGCAAGCATCCCCATTCCAGGGTATGCAATGTTAAAAACAAATAACACCATGATATATCAAGAGAGAGACTGCAGAAGAAAGGAAAACTACTTTTTAGTACCTATAATAGTACTTTCCCCCCTGCTTTTGAACAAGAAGCTCTGCATTTATATATTATGGACAGGGTACCGCAGATTACACAGGTGGTTCTGTCTGAACTGCAATGTCTATTCCTAACTCCTAATTCTGTAGGAAAATCCACAACCTTTCTGACTAGGAAAATAAATTAGGTTTTTCTATTGAGGCAATGTCCACCGATGTAATGTTTACGAATAACCTCTGTCTTCACCTAGGCCATTGTCGTTCTATCAGTGTTTCAGGTAACGGGAATTCTGTAAACAGGGCTCTGGGAAAAGGCTATTCAGTGAGAGGGCAAGCCATGCCCCCTAAGTGTCTCTGAATGTCACCAGAGAGCTGAGTGTGGTTGAGCTCCAATTACAGAACATTCAAGGCACAAAGCGCCTGTTGTTTGTGCTACGTTTGCTGCATCCAGGAGGCAGGCTCCTTTGGAGAAAATCCACAAGCATGTGACAGGTGCAACCATCTTATCAGACTAGAGGAGAAAGCTCCCTGCTCTGTTACTGCCCTATGCAGGGTACTTCTCAGCTGTGCTTGGAAAGCTTCAGAAAGGGGCTGGTGCGAGTCAGGCAGAAGTATTTTTAATGGTGGTAAGGTTGATGTTACCAAACCTTACTTTGACTAGACAAGACTGGACAATTATAAACTCTTGTTCAGATTCTGTACTCTAGAAGCTTTAAAATAAATGCTAATGGTGTGGGTGTTTGGTTTTTGGTTTCTGTCTGTTCAGCATGACTTAATGTGGAGGCCTGAGTCTCCTTCTGTACTGACTCCCCCCCCACACACACACACACACCAATGCACATGACAAAGTCCCCACTGCCTGCCAAGGGTGCTTGTATGTATATTTCTTCAATTTAGTCGTCCTGAGAGCTCTGTGGGCTGCAATGTTCGGGGAAGGTGATCAAACCACCTCTTGCTCATCTCAGCAGCAAGAAGCAGCCATAGTAGATAGTGCTTCCAACAGGGGCCGTTTCTTCATGCAAGATGGTCAGTTAGCTTTGTAGTCAGTTAGCTTGGGGTTAGGGGTCCCTCCAGAGGCAATTAGGAATGAAGAGACTGAAACCAGGGGACATCACAAGCTCCTGTCCTTCCCTCAGGGTCTCTTCCCCCGTGTTGGCTGACTCCTGGGTCTACATTTATACCTGCCAGAAAGGAACCTTGATACTTCCCTCTATCTCCCTCCCTCCTCCCCACTTTATCTTGGAACTTAATCTCTTTATACAGCCTCTAAGTGAGTTTTCAGTGTGCCAGTGATCACCTGACAATGTGGCAGTGACATCTGGTCTGTTGCTGGTCCTTTGTAGCTGAGTTAGTGCTCCCCTGAGAACTTCCAGAAGCGGCTCTAGACATCGCTGTTCAGCCTTCAGGTTTGCCTTAGCAGAGAGAAGGGCTCTCCTGACCAGAAAGGCTCTGCCTTTGACACTTTAGCAGTGGAGTCATTTTTAATTGATTTTCTAAACTTCTCTGAGCAGTTACAAGGCCAGCAGTCTCCAAAGTAGAGTACATATATCCCAGGGCTGTGGGAAGGAAATATTAGAACTTCTAAGTAGAATAAGTTTATATGTAAGAGGTCACTTGTCACACTCCACACTGAGGTATCCTAAAGTGACCATGGGGAGGCAATCCACAGTGAATATGAAGAAACAGTAGAGGTGACACTGCTTATCCTGGTACATGCTTATTGTCAGCTATATTATGATGTTTAAAAAAATCTAATCACATCTGATAAGAAGTCAGACAAAAGAATTAAAAGGTCAAGGGAACTATTGGGAATGTGGATTGAGATCCATTCTCAATATTGACTGACCTTACCCTAAGTACATCATGCTTTGCAATATTAGCCAGTGATTGTATTGTAGGTAGTTATAAATAAACATACATGTGTTAAGGGTGAGTGCATAGAGATGTGTCACTTGAGGGAAACACAGTCAAGCTACATAGGAGAGCCTGGTCTAGGCCAGCATATCCTCAGTGTCCCCCGTGGTGTGCTCTGAAGCACAAGTTCTACATGTCAACACACTTCTCCCAGCCACACTTCACCAGCAGACTCAGGGATTTCCTGAAGCTTTCTATTCCCAAGGTAGCAGGCAAGGTACTCACCAATCACAGTCATGTATGTCATATATGTTCACCTGGTATCATTGATAATTTTGTGCTCCAAACCTGTTTAAGACACTTATATTTGTCATTGTGTTTAAGTAATTTAATTCTATATTATATAAACCAATGAAATAGGAGTACAAAAAGAAGATAACTGTTCTACAAAAACTAAGTTGAAATAGATAAACTGCGGTACATCCAATCAATGAAATAATATTTAATGCTAAGAAGAAAAGCACTATAAAGCCATGAAAAGACATGGAAGGCCCTGGCCAGTTGCTCAGTGGTAGAGTCAGTGTGTGGATGTCCCAGGTTTGATTCCCAGTCAGGGCACACAGGAGAAGTGCCCATCTGCTTCTCCACCCTTCCAACTCTCTTTCTTCTCTCTTTCTCTCTCTTTCTCTCTCTCCCCTTCCTGCAGCAACAGAGCTGCAGCCCAGTCTGGCAGAGTATCACCTGGTAGGGGGTTTGCCGGGTGGATCCTGATCAGGGAGCGTGCGGGAGTCTGTCTCTGCCTCCCTGCCTCTCACTTAATAAAAAAAAAGAAAAAAAGAAAAGACATGGACGAAACTTAAATGCATATTACTAAGTGAAAGAAGCCAACCTGAAAAGGCTACATTTTGTATTATTCCGACTATATAACATTATAGAAAAGGCAAAACTATGGAGACATTAAAAAGATCAGTGATTGACAGGGATTTAGAGAGGAGAAGGATAAATAGGCAGAGCACAGAGGGTTTTTAGGGTCTGGAAATTACTTTGGATGATACTACAGTGGTGGATGTATGTCATTATACATTTGTCAAACCCACAGTTTCTGAACCATAATGTAAACTATGGACTTTGGATGATAATGATATGTCATTGTAGTTTATCAATTGAAACAGATGTAGCATAGAGGAGTGAGATGTTAATATTGAGAGAGACTATGAGTTGAGATTGGGAATGGGGATATATGGGAATTCTCTGTACTGGCTGCTCAATTTTTCTATGAACCTAGAATTCTTATTGAAAAATGATGCATTTGGATTGTTTTTATGGTCTATAAGTTTTCTCTTCATAAAAGGAAAGAAACAAACTAAAATAAAGAATACTAGAGATGGTAGACCATGCACATATATTATGGTTTATAAAAGAAAGATGGTACAGAACTCCTGTGAGTGGGTACATGCCAAGAAAAGACCTAGGCTTTATGTTAGAATATTGGTGAATCTTTGTATTTTTGTGTATATTTTAAAGTTGATTTTAGAGAGAGAGGAAGGGAGAAAGACACAGAGAGAGAGATATTGACTTATTGTTCCACTCATGCTGCCATTGATTGATTCTCTTATGTGTTCTGATCAGGGATTGAAACTGCAACCTCAGCCTGAGCAGGAGGTGGCACAGTGGATAGAGCATTGGCCTGGGACACAAAGGACCCAGGTTTAAAACCCCGAGGTCACTGGCTTGAGCACAGGCTCACCAGCTTGAGCCCAAACGTCGCTTGCTTGAAGCCCAAGGTCACTGGCTTGAGCAAGGGTTCACTGGCTCGGCTGGGTCAAGGCACATATGAGAAAGCAATCAATGAACAACTAAGGTGCTGCAATGAAGAATTGATGCTTCTCATCTCTCTCTCTTCTCTTGTCTATCTGTTCCTATCTGTCTGTCCCTCTCTCTGTCTCTCTGGCTGAAAAAAAAAGAAGAAGAAATCTTGACATGTTGGGAAGAAACTCTAACCAACTGAGTATCCCAGCCAAGGCCTACATTTGTGTAAAATGTTTAAGATCGTCCATGTCATTTTTTTAAGCATTCTCTGGTTTAACAGACTTCTTTTGATTGACAATCAACTCTTAGGCTTAATTGCTTTGGATAAGAGGATTTCCATCATATTTTGCAAGAGTTGGGAGAAAAGAATTTTTTTTTTGTCAAAATAAGTTTGGGAAATTCAGCTTAAGTAATGTTAAAAAAAAGGTTTCTTTACTCCAGACCTTCCTAGAGACTTTATTGTCCTACTATGAATTATAAATCTCTAGGTAAGAGATAGAGTATGAAATGTTCTTTAAATTTATTTGACCAATGAACCCTTTTCTCCCCTTAGGAACATCCGTCATCAACTTAAGGAACTAGTGTTCTAGGGAGCAGTCTGAGAAACACAGGAGTACAAAATACATACATAACCTTAAAGCAACAAGATTTTCAACTTGCCCACATCTGAGTTGGGGCACTTCTGCCTGGTCTGGAGAACAACCTTAATTGACAGTTGTGTGCCTTTACGTTTCAGTTTTGCCTTGACGTAGGACCTAGGGGCCACACAGGCACAGAGGCTGGTAGTTGTGTTAGAGAAGTGAAATACTAGCAAACCAAGATGTCCTTCCTAGAAGGAGGAGGCTGCATATGAGGTGGTGGTTGTGTTCAGAGAGGGAGAGAGGGGAAGTGGTATGGCCACCAGGAAGTCAAAGTTTCCTCCAGGCAAATGACCTGGGAACAGAGTGAGAAGGAAGAACAAAACCCTAACTTAACCCCCAGTGTGCCATATCCTCCCTACTGCCATGCTTTTGTCAAAATATGCTTTATCTTAAAGAAGCCATGATCGTACACATACTGAAAATGAGGCTCATTTTGAGAATGCCAACTCTACCTAGCCAGGAATTGCTTCTGTTGGATAAATTCTACCCTCCCTGGCTTCCCCTGACTCCTGCCTGCAGATGCAAATGCATGCTTGAACGTGAACTCATGAGTACGAAGCATACTCAGAAGATTTTCCAGCATGCAGGAAAGATACTTCCCCTTCAGCTAAACCCAGAGCTAAACCCCAAACCAGTTCTGTGGGTATTTGGCAAGTGATGGTTCCCAAACAAGAAGTATGTGATGGATAGGGTCCCTAACTAAACCTTTCTGAGCCAGAGACCTGCCCCTAAAGTATCCTAGGGAAAGTATTCAATTTCTTATCTAAAACATACATGAGCTCTATCTTGTGGAAGCTTAAATTTATAAGAGTCTTAAACATCTTAAGTGTGAACTTCTAGGCACATTAACTCTTGGATTTTCTACTTCAGTTGTGCTAGGACAGTGGTGATATGTCTACTCGCCTTTATTGTCCTAAAGAAAAAGCAGAATCAGATTTATTTGGTTATGATGGAGAGTGGACAATTGTAGAAGAAACGTAGAATCTCATTTTCAAAAATAAGACTCCCCCCACCCACCCAATAAATAACATAATAAGTGCAAATGCCAGAGGTTCCTGCTCTGTCATATCCACATTTCTGGGAAGATTGTGCTGATGCTTCCTCTTATGTGCACTGAGTCTCGCAACAGAAAAATGTAAGTGTGAGTCAGAAATCTCATCTGAAATTAGAAAGAGCTGGGGGCAGGGAGTGGCCCTGTGTATGCTCTTGCTTGTGGCCAGCATCCCCAACAGAAAAGGGAGTGGGATGGGGCTTGGCTCCTGCTTCTGACTCCATGGGTCTCTTTGTTTCAAGTCAGCTGGGGCCATGCACAGGGCAGTAGGCTCTGTCAACACCACTAACGCACACGCGGCCTTCTGCTCTTCTGCATGCAAGTGACGGAGTGCTGACATACTTCCATTGTTTTAGCATTGTCGTATTAATTTTAAATGTATTTGTTTAACCTGGTACAAAACTCAAAATGATATTAAAATATATATTTAGAAATCTGTTGCCACCACTGACCGTCTTCTACCACTCCCTATGCAACCACTTTTAATTAGTTTTTAATATATCCTTTCAGGGCTTTTTTTATGCACATACTGATTCATTTCTTCATTCAATACCTATCTGCTGAGCACATACTAGGTTCTAAGCCTTTATTTTTTAGGCACTATTTTGGGGATGTATCCTTACTGTTACGAAGCAAAAAAATCTTACCCTCATGGAGTTTATCATCTAGAAGGGGGTAGACAGACAATAAGCAATAAACATAAGACATAAAGAGGTGGTAAAAAAAGGAAGATGATGCTGTGGAAGTCTGAAGGGAGTACATAGCAATTTAAAATAGGGTGGTCAGGATGGACTTCATGGAGAAAGCGACATTTTGAGCAAAGTTGGAAGAAGGTGAGAGAGTTAGTTAGCTATATGGGTATCTGGAGGAAGAGCACTCCAGACAGAACAACAGCCCTTATGCAGTCCCTAAGCAGAGCATGCCTATCATACTTATGGAATGGCCAAGACCCCAATGTGGCTGAAAGGGAGAGAGTGAGGGACAGTAGTAGAAGATGAACTCAGGTAGGGAGAGTGAAAAGAGGCAGACCATGCAGGGTCTTGTTAGGACATTAGTGTTTACTCTGAACAGAATAGGGAGCTTGGTCAAGATTTATATATATACTGCTCACAAAAATTAGGGGATCAGGGAATGTGCAGATACTCTAGCACTTCCAGCCTTTTGTATAGTGCATTTTCACCAATGAAATAAAAGTTGGTTTTGCATCTTATTTGCATAATCAAACAACTTTCTTTGACTTCTCGTTTGCTTTTCTGATGTTCATTTCATTAAAAAAAAAACCAAATGCTTTTTTTCATCACTTCATATTCATTTTGAAATATGCCCTAATTTTTGTGAGCAGTGTGTGTGTGTGTGTGTGTGTGTGTGTGTGTGTGTGTATATATATATATATATATATATATATATATATATATATATATATATATATATTAAGTTTTCCATTGGTTTGAGAGAGGGAGAAGCATCAACTCGTTTTTCCATTTAGTTGTTCCATTTTAATTATGCACTCACTGGTTGCTTCTCTCATGTGCCCTAACCATGGATTGAACCCATAACCTCAGTGTGTTGGGACGATATTCTACCCACTGACCCACCCAGCCAAGGCAATCTGACTTATATTTTAATAGAATTCTCTGGGTGCTGTTTTGATAATGGACAGTGAAGGAAGAAAAGGTGGAATAAGGGAGAGGCTGGTTGGGAGGTTATTGCAATAACCCAAGCAAAGTGGCTCAAACAAGGTTAGGAACAGTAGAAGTATTAAGCAGTCAGAATCTGGGTATATATTTGAAGTTGTCACTAATGGTTGAGTCTTGGGTATGAGATAAAGACAAGAATCCATGATAACTCCAAGATTTTTTACCTGAGCTATTGTGGAAATAGAATTTCCATCAGTTATAATGGCAAGGTGGGGAGCAGAGACAAGAAATTTACGCACAAGTGAAGTTTGAAATGCCGTTTAGTCATCCAAAGAGAGATGCCAAGTGGACATGAGATCTGAATTTGAGGGGTGTCAACATAGGGATGTTATTTAGCCATGACACAAGATGAGATTGCCAAGGGATTGAGTGTAGATGAAAAAGAGGCAGACCAAGGGCTGAGTCCTAGGACTCTCTAATGTCAAGGGAAACAGTGAACCAGTAAAAGAGACCTAGAAAGAACAAACAGTGATGCAGAGAATAAGCAGATCATAGTGGTGTCCCAGCGTCTAGTGATAAATTTTCCCAAGTACAAGGAAGTGATAAATTGTGTGAAAGGTTGCAGGCAGTCAAGTAAAATCATTGGCTTTATCTGTGCTGCAGTCACATGATGGTAGTGTTATATTGGTGTTTATGACAAAATCAATTTCATTGGAGTGGTGGAGTTACAACCTGGGTGAGTGAGTTTAAGAAGGATTTTGAGAAAAGCTGCACACAGTAAGGGTAACCATCTCTTTCTGAGAGTTTTGCTAAAAAGGGAGTGTTGGTCAAATAAGTTTGCAAATATGATATATATGTTTGTTCGCTTATAGTTTGCATTAAATGTGGGGGGACAGGCTGTAAGCAGGCACGATCCTTATAGCCTAAGGCTTAGTTTTAAAACTAAGCCTTTCCCACCCCTTTTGATGTGGCGTGGTGCACTCTTATGAGGAATCCCATTATGCCTCAGATAAGTGACTTTGTATCAGAGACTTTCTTGTTTGTATATTGAATTAAAGGTTTTGATTTCTATACTATAAAGTGGAAAAGACCTGGAATTTGCTCTTTCTTGGTTCCTGAGATTAGCATTAGAGAGGAGAGCAGAGAAAGGCCATGTGGAGGGGAGGAGAAGCGGCCAAAATGTCTGAGTGCTGAAGGAGAAGCGAGTTTGTGCAGAGAGAAGGAGATGGGGAACAGAGGTGAATAAGGCTGGTGAGGTAGAAACCTTTGATTCTAGGAAACTCAGATAAGTCAATGGTTTTGGGAGCCCTGAATGGAAAGGGAAGTGTTTTCCCACTGTGTGTATTTCTCGCCCGCTGGGTGCAAGCTAGGATTAAAGGCAATGGCCCACCAGTTCTTGGCTCTGTTGTTTCATTACTGTCTGTCTGAATCAAATGCGAACCTGCATGGGCCAGGTGGCTGTGATGATGGCCGTGGCTACTGGCATACAGGGAGCAAAGAAATGAGGCAATAAGTGACAGGGGACATGGGGTCCAGAGAGGGATTTATATGATGTGGAAAAATAATGTGTGCTATTTTGAATGGTCCAAGAAAGAAGGGAGACATGCTAATATTGGAGAATGCCAAATTTTTAGAACAATGACATTGAATAAGCTTGAGGAGATATCCTCCACTTCTATTGTATTTATCATATCTTTCTTATGAAATATAGCATTTTATTATATTCACTATTCCATGAGTTGAATTTTTCACTTAACAATTGATGCTTCTTTTTATATCAAAACATGGAGAAGGTCCACTCTTTTTTTTACAGCTGCATATTATTTCACTGGGATGATATATGACAGGTTCTGTGTTGTTCCCAAATCTTTGCTGTCCTAGACAATGCTATTCTGAGTAACTGTGCATATGCCTCATCTCCCGCCATTGTAGCTCTAATGCGGGAACTAACGTAGATAGCCTGTCAGTTCCCAACATCTCTAATCTGTGACTCTTTTCTCTCTCTCTTGGATTTTCTCCCATTGTTTTGTTTTGTTTTTTGGATTTTCTCCCATTTTTTTTAAACTTTATTTTATTTATTCATTTTAGAGAGGAGAGAGAGAGAAAAAGGGAGAGAGAGAGAGAGAGAGAGAGAGAGAGAGTGAGAGAGAGAGAAAGGGGGGAGGAGCAGGAAGCATCAACTCCCATATGTGCCTTGACCAGACAAGTGCAGGGTTTTGAACCGGCGACCTCAGCATTCCAGGTCGACACTCTATCCACTGCACCACCACAGGTCAGGCTCTCCCATTTTTTATTGACTCTATATTCAAATTACTTTTGCCTATAACACCAGGAATGTACTGAATCAGATATATATATATATATATATATATATATATATATAATAACTTTTTATTTATTTCTGATCATTGTATTAGGTCAAAATAATTGTTCAGATATATGTATATGTATTATATATATGTATATGTATGTATATATATATGCAGTTAATGAAAATACATGTCATACAGGATCAAAAATAACATTTGATTCAAGGTTTTTAGTTATGGTAACAATATTGTTCAGTCTCTTGAGAGGTGCTTTTTCAAATCTTTTCATTAGGAATCTGTTGGGCAGATAAAATATATTATGCTCCTTTGTTAAAGATAGCGCTGCCCACATGCAAGTCCGTTGATATTAATGTGTGTTGGGGGACAGGCTGTGGGCAGGTCGGGTCGTTATAGCCTAAGCCTAAGCCTTAGTTTTCATTAAGATTTTCTTTTCTTTCTTTTTTTTTTTTTTTACAGGGACAGAGAGAGGGATAGATAGGGACAGACAGACAGGAATAAAGAGAGATGAGAAGGATCAATCATCAGTTTTTCGTTGCGACACCTTAATTGTTCATTGATTGCTTTTTCATATGTGCCTTGACCGCGGGCCTTCAGCAGACCGAGTAACCCCTTGCTTAAGCCAGCAACCTTGGGTCCAAGCTGGTAAACTTTGCTCAAACCAGATGAGCCCATGCTCAAGCTGGTGACCTCCAGGTCTCGAACCTGGGTCCTCTGCATCCCAGTCTGATGCTCTACCCACTGCGCCACCACAGGTCAGGTTGCCTAAGGCTTAGTTTTCAGAGTAAGCTTTTCCCCACACCCTTGACTGATTGGATGATATGGGGTGGTGCACTCTCATGAGGAATCCTCCCATTATGCCTCAGATAAGTGACTTTTTATCAGAGACTTTCTTCTTTGTATATTGGATTAAAGGTTTTGAATCTACACTATAAAGTCGGGCAGACGGAGAGCTTGCTCTCTCTCAGTTCCTGAGATAAGCATTAGAGAGCAGAGCAGAGAAGGGCCACATGGAGGAGGCCAGGAAGAGCAGCAGCCAAGATGGTGGAGTGCTGAGGGAGAAGCCAGTTTGTGCAGAGAGAAGGAGATGGGGAACAGAGGTGAATAAGACTGGTGAGCCAGAAGCCTTTGATTCTAGAAAACTCGGATAAGTCATGTAAAGCCAGTAGTCGAGGCCACCATCACAGCAGTCTGACCCACGCGGGTTCACATTGGATTCAAACAGTCGGTAATGAAACACAGGAGCCACAAACTGGTGAGCCATCAACTTTAATTCTAGCTTGCACCCGGCGGGCAAGCAAAAACACACACTGGGCTCCAAAACCCACACATTCAGTGCTCACAAAGCAACTGACTTGTCCGAGTTTCCTAGAATCAAAGATTTCTAGCTCACCAGACTTATTCACCTCTGTTTCCCATCTCCTCCTGCACAAACTCTTAACAAACTGGCTTCTTCCTCAGCACTCTGCCATCTTGGCTACTTCTCCTCCACATGGCCTTAATCTGCTCTCCTCTCTAATACCAACCTCAGGAACTCAGGAACCAAGAGAGAGATCAAGCTACTGGTCTCTCCCACTTTATACTGTAGAATCAAAACCTTTAATCCAATTATACAAACAAGGAAGTCTCTGATACAAAGTCACCCATCTGAGGCATAATGGGATTCCTCCCTACATCACCATCCTACATCATCCAATAAGTCAAGGGTGTGGAGAAGAGCTTACTCTTTTTTTTTTTTTTTAATTCATTTTTAGAGAGGAGACACAAGAGAGAGAGAGAGAGAGAGAGAGAGAGAGAGAGAAAGGGGGGAGGAGCTAGAAGCATCAACTCCCATATGTGCCTTGACCAGACCAGTGCAGGGCTTTGAACTGGCGACCTCAGTGTTCCCAGGTCGACGCTTTATCCACTGCGCCACCACAGGTCAGGCAAAGAGCTTACTCTTAAACTAAGCCTTAGGCTATAACAACCTGGCCTGCCCACAGCCTGTTCCAGAACACACATTAATATCAACGAACTTCCATGTGGGCAGCGCCATCTTTAACAAAGTGAGCATAATATATTTTATCTGCCCAACAAGTCAGTAGCTTTGTGAGCACTGAATGAGTGGGTTTTGGAGCCCAGTGTGTGTTTTTACTTGCTCACTTGGTGCAAGCTAGGATTAAAGCTAATGGCCCACCAGTTCTTGGCTCCCTTGTTTCATTATTGACTGTCTGAATCTAATGCGAACCTGCTTGGGCCAGGCAGCTGTGATGGTGGCCTTGGCCACTGGCCATACAGAATCTTGTTAGGTATCTTTCTTATTTTTATGTTCTGAAAGATACTATCGCCTTCTTTCTTCCCCTTTACTTCACCCACAAGTTTTCATATATTTGGAAGTGACAGTTTGCCTTCCCCTCCCCTGTAGAGAATCACCCATCTAACCTTGAACCCTCTATGACTTGGATTGGGAAACTTTAGCTAAAAGCCATGAGTGAATGTCTTTTGGATGCAAACACCAAGAAGCTGTGTGAGTCGTGACCCTCGTGCAGAGGAATGCATATGAATGGGCTTTAGAAAACTAGCCTAGAGGTTCTAGATTGCCCCTTTTTGTGTGTGTGTGCTTATTAATTAGCAAAAGAAAGAGAATGTATTTACCAAATTAGCCCTTTCTGCATGTCAACAAAACAACCATTAACCATTCTTTCCCTTTATCACCTGATCTCCCTCCCCTGTAATCCTGTTACCTTTGTTCTGCTTCTGATCAATAAAAGCTAAGGGAGGAGGAAATTCAGGAGGTCTTCTTTGCCTCCCTTGGCAAGCCTCCCCCTCTCCCTCTTGAAATAAGTTTGTGTATTGAGTAGGTTTCTTCCACTCAACACTGGTAGTTCCCAGTGGGCTGGAGTACTACAATACCCCACCTCACTCACTAGTTTTTGTGTATTTGGAAGTGGCAGCTTGCAGTGTCAGTGCTGTCTCAAAGAGCTGCCATTTCAGAATCATTAATGATTGTTCAATGTTTCACAATTCTACTGATGGCCTAGACCTTTGGAAACACCATGTCATGAAACAAATTCTTTCAGTTATCAGATCACAAACAGTTGAAAAATTTATACAGAGATTAGTGGAGAGTTACCAGGACAGTGGATTAGAAGTATGTATTTAAAATTAGTCATTCTGTAGTGTGTTTTTTTTTTTTTTCCCACATAAATCCAAACAAGAAAGACTTTCCCCTAAGACAGCGATTTCAACCACTGCGCTGCAAGAAATTTTAAAACATACCTGACTATTTAATCAGGAACACTGACCTCTTTTCCCTTAGACTGTCAAATAAAAATATGACAACAGCCATGTAAAGCCAGTGGCCAAGGCCACCATCACAGCAGCCCGGCCAGTGTAGGTTCGCATTGGATTCGAACAGTCGGTAATGAAACACAGGAGCCAAGAACTGGTGAGCCATCAGCTTTAATTCTAGCTTGCACCTGGCGGGCAAGCAAAAACACACACTGGGCTCCAAAACCCACACATTCAGTGCTCACAAAGCTACTGACTTATCCGAGTTTCCTAGCATCAAAGCTTTCCAGCTCACCAGACTTATTCACCTCTGTTTCCCATCTCCTCCTGCTCAAACTCTTAACAAACTGGCTTCTTCCTCAGCACTCTGCCATCTCAGCTGCTTCTCCTGGCCTTCACGTGGCCTTACTCTGCTCTCCTCTCTAATACTAATCTCAGGAACCCAGGAACCGAGAGAGAGATCAAGCTACTGTTCTCTCCCACTTTATAGCAGACTCAAAACCTTTAATCCAATTATACAAACAAGGAAGTCTCTGATACAAAGTCACCCATCTGAGGCATAATGGGATTCCTCCCTACATCACCACCCTACATCATCCAATCAGTCAAGGGTGTGGAGAAGAGCTTACTCTTAAACCAAAGCCTTAAGCTATAACCACCGGGCCTGCTTACATTACAACTTTTCCCCCACAGCCATCACAAGCATAAGGGCAAATAATATCACCTGGGTGACAGGCTTCCATGTGGGCAGCACCATCTTTAACAAAGTGAGCATAATATATTTTATCTGCCCAACAAGCCAACACAACAATAGCTGCCCAGTGTGAAGGAATCACAGTTATACTTATTTGTTTTGTCAGATGAGCAAAAAATATAATGTAGTTCTTGGTGTGCCACAGAATTTTAGTAATTAGCTTATGTGTGTCATGAGATAAAAAGGTTGAAAATTGCTGCCCTAAACACTCTTAGGGTGCATTTCTTACTCCCTTAGGATGTATCCCTTACTCCCTTAGGATGAAAACATGAATACTGAGCCTAAACTCAAAGTAGTGACCACTTGTTAACATTTTAATTTTTAAAAAAGACTGATTTCTAGCCTGACCTGTGGTGGCGCAGTGGATAAAGCGTCGACCTGAGAACACTGAGGTCGCCAGTTCAAAACCCTGCACTGGTCTGGTCAAGGCACATATGGGAGTTGATGCTTCCAGCTCCTCCCCCTTTCTCTCTTTCTCTCTCTCTTTCTCTCTCTCTCTCTCTCTCTCTCTCTCTCACACACACACACACACACACACTCTGTGTCTCCTCTCTAAAATGAATAAAAGAAAAAAAAGACTGATTTTTAATAAACATGGGAGAGAAATTAGAATATACATATTGGCTAATTTCAGATTGGGCCAATTTTTTATAAAGTAACCTCAGGTTTGTTTATAAATGAGTTATTTTTTATAGTATTTCCTATTGTTATTTTTTTAGTATTAGAATATTTATAGAGAAAAAGCAAAATAGCCTATAATACCACTAGAAAACACGTTTTAAATATCCAAAAATAAAAAGAAACTTGACCCAGAAAAGTAACTTTTTCTTAAAATTCATTTTAGAGAGAGAGAGAGAAGGGGGGAGGAGCATGAAACATCAACTTCCATATGTGCCTTGACTGGGCAAGCCCAGGGTTTCAAACTTCAGCATTCCAGATCAATTCTTTCTTTTATTTTTTTTTTTAAGTAAGAAGCCGGGGAAAGGAGGGCGGGCAGGCAGACAGACTCCAGCATGCACCCGACCAGGATCCACCCAGCATGCCAACAGGGGGCAATGCTCGGCCCCTATGGGAGCCATTTTAGTGCCTGAGGCAGAAGCCATGGAACCATCCTCAGCGCCCGGGCCAACTTTGCTCCAATGGAGCCTTAGCTGCAGGAGAGGAAGGGAGAGACACAGAGGAAGAAGAGGAGGAAGGGTGGAGAAGTGAATGGGTGCTTCTCCTGTGTGCCCTGTCCGGGAATTGAACCTGGGACTTCCATATGCCAGGCTGACACTCTATCGCTGAGCCAACCAACCAGGGCCTCCAGGTCAATTCTTTATCCACAGCACCACCACAGATCAGGAACCAAAAAGGTAACATTTTTATTCCTACTCTACTCCACCATCCCCAGTTTCCTTTCTACAAAGGAAACCAGTGTCAACTTTCTCTCTTTCTCCGTGTATTTGATTCCATAACAGCTCTGTATATGTAGGATATATTCATACCTACAATACGCATATACATAGTTGTTGGAGTTTGGAACCCTTTACTCTTGACCCAAAGTACCTTTCTAAATCACAGGAATCCACTGAAAAGTCAGGAATATGTGTGGGTATTTGGCCATAACAGAGATTTTAGGATCAGTAACAAATTAAACAGAGTGCATTAGGTAGATTTGAATCCAATATGCTCAATTTTTAGATAATGTTTTCTCCAAATTTACATTTTTCAAGTTCTTCAAATGTTCCCCGTAATTTTATAATCACTTCAGTTTTTAAATAAAGTAGAGAATTCACAAGCTTGGTCGGGATTCATTTTTCCCCAGAACTTGATGACTTACATCTATTTCCTGTAAGCTTTCAATTATACCCAAATGTGATATTGCATATTCTGGTGAGGGGTAAAGTGGTTTCATTTGGGTCTTGCAGTTCACAGGTCTTGACCAGAGGCACAGAGGTGATTAGGGTGGAGCTCAGAAAAATGTTTGATTCAAAAATTTTTTGTGGCTCCCCTTAGAAAAGAAGAAAATTGTGACATGTGCCTCATCACGATGAACCTTGAAGACATTATGCCAAGTGAAATAGGCTAGTCACAAAAGCACAACCGCTGTGTGATTCCGCTCACAGGAGGTGTGGAAGAGTAGTCAGATTCACAGACAGAAAGCAGAATGGCGCTTGTCAGAGGCTTGGGGAGGGTTAATAGGGAGTTAGAGTTCAGTAGGTAGAGTTTCAGTTTTGCAAGATGAAATGTTCCAGAGACTGATTGCACAACAATGTGAACGTATTGATACTTCATGTTACTCAACTGTAAACTTAAAAATGGCTACAATGGCAAATTTTATGTTATGTATATTTTACCACAATAAAAACTGAAAGTTTGTGATTCAAGATTTGCTCATCTCCTATCTATATGTTTCAGGAAGCTCTTACTGAGCTGGTTCTGGCCTCCCCACTATCTCCACCATGGATCCTAGTTCTGGCCCTGGAAAACCACAAGTCATGGGTCTGATATCAGGGGGCAGGTCAATCAGAGAAGTGCAATTAATGCCATTGCTTGCATGAGCGAATCCTCCGTAACATTACAATCAAGGGCCTGCGCTAGAGGGACAAACTCAAACAGGCTGTGGGTGACAGATCATTGCCCCTTCCACCAGAGGGCTGTGGCCGGCACCAGGGCACATGAATTTGAAAACAGAGCAGGCACAGGACCCCCCTCACTTGGGTGCCTCTGTACAGAGCCCAGCCCACAGGAGCATAGTACACTGAGGACCAGCACCCAGCCTTCTTCTCCTCAGACTAAGTCATCTTAACTCCCTTCATCACTATACATGAGCACACCCACCATCCTGGTCAGTCTCCTCTAAATTCAAGGTCGTCTGGTTAGCAAAGAGTGTCATTGACCTGGGTGTCATGCTTGATCAACACCCATGTGTGTGTCGGGTTTTGGCAGGCAAGGCTAGGCTGGCTCATTAGGCTAGTGGTCACCTGATGCCCAAACTTACCTTTAGGCATCCTGCAGCTGCCATGTGATTAGCCTTGTTCTTGTTCACTTTGAACCTCTTGAAATCTTTAAAAACTTGGACTTGTATCATCCAGCATACTCTCTCTTCTTATCTGCCCTTGATATCCTCATTCAAGTCATTAACAATAGTATATGTCAGGGCCTGGCCTGTGATGGCTCAGCAGATAAAGCGATCTGGAATGCTGAGGTTGCCGGTTCAAAACCCCAGACTTGCCTGGTCAAGACACATGCAAGAAGCAACTATGAATTGATGCTTCCCACTTCTTCTCCCTATCCCCCATCTTTCTCCTTTCTCTAAAATTAATTTTTAAAAAAGTAGTATATGGCAGGAACAGGCCCCAAGCCCTGTGCTACACACTCTGGGTCTCCTCCGGGCTGACAGGTTCTTCGGGCACACTCTTTCGGTGGCCAGAAGCTCATCTAGCTTTGCTATTCTCCACTGGTCCAAGGATGCCAGGAGAAACATCAGATGTTCCTGCCAAAATCCCGATACATTGCATCTGCTGCATTTCCTGAGGTTACTCTGATCTGACTTTTCTTGAACCCATGTTGACTTCTAGTGATCTTTTTTACTTCTCCAAATTCTAGAAAATCAGGCTTTCACAACCAGTTCTAACTTCTTGTGTGTGTGTGTGACAGAGACAGAGAGAAACAGAGAGAGGGACAGATAGGGACAAACAGGAAGAGAGAGAGCATCAATTCTTCGTTGCGGCACCTTTTTGTTCATTGATTGCTTTCTCATATGTGCCTTGACCAGGGGCTACAGCACAGTGAGTGACCCCTTGCTCAAGCCAGCGACCTTGGGTTCAAGCCAGCAACCATGGGGTCATGTCTATGATCCCACACTCAAGCCAGTGACCCTGCGCTCAAGCTGGTGAGCCTGTGCTCAAGCTGGATGAGTTCGCACTCAAGCTGGCGGCCTCAGGATTTCGAACCTGGGTCCTCTGCATCCCAGTCCCATGCTCTATCTACTGCGCCACCACCTGGTCAGGCCAGTTCTAACTTCTTTTATTTTATTTTATTTTTACAGGGACAGAGAGAGAGAGTCAGAGAGAGGGATAGACAAGGACAGACAGACAGGAATGGAGAGAGATGAGAAGCATCAATCATTAGTTTCTCATTGCCTTTGCGACACCATAGTTGTTCATCGATTGCTTTCTCACACGTGCCTTGACCATGGGCCTTCAGCAGACTGAGCAACCCCTTGCTGGAGCCAGAGACCTTGGGTCCAAGCTGGCAAGCTTTTGCTCAAGCCAGATGGGCCCGCGCTCAAGCTGGCGAGCTCGGAGTCTCGAACTTGGGTCTTCCGCATCCCAGTCCAACACTCTATCCACTGTGCCACTGCCTGGTCAGGCCAGTTCTAACTTCTTAACCAAATTTTATACCTTACACGCTGGCCTGAAGTTATAAACCAGAATGATTACAGCCTATTTTGTGGATTCCAGAACCATTTCTATTCATATGCCTAGAGTGTTTCACTTATTCAGCAAGTGTTTAAAGATCTCCTATTTTTTCCAGGCACTCTACTAGAGATATAAAGCAAAAGTTGCAGTCTCTGCCCTCCAAACGCTTATCAAAACACTAAGATGAACCTAATGTCAGCAGTGTTGGGAAAAGGCACATCATATTAAGTACGTTGATAGAGGCAGACACAGAATGCTATATGAGCTCAGAGAAGAGGGGCACAACTTAGCTAGGGGGATGGGGCAGAAAGTAGTCAGAAAAGACCTCCCGAAGGAGATATTATTTGGGCCAAGTCTTGAAGCACAAGTAAGAATTGGATAGATGAAGAGGGGTCAGGGAAAGATGACATAGCAATCTGAGACAGAAGTATAACAGTTCAGAGGAGGGCATTGTAAAGGTGGGCAAGGCCAGATGCTGATTGGCTTTGTGTGCAATTCTTAGGAGAAAAAGTTGCTCTGATTGCTCATAGGGTTGTGCCAACAGAAGCCTATTGTCCCAAAACAGATGCTTAGCTCCAAATGCTACTTCTAGAAGGCTGAGTATGCAACCTGCAGAACCAAAGTTCACCTAAAGATTGGGACTGCCAGGAGCTTGGGAGTTTCCCTGCATCTCCCTGTTATCTGTCAGTCACAGCTTCCTGTCTGCCCCACTTTAGACATGCTCTCCATTTCATGTCCCCACTGCAGATGTTCTGGCTGGGCCATTACCACCTCTCCACAGCTTCACTCACACCCATCTGTGTGCCATCCTCTTGAGCTGATCTTTCAACCCAACCTTATGAGGACTCAGCAGAGCCTCTGGGGGAAGGAAGCAATACAACTTCTCTGGCCTCTGGAGATGCTCATGGCAAGTCTTGGCTGTTCCACCTCTTCCATGTAACACAGACTCACCCAAGCCTTCTGTATCTTTGTTGGGTAAAATGTCATGCTGGCTAACGAGTCACTTTGGCCCAAGTCTGCATTTCTGTTTATTTAGGATCTTCTATCTGTAGTGCTATGGTGGTGTTAGTCTGCGGAGTGTGTGCCTGCGAAAGAGCTATTGGAAACCCTGTTGGTACACATAAGTCACGTGCTGCTGACTAGGACTATAAGGGGTGAGTCACTGTGGCTGGCTCCAAGCACTGGGCTGAGCTCGCCAGGTGGATGAGGTCACTGGCCACACCTTGCTGACCTAGAATATGGTCTCAAGGCTTAATGCTTTCACTATACTCAGTGCAGGGTGTGTTTCCTTTGTCATTACTAAATTTCCGTTGTCTTGGACCTTTTACTATAAAGAAGTTGAGGTCCAGGAGATAGTATGTTGGTTCCCTTTGCCTCGGTGTCAGCAGCTAACTCTGGCTGTCCTGCTCACTTTCCAGGAACAAGATGAGTTGCCTCCACGCCCACTCCACAAGGGGCCCCGAGAGGAGGTTCTAGAGAATGAGTGCACGAGGCTCACACCTCCTCTGACTCCCTGGCTCCTTGTTATAAAATCCCCCATGAGCAGAGGTTTTCATCTACTATTTCCATTCTGCATATCGTGAGCGCATCCTGCCAAGCTGCTACATTGATGATCTTTTCAAAAGCTTTACTATCTTTCAATTAATATTTTTATTTTATTTATATGTACTTTATATATAATTATTATTGTATTAGAAAATAGGGATATGATCATCTTACCCTTATCAATAACCACTATTATTATTTTGGTGTATTTCCTTCCAAACTTTATAGCCTTCTTTTTACTTATGTACTTTTTTTTTAACAAAATAAGATTATTCTATATGCCCTTTTGTTATAGTGAAATTCCCCCCACCGCTTGCCTATCTATTATAAATATGTTTCTTTGTCAATAAACTATGTCCACAGCAGGATTTAGGTGGCTGTTTAGTATTTCATCGTAAAGATGGGTGAGATAGAGTCAACCTGTTTTCCATTATTAGACCTTTCAGATTGTTTCCATTTTTCTTTAAATTGGAGAGGTTACTATAAAGAACATCTGCTTACATATATTTTTGTGTTTTATTCCTTAAAGATAAATTTCTAGAGGAAGAATTATTGGATAAGAACATTTTAAAATCTTTTCATAGATACTGCTAGTCTGCCCTCCAAAATACCGCACTGAACTCTCCTCACATAATGGTGGTGAGCAAGCCACTTTTCTCCTCCATCAGTTCTGGGTCTTATCCCTACTTACCATCTCTGCTAGTTTGCCTCTGTAACTTGCCTTGGCAAAGCCCGTGTGGGCTTTCTCTGAAGGTCAGTGGGTACACTGAGGAGTGCACTGACAGGACAGCGTCTTGGGCCTCGCCCGGATTTGACCAGACCCAGGGAACCACCTTAGGCTGGAAGTGTGGACAAGGCCCACCGGGGGTGAGGACAAGGCCCACCGGGGGTGAGGACGATGGAGACGCAGAAACCTGACGCTGGGGACCAGGTTCAGTGGCGCAGATCCGCTTTATTCAGGAAGTAAGCTAGCTTATGTACACAGGTTCAGCCTATAGGGTGTTACAGCATGTTCTTCAAAGCCAATGCCTGAAAAGGTCAGGAAGCTGCCTGGTTGGCGCTGAGTCACTTCCTTACAGCAGGCGGGCTCCCTCCTGGGTGTGCCTAGGAGGGTTTCCGGCACTGGAGTGTTCTCACAGCATTGCATCAACCACAACTGCTAGGAATGCGCTCTGCACTCTACCTACATTTCCCCCTTCTCTTTTAATTAGGGCCAGTTGGACTTGATGAATGATAGTCTGCTGTTGTTGTCTCTACGGGCAGGATAATGCCAGGGTGGGGAAAAGCAGCCCAGATGTGGGGGTCCGCCCGCATTTTGGGAGTTAGTGGTTATTATAGCACACATAAGCAGGAACAAAGTACCAGGGTGTGGGGGCCCATCAGGGGCCATTCTCTGGGCTTGCTCCGCTAAAGCCTTCATATCCCCCCAGGTGATGGGGTGCGCCCATTGGCCATGAGGCCTTCTTCTGGAGCGCTGAGGACCTCCTCCCCTCGGGTGTTGTTCGTAGGAGGGTTCATCTTGGGACACCAGGACTGGCTTTATGTTTCGTCCTGGGATCCAAATTGGCTGAGGGTTGTTTTCTAGAAAGAGACAAACATAACCTCTCCCTTGTGTTAGAAGAGGGTGTGGTCCCTGCCACTGAGCTGTGACTGGGTCCTTCCAGCATACCAACGGTAAAGGGTTTGGGTGGCTACGAAGGCCTCCCCAATGTTTGTAAAGCAACACTGGTAAGCACTTCTCCGGGTGAAGCCCAGGGCATATAGTCAGGCAGGCATGTATTGCTAATAGGGCAGGAGTGAGGCCAAGAGGGAAGGTTTGCCCTTCGTGTACCTCTGCTGAACAGACACACCAGAGGGACCGGACCCAAGTCTCGGGATCCCAGAGAGGCGTGTCCCGGAGCCAAGGGTTGAAACCAGAGAGGATCTCCCAGTAGGTACAAAGATCCTTTTCACTAACTTTAACTCGCCTACTCTGCAATAGGGCACGGAGGGCTCAAACTTGCAGGGCTCAGGAATGAGGGAGAAGGTTTCCCATTGCAGAGGGTCACTCACCCATCCCTTGGATGCCAGTTGGGTCCCTGTTTGGGTGCCAGTTGTGGACAAGACCCCCTGGGGGTGAGGACGATGAAGAGACACAGAGACCTGACTCTGGGGACCAGGTTCAGTGACACAGATCCGCTTTATTCAGGAAGTAAGCTAGCTTATATACACAGGTTCAGCCTATAGGGTGTTACAGTGTGTTCTTCAAAGCCAATGGCTGAAAAGATCAGGGAGCTGCCTGGTTGGCACTGAGTCACTTCCTTACAGTGGGCGAGCTCCCCGCTGGGTGTGCCTAGGAGGGTTTCAGGTGCTGGAGTGTTCTCATAGCATTGCATCAGCCACAGCTGCTAGGAATGCGCTCTATGCTCTACCTACATGGAAGGACAGCCCAGCTTCTGCCGTAGACTACCAGTGAGCCTGGAGCCATCCCACCCCTGGAAGTATTCCAGATGACACTCATGTGAGCATGCAGGCTAGGTCTCAGAGTAGGTCGCATGAGACCCTCAGATATACACGCAGACACACTCTCTGATACTCCTAGACCAAACTTTTTACACAGGGGGCCAGTTCACTGTCCCTCAGACCGTTGGAGGGCCGGACTATAAAAAAATACTATGAATAAATCCCTATGCACACTGCACATATCTTATTTTAAAGTAAAAAAACAAAACGGGAACAAATACCATATTTAAAATAAAGAACAAGTATATTTAAATCAACAAACTGACCAGTATTTCAATGGGAACTATGGGTGACCACCAATGAAAGAGGTGCCCCTTCCGGAAGTGCTGCGGGGGCCGGATAAATGGCCTCAGGGGGCCGCATATGTCCTGCAGGCTGTAGTTTGGGGACCCCTGTCCTAGACGGACACACCCAGACAAACTATAGAGACTCATACAGACACACAGAGACACACGCACTCATAGACTCAGGCATATCCACAAATGCGCACAGACTCGCAGGGACACGTACAGAACTCACAGACATGCAGGCCCTAGTAGGCAGATCTATCCAACCTTCCACATACTGGCTTCATTACTCTCCAGAGCCAAACTCTAAGCCTGCCTAGGAGAGGTGGACATTTCCTCTGTTCCTCAACAGCCTCTTCAAAAAGGGCACCAAATTTCTTAAAGAAAGAAAGGGAGTGGACTGCTTAGAGAGTGAACACCATGGCTCATCAGCCAGAGTGAGGGAAGCCCCTACCAGACACACCACACTTCAGTGGGCCCCAGGCCTTCCTCCAGCCCCACCCTTCCCCATGGAGTGAGAAGTCGTACAGCCAGGAGGCCGTGCACACTAAGACCCCGGCCTTGCTCTGAACCACTCTGAAGGACGGGGACAGGCATTCCCTGAGGGCTGGGCTTCCTCCCCAGATCATCCTCCCGGAGGGAGAGTGGACCTCCGCCAGCACTACACCCCGGCCTGGGGGTGATCCAGGCAGCTGTGTGTGGGTGTGGACGACTGGGATGTCTGCTCACACTCATGCAAGGGCCCCCCACAGTATGATGTAAGGCCAGAGTGGGGATGAGATGGGGGTCATTCTGTAAGCTTGCCTTCCAAGTCATTTTTAAATGTCTATTTTCCAAAGTAGGAGAATGAAACATTTTCATTTTAATAGTCTGTTAGTTTAGAGCTATCAAGAAATAGCTACCGTTTTGTTGGACTGTAAGTGGTAACACCTAACTGGCTGAGAAGACTACTGATATCATGACAGTAAACCAAGTGTTTGTCTTTGGAAAAAAAGTCCACAAAAATTTGTTCATGCTTCCTGAAATCCTGAGATGGGACACTTGAGCTGATTGGTGAAGTACATTCTTTTCTTGAAGCCTGCTGGCTAGTAACTCAGCTGTTTCCATTGATAGGTCCAAATCTCTTACTAAGTCATTCAATTTGGGTTGGCTAAACTGCTGAGGGGTTAATGACTGCTTGGCATCAGAAGAAGACCCTTCAGATTCTACAACCATTTTCTCATACACTTGATCACCATGTTCACTTTCTTCGTCCTTAGAAGAAATAAAACTATTGAAAACTTGAACTGGGAGTGTCTCAGAGTGTGGAATAGGTCATATTGCTGAAGGAATATTAGGATATGCGATCACATGCCGTTTTTTCTTGCCGATGCCCTTTGTATGGACCAGACAGAAATAACAGTCACTGCTGTGGTCCTTAGGTTCACACCAAACCATGGGAATACCAAAAGGTATTCCTTTGCATTTTCTTTTTGCCCAGTCACGAAGCATTTCCTCAGAATTATGACACACAATATGAGGAGCCCGATTCTTGTCTTGATCGCCAAGGGGAACTTGAAAATAGGCAATATATGCACATGTCACAAATGATGAAATATTGTGCCTTTGACGTTGAAGTGTGTAACAGCCACATATATAACAGAAGGTGTCAGGACTATTCTTACATTTACGCCTACTCGAAGAAGCCATGGTTCAATCTTAAAACAAAATTAAAGGGTGTTTTGATCAGATAATTTTTTACATTTAAAAACAACTACAATTATGTAAAAGTGATATTTGTAAAACATTAATTGCCTTGTGGTTATGTTCAATCCAAGAGTTGTTGCCCTTTAACTTCAATTTAATAACCATTAACTATAACAAAAAGAAATAAAAATTGCATAAAAACTAGAGCATGCACCAAGAAAAAGATTTCATATTTGGAATTAGAAATTCAGAACTATATAGAAACAGTTCTAAAATCTCATGCAACAGAAAATGAAAAAAATTGTTTCCCAGTGTAATGAGTCTTGGCTTTTCCCCCAGTGTGGCTTATCCCTGTAGCTGAGTCCTCTGCATCAGTGAGGATACCTGGAAGTTGATGCTGCCATTTGATGCTGGATTGGGCATCCTAAAGCACAGTCCTGGCTCCCACTCGGGCCCAAGTATCCAGATGAGGCTCCACTAATACAAACAGGAAGTGCCTGGAGCATGTTCTAAATTGGGCCATGGTTGGAAGAACAAATGTTTGAGTTTAGTCATGTGCTGCTTTTCTTCTTTTCAGGAATTAGCTATTTTACCAAGAGGTCAGAGTCCACCTGAAGACAATGCTGTTCAGGTAGGTCAGTTCTTACTAAAAAGTTTCTCTTCTCCATCTCTCAAATCCACAACCTCAGCAGCAGGCAGATGTGGGACTTCCTACTGTAGCTTTGCTGTGTAGACTGCGGACGTAATGTCTGTGAAGGTGCATGGCCAAAACGCCCAAGGACTGTGCTTTTACTTTTTAAGCAATGGGGTTTTTCTGTTTTGTTTTGTTTTGTGTTTTTGTTATTTTTATTGATTATTTTTTCTTTTGTTATTTTTGGGTTTTGGGGAGTGTGGGTTGTCTGTTTTCCTCTGAGGTCATTTAAAGTGCAATTACATAGAAGAGGTATTTTGGCTGAAATGTTATGGGAAGGCCAGTTTGGAGATGGAGGCCAAGAGAGCTGAAGTAGTTTCTATAAAGGAAAAGTGCTTAACTAGCCTGACCAGGTGGTGGCTGAGTGGATAGAGTGTTGACTGGAATGCGGAGGACCCAGGTTCGAAACTCTGAGGTCACCAGCTTGAGCGCAGGTTCACCAGCTTGAGTACAGAGTCACTAGCTTGAGTGTGGGATCATAGACATGACCCCATGGTCACTGGCTTGAAGCTCAAGGTTGCTGGCCTGAGTCCAAGGTCGCTGGCTTGAGCAAGGGGTCACTCACTCTGCTGTAGCCCTCCAGTCAAGGCACATATGAGAAAGCAATCAATGAATAACTAAGGAGCTGCAACGAAGAACTGATGCTTTTCTCCCTTCCTGTCTGTCTGTCCCTGTCTATCCCTCTGTCTTTCTCTGTCTCTGTCTCAAAAAAAAAAAAAAGTGCTTAACTAGTGTCTCTTTCAGGGTCACTCATTCAGCAGCTGTTATTGAGCGCCTACTCTGCGTCCGGCACTGTCCTGTGACACTTAAACCAACCTAGACTTTTCCACCCATATTGTACAATAGGACATCCACCTTTCTCATTAGGTTCAAAGTAGATGTGCAAATTGTAGTGCAAGTTTGGAATTCATGAACTATCTGCCATTAAAAAAAAATATTCCTGCAGCTAGCCTGCCAAGTTCAGTCATAATATGATCATGAAAATCACAGCTCGGAGAGCCCATTGAGGAGGAGGGTTTGGGAGAGAAGAATCTGAATCTCAAAAAGCAAATCAGAAAGCAAGTGCAAGAGGAATATGAGGACTTAGTCAAAACTTGTTTATGGCATGTTTATACATAAAAGTAAATGACCTGTGCTGGTCATCAGGGCAGTCCTGGGAGGAGTATGTGTAAATGCACAGCAGCTGCACCCAAAAGGAGCAGTGACAGAATGGGCTTTATGGTCACAAGTATTCTCCAGCTCTAAGTTTTCTCTACAGAGAATGAGTCAGCAATGGGTTGTCATTATTTTACTGTGATAGACACTGAATTTTGGATAATTTAGAAATTTGCTATTTTTCTCACTCTACTGCCAGTTGAGGGAAGGAGGAGTCTGCTTATCCAATGTCTATTGAGTGTGGCCATTCAAAGAGAAGAGGATAATACCCTGGGCCAGGGCAGACCCCAGTGCAGGTTGTAGAAGGCACCTCCTGAAAGCTCACTGTGCAGATTCAGAATTTGGATTAGCTTTCAGAGATGTTTTCAACCCTCAAAATGCCCTCCAGCCTTCCTCTAACATCCGGTGTCAGGAAGCTGCTGACCTGTCCGAGAAAGCCCATTAGGAAGAGGAGTGATGCGGTGCCCATGTGCACACCAGCTATAAATGGAGGCCCCGTGCCTAAAACGGACTGTCGCAGAGCCTGGGCCAGCTGCTCCCACAAGTTTGCATTTTAGTTCAAACCCACCCCCCTGCAGTCCACTGCCCCCTTCCCTATCCTGGACACTCCCAGAGCTAGCTCCAGCTGGGTCCTTACCTCCTCTTTCTCACAGGGATCCAGGGCTGTCCTTGGGGTTATGATGCTGAGAGGAGCTTTTACCAATGTTCTGCCTTGGCCTGGTCATTCCAGAGAAGACTGGAGGTTCCTTCTTACTTGGGAAGGGCCCATGAAGTACAAGTGCTCACAAATATTAAAGTATCAAAACCAAAATGCACTGGGCCTGGTGTTGCAGGGGAGGGGTGAGTGGACGGTGAAGGCTGGAACATGCTAAGCCATCTTTTGGGTATGAAATTGTTGGAAATGCCATAAGTTCTTCTTAGCTTCTGCCAGATTCCTAGACAAGAAGTGGATTCTGTACTTCTCCCAGGCTAAACCAGTTCTATAAGCCCACCCCCCGCCAAGTAGGTATCCCTATTCTACTCAGGGTCCCAAGAAGGTGGTGAAGTTTTTGCTATGTGGCCAGCAGCCAGGCACTCTGCTGTGGCTCCTCAAGGAAAGGGTTCAAAGGTGAGAGGATACCCCACCCTTACCCCTTAACCAAGAACACTGGGTCTCCAGTAGCACTTAGCAATGATGAAGCCATTCAGAATAGGCTATTTCATAATGAGATTTCTGCTGAAGCCTGACTAGGAAGGCAGCCAGGCTGGTTGATTCCTTCCTCTGCTTTACCAATTTTTTTTTTTTTTTGTATTTTTTTGAAGTTAGAAGCAGGGAAGCAGACAGACTCCCGCATGCGCCTGACCGGGATCCACCCAGCATGTCCACCAAGGGGTGACGCTCTGCTCATCTGGGGCATCACTCTGTTGTGACTGGAGTCATTCTAGCACCTGAGGCAGAGGCCATGAAGCCACCCAGGCCAACTTTGCTACAATGGAGCCTTGGCTGCAGGAGGGGAAAAAAGAGACAGAGAGGAAGGAGAGGGGGAAGGGTGGAGAAGCAGATGGGTGCCTCTTCTGTGTGCCCTGACTAGGAATCGAACCCGGGACCTCCACACACTGGGCCGACATTCTACCACTGAGCTAACTGACCAGGGCTTGCTTTATCTATTTTTAATGGAATTCCCCAACTACAGTGTTTTGTCAGGTTAGATGCTGCTGAGTCAACCCGATAGCAAAAAGACCTAAGTTTCAATGCCTAAGTGACCATTTAGGGACAGGGGTCATTTTTCCATCTGTGACCTTCTACCTTTCTACCTACTCACTCTGCCTTGTCATCCCACAACCTAAGCAGGCTCCCCATTGAGGAAGCCCTGCAGCTTGAAGACAACACTAAAGGGCAGAGAGTGAGATATTCCGATAACACCTGACGAAATCATTGTCCAGGTGGATGAATTTTTTCATGTGAAATCATTTCTGAAAGCTACATTTTAGAAGGTAAAATGGCTCTACCTCAACTGTCCTTCTTAAACTTGAGTTGTGACAAGGTGCCAAAAAAATGTAACTCTGTTAGCATAAGCAAATGCCATTTTGTATACTTTCTGTATGCTTTCTGTAGTCACCATTTGGAAAGTTTTGTACTTTTGTAAGTGCAGTTTTGCAAGCTGAGCTAAACTACAAACTGTGCTGTTAGCAAATATGTGTCAACTGTTAAGAGATTACAAAGCAGGGACTTACTGATAAGTTAACTGCAGGTTCTACTTCTGTAAAATGGCTTTTTGCTGCAGTTTTTGCCTTTGTAAACCCTTAACTCCAACCCCTCGGGGACGCTTGATTTGAGCCTCTGAGCTTCATACGGTCACTGGCTGAATAAACTCCTCTTTAAATTCTTCTGTAACTTTGGTGTCTCTCTAGAACTCGCCAGTCACTTTATAACAGAGTCTGCAATTTCACAGGAGAAGCTGGATGAGAATCAGTTTAATTTAATCCAGAAAGTGTATGAGCTCATCAGCAAAGTGAGAACAGAATGGATGGATCAGATGAAGGACCCAAGGAAAAAAATGGGGCTCTGCCAGACCTGATGAAGGAATGAAAGAAAACACAGCCAACAAATGTGACTTCATTTAGCAGTGGGATATCAGCACTTCATCTTAGCATATGATCACACCACTATTTGCACCCCAGTCTATTTTCCCCTAGAAAGCAATGCATCAGGCATTTTACGCGGGTACTGGGGCTCACTGCACATATGTGTCATCTTCTGGAAGGCATGAGTCTGATGTTTGGGTTCATGCCCTTCCAAGTGTTGAGAGCAGCCTCTTCTGAAAGTGAACCTTCTTAGCAGCTGCAGGAGACTTGGAGCACAAGCACAGCCTGGCTGCCCTGGTGTGTGAGGTGAGGAGGCTGGACGACGGGAGGCTGGCTGCTCTGCAGGCTCCATTCTGTGTCTGGGGCAGCTAAGCAGGGCTGAGAGGGTGAGTAGGTGTAAGCTAGAGGCAATGTACATGCCCCTTCTCACACCCTTTGTTTGTTCAACTGTTGGTTGAAATGTTATGCATGATGGGGGGATTCCTGTTTATGCCTTAAGAGAATTCTTGTTTATACCTTGGGAGGATTACTGTTTATGCCTCAGATATGTGACTTTGTATCAGAGACTTCCTTATTTTGCATATGGTCTGCACTATATAATAAAGCAAACCAGGGGCTTTGCTTTGCTCTGGCTCGCCATCAGCTTGAAGAGGACACCTGATCCCATATTTGTTTTCTTTGAGTTTATTTCTTCATTCACTCAGGACCTGGAGAATTATGAGTTGCACTGGTTCACGGCACAGGAGAGCAGTAGGGGAGGGAGGCCTGGCCCTGGGTTTGGGAGTGGAGCTTAGCTGAAGCTGCTCTTGCCCTCTCAAAGGGTCTGATAATAAAGCATTTTTCCAGGAAACAGGTAATGTCAGAGCCTCAGGAGAAATGAGAAAGAACCAGAAGCAAATGGGAAAACAGGTCAGACAGTTTAGCGTGAGGAAAGGGAAAACATGCAGGAGAGACTGCCCAGGGCTAAGGCAGCTTCTTCAGAATGATTCAAATCTTTGAGTTTCAAAAATGGTTATCTGAGGAAAATGAAGTAATAATATAAGTGGAAAATTCACTTTAAGGCAAATTGAAACTAAAGCACGTATTAATGGTGGTTTGGAAACTTTCACTTACTGTTTCTCCAAGTCCTTACTCTGCTCTGTGACACTGCTTCTAACCGAAATCCGAAATCCATGAGGCAGTGACTAGCAGGCCTCCCCCCTACCAAATCTTTGAAAGGACAGTGGATGACAGGGTGGCATAGAGGTTGCTCGTGATGCGGGAAATATGGAAGGGAGACTTATGTCCTCTTACTGTGTTTGTGATGTTCACAGGAAGCTACACAAAGTAAAAGAGTGTTTGAGCATCAAGCCACTTGCAGAACAAAAAGGTTTTATTTCATCAACAGCTACTGGCTCCAAGGCAGCCCTGGCCAGGGCTCAGGCCAACAATGAGAGGATGTGCAGGCAGCAGGAGAGCCGAGTGCCTCGGCCCAGAAGGTTTTACTCCCTCTCTTTGAACGCATTCTGCAGAACTGAAGGGGTTTGTGCTGGCTTTAGCTGTCACCAGGCCTCCCACAGAGTGAGGTCAAGCAGATGGCAGGGCTAGAGAAAGTTGGCCGGACCTTGGCATCCACTCTCCCTCCTTTCCAGCCCAGAAGCCAAGGGCAGTGGCCAAAAGACTTTGTTCTTATTCATATTTGGTTAAGATGGTGAAATGTTACTTATACATAAGATTATCTAAGATTCTTGTGTGTGTGCTTCTCTGAGGATCTTTTCGCCAAGAAGCATCTTGGGATCTGGGTCTTTGCCTCGAATGCAATTCTTGCATCTTCCAAGCATGCTTTTAATTGACAGCAACCTTCTGCCTGTGGGGTGTGTCCCGGTTGTCACCATTATGCCCAAGCAGACCATGTATGGTCCTTTCCTGAGGACCTATGCTAAGTCTTAAGTTCAGCTTAGTAGGGGCTGGCACCAAAATAAAGAAGCTTCCAAGTTTAAGCTCTTCATAGCTATACCAACCCTCTGAGATTAAGGAAGCAGAGATACCTTTGGTTTAGAGAAAAGGCAGTTAAGTTTAAATGACAGCCTGGGAAAGCTGGGCACATTTAAAACAATAAATACGATTTGTTCCTTGTGGATCCTAATTTCTTTACCATTGTGCACCAGGTGGTTATGGTGTATAAGTATGTAAACTGTAAAGTCACCATTCATGTATAGTAAGTCCTCACTTAACGTCATCAATAGGCTCTGCAACTTTAAGAAAAACCATGCATATATAACAAAACCAATTTTACCATAGGTTAATTGATATCAACAAGATTTAAGTTTCAAGGCATCTCATCAACATTATAATGAAACAATGTTGAACAAAACAATGTTATTCGAAGCCATGCTGTATTAATCAACATTAGTAGTATTATAATTAAGGCCTAACCCTTTAGTGCTGATGGTGCTATTGATTAGAAAAAAATTAGAACAGAACCAAATTATTACTCCTCCTTTCCTTCTTCAACCATCTGGAATCTGGCTACTCCAAAGCTATTCTGGAAGTCGAGATGAAGGCTAGAGTGGACTCTCCCTCCCCACTCAGTGCCACATCCTGGATCATCCTGTCTCTCCAGGTTAACCATTCCTTGCTCTCTCATGATAAAGCTCAATGACAATGTAGATGCAGTTTGTGATAGAGGTGGCTATTTGTTAATAAGCTAAGTAACAAACACATTATCATCAAATTTTCCTTTTAAAAGATCAAATTATTTGACCTTGTATTATTGTATAGTGCAGTGGTCGGCAAGCTCATTAGTCAACAGAGCCAAATATCAACAGTACAACGATTGAAATTTCTTTTGAGAGCCAAATTTTTAAAACTTAAACTATATAGGTGGTGTTGGGCAGATAAAATATATTATGCTCACTTTGTTAAAGATGGCGCTGCCCACATGGAAGTTCGTTGATATTAATGTGTGTTCTGGAACAGGCTGTGGGCAGGCCAGGTCATCATAGCCTAAGGCTTAGTTTAAGAGTAAGCTCTTCCCCACACCCTTGACTGATTGGATGATGTAGGGTGGTGATGTAGGGAGGAATCCCATTATGCCTCAGATGGGTGACTTTGTATCAGAGACTTCCTTGTTTGTATAATTGGATTAAGGGTTTGGATTTTCTATGCTATAAACGGGGGCAGTCCGGGAGCTTGCTCTCTCTCTCGGTTCCTGAGGTTGGTATTAGAGAGGAGAGCAGAGTAAGGCCACGTGAAGGCCAGGAGAAGCAGCCGAGATGGCAGAGTGCTGAGGAAGAAGCCAGTTTGTTAAGAGTTTGTGCAGGAGGAGATGGGAAACAGAGGTGAATAAGTCTGGTGAGCTAGAAACCTTTGATTCTAGGAAACTTGGATAAGTCAGTAGCTTTGTGAGCACTGAATGTATGGGTTTTGGAGCCCAGAGTGTTTGTTTTTGCTTGCCCGCCGGGTGCAAGCTAGAATTAAAGCTGATGGCTCACCAGTTTGTGGCTCCTGTGTTTCATTACCGACTGTTCGAATCAAATGCGAACCTGCATGAGTCAGGCGGCTGTGATAGTGGCCTCGGCTATTGGCTTTACAGGTAGGTACATTGTTATTAACTTAATTAGGGTGCTCCTAAGCTGGCCTTGCTAAACACATCCTCAATCTGATTGAGCCGCAAACACTGGTGGAGTGGCATTATCACTTGCCTGGCTATCATTGTTGTGTCTTTATTTTGTTTTGTTTTCCCCCCGAATGTTGCCCTGGGGCTTACAGTCAATGCCACGTGGGCCTTCATCCTGATGGGCTTGCCGCTAGCTGGCACAGGACCCAGCAGCTCCCAGTATCACCCAAAAACGAGGAACTCTCCACACAGTCCTGCCCCCAGGCCCTAGCAGAGGTCCACAATCTCTAGATCCCTGCCTTGTGCTGAGAAGAGACTTTGAGACTTTCTCGTTTCCTTTGACCTTTTCCTGCCCCGGGTTCAATTGCTGAGAGAGTTAGAACACAAAGTGACCCAGGAATCTCTGCAGTGGCAGCAGCTGGATTTGCTGAAAACCTCCAGCATGGAGAGACTCTTGGAAGATGTGGAGCAAAAAGAACTGCACCTGTAGTTCCTCACTGATGAGGCCGAGCGCTGCTTGTAAAGCCTGTGGCCGAGGTCAGGATCACAGCCGCCTGACCCACGCAGGTTCACATTAGATTCGTACAGTCGGTAATGAAACACAGGAGCCAAGAACTGGTGAGCCATCAGCTTTAATTCTAGCTTGCACCCGGCGGGCAAGCAAAAACACACACTGGGCTCCAAAACCCACACATTCAGTGCTCACAAAGCTACTGACTTATCCGAGTTTCCTAGAATCAAAGGTTTCTAGCTCACCAGACTTATTCACCTGTTCCCCATCTCCTCCAGCACAAACTCTTAACAAAATGGCTTCTTCCTCAGCACTCTGCCATCCTGGCTGCTTCTCCTGGCCTCCATGTGGCCTTACTCTGCTCTTCTCTCTAATACTAATCTCAGGAACCCAGGAACCGAGAGAGAGAGAGAGAGATCAAGCTACTGCTCTCTCCCATTTTATGGCATAGACTCAAAACCTTTAATCCAATTATACAAACAAGGAAGTCTCTGATACAAAGTCACCCATCTGAGGCATAATGGGATTCCTCCCTACATCACCACCCTACATCATCCAATCAGTCAAGGGCGTGGAGAAGAGTTTACTCTTAAACTAAGCCTTAGGCTATAACAACCTAACCTGCTTATATTACAGCCTTTCCCCCACACCCTTTCCAAGCATAAGGCCAAATAATATCACCTGGGAGACGGGCTTCCATGTGGGCATCTCCATCTTTAACAAAGTGAGCATAATATATTTTATCTGCCCAACACTGCTCAACTAGGCTTCTTTAATCTCCAGCCTGGAAGGGTGGGTTTGACCCTTTAACCTTCGAGAGCATGCACGTCCTTGCCTACCTCCTGCTAGTAAGGTCATTTGGAGCACAGACAGCCTGATTTACACCCCCAGGTCCCCCCTAACCCCCCATCATGTGACTTCGGGTTCGGTCTGTGGCTTCTCTCAGTTCTAGTTTACTTGGTGCAATGAAGAATTCTGTACTTACCTCATGGGATTTGGGGGAGGATTAAATTAAGTAATTCAAACGAGCACTTAGAACAGGGACTGCCACACAGCTCTCTATAAATATTGTCTGTCTTTTTTGGCAGGAATATTGAAGAAAAAACTTGTTTACCTCATGTTTTTTCTTCAACGGGAATTGTCCCAACCCCCTTCATCCGGTTGCTCTATCCCCACCTCACCCTTCTCTCTTAGCGTCGCCATTTAAAGTAGCCAGTCGGGAAAGAGTAAGATTGTAGGTCACCACCACCCCAGCCAGTGGGGCAAGACCCAGCCTGGGGCCTGCGTTAGGGATAAAAACAGAACCCACCCCCTGCCTACAGCGCTTGCTGGTCAGCTTTCACTAACAGTAGCACACCTTTCTGCAGAAGTTATTAAAGTTGCCTTGCCGAGGTATTTTGTTTCCATGAGTCTTGCTTAATTGCAACTCTAACAATATGAAGGTGGACAACTTTGGTGTTGGGCAGATAAAATATATTATGCTCACTTTGTTAAAGATGGCACTGCCCACATGGAAGTTTGTTGATATTAATGTGTGTTCTGGGACAGGCTGTGGGCAGGCCGGGTCGTTATGGCCTAAGGCTTGGTTTTAAGAGTAAGTTTTTCTCCACACCCTTGACTGATTGGATGATGTAGGGTGGTGCACTCTCCTGAGAAATCCCATTATACAGAGACTTCCTTGTTTGTATAATTGGATTAAAAGTTTTGATTCTACGGTATAAAGTGGGAGAGACCAGTAGCTTGATATCTCTCTTTGGTTCCTGAGGTATCAGAGAGTAGAGCAGAGTAAGGCCACTTGGAGGAGAGGAGGCAGCCAAGATGGCGGAGTGCTGAGGAAGAAGCCAGTTTGTTAAGAGTTTGTGCTGGAGGAGATGGGGAACAGAGGTGAATAAGTCTGGTGAGCTAGAAACCTTTGATTCTAGGAAACTCGGATAAGTCAGTAGCTTTGTGAGCACTGAATGTGTGGGTTTTGGAGCCCAGTGTGTGTTTTTGCTTGCCCACCAGGTGCAAGCTAGAATTAAAGCTGATGGCTCACCAGTTTTTGGCTCCGTTGTTTCATTACCGACTGTTCGAATCTAATGTGAACCTGCATGGGTCAGGCTGCTGCGATGGCGACCTCGACTACTGGCTTTACATTTGGGAATAGGTAGATAGACCTGGATTCAAATCCTGGCTCTGCCATTAACTGGTTGTGTGACCTTGGGCAAGTCACTGCACCAACCTCTGTGAAGTGGGTGTGGGATATGCTAACACTAGGTCCTTATAAAGCATGTTTCTTTCCTTTGCTAATGTCATTCAAATTGACTTAGCCTCTGCCTGGCTGAGGGAGTCTTGCTATGTTTCCACCAGCTCTCACCATGGGGAATAAGGATCCCACACAAATCGCCATAGTACGTGAAGGGACCTTAGGCTAAGGTGACCAGATTTTAAAATTAGTAAAGCGGGACACCATTGATGGGGTGGGGGTTTCTTGATTAAAAATTTGGTCTATATGGAGCAAAAAACATTTTCATAGAATGCAAAAATAGTATTGTAATATATATATTTTTAATTTCCACATAAGTACAACTTACAAATATAATACATTAAAAAATTATGTATAGTATTATTTTATTCTTTGGCATATTTCTCATTTGAGTAAATTTTTTGTAGTAGATTGCTGTCTTTGTTTAAAAGGTCATGAAATTTTTCACAAGAACTTGTTAAATTATATTTCACACATAAAATGGCTTTCAAAGTCTCAACACTTAAGTGTGATTTTTCTGATGTCCACACTTTATTTACTGTAGAAAAAACGCATTGAGTCACAGCATTAGTTCCTGGTAAAGACAGCACGTATTCCACAATTTTTAGTGCATTATTGTATGGAACATGGTTTGTTTCAAAATGATGAAATATTTCTAACCATTTGTTGTCTATTGTGATTTGTGCTGATGCCCAAGATTTAACCTTTTCCTTATCAATATATGTTTTTAATAATGATGCCTCATTAAAAAGATCATTTTTGGAAATATTACTATATGGGAAATTTTGAGTGAGTCAGAGGGATCAGGTTAGACGGTCCCAAAACTGATGCCGGAGCTGCACGAGTGGTCCCCACATACAGCTCCGCCACCCGCTGGAGACCGAGCGGCTAGCGCCTTGCGGAGCCTGGAGCCACACGCCGGTGTCCAGGACGGGGGCCTATGGGTAGTTAGGGGACTTGACAGCCGCTGCCCCAGCAGGTATGTCCCACCCGAAGCTCTTTATTTCGGGGCCCCGCACGGGGAAGCCAGCTCTTGCAGCAGTGCGGGCGCTTCCAGGTTGAGGCGGGGTCTCCCCGCCAAAAACTGTATATTCCCTTCCCGTTCTCCCACCATTCCCTAGCTTTTCATGCATTCTTTCCAAAAATTGGGACTTTTTTAAAATGCTGTGGGACGCGGGACAAATTGTTAAAAATCAGGACTGTCCTGCCAAAAGTGGGATGTCTGGTCACCTTACCTTAGGCCTAACTTACGTTAGGAAGCTTTTTTTTTAACTCTGAGGATTTGATCATTTACTCAAAGTCAAACTACATTGAAAGGCATCCAGATATACAAGGAACCACCCTTTAACGTTTGCAAGACAAGCCTGTTGTCACAGCTCTGAAAGTTCAGGGGCCTTCTGGTTGGGTCTCTACAGACAGAAATAGGATTTGTAACACACACTGATAGATTTTTAAGATTACCATGGGTGTTAGTTTCCTAGGGCTACTGTAACAAATTACCACAAACTGGATGGCTTAAAACAACAAAAATGTGTTCTTCCACAATTTAGAAGTCCCAAAGTTCAAAATCAAGGTGTTTGGTTACCACAGAAGGCTGTGAGGAAGCACCCATCCAGGCCTCTCTCTCAACTTCTGGTGTCTGCCTGAAACCCTGGCATTCCCTGCCTTGTAGCACCTCACTCTAAACTCTGCCTCCCTTGTCACTGGGCTTCATCTTTATGCCCCCATGTGTGTATATGCTTTCTCTCTTATGAGGATATCAGTGTTAGGCAAATACATGTGTTTGAAGCATGAAGCAAGTGTGTTTAGGTTTGCTCACTTGTATTATGCATTGGCTCAGGACAGTACCAGGTGTGTGGTCTGTGAAAGGCTGCAGGTGCTTGCCCTCAGGGCAGCAGATTGCAAACTGCAAACTGCCTACCTCCATGGGGAGGGGTGATTGTTTGCTATTTGCTGGAAAACGGGTATTTTTCACCTGCCTGTTTTGGCTGGGGAGTGTTTTGCTTATGGGGGCCTGAGAGTCTGGGTGAGTTCAGAGAGAAAGAGGGAAGAGTCTTCCCTGCCTGTTTACTCATCCACCATTACAAGATTTTAATAAACAGAATGGCCCACCATTTCCTGACTCCACAGTTCTTTTACCATCTGCCCAAATCCAATGAAAACTAGCATCTGCACAGCCATGGCGGCAGCCATTGGACTTACATCTGGCGTAGTCGGCAGGATTCGGATCAGATTGGTATGAAGCTGCCACCACCCTTGAGGGTGGTGGACTGGTCATTGCTCCTCAGTATATGGTTCCCAATGGCTGTCCTTATGGGGACCATGGGCTGGCTGTTTTTTATAGCCCTGCAAGAAGAAAATAAAGAGCTCTGTGTTAGCGACTGCCTGAGATCAAAAGCTCCACAAAGAGCTGCAGATCTGAGAACTTCAGCTCAGACTAAAGGCTGAGAACCAGTGACAGCTGGAACTGGAGCTAGTGCTGAAAAAGGAGGCCAACTGAATTCAAGAACTTCTGAGCACCAACAGTGCTGGGAACTGGAGAGATCTACAGGTTCGTGAGCCCAGAAAGTGGAACACTGGCAGCGACAGTTGGAGGAAACATAACTGGGGGTTCAGCTTCAGGCTGAGAGCCGGAAGCCACAGGACCCAAAGACAGAACTGTGCCAGTGGAGCTCTGAGCAGGTGGGAGCAAGTGCTTCCAGCTCCTCTTCTAAGCATGAGGAGGCTTGGGCTGAAGCTGCCATCTGCACACTCAGAGCTTGGCCATTGGTCGTCCAGAAAGTAAAAACCCAGCAGCAAAGAGTATCTCCCCTAGTCGAGTTGCTGCAATTATGAGACGTAGGGGTGAATGGCATCATGCTCTCCTGAGCAGAGATGGAGAGGTTGGCCACTGTTGCCACACACTCCTCCTTGGGGCAACGTCTTCAGAGCTTCCATGACCGCAAGGATGAGGGGGGAGGCCTGAGGCCCTATGTGACCCTAGTTTCCTGTAACAGACCTTTACCTTGGTGATTTGCACAGACAGCTGGGCTGTCTATCATAGACTGATCATTGAGTGGTGTAATGGACTCTTGGACTGCAACCAGAGGGGGACATGCCACTCGGATGGACATGCCACTTTGGGGCAGCATGAGAGACCCTGATGTGGGGGCTAGGTCTGGTGGAGGCCCTCCTGCACCAGAAAGCTGCTCTCATCCAGTTGGAGAGACGCACCCAGGACACTTGAAGGTTTTCATGGACTCAGCCCTGAGGCCCTCCCACCTACCATGGAGTAGGGGACTAGAGATGGGTCTCCAAGTTTGAGCCTTGGGCAGAGTGCTCAGGGAGACACTGTGAAGGGCACCTTTGTAATTGTTGTATAATTTGTGCTGTTGCTATTGTTTGTTTATGTAATGTACCTCATTCCTCACCCAGGGATACCTGTGGTGTAGATTGTGAAATGAGCAATCCTAAAGGGGTAGAATGTTGGGCAAACCAATGTGTTTCAAGTTTGAAACAAGTGTGTTTAGGTTTACTTGCTTGTATTTTGCATTGACGCAGAGCAGTGCTGTGTGTGTGTGTGTGGCGGGGGGGGGGGGGGTATCTGTGGAAGACTGTGGATGCTTACCCTCAGGGCAGCAGATTGCAAATTGCGGACTGCTTGCTCCATGGGGAGGGGTGATTGTTTGCTGGAGAACGGGTATTTTCCATCTAGCCTGTTTTGGCTGGGGAGTGCTATTTTGTTTGTGGGGGCCTGGGAGTCCGAGAAGAGAGAGAGAGAAAGAGAGAAAGAAAGAAAGAGAGAGGAATGGTCTTCCCTGCCTGTTTGCTTGGCCGTTATGAGACTCTAATAAATGAAAAGGCCCACCATTTTCTGGCTCCACTTCCTTTACCATCTGTCCAAATCCATTGAGAACCTGCATGTGTACAGCTATGGCAGCAGCCACCGGTTTACAATCTGTCATTGGATTTAGGGCCCACCCTTATCAGTATGACTTCATCTTAATGATCTTTGCGAAGACTCTTTCCAAATAAGGTCACATTTTAGGTTCCAGATGGATATAGATTTTGGGGGGGACACTATTCAACCCACTACACTATTACTCCTTTTTCATAATTAAAAAATTAGGCAATAATAGAAATAAAATTTAAAAGAAAAAATACTCATGGTTTCTGCAGATGAGATGCACTTTGGACCCAGTGAGTCTCTGGTCGGGGACTGTGAGCCAGGTGGGGAAGAGCCACAAGAATAAACACAAAGGTTGCCTCTGGGTGCTGGCCTCATAGTAGGCCCGGGGCTTTTTCTGAAATGATGACCTGAGCTGAGCACAGAGATCTGGAATAGAGATAAAGTCTTTTCTCTCTGTTCAAAATTGTCCGTAGGCTCCTGCACCACAGGTTGGTGGGGTAGGTGCCCGGCTTGGCCTACAAGGTCCTCTGTGAACCGAGCCCTCCCCCATTCTGCCTCCCCCCCCCCACATAAAATAAACATAAAAGATAAAACTTTTGTGATTAAACACCTGGCTTTTATAAGGTAATAAGGGTTCCTCTTTGGTTAAGTTCTCAGCCTTCCTGGAGCTCTTGACTCTCAGGCCAAGTTTAGCCTGACCAGGGCCTCAGGAAGACTTGTATTCCTGGAGTGGCCTGGACCCACTCGATCCCTAGGAACCCCAGGAACTAACGGATGTACCACCCAAGAAGCATCTCTGCTTCCCAAGCACTTTCCCCTCAGACAAGATGCTGGCTTGCCCAGGAGCGCAGTGTGAAGCTGGACGCTTTCCAGCATATAGAAGAGCCACAAAGTTCACTGAACGACGCTGAGAGCTGCTGCCCAGACAAGCTCACCCGGAGGTAAGCAGACACCTGCTCTGCCCAAATGAGCTCCCAAAGCCCTGGGTCTGAGGGAAAGGAAGGTTCCAGGGACTAGACTTAACAACCCAAAGATTATTGAATGGCTACGCCCTGACGTTTATTGAATGAATGAATAAATGAATGAATGAATGAATGAATGATACATGATTTGCAGACAGAACTTTCCACTTTAGCTCTCCTTGGATTACTGCCATCCTATATAAAATGGTTTCAGTCTTAAGAACTGGTCCCAGGAGTGTGTAATATATCAGCTGAAGAACACTGGGTACTTCACTGGATTTTGAAGCATCTCAATGCCTTGGGATATTAATTACCACATTTCTCAGATGTTATTCATAAAGTCCATTATGATTCTTGGTTGCTGGAAGCTTGAGTTTTATGGAAATAGCACAACCCTCAGGGCTCTGCAGCCCCCAAGCCACATGGGGTGGAGGCCGGACCCCAGGGTATCTGCACTAGCTTCCTCCCCTATAAGATGAGGAATAAATTCCAGGGTCTCTTTTACCTCTCGAAATATCACCAAACATCAGTAACCAGGATTAGCCTATTGTTTAGATCAGCCAAGCTTCTTCTTTTCTGTTCTGCAGTATAGTCTGGTGATAGAGTATGGGTCTTTGGGGTAAGACAGCCAAGGTTCAAATCCTGGTCCTGACACTTCTGGCTATGTGACCTGAGACAAATTACTTAGCCTCTCCCATAAAATGCGAATAGCTACCTCAAAGGTGGATTCTGAGGATCAAATGAAATAACGCCTGTCTGGCACAGCTGTCAGTATAGTACAGCTAGTGCTCGACTTACGATCACAATTGGTTCTGACAGACCAGTTGTAACACGATTTGGTTGTAAGTTGAGTAGGCTATATGTACAGTACTGTGAAATGATATTATAAAAATCTTTAAGTCATATTTTATCATAATTTTCTTTCATTATTGTTATATATAATTTTCTTTGTTCATTTTATGCCATTTGTATCATCTCTACACCATTTTATTTTTACATTCGCCAGGTTTAAGTAAAACACTGCATTACCAGTACAACTGGTTTAATATTTGCAAAACATACAATTACAAAATACAGGTGCATACAAATATACAAAATACAGGTGTAAAAAATACCATAGGAAACATTTTCCCAATTGCAAAGTGCTGCCGGAAGCTGGTCCACACTGTTGTTCGCCCAGCTGGGCAACGTTTGCGCTGCCAGACGCGGAGCAGTCGTGGCTAGTGATTGCGGTCGTAAATTGCATAGGTCGTAAGTCGATCAATACCTGTAGCACTAAGTGCGTAATTGCTGGTTACAATGTTCTCATACCTGTGCTGTATGTCCTGTCTCCTTTTGGCTACTTACCAGTGTGAATGTGGGAAAACGCACCTTCAGAAGCCGAAAGATCAGTTTCAAAGATCAAGCTAGCAAAGATCAAGTTAGTTTGGGTTTACAGAGAGCAGGGCTGGGCCTGTCCATAAAACCCAGGGACCTCCCTTCCTCCCTTTGTGCCTGCTGCCTGCGCCCTGACAGCAGGGCTGGTGACCCCTGCCCCTGCCACTCAGTTCAGAGGAAGAACATCAGGAACACCCAAAGGTCTCATTTGGCCACTGACCTTGAGTGTGGCAGTCCTTTTTACATTCTGGGATGTTTCTGTCTTCCCTTCGTCTCTGCCTCCAGCCCAGTCAGGCATCTTTTTAATCCCTTGTGTTAATGTGTGCTATGTAACTACCGCCCACATCCAGTTACGAAGAACCAAAGGGCATGAGGAAGGAGGCGGAGCCCTGACTCCCAGGATTGGGATGTGGCAGGACTAAAAGAGAAGCCCGTCTCTCCGACACTCTAGCCTCAGCCTGATCTGCCCCCTTGGAAGTGACAGAAGGGTTTGCTGAGGACTTCCTACTTGTAGATTCATTCGAGGGGAGGACTAGGTCATGCTTGTCTATTTAGTACCCAGCCCTTCAAGGTGACAGGCAGATATCACCTACACTATAGTGCTATAGGGTAAAGGTCAGTGGAAGTTTGAGATCTCTCCTTTCTGCAAAGAGGGTAGCAGCAACCTCTGCTCCCCACACAGGAAGCACCGCAAACCCAGACAGAGTGAAGAAGCGAGCTCTCCTTACTTGGCATTAACATGGGTTTCCCAAGGATCTTGCAACTCTTGAAAAACTATCATTTGTTCTAATGCAGTTATTCTGAAAATGCTTTAAACCACAAAACTGAGATGTTCAGAAGTGGACTGGCTACAGTTTGATGAAGATTTGAACCATTTTACAAGGACTGGTTTCTCTCTGTCCATTCTGGTGCTAAGACTGCTAGGAGCAAAAAGTGAGAGCCCCTTGGGAAGCAAGACGGTTGCCACCTTGTAGCTTCCACTCTGTTCAAGCTCCTGTGGCAGGAGCGGGGTGTGGAGATAAGACAAAAAGAATGGGGCTCTGACTGGGCTATGAGCCCAATTTTAAACAGAGCATTTAATAGAGACTAAGATGCCTGCTGGGCTTAGGCTTAGCTCACTGCAGTCCACCCCTGGGGCTGAGGGTGGGGTCAGCTCACTCCCTCCTCTTCACAGCAACTACTTTAGATATTCCTGGTCTCTTTAGACCTTCAGGCACTGACTGTCCTTTCCCCCACCTCACACAGAAGTTAAAAGCCATCAGATGGAAACTCCCTCTGCTTCTTGTCCCCAGCTTACCTACATCTATACATACTACTGCTTCTTTTTCCTTTGGTTAAACGGAAAAGGTGTCATTGCTCTTTTCCTACCCCGGCCAATCTTGGTACACAAGATCCCATGTGCTTCTTCTACTTTCTCAGAGGCCTTGAATCAATCTTTATCTACCTCCTGTTTACACATCTCTCCATTTCCCACCATCTATCCTTCTCATCTTGTAACCAGCAATTAATTGAGCATGCATATGCTAGGATCATAAAATCCACTATAAAATAAAATTAACATCTATCCAGTTGCTCGAGCCACAAATCTGAGAGCTATTCTTCCTCATCCTGAAAATCCAGCTAATTATCAAGTCCTATCAATTTGAGTATCTCTCGGTCTGTCCACTTTTACCAATAGTCCAAGTCACCTATCAGCTTCTCTTCCACTTGTTCATGTGACCCTTAAGCGAAAGACTTTATCCAGGTTTTGACATTAAAAAAAAAATTCCACTGATTTGAGAGGAGCATCAACTCGTTATTCCACTTCATTTTTCCATTTAGTTGTGTGCTCATTGCCTCTCGTATATGCCTAACTGTTGGTGTGCCAGGTCAACCCTTTATCCACTGAGCCACCTGGCCAGGGCCAAGTTTTGACTCAAAATTAATGAAAGTGGATTATATGTCCACTTTAAGCTTTAAAATTTTATAAATTAAATGGAAGTCTGTATATTACAGAGAGATAATTTAACTTTTATTTTTTTTAATCAAGTAAGAGGCATGGAGGCAGAGATAGACTCCCTTCTACATGCGCCCTGACTGGGATCTACCCAGTAACCCCCATCTGGGGCTGATACTCTGCTCATCTAGGGCTGCTGCTCCGCTGCTTGGCAATTGAGCTAAATTTTAGCACTTGAGGTGAGGCCATGGAGCCATCCTCGACGCCTGGGGTCAACTTGCTCATTCGAGCCATGGCTGCAGAAGGGGAAGAGAAAGAGAGAGAAGGAGAAGGGGAGGGGTGAAGAAGCAGATGGTTGTCCTGTGTGTCCTGACTGGGAATCAAACCCAGGACTTCCACACACCAGGCCAACACTCTATCACTGAGCCAACCAGCCAGGGCCAGAAAAGGCTTTTTGATAAAATTCAGCACCTATATATGACAAAACTCTCAGTAAAGTGAGAATAGAACATACCTGAATATAATACAGGCCATATATGACAAACCCACAGCCAACATCATACTTAGTGGGCAAAAACTACAAGCGTTTCCCTTAAGATCAGGAACAAGACTGGGATTCTGCTTTCACCACTCTTATTCAACACAGTACTGGAAGTCCTAGCCATAGCAAAACAAGAAGAAATAAAAGGCATCCAAATTATAAAGGAAGAAGTAAAACTGTTTTTTGCAAATGATACGATACAGCATATAAGAACCCTAATGATTCTACCAAAAATTACTAGAACTGATAAATGAATTCAGTAGAATACAAAATAAATACCCATAATTCAGTTGCATTTTTATATACCAACAATGAGCTATCAAAAAGGAAAACTAAGAAAACAATCCCATTCACAATTGCTTTTAAAAAAAGGATACATAGAAATAAATTTAACCAATGATGCAAAAGACCTGTAAGAATTATAGGACACTGAACAAAGAAACTGAAGAAGATATAAATAAGTGCAAGCATATACTGTGTTCATGGATAGGAAGAATTAACATCATTAAAATGTCCATATTCCCCAAAATAATCTATAGATTCAAAGCAATGCCTATCAATGGCGTATTTCATAAAACTAGAAAAAATACTCCAAAAATTTACATGAAATGACAAAAGACCCCAAATAGCCAAAACAATCTTAAGAACAAAGTTGGAGGAATCACACTACCTGATATCTAGGCCACTGTAATCAAAACAACATGGTACTGGAATAAAAAGACATATAGATAAATGGAACAGAATAGAAAGTCCAGAAATAAACCCATGACTTTAGTCAGTTACTGTTTAACAAAAGAGGCAAAAACATACACTAGGGTCAAGACAGTCCATTCAATAAATTGTGATGGAAAACTAGTTATCTACAAAAATATTAAACTAAACCACCTTCTTACACTATACACAAGAATAAACTCAAAATGGATTAAAGACTTAAATGATTAGACTCGAAACCATAAAAATCCTGTAAGAAAACATAGGCAGGTCAATCTCAAGACATTTCTCATAGCAGTATTTTTTCTATTTTTATCTCCATGGGCAAGGGAAACAAAAGAAAAAAATAAACAAATGAAACATCAAACTATAAAAAGTTTTTACACAGTAAACCATCAATAAAATGAAAAAACAACCCACTAAGTGGCAGAACACATACACCCATGATACGTCTGATGAGGGGCATCCAAAAATTATAAAGAACTTGTAAAACTCAATACCAAAAACAACCCCCAAACAATCCAATTAAAAAATGAAAAAAGGACCTGAATACTTCTCCAAAGAGGACATACAGATGGCCAAGAGACATATGAAAAGATGCTCAATCTCACCAATTATCAAAGAAATGCAAATTAAAACCATGATGAGATATCACTTCAAGTCTGTCGGAATGGCTTTAATAAATTAACAAGGCTAGCAAGGATGTGGACAAAAGGGAACCCTCATGCACTGTTGGTGGGAATGCAGATTGATGAAGCCACTGAGGAAAGCAGTATGGAATTATCTTAAAAAATTAAAAACAGGCCCTGGCTGTTAGCTCAGTCAGTTAAGAGCATTGTCCCAAAACAAGTTTGCAGGTTCGATACTCGGTCAGGGCAGACATGGGAAGCAATTAAAAAGTAAACTGAGTGGAACAAATGCTTCCTTTCCCCATCCCTTCCTCTTTAAAATAGCAATAAAATTTAAGCCTTGGCCAGACAGCTTGGTTGGTTAGAGCATTGCTCAGAGTGCACAGGTTGCCGGGTTCGATTCCCCAATCAAGGCACATACAGAAGCTTGATGATCCTGTCTCTTTCTCCCTGCCTCTCAAAACAAATTGAAAATGGAACTGCTTTATGTCCCAGCAATTCCACTTCTGGGAATATATCCAAAGACACCCAAAACACAGTCAAAAGAATATATGCACCTTTAGCTTCATTGCAAAATTACTTACAATAGCCATGATTTAGAAGCAGCCCAAGTGCCTATCCGTACAAGCGGATAAAAAAAGCTGTGGTACATTTACCCAATAGTAGCCATAAAAAAAAAAAAAAAAGCCAGTCAAGAGAAAGACAAGTACTGTCCCACAGGATTTTACTTGTAAATGGAATCTAATGAACCAAATGAACAAGCAAAATAGAGCCACTCATATGTAGAAACAGGCCAACCGCTATATGGAGGAAGGGGGTTGGGGAGCTGGAGGGATTGAGCAAAAAACTTAAAAAGAAAACCTCATAAACAGTGTGGTGATTGTGGGGGGAGGGTGGTAAGGAGTTAGGGAAGCTCGAGGAGGGTATGGGGGGATAAATGGTGATGGAGACTTGACTTGTGGTGGTGAACACACAATACAGTGTATGGATGGGGGGTGGGGGTGGAATTATGCACCTGAAACCTATATAATTGTTAACCAGTGTCATCCCAATAACTCAATATAAAGGGAAAAAAAAGACAAAATTTGTCATAGAACACCATGTGAGAAGAATGGACATTAGTGTTTAAAGCTAAAAAACATCAACCTAGAATTCTGTATCCAATGAAAACATCTTTCAAAAACCAAGAAACTGAAAGACACACAGAAACAAAGAATGCATCAACATGTATACCATAACTAGAAATGTTAAAGACAAGTACATGTAGCAAAGTGATGGAGAGCACAAGAAATGGTAATTACATGGGTGTTACAGGACTTCATCATCTAAAAAAATTTGAACCATATTCTTATCGAAATAGTAATTTGACTCTAGTAACATTTCCAGGAATCTTCAAGCTTAGCACTTTTATATTTACCAAACTTGACCACAGATAAGGCTAATATGAAACCAAATGTTCATACCTTCTATAGCAGAATTATTAAACCCACTCTTCTGGGTTTTAAGGCATATAGGGTATTCTTAGTCCTTATTCTGTGATTAAATATAGAATAGAATATAATCTTGGCCAAAATACTAGCGGTGACTTACTATTTATACAAAGTACTCTAAACAGAAGCCCAGTTTTACTTAACATGCAAACTGAACTAAAAAGGCAATTATAATCAAGCTTTCAGATTTATAATGACAAATGCTAGTCTCATAAATTTGTCTTGGTAGAGCTTAAGTGGATGATTTCTATTGATATGTGAAAGATCAATTTAGACATCACTCCCATAGGTATACAAAGTCATCCCTCCAGCTATCACTTCTAATGCTGTTCTCCACTAATGAATACATACTTTAGTTACTACCTGCTGGTGTTGGGGAGCAATAAAAATGGAGCAGACAACACAATCTCAAACAGAGTGATAAGGTAAATTTACTTGCGCTAAATGACATAATCAAAAAGCAAAAACACAGATGTGGGTCATGTATCTACAGAACACTACCCAGTCATAGAAAAGATGAAATACTGCCACATGCAAAAAAAGAAAAAGGATGGATCCTGAGAATATTATGCTAATAAGCCAGAGAAAGCTAAGAACCATATGATTTCACTCATCAGCGGGATATAAAGCAGAAACTCAGATACAAACAATATGGTGGTTACCAGAAGAAAGGGGGTCAAATATATGGTAAGGGAAGATGATCTGACTTGGGTGGTAGGCACACAATGCAATATACAGATTATATATCACAGAAATCTACATAATCTCTTATTTAACCAATGTCACCCCATGTTAATTAAAAGAAAAGCAAAAACACACTTCAGCTAATATAAAAGCAATTCAATAAACATGTAGATTTATTTTAAATCAGTTTGGTACATGATACAGATTGGTTTTGCAGTTTTAAATGAACTAAAATAGACATTTCTAAATACAGCAGTGTCTGCCTGTATAACAAATATCGTAAGGTAAAATAAGGCATTTTGATAGAACTACATCTGCATGAAATAATCAGATGAAAAATCTGAAAAGGCTTTTTATATACCTTCTGGATTAAAAAAACCCAAAAATTATTAATGGCTCCAGATACTAAATTGCTAAAGGAGGGGAAAAGGCCAAGTTCTGTTTAAGAGCTCTTCTTGCAAAATCTAATTTCGTATTATACGATTTTGTTGTTAAAGCAGTATTCAAAATTACAGTAGAGGCTTCATTAGCTACATCTTCACAAAAATTGCTGTATGTGCTGACATTAATGTGTGACAAGGTATTCATTTCTAGGTAAATGACAATTGTACCACTCTACCTAATTTTTGCCACTTTGGGAGGAATGGAAACTCTGCATACTTTCAAATATATCTTTCACCTTATAGCACTCACTAAAAACTACCAGTCATGGTACCATAGTAAAATTTTTTTGTGAGGTACCTAGAATATTACTACTAATGAAAACACAAAAATGTGAGGAAAACCTCTACTTTTCCCAAAAACCTTTGAAGCCAGAGATTTTAAACAATTAAGGCACTTGAAAACATTAGGTGTATGTACTAATCTGCAAGTAAAACAAACTTTAGCTGTACCAGCAGAGTAACTAAGAAACAAGTAAATCTTCATTATAAGAACTTTTAATATAATTTTCTAAATGCAAGAAATTTTGGCTTATGAAATGGACCTACGCAACCTGCCACTTCCTACCACAAAGTATTGAAAATCAAGGGCTAAACTCAGCCATTATTGGCTAAAAAAACGAAAACCAAAAAAAAACTTTACCGATCTAGAAAAGCAAAAGCTCTTTTTAAACTAATTTAAGCCTATGAAAATCCAATGTGTCAAAGGCCAGGAGCCAGTATTGCTCTAAAACAAAAAAATCTAGTGCTTCCTAAGAAAACGGAAGAAATGAATAGTACGCATGCTTACTATGCTACAGGAACTGAAACCAAGAAAGAAAAAGGGAAAGCACAAACTCTTCTTTATCCAGGGAAATCATTATCAAAAATCTACAGTAATGTGATCAACCAAAACTCCATAGGTTTTAGTTACACTGGTCACATTTGCTATCTCAAAACTTAAAATGATTCTCAGTTAGTTAGTAAAGAATTCTAAAACAACTAATTATTTCCTTCTTGCCTTATGAAAGTTCTTTTTCGAGATAGTGTTTTGAAATACAACAGTGCTGATACTTTTTTTGAAGTACAAAGGAAAATATAATGAAATCAGTTTAAATCTCTATTATATTTTTAATAGCCATAAAGATATAAATTGAGAGGTTCAATAGATGAAGACTTTCAACTTTGTGTAACATCCTTTAGCTTTAGTTCCTCAGGTCTGAAGTCAAGTAGGTAAAATTTTTAATTAAATACTAACAGTATATATCTAAAAGCAGGTTTACTACTGCTCACATCAAGTCATAGCCTCAGATTAACCTTCTGTCTTCCGTAATGGGAAACAAATAACATTTTTAAGTTACAATCTACCTTTCAGTCTCTTAAGGCACTGTTCTTTACTTTCTCAATGATATAAGGTGCTTTACAAGTATTAACAATAACCTGCTATACTTTAATGGTTTGTATCTTTTCCATTCATTTTTTTAAAATCTGGAATGTAATTCCCTGTGTGGCATCTTATTTCTAATGTAGAAAAATAATTGCTATCAAGCACAAAATTTTTATTCTAAGGATACAGTTTACTATATGGATATTAAACAAATTTATTCCGTTTTTGAAATGATAGCCAAAAATCCACCTGATGCTCATTTGGCACGTTCTTCTCAATGCTGGCCACTAAACTACATCCTGAGTTAGGATATAAATAATGCAGCTTTTAGGCTTTAAAATGACTATATTTAACTGCCAAGAGTCATGAGGTTGTCTGCACAGAACAATGTTTTCCATCACTTACAGAGTTACATTTGGCATGTCAAGGAAAGAGAACATAATCCCACAGTAGCAGCCATTTAAAATAAAAGAAGACAGCCACAAGGATTCATGCAGAATATTCGAAATATTTCTGTTGAGCAAAATGATTTAACTGATTTTTCTTCAAGCATGATGCTCCAAAATATCCTGTATGCATCCTCTGAAAATTTAAATATCCTGCAATAGCGTCTTCCATGTGGGACATCTTGAAAGATAATATTTTGGTTTTATTGAGTTACACACCAGTCCTTGTTAATCTAATGGCTCTGTTTACAGAGTGTGGTAGTTTCGTTCTTTCGACTTGCAGAATTTATAGAGAAAGAAAATTACAGCCTGAACACCCAAGACAAGGACAATTCCTCCAATAAAACTGGCTGCATCAAAGGTAGACTTCCGCATAGGTTGTGAAGTTGGAGTTAAAGTGGTATTAGATGAACCTGTTAAGACAGAATAACAAGTTTCATGAGTTTCTGTCATAATTTCAAGACCAACCTGAGTTTTTATTTTGCCATTTTTTAAATTCTAAAAAGTAATATCTCTTGAGACAAGGCTTTAACAACTAAAATTTATACCTAATTGAGACAATTATTTATCAACCCCATTCTTCATTCTGTCTGATGATATTAAGTGGTTAATGCTGCTATATAACTTCAAGTAGAAAATTACAGAAGTAGTCTCTCCTGGTATATAAATTAAGCCCTGGGAACATGTAAAGCATGTTTAAAATTTGCAGTTTCTTCAGACTGTACCTAATTGCTAGAGTAAATATTAGTATTTGTGTTGAATACTAATACCTTTGGAATTTCATTAAACATATAAGCTACATTTAAAAATTTGGTTGTAATTTTTCAATTACAAAAATAACCTTAAGTATTTGCAATTTATTATTCCATTATGCAAAAGAAATCATTATTAAAAGTATCTTAAATCTTACTCCACATATTTTACACTGTAGGAAAGTTATTACCAAGTCCTGGGGGAAAAAGGCACAAACATTTGGGTTCCTTCTCAGGAAGTAAAATGTTTCAAATGAAGAATCGCCCACTTTAATAAAAAGCAATTTTCATCTATTTTATAATTTTTTCTTATACAGAATATCAAATAATCACTGGTTATAGAGGCTGTAGATAAGATGACCAACTTTAAAATTACAACTGTGCTTTATTTCTTCTTGTGAATACAGAATGGCTTCAATGAAACTGAAATAAAAGTACTTTAAGCCTGACCAGGCGGTGGCGCAGTGGATAAAGCATCGGACTGGGATGCAGAAGACCCAGGTTCGAGACCCGGAGGTCGCCAGCTTGAGCGCGAGCCCATCTGGCTTGAGCAAAAGCTCGCCAGCTTGGACCCAAGGTCGCTGGCTCCAGCAAGGGGTGGCTCGGTCTGCTGAAGGTCCGTGGTCAAAGCACATGTGAGAAAGCAATCAATGAACAACTAAGGTGTTGTGACGGCAACGAAAAACTAATGATTGATGCTTCTCACCTCTCTCCATTCCTGTCTGTCTGTCCCTATCCATCCCTCTCTCTGACTCTCTGTCCCTGTAAAAAAGTACTTTAAGAATGAAGCCAAAAGATCCAGAAAAATTATAAAAGATTCAACAGAACAATATTTTAAATATGAATAGAGGAAAGGGTTCCTAAGCTGTGTTTTGTGGCATAACCTAAATATAACTTAGTTTGTAACATGTCAAATCATTAAGAAATATGGCCAAGGTACACTTTTTTTTTTTAACAGGGACAGAGAAGAGTCAGAGAGAGGGATAGATAGGGACAGATAGACAGGAACGGAGAGAGGTGAGAAGCATCAATCATTAGTTTTTCATTTGCCATTACGACACCTTAGTTGTTCATCGATTGCTTTCTCACATGTGCCTTGACTGCAGGCCTTCAGCAGACTGAGCAACCCATTGTTGGAGCCAGCGACCTTGGGTCCAAGCTGGCGAGCTTTTGCTCAAGCCAGATGGGCCCGCGCTCAAGCTGGCGAGCTCGGGGTCTCGAACCTGGGTCTTCCGCATCCCAGTCCGACGCTCTATCCACTGCGCCACCGCCTGGTCAGGCACCAAGGTACACCTTTAATAGTGATTTTGACTTTAAATATTTCTCAGTAAAAAAAGGATGGCTTTATTCACTCAAATTGCAATGGTCTATCTAATATAGCACATAAGCAATTTCTAACAGTAAATCAGTATTTAATTTAAGTTATATTAAATTAAAGTTCACCTATAAGTTGTACTAAAAGAGAGTTTTGGGAAAAGATTATTCTAACATGTCATGCCAAAAGTGATTACACATTAAAGAAACAGAAAAGGACTCTCAGTAAACCTGTCATTATTGCTTTACCAGCCTACTATCCTCTTGGTACTCTAAATATAAGATATGAGTTTCAGTTCATAACCATTCATGAGTAAAACAGGTAAATGATGGCCAAAATAGTAAAAGGCAATGGTTCACACACACCCTGCCTGTTATTTTAAAAAACCTCAATTACCTGGAGTAGTAGTTGTAGAAGACAAAGACGTAGTTGTGGCTATAGCTGGAATGTAAACAAAATGCATTAAAAACTTAAAAATTCTAAACTTCCCAATTATCTAGCATTTACCTTTTTAAAATAATGCCACCATTTTCAACATGCTCTTAATTTTTTAGAGAATAAAGGCCAAATTTTAGTTAATGGTTCACTAGCATAAGTATACTTCCAAAATACTAGCTTTTAAATGTATTTTAAAATAGTAGCAATCATAAAATTGTTATCTATGTTAACATCTATGTGTAAAATCTAAGTATGGTATACATTTGAATAAAGTTTGCAAAAAGACACAAAAGGCAAAAATTAGTTTAAATGAGGGAAATATAGGTTCTTTGTAAATAATATTGCTTCCAAGACAAAAACTATTAACTTAAAAAGTCAAGGTAAACTAGTGCAGCTCAGTATTTCTTATGTGGTTATTATCAAGATATGCTTGTCCTCTTCATTTCAGGGAGTTGGCAAACTTTTCTTAAAGGGGCACAAAGTATTTTATTTTAGACTTTGTGCACTGTGAGTGCAAAAATAGCCGAAGACAATATGCAAATGTGAATGGTAATGGTAGCAGTTCAATAAAACTTTATTTATAAGAACAGGTGCCCTGAGGCCGTAGTTTCCCCAAATTAGATCAGAAAATGCAGGGGAACCTCTAGTCTACCATACTACATAAGCTCAAGTAATTATCTGATAATGCCTCTAAAGAGATGTACACTCAGGAAAAGAATCACATTGAATGTAACATTTTAGGAACTAAAGCACTAGATTAACAGACTTCTATTACTACTGATACTACTGACCAATGCTATCAAATATATGTTAACGCTGATGGGATTTTTATACGTTTGTATCCTTTTTTCTCTCACCACTGTGTATATTTTACCCTATCTGCTCTTGGTTGGACAATTAGATCACCTCTTATTTCTCCATTCTATGAATATCATACAGGGAAATATCTGATCTCATCTCTGATATGACTGATTCCTACGCAGAACTCCCAGATTAGAGGCTATGATTTTAAGATTTATAATCCATACAGTTTTTGTTCCTTACACATTCTATGTAACTGAAAAAAATACAAATTAAAAATATATCAAATTCCTTTTCAATCTTAAAATGCACTTACTAATTTTGTATGAATATTTACACTCTTTTACTTCTGACCAAAGCATATTAACAAAACTTTCAAAATTAGACACTAAACTTAGGGAATATACCTCAACTGACCTACTGTATGTTCATTACATTTAAAAAAAATATTTCAGCCTGATCAGGTGGTGGCACAGTGGATAGAGAGCAGACTGGGAAGCAGAGGACCCAGGTTCGAAACTCTGAGGTTGCTGGCTTGAGCAAGGGGTCACTCGGTCTGCTATAGCCCCATAGTCAAGGCACATATAGGAAAGTAATCAATAAACAACTAAGGTGCTGCAACAAAGAACTGATGCTTCTCATCTCCCCCCCTTCCTGTCTGTCTGTCCCTCTGTGTCTCTGTCACACAAAAATAAAAAAATAAATAAAATAATTCATAGGTTATAAAAGCTGCTATTGATAGGAAATTTAGAAAATGCAGCAAAGACATTAGGTAATCCCATCACTCTGAGTAGCATGTTTTTTTCTGCCAGCCATTTTTCTAGACATGTATATAACATAATACAAAATAAAATGTTAGAACTATTTATTTAATAGTTTGTCTTTCACTTATTATGAACATTTTCCATTATGTTTCTTCACATAATTTAGTGATTTTATTTTAAGATGTTATTTATATTTAAGTTTATAATATTTACACTGGCAGAAAACTATTTCCATTAACCCCACTGAACATCTTCCTAAATACATCATATTCTCTTTGCATTAACAGTCCCTTAATTTCCCACTTGCTCCTTTCAGCAGTAGCCATGGAAAGAGCAAACAAAGGTTTGGTTTTCAATCACTAACTGCCACTCAATTCATGCATTTTCTGCAAGCATACATCAAAACTCATGGGGAAGAAATTAAAAGTGGATCCAAAATGATAGTGGGGAAATCATTTCCTTCTTTCTGTTCACATCGCATCTTCTGGAAATTGGTTTTCTCTCAACATCTCTGCTTTCATTAACCTTTAATACCTTCCTAGAAAATGATTTCTAATGAGTGCTAAATGTTTAAGGGCCTGGTACAAGCTAGCTCACTGCTGCCCAAATCTTTCAAAATGTAAGGTATTCCAAACTAACCAAAAGCATGAAGTGTAAAGTGTGTACAACAATGCTTGCAATAAAAGGGAAACAATTCAAACATGCAGGTACATATTACCCAATTTCATATCAGTGTTTTTATTTAGATATATACAGAGAAAAGACTAGAAGAACTGAATCACTTAGAACATTTTGGTGTACCTCTAGATAATGGGAATTGTAAGGAATTTCAACTTGCCTTAGGTTTTTTTTATATCCAAAGGTTTCTGCAAAACCCACAAAAAGCTGTTTGTGGACTCAATGTACAAAGCTATGGGAAATTCACTCAGATTCAATGAATATGAAAAACCAAAGTTGTGTCACTGTCACACACAGTGTACATTAATGTAATTATTGTGGTTCAAAGCTAAATATATCTACTAACTTAAAAAATAAACAACTTTAAGGTATTTACTAAAATGTTATCCATCAAGAGAGCTTAAAAATCCTGAGAGGAGGAAGAGAAGGAAAAAAGTCAATTATCTTGTATTACCTGTAGAATTGGTTGGCACCGGAGCAATAGTGGGCACTATTTAAAAAGCAAAGAAACATGTAAGTCAAAATTGTCTAAAACATCACAATCTCTAACACTATTTCCTAACCTATAGTCATTTGAGTGCCATTTTACAATTTTTACATTTTAGTTAGTTAGCACCTGTACAGAAAACTGACAGTTGGCTCTCACCCAATATTACACTCTCCTTCTTTTGAAACAGGACCACCAATTTTTACTGACACTTCTCTCTGCCACAGCGGACTCTCAGAGTGTCATGCTATACAGCCATGTGTAACCTATAGGAAGCATCTATAAAGTAGATAAGGGCCTGTCTTTTCTTCCTCTTCCTGCTGGCCCAAAAACCAAGTAGATGGCTTAAACATGAGAACTCATCTTGGAGAGTAAGGTCAAAGCCATTTTTGAGGAATGGCAATAAAAATCTAGAAGGAGCGTGGGTCCCTAATGATTGCCGAGCTCCCAATGCAGCCCTCTAGCTGCACTTGAGCCCAGACTTCCTTTACATGAGAGAAAGTAAGTCTTAAACCACTGTAATGTGATACATTAGCAAATAAGAATTACTTGTTCAGTTTTTCTTTAATGGCTCTTCAAATACTTTGCTTAATCTTGTTTCTAAACAATATCATCGTGAAATCATACGGCTATGATATAATTTTTTCTAACAGACATTAAAACAACTATTAAAATATTTATTCATTTACCATCTAAACCATGTTACTACACTCTACATAGGGTGTAAGCAGTCTTATACTAATGAAATTCTTAGTGTTCAAGTTGGGATGGGAGAGATGGAAAAACTCCTATCAAAATTAAATGCTTAAGGGTAGTCTTTCTAGGTACATATTGACATTCTCCAGATAAACCTTTTGTTCAATTTAATGACCACCTATGTACTACATTAAGAGCTTGACTTTCCTATTAATTTACAGTCTTGTTAGAAAAATCCGCTGTTTCAGCTCAGAATTTTATTTCCTGAGCAAAGAATAAAGGTTAAAGAGTAATCAAATTCCTCAAGTTAAAGTACAGAAAATGGACAAATACAGAGATCATCAATTTAGCAATGACACAAACCTATGCTAGACAGTATGACATTCACTAGTACCATAACCAAGAAAAGTACCAGACCAAGGCTGTCCAGGTCTGTAACATATAAATAAAGAGAGGGGGGTCTAATCTGCAATGAGTTTCTGGAAGTGGGAAAAAAATAATAAAAAGACACCGAACTTAATAGCATTCCACAGTATAGCCAAATCACTAAACCAAACTACAAAACACTGTCCTTTCAGCAATCAATATAAATGCTATTCATACAGAAATCTCTAACAAGATTAGAAGTCTAGAAGTGATCTCCTTACACCTCTGTGGTGACTTTCCTAAGCAGCCAATGTGAATACTTACCAGAACAAAATTCTGTACTGTTCATCACCTGGCAATCACTAACTGTTGAATTACGGGAACAATAGCTTTTACCTGTTAGGGACGAAAAAAACAAAAAACAAAACACAAGATAAACAGCACCAATCACTCACTTGTATTATCTTTTGACTGTTTTCTTCAGATCCAGAATAGCTTCTAAAAATCAAACTCACGAGTCCCTGGCCAATTGGCTCAGTGGTAGAGCATTGGCCCGGCATATGGAAGTGCCAGGTCTGATTCCCTGCCAGGGCACACAGGAGGAGTGCCCATTTGCTTCTCCATCCCTTGCTCTCTCCTTTTTATCTCTCTCTTCCCCTCCGGCAGCCAGGGCTCCACTGGAGCAAAGTTGGCCCAGGCACTGAGGATGGCTCCTTGGCCTCAGCCTCAGGTGCTAGAATGGCTCCAGTTGCAATGGAGCAATGCCCTAGATGGACAGAGCATCGCCCCCTAGTGGCCTTGCCAGGGGGATCCCAGTTGAGCGCATGTGGGAGTCTGTCTCTGCCTCCCTGCTTCTCACTTCAGAAAAATACAAAGAAAAAGAAATCAAACTCAGACACATACATTATAGATGTCAATCCACAGAACAACAAAATACTGCTATTCTTTTTCCCGTTTTAGCAGTGTTACACAAAATCTCTCCAAATATTATACCTTAAAAATCCACATGAACATACTGAACAGATAAACCAGAAACAGTTATATCTTAAACCAGAAACAGTTATATCTTAAAATTGTGGTATGACTACTGTACAAGGAAAACTGCTAGAATCCACAAGGCTGAGGCAGTAGAGAGAAGTGATCAGAATCTAATAAAGGCTTAGTGAACAGGGTAGGTGCTGTGAGGAAGCAGTAAATCCTGTTCCAGTAACTCTGCGTCAGTCCTCCGCACTTTCTAAAACCAATTCCTGGATGGAAGGCTTACAATGTAGGGGAGTGCTTTCCCAACATGTCCTATGGAAGGGCATTCAAGCTCCAAAACTTGCTAACTCTGCCATACATGAAAGGAGAGATGCACTTTTAAATTCCATTCTATTACCTTAAAAGAAAAAATAGATCGCATTTTCCCATGTATAAGGTACACCTTAATTTTGGGGCCGGAAATTTGAAGAGGAAAAGAAAAGGATTACATAGTTATTGAACTCAAGCTTTATTCAACATAAAATTCATATAACTCATTACTGTCCCGGATTGATTTCTCATTTGGAGGAGGACCAAATTTATGTTCAGCAGCACAATTTCCATTTCATTTTCCAAACTGGATCACTTTTAACTTGAATTCATCACTACACAAAAATCTTTTCTGAGCCATTTCTGGACAGAACATGTCAAAACGTAACCTACTGTAATATACCAGGTAATAAGTGCAAAACAATTTTGTACAAGGACAACACTTTTGCGCAGGAAATGCAAGCAAAAAAATCTAGAACCACTGTATAAGACGCACCTAGTTTTTAGACCCCAAATTTTTTGAAATAGGGTGTGTCTTATATATGGGAAAATACAGTAACTCTTATACAAGAAGTTTTTAAATTTTGCTACATAATGATATAATATTCAGAACTCTAAAACTTTTCAATGAAGAATAAAGAAGCTTAATGTAGCTCTGGCTTTTTATTTACATATTTAAAAAACAGCTATACTGATTAAAAAACTGCAAGTACCTTACATTAAGAAAACAATCATTTATGCTATAATCCCATGGTTCTAAGAGAGACCTAACTACCATTTCAAAGTATCTTCATCTAATTCTATCCCTCAAATCAAAGCTAACTTTAAAACTTAACAAAAGCACAGGAAAGAATCATCTCCCTTCTCATCTCATTCTTCTCCCCTATCTTAAGTTTTATATGGTCTCTCTCTCCAGTTCATCTAGCAGGACACATTGAGGATAAGTGCCTCAAACATTTTTCAGGGAAAGTTTGTTTTTTTTCTAATTTAAAGTATTTATCGATTTTAGAGAGGAGATACATAGAAAAGGTGTGGGTGGGGGGCAGAGTAGGAAGCATGAACTCTTAGTAGTTCCTTCTCGTATGTACCTAGACCGGGCAAGCCCAGGGTTTTGAATCAGTGACCTCAGTATTCCAGGTAGACACTCTACCCATGGTGCCACTACAGGTCAGGCTCTGGGGAAGTTTTCAGAGGATCTCACAATTTTCTCTCACAGCTCATTTCAGTGTATCCTCAGAGAGGTCTAAAACCTCTCTTCCTTTTAAAAGCATTGAGTCTTAATTATCAAGTCTAAGGAATTAAAAGGGGTGAGGGCAAATGGAAGAGGAGATTTTAGAAGAAAGTGTTAAGCAATTGGCATTGTAAAGGAAGAGTATTTGATTTGCAAAATAGGCACACACTATCATAAATGTTCTACATAATTTTTCAATGTTCAGGAATACCCTGTAGTATATTTTTAAATGTTCTAATAGTTTTGCATCCTCAAAACTAAAACAACCCCAAAGTTTCTTACCTTTCTTGCATTCTATCCAAAAGCAGGTAGTATTAGCAATAGCACTGCTAGCATTAACACAGGAAACACAGCTGTTGTGGTTTTCACAGGTTTCTGGGGAGGGGAGGAATGTATGAAATTAATTGGCAATTGATTTTGAATTTGTATTATTTTTTCTTAAACAGTAAGCATTACATACAATACCAGAATTACTAATTTAGAGAAATGGTAAAACTTTATAGTCTACTGACAGATGAAAAGGGTACATACATTTACAACAGAATCTTATTCAGTCATTAAAAAGAGGAAATACTGTCACATGCTACAACAGGGACAGTCCTTGAAGACATTACGCTAAGTTACATTATCAAGTCACAGAAGGACAAACACTGCATGATTCTACTTCTATGAAGTATCTAAAATAGTCAAACTCAGAAGCAGAAAGTAGAATGGCAGCTGCTGGGGTTGGGGGGTAGGGAAATGGAGAATTGTTGTTCTATGAATATAGTTTCACACAAAATAAAAAGTTGTACAGATTTTCTGTACACCATTGTGCCTATAGTTAATACTGTATAGTACCCTTAAAATTCTGTTAAGAGGGTAGATCTCGTGATTTTTTAAAGCACACATACAAAAAAGTTATCAGCTGGCTTACTAAGAAATTCCAATCATTTTAAATGACTTATGAAGTCAAAGTTAACTCAAGAGAAAGGGAAGGAAAATAAAACACAAGCTAGTGGCAACACTCAGTACACTTCATGATACCTATCTAAACAATCCTTTTCTTAACATGTCAACTCCTTTCACAGACACTCAAGATTTCTTGATGTATTTTAAGCATCTTAATATAATAAAAATACAAAAAAAAAAAAAAGACTGCTTTATAAGACCAGTGATACAGACAGGGAAATCACTGCCCCAGAACACCAGAAGAGACACTAAATTTTTATTTTTTTAAAAAAAGAGACATACCGACAGAAAGGGAGAGATGAGGAGCATCAACTCATAGTTGTGCCACATTAGTTGTTCATTGATTGCTTCTCATATGTGCCTTGAGCCCTTCCAGCCAAGCCAGTGACCCCTTGCTCAAGCCAGTAATCTTGGGCTTCAAGCCAGTGACCTTTGGGCTCAAAAAGCAACCATGGGGTCATGTCTATGGCCCATGCTCAAGCCAGTGACATCGGGGTTTTGAACCTGGATTCTCAGTGTCCCAGGTGGCCAATCTATCTGCTGTGCCACCGCCTGGTCAGATGAGACACTAAAACTTTTAATAGTAATAAAGCTGTATTACAGGTTGAACCCAAGATTTGATGATGCCCTTCTGAAAAGCCTGAGATTCATAATTTGTAAATGAGCTATTCCTTCCAAGATTCTGCATAACTGAAGAATAAGAAACGGCACATTTAGAGGAGGCTACATTTGTGTACATTTAACAAGTTAGCAAGGTCTTTTTCAATTATTTAAACCAAATGGCCCAGAAACAAGACTTTAAAGAAGGCTAATTACAATTCAGTGTCTGAACAAACAACACTATAGAATTGGGCTCTATCCATTTCCTAGAACCCAGATTCCTCCCCAAAACATTCTCCTTCGTTTCCGCTATCTGTTCAGCAGAGGCACTGAATTTCAATATTTCATTAGTATTTATCAGAGACTGAGACACAGATGGTGCCAGAAGAGGGTGTCACAGAGCAGAAATAAGTTTTGTAGAGGTTTGTATACAAATGAAAATGGTAGTTTAAAACCTTTTGTGCTTGATGGTGAATGTCTGGGGAACATAGTGAATGATATTTTCACACATTTAAATTACACAAGGGCAATTAACTTCCTATTTCCAAACTTCTCTTTAAAAAAACACAACAAAATGTAATTCTGAGAGGAAACTGCCAAATAATGAAGAGATGAAACATATTCCACTCTATAATCTTAAAAATAGTGCAGTAAGAAGTTCCAGTGTTGTATTGCAGTTTCCTTTCATTCAAAATATTTATTTTACCATACATCCCTCTAAATCTAACAAAAGTTCATTATGTGTTTTATTAAGCTTTAATGAAATACGAAAATAGTAAAAACGCTGTTAAAATATAACCAATCTGAAAAATAAATACCAATATAAAAACCAGCAAGTTTTCTGTCAAAATGCCAGTTACTTTTTACCCAATATTGACTAGAATAACCAATCACACTATGGTTGCAGGTTTTATAAATCAAAGGCTTCTTTCCCTTATTATCTCAAACATATTTTCCCCTCTTTTTTGTATTGTCACGACGTTGCCTAATTTCTTCCTTAAGATGTTGACAGCAGAGCTTAGCAAAAGAAGTGTTCTTCATCGGGTTCTAGAAAGCCGACAGACCCGATTCCAACCCCAGCTTTACAACCTACAGAACACATGGTCCCGGCAGTTACTTTATCTCCACATTCGTTTCACTACCTGCTAGTTTAGCCTAAGAGAGACATGTGAAGCACTGGACACACGAATGGGTCTTTTCCGTCCTGTGAGCATAGTATGGGGTGTAAAGTTTTAATTAAATGCCTTAATCTCAGGTAAACCCCAGGCCTATCGCAAAATTAACGTAATTAAATCTCAAACTCAAATCTGAAACACCAGCGAAAACTAGTCTCTTCAGATTCCTTTTCCCTCTTTTGCCAACTTCCGGAGAAGCCTCCCTTAGGAGCGTGGACCTACACGGACACACGATTAACACCAAAGAGAAGGAGCTCCGTCTCATGGCTAACTTAGGAGGCCCGTCACCTCGCCCCGTAATCAACCCCATTGCTGCCACCGCGGAAATAAGCCACGTCCCCTATTCCGAGCCTACGGCGAAGTTAAAATTACGAGACACTTGATAAAGCATCTCGGACCGGGACACTGAGGTCAGAAGTCGCGCAAAGGCTCCCAGGACTCGGCCGCGCCTTCCCACCGGGGCGCTTCTCCACCCCGGCTACCCCGCTCCCGGCCCCGACAGGACTGGACGGGCCGCCATGTTGCCGGAGCGCGGGCGCCTAGATCCGCCGGGCGGGAGAGCGAACGAGCGCAGGAAGCCGGTTAGGCTGGCACTGACCTGGTGCCAGAGTGGGGACCGGCGTGAGGGTCGTCACCGGCGTCGGGACTATCTTGGTGGTGTTTGCTGAAGTCCCCGTCGGAACTACGGTGGTGTTCTGAGCCTCGGTCAGCACACAGAGCGTGGCCAGGCAGGCGACGGCCCAAAGAGGCAGGCGGGAGAGTCCCGACATCACGACCTCTGTGCTGGCGTTCCGGCGAGAGATACAGGGAACGACGCTCTGCGAGCCCTTCTGCCTCCTGCGGCGCCGCCTGCGAGACTTCGCTCCCCCCGCGGGAGCGCGCTGCAGTCACGTGAACGACCCAGGCCGCGGCGTGCGGGGGCGCAGCGGGGCGGAGGCGGAGTATGGGCGATACCATCTAGAATTCTGTGTGTGGGGGGAACAGGAACATTTAGACGTAACTGAGAGAGGCTGTCTCTCAAAAAGACTGTACTATACCAAAGAAACTATAAAGGCATAAAAAATATTTTCTTTTACCTAAGATTACGACATGGGGTGCAACTAGGTTTTTCTTGTTCCTACCATAAGGAAAGTTCTCACTCTGGCTTGTATGGAACAGCCTACATGACGTGGCACATGGCGTCCCCCAGAGCGACCAGAGAGGCTGTAATTCCGCGGGCCCCACGTGATTTAAGGGCCCCGCCCCCCGCCTGAGTTCCCTGGGGCGGAAGTTGTTTAGGTGCGGTGCCTTTAGAACCTGGGTAAGAATTAGATTTGTCTTATGTTTCCGGGGTCCAAAGGTCTTACTTAATAGGATCCCCGTTTTTTACCTTGGAAATCGATTTTTCTGGAGGTCACCCAGTGGTGGGACTTCCCAGGGAAGTGGAGACCACGTGGTTAAGGGGTTTGTGCTCTATCACCCACTTAGTGTGAACGGTTGAAAAACCCAGAGCGGTCTCCTGCCTTCTGCCGAAGCCGCACACGGTCTGTCTACCTTTCACACTTTCCCAAACCTATCTTTTCCGAATTTCTTGCTATTTCAGCCAGCGATAGCAGCAGCCAGTAATGCCACCAATATAGTCAGAAAATCGGAGACGATCTGAGTTGGAAATTCATCTGTTGGGTTCCCACCCCCACTTTACAGGTAAGTTAACAGATTCACAAAAGTGACTTGACCAAAACACATTGCTTGGCGTCAGGGCTTGGTTTCGAAATGCCTGTTAATGTTCTGTTACTGTTCAGGCTTTTCGTGACGGTAAGCGTCGTCTGATGCCCTATCAGAAACATTCATAAGTGCAGCCATGCTTACATCAAATGGTAAAAATTGGGTTATAAAAGCTAAGTATTTAATGTCTGTTTTCAGCTGTTTGTATTATGTAATCTTCGTTATGCACATCTACCCTAATAAAATAACGCACGAACAGTAATTGCTTTTGTGATACCTGTTTATGAAATTACCACAACATACACAAAAAAATGTCTACTTAAACGCTGTGAAACAAAACCTTTGAGGCCAAAGTTGTCCTGAAAGGGTTTGTTGAGCTGTATGCTAACCGGAAAAAAAGACCAGCCCCTGAGATGTGCAGTTTGAACCATTGGCAGCAGGACTTGATGGCCAAGACAAGTCTACTTTTCTTGGGGTTGATGGGTGCTCATTTATATAATGAGTTTGGAGCAGTAAAATAAGTTGTTTTGAAGGAATTTACATTAGCTATAGTTAAGAGGAGAGGGAAGCAAGAAAAGATGAAGCTGAGAAAGTTCTGGGTTGGTGAATAGTCAGTCCATAAGGAAGAAGTATTTGTTGGCTGTAGGCAGTAGTCCTGGAAAGTTCATGTGTAAAGGAGGATGCCAGCTGGAAGTTGATTCAGTGTTTCAAGTACATTCAGGAAGGGAGCAGTCAGTCCTTTGTGGGTTTTGGCCTTTTGGCTGTGAACTGATTGATTTCGCATATCTCCTCCTCCCTCCTTTGGGCCTGCTATAATTTAATTCAGGAGTTAACAGTTTTTCTCTTGTTGGCGCGTTGCCTTTTTTGGCCTAAATTTGAACGCTTTTTATAATTTCCTAGCTTCTAATCATTGGGGTCCTTCTGTACCCTGAAGACTATGAATATATGTTACATTGAGTACTCTAGTTAGAGATTTGTTCAGATGTAAGAAGTTGATGAGTTTTGATTGATCCAACGTATGACCAGAAGCATGAGAGTGCAGCCAAGTAAAGTGAGGTCCCATCATCAGCCATCACCTGCTCTTCTCTTAGGATACCTCACACAGTATTTAGCACACGACTGACACCCAGACCAAATAAGGCACTAGTCAACTTTTATTTTTTTAAGGTTAAAAATACAATAAAAGTTCTTTTTTCTTCCCATTCCCTAGTAGATTATCTTGTTTAAGCGCTAGAATGAACCCCACTGTGGAGGTCATTGTTTTATCCAGGTGTTTGATTCTAGTCCTCAGATTTTTACTAGTTCTTATTAGAAGATATTTCACTCTCTTGTTTTAAGACTTAAAAAGTTATCAGTTTATTTTATTTTATATCCATGGCATTTTGTTGAGCTAGATTAAGGAAGACTTGCAAAGTCATTTTCACCATTCCAGCGCAAGGACCAGCATCTATAATACTGTTTTAACAACATGTATTAAACTCCGTCTAATATTTAAATGTTTCAACCAAATTAGATAAGGATTGTAATAAATCAAGTTTAATAGGGAAGGCCCTGGCCAGTTGGCTTAGCGGTAGTGTCAGCCGGCATGTGGGTGTCCCGTGTTCAATTACCAGTCAGGGCACACAGGAGAGGCAACCATCTGCTTCTCACCCCCTCACCCCCTCTCTCTTTTTCTCCCTCTCTCCCTCTCTCCCTTTCCCCCACCCTAGGGCCATGGCTCTGTGGTTCCAGCGCATGGGCCCCAGGCACTGAGGATGGCTTTGTGGAGCCTCTGCCTTGGGTGCTAAAAATAGCTTGGTTGGGAGCATGGCCCCAAATGGGCAGAGCATCATCATCTCCAGACGGGGATTGCTGAGTGGATCCCAGTTGGGGTGCATGCAGGATCTCTATCTCCCATCCTCTCACTTGGAAAAGAAGAAAATAAATGTAATAGTGAGCTAAAACTGTGTGTTTGGATTATTGCTATTAATACCATGATTGGGATTAATAATATACTAGAGTTCTGTCATTAGGAGGTGCTCCCCTTTGACTATGGATATTTCCTTGATATCTGTTCCAGGATTTTAGAGGGAAGCATTACACTTTAGAGCAGTTATTCTCAACCTTGGCTGAACATAAGAATCGTGGGAAGTTTTGAAAAATACTGATGTCTGGGTACTGATTTAATTAGTTTGGAACAATACCTGGGCATCAGGAGTTTTAAAAGCTCCCCAAGTGTTTCTGATGTGCTGCTTAGGTGAGAAACCATTGCTTTACTCTAGCTTCTCAAAGTGTGCTTCACAAATATCATTCATTCCACCTACAGGTTTTTTAGACATATAAAATCTCAGGCCTCACCCAAAACCTCCTAAATCATAGTTTGCATTTTAAAGAGATCCATATGTACATGTGTATTGAAATATAGAAAAGAAAGGCTCTTAGCAAAAATAATTTTGAGCAGAACTTACTTTCTCTAAAAGAGACTTTTAGCAGAATTTACTTTTTCTAAAAAGACTCCCCATCCCTGGCCTTGAGGCTGGTCTCCCAGACCATGGCCTTGGGCTAGCTTTGCAAGGTAGCAGGTGTTCTCAGAGTGTTTCTCCCTGAATTAACCCTATAGATAAGCAGTGTAAGAAAGCTGTTTCACTGCTTTGTTTACTGCTATGCTTCCTCTCCTCCCCATTCCTCAATCAGTATGTAATTTTGTCTTTAAAAGCTAGCCCCAATCTGTGTTCACTGCAGCATTGATTTGAATGACTTAGATCTCAGTCACACCAGCATTAATGAAAGACTCCTTAATTTGGCTTCTTGATTGTGTGGCAGGAGGTCTGTTTCTCGCTGTTTCGATACAACATATATAGCTATGAAAGTTTAAGACTGCTTTACACTGTTACTTATGGAGAACTATTCTAATCCCACCTCCTAAATTGCTACAGGTCTTAATAGTGAATAGTCTACAAAATTATATCAAGCAAGACATGTTGTAGTTTTGATTCTTTGTTTTAGAAATGTGAGGTTAGGGCACAAATGGCACAAGACCCCTGGATGTGTAGGAGTCATGGGGCCCAGCCTAGGTTCTTTCTAGGCTGGTAACTGAGATGCATTCATCTTTATTTCTATTCCTCTTCATACCCTGCCTGGGTCTTCTAGAGCTTTTTCCTTGATATCTCTCAGTCCTTTAGGAAACAGAAGAGAGCCTTTTTTCCAACTCATTTTTAGGAACAATTCCCAAGTTCAAGCTAAATTACACCCCAGGCAGCTTTCTGATAACTTGCATTAGCTACTATTTCCTCTGGGTCCAGGAATCTTTTGTGCTCCTCCCAGTCCTGTCTTGAGCTCATTTTTAGATGGAAGACAAGCAGATGGACTTTGTGGTTATTAAAATATTCAAGTGATTCTGTATTGAGTGGTAAAGAGCACTGCCCCGAGGCATCCAAGGTCCCAGCCCTTCCCCCAAAGTCCCAGATGGCCACGTTTCTTCATCAGCTGGAGCGCCAGGGATCCACACCAGGACTCCCTTCTCTGTCCCTTCTGATTGGTCAATGCTTGCATCCCTTTCTGCTGCTTTGATATAAAATTAAAGTTTCTTGTCTTATCCTTCCTCATTTTTTCTTTTGTTGACACAATTCATTGTTTTATAGCTGTCATCTTTTTCCACATGCCACAAGTCTCTCATGTATCCATTTCTTTAATACATCCCAGTGGTTCTTAACGTGTGGTTTCTAGACAAACAGCATCAGCAACACCTGGCACATGTTAAAAATGTAAATTTTTCTGCCCAGTCCAGACCCATTGAATTAGAAACTGGGATGAAGCCCAGGAATCTGTTTTGAGAGACTCAAGCATTTCTGTTGCACAATGAAGAAAAAGAACCTATGATTTATCACTTTTTCAAAGCCCCCTATCAAATACCAAACTTTGTAATTTATGTTGCATATGTTACTATTGAGTTTGTTACGAATATTTTGTATGTTGTATAAAATTTATCTGAGATACGGACTAACTAGATTTGCCTGTTTTAAGTTGTGATTACATTTTGGGATGGGTAGTGGATAGTATAATCAATATAGTACTAGTTTAAAAAGTGAGTTTTCATATGGGAGAGAGTATCGCAAGGTGTAATAGAGATCAGTTTTGATTTTGAGGATGAACTAATTCAGTCAATTAAAAAATAATATGTTAGTGAGAATGACTAATACTGAACATAACAGGGACTTGATGTTTCTTGAAATGATATTCTCTGTTAGTGGCAGCTTGACTGGTTTTTGTGGGTTGATACTCCAGAAGGGAAACGAATTTTTATTCAATAGTTGGTCTGTGTCAAGCACCATGTGAAGTATCTTCATATACTATCTCAGTTCATTCTCAGACCACTATGGGACAGTTGTGCTTCAATTTTACTAATGAAGCTGAAGCCCCAAGCAAATAATACTGTTGTTATTGATTTTATAAATTTATTCAGAGACTCACTGAAGTGATTAGAGTCAGAAGGGAGCCAACAACTTTATTTTTCTGATCATTTTTACAAATGAGAAAAGTGAAAGATGAAGTGATTTTACTGCCACATTGCTAGATAGCTGGCACTAAAACAAATACACCTTTTTAAAAATATGTATAAAGTGTAAATACTCAAGAGTATAGGGTCATGAGTTTACCAGACTACTTACTAACAAGTAATTGGCACTGTTTGCTATTGGGGCAAACAGATTCTTTAGGTAGGATTTTAAATGTTTATCTCACATCTCCCAAAATAAGAAAAATGTCCAGACCCCACACTCCCCTTATTGATATGGCTTAGTGTAAGAAGTATTCTCTGCATGTGACTCTGCCATATCAGCAATTAGGGCAAGGCTATATAACGAACACTGTATATAAGTTATCGGAATGCCTTTACTCTCATATTCATAGACTTGGAAAAATCTAGAATTCCTTTTGTTTAATTAAATCAAAGTCTTTAAATACAAATCATTGTAATATTCTGATACAGAAGTCTTACTGCGTGTACCTTTAAGTGGGGGTGATAAGGAACACTGCATGTACAGATCAGTAAAGCTTCTATACAGCCTGAAAGCAGAAAGTGAGAAGGAACACAGAGACCCTGAAAGTGCCCTTTCTTAGAAAGATTGCGCCGTTCTGCCTTTACATTACAACTAAACTGAAAAATAAAGGGACTGGGATAGGTTTCTTACACCCAAGAAGATAACCCAGTTCTTACACATAAAATACTTAAGACATATGTGTTCATTGACCGTATGAATTGTTTGCTGATTGTTACTACATGATTGATGTTTGTAATTTGTTTTAACCAGAATTTCTGCAAAGCACAGTTTTATTCCTCACATGCTTCACTAGCTGGTCGTCTCCCTGCGACAAGCCCAGCTCCCCCCTTTGAGATGTTCTCAGCGTGACCACAGGAACCCATCCAAAGGCCCAGAGAGCACATCTGGAGGCTTCATACAAGCAGCCTGAGTTCTCAGGTTGGCTGGAACTTAAGACTGGAGGAAGAGGAGGGAGCTCCTCCTCAGTGAGTCCCAAATCTGGCTGTTAATAAAAGTCATTGAGGAGCTTTTAAAAGGACAGGCTCCGGCCGGGAGGCCACCAGTGCTGGCAGCATGTTCGGCTCCAGCCGAGGCGGCGTTCGTGGCGGGCAGGACCAGTTCAGCTGGGAGGATGTGAAGACCGACAAGCAGAGGGAGAACTACTTGGGCAACTCGCTGATGGCCCCCGTGGGCCGCTGGCAGAAGGGCCGAGACCTCACCTGGTACACGAAGGGTCGGGAGGACCGAGCGGGCACGAGCCGGGAGGAAGAGCTGGCCGCTGTGAGGCAGGCAGAGCAGGAGGCGCTCATGGCGGCGCTGGGCTACAAGAACGTGCGGAAGCAGCCCACCGGCCTGAGCAAGGAGGACTTCGTGGAGATCGGCAAGCGGGAAGGAAGTGACCCCGAGGAGAAGGGCGTGGACCGGCTGCTGGGACTGGGGAGCTCCAGCGGCTCTGCCGGCCGAGTGGCCCTGTCCCGGGAGGACAAGGAGGCCGTGAAACTGGGGCTGGCTGTGTTCACACACCACCGCGCCGACAGTGCGCGCCCCGGGGCCGCCACTGTCTCCAGGAGGCCAAGGCTGGAGGAGAGGGCGGAGCCGGGCCGGGATAGCCCCAGGAGTCACAAGAAGAGCAGGAAAGAGAAGAAGAAGAAAAAGAAGAAACACAAGAAAGAGAAGAAGAGAGAAAAGGAGCACAGGACCGGGGCAGCCTCCTCTCCTTGCTGCAAGATGAGGCGAGGGCATGACAGTGACTGAGGCCCAGTCCACTAGGACCCTGCCCCCTCAGGCAGGTCTACCCCCTGAAACCCTTGAGCATGTGCCCTGCCAGGCCCAGGTAGCCAGAGGGCAGGCTTGCCCCTGTAAGCAGGCAAGGAGTCCAGGTGAGGGCACACGTGCCCAGGAGTTCCATCTGCTTCAGGCTCCAAATACTGCTACTTCTGTTTTCCTTTGTGTTGACCCATCCTTTGTACTTAAATAAACTTATTTTAAACTGAAAAAAAAAAAATAGAAGTTCCTAAGCAACACCCTGAAGGTTATACACTGGTAATTATTGGGCGTACATTTTATGGAGCACTTACCTATTCTAGGTCCTTTATACAAATTATTCCTTGAACTCTCACAACTTGTTTATGTGGTAGGAACTATCACTGGAAATGACAGTGGCACAACTAAGCTCTTGCCTGACCTTTTGCTGCTAGGGGATGTAAGCACCAGGATTCAAATGCAGATTGTCTGCCTCTAGGGCCTACATCCTTAACACTGTGCTGCCTCTGGATCAGCTGAGAATGTGACACAGGCACTATATACTTTCTCTCCATCCACTTCAGATTTTAGTATAAAACCATATGCTATATTGCAGTGAGAGGTTATATTTTAAAAAATGTATATGCCAGTTTTCAGGAGTTAGAGATGGTGGGGGAGAGGGGAGTAGGTATAACTATAAAGGGGTAGCCCCAAGGAGGTCCCCGCGGCACTGGCAAAGTTCTGTGTTTTGATTGTGATGTCAGTCACATGAATCTCTACATGATAAAATGACTACGTGTACCAATGTTGACTGCCTGTTTTGGTACTGTACTATAATTGCATAAGATATGTCCATTGGGGAAACTGGGTGATTGTTATACAGGACCGCTCTGTACCATTTTTGTAACTTCCTGTGAATCTATAATCATTAAAGAATAAAGCATATGCCTATGTTTGGTACACCCTAAGTCAGTTAGAGGCCTGTCTCTATAAGATTGGCTCAGAGAGAGATCATGTTTGAAGACAAACCTCACCTGGCCTGTGGTGTGCAGTGAAAAAAGCATTGACCTGGAATGCTGAGATCACCAGTTCAAATCCCTGGGCTGCCTGGTCAAGGCACATATGGGAGTTGATGCTTCCTGCTTCTCCCTCTTCTCTCTATAATTTTTCTCTCTCCTAAAATAAATTTTAAAATAATCCTGTTAAGAGCAAGAAAAGTACAGTGGCTCTGGGCAGAACAGGCGTGCAACCGGAGTGGTGGCAGTGGCAGTTGAGCAGGGCTCACCATTAACAGAGTCAAGCCTATCACTGACCATAAAAAGAAGGCTGAAACCATCACTTATGTCTTGCCATGACTCCCAAGTGATGGGTGCCCAGTGTGCTAAATGAGAACCTCTGGGGAGAGAGCTGAAAAATTAATGCATAGAATCCCTATCTCACACATCGTAGAAACAGTAGGTCAGGGACAGGGTCCAGCAGTCTTGCTGAAAATGTTCCCCAAATGACATGGTCTGAAAATCTCCGATTAAGGAACAGCTTATAAAGCTGGATCCCTAATACATAGAAGTCAGTCACCATGGAGACTGTCACTCAAGCCGTTGGTATGGCTCAGAGACATTCTATTCATGTCCTATAAAACATTCAAAGATAGCCTTTTCTGAATGCTCTATAAACAATGAACTATAACAATTTTTATTCTATTGTCTCTCCTACTTAGTTAAGTTTCTCATGGCAGAAATGTAGTTACAAACAACATCATTTTAAGTATTTTAGGATTCAAAGACCATTCATTACATATTGCTGTGAATTAAAAATGGTTTTGGCTACAAGTAAGAAAATACTCAGCCACTCTGCCCAGTTGGCTAAGTGGATAGAGCATCAACCTGGCATACGAATGGCCTGGGTTTGATTCCCCGTCACGGCACACGAGAAGTGACCATCTGCTTTTCTCCCCCTTTCCCTTTTATCCTCCCACAGCCAGTGGCTCAGTTGGTTCAAGCATTGGCCCCAGATGGGGGTTGCCAGGTGGATCCTGGTCAGGGTGCATGTGGGGAGTCTATCTCACCTCATCTCTCTTTAAAAAAAAAAAAACAACCAACAGTAACATGAATGGGTCCGTCTCATACAGTAAGACCAGAAATATGCAGCTGCTGGTATTGGTTCTGCAGCTCAAGAGTTGGGGCTGGTATCCTTGCAGTTCTCTTGGCCTTTCTATATGGCTCCAACCTCTGCATTCAATACTGAATGAAGGGCAAGAGGTGGGACCACTGGCATTCAACTCCTGTCTCACTGGCCAGAATGGTATTCCATGAGCACTCCTGGCTGTACATGAGGCTGAGGAAAATTGGAAAATTGAGTTTCGTGCTTTAATAGTCTATGGCAGAAGCAAGAAAGGAAGAAAGAGAAATAGTGGGTTTTGGGTGAGCCAACCTACAGTGTCTGCCACAACTTTGAAATTAAATTGCTTCAAGCACTGTTTAATTATATCTAGAAACAGCTGATCAGATACATAATAAATTGTCAGAAAATATTGATACAAATATCAAGCATAAAAACTTCCACTGTCAATAATTGTGCATTGTTGTACTGGTCTTTCATTCTCTGTTGGAACCAATTCTAGTTGTTGAAGAACTTCTGTTCCTTCAATCAACTGCCTAATATAGGAGAAAAAACAGAAAACTTAGTCATAAATTTTCACATTTATCTTACATTCCTAAATTGAGTGCTATCTAGCTTAGCTAAGGAGATTTTCTACAAAGTAAATTAACATTAGTCATAAATATCTTAAATAGCTCTAAATGTGTCCACATCCCACATCTGTCTGGGACCCTTCCAATCTGTTATTCTCACTGCCATCAGGGTAAAGTTGTAAATATACAAATCTGATCTCACAACCCTGCTTGAAACACTTTAGTAATTTCCCATTATCCTTATGATAAAACCAAGAATGTCTACCGTGGCAGGCCTCCCTGCAGACCTCCAGGGCTGTCCTGCAGCAAACTTCCCTGTCCTCTGCTCCAGCCAGACTGGCTTTAACTCTCTCCGTAGTACTTTGAGCCCTTCTAGCCACAGCTATCTCCTTTGCTCTTGCCCCTAACCTCAGCCCCTCTACCTGATCTCTCCCTGGCTTTCCTTCAGATCTTAGCTCAGTCATTGCTTCCTTGTGGAAGTTTCCGAAACCCCTTTATAGGAATTATCAGGGTTAAACTTGACATTTATTTGTATACTACTTTAATTCGTTTCCAATTCTCTTAATGAGAGCAGAGATCATGCCTTAGTGCTCAATGCAGACCAAAACACCTAACATATAGTTGGCACCTAATCAACACCCATTGAATACAAAAATGAAAGCTCAGAGCCATGCTAGTTTGGGTCTCTGGAGACATCCACTGGCCATGAACTAGAACTCTGAGTGCGGCTAATTTTCTGATGGTTCTCTCAGTTAAAAGAGAGACAGCCAACCATATACATAGGACCAGTGCCCTCTCCCAGTGCTTGGATTAAGCTGTGGCTGAAGGGAAGGTGCAATTTCTGTTTCATGAACCATTATAGAGACATGAAATGTTTGTTAAAGGTAAGTGCTGACACTAATCATGCTGTAATATTTGTCTGCCTCTTGGCTCTATTTTTGCCATCCAAGTCAGAAACCAGAGCACAGAGCAGGACACATGGTACATCCCTAAGGACAAAGAGTGGTACAAAAGGGACAGATTCACCTCTGTCCAAAAAGGATGTGAAGTCTATTCTCCAAATTAGTCCCACAAATAAGGAGCACCTCCTGTGTGCACCTCTCTACCATGACAGGTGCTGGGCACAAGATGAGAGCGACCCAGCTCCTACTTCATGTTGTTCACAGTGTGCCAAAGAGGAAAAACAACCAGTTTCATTTTGGTAATCGGGGAGGTTTCTACCCTAAGCCTTGAAAATAATTTTGGCAGGATGAAGGGAGGAAGAATGAACAAATAAGCAAAGGACCAGAGGTTGTTCTGGGAGTGATGGTACTCTAGTCTGGCTGTAACTCAGCTGCCATCTCAACAGCTTCCAAATACGTATCTCCAGCCACTGCCCAGCTTGAATACCTACTCCTGGTATTCCGAAGTTACCTCCTGCCTCTTGTATCCGAATCATGGCTCATCCATCCTGAATTCATGATCTTTCCCATATCCTTCTTGTATTCTCTATCTTGGTATAAGGCACCAACCATTCAAATTTCAAGATCCTAGAAGTTCCTCTAGACCTTCACTGCCCAATACTGGGCATGTGTGGCTATTTATATTTAATTAAAATTAAATAAAATTTAGTTCCCCCATGGCATTAGCCACATTTCAAGTGCTCAATGGCCACCTGTAAAATTTGTGATTAAAATTAAGACTGTCATGCAATTTCTCCATGGGATGAAAAATTAATTATTATCCCTATGGAGTGGCTGAAATAACCTAATACTTATTCAAAAATATTCTGCCCCTGGCCAGTCGGCTCAGTGGTAGAGTGTCAGCCTGGCATGTAGATGTCCCCGGTTCGATTCCCGGTCAGGGCACACAAGAGAAGCAACCATCTGCTTCTCCACCCTTCTTCCTCCCCCTTCGCTCTTTCACCCTACCTCCTGCAGCCATGGTTCAATTGATTGATTCAAGCAAATTGGCCCCCTGTGCTGAGGATGGCTCTGTAGTCTCTGCCTCAGATGCTAAAAATAGTTTGGTTGCCAACCAATGGAGCATTGCCCCAGATGGGCAAAGCATCACCCCACAGGGGGCTTGATGGGTGGATCCTGGGCCAGGTGCATGTGGGACTCTGTCTCTCTGCCTCCCCTACTCTCAATTAATTAAAAGTGTGTGTGTGTGTGTGTGTGTGTGTGTGTGTGTGTGTGTGTACTAACACTTGACATCATTTCAGGGAAGACAAAGTAAACTTCAACATGCATTCACTTAAATAATCAAGTAGAGATAAGAAACACTGAGTGATGAAAAGTCTATCATCCATTTTAGGTTCACATGCCTATAACAATATATTCTAATAATAATTACCTGAGATATTTCCAGACTTTTAATTTTTCAGTAAAAAGAAGTTAATTGTAACTTAGATAGTCCTATCTTTTCACAGAGTTCATGAATAATTACTTAAATGGTTTTACCCTATTTCTGCATGTAAATACATCTACATTATTAAGCACTATGGTATTATTCATAGTAATTAAGAATTGATAATACCCTTGAGGCTGAACATAAAAATGGATGGATGGATGAATGGATAGATAAACAGCATTATAATGGCTGTGCCTCTTAAACGGCTTGTTTTTTTTATAGATAGCAAGTTTCTTACAAAATATTTATTTCTAAATGTTTGAATTTGTATTACTTTTAAATTCTATCTTAGTTACCCACACACTTCACACAATACTTGTCCAAACTTTTTGAACCACATTTTTACATATATGAATATTATATACACAAATATATAATATACATACCCAAAAGCCACATATTTTTTATCTAGATAGGGAGTTGACTGTAGCGTGATATAGAACTGTGAACCATTGGTGTGACGGCCTTTGTTGACCATTCCAAGAACTCCTCTTTTATTATGAGGAATTGAAAAGCTTTCATCTAGAAAAGAAAATAAACAGAGATCTTTAAAGTATTTGTTATCTTGATGGATTGTAACATGTAAAGCACAAACAGAACCCTTGGTAACAAGGGTTCTCAATCATACTTACACATTCCAAATTGCAAATATTCTATTTGTTTCATATTACTTTCACTCAAATGGATTATAAAAAAAAAGCTGAAATCTTATTAGAACTATTTGAGCATTTATTATCATTACCATAGCTGAAAACAAGTGTACTAGAAAATAATTAAAAGAAAAATTAAATTAATAATGTAAAAGGAAGTACATACTTTGCTTAGGATCAAAGGTAAGCAAATTTTCTTGTGCTGTTTGGTGAATAGTATTTCATTCAAACTACCAATATGACCATTAAAAATGCCTCCTTTGAATCCTCCAAACAGGCTGGTCCCACACCCACGGTAGCAGTTTAAAGTGTGAAAGGAGGTTCCCCCTGAGGAGCAAGGGGTTCTAGCCCCACACCAGGCCCCTCCCAGCCCACAGTTCTAGAGCCAAGAAGAGAAGTACCCATAAATTCTAGCTGTAGCCTGACCAGATAGTGGATAGAGCATCAAACTGGGATGCAGAGGACCCAGGTTTAAAGCCCTGAGGTCACCAGCTTGAGCGCGGGCTCATCCAGCTTGAGGTCGGGCTCACCAGCTTGAGCATGGGCTCACTCGCTTTAGTGTGGGATCATAGACATGACCCCATGGTTGTTGGCTTGAGCAGGGGGTCAATGGTTCAGCTGGAGCCCCTTGGTCAAGGCACATATAAGAAAGCAATGAATGAACAACTAAGGTGCTGCAGCAAAGAATTGATGCTTCTCATCTCTCTCCCTGCCTGCCTGTCCCTATCTCTGTCTCTATCTCTGTCACAAAATAAATAAATAAATTCTGGTTGTAAAAACTAGTGGGGATTGTAGCTGAGTGAGATGGAGGGCTGCTGGGGTCCCAGGTAGTTTTTTATAAAGGGTCCATGCACAGACTTACTCAGATTCACTCCCTCTTAGTTACCCATACACTAAGCTCCAGCCCTGGGACAGCAGCTTGAAAGGAACCAGAGAGATACAGGGAGGAACTGGATTATCCAGCATTAAGACAAGAGCTGAGGGGAACAGCTTTCTGCCAGATAAAAGAGCTGGCATAGGCCATTGGTCCTTTTCTGAGGTCCTCACCCCCTCAGAGCTAGCAGATGGATGTCATATCTGAGTTTCCACCCACCTGCTCATACTGTTCACCCTGCCCTGGTGATTCCCTGGGACTCAATCCCATTCAACTTGTTAGGCCCACCCAAGCCATGGCTCTTTTTTTTTTTTTAAGCAAGAGAGAAGGGGACAGGGACGGACAGACAGACAGGAAGGGAGAGAGATGAGAAACATCAACTCATAATTGCAGCAACTTAGTTGTTCATTGATTGCTTTCTCATATTGTCTTGACTGGGGGGCTCCAGCCAAGCCAGTGATCTCTTGCTCAAGCCAGTGACCTTAACCTCAAGCCAGTGACCTTTGGGCTCAAGCCAGCAACAATGAGATCATGTATATAATCCCATGCTCAAGCCGGATGAACCCATGCTCAAGCCAGTGACATCAGGATTTTGAACCTGGGTCTTCAGTGTCCCAGGCTGACGTTCTATCCACTGTGTCACTGCCTGGCCAGGCAGTAAATAAGATCTCTAAAAACAATTTTTTTAATTGCTGTGGAAAGTTAGGAAAATAAAATTTTAGTCAATTTTATTTTTAGATCATGTTATAGGCATAGACTTTCTTTTGTGTGTGTGTATTTTTCTGAAGTGAGAAGTAGGGAGGCAGAGAGACAGACTCCCCCATGCGCCCAACCGACCGGGAACCACCCAGCATGCCCACTAGGGGGCGATGCTCTGCTCATCTGGGGCATTGCTCCGTTGCAACTGGAGCCCTTCTAGCGCCTAAGGGGGAGGCCATAGAGCCATCCTCAGCACCTGGACCAACTCTGCTCCAATGGAGCCCTGGCTGCAGGAGGGGAAGAGAGAAAGAGAAAGGAGAGGGGGAAGGGGGAAGCAGATGGTCACTTCTCCTGTGTGCCCTGACAGGGAATCAAACCCGGGACATGCACACACTGGGCCGATGTTCTACCACTGAGCCAACCAGCCAGGGCGGCAGAGACTTTCAATAAAGTAAAAGAAAGTTAAGGAGACTTAAAGGCTCTGGTAGAAACTCAGAACCCTCTCATTACACTATGAGTGACTAGGGAGTTCCTGCCACCTACAGGAAGATATAGAGTAGTAATTACAGCTCTGGTTAAAACTGACAATTTGTTACATACATTAAGAGTGAAATGGAACTGCTTGTTTGAAATAGAAATCAGAATTTATGTGAAAAAATCAGTTTCTGAATTCATTTAAAAGCTCATTCTGATACAGAGATCAGAAGGGAGAGTATGAGAGCTGAACGGTGGGATGCAGAGAAGATGAGGACAAAGTGGGCGAGATGGTGTGAGAGAAGACATGGACAGCAGGCTGGAGGAATGTGGGGTCTGAAATGAAAGATTATTCTAATTTCCAATAAAACACCATAATTCAGAAAAATAAAATAAAGCTCATTTTGATAATTTCATTAACCAGTCACCCCAATAAATTCAATTTTAAAAGATTAACCAGCCTGACCTGTGGTGGTGCAGTGGATAAAGCGTCAACCTGGAATGCTGAGATCTCTGGTTCACCTGGGCTTGCCTGGTCAAGGCACATATGGGAGTTGATGCTTCTTGCTACCCCCACCCCGCCCTTCACTCTCTCTCTTTTTCTATTTCTCTCTTCCCCCCACCTCTCTAAAATGAATAAAAAATTTTAAAACAAAAAAGATTAACTAATTTACAAGATAGTCATCTAATTATATATTTCATTCTTTTAAATTTACTGTGTTAAGCTTTAAAAAAGTGAACTTTGTGGTTGTAGTTTTTAACAAGACCTGGGTTTTAAATCTGGTCTTCACAGGGGACCATGAGAGAAATTCGGAGGAGGAACTGGCTGTAGGGTGTATAAACAATCTGCTCACAAGCTGCAGCTCTTCCCATGTCAACTCCACCAACGTTAGGGAGTTTACAGGTAGAGTGCCATACTTATTAGAGATTTGTTTCTTTTCTTTAAAAAAAAAATTTCCATTGATTTGAGAGAGAGAGAGAAGCATCAATATGTTGTTCCACTTAGTTCCATTTAGTTGTGTTCCCACTGATTGCTTCTCATACATGCCCTGACCCGGCATCGAACCCATGATCTTGGTGCCGGGACAACTCTTTACCCAGTGACCCATTTGACCAGGGCTGCTTATGTATACTTAAACATACCAGGTATGTAAAACTGTGTTACTGTTTTTATTAGGTTACTATTTTATATTTTTAATGTTACTGAGAAAGTTTTATTTTTTACCTCATTTTTGCCTTATGTCCTGTGGTTTTATTGCATGATTTTACATAGCACAGAGATCCTTAAGAATACATTACGACAGAACTGGTTATATTCTTTGCAATTTGCAAGCTGGGTCCAGAAGCTTAATCAGATTCCTGTTCTATCCATTTGGTAGTGTGTTCTTTCAACAGAAGGCTCATAATGCCCTGATGTCTGTCATGTTTTTGGGAAGGTAGCAGATACTGATACAGCCAATATCTAGATCCACTATTTCACTAGGGGCAGTAAAATGGTGATATTCTATTATTTCCTTTTCATTAATAACTAAAATACTTTTATAATGAGATGGTTCCCCTTGTGTACAATTTAGCTCAGTTCACACAGAAAAGGCAAAATAAAATTTGGTTCTTTTCCTATATTTACCAGTTTTAAAGATAATGAATTTAGCCTGACCAGGCAGTGGCGCAGTGGATAGAGCGTTGGACTGGTATATGGAGAACCCAGGTTCGAAACCCCGAGGTCGCTGGATTGAGCATGGGATCATAGACATGACCCCATTGTCATTGACTTGAGCCCAAGGTCACTGGCTTGAGCAAGGGGTCACTCACTCTGCTGTAGCCCCCCCCCCCCATCATTTATTGCACATATGAGAAAGCAATCACTGAACAATTAATATGCTGCAATGAAGAATTGATGCTTCTCATCTGTCTCCCTTCCTGTCTGTCTCTATCTGCCCCCTATGACTGTCAAAAAAAAAAAAAGATAATAAATTTATTACCTATCATTGCAGAGGGATCAGTGAAGAGATGAGCTGAGAGATCAGTCTCCTGTTGGACAGAAGGACCAAGTTCTAATCAATTAGGCTTTTTTTCTTTTTTTTACAGAGACAGAGGGACAGATAGGAACAGACAGACAAGAAGGGAGAGAGATGAGAAGCATCAATTCTTTGTTGGGGCATGTTAGTTGTTCAATGATTGCTTTCTTATATGTGCCATGAACGGGGGGTGGGGAGGCTACAGCAGAGCAAGTGATAATATAATAAATTCACAGGTTTGAAATATGTGTTGGGTTTCAATCATTGCAACTACTATTCAAATTACTCCATCTTTGGACATGGGATTTTCTTCAAGTTGGCTCCTAAGGCCTTTGACATGACCCTGTAAATCTAATAGCGCTCTTGCAACATGAGATTCCAGGCTCATCTTGTAATTTCCTTTCCCAGAATTTGATATTTCTCTCAGAAGCCCTAGTTTCTTTTTTCATTTTCTTTCCTTTCTCTTCCCTCCTCCCTCCCTTCCTCCTTCCCTCTCTCCCTTTGTCCATCCCTTCCTTCCTTTTTGAGAGACAGACAGAAAAGGAGAGAAGCATCAACTCTTACTTGTGGCACTTCAGTTGTTCACTGATTGCTTCTTACACATGCCATAACTCAGCAGGCTCCCACTGAGTGAGTGACTCCTTGTTCAAGCCAGTGACCTTTGGGTGCAAGCTAGCTACCATGGGATCATGTTGACCCCACTCTCAAGCTGGTGAGCCTGTGTTCAAGCTGGATGAGCCTGCACTCAAGCCAGCAACCTCAGGGTTTTAAACCAGGTTGATGCTTTATCCCCTGCACCATCACTGGTCAGGCCAGAAGCCCTGGTTTCTTTAAGGGAGAAAGGGCATTTCAAAACAACCATCTAAATACTAGGAGTGTGTATCACTACTGGATTGGTTGTTGTTTGTAGACCAATTCAGTGGACACAGCTCTCTCTCTCTCTCTATATATATATATGAGATATTTCTTGAGTGTAAAGTGGTATTTCCAATTCAAATTCAGGACTATGGAATATTTTACTTATTAGCCTCTATCACATTTCATCTGTCCCTCTTTCCTTCCAAAGTGAAAATCCTGATTCTCAAGGACACAGGAAATAATAAAATTAGAATATCCCTTAATTACTTACTTTCCTTACATTACGTATACCATAATACTCACAACAATAATACTAATAGCCACCTGTGGTGGCGCAGTAGATAAAGTCTCAACCTGGAACGCTGAGGTCACTGGTTAGAAATCCTGGACTTGCCCAGTCAATGCACATACAAGAAGCAACTATTACAAGTTGATGCTTCCTGCTCTTCTACCCTTTTTTTTTCTCTCTCTCCCTCTAAAAATCAATAAAAAAAATACTAAAGGAAAGAAAGCAATACTAATAATACCATCAATATGACTGAAAATAAATTTTTGCATGTATTCTCCCTATTTTCATTCATTTTTGAAATAGACTAAACATACAGTCATTACATTCATACTTTCACCCATTTAAATTTTTTGTTTTACAATTAATGCTCACTACCAGTCCTTATGTCAAGGTCTCTTTTGTACTTTGGTTCTTGTTGCAGTAATATAATGTTTTGTTTTTTTTGTGACAGAGACAGAGTCACAGAGAGAGACAGATAGGGACAGACAGACAAGAAGGGAGAGAGATAAGAAGCATCAATTCTTTGTTGCTGCACCTTAGTTGTTCATTGATTGCTTTCTCATATGTGCCTTGACTGGGGGGCTACAGCAGACCGAGTAACCCCTTGTTCGAGCCAGTGACCTTGGGCTCAAGCTGGTGACCTAGGGGTCTCAAACCTGGGTCCTCCAGGTCCCAGTCCCACACTCTTATCCACTTCGCCACTGCCTGGTCAGATAGTAATGTGTTTATAGTAATTAAATATAAAGAAATATAGAAAATATGGAAGATATATAGAAATAATTAGGATATAGTATTAAAAGCAATTAAGGAAATTAAATAAAGTTATGCTGTCTGGATAGGAATTAATATAGTGTGTACAGATATGATAAACAGACTCTGTCTTTCACGCAGGGCCCAGTTAGTGTGTGTGTGAAGTTATATATAGATAAGAAGTGGCTTGATGTTATAACTCTGTAGGTTAACATAAACAAGAAGCTTCCCTAGGAACACCTTAAAAGTGGCTTAATGTAACATTTTAGAAGAGTAACATAAAAAGGGCTCCCTGCGAGGAACTCCCAAAATGGTGGTTTGAGGTGATAATCCTGTAGATTGGCACCTGTTAGAAGGTGTTGGCCAGAAGAGATACTAAAGCTGAGGGGCTTCCCTGCTGCAGTAGTCGCCCAGTCTCCAACATTGAATGCGGACTGTCTCCATGCTGCTCTGACCAAGGACAGACGAGAGGAGCATGCTAACGGGGCCTCCTTAAGATGTACCCAGGCACGCCAAAAGAATTTGTGAGTAATAAACTGCCTGTGTGATTCTTGCAATTAACTTGTGTGTCAGTTGTGTCTTTCCTCCGGTGGCAGTTGGTGTCGGCACTGATAAGTAGCATCCTCATAGCCGCCTCAAGAGTAGTCTGAAAGAGGCTGCCAGCCCTGCTGGTAAGCAGGAGTGTCCCACTGTGTGGGGAAGTTGAATTGGGGATGCCTGATTGACGTAGAGCTTGAGCTGTACTAGGACAGTACTGTGAAATTCATCTACAATCAATTACTCAGGAAGGACTCTATTGGTCAAATAAGTTTGTAAATATGATATATATGTTTCCTCACTTATAATTTGCATTTGGTGTGGGGACAGGCTGTAAGCTGGCACAGTCCTTATAGTCTAAGGCTTAGTTTTAAGACTAAACCTTTCCCACCCTTTTAATACTAAGATCGTTTCAACATCCTTCTAATAATACTAAGATTATCTCAAAACTAAGCTTTTCCCCACACCTTTGACTGTTGCATTATGGGGGCTGGTGCACTCTTATGAGGAATCCCATTTATGTCTCAGATAAGTGGCTTTGTATCAGAGACTTCCTTATTTGTATATTGGCTTAAAGTAGTGGTTCTTAACCTTTTTTGAGGTACCGAACCCACCAGTTTCATATGCGCATTCACCGAACCCTTCTTTAGTGATAAATAAAATATGATTTCTTTTTCCAAATTTAGTTTTGCCAGTGCGAGACTAGAGTTGCTCGAGTTGGCATTGCATATCATGCAGATAGGACGCTGACTCCCATCCCGTTCCGTGATACATGTGAATCCATGTTGTTCATATTCGTCTGACCACTTTCTTTTTTTTTTTGCTTGACATATTTAGTATGGATTAAAATATTAAGAAAGAAACCACACAATGTATAACGATGACAGCCGTTGACTACTGCGCGTACTAAATTCCCCGCAGCACTGGTTGGCCAAGCAATGTAACGTGATCCTCTGCAGCAAGTGATGGCCAAGCGGGGCGTGTCATCACGACTTTACACAAGTGTGTCTTTACCTCCGTGGCAGAGGCTTTCCGAACCCCTGAGACCGACTCATCGAACCCGTAGGGTCCGAGAGAACCCAGGTTAAGAACCACTGGCTTAAAGGCTTTAACTTTCTACCCTATAAAATAAAGCAGACTGGGGTGTGCTCTCTCTCTCTCTCTCTCTCTCTCAAATAAAGCAGATTGGGGGTGCTCTCTCTCTCTCTCAAATAAAGCAGACTGGGAGTGCGCTCTCTCTCTCTCTCCATTCCTGCCATCAGCATTGCAGAGGAGAGGCGGCCAAGATGGCGAAGTGCTGAGGGAGAAGCCAGTTTGTGCAGTGTTTGTGCAAAGAGGAGATGGGGAACAGAGGTGAATAAGCCTGATGATGCCTTTGATTCTAGGAAAACTTTGAGTCAGTGGTTTTGGGAGCCCTGAATGGAAAGGGAAGTATTTTCCTGCTGTATTTACTCGCCAGTTGTGAGCTAGGATTAACGGTAATGGCCCACCAGTTCTTCGTTTTGTTGTTTCTCTAGGATGGATTCAAATTATTATTTATTTATTTATTTATATATTTTTTAACAGGGACAGAGAGAGAGTCAGAGAGAGGGACAGACAGGGACAGACAGACAGGAATGGAGAGAGGTGAGAAGCATCAATCATTAGTTTTTCATTGCCATTGCGACACCTTAGTTGTTCATTGATTGCTTTCTCACATGTGCCTTGACTGCGGGCCTTCAGTGGACCAAAGCAACCCCTTGCTAGAGCCAGCGACCTTGGGTCCAAGCTGGTGAGCCTTCGCTCAAGCCAGATGGACCCACGCTCAAGCTGGCGAGCTCGGGGTCTTGAACCGGGGTCCTCCGCATCCCAGTCCGACACTATCCACTGCGCCACCGCCTGGTCAGGCGGGATGGATTCAAATTAAAAGCGAACCTGCACAGGCCTGGAGGCTCTGATGGTGGCTGTGACTATCAGCTTTACAGACTCATGGAACACTATTCCCTAAATTTTTACACATTGTTAAATCTGTGTGCCTTTTATAATTCAAATTCAGTTTGTCTGGATATCAAATCCTTCACTCATATTTCCTTTCCTTGAGCATCATAAATGTCTTACTGAGGAGGAAGAAAGCTTGCAGGAATGATTGAGTCAGCCAGTTTAATTGCAGTTCCCTTACCAGCTTCCTGGAACAATTTGCAGCACAAAGCAATAAAACAGGATTTGCAAATAGTTAAGACAAATGGTCCAAAACTCCCCTCACACCCCTCCTCCCCCAAGACACGGGCGTAAGTTACCTATGCTTAAAGACAACAGAATCATGCACACTGTGCATGAACACTGCAAAGGTATATAAAATGGAAGAAAACTAACTTTGGGGAGCTGGTGATTTGATGCCTATTAGGTCACATTGCTCCACAGGCAAATAAACCCCTTCCTTCAGCATGTTGTCTTGGCGTCTTTTGTCCTCTGGGAGTTGCTTTTGTTCTTGCAACATTACTCCCATTTTCTTCTGGCGTAAGAATATGATGTCAAAAAATATGATAATCTACTTTTCTTTCCTTGTAAATCACTTGCTCTTTTTGCCAATGTAGGTCAAATAAGTTTGCAAATATGATGTATATGTTTGCTCGCTTATAGTTTGCATTGGATGTGGGGGGACAGGCTGTAAGCAGGCAGGATCCTTATAGCCCAAGGCTTAGTTTTAAGACTAATCCTTTCCCACCCTTTTTGATGTGAGGTGGTACACTCTCATGAGGAATCCCATTATGCTTCAGATAGGTGACTTTGTATCAGAGACTTCCTTCTTTGTATATTGGATTAAAGGTTTTGATTTCTACACTATAAAATGGGGCAGACCGGGACCTTGCTCTCTTGGTTCCTGAGATTAGCATTAGAGAGGAGAGCAGAAAAAGGCCACGTGGAGGAGAGGAGAAGCAGCCAAGATGGCAGAATGCTGAGGGAGAAGCGAGTTTGTGCAGAGAGAAGGAAATGGGGAACAGAGGTGAATAAGGCTGGTGAGCTAGAAACCTTTGATTCTAGGAAACTCGGATATCAGTGGCTTTGGGAGCCCTGAATGAAAAGGGAAGTGTTTTCCCACTGTGTGTATTTCTTGCCTGCTGGGTGCAAGCTAGGATTAAAGCTAATGCCCACCAGTTCTTGGCTCCGTTGTTTCATTACCATCTGTCCGAATCAAATGCAAACCTTCATGGGCCAGGCAGCTGTGATGGTGGCCATGGCTACTGGCTTTACAGCCAAGGTGCCTAATGAATTTTTTTCTTTAATGTCTAATTATGTTATTAAAATGTGCCTTGGTGTTGGTTATTCTAGTTCAGTATTGTCAAGGAGCAGTGTGCTTTAAAGAGAAGTAGTTTCAAGTTTTTGTACATAAATTTTTACTTAACGTGAAAACATACAATAAAATGCATATATCTTAGATGTTCAGTTTGATGTACTGCGACATTTGTATATGGCTGTGTAACCACCATCCAAAACAAAACATAGTTTCAAATCCTTTTTCATTTGGGGAAAGTTTTCTTCAGTTATAGTTCTCAGTATTTGTACCATTCCCTTGTATCGATTTCTTTCCTTAGGGTAGTTAGCCATATATTAGATCTTCTCTATCTTTAATATTGTCACTTCTTTTAACTCCTTTTTATCTTTCTTCATTCCTTTTTAGTTTTTTAAAAACTTTCTCCTATTTTCTACTTTGTTTAAGACACATATCTGTTGTAGTTATTTGGTCTTGCATTCCTTCTAGTTTGTTTATTTCTGAAATTTTAATTTTTTTTTTAGTTTTCTTCTATTGTTAATTCTTTCCTCAGTTCTGTGAACTTATACTTAATTATTCTAATTATGACTTATGAGTTCATTCCTGTCTCACAGCGATTTATTAATGTTTTTTAGCTCATTTTGAAATGGTCAGTTTTTTTATTTTTATTTTTTATTTTTTACAGGGACAGAGAGAGAGTCAGAGACAGGAATAGATAGGGACAGACAGACAGGAACAGAGAAAGATGAGAAGCATCAATCATTAGTTTTCCATTGCTGTTGTGACACCATAGTTGTTCATAGACTACTTTCTCACACATGCCTCGACTGCGGGCCTTCAGCAGACCGAGCCACCCCTTGCTGGAGCCAGCGACCTTGGGTCCAAGTTGGCGAGCTTTTGCTCAAGCCAGATGGGCCCGCGCTCAAGCTGGCGACCTCCGGGTTTCGAACCTGGGTCTTACGCATCCCATTCTGATGTTCTATCCACTGTGCCACCGCCTGGTCAGGCGAAATGGTCACAGTTTTGATCTTGTTTGCAAGCATGTCTTTCTCTTGCACTTTCCTTATATGCAGTGATGCTACTCTGTTCCTTATGCCCTTTTATTTTCTAACCATGAAACTTTTTGCTGCTCATTTTAATGTAAAATTAGTTTTCCTAAACATTTAGAAGCAGGTGTGGCTTTAGAAGGAAAGTAGCTTTTCTAATTTCATTAAACTTCTCTTTGTGCCGTTTTCCAAGTATGGAAGCTTGCTTTCTGAGATTTCATAGCTCTGTTCTCATTCCCTCTTTCTCACTCTTACCCCTGGATCTTGCACTTTGATTCCATTTCCAGCAATACCTCCTCAGTGTGAGCCTGTCCTAAGAAGAGAGCTATTTCAGATCAGTGTCAAGAGTTCACAGACATTAGACTGCTCCAGCCACTTCAAACCTTACTGTGGGCCCCGGGCATGCACCAGCTATTGGCTGTTTGGGGTCCCTCAGATGCCCTGCTTTCTCCCACACAAAAACAGATTCCTAGCACATTTCATGGCTGTTGATAGACTATGGCTGTTGGCAGTCTGTCCTGTTTGTATTATGGAACTCATGTAACTTAGCTTGACCCCTACTTTTGTTGTAAATGTTTTTCAATGGGTTTTCAGTTTTTCTAATTCTTTTGTCTATTTTTATGTTGGCATTTAAAAAATTTAAAAACTAAGCCACCACCATTATCATCTTCCCAGGATCCTAGACAGCCTAAACAGGAGGATAATCAAGGCACCAATTCTGAGAATGGCAAATTACATGCTTTAAAAATATCAATTTGGTCCTGGCCGGTGGCTCAATGGATAAAGAGATGGCTTGGTGTATGGACATCCTGGGTTCAATTCCCAGGCTGGGTACACAAGAGAAGTGACCATTTGCTTCTCTCCATCTCCCTCTCCTCCTTCTCTCCCTTTTCCTCTCCCATAACCACTGGATGGATTGGTTTGAGTGTGGCCCTGGACACTGAGGATAGCTTCGTTGTAGCACATCAGCCTCAAGCACTAAAAATAACTTGGTACTTGGTACTGGAGCATTGGCCCCAGATGTGGTTGCCCAGTGGGTCCCGGTGATAGCACTTGTGGGAGTCTGCCTCACTATCTGCCCTCCTCTCTCCTAAAAAAAAAAAAAAAACAATTCCACCTGACCAGGTGGTGGTGCAGAAGATAGATCATCTATCTACCCGGGACACTAGGACCCAGGTTTGAAACCCTGAGGTCACCAGCTTGAGTATGAGATCATAAACATGACCACTGGCTTCAGCCCAAAGGTTGCTGGTTTGAAGCATAAGGTCGCAGGCTTGAGGCCAAGGTCACTGGCTTCAGCAAGGGGTCACTGGCTCAGCTACAGCCCCCAGTCAAGTAATCAATGAATAATTAAAGTGCCACAACTACGAGCTGATTCTTCTCATATCCCTGTCTCTCCTCTAAGAAAAAAAAAATTAATTCCTTTTGACCTTACAATCCTAATTCTAGGAATTTATCCTAAAAAATCCCCAATATATTTAGGAAAGTGATAAAAATGTATGTACAAAACTGTCTAGACTAGACTGGGGTGCCATTTTTAATCTCCATTTTTAGTATTTCTACTTCTAGTTTGTTACCCCAAACACTATCCTATTTTAAGTTGTGAACTGCCCTGTCCTATTAAATTCAAAAAATCAACAAATATATGACTGACGAAATTTAAAGATACATACCTTCAAATGTTGGCCCATAAATCGATTCCCCACCATCTCCTTTGCCAGCCACTATATCTGTGAAATAACAATAGATAAATAAATAGTAGAAACCTCCAACTAAAAAGGAAAGTACAATATTGGCAGGGGAAAAATGCTTTAAATTATGATTCCCCTTATACCAATGACTATAATAAGTTCTACACCATGAAAATATTACTAGCTTGACCAGGAGGAGGCGCAGTGGATAGAGCATTAGACTGGGACGCGGAGGACCCAGGTTCAAAACCCCGAGGTCACCAGCTTGAGTGCGGGCTTATCTGGTTTGAGCAATGCTCACCAGTTTGAGCCTAAGATCACTGGGTTGAGCTTGGTTTGCTATAGCCCCCGGTCAAGGCATATATGAGAAAGCAATCAATGAACTAAACGAAGACCTAATGCTTCTCATCTTTTTTCCTTCCTGTCTCCCTAGCTGTTCCTCTCTCTGTCTCTGTCTGCCACAAAAAAAAAGAAAGAAAATAAATATTACTATGTTATCATTTTATAAGCACTTTTACATTCAAGACCCTATTTTATTCCTAATAACTCTTGGAGGTAGATTAAATTATAATGCAAAACTTTGAAATGATAAAGTATTAAATGATAATTATGATAATTATTAAAAATGTGTTCCTATAAATTCTGCTTACTTCACAAGTTATTCCATAGTCCATCTTGCTTTTCAGAAAAATGCAAGGATTAAGCTGAGGATAAATTAGAAACAGTACGATCTTTTTAGAGCAAGAATAAAAATAATGCTTTAAAAAGAATTAATGTTCCAATTTTTCATTCCTTAGAACCTTATAGTGATAACTCATTTATCCAGTATTATGGAAATTAAGTTCCTTTGTAATATAATGAGTTTTCTTTTAAGGTATTTATAGACCTCTTTTGCACTACATACATATTTTAGCTTAGGCAATGCTCCTACTATAAAACTCCATGTACAAGTTATTTTTAATCTATCCACAGCTAAAAGGAAACAAGGCTAATTCTAGTGAAAATAGAGGTTTCTGAGGTCTCCTGGGCCTGTGGCCTCCCCAGTGCCTCTTCCTCAGCCTCCAGTTCACCCCCCTTGAATACAGTGGGCAATACATACCTGATGAAGGACTGTGCCATTTTAATTCAGTATGAGCGTAGATTTATGTATAAAGTGTCTGTGCTATTTTAAAGATATATGATGCAACAGCAAGCATGTGGAGGGAATGTATACAGGACAGGACATATATTTAAATTATACTAATCATAAAGCTGATTCAGAAGTTAATTGATAAATTTCAAGTCTCCATCCCTCCTCTGCCTGCTACTCTTCCCATGATTCACCCAGAGGGCCCAGCCATTCTCAGCAGCTGCTGCAACAGCTGAAGGCTAAATCCAGGAACAAAGCTCTCCTAGCACCTGCTTCTCCAGATCCTAACATGGACTTTGCTCAGACAAATCTGTCCAGATGGCTCCTCTTCCTTACTAACACTTAAACACCAGTGACACTTCCTTTGTTGTAAAGTATCATTCCGCCAGGTTTACGTAGAGACACCAAGTCCAAATGAATTTTTAAGGAGTTTTATTAAAAGGAGGAGATTTATTAATATGCCGACTGCATATGACTAACACGGGGCATAGCTGATCCAAATCATGCCATCCAGTATATAGCCCTGAGGCGGGTTATATACCTTTGATCACACACAGGTTGGTGGGAAAAGGAAGAGGAGGGGAAGATAATACAATCATTAGCAAGCTTAAAACACTCATTTATAGAATTTATAAAAAATATTTTTACATATTAAAACTTATAAGGTAACATAATAGTGAAAAATGTTGTTTTATATATTAAAAGACATTCCCAAATCTTTCAGTGTTCATTTGCTATCCCTTTGTCTAGAGGTATATACACTAACTATACGCCTTCAGGATGGGAGAGGGAGTCTACAAGGTGCCAGGGCATAAGCGTCTGTAAATGGCCCATTAAATAAAGAAAGAGGGAGAGGAAAGGGCTCACTTAATCTCTCTTCCCTTCCTCCGCACCTGGCCAGGTGTTTATCCTTTTCCTCACAGGTGTGGGGTAAGGGAAGGAATCCCAAATTTTCTCTCTACTTTCATTCAAAACCTAGCACAAAATCTCTACTTACAACACAATGTTGTCGTACATCCTGAGTTGGTGCAAATCACATATAAGTATAAAAATCATATTTACAAAATCTTTCTATATGCTTAGCCCAAATTATAAAATACCCTTTAAGCTTCCTAGTATAAAAGAGTTTTCTACACAGTATGTCTCTTTAAGCCAGGAAACTTCCATATTCCTCTCCCCTCACTCTCTACAGAAAGGAGAGGACAAGAAACCTGACTCTTCCTCCTAAAATATTTTTTGTAATTCTTTAATACCTTACCACACCTTGTTCTGTCTCTCTAACACCCATTACTCTAGTCCAGTGGTTCTCAAACTTTCTAAAGTCGGGGCACATTTAAAATCCTACATATTGTATGCACACTATATACAAATTTCTGAGAAATATAATAAGTCAAATATTAAAAAATATAAAGTTCAAGTGTGCTTTTATGGTAATTAAATGAAACAAATACGACAAAATTACATTTATTCTGACATAAAAAACATTTTTATGTTACATTTTTTGAGTTATACCTTTTAGAATTTGTAAAAAAGAGGGATTAAAAAATAAAAAAAATGACAAAAAAGTTATCTTTTTATATATATAGATACATTCTTGGTAAGATTTAGTAAATTGGGCGGTCCCGGCACAAATGTGTTAAGTTTTTTCATTCTTGTGTTTATGAGAAACATGAGCCTGATGTGTCCTTGTTTGGGCATATATTTGAAAGGCAAACTCTCATTTCCTCATCAATACCACTGAAGAATTCCTCTCTTTTTACTCTTCATTGTGTTGAGTGCAGAAAACCCCCACTATACATATCATCTTAACTTTACACCAAACAAAGAATAGAAGAAACTTGCCTCCAGTCTTTCCGGGGAACATGAGGGTTAATGTAAACAATCCAGCACCACAGCTTAACAGCCTTTTGCAACCTAATCAGACAAGGGAGGTGGGGTGTTGGGCAGACTGTCAGCTTACAGCCAATTCCCCGTACCTCTGTCCCCAAAAAATCTAAACTTCAACAACCCTGTTGGTTTTTTGGTCCCCAACAGGCACATAATTCTCTGGAATAACATAGGGCGCACTGGAAATCTTCTAGGGCGCACCAGTGCACCATGGCACACACTTTGAGAACCACTGCTAATCCTTTGCTTTAGATCTCTCAGGGAATTCTTTATATTGACACCTATCAGTATTTAATATTTTTTGTGGCCATATCCCACCCCCGTGAATTCAGCCTTTTATCTGGTATTATTTCTATACATTTGAAAACAAATTCAGCAATGCAAGATACTGTTAAAAGTAAACTTTAATGTCCGATGATTTTTATTTAAATCTTTTGAGAGGAAGGCAGGGATGAAAGGAGGGAGAGAGAAAGAGAAGCATCAACTCACTGTTCCACTTAGTTGTGCCATTGATTGCTTTTCATATGTGTCTTGACTGCGGCTCAAACTAGCGACCTCAGAGTTGAGCCAGCAACCTTGGGATCAGTAACCCTGGGCTCAAGCTGGCAACCCAGGTTCCATCTGGTGACATCAGCGCTTTGAACGATGCTCTATCTATTGCGCCACTGGCCAGGGTACTGATTTAAATGTTGTTTTATTTTAAACATTCTTTTTTTTTTAGATTTTATTTATTCATTTTAGAGAGGAGAGAAAAAAGGTGTGGGGGTGGGGTGGGGGGAGGAATAGGAAGCATCAACTGCCATATGTACCTTGACCAGGCAAGCTCAGGGTTTTGAACTGGTGACCTCAGCGTTCCAGGTTGACACTTTATCCACTGTGCCACCCCAGGTCAGGCATGATTTAAATCTTGATGTTACTTACCTTCCCCAAGAGGGAAAAAGGAAGATCAGTATAGCAAGGGGACATCTGGAGGACTATCTGGGTTGAGTGTGTCCCAGGCAAAAGAAACAACAAAGACCCTCACGGCACATGTATGCTTGATGTGCTTCAGAAATAGCAAGGAGCTCAATGTGTGGAGCAAAGTGAGCCAGAGGGAGATGTCAGAGGATGAGATGGGGCTTTGGGGAGGGAAGACTGTGTCGGGCCTATTAGTTCCAAAGGGCAAGAAATAATGACTGGAAGCATCATAAGGCATTAACACAAAACCACATTTAGCTCCTGTACTACAGAATTCTACACACAGCCCTGTGGGGATCTGACATCTGAAGGGAAAATGTTTACAGAGTTGGCACTTTCAACACACCATGTCATTGAATCTGTACCATATTTTGTGATATTATAATTATCCCCATTTTGTAATTAAAAAACGGATTCAGAAATGCTTATCCAACATAGTACAACTTGCATATATCAGTTTGGATTTAAATCGAATAATCAGAATTTTTTTCCATACTGTCCTTAACATTACTGTTTCACTATTTTAAAAACAGGAGTTAAGATCTGTGCGCTTTACTATTTGGAAATTTTACTTCAAAAAAATAAGTAACATTACCCACCTTTCCCAAATCTTACTGGAGGATGGGGGTACTGGGTGGGGGGCAGGGGGGTCTAAACCTAAACCAAGAACATAGCATCTAGGAGCCTAGCACATATGAGTCAACTCTAAACTAAGTATCAGAAGACCCTGATATCCAACCCCCTGGGGATTGTTTTATACTAACAAAAAATTAAAAACAATCTAAATGTTAACTAATGAGGAGTTAAATTGGTATAGCAATATGATAAAAAATTAGACTCTAAAAATTTTATGTTTATGTATGTTGACATAGGAGGATACATAGTGTTGGGCAAATGGGTTTGTAAAATTTGTACTTTTTGAGTTTGCTCACTTTTATTGTTAGAAAATGGCGCTGGGCAGTGCCAGGTATATGTCTGTGAAATTGCAAATTACCTTCCTGCTTGGGAGGGGCCATTTTTATGCTAATAATTGCTGGAGGAGAGGTTTTCGGGCCAGAAAAGTTTTAAAGCTTTTATTTTTTTATTTTACTTTATTTTGCAGGGACAGAGAGAGGGATAGATAGGGACAGACAGACAGGAAAGGAGAGAGGTGAGAAGCATCAATCATCAGTTTTTTGTTGTGACACCTTAGTCGCTCATTGATTGCTTTCTCACATGTGCCCTGACTGCGGGCCTTCAGCAGACCGAGCAACCCCTTGCTGGAGCCAGCGACCTTGGGTGCAAGCTGGCGAGCTTTTGCTCAAGCCAGATGGGCCCCACGCTCAAGCTGGCGACCTTTGGGTCTCGAACCTGGGTCCTCCGCATCCCAGTCAGACGCTCTATCTACTGCACCACTGCCTGGTCAGGCTCACGCCAGAAAAGTTTTAAAAGGAAGGAAGAGAAGGTAAAGGATGTAAGAAGCCATGTTTTTGCAGAGTGAGAGCAAAGAAAGAGAAGGGTGAAGATGTGCAGATGGGGAGCTGAGAGGCTTTTGTGAGCCTTGCTGAGACTGGTGGGGCCTTTGATTCTAGGAGGAACCAGAGAAGATTCTCCTGGTTTTGGAAATGGATAGTGTGTCAGTAGCTTTGTGAGCTCTGAATGAATGAAGAGGAAAGTGTCTTCCCTGTGTGTTTGCTTGTTGGCCAGTGCAAGACTTTAATAAAGGAATGGCCCACCATTCTTTTTTTTTTTTTATAAGAAAGACTTTATTTTATTTTATTTTAATTTATTTATTTATTCATTCTAGAGAGGAGACACAGAGTGAGAAAGAGAGATAGAGAAAGAGAGAAAGGGGGGAGGAGCTGGAAGCATCAACTCCCATATGTGCCTTGACCAGACCAGTGCAGGGTTTTGAACTGGCGACCTCAGTATTCCCAGGTCGACGCTTTATCCACTGCGCCACCACAGGTCAGGCAAGGCCCACCATTCTTTGGCTCCACTGTTTCTTTACCGTCTGTCCAAATCTAATGGGAACCTGCATGTGAATGGCCACAATGGCAGCGGCCTCTGGCCTTACACATAGTATATAAAATTAAGTGGCAAGATAATGAAGTGAAATAACACTATTGGTGATCTGATCTTATTCTGAAGAAACTGAGGAGAAAATAGCTAACTTACATATTGATAGATAAAATGGCTACTTAGCTGCCATCTCAAAAACAATGCAGGCCCGGAGGAGGTAGAAGAACTGGCTTACTTGATAACCTGGCCCAGTCTCCCCTTGCAGTTGGTTGCTGACTGGGGACGGTTGAGTCAAGGCACAAACAGATTTTGAGGAGGTTGGATTTTCCTCCCATCCACAAACAGAGGAAACTGTCTTGTATGAGCAGATGCAGCAATGCCAGCTGCTTTTGCCCCAAGCCCTTTAATTATTCCATATAACCCCTGCCCTATCCCTCCCTTGGGGCTGACACCCTTTGCCGGCCACCTGCACCCAAGCACTTTTAAAATAAATTTTTCTTTTGGAACACACTAGCCTCATGTTTTCAGTTCAGCCTGCAGTTTCTGCCTTTCGCATACAACATTCTCAGGTTAAATCAACATTATATCAGCCTCACAATGTTCCAGATTGTAGAAAAATAATTAAACATATTAATTTAAACCTCTGCATAATTCATCAAGTTCAAGCAATCTCCTTCCACACAATGCTATTTCTTTTATTTTTTGTTAGTATTTACAATGTTATATATATTTTCATTCTTTCACCTTTGTTTTCTTTCTTTTTTACGGAAATTTATTGGGGTAACATTGGTACATAAGATTACAGAAGTTTCAGATGCACAGTTCTATAATACATCATCTGCATATTGTACTGTGTCGTCACCACCCCAAGTCAAGTCTCCTTTCATCCATTTATCCACCCTTTACCCTCTTTTATCTCCCCCACCCCCTTCTCTCTGGTAATAACCATACTGTTGTCTGTGTCTATGAGGGGTTTTTTTCTAAGCCAATTATTTTTAAATTGCCAACTGATTTATCCTTATGAGATATTTCCCAAAAGGCCTCCCAAATTTAATTTTGTGCGTTAACTAGGCACCTAGTCTGTGTGAAGCCAAAGGACTGACCTGAAAAGAAGGCAAAAAGGCAACCAAAGTGCTCTAGATCTCACTTTTCAGTGTAATAATGTAACATCTTTGGTGAGAAATAAGTTGTTTTCCATTTATTCTATCTTCAAATTCCCACCTATAGTGTATTTCTTAAAAGTACTGTATTTTCCAGGTACTCTTATTTATTTAGGTGAGCATTTGAAACTATATTTTGATTAAAAATGTTATGCTACTTTCTTACATGACTTTTTATTTTAGAACACAGTTGGTAACATACATTAGACTTGTTTAATAATTGGGGAATTTTTAAAGAGTATGAATATCTTAACTCATCATTTGGGCATATAAAGTATCCTTTAAATATATCTAATTCTTTTTTTTTTATTTTTTTAAATTTTTTATTCCATTTTAGAGAGGAGACACAGAGAGAGAGAGAGAGAGAGAGAGAGAGAGAGAGAGAGAGAAAGGGGGAAGGAGCTGGAAGCATCAATTCCCATGTGTGCCTTGACCGAACCAGTGCAGGGTTTTGAACTGGCGACCTCAGTGTTCCCAGGTCAACGCTTTATCCACTGCGCCACCACAGGTCAGGCTAAATATATCTAATTCTTATATGCATTTCACAAAGGTAGATAAAAATTTTGCACATTCTGATTTGATGCTGAAATTAAGCTGTATTTAAGATTTTTAAACTCACCTCCTCCTTGTATCCAACCATTCTGTACTAGTCGATGAAAAATCGAGCCTGCATAATGTAGCCTGATGCCACTTTGAGAAAAACCTGCTTTTCCTGTGCACAAGACCTGAAAATTTTTACATGTTTTGGGGCATACATCACCGTACAGCTACAAAATAAAGATTATATATTTCAAAGATTAAATATTTAACATTTCCAAAATTATAAATTCCCACTCCCCACAACTTACTAAAACAACAACAAATCCTCTTACCTCAAAAACCAATCTTCCAATTGGATAAACATCAATGGAAATATCCAAGAACACAATCTCATGCTGTTAAAATTCAGGAGAAAAAGATAGTGCAGGTAAATGTCTTAGAAGAAAATTTTGGAAATGACCAAAACTAAAGCAATAATGTTTTTATTGATGTCAACAGCATTAACAGTGGAGAACCTAACAGCAAAATTAAAAGAATGACTTAAAGATTTTTGTTGTATTTTATTACATTGTCTTTATAACCTTAATAACATACTTTTTAAAAAACCCTTTAGTAGCAAAGCTTTGAGTAACATTACCCGTCACCAAGACTGAGAACACATGGCCTAGATATCCACTACCATCACCAGCCAGTCCCTTTGGGAAAAGTAGGAGACTAGGAATTCTTTTCTTTCTTGTGTAATTTTCGGAAAAGAGCCAATGTGAGCACTATGGATTTGGTTACCATGTGTTCTGGATTTTCAGAGACAGCTCAGATTAGCTAACCAGAGCCAGGCCAGCCTTTCTGAGTGGGAAAATAAGGCCACTCTATCCACAGGAGGCATGATTCCAGGGCTTGGGAAGAGAGATGCTGTGCTTTCGATGCTGTGCAATCATGTCCTCATGTGCCCAGAGGCCCCCACCTCTTGTTTTTAAATGACATCCTTTCTAGTAGACACCTCACATTTGTGAGATCTTGTCTAGCTTTACAAAGAAGCATCCAAAATGAAAACACTAGTCTCTATCACAGTAGCATTCATTTAGGGAGCAGAGTACATCTAATAGAATATATTTTGAAGCTTAGACACCATTGTCATACATAAAAATGCCACCTACTTAACAAGGTGGCATTTACATAATTTGCCTTGCTTTATTTCTTAAGAATCTAGGAGCACAAACGAAATCCCTTTTAATTTATGCCTCTTAGCTTCTGTACGACAATTTCTTAATTATAAATGAATATTATAACTTTAGAATAAGAGGCATAATATAATAAACTTCACAGGCTTAGGAGGAAAAAGATCTACTAAAAATCATGATTCCCTATACAACAATATCTTATCTTTATGGGGTTATCAAAGTAGACAATTCTAAAGTTCTAATGAAAAGAGAGCAAATGAACGCAACAAAGATAATGTCTCCTAGCAGCCAAACCCACAAAGAGAATTATGTAGCATATCAATCCTATCCAGAAGTAAACCAACTCAGGGTTTTACTCAGCAAGAAAACCCCTAAGGATCTTCTCTGGAATCTAGGGGTCCTCTCCTCACTGCCACTAATTAATTCAAACTATCATTCTCTCCAGCCCATGCCACTACAACTTTCAAGATGGCTGCCCTGCCACCAGGCTGTTTCCGCACAGCCCTAAAAGTTGTTCCAAAAAAACCAAAGAGGACTATATCCTACTCTTTCTGAAAAGTTCTGTTGGCTGGGCTTCCTTCTAGATAAAATCCAACTGCTTGGTTCAGAATGGATAGTAAGTTCAACCTTTCTTTATTGGACCTATTTGAGTTATTATCCTACTTAACAGCTCAACACCTTTCCTTTTTTGGGGAATTCCCTGCAGGGCCCCACCACTCTCTACAGAACTGAAAGGGGCCAGATTCTCCCTGCCTCAACCCTGTAAAAGCCCAAGTGTATGGGTATGACTTGGGCTCCACAGGTTAGGTGCTCCTGCCAGGGCATTGGCTCTCCAGGGAGTGGAAAAAGTCAGCTGAGAAATTATTCTTGGCAAAGGTGGCAATTCGAACCCAGGCCAGCAGGCATCCATGGCAGATCCTGACTGCACATTCCTGGGGCGTGACTCTGGCCATGTCTTCCTGTTGCCAGGTCTCCCTTGGTTCCTATCTGCTTTCCAAAGCAGGTTCTCTAGCTTACCTGTCAACTGTAAGTTTACCAATATCCTTTTACATACTCTTCTTCCTTAAGTCAATCAGAGCAGCTTAGTATCGACAGCACCAAGAACATTAACCAATACTCTCATTTTCCCAGCCTCGTTTCCCACTAATTCCGGTCTCCTCGCTGTCCCCAGTTATTCCCAGAGTACACACGTACTTCTAGACTCCTGTCCCTTTGGGAATGAACTGCTATGAACATTAAATTCCTCCCCAGAGTTTCTAGCATTTTCCAAGTGCACTGTTTATTTAACTAAACATTCACTGAGCACCTACTATGTGTCAGATTCTGTTCAAGGCAGTGGTTAAATAGGGATGCAGGATACTGGTCTTTGCCGTTGCACAACTCAGAAAAACATTGGAATTTTTGTGGGTCTAAGCCGACATGAGCATGAAGTGATTTTCAGCAGTTGTTGTTACAAAGTTTGAGCAAAATTACAGAGTACTTTTATTTCAATTGTTATCTATCCTGATGTCTCTTACTCTCTGGACCTCAACCTTCATGACTGTCCTCTGCCACTGGAAACCCCAATGCTATAGCTTGTCCAGTCCTGCTCTCACCAACTATGTGTCATGCTTTAAAATGTCACCTTTCTTCTCAAACTTTCCACTCTCTTAGTGCAGTTGCTGTCACTTAGATGTTAGAAAATGCTAATTAACATATTCCATCCTAAAGGTGGATGACTGATAGGCTTGACCTTCTCTGATGGAGAGTCTCTATATATTTTTTTAATTTCTTTTTTTTTTCTTTTTAATTTCATTTTAGAGAGGAGACACAGAGTGAGAGAGAGAAAGAGAGAAAGGGGGGAGGAGCTGGAAGCATCAACTCCCATATGTGCCTTGATCAGACCAGTGCAGGGTTTTGAACTGGCGACCTCAGTGTTCCCAGGTCGACGCTTTATCCACTGCGCCACCACAGGTCAGGCGAGTCTCTATATTTTAAGATGAATGATGAAGCATATAAACCTCTAAGGGAAATAGAAATGTTTGAGCAGGGATGCTCCTGCCTGCTATGAGAGATGGCTATTGGACACACCGCCAAGCCAAACCCTGCCATATTATAAGCCTTTGCAAACCTGCTCTTTTATATTCCCTTCATTAGGGTATCAGTAATTAATGCTGAATCAACATGAATCATCAAAGATTCCACTATTTTTCTTTCAAAATTAGTGTAACTTGCCTTGGTGTTTTTTATGAAATTAGCAGAATAATCCATAGTAAGTGCTTCATAAAGTTCAGGGGGCTTAAAATCAACTACATCCCACACCTTGTGGGCCCATTTCCGAAGATCAAGTGCATCACCCAGGAGTTGATCATTAATAAAACACATGACATAGGAAGAATATTCCCAGACTTCATTCTTAAGTTCCTGTAAAGAAAAAGGACCAAAAAAGAAAAAAAAATTAAATATAACTAAGAAGGAAAGACCAAAAAAAAAAAAAAAACCTTGCTAAACCACAAATTAGAGCTTGGGTTCAACTTTAGGGTTGAATCTTTAAAAAAGTATTTTTTGCCACCTTTCAGAATTGTGCTCTCAGAAAGACTTTAAGAACATCTTTCAAGACTCTGACATCACTGAAAGCAAAGAATGACCTAAAAGTATTCTTAAAAATGATCCTGACCTGTGATGGCATAGCAGATAAAGCATCGCCCCGGAATGCTGAGGTCGCTGGTTTGAAACCCTGGGCTTGCCTTGTCAAGGCACATATGGGAATTGATGCTGCTCTTCCCCCCTTTTCTCTCTCTCTCTCTCTAAAATAAATAAAATCTTTAAAAACAGTAGTAATATTAAAAATGGTATCATCATAGAAAATAGATGGAAAGCTGATAATAAAAATCTGTGTGTGTAGTGAACTTATATTAACTTGAAAACAAAAGGCAATCTCTAGCATCATTTCTGAAGAGCATTTTTCTGCATGGATACATGGAAAGGTCAGGGGTTGTTGGTAAGACATGGTTTTCAGTGCCAAGGATGAAAACTATGCTTCATTGATGGAGGGTGCGGTGAGGGGGAGGAAATGCTTCCTGAGGGCCAGCAGGGAGTCCCAGGAACCCTAGGGCAGTGAGGAAGGGGACTCAGCAGCATCAACACTTTCAAGCACTAAGCCCTTCACAATGAAGCGCTTTGGTGTTTTCATACATACAACACCCCCAGCCAACCTCCCAAATCCCAGTGTATGGCCACTGACTCATGTCCCCTCCGAGATGTGGTTATTACTACCCAGTGCCAGTCCTGGCAAAACCATGGCTAATTTGGGACAGCTGTTCTCTAATTTTAGCAGGCAGTCAGAATTACAGATTGCTGAGCCCCACTTGAGCCTGAGACCCACATTTCTACCTGGGGACCACACTTAGAGAAATGCAGGGCTGGGGAACAGCCTGCCTGCAGTCTGCCAACCTTTCAGCTCTACTCAGATTTCATATTTGTTTGCTACCCCCATGCTGAACTGTAAATCACTGATCAAGCCTGTGGGTCAACATTCCCTGGACTGTTTGAATTTACCATGTTTCCACATTTCACAGGACACAAAACTTGGAAAGGGGAGAAAACAATTATTTGTGCATAGTTTAGTTCATTTGGTGGGAGAAATGCAGAAGGTACACTTTATTCAGAGGCTTAAGACATGAATGCCTTGTCTCTGTGTCTTCCATACATAGGAGACCTTGCTTGCCTCAGGTTAGTGGGCTGGATCTGATGGTTTCTGGGGTTTTCCAGCACTAGGCTATATGATGCTGCCTTTGTGGAGAACAGAAAGGTATCTCACAAGTCCTGAAACCACCCCTCAGGTGAGCAACACATGCCGCTGAGGGTACAGCCAGCCCGGACCTAACCTCAAGTGTGCTAAGAAGCACCACATCTAACACGTGACAGAGCACCACATCTAACATGGGACATAGCACCACATCTTCTAACATGTGACATAGCACCACATCTAACACGGGACATAGCAGCACATCTAACACGGGACAGAGCACCACATCTAACACGGGACAGAGCACCACATCTAACACGGGACATAGCACCACATCTAACACGGGACATAGCACCACATCTAACATGTGACAGAGCACCACATCTAACACGGGACAGAGCACCACATCTAACACGGGACAGAGCACCACATCTAACACGGGACATAGCACCACATCTAACACGGGACATAGCAGCATATCTAACATGTGACAGAGCACCACATCTAACATGGGACATAGCACCACATCTAACACGGGACATAGCACCACATCTAACATGGGACATAGCACCACATCTAACATGGGACATAGCACCACATCTTCTAACATGGGACACAGCACTTACACTGAAGGGCAAAACACTGGCCTGAAAAGGACGGAAAGGTTAAAGTGACAGGTATCCAGGAAACGAGGGTGAGGGAGAGAAGGAAGGCTAAGGAATAAGGAATAGGTGGAGAGAAACAGCAGTGATTATCTGGAAGGCCTCATTCAGATTCATACAAAACATCTCAAGGTCAGTAACCCAGGCTGAAAAGGGTGGGAAGTTACTATGGAAGAGTACAGTGGGACTACATAAGAGCAGGTACAAACCAAAGCATAAGACCATGGCTTATGCATGGAGAGCATGGTGCTGGTACACAGTATAGTAAGTTTGATTATAAAAATTAAGAGAAACATTGTTTTATGTTAGGGTGACCAACTGTCCTGATTTGCCTAGGACTGACCCAGCTTTAGCACTAAAATTTCTGTATCCCAGGAAACTCCTCAGTCCCAGGTAAGCCAGGACCACTGTTCAGCCTACTTGTTGTAAGGAATAGAGTAAATATATGTAGAAGCTATTAGAAGAGTGTCTGGCATCTAATAAGCACCATATCTAAGTGTTTGCTATGGTTGTATTCGAATGCCAGTGAAAATGTACTATAACTATGAAAATGGTATGAGACTTAACAAGTGGCATTCCTGGCTCAGTCTTGCACTATTCATGTGACTGGAAAGTGAACTGGTCTTGGGTAAAGCAACACTATCTACATGACAATCACAGAATCACAGGACCTCCTTGTGCAAGCACAGGACAACGGAAACTGCTCTGGTCGGGGGAAATGGGATTTTATCAGCCACTGGTGATATGGCATGGGGCAGGGACACCAGGACTGGGACCAAGACTGGGCCAAGGGAGTCGAGCAAGAGGTGTGTAGGTGTGTGCCATCCCAGCCTCTCCGCAACACAAGATATTGCTGAGCCAGGATGCTACCTTAGAATCTTCCATATCACATGCTCCAGGCCGCACTACCAACCTGTCAGGTTTGGCACCCAGGAGAAAACCTATCTGCCCTCCCTGAACAAGCTCTGCTAGCCCTGGGGTCTGGGACTCTGCAAGGGTACTGCTGGGAGGGAGGTGTAGAGAAGGAAGCTTCAATTGGAACCAGGCTACCCTGTGAGAACTTGGTGCCTCTCATCAGAGTTCCCCTAGGCAACAGCCCAACACAAGCCCCTCACTATATCTGTGCTCCAAAACCAAAAGAGTCAGGCCACAGTAACTGGAGCGCCAGGGCATCACCGGAAGTGACAGTGGCGTGCAGAATAAGAGGGGTAATCGTCAGCAGGGGTAAACAGCAGCACTCAGAGTTTAAAACTTACTTTTATCTTAGCCTTCCAAAAGAAAATCATGTAAATCTTTTACTGGTAAAATGATTGAAATAATTTAGCAAAAGTATATAACTTAGAGAAATAAAATTGAGTTGCACTAAAATTACTACTTTAGTTTTTGCAAAACAATGCATAAATATTTCAGGCAAAACTCCACCCATTCACCCCATCCTAAATATCCTTTACCCTTTTTTTCTCCTGTAGATATTGATCCCATGCAAATTCTTGAAGAGGAACTATTACAGGATCTTCAAATTTGGATGGAAAATTATTCTTCAGATTCTAGGTTTCAAAATAGAATAATTATTTTAGAGTAAGATTTTCTTTATAATCATTCCCCCCAATTCTTATGACCTCCAAGAAATTTTACACAATGCATACCCAGGCTGCAGAATCTGACCTGGATGTCCCTTGGCAGCCACCCAGAGGCCCCTGTATCCATTTCCATTTTAAGTCACTCCCCAGTCCAGACTGGGGCTCTATCTTATTTGTCTCTCACCTGAAGAGAATAAGCCCCTTGAGGGCAAAGACTGGGTCTTAGTTTTCCTATATTTCCACTGGCCTCAACACCCAGCATATAATGGATCATTCAAACACAGCAACTGAAGCAACAAATGAACAGATAAATAAGTTAGTGCCAACAGTTTTGTGGTCTGCCATGTTTTCTTAGGACCAGTTTTTTCCCTATTAAATTATTACTAAACTTCAGTGGCTCTACAGATACTTTTAACTAAAATAACTAAAGCACTGCTCTAATTCACTGATATATGGAGAATGACCAGAAGGATATCGTTGTGATTATACCTCTCAGGGAAAAGAGTAGTAGTATTAAACATGTTTAGGTATAGATATTGAGCATGTTTTGGTTTAACATATTATTTTGTCTATATGAATCAGAGAAATTTCTTACTGGTTAACAATCCCTGTCAAAAATAAAAGTTTTAGGCCTGACCAGGCGGTGGCGCAGTGGATAGAGCGTTGGTTGGACTGGGATGCAGAAGACCCAGGTTCGAGACCCCAAGCTCACCAGCTTGAGTGCGGGCCCATCTGGCTTGAGGAAAAAGCTCGCCAGCTTGGACCCAAGGCCGCTGGCTCCAGCAAGGGGTTACTTGGTCTGCTGAAGGCCCGCGGTCAAGGCACATGTGAGAAAGCAATCAATGAACAACTAAGGTGTCGCAATGGCAATGAAAAACTAATGATTGATGCTTCTCACCTCTCTCCATTCCTGTCTGTCTGTCCCTGTCTGTCCCTCTCTCTGACTCGGGTAACTCAGGGCACACACAAGAATCAACAAATGAATGCACAAATAAGTGGAACAACAAATCAATGTTTCTCTCTCTCTCTCTCCCTTCCTCTAAAATCAATAAATAAAAATTTGTTTTTAAATTAAAAGTTTGGGTTCCTAATATGTTATACGTCCCTCCTCCTAAACCAAGAGAAGGTAGTTGAGACAATACTAATTAGGCCTCACTTTTCTGAGTAGGTCTGAGGAGTAGATGGGCCAACAGGAAATGTGACAGCTGGCCTCTCCTGCCATGGTCTAAGAGGACACCAATCTAAGCTTCATCAAGGGTAGGTATTTCAAGGGGAAGAAAGCCAGGATGTGAGTGCATCTTGCCTTAGGACCAAGGACAGCAGAAGAGGGCAACAGCAATCAGGCCATTTCCTTCCTAGACTACTGTCTCCAACCAAGAGATGATGTGTCCTTCTTTTCTCAATTCCTGTGTCTGTGCTCAGTCTGAGGCAATTGTGCAGGATGACTGTTTCAAACTAAGCATACTTAATCATACTTTCTTCATAATTTAGTGTTTGTCCCAGAATAAACTACATCCAAATTAGAATATATGTAATGCTTACTCTTTACACATCTAAATCTTTGTCAGTTAATTAGGCATCTGGGATTGCTCACAAATGATCATGTTGGGCATATTTTCAAGGATCTTTTATTAAGAGAGAACAGAATTTTCATTGATGTTTTCATATTCAAATAGAGCTACAGCAGACAAAAACTTACAAAAGGGAAAATTATCATTACTGATATAATAAAGACATGGTTATCTTGACTTAGTGAGCTCCACAACAGAGATTAGTGAACTCTGGCCAGCAGGCAAAATCTGGCCCACGGCCCTATTTTTTAAGATGAGAGCTAAGAATACTATTTAGAGTTTTAAACAGTTGAAAGAAATCAAAAGAAGAATCATATTTTATGTTGTGACAGCATATGCAAGTCAAATTTCAGTATGCATAATCCAGTTTTATTGGAAAACTGCTACTCATCCAAGTATTGTCTGTGGCTGCTTTTTGCCACAAGGACAGAGTTGAGCAGTGGCCACTGAGAACCTATAGCCCTGAAGGTCTAATAATTTAATATCTGGACTTTACATGAAAACTATGCCAGCAACTTACCAACAGTATGGACCAGCCACAGAAAATATGTGCCATCAGAAAAGGAGCTAAGAAAAAAATCCCTCGAATACATGAAAAACAACTTAGGCTAAAAACTATGTCAATCCCATTAGCCCAGCTAAAACAATCCTGAATTTCTACTTCTTTTGATGATCCAGATATTATTTCCATAGACTTCTGATCACATATTCTCTTCATTTTGATGTAAACTGTAATTATTTCACACATTAGTTACTATTTCCTGATTTAATATAATTACAAACTTTTCTTTAACTCTGTGGACTTGGAGTAGGCAAAGTAGGAATTTTAGATTTCTTCTATTTGGGAACACTTTGTGTCAAGTATCCAGCTGGGTAATCTGGGAGATATAAACAGGAGTAAGGTATTGTCCTAGAGGCTAGTGGGGTTTTAGAGAGAGAGGAAGGGAGAGAGAGAGAGACAGAGACACAGACATAGATCTGTTTCTGTATGAGCCCTGCACCGGGGATCTAACTCGCAACCTTTGCTCATGGGGTCACTGGGTCAATGCTCTAACAATCGAAGTTATCCTGCCAGGGCTAAAGAAACATTTTTTTAAAAAATCACTTGGAGTGGGAGTTTGTAAAAAGCCAGCTAATTATATAGTAACACTTTTTCCTAAACATTTTCTTCAATATATATATATATTGGTGACAGAAGGATAGAAAGGGAGAGAGATGAAAAGCATCAATTACACTGGGGAACAAAATTTTTGTTGCATTTACAAAAACACTTGTTTTTACCTAATTCGAGTGTGCTGATCTCAAATCTGACATTAGTTTTTCTCTGTAAGCTACTGTTTTTTTGAAATTCAAGATTTTAGGTTTTCATCTTATTGTAAAATTTTCAACATTTAGTTTAACATAATAAAGTAGAATGTATTCTTGGACATCATCTTTGTGAAAATATAATAATTTATATGATGCAGTAAATACACTAATACACTAAAAGATATGATTGCATCAGAATTTGTCTACAATTTCGAAATACAACATATTAAAACACGTATTTTAATCATAAAATTTTTGCAAAACATATTTAAATTCTATTCAGGCAAAAAATTTGTGTTTGTAGCTCTTGCGTTTGTGTACTTGTTGAGGACAATCTTGTTTGATGCTCCAGCCAGCAGTAGTCTTCACATCACTAACAGCTGCAAGATTTTCGGGAAACTTATCAAGGTGACTGTTCAGGAAGTGAATCTTAATGCTTATATTACATCCAATGTTGCAGAAAGCCAACAGCATCATTTGAACCACAAGTTCATAGTTTTCTGTTTTCTTGTTGTCAAAGCAGTTCTTTGTAACTGCCACAAAAGACTGCGATGCTGCTTTCTCCTCCTTATTCATCTTCCTGGCAAATTCTTCATCATGTATGAAGGTTCAAATTTGAGGTCCATTGAATACACCTGCATTTATCTTCTTGAAAGACAAGGCAGGAAAAGCAGAAATATGTTGAAAGCATTCACTTTTTCTATTTAAAGCCTGAACAAACTGCTTCATTAAGCCAAGTTTGATGTGAAGTGGGGGGAAATGATCCTGTCTCAATTAACTACAGGTTCATTCACAATATTTTTTTTTTCATTTTTATTTATTCATTTTAGAGAGGAGACAGAGAGAGAGAGAGAGAGAAGAGAGAAAGGGGGGAGAAGCTGGAAGCATCAACTCCCATATGTGCCTTGACCAGACCAGTGCAGGGTTTTGAACCGGCAACCTCAGCATTCCAGGTTGACGCTTTATCCACTGCGCCACCACAGGTCAGTCATTCACAATATTTTGTACCCCTACTTCCAGAGCTTCACGTTTCGGCCACTCCTTCTGTGTACAGTGTCTACCGAGCTCAGCTGTCCTACAAACACAGAAAGCAAGGATACTTCATGAAACCTCTCCGTTGTCCTAGCAGAAAATTTACTATTTTAAGATCCAGACAAATGATACAGTTATGCTCCTCATAGTTGAGTAAATTGAGGAAAATTTTTATGTCATAATTTTCTTGCAGATGAGTTGAATAACCAATTGGAACCACTGCGTAAACATTACCGTTGGGTAGGAGAACACATTTCAGACTCCATTTAGAGCTGTCAAGAAATAGCCGCCATTCTGTTGGACTGTAAGTGGTAACACCTAGCTGGCTGAGAAGACTACTGATATCATGAAAGTAAACCAAGTGTTTGTCTTTGAAAAAAAGTCCACAAAAATTTGTTCATGCTTCCTGAAATGGGATACTTTAGCTGACCAGTGAAGTACATTCTTTTCTTGAAGCCTGGAGGCTAATAACTCAGCTGCTTTCTTTGATAGGCCCATATCTCTTACTAAGTCATTCTATTTGGGTTGGCTAAACTGCTGAGAGGTTAATGACTGCTTGGCATCAGAAGACGATGACCCTTCAGATTCTACAACCATTTCCTCATGCATCTTATCAAAATACACTTGATCACCATGTTCACTTTCTTTGTCCTTAGAAGAAATAAAACTATTGAAAACTGGAACTGGGAGTGTCTCAGAGTGTGGGATAGGTCATATTGCTGAAGGAATATTAGAATATGTGATCACATGCCGTTTTTTCTTGCTGATGCCCTTTGTATGGATCAGACAGAAATAACAGTCACTGCTGTGGTCCTTAGGTTCACACCAAACCATGGGAATACCAAAAGGCATTCCTTTGCATTTTCTTTTTGCCCAGTCATGAAGCATTTCCTCACAATTATGACACACAATATGAGGAGCCCAATTCTTGTCTTGATCGTCAAGGGGAACTTGAAAATAGGCAATATATGCACATGTCACAAATGATGAAATATTGCGCCTATGACGTTGAAGTGTGTAACAGTGACATATATAACAGAAAGTGTCAGGACTATTCTTACATTTACGCCTACTCGAAGAAGCCATGATTCAATCTTAAAACAAAATAAGAGGGTGTTTTTATCAGATAATTTTTACATTTAAAAACAACTATAATTATGTAAAAGTGATATTTGTAAAACATTAATTGCCTTGTGGTTATGTTCAATCCAAGAGTCCCTGCCCTTTAACTCCAATTTATTAACCAATGCATGCCATTAACTGTAACAAAAAGAAATTAAAATTGCATAAAAACTAGAGCATGCACCAAAAAACGGATTTTAGATTTGGAATCAGCGATGCAGAAATATATAGAAACAGTTCTAAAACCTCATGCAACAGAAAACGAAAAAAAAAAAAATTGTTCCCCAGTGTTATTTGTTGCAGCACCTTAGTCGTTCATTGATTGCTTTTTCATGTGTGCATTGACCCCTGGGCCACAGCAGAGCGAATGACCCCTTGGGTTCAAGCCAGCGACCATGGGGTCATGTCCATGTATCAAGCCAGCGACCCGGCGCTCAAGCTGGTGAACCCCGGTTCAAGGCGGCGACCTCGAGGTTTTGACTCTGGGTCCTCTTCGTCCCAGTTCGCGCTCCATCCACAAAGCGACTTGGTCTTGCTCAAGAATTTTTTAAAAATCTGTAATTTCAGTTAAAAATGTGGACTAAATGTGTGGATACTTAGAGAAGAGGAATTACCTTTATTTTCCCAGCAAGGTCTGAACGCTAACTTCGCTTAGATGGCCCTTTATAAGTAGGCCTTCGAAGTGGATGCCGACCCCAGAACGGATATTTTTCCTCGCCGAGCTCAGATCCAATCAGACTGACCCGGTTTAGGACATCCCCATCCCGGAACTTCGGCCCCGGCCACCAGGAGGCGCCACAGGGGGATGTGGGAAGACCCGCCTCACTGGTGCTTTCTTCCTTACCTCAGCTGTGCTCTTCGCAATCTGAAAGCTAGAGCTTTTGAAGAGCCCCACCACCTTCACCTGCAGCAGCTGGAAGGGCGGTGACTGGGAGCCACAGCGGCCAGTCATGGCGGCGCTCCGAGACTACTCGGAGCACAAACACTGCGTGTCGCCAGGGCAACCGCGCGGCTGCGTCCCCGCAGAGCGCAGGGAGGAGGGCGGTGAAGAGCTGGGGCGAGGGGCGGGGCGGGGCGGGGCGGGGCGAGGTCGGAGCCCGGCCTTTCCGCCTGTTGCTAGTGAGCCGGCCGGCGGGAGGTCGAGGGCGCGCCTGCCGCCGCTTCCAGGGAGGAGCTTCGAAGTAAGGAACCCAGAGCTCCGTGCCCCTGTCCCTCAGCTCGGGTCGCCGCCCGTGCGGGCCCTCTCGCGCTCAGCCCTCGCCGGCGGTCATCTCCCCGGTTTCTCTGCAGATCGCCTTTCCGGCTTGGTGGCCAACCAGTTTGGGCAGCCGGCCGGTTGCCCGAGAAACGCGGGAGTCAGTCTCGAGTCGCGGCCCGGGCCCTGAGCTTGAGCCACTAGGGGGTCGAAGCAGCGACCTTCCGGGGAACGCGGGGGAGGGCGGCCACCTGTGCGCACCGCCCCGGGAGGAGGTGCCGCCCACCCGCACCCGTCCCCACCGCGGCAGTCGTTGCGGAAGCCGAGCTGTCCCGAATACCCGGAGCGTTCCCGCCATGAAGCCCAACTTCTCCTTGCGACTGAGGGTCTTTAACCTCAACTGCTGGTGAGTGCTCCCGCGGTGTGGGCGCGCCCCCACCGCCAAAGGAGAGCGGCCATCCTCACGTCCGGGCCACGGACGTACGCCGTTCTACAATCTCGGGGTGCTGGGAGACATCAGATCCACACCTGGCCCCAGCTTCAGTGGTGTCCGGAGGGCTGAAAGGTCCCAGAAGTCACCACTCTGGCCCTTCTGTCCTCAGGGGCATTCCCTACCTGAGCAAGCACCTTGCAGACCGCATGAAGCGCCTGGGGGACTTTCTGAATATGGAGAGCTTCGACCTAGCTCTACTGGAGGAGGTGGGCTGTAGGAACTGGTGGAACCTTGGCGGGGAGGAGGGGGAACAGGAGAAGACTTCCTTCTGGGAGGTAGGAGCCATGCAGATATCGTCACTCCTACCACAGGTGTGGAGTGAGCAGGACTTCCAGTACTTGAGGCAGAGGCTGTTGCCCACCTATCCAGCTGCACACTACTTCAGGAGGTGAGGAGCCTACCAGCCTGGACACCTATTCCCAGACCAGGAGGCTCTTGGCCTGCCAACCCTAGCCTATTTTGCCTGCATTCTCCTCCCTCTCCTCTGGCATTCTCTCTTCTGGGTGTGGAAGCAGGGGAGGGTGGAACCAGGAAGATCCTTGCTCTTCAGCTCATCTCAGTCTTGTCATCAGGTCACCTTATCATCCCACAAAGAATGTTGCTGTGAACTTTGTTCTGGGGCTGGTCCCAGCAGCAGAGAGAACAAAGTCACAGATAAATGCTGGGAGACAGGGAAGAGAAGAGGACTGAGTCTTTCCCTCACTGCTTTTCTGGCTATTAATCAGGACTTGTCTTTCAGCGGCATTATTGGCAGTGGCCTCTGTGTCTTCTCCAAACACACAATCCAGGAATTCACTCAGCATGTCTACACTCTCAATGGCTACCCCTACATGGTATGCCTGACCTCTGCCCTCTACAGTGGAGGCAGCCTTCCTAGCTGCAGGGGATAGGCAGAAAAAAGGTAGCAGTGCCCTGAGTTCTGCCCCTCCTGCCTGCAGATCCATCATGGTGACTGGTTCTGTGGGAAGGCTGTGGGGCTGCTGGTACTCCATTTAAGTGGACTGGTGCTTAATGTCTACGTGACTCATGTGAGTGAAGCTGGTCTGGGAGGGAGAGATGGGGGACTCCTTGAGCTGGGCTGCCCGGGGGTGAAGTTTACTAGGCAAGGTTCACCTGTTTTTTACCAAGCACCATGACAAGTGACAAACGCAAGCTTAAGTTAGACCTACCCTTGGACCGTCAGTCTCATCTGCTGTAATCTCATCTATCTTACTCAGCTCCATGCAGAGTACAATCGACAGAAGGATATCTACCTAGCACATCGTGTGGCCCAAGCCTGGGAACTGGCCCATTTCATCCAGTGTGTGAGCCTGAGCTTAACGAGGGAGGTGGGATGGGGTCCAAGGGCTGATGGGTGGCCAACGCCCACTTACAGGACAGAGCTGGCTAGGGAAGAATTCTTGCCTCACTCACCTGGTTCCCCCAGCCATACATCCAAGAAGGCCGATGTGGTCCTATTGTGTGGGGACCTCAACTTGCACGCGAAGGACCTGGGCTTCCGCCTGCTGAAGGAGTGGACAGGGCTGCATGACGCCTACCTGGAGACCCGGAGCTTCAAGGTGAGGACCTGCCTGATTATTTCCCCCCGGACTTTCAGCTTTTTTCCCTTCTTCCCCCACATCCTAGCACAAACCAACTATTCACCTAGGGCTCTGAAGAAGGCTGTACAATGGTACCTGAGAACTGCTACGTCAACCAGCAGGAGCTGGAGCCATTTCCCTGTGGTATCCGCATCGACTATGTGCTTTATAAGGTCGGGCCTCTACCCACAAAGTGCCTTCACCCACTGTGTCTCCTCATCGTTCACCAATCTGTACTGATCTTTGTCTAGCTGGCTAACCTTAGTTTACTGGAGAATGGGATGGTCAGGAGCTGGTTCTCTGGGAAAAAGCCCTCAATAGAAGTTCTTCTCTGGCCTTTACTTTTTCCAGGCGGTTTCTGGGCTCTTCATCTGCTGCAAGACTCTCAAAACTACTACAGGCTACGACCCTCACAGTGGCTCCCCATTCTCTGATCATGAGGCCCTGATGGCTACGCTGTGTGTGAGACACAGTCCACCTGAGCAAGACCCCAGCTTTATCCACAGTAAGTCACCCCACCCTTTCCCTTGGTCCCTCCCCATCAGAAGGCAGCCCTTTCATTCTGACCCTTTCTCCTGCCCCACTACCCTGCCTTATTCCAGGACCAGCAGAGAGGTCACCATTGATCAGTGTGCTAAGGGAGGCTTGGACAGAGCTGGATCTGGCTGTGGCACAAGCTCATTGGTGGGTCACCTTGGCTGGCTACATGATTGGGCTAGGACTGCTTCTCTTGGCTGTGCTGTGTGCCCTCGTGGCTGGAGGAGGGGTCAGAGAAGTTGCCATACTGCTCTGGACTCCCAGTGTAGGACTGATGCTGGGGGCAAGTGCAGTCTACCTCTTCCACACACAGGAGGCCAAGGGCTTATGTAGGACCCAGGCTGAGCTGCAGCATGTGCTGGGAAGGTCAAGGGAGGCCCAGGACCTGGGCTCAGAGTCTCAGCCAGCCTTGTTCCTAGGGCGACAAGAGGGGGACAGGGCTGAGGACCAATAAAGCTTGACACTTTTGTGGCTCTGCCTTTTTTCTTGTAGAGACAGCAATTGGGGCCAGTGGGCACGATGATTGTTACACTGTACCAGGGGTCCCCACACTTCTTACACAGGGGGCCAGTTCACTGTCCCTCAGACCGTTGGAGGGCCGCCACATACAGTACTCCATACACTGACCACCAGTGAAAGAGGTGCCCCTTCCAGAAGTGCGGTGGGGGCCAGATAAATGGCCTCAGGTGGCCATAATATGGCCCACGGGCCATAGTTTGGGGACCTGCTATAGACCTTCTGGCTCCTATACCTTTCTTGCTCTCCCTATGCAGTCCCCACCTCTCATCTTGCAGGCAGCCTAAACCCTGTTTGTGACAGAAACATTTTTATTGTAAACAGTGAGGGCCTCTCCCAGGCAGCAGGGTGGCACTGTCCTGGGGTAAGGTAGTCTTGTAGGGAAGAAGACAACCACCCTCTTCTAGCCCTGGGCCCCTGGTCCTGATGCCAGCTCACTGAGCCTGCGCTCCTCCTGGAAGCGGATGAGGGCATCTCGCTGGTCCACCACATCCACCAGCTTTCTTAGGATCCGGTCCTCAGCCTGCCGGTCTGCCGCTGTCTTTAGGGTTTCTGAAGGGAGGAGCTGAAGCTTAGAGAACTGGGCAGGGAGGCGGGAGAGGCACAGCCTAACCCCAGCCTGTGTGATTTCTACGTCAACTTTGTTTCCTACTCTGTAAAATTAGGGTTGTTAATACCAGTAGTTTTCTAGCATTGTTTCACAGCAGCACCATTTTAAAAGGAAATCCTGCATAAAAGCCTAAACGTGCAGCTCTGACTGAACTGAAGGCAGAGTAGGGACTTGGAGCCCCTTCTGGCTTCCTCCCGAGCTGCCTCAAAGGTACTCTGGCCAGAGGCAACATGGGTTTGCTTGGTCAGTATCTGAGATCATGAGGCTTTTGCAAACCCAAGCCCTGTGATGTCTGCCTCTCTCCACGTTGTGCATACCGTCCCGGTTCATGTAGCCTCGTAGTTCCTGGTCCAGCTGCAACTGTTTCTCCTCCAGGCTTAGTTCCTGTACCCTGTAAAGGGCAGGGAAAGAAGGAACATTGCTGTCCATGGTGCCCAAGGACCCAGCTGGGGCCTGGCTCACAAGCCACTGCCACTTCCCTGTGTCCCTTACGTGATCATAAGCTCAGCCTCTTCAGTCACTAGGCTGTTTTTCTTCTGAACAAGGTGTAGCAGCTGCTCTAACCATAGTGCCTTTTGCTGTTCTGGGGAACCTAATGGAAGAAGGGGTGGGGTGGTCAGGAGGCCTCCAAACCAGGGTTCCAGGAGGCCTGAGCATGAGGAATGGAGTCTGCTGTAGGCCAGAGTCCAGTGTTTTGAAGGATCGCTGGGACTGAACACAGTGTTCGGAGGTGGAGGGGTGTCCCAGCTTGTCCCTCCCTGCCCTTGCTTACTGCTCTGGCTCCTCAAGGACAGCTCCAGCTTCGCCCCCTCGGCCTCCAGCTCCCTCAGAGCAGCCTCGATCTCATTTAGTCTCCGCTGGATGGCCTGAGGGGAACAAGAGGAGTCTCTGGATTGTTCAAGAAGAACACGAGAGGAGCTCTCATCCCCAGCCTTACAACTCTGAGCCCATCAGAACTTCTGGGAACCCCTAGATCTCACCTGGGCCTTGCAAAACCTCTTCATCTCCTCCTCCTTAGCATAGCGCAGCAAAGTCCGCCGCCATGTTGGGTACTTGTTCATGGTGCCTGAGTTCTTGGCAAAGGTCAGCAGAGCCTATGGCAGGGTCAGCTTAGTCAGGGGCAGGGCCTGGCCTCTTGGTGCAGAGAACTGGGGAAGCTTTGTTTGGAAGGGACCAAAAAGAACCTAGCATGGCCTGAACTGTGGTGGCGCAGTGGATAAAGCATCAACCTGGAGTGCTGAGGTCACTGGTTCAAGACTGGGCTTGCCCAGTCAAGGCATATACAAGAAGCAAGGTGACACTTCCCGTTCTCCCCACCCCCATCCTTTCTCTCTCCTCTCTCTAAAATCAATAAATAAAATCTTTAAAAATTAAAAAAAACCAAAAAAACCTAGCCTGGAAATGGGGTATGTTCTGGTAGAAAAGATGGAGGTTTAGAGATGAATGAGTTAGACTCAGTGAGAAGACCTTGTAAGAGCAGGGCGCAGGGGAGGAAACAAGCTACAGGTTTCTCCTGTGGCACAGGGTGGGTGTATTTAGTAGATGCATGCTGGCTTGGGCAGAATAAGTGGCCAGGTTTCTTCTACTCACCTGTTCCATATCTGGGTTTAAAACCACACCTTCCTCTTCTTCCTCTTCCTCCTCTTCACTGGAGGAGGAATTCCCTTCCTCTTTCTCCATGGTCATAAGAACTGAACAGAGGCGTAGACATCGCTTGATCCCCACAACTTCCCTTGCCATTCCCCACATTCTTCTTCAGGAATCCCATCCCCACCCTGGGTCAGAATGGGCAGAGCACTTACCTTGGGGGCTCTGGATTGGCACTCCCCATCCCACAAAGCTGCCCTCCAGGGCCTGGCGAGCCAAGGCAGAGCAGCTGCGGGGGGGCTTGGGTGGAGGTTCCACTTCTGGGTCAGGGGTCAGATTAAGGGAGGACAGCCGCTGGCGTTCTGGGCTGGAGAGGCGGATGAGCCGCCGGTTGGGCTGGCTAGGGCTTGGAACAGGACTGGCCCCCTCCTGGGGGGTTGTGGGAGTCGAGGGGCCAGATGGCATGTCATTCTCACCTGGTGTAGGGAGGTCCTAGAAAAGCCAACGTGGTCTGGTCAGTGACCTGCCCAGTGTGGGGTTGAGGCTGTTCATTTAGACAAATGTGGGCCCTGGAATCCATTCATTTACTATGCAGTGTCAGACAGTGTTCTAGATACTTAGGCTACAGCAATAAGTGAAATGAGACAAATCCCCACCTTCGTGGAGAACATTCAGTTACTCCTGGCAAAGTCTGCTGGACTTAGACCCCTTCCTCATCCCTGTCCCAACACACACAGCTTTTACCTGACTCCCAGAGCCTCTGTCATCATCCTCTTTGTGGCCTGGCTGGGGCAGGTGCTGGAGGCAATAGAAATGTCCTGGGAAGGGTGGAGAGACCTCAGGTGTAGGCAGCACACTGCCCAGAGACTCAGTCTTTCAGGGAAGGTGGGGCGACAGGACTATGGGTTTGCAGGTGAGTTTCTGTTAGCCGCCTAGTTCCCTCGAACCCCACATTTGGGCCTTTGGAGGAGTCAAAGCTATGAGCTCAGGGAACGAAAGTGCCATTTTGAACCTGTTTCCACCTCTTGAGCAGCACCCCAGTTCCTCTCCACCTCGCCTCCAGGCAGGGCCATGCCCAATGAAAGTCCCTCCTGAGCCCTCCTAGGCCCACTCACCATCTCCTGGGTGCTGTCCGTATCCACCTGGCCACAAAGTGGCCTCACAGACATGGCAGCAGAAGCAACTCCGGTGGTAGAAATGGCCATCAGCACACACGCGTTCCAGGATATATAGGCGTTCCCCACAAAGTGCACAGAGGTCCTCGCCACGGGCCTGCATTAATCCCCATGCCACAGGGTCAAGTTGCAAAGTTCCTCATCCCTAAGACCCCTTCCCTGACCTCATGCCAGAGGCGGGGCCCCATTCTCACCTTCTGGTGCTGTGATGGGGGTGTCAGGGGTACACCAGACTCTGGCACAGGTGACTCCTCAGTGCGTGGGGTCTCAGCCTCTGCCTAAGGAGGTAAGTGCTCAGGCCAGGAGGCAGAGAGGCAGGATCAGATGAATAGCAAGGGCTGGAAGTGAAGGGGTGTGAGGCTATGAAGGGAAACGGGATTTAAAGGACTTGACCGTGGGTGGGAAACAAGACATAGGGGGAAGGGACTGTGCAGATCCTTGCATGTATTTACCTCCAGGCGTGGCTTCTTGCCACCTGTATCTTCCCCATTTTCCTGTAACAAGTCCTACACTCAGCATGGGGCTCTGAGCCCCCACTCTTCCCCTTCCCCCATTCTAAATGTCCTTCCCGTCACCCTAGAGACCCCTACTGGGAACCCACGCCCAGCCCCAACCCTGTCCAGACTCTACCTGAGCCCGGGTCCGTTGCAGGGTTCTCTGCAGTTTGCCAAGGAATAGTACAGCACTAGAGGTCCCTAGAGAGCCCCGGCTGTTGACAGGGCCTGCAAGGAGAGTCAGGGTGTTAGGGTGCATGAGAGGCCAGTACTGTGCCCTGGAACAGACAGCTACATGCTAGCCCAAAGGGACAACTGCCAGGCCATCCCTCAGAGGGCACCCTCCTTGTTCTCTCTTCCTCTCTCTCTTCCTCTCTCTCTCTTTCTCTCTCTATCTCTCTCTCTCTCTCTCTCTCTCTCTCTCTCTCTCTCTCTCTCTCTCACACACACACACACACACACACACTCTCACCCCACCACAGTCCACCCTCCAGGTCACCTGGGTTTTGGGGCATGCTCTTGAAGGCACTGTGAAAGTGGCTGAGGTAGGCAATGAGGCCCAGTGGGTCGCTTCCTGCCACTACTGCCTGTGCAGACAGCACAGGGGTGATGCCCAGCTCGTGCTCTGCCATCTTTAGGGCCCAGCCAGTTGCTTCCAGAGCCCCCATCCCCTGCAGCTCTGAGGGTTCCCTGCAGAGTATCAGAGAGAAGCCAATGGGAGACCAGAAGCTGAGCCTATCAAAAGGGAAAAGGCTGGGTAGAAAGCAGTGTGGGAGATAGTGGGACGGGCTGGGGGCTGGCAGTGCAAAGGGAGAAGGCATGAAGTGTTATCTTCTGTGCTCCATCACCACCACCATCACCCAATGACAGCCTGGCCTTGAGGATCTCTACCACTCATAGAGCTGTCTCTACTGAATGCATTTGAATCTTACAAGAGTCTCAAGCAGGTGGACAGGCAGTCAGGCAGGAGTACTATCCATAGGGAGGTGAAGTGACTTGGGCAAATGGTGGCACTGGGACTCAACTGGGTGTGCTAACTCCTGCACAGTGATCCGCCCACCATTCTGTACTGCCGGAAGTGGAGGGCAGAGGCATGAAAGATAGGTATGGGCTGCCAGGGTCCCCTGAGCCTAATTTGCAACTCACAGTAGACCAGGGCGCAGCCGGTTCACCAGGGCACACAGAGCCAGCCCATCAGCCCAAGAGGAAGAAAGGTTGGTGACATGGACACCAGGGTACCCAGCCGTCTGCTCCTGGCACCAGCGTAGCAGTTCCTTCTGTGTGCCCACCGACCCTGGAAGAGGAAGCTGAGCTATGCCCAAGGCCCACTGGCTCACAAAGAGCACTGTTGCTGGGTGTGGGGTCTGTATGGGAGGTGGCGGCAGGCGCCACGCCTGCTGGGAAGCAACCTCACACTGTCAGCAGTACCTCCATCCCAATTTTCTCATCTAGAAAAGGTCCCTTTCTGGACTAACGTGAGGGAATGAATAAGTTAAGCAGTGAAATCACTAGCCACATGGACAGCAGCAGGCTATGAACTGAAGGGCAAGGGAGGCCCAGAGGCTGAGAGGAAAGATGGGTTTGGAGTCTTCAAGACTGGAAGGGGGCGGGAGGAACAGTTAGTACAGTGCAGCCACTCAGCTGCTGTGGCCGTTGCTGAAATACTGAAATATTCCCCCACACTGGCAAATGCTGCCGCTGCTGAATGCTCCACTGCCCTTCCCCTCTCCAGGAGCCCAGACCTGCCCACCACCCGCTGATACTCCAGCACCCTGCTCCCAGCCCCAGGTAGTAGCTGTTCTGTAAGCTCTGTAAGTCGATGCTTGCACCTCGCGGGTTGGTGAACATTTTGGACATGGACATGGCCCTGAAGGAAGGCCTGCTTACCGGTGGCAGGCTTTCCTGAATCGGTCCTGTCGTTCTTCCTCGGCAGGGTCTCCTTGGCCATCACATCATACAGGTCTTGCACCTGAGGCAGCCCCTTTCAGGTCTTAAGGCATGCTGACCATACCCCCATCAACCCCTGGGGGAGGGCTAACCTAGGGGGCAGTTGCTGGGCAGGACTGGAGGGAAGGCCTGATCTGGAGGGTCTGGTGGGGGTACCAGGGGGTCTGACCTGACTGGGGGACACAGCTCGGAGGTTCAGGTTGGGGTAGCGGGTGGCTGGGTCCAGTCCATACTGGGCCACGTTGCGGTGCATGTTTTCTGGGGATGTCTGTGACAAGAGCTGGTACAGGCTTTCACTGGGAGGAATGGGTGAGGTGGGAGGACAGGGACGTAAGTTAGAGTGCACCCATCAGCACCACCCCTCCATAACGACCAGGCCTTTCTTTTGTTCATGCCCCCGTCTATTCATCCAGCACGTCACCCTCTCCCTGCCCCTTGTCCTATAGCTAGCTTTCTCACCCACTCCCTCACTTGGGCCTCACCGCTCTGCCAACACTTCTAGGGGCCCAGCGCCCTCTGCCCATCGCTTCACCATCCAGGCGGCATCAAAGGCTGCCAAGAAGCCCCGGGCCACTCCAGTGCCCAAGGGCCAGAAGGGCTGTAGAGTCAGGAGAGGAAGAAGCTGAGTCCAGCAGGAGTGTCCAAGGCCATAGGAGAGGAGGTCCCTCACCACATCAAGCAGCCCTCAGCTCCTCCCCAAAACAGGCAAACCCTTTTCTCCTTTCCTTTCCAACCACGGAACCCCTGTGCCTCCTTAAAAGGAGTCCCGTTTCTCCAAGCACCAGCAAGTGCCTCCCTCTCCCCACTCACCTCCACCAGGCAGTCCCCGACCAGCCCCACCAGCAGGTGGGAGCCATGCTTCTCCTGCACACGAGCTGAGCTATCTGCCCGCATCATGCTTGTGAAGTCAAAAGCAGAGACATCAGGCCGCCCACGAGCGTCTTGGGCAAACTCCAGCTTCCCGAGCTTGCCGTGGGTGGCGAAGTCAGCAGCTGCCCGGGCAAAGCGCTGCAGGGCCTCAGGCACCACATTGGCACTGTCCAGCAACCGGTCGGTCTCGGGCCAGTCCTACATGGCCAACAGATCACAACCAGCATCAGTGGGCAGTCCTGTCCTCTTGAGTGTAGAAGGTACACATACTAAGACCCCAAGAAAGGGCTTCCCCAGACTACACAATAGTTGAAGGCTTAGCTCAACCTAGACTTCGAACATCCTGCCTCCCAGCCTCAAACCCCTTCCTTAGCACTTACTCTGCTACTGGGAATCCCAGGCCCATTCTGCCCCCAAGACCCAGAACCATTACTGTTATCATAAACTTACTTTGGACAAGCCACTGAACTTCTCAGAGCCTCAGTTTTCCCATCATTTAAAAATAACACACCTAACTTCTCAAGGTACTTATGAGAATTAGGTGAGAATGCATACAAAGCTAGCAACACAGTAGGTGTTCAACTAGTTCATTCAGCAAATACTTGTTGGGTGCTTACTACACACCAGGCACCATTTTAGGCACTGGGAATAATCAGCAAGCAAAAGAGACAGAGACAAAACTCCTGCCCTTGTGGGGCTTACATTTATAGTCCTGTGGCTAGTATACGGGGTTTAGCCCAGAATATGATTCAGGTTACCACATAAATCCCAGAGGAGGGGAGCTTGTTGAGGGGGAGGAAGGTCAGGGCAGAGGCACAACAGGCCCTCTGCACACCAGGAGTGGAGGGCGGGACAGACCATGTCCAAGCCTGGCCTCTACCGCCCATCCCCCCACCTGCAGGATCTGGCCTCACCTGACGTAGGACCCCCAGACGTAGCAGGCACTGCTTCTTGGCTGTCATCACAAAGTAGTGTGTGTCATCCTTGTAGTAGACGATGTTTTCCAGGTCAATACCTGGGGGACAGAGGGCAGGATAAGTGTCTCCTCATTATTTGTCACCTATTCAAACACTGCAACCATGCCTGACCTCTCAAGCTCGGTGGGTGCCTCCCACACAGGAGGCCATGAGTTCTGATGGCATAACAGACCATCTGTCCCAGGCTAAGAGTCCTGAGGATGGGGAGCAGAGAGGTGCTTGGTGGGGCAGCAGCTGGGAGACCTGCACCACATGGTCACGTGCTTATGGATGACAGCCTGGCTTCCTGAACTAGGGTGTGTACACCCCAAGGGGAGGGGCAGTGCGAAGCCAAAATAAACAGAGGGCATCTTCTTGAAGTACCAATTTCATTTTGATTTTATATCATGTATATATTAAAGCATATATAAAAAAGCGCAAAGCAAAATTACACACGTTTTGGGAGAGTTCCAAGATCTGGCATGCTGGATGGCAAAGTGGGGCTGTGCCGGCTGAATCCCTGGGAGGCACAGACCCTTTGCTGCCAAGATTCCCTGGACAGAGGACAGGTCTGGGCAAGCAGGAGATGCAGAAGCCAGCCCCCAGACAAGCAGGGGAAGGGGAGCCCCTATGACAGAGAGGAGCTCAGACCTGTAGCTTTGAGCAGGTTCTGGAAGAAGCTCTGGTTGTAGATCCTGGCCACACCACTGATCTCGGGCACCTGTGTCTCTTCCACGGTGCGCCCGTTCACAAAGTTGGCCGTGATGCCAATAGCTAGTTTGCCACGCATTTCTCGTACTGTAAAGCCTACAGGTAGGGGCGGGTGGACAGTGCAGGAGGATGAGGGCTAGAAAGCCTAGAAAGGCACAGGAGAGGCTCATGATGCTGATTTCTTCTAGGAAAGGAGTCACTCACCTGCAGGGACAAATTTACCTCCAGCAGCAGAGATGATGACATCAAATTCATAGTTGGCCAGTTGGACAGGGGGATTGGGCTGCAGCTGAGCACGCCAGCCACTCCCTGGGGCAAAGGGTTTGAGAGGCACAAGGTGTAGAAGTCTGAAGGGGCTCCTACAGTCTCAGGACAAGCCAGTGAAATAAACAATGTATTAAATGGTTTTACAGTTTAGAAAGCAGTAACACATTGTCTATTAAACTATACCTTCACAACTTTCTGTGGAAAGTAAGGAAGGAAGAGAATATTACTCCCATTTTATAGATACTCAAAATGAGGCTCAGAGACCTGGCCGGTTGACTCAGCGGTAGAGAGTCAGCCTGGCATGTGGATGTCCCAGGTTTGATTCCTGGCCAGGGCACACAGGAGAAGCACCCATCTGCTTCTCCACCCTTCCTCTTTCTCTCTCTCTTCCCCTCCAGAAGCCATGGCTTGATTGTTTGAGCAATGTTGGCCTCGGGTGCTGAGGATGGCTCTGTGGCTTCTGCCTCAGGTGCTAAAAAAATGGCTCTGTTGCTGAGCAGTGGAGCAATGGCCCCAGATGGGCAGAGCATCACCCCCTAGTGGGCTTGCCCAGTGGATCCCGGTGGGGGCACATGCAGGAGTCTGCCTCTGCCTTCCCTTCTCTCACTAAAATAAAAATAATAAATTTTTTTAAATGAGGCTCAGAGTGGTTTGCACAAGGCCACACTATTATAAAGGGAGACTCAGCTGATTCCCAACCCCACCCCTTTTCTTCCACAGGCCAAGATGTCCTTGGCAGATGGTGGTTCTCAGGAGCAAGGAAGTACTTACCCTTTTGGGAAGGGGGCTGGAGGCCAGTGAAAGTGACACCCCAGTGAACTTCCACCCCAAGCAGTAATACCACTTTCAACAAAAGCAGCTGAAGCTGCCGGATGCCTGGAAGGGAGAAAACATTAGGAACAGGGACCTAGGACCGAGGGGCCTCTCCAAGTACCAGTGTTGTGCACCTCTTAGAGCAGAAGTCTTAGAGATTACTCTGTCCAACTGCCCATTTTACAGATAAAAGACCTGATCACCTAGATTATGTCCAGTCTGCCTCTTGGCTGGCCCAGCAGCATCACCCCCATCAACCACCACACACACACACACACACACACACACACACACACACACACACACACACACAAACAGACACACACACACACACACACTGGCCTGTCTTTAGACCCAGGCTTACAGCCCCTCCAGGCCACCGGGAGGTACGCACTGATGTGGTCCAGGGCGCCTGTGCAGAAGCGCCCATAGAACTTCTTGGCACCCAGTGCCCGAAGGTCATGGATGGTGAAAGGCCAGAGGTGGAGCACGTTGTGGCGCGAGAACTTGGTGCGTTTCTCCACCAGCACCACACGAGCCCCCAGCAGTGCCAGCTCCACAGCAGCCCGCAGACCACAAGGTCCAGCACCCACCACCAGGCACTGTGAACACACAAGGCAGTGTGAACACACAAGGCAGTTCCCATCTCCCTCCTCTGACTCCCCCCACTCTCCAAGCCCCATTTCAGACACCATGTGTTCACCTTCGTGTTGGTGCAGGCCCGGCCCTGCTGGTAGACAGGCTGGCCTGCTCGCTTATCGAGCTTGGCCCACAATGACTTGGCACTCCAGTAGTTGAGCTGGGCCTTGATCTTGTGGTACTGGGGCAGCCCCCCACCAGGCTCCAGCCCCAGAGCCTGGCACAGCCCCTGGAAACTGCTCAGCACATTCTGACACAGCTGGGCCTGCAGGAAGCTCTCAAAGTGAGTATGTGCTGGGTTGGTGGAGGTGGGCGAGGCCATGGAGGCCCTGGATCTCTCAGGGAGCAGAGTAGCTGGGTAGAGGCACGTGGCTGCTGGAGAGGAGGGAGAGACAGAGAGGAGGCTGGAGAAAGGAGGGAGGGAAAGGAAGAAGAGAAGAAAGCAGGCTAGTGTCCCCAGGGAGCTCTCGGTCCACCCTTGATTGGCTCTGCTCCTCTCCCAGCCCATTCCTAGTCTGCTCCAGAAACAGCTGCTATCCTTTCCAAGTGAAATCTGTGAAATTCGGAAATAGAAAATCAGCAGTCCTGGGCACAGAGGGCACGCAGAAAGCAAGGGAGCCACCAGGTCAGTCTTTCTGTCCAGGGATCTCCAAGCCCTGCTCCATCTCTGGGGCCCACAGGACAGAAAGCAGGGCGTCAGTGATTTCTCAGACGTGAAAAAGGCAGGTCAGCCAGGAGGAGAGTTTTACTTGTGGTGCAGAAAGGGACAGACCAAATACCTGCAACCCCAGCTGCTGGGCACACCTACTGCCCATCTCAACCCATGCCTCCCTGTGCCAGGTGCCCCTTGATGGCTTCAGTGACACGTGGATGTGGGGTGTGTCTTACACCAGGGGCAAAGTTTTCTGCCTTAGCATGTGATTTCTTTTCCTCCTGAGGGAGGGGAGAGATGTCTGTAACTGCGAAAGTTCCACTTTCCAACACCCAAACTACCTCAACAGCCGGAGGATGTTGCACGCTGAGACTGACTGGGTGAGGGAGCACTTCGTCTATTTCTGCCTCGCTGTGGTTAAAAACACTTCCCCTGTGAGACTTGCCTTCTCCAGTGGGCCTCTAGGTAGGTCGGGGGCGACAGCTGCCGGGTTCGCTCCTCCCACCTTCCTCCCACCACCATCCGAAACCCGCCCCATCCATCCCCTGCGCGCATTCCCAGGAATTTTCCCAAACAAGGCCTCCCTTTGTCGCCCTCTCCCTCGCTCGGGTCCCTACACAGATGGAGGGGTGGCAGAAGGGGACTTCCTCACGCGGCGTTACCTAGAGGAATCAGAGGGTATGGAGGATGGCGTTGCCGCCGGGGCAGTTAGGAAAAGTGCCTGGCATCGATGGGCGCGGGTCCCTGGCACAGATAACCGATCCCCTCGGCCTCCTCAATGGTCCCAGCCGCAGGCCAGCGGCCAGGCCGAGGCAGTTGGAGACTAAAGTTGTGTGCTGCAAGTCACCAGGACTAGGAACGACGGAACGTCAGGCAAGGCAAAGGTCTCTAGGGGTCGGGGAGCGGAAGGAAGACAACCTCAGCAACTGGACAGAGAGGGTGGGACGGTCTGGGAGGATGGAGAAGAGTTGGACCACTGGCGGCGGAGATGGGGGGGGGGGGGTACTCACACGCGGGACCTTAAAGTCTGGAGAAGGGCTGAGCGGGGCGGGGGCGAGGGAAGACCCGCTAGGACGGGTTTCCGAGTGTCCGGGGTCGCATTTCCCAGAAGTCCACACCCACCTCACACCCCCAGCCTCTGCGGGCAGGGGACGTACAGCGGCTCAGCTGAAAAACTTACCCGGCGGCTCCGGAGCCGGGAGGGGCCGCTTCCTGCGGAGCTGGTGGAAGGGCGGGGACGGAGGAGGAGGAATGGGGTGGCGAAGGCACGAAAGAGCTGGCTGCCGGGCGGTGCGCGAGACCCACCGGACCCACCCCGCCGGGGAGTCCAAAGTGTGGGCTTCCGCACAAGGCGCACGGCCGGCTGAGGCTTTATTGGCGCTTAATTAGCATCTCATTACCCCTAGCTCTCAGGCTTGAGACAGCTGGGGACCCGCCCAGGCCTGCTGGGTGGTGCCCGAAGGCGTGGCCCCTTCGATGCAGGGTTCCGCTCGGGGGCCGCGACCTGACAGCGCCTAGGAGGCCGAGGTCTGGGGCGCGCGGTGCTCGGTAGCGCACCCGCGGCCTCGGGTTCCGTGCCGGCGCCGGCGCCCGCGAAATCTAGCCCTTCCCGGGCGGGCGATGCTAGCTACCCCTGCGCAGTACTAACTCCGCGGGCTGTTCCCAAGCTCTGGGCGGAGAGGGCGCTTGGGCTGGGCAAGAAGTTTGCCGAAACTGGCGGCTGTTTAGGTGGCGCCTGCAGGTCTGCGCTGTCTTCGCCTCTCTTACCAGGAAACCCATGGCCCAGATGCCCCACGTTGGATTCAAGCCCTCCGTCCTCCTCTCCTGCGACAAGTTCTGCCCCTACCCGGCCTGAGCTCAATGGGAACTCCACAATCTGCAGCTTGCACAGTGGCACGAGAAAGGAAAGGGCAAAGAGGGTCTTGAAGTTGTTGGAGGTGACGGTGGCGTTAGACCACTACTGAGAAAGTGGCAAATGGGAGGGATTTGTGGGAGACAGACTAGATGCCCAATATTCACGAATGCGTTGGAGTGAGGACCCACAGAACTGTCAGTGCTGAAAAGGGCTTGAGAGACCTTTGGCATCAACTTTCTCATATTCCGGATAAGGAAACGGCACTGAATGTAAAGGCACTCATCCAAGGTCATTCAGCTACTATAGTTAATATTAGGAAAATATCACTTTTTCATTTATTGAGCGTATATTATTAGCATTCCCCTAATCTCAATCATCACAATAATCCCTTTTTACCGAAGAGGAAACTAAGGGTCACAGAGGTTATGTGATCTGCAACTTGTTACACTGCAAGTTGCAGAGCTGGTATGAGGCCTGGTCTATCTGCACTCCACCACACCAGTGTTGATGCAACGTGACAAATGATAGGCTAGCTTTATAATAAGCTGTTTCTTGTTTAGAGCAAGTGAGACTGTTACACTAGAAAAACCAACAAACCAGGAGAAAACAGGAGTAAAGGGGAAGGTTGTTCTCCCTGAGACCCAGGGATCAGAGCTGGGTACTCTACCGCTTTGCCTTTCTTTTTATTCTTACTTTGCATTTCATCTGAAAACCTCTGAAACCCAGTAAGACTTGAATACTCACTGCTCCCAGTTTGAGCTGAGAAGCCAGCAGGGAAGGAAACAAGGGGAAACCCCTGCTCTGCCAAAAGAAGCAGGGAATTCAGCCAGGGCACTGCTACTGAAAGTAGGGCACCTCCCAGCTGGGCCTATCCTTACCCTTGAGTGTTACTCCTCATTTGGCTTGAAATAAATTTACCAAATATCAGACACACCCATGTTTAAATACATATTATAAGAAGCAGTCTAAAGTCCACTATAAATAGGTTAACAGGCTCTTAGAATCACCCTAGTTCCATTTCCTTAGCAGATGATAAACAGCATATTTGCAAAGGCCCAGCAGAGTCTGGCCCTTGACTTAATGACTTGCTGTTGCAGCCAAATGGTGTTGTTGTTGTTATGTGGCTCTCTGAATGACAAATGGTAAAATTTGTCTTTAAAAAAGATCACAGAACAATAATGACTTCATCAGCACCAGAACACTGCTGACTTGGAGTTTAACTTTATATTAAAGATACACATAAACACACAGGAGCATAAAGTAATGAGGAAGCTGTTGGCCTGTAATCCAGAGGTCTGGTCAGATTTCAGCTTTGCTTCACACTAGCATAGTGTGACCTTGAAAAAGTCACCAACCGTGATGCTTCAGTCTCATAATCTCTAAATGGAAACTGTATAATTACTCAATTTTCTCTGCCCATTTTGATTCTAAAATCCTATTATTCAATGTTGGTGACTACAGACTAGAAGACCCAAAGCAAGTTCTATTTAAAGAGTTTCTTCAAAGAAAATAAAATACCTCTATTAAAACTGAAAGAGCCTGACCAGGTGGTGGCGCAGTGGATAGAGAATCGGACTGGGATGCGGAAGGCCCAGGTTCCAGACCCTGAGCTCTCCAGCTTGAGCGCGGGCCCATCTGGCTTAAACAAAAAGCTTGCCAGCTTGGACCCAAGGTCGCTGGTTCCAGCAAGGGGTTGCTCAGTCTGCTGAAGGCCCATGGTCAAGGCACATGTGAGAAAGCAATCAATGAACAACTAAGGTGTTGTAAGAGCAGTGAAAAACTAATGATTGATGCTTCTCACCTTTATCCATTCCTGTCTGTCTGTCCCTATCTATCCCTCTCTCTGACTCTCTCTGTCCCTGTTAAAAATAAATAAAAATAAAAAACTAAAAGAATAAATTTACAAGTATTTCTCAATTAGAATCTTGAGTCATATTATATGTGTTGTATACAGAACTAAAAATACTAGCACAATCACATTGGCAGTTTACATTACATCAAATAAGTGACACATGAAAAGTAGTTTTAAAAGAATCACATTCTAATGTTTTTGGAAATAATATTGCTGGCAATGGCCTAGGTTAAAAACCTGAGCAATTAAGAAAAGATCCATTTCTTCTAACCCACACCATGTCCTGTCTTCCTTCAATGCCATCCCTCACTTCTCGACCTCTCATTTCCTGAGCCTGAAGCCAGAAATGAGGTCCTACCACTGCAGGTGTTATGTGGAGCTCCTGATAGAAAAATAATTGTGAACTGAGCCAAATGTGTAGAGTGCTGTTCACAGATATGACAGGGTGGTTTGATTGAGAGTAGACGGTCAGGGAGGGCCTCCCTGAGGAAGTGACACTTAACACTGAATTCTGACAGATAAACTAACATTAGTCAGAGAGTATAGGCAGAAACCTTTCAAAACAGAAAACTCTTCCTCAAAACCTCAAGGCAGGAAATTGTGTGTGTGTGTGTGGGGGGGGGGGTAGAGAATAGCAAGGAAGCCAGGGTGTCTGGAAGTTAGAACAGAAAAGGGGCCCAAGAGGAAGCTGAGTTGGGGATTTTATTAAGTGCAATGGGCAACTGCAGAATTTCAAAAAGAGCCGAGACATGGTCATATTTGCCATAACACAATATCCAATGATTAACTTGATGCTAAGGGCACAATGGTGAGTCCAAATTATCACTTCTTCTAAAGCAGTGTTTCTTAGCCTGGGTTCTATCGAACCCTAGGGGTTCGATGAGTCGGTCTCAGGGGATCAGAGAAGCCTCTGCCGCAGAGGCCAGAATAAAGTAATACCGTAATTTGTTGTGAGTTCATGCACTTTGTTGGTTTTGTTCTTTGAGCAAGGTGATGTTCATGCACGGCTCATTTTGTGCACCAGTAAAAAAAACATATACCTATGTCTTGAATTTGGAAAAAATAATCATTTTATTTATCACTAAAGAAGGGTTCAGTGAATGTGCATATGACACTGGTGGGTTCAGTACCTCAAAAAAGGTTAAGAACCACTGCTCTAAAGAAAGGATCCATCAGGCATTGGCAGAGCAGAAGTCCAGGCAAGAGGACATAGTGCAGCAGTGGGGATGGGAGAAGTGAATGGATTCAAAATGGAGTTTAAAGTGAAAATGATGTAATTTGGTGATGGACTGAGTGTGTGGGGACTAGGAGAGTTCCATCAAGAGTGACTCCCAGCTTTCTTTCTTGGCTAAGATGAATGAATCACAACAAATTTGAGTACCTCATCCTTTCCCTCTTCCCTGCAACCTTATCTTTTTTTTTTTAACTTAAGTTTTTATTTATTGATTTTAGTGAGAGAGGAAAGGAGAAAGAGACAGGAACATTCATCTGTTCCTGTACGTGCCCTGACCGGGGATCAAACCCGCAACCTCCGTGGCTTTGGGATAATGCTCTAACCAACTGAGCTATTGAGCCAGGGTCACCTTATACTTCTTTATGCTGCTTTTTATTCACGTGCCTTCTCCATAAGTCAAAGCATAATTGCATAGATTCTAAGATAACATAAGGGCCTTAACCCTGACAAGCTGCAAAGATGATAAATACAAATAGGTTCAGGATCAGTTTAAATACTTTTCTGCATTGCCTAACCAGGCGGTAGCGCAGCAGATAGAGCATCAGACTGGGACACAGAGGACCCAGGCTCAGAACCCTGACGTCGCCAGCTTGAATGCTGGCTCATCTGGTTTGAGCAAGGCTCACCAGCTTAAGCCCAAGGTTGCTGGCTTGAGCAAGGGGCACTCACTCTGCTGGATCCCCCCGGCCAAGGCACATATGAGAAAGCGATCAATGAACAACTAAGGTGCCGCAACAAAGAATTGATGCTTCTCATCTCTCTCCCTTCCTGTCTGTCCCTCTCTCTGTCTCTCACAAAATAATAATAATAATAATAATAATAATAAATGATAGGAAAAATAAAAGTATTTAAATACTTTTCTGTATTTTTGTCATGAGAATGCTTTTGTGCATCAAATGCTAAGTTTATATAAGGACAAGGGTATATAAGTAAACTTAAAAAAAGTCACTTTTTTTAAACCTTCAAATCCATATTTAAAAGAATCTAATATGGATATTAAAAATTAAAAATAAATAATAAATCTATGCTCTAAGATGAAGGAAGTTCCCTGACCTAACTGCTGCTCATTTTTTTCTCCTTCTACATGTTACATTGCAGCTGGTAGTACTTTTCACTTGGGAAAAAAAAAGCACCTCACCTATGGTGGCACAGTGGATAGTGCCAACGTGGAATGCTGAGGTCACTGGTTCAAAACCCTGGGCTTGTACGATCATGGCACATATGAGAAGCAACCACAATGAGTTGATGATGCCTGTTCCTCCTCCTCTCCCCCTTTCTCTCTCTAAATTCAATAAATAAAATCTTAAAAAAAAAAGCTAAGATCTCTTGTGAATGTTACCTAAATGTGTTCAAGTTCCTACATTTTGTATTAAAAATGTGATTGAGCTTTAGTTTAAAAGCTCTCCTAGTATAAGCTTTATTTATTTTTATACATATATATTTTTTTAGCAAGAGAGACAGAGACAGAGAGAGATAGGGACAGACAGGAAGGGAGAGATGAGAAGCATCAATTCTTCATTGTGGCACCTTAGTTGTTCATTGATTGCTCTGTCCTATGTGCCTTGATGAGGTGTGGGGGGGTGCTCCAGTCAATCCAGTGACCCCTTGCTTATATCAGTGACCTTGGGCTTCAAGCCAGTGACCATAGGGTCATGTCTATGATCCCACACTCAAGCCAGCAACCCCATGCTCAAGCTGGTGAGCCCACGCTCAAGCCGGATGAACCTGGCTCAAGCTGGCAACCTCGGGATTTTGAACCTAAGTCCAGGCCAACACTTTATCCACTGCGCCATCTGGTCAGGCTCCTAATGTAAGTTTTAAAAGTAAGAATGGTCATACTGGAATATATATAGTCCAATCAATGTGTTTCTTAATTACTATCACAGTGACATTCTAGCTTCTATCAGAGGTCATTCTTTATTTAATACCTGCTGTTTACAAAAGGGAGATTTTTTTTTTTTTAAGTGAGAGGTGGGGAGGCCGACAGACTCCACATGCACTCCAACCGGGATCCACCCAGCAAGCCCACTGGGGGGGTGATGCTTTGTCCATCTGTGTGTTGCTCGGTTGCTCAGCAACTGAGCTCTTCTTAGCACCTGAAGTGAGGCCATGGAGCCATCCTCAGCCCCAGGGCCAATTCGTTCCAGTTGAGCCATGGCTGGGGGGTAAGGGGGACAAGTGAGAGGAGTGGAGAAGCAGATGCTCTACTGCCAAGCCAACTGGTCAGGACCAGATTTTTAAAGAGGTTATTCCTGCAAGCCTTGTCACAAAAATAAGACATAGTTTTCTTTCAATTCTTAAAAACTTAGGCTTATTTTAGTTTGGAAATTGAAGCTGAACAGTTACCTCAATATTTACATAAAATAAAAATCTGCCATAAATGTAACATACCCTCATAAGTTTGACAAAATGGCTCACTGTTACAGAGGTTCCAGTTAGTTAAGACACTTTCACTTTAGTTGTAACTTTCATCTCATTGATGTGTTTTTTTTTTTTAGATTTTTAAATGTATTCGTTTTTAGAGAGAGAAGAGAGAACGAGGAGAGAGGCAGGAAGCATCAACTCCCATACGTGCCTTGACCAGGCAAACCCAGGGTTTTCAACCGGTAACCTCAGTGTTCCAGGTCACCGCTTTATCCACTGCACACCACAGGTCCGGCCTCACTGATGTATTTTGATTAAATTTTAAATCAATGTTAAAATACACGTATTTTTTTTTCTTTTTTACAGGGACAGAGAGAGAGAGAGAGAGTCAGAGAGAGGGATAGATAGGGACAGACAGACAGGAATGGAGAGAGGATCAATCATTAGTTTTTCGTTGCCGTCGCAACACCTTATTTGTTCATTGATTGCTTTCTCACATGTGCCTTGACCACGGGCCTTCAGCAGACTGAGCCACCCCTTGCTGGAGCCAGTGACCTTGGGTCCAAGCTAGCGAGCTTTTGCTCTAGCGCCACCCCTTGATGGGCCCGCGCTCAAGCTGGAGAGCTCGGAGTCTCAAACCTGGGTCATCTCAGTCCGACGCTCTATCCACTGTGCCACCGCCTAGTCAGGCAAATATACATATTTTTAATGTGATATTGTGTTTTGTAGAAGACTTTTACTATAGTTTTATATAAAACAATTGATTATATGCTAACATTCCAGACAGAAACACTCAATTTTAGTCCAAAAGTTTCTATTACATGAAGCAGATGCTATGTAAAGAGAAATGCAGTCGAGTTTCATAAGACTGATGATAGTGAGCCCATCTAGTGGAGGCAGCATGATGGGTTTTCCCAGCCCTGTGCCCCAGTTCTGGCTCTATCACTTACTCTGTATCCTTGGGCAATGAACTTCCTGTTTGGGTCTCAATGTTCTCATCTGTAAAATAGTCATAGTAATATTACTTACCTGATAGGAATGTCATGAAGATTAAGTAAAATAACATGGGGTTATAGGTGTCCCAGTTACTGCTTCCAACGCATTCCAGATGCTAGGGGTTAGGGCCGAATTGTGTCCCCATAAACCCAGTAATTACCTAACCCCCAGTACCTCAGGGTGTGACTGTATTTGGAGTCAGGGCCTTTAAAAGAGTAATTAAATGTGGGCTGTAATCCAGTATGACTGGTATCTTTATAAAATTAAGACACAAATACAGAGAAAACCATGTGAAGACACAAGAGAAATAGATGACCAGGACACCTCAGAAGCCAATCCAGCAAACACATTGATCTTGGACTTTTAGCCTCCAGAATTGTGAGAAATAAATTTCTTTTTTTTTCCAAGTCACTCAAGTCTGTATGTAGTATTTGTTATGGTTGCCCAAGCAAGCTAATATGCCAGTCACAGTCAGGGATGACTAGAGTTCTCTCTACCTATATGGTGCTGTATAAAGTCTGCCTTTTGTGCACCATGACATGGAAAAAATTTGAGAAGCCCTAAGATAAAGGTTAGACCTGATACACCTAGCTTAACTCCTGGCCTATAGTAAAGACTCAATAGGTGGCAGAAATTATTATTCCAATTTGTGAAAATCTAGATGCAAGCATCTAAAACAAGTCTCATATTCCTTAGCATTATTTAACTGGTTGCTCATAAAACTACAACACAAGAACCAACCACAGAAAATACAGACTCAAGGTAGAAGGAGGCATTTCAAGAAGCATAGGAGCAAGCGTGAGAATAACTTATTTTGATGGCAAGAGCTTGAGTCTTCCCAAGGACAGCCCTCTACTGAGAGAAAACCATTCACCTTCGAAAGCAGTAAGGTAATTTCAGTAGTCCAAAAGCATACTATTGTATTTCCTAAGAAGTACAATTTGTATTTCTTCATTTAAGACAATTTAAAAAATTGTACCAGTTTAGTAAAAGTGAGTGTGAAACACTGAGCCAGCATTTTCTCAGACACAATAGGAATGTTTTAATGTATGTGTCATTTCCTTTGGGTATAGTCATTGAACTTTAAAATTCTGGATTTCAGTCAAAGGAGAAGAATGTATATTTGGGAACCAGAAAGTAAGCTTGCTTTATAAAGAAATAAGTTTCTCATTTCCCTTTCATAGCCGGTCAAATGACCCAGAACTCTTCCAGAAGATAAGTTTTATGGCTGAGACTGGGTCTCAAGCTAGAAGCAGGTAGGTCGGTGCTGTACAATACGGAGCCACTTGCCACATGTGGCCAGTGTGACCATGGAACTGGGTTTGAATTTTAATTAAACTTAATATATTTTAAAAAGTGATACTAATTTTTTTTTTGGTTTTTTTTTTTACAGTGACCGAGAGAGAGTCAGAGAGAGGGATAGATAGGGACAGACAGGAACGAAGAGAGGTGAGAAGAATCAATCATTAGTTTTTCCTTTTTATTTCTTTTTTTCTTTTTCTTTTTACAGAGTCAGCGAGAGGGTTAGATAGGGACAGACAGATAGGAACAAAGAGAGGTGAGAAGCATCAATCATTAGTTTTTTGTTGCCGTTGTGACACCATAGTTGTTCATTGATTGCTTTCTCACATGTGCCTTGACCATGGGCCTTCAGCAGATCGAGCAATCCCTTGGTCGAGGCAGCGACCTGGGGTCCAAGCTGGCAAGCTTTTGCTCAAGCCAGATGGTCCCACACTCAAGCTGGCGAGCTCGGGGTCTTGAACCTGGGTCTTCCGCATCCCAGTCCGACGCTCTATCCACTGCGCCACCGCTTGGTCAGGCACTAATTTAATTATTTAAAAAAAAGTATGTCTGCCTGCAACTCTTTGAATATATAGTTTCAACTGTAAACTGCATGAACTCTAAATACAGATCAAGCATGTCCGATGCACATCAGCTTTCAAAATGAGTGTATCTAATACACACTAGGTTCTGAAGACTTAATATGCAAGAAAGGACATAAAATATCTTAATACATTTTTTTAAAATTTCTTTTTATTTATTTATTTTAGAGAGGAGACACAGAGTGAGAGAGAGAGAGAGAGAGAGAGAGAGAGAGAGAGAGAAAGAAAGGAGGGAGGAGCTAGAGGCATCAACTCCCATATGTGCCTTGACCAGACCAGTGCAGGGTTTTGAACTGGCGACCTCAGTGTTCCCAGATCGACGCTTTATCCACTGCGCCACCACAGGTCAGGCTCTTAATACATTTTTATATTGATTACATGCTGAAACGATACTATTTGGCAAATGTTGGATAAAATAAACTATTTTATTAACTTCACCTCTTTCTTTTTGTTTTAATTATGGCTATTAGAAATTTAAAACTATATATGTTGTTCTCAATAAAATTCTTAGTGCAGAGGTAGACTGTCATAAAGCTAGTTAAATGTGGCTTATAGTCATGTGATTGTATTTCCTCAATAATTATATAGCTGTCTGGAATGAGTAGTTAAAAATTCATTTACTTGAGAAAAAATTCATTTACTTGAATACTACTTATATCCTGGAGAAAATGTGGGCCAGTAGGCTTTGAAAGGCTGGGAAAAGCTTTGCATTTTAAGAATAAGGTCTAAGTAAATAGTTTAAAGAACTAAGGCAAGAACCTAAAATAATATTTAAGGCATAACTGTATTTGCAAAAATTATACTTTGCTTATCAGGTCAAACATTACTTTGGCTGATACATATAAATCATTTTGGAAATATTGTGAATTATATACAGTAAAACATATTTTGGCAAATGTTAGAAAAATGCTTTCATCTTCTTTCAAACCTGAACAATTATCTATGATTTTAATCTCCAAAATTAATTTGATTCAGGTGAAAATCAAAGGTGTCTAAAACAGGAAAACAAGTAACTGATGTGATGATCCTGTTAATTTTAGGGTAGATCACCCCTACTCTCCACCAGCACTGTTAATTTACATATACTACTGCCCACCTTCTCTCAAAAATTCTCTTCTAGTTTGAGAGAAAGCAAAGTACTCAATAAAATAAAATATGTTGTGCTGAAAAACCTAACCCAACGATACACACATCTTGCTCCTGGATGGAAAGCATTGTAACTAGCGTCCAGCTCTCACGTCTCTGTAAGGATTTGTAAGTGAGCATTTCAGGAAGTTTGGCTTTAAGCACACAGTCTAAGTTTAACCTGCTCACAGAGGAGAGAGCAGTAGAGCAATCAAACAGTTTCCAGGTCAGCTCTGCTCCTGGCTCAGCGGTGTGGGCTGGGGCACATGGTGGCTGGGTGGCGGCAGAGAAGACTCCTGTGTCAGCTGCAGGTGCTGAGCCGGGTGGGCAGCACTTGCTAAATGAAGCTCCCCTGCTTGATCCTGGTGGGCATGCAGATGCTGCAAGGTTTCCTTGGAGAGTGTGATTACATGTACTGGCTCGCTCTGTGAGGGTTCCATTTGGCTTTCAATCACACTGAGGCTCTGAATGTGTTCTGTTTGCTCCTGTTGAGTTGAAAGAATTAGATTCTGCAATTGTTCGGGCTGCTGTGTGAGCAGCGTCAGATTAGCAGCCTGGTCTGCAGTCATGTTCTGGGAGCTGTCTGCAGCGACGATGCTGATTCCTTGGCTAGGACTGGGCATGAAATTGATGTTGTGTACAGAATCGGTTACAAGAAGCTGTATTTCCTGCTCTCCGGAGGTAGAGAGTTGATATGGCTGCAGCTGAAGAATACTCCTGACGTCTTCAGTATTATTACTACCAGAAACGCTGCTAGCATCTGCTGCATGTTTCTCTTTGCTATGGATTTTCAAGTGAGCCTTCAAGTTGTCCAAGCGAGCAAACTGTAAGTTACACTCAGGACAGGAGAAAGGCTTTTTGCCCGTGTGAAGAACGCAGTGTCTCCTCTTGGCACTGGAGTCAGAGAAGGATTTGCCACATATGCCACAAGAGTATGGCTTTTCTCCTCTATAAGGAAACATGTTTTATATTAAAAACAGGAAGATCTATGTATTACTTCCTGATTATTCAAGGGGAAGCAGTCAAGAATAGAGGAAAACTAGACGGGGAGTCATAAGTCATGGGTTCTACTAACTTAAGGATTTGGAACAAGTCACAGTTTCCATGGGCTTCAGCTTTTAATCTTAAAATAAGATGGAGGTGGTGTCAAGGAAGGGTGGTGTATGGGGTTGGGCTAGATGTGATAAAAGTTTATGATCCCATAGTATTTATTGCAGATAAGAGAGTGAATATTTATATATTACTCATACAGTTCCCTGTTTTTAGTTCTCACAGCCAATTTTTTTACTCTAATGGCAAAAAAAGGTATAGACACCTAATCTCAATACAACTAATTTTTGATTGAAGATTTAAGCTTTGGACCAGCCCAAATAAAAAATAAAGAAATGAAATTAATAATGCAAACAACTTGATGGCTAGCATCAGTTTTCCTGATTTTTGCCTAAGTGAAGAACTTCTTTATTGAATAGATTTTCAAAAATTATAAACTACACAGACAATTCTACCAGAGTAATTATTTGAGGAAAAGGACTATATAGGTAACAGGTGTCACCCTACTGAACGCCAGTGCTGACTGAGGACTCCGGGTGAGAGACATATCTGCATAACTTTACCGATGGATTCTGATGTGGGTCTGAAGAGAACTCTTTGCTGTGAAAGATTTGCCACAAATTTCACAAGTAAATGGCTTCTCACCTAAAAAAGAAAAAGCATTTAGAAAAACGCATTCAACCTAAAAGTAAAAGCAAAAGTCACCCCACAGTTTCACAATATAAAAAAAGAACAAAGGCAATACCAGTTGAATCTTCAATAAGCGCGATTGCACTAAGCACTTACTGAGCACCTACTGTGTGCTGGGTGCCAAGAGGACACAGAGAAAGGACAGGTATGGCTCTTTCCCTTAAACTTAAAAACTGAAGCAAGCGGTAAGCGATTATCTGTAGGAAACACGGGGACGCACCACATTCACTCCTGTTACTGTCCACCCTTGGATAACTTATACTCTCACGCCTTTCTGCTTGCTTAGGCAGCCTCCTGACCTTCATAAAAACATCTGTGCACTAGCATGAATTTTGTATTATTTACATTTATATCTACCTTCCAAATATATCCAGAATCTGGCCACTCCTCACAATTTCCACTGCTACCTCTGGTCCAGGCCACGAGCTCCTCTGAAGCAGCCTCCTAATAGGCAGTCCCTTCCCACTTCTGTCCCTGCTTCTTGTCTTAGTGCAGTCAGATCAGTTCACAATCCTGTGCAATGGTGCCTACCCAGAGAGTCTGTGCACTCACACCTCTCACCTTGACATGTCTCCTCAGGGGGTTGCCCAGTGTGAGTTACTCACCTCAAACCTCTGTTCAAATGTCACCTTAACAGGAGGCTTTGTCACTTCCCAAAGCAGTGCCCCACCCCCAACACTCCTTGTCAACTTCCCCAAGTTAGTTTTCCCACAATGAATGTTATCTGGTTATTTATTATCAATCCCCCTCCCCCCGTTCTTATATAGCTCAATATATGGGCCTATTCACTCCTAGCACCCCAGTGCCTAGAATCCGGGCCTGACACAAGTCCTTACTGAATGAATAAATTTCCCAGGATGGTGACTAATGCTCACACAAGATATGACTGCTCTAGACCCCACTATGAATAAAACTTCCCGTGTTCATTATTAGTTTGTATACTGCATATACAGTGACAGACTGTCATACCCTCCAGAAACAAAAATTAATGCAGGTAAGGGGAGCAAAATCCCATTTAACTAGGTAACAGCAAGGGCGGAGTGCAGTCTCAAGTGGAGGACAGTCAGGTGGCTTCCCTTTCACCACACTGCCTGGGAAGCTCCATGTAGACAGAAGACACTTGTGACAACTTGGATGAATCTGCATCTTTGCATCAGTAACTCTTACCACTCCAAAGGTTAAAACCAGGCCACTGTTGCCTGATCTGTGTGGCTCAGTGGATAACATGTCAACCTGGAACGCTAAGGTCGCCTGTTGGGAACCCTGGGCTTGCCTAGTCAAGGAATATACGAGAAGCAGGTACTGTGAATTGGAGTTGATGCTTCCCGCTCCTCCCCCACTTCTCTTCTGCTCTCTCTCCTCTAAAACGAATAAAACAATCTAAAACTAGGCCACCGCCACTATCTCTCCATGGCTTTCCAAGTAAGAGCTACTCTGCCCATTTCATTTTCTCCCTCTTCACAAAGGCTAAAGACCTGCCCTATGAGCTTGTTATTTGATTCCATCCAAATTTACAACATCTCAGAAAGTCTTTCTGTTGGCAAATGTTTTAAACAATGGAAATTCTTTCTGGGAATATCCTTCAGCTGGAGCTATTTGAGGGAGTAAGCAGGACAGGAGAGGAGAAGTTTTTCTAGCCAAGGTGAATCTGGGGAAAGTCTTCCTACTTCTCTTCTTTATGATTTGTGCTGGTAACGTGTCACACAGATCCACTGCCTTCAAGTGAGTGACCCTTTCCTCGAAGTTTATTCATTTCTAAAACAATGATAGACCATCAAACAGAAAACAAACAAAAGACATGCTCACACAAGATATGACTGCTCTAGACCCCACTATGAATAAAACTTCCAGTGTTCATTATTCATTATTGATCGCTGCTTCAAAGGGAATGTAGGTCTATTTGAGAAAATAAAAGACATGCAGTAATCAACTAACGGCTGTATTGGACCAAACATTCAAATGAGTGGTACCAATAATACCGAGTGCAGACAAGATGATGGATGTGCAGGAGGAAGGATCGGCCAGAGTGGAAAGAAGACTGGGGACTATTTCAGGGACTAGGATAAATAGCGAGACCCAAAGGTGGGTGTTGAAAATGACCACATGGTGTGGACAAAGATGAGGATTGACTCTTAGATGTGGTGGAGCTAAAACGTGAGGCCAGGCCACAAACAGCCATAAATTCCTGGCAAAGAACCTGTGGAACTTCTGGAAGTTTTTAGCAGAAAAACGTGACAAAAGTACTAAGAAAATAAATATGGGAAAGATGAGAAGGATGGGTAGGAGGCAACAGCACCCTGCAGGAACTCCTGTAACAGTCTAGGCATGAAGTGCTGAGGTGTGGACCAGAAGGGGCAGAAAGCAGATGGAGAGGAAGATAAAAAGGTGACAGGCCCTGGGTGGCCTTGAGGCCAGAGGAAGTTGGTTACAGGAAAATTAGACAACAGTGAAGAAAGAGCAGAGACTGTGACTCAAAAAAATCCACCCAGGAGGTAGGGGAGGCCCCAGAAATATTTAAAGGTTTCCTTCCTGACGCTCTTCTCACTAGGATACACCACCGACCCCAACCCATCCTGATGACTTGTTAATTCCCATCCCACGCCCAGACAGTACCAACCACCAGGGCTTGCTCGTTGGTGTCACAGCTCGTTTCCCATCACCATCAGTTCAAACATGAAATAGCTTTTTTAGACAGTAGTGTTGGTAGGCAGTTACAGACATAAGCAGAGCAAGGACAATGGGCCAGGTACAGAAGGTGACCAGGGTGGAAAGTCCCAGATGCCTAGCAAGAGTAATACTGGGAAAACAAGGACCTCACCCCCAGGGTGATCTTTCCTCCCAGAGCTGGCCCTGTGGTTTAAAACCCCTGACCTTCTTATCAGTGGTCATGGCTTGAATCCTTTCCTGACATTTCATTCCTTGGCATATCGCTTAGACCACCTTAGAGAAACAAGGGGCAGGAGAATGGCCTCTCACGACCCCCATACAAGCCGTTGCACACCATTCCCTTAAGCATAACATTTAGGCCTCAGTTGTTTCTGATCCAGGCCCAGAAAAGCAGCAAAACCAGCCAAGCAATGCCAAGGCTGACTTCAGAACAAGCTGCCTTGACTAATGACTTCCTATCTGGCACTGACCAATCAGTGGAGACCATGACACTAAAAGGACACACCTGGAGAGCTGATGAATATTCTATTGAGGTCCTCCCCTGGGAGTGCCCCTAAGCTCTCTACCCTAAAAACCCTTAAGAGGGGTGTGCATGCTCTCCCTCCCACGGAGCAGGCCCTTGCTTTTTCCTTTCTCTTCCTCTTCTCCCCATAAGGTGCATTTTCCTCGCCTCTCCCTGTTTCCTAAGCTCTAAGGGACTCAACAAGACTTGCCACCAGGGGAGCAATGGGCAGCACTAGCTCGTCCTGGGCTAACCCCTAAACCTGTTTCCAACACCTCCTTTTCTCTGACTTCCCTCCTGCACGGCCAATAAATCTTCCCTTACTTGCTGCCCTTTGTCTATTGACTGAATGCTTTTCTTCAAGATGAGAATCATTTCACCAGCAAGAGCAGCACCATCCAGGTCCTGCCCCCGCCAGGCCAGAGTGTCACATGACATCTCCAGTTCACTCTGCGTTCACATTCAACTGGCAATCCAGGCCCACACATTTTAACTCTGAATGAAAACCAATGTTTTTCTTTAACCATTATTCATGTTCACAGTAAAATAGACTCAAATAATATCAAAAGCAAAAGTATGTAGCCTTGCCCATAATAGGAGTTATCAGAAACACTTTTTATGACCTAGCTGTAGGGCAGGACAAACTTCTAATTACTGCACGTCTGCTCTTCTTTTCATCCTGTGCATGACCTTCCTTTCCCCTGAAGACCCCAGGCTCATCCTCAGAGCTCAGCATGTCATTAGTACCTCATTTTCCCTTTCTGTCTCTGACTCTGATTATGTGGGATTCCCATATGTACAAATGCACTTAAATTGGTCATCTCTTGTAAATCTATCTCAGGTCTGTTTGCTTGTTATAAAAGAACCTGGAAGGGTAAAGTTTATTCTCCCCCCATAGTTGGTGCTGTAGGTAGGACACTTCACTAGCTGGACACCAAACACCCTGAAGTTGCTGCAGGAGAAAAAGCCCGGGACCTCTAGCACAAGCCAGCAAAGGTAAGAGTTCTTGCCAAGTCCGACTGCAGATCTCTACCTGCAGAGTGGTGCGAGTCCTTTTTCTCTTTTCTAAAACTAGGAGAAAATATTTAAGAACTAGTTCCTTGGGCTCAGTGACTGACTTCTGATTATTTGGTATGAGTACTCCTGGTTTTTTTTTTTACAGGGACAGAGAGAGAGTCAGAGAGAGGGATAGATAGGGACAGACAGACAGGAATGGAGAGAGGAAAGAAGCATCAGTCATTAGTTTTTCATTGCCGTTGTGACACCTTAGTTGTTCATTGATTGATTTCTCACATGTGCCTTGACTGCGGGCCTTCAGCAGACCGAGCCAACCCTTGCTGGAGCCAGCAACCTTGGGTCCAAGCTGACAAGCTTTTGCTCAAGTCAGATGGGTCTGTGTTCAAGCTGGCGAGCTCGGGGTCTCGAACCTGAGTCCTCCGCATCCCAGTCCGACGCTCTATCCACTGCACCACCATCTGGTAAGGCGTACTCCTGGTTTTTATTGATCTTTTCCTCCCAGAGATGGTCACGGTTTTGTCTGTTTGTCATCTGTCTTGTTCTCTGTTTTGAGAGTTTGGTTTTCAGCCCCTTTGGTCTCTGTCACCCAGAAGGTGCACTTATCCACATGCACTTGCCGCCAAATAGACTGGGGGTCCTGGCAGCTGCATCTTTGCCTTTTTGTCCAACCGCACCAGCAATCAGGAATTTCATGAGGGGTCCCGGTTTACAAGGGGCCTTTGTCATCTAAATCTCTGCAGTTTGCCTACTTGTAGCAACAAAGGGCTTTTCACTTGGAGTACTCTGGGAGTGAATATTCTGGATCTTGTGAGGGCTGAATTCTTTACACTCTAGTGTGGCCACTAGTTAAACCACAGAAGGGCTTATGGGTTTGAGACACTATTAAGACACTATGGATCTTTTCAAATGAAAAACATAAATTAGAAAATTTTTAGAGCACTTTCATCATAACAGCTCTTTATTGATACCTATGAAAAGACCAAATTTTAAAGGTGGATACAAAGAAATATAACACCTAGTCTTCAATATTCCCTTAATAAAAGGGAAAACATTACATTTGCAGTCTCAGCTTCCTTAGGTGGGTCTTACAGTGCAAATAAAAACATTAGTTTAATTAACAAGAGAACTGGGAGAGGCCAGGAGGAGAGTCAAGGGCCTCTTCCCAATAAGGTAGGAATTTTTAAAGCTTCCAAATCAAATAAACGGAACACCTATTTTAATAGGTATGAAGGAGTCACCACAGGCTTCTAAGATTTTTAAAGCTTCATTAGAAGATTTGTTGTTAAAGGATTTGCTTTGCCTGACTAGGCAATGATGCAGTGGATAGAGCATCGGACTGGGATGTGGAGGACCCAGGTTCGAGACCCCGAGGTCGCCAGCTTGAGTGCAGGCTCATCTGGCTTGAGCAAAAAGCTCAACAGCTTGGACCCAAGGTCGCTGACAAGGGGTTACTTGGTTTGCTGAAGGCCCGCGGTCAAGGCACATATGAGAAAGCAATCAATGAACAACTAAGGTGTCTCAATGAAAAACTGATGATTGATGTCTCTCATCTCTCTCCATTCCTCTGTCTGTCCCTATCTCTCTCTCTCTCTGTCCCTGTAAAAAAAAAAAAAAAAGATTTGCGTTAATAGGCTAAATAAAAAATTAAAGATATGAAGTACCTAAAATAAAGGACTGTAAGACAGATGTTACCCCTTACAAGTGACTGTCCTCAGATCTCTTTTACTCCTTGGTCTAAGGCCAAGGAGTAAATTCGAGAATTTCTTAAACCCAAGGAGGATTCTCAAAAGTTTTTAAGTGTTTTTTTTTTTTTTTTTTTATTTTATTTTATTTTATTTTATTCATTTTAGAGAGGAGACAGAGAGTAAGAGAGAGAAAGAGAGAAAGAGGGGAGGAGTTGAAAGCATCAACTCCCATATGTGCCTTGACCAGACCAGTGCAGGGTTTTGAACTGGTGACTTTAGTGTTCCCAGGTCGACGCTTTATCCACTGCGCCACCACAGGTCAGGCTTAAGTGTTTTATTTATTTATTTTTTACAGGGACAGAGAGAGTCAGAGAGAGGGATAGACAGGGACAGACAGACAGGAACGGAGAGAGGTAAGAAGCATCAATCATTAGTTTTTCATTGTGACACCTTAGTTGTTCATTGATTGCTTTCTCACATGTGCCCTGACAGTGGGCATTCAGTAGACCAAGTGACCCCTTGCTGGAGCCAGCGACCCTGGGTCCAAGCTGGCGAGCTCGAGGTCTTGAACCTCGGTCCCCCGCATCCCAGTCCGACGCTCCATACACTGCGCCACCGCCTGGTCAGGCTCAAAAATTTTTATAAATAGATTATCTCCTGAGCCCAGTGAGAGAAATACAATTTCACACTGTCCCTTTCTTCCTTCCCAAATCCAGACCAAATCGCTATTGATCCTTTCTCCCAGGGATAACTTTTGCCTTTGTCCTAGGGCTGGGCTGGGATTTCTGCCTGCCTATGACATACAGGCCATCAGTTCTTTCTTCTGGCTATCAGAGGCAATGACTGGGAAGGTAACCTTTGTACCCTCTTGAGTCCATGTAATAGGCATTCCTGCCAGAAACGGTTACTGTTTGACCCACCTGAAATATGACATTTGAAAGGATTTAATAACTAAAATTAGAAATAAACTATGTACCCAGAGGGAAAGAATCAAATCAGGGATGATGTAACCCATGATGTCACTTAAGTTACAACCCAGTTCTTTGGGAATTGAGCAATTGTCCTTATCTTACAAATCTTTGCACAACCAGAAATGCAGCTCTAGAGGCAGTTCAATGCCCACTGACTTATCACCCCCAATTCCTAAGACTGAAAACAAAAAAAGGGAAAAAGTTAAAAGAAAATACAAATGACTATAGAGGCATCTTCGCCCAAAATCTAACCTATAACCTCTATGAGATCATCTTCTCCACAAATTTTAATAAGAAAAATCTTTAGTTCATCTGAGTTGATAAAACCAAAAAAAATTTCAACAAAGCCAAGGAGGTCTCTGTTTGCATGTGTCTGTTCATGTATGTTGAGTAATGTTTTCTACCTCCAGATGGTACTGCTAGTTCATAAAAGAGTTCTATTTAATTGGCTTAAACAAGTGCTAATATAAAATTTCTCAAAATATAATAGAACTAACCTATATGCTTTTTAGGATCATGTAATCTGAGAAAATATTTGATATAAAAGTTCGTTTGATTTTGGTTAAAACTGATGTCTCTATTTTATTTTGAGAGAGAGACAGACAGGAAGGGAGAGAGAGGGTGAGAAGCATCAACTCATAGTTGCTTTCACTTTAGTTGTGTATTTAGCTTCTCATATGTCTCACAGTGGCAAAGAAACTGTGTTTCCCACTTGGGGAACACCTTCTACACTCTCCAGTGATCAAGGTACCCATTTCACTGAACAAATTATTTGAGCCAGGACAAAGGCGTGGCAACCTTCTTGGAATCATCAATGACCCAACTGCCCTCAATCATCAGGCAAGGGTGAGAGAATGTATATAAAAACTTGATTCAAGCAGAACAAGTCTTAATTACATAAGACTAATTAAACTGAGGAGGATGATTTTAATTTTTATGACATTTTGTTTGAACTATAGCTGATTTTTAAAATCTTTTGTTTTCTAGATATAAGCAAACTTGTTTCTCTTAAACTATCTATGACCTATAACAATTTGTTAAGTTATACCTTTGTGAGCAGAACTGAAACATTTATCTTTGCCTCCCTATGTCAGAAGCTCTCAGTAGTTTTATTTTCATGGCATTACTGTTGTTTGCATAGCTTCAGTAAGAACCTCTTCTCCATGTATCAGGACACAATTGGAAACATTGGTTATATTCCTGAGGCTTTGAGTAAAATGTCATATTTGAGAGAAATGCATACATTAAGACATGACTAGACAGCTTGAGGAATTAAGACTGACTAATGGAAGCCAATAAAACCCTTGAAAATACTGTACAGGTTTAGTACCTTGCTTTCAGGGTTCTTAACAGCCTTACAAGGTGAGCAAAGAAGGTCACTTTCTGGCAGGTTCAGGAATCTCAAGATATTTTGGGGACTTCATAAGAGGAACTAACCCAAATCTAAACAGAGAGGTATTGTTTGCAGTAATGTATATAATCTATCCATATTATAGGCAACATCAGATGGTAAGTTCTTACCTTGGCTTTTCTGGCCCTTAGAGGTCCTTTAAAGTTCAATTTGAAAATTCTTTATGGAAAAATTCCAACAAAATAGATTTGAAAGAGCCTTTGGGTTAATTACCATTTTTGCTGCTATGTAAATAACTGGCCAAGTTTACTCAAACTACACTTATTTTACAAACAAATTAGCCTTAAATTGGCTATCATTGGTAAAAATGGGAGTGATTTTAGCAAAAAAGATTATGTTTCAGTAATATAGCTTTCTGGATATTAAATTCTAGTGCTGTTCACTGCCATTTGAGGTTTTGTTCCTACCTGTAAATTGGACTGGATCCTAAATTCTAGTTTTGTCTAATATCTGGCTATGACTTTCCAAACTAATGTTTCCAATATTTCTCCCACTTTTCTGACTTGGAATCATTGAGAACAAAACTGCCTTTCCCCAACACCCACATGAACTGAACTGGGACAACTTGACATAAACTTCAGAGAAACCATCACAATAGCTCACATATGGACAATTTTTTTTTTACAGGGACAGAGAGAGAGTCAGAGAGAGGGATAAATAGGGACAGACAGACAGGAACGGAGAGAGGTGAGAAGCATCAATCATTAGTTTTTCGTTGCCGTTGCGACACCTTAGTTGTTCATTGATTGTTTTCTCACATGTGCCTTGACCACGGGCCTTCAGCAGTCTAAGCAACCCCTTGCTGGAGCCAGCGACCTTGGCTCCAAGCTGGCAAGCTTTAGCTCAAGCCAGATGGGCCCGCGTTCAAGCTGGCGAGCTCAGGGTCTCAAACCTGGGTCTTCCGCATCCCAGTCCGACGCTCTATCCAATGCGCCACCGCCTGGTCAGGCACATATGGACAATCTTTGATTGTTACAGAAAGATCACCAGAGACACTCAAACTGCAGACCAGGAAAATCCGTCAGATTGTGACTGCCTGCTTCTACTCCATCTGAAGATGCATTAAACCAGACACCTAGAAATCTTACAGGATTATATTCTGCTTTAGTCATTAACTGCTATTTTTGTTTCTACAGACATGCCTCATTGAATACATGACTGCTTGCACCACAGGCCTAATTTTTGGAGCCCATGTGCATCATCACTCCTGAAATAAGATACAACTATTTAACTGAACTGACCTATTTTTAAGACTGAGACAGGTTTAATGAGATATGGAACAATCTATCAACTCAACATCAGGAATGTGAAACTTCTGAGAAAGGGTCAAAGGTAGGACTGAAGGGGTTCAGAATAGGTCTGCCAAGAATGTGCCACTTTGGCATGTTAATTGTTTTGGGCTGAAGGCAAGCGAGACCCTGTGGACTCATGAAAAACTTATACCTCTCCCTTAAAGAATTTAAATTTGGGGTCTTGCCCATAAAGGGCTATTACCACAGATAAGTTTTTATGACCTATCTATAGGGCAGGACAAAATTCTAATTACTAAACATCTGTTCTTATTAACATCCTGTGAATGACCTTCCGCCTCTCTGAAGCCCCAAGGCACCTTACCTCATTCATTGGCTCAGGATGCCAGGTAGAGCTCATTCTAACTTCCGTCTCTGATTTGCTCAGGGCTGTGAGGTCTGTGTCTCTCATGTACGTGGGGTTCCAGCATATACATATGTAATTAAACTGGGTTATTTTCCCTTGTTAGCCTTTCTCATGTCTACTGGATTAGACTAGCTGAAAGAACCTAGAAGCACAGAGGCTAGACAGTGTCGAGTGCATGCTACTCTGTAATGGCAAATAAGCCACGCTACCATTTTATTTTACTCATTTTAGAGAGGAGGCACAGAGTGAGAAAGAGAGAGAGAGAGAAAGAGAGAAAGGGGGGAGGAGCTGGAAGCATCAACTCCCATATGTGCCTTGACCAGACCAGTGCAGGGTTTTGAACTGGTGACCTCAGTGTTCCCAGGTCGACGCTTTATCCACTGCGCCACCACAGGTCAGGCGCCACGCTACCATTTTAAAAGGCTGTGTTGTGTTTCACTGTACAGCTTGTCCAAAATTTACCAAACTACTCCCTTACTGATGAACACCGAGGTAGTATCTAAGCTTGTGCCATTATAGACAATCCTACTTTAGGTGAATATCCTTATGCAAACATCTTTTCACAATTGGGCAGTTTACATTTGATACACATTGCCAAAGGCATTTCAGAAAGTTCCCAAGTTATATTCCCACCTAACGAACATCAAGTTCCCCATTTCCTCACATATTTGCCAACTTAATGGGATAAAAAAAAGTGTACATTTCTTTTTCTTTGATGATTAATGCAGTTAACATTTTATGTTGGTTGGTCACTTCTACGTCTTCTTCTGTGACATGCCTTTCATGTCTCCTGCCCAATTTTGCAGTGATTTTTTTTTCCCCAGACAAAATACTTAAATACATCTCCTCTTTCCACTCTCTTGACCCAAAGGCATTCATCTTTCTTCACCAAAGAGCCTGCTAATTGGGTCAACCCCAGGGTCCTCCCTCTCTGTCCATCCTCTGGGGCTGCCTGAGTTCTTTCTAATGTGCAAATCAAAATATGCCTCTTCTCTGCTCAAAAACCTCCCCGAACCCACCTCATCTCAAGCCTGCGCCCTTGTCAGCAATCTCGCTCCAGCTGTTCACAGAATTCCTCACTGCGGCCTTTGGACGCTGGCTTCTCACATCCTCAAGCTCCGTGCACGCTGTTCTCATCTGGAAACACCTCTTCCTACTTTTCCTGTCTATCCAGCACTAACTCTGGCTTCAAGATCCAGTTCTTTCTTCTAAGATGCTGTCCCAGACCTTCCCAGGGAAAGTAAATCATTTCTGCCACTGTGTTCTAACCTCTATAGGGCTTGCATCATGCTGACTCTTACTAGATTGCATGCATGGTTTTTCTGGAGGTAACAATGTTTAAATTATAAGTACTAGTTTTAGGATTTAAAGTGGAAAATAAATCCTCTGCCTGTGTTACCTTGGTATGTTTAATTTTGCTCCCGTTTCTAAAAAAATTAACTTTATAATCTTAAATGCTGAAGTAAATTAAGAGTAAAACATGGAACCAGACTCAGGCTTGTACTAGTCTGTAGCATCAGATAAATTTTCCTAGATCAAAGTGCTCAGTAATATGACTTGCTAATCTAGAGATGTGATTTCCCACAAATGCTGACAGCACTCTCCTTTAGCTTATACAATGACAAAATTCCCACCCAATTTACATAAACAATCTGAGGAGGACTCCAAGGACTTCATTTTTCACCTACTGAAAACAGAGTAACTGGAAAGGAAGAATGAGATGAAGTTTTACCTGTGTGTGTTCTTAGGTGTTTCTTTAGCTGAGACACGTCCATGAATTTGCGATGGCAATGGTTGCATTCCGGTAATGAGTGGCCTTGTCGCAACAATAAAAAAAGTGTCAGTGCGTCTTTCCGCCATCTTGGTGGTGGCCTGCTGGGAACAGGACTTCTATAACGACAAATGTGTCTAGAAGGCCGAGGTCCAAGGCCATTTTTGTTGGCTATAAGTGGGGTGTCCAGAGCCAAAGGGAACACACAACTCTTCTTAAAACTGAAGGTGTTTACGCTCAAGATGAAACTGAATTCTATCCAGGCAAGAGATGTGCTTATGTGTACAAAGCAAAGAACAACACAGTGACACCTGGTGGCAAACTGAACAAAACCAGAGTCACCTGGGGAAAGGAATTCGTGCCCATGGGAACAGTGGATGGTTCCCAACAAATTGTGAAGCAACCTTTCTGCCAAGGCCATTGGACACAGAATCTGGGTAATGCTGTACCCCTTACTCACGGATTTATGGAAAAGTAAATAAATAAAACTAGATTTGTTCTCTTGAAAAACAAAGTGTTAGTGCATATATGCCCTCCCTGAATTTCTTCAGTGATTTGTTAAAGTACTTCCCTGAAAAATAACCACTTTAAATATGGTACTTTAATAAAATCACAATAATTTTTTAATTAATTTGGAAACAGTTAATATTTCCCTACGCATCTCAATTACTGCTTCCTGAGAAAGTTGGGACCCTTCCAATCTCCCTAAATATAATCTCCTTTTTTCCTTGAAGCACTGGTATGACTATGGCCAATTAATCTCAAATGACACTCCCACTCCCCATTCATTTCTTATTAGTTGTCATGAAAGTAAAAAGGCCAGTGGGTGGAGCCAGGCTGGAGAAAGCCTGGGCTGACAGCTATGGGGTGGTGACATCTCTTTACAGGTACCATCAATCCACCGGCATTTCATAGTTAAGTGGCACTTTGAAAAAATACCAATGCTCTAGGGTTTCTATGTGTGGCACCAAAACTGTGGTAAAATATTAAATACAAATCACAAGGTACTTTAGAATAACACAAGAACATCTAATTTAGATTGCTTTTTAAGACTTTTTCCTAAATACTCATAAAATAATCTACAACAGAAATGGAGTGTTTCAGAAATAATTTGTATTTGCATTTCTCCCCCACCAATCCAAATTTTTCTCTCACTTTATTGTACCTGTATGAACTCGGTAATGGCTCTTTAGCTGTCTTTTCTGGCTGAAATATTTTCCACACTGATCACAGGTAAAAGACTTCTGTCCTGCCAAATAAAAAACAAAACACTAAAACATGACAAAAACTATAAAGAACCAGGATGATCACTAAAATGGCAAATATCACAATAGACCCAGGTCCCATTTTCTACAAATGATATAAGTCTCTTGTCTACAAACAAAAATGTCTTTAGAGTCTGCTACAGTAACATACATGTGCATGAATATGTAAGGCTAGAAGGAGTGGTGGAGACAGGGGTAAAACTGGAGAACTCTAGTTTCCCCTAAAGGTATCCAAAGTAAAATAATTCTAAGTTCCAGTAGCTAAACAAAACATGTTTGCACACTGAACTCCCAGCAGCCAGTTTATAATAAGCTCTAGTTTAAGGCTCGATGCTGTGCAGAACTCTAAATGACACTCGGACAGGTGCATAATTCTGTCTTTCAATGACACCATGTTGAGAAGAGACTCTTTAGATCATGGTAATGCCCACCCAGGAATAGTAATGGGACGGTAGTTGGCCCACCGGTGCAAGCCCAGCTACCTGAGTGCAGGCTCATGTGCTCCAGCAGCGAGTGCTTGGTGGTGAGAGCCTTGCTGCACACGGTGCAGGTATACGGCCGCTCGCCTGTGTGTATCCGGGTGTGGACCTGCAGGGAGTGCTTCTGGGTAAAGCCTTTTCCACACTCATTACATTTGAAAGGTCGCTCCCCTGGAATAAGAGCCCCAGAAAATTGGTATAAGCAAGACTCTGCACATCTTTCTGTTTACTCCCTAATCAAAATGACAATAAAGGAATTTCTCTTAAAAGGCACATATCCAAAGGCCAATGACCAGGAGAAACAATATCAGCAATAAAATTCTGCAAGCTGCAACAGATGAATCTAATGCCAGCATGAGAAATGCTGAGATACGACCTAATTTTTAAGACAGCCTCCATAAGACTCAGGAATTGGTGGCAACTTTTATCTCTGAACAGGGTGGTAAGGAGGATAAATGACAGCAGTTACGAAGGTAGCTGGACAGCTCAGACCCAGTCTTACACCTCCCAGAGCCAGGAGATTGGCCCTCTCCCCAAGAGAAGATGGGGAGACTGTTTTCTGCAGAGGGTAAAACAAAGGTTCTCTGGGCTAGAAGTCTACTGGTACAGTGGGATGGGAGGACCACAGAGAGGGCAGGTGAAAGTTTATGTTTGGGATGATTAGACTCCCCCAGTCTTCTTCTCCCTCCTGTCCTAGACACCACAAAATGGAGCCTAACGCACTCTGGTGGGAGAGTAGAGAGTCTTGCTTGGAATGTGAAGAGCCCAAGATAAGAGCAACAGCAAGGAAAGGGGGGTCCAGTCATGCCATGTCCACCTCCATTGTCTACAGGCCCCTCCATACCTACAGTGGCCAGTGGCTTTTAGGAAACCATTATTACAAGATTATGATTTTCTAAAAGATCATCAATTAAGGCAGGCCTCTAGTACTATAGCTGAAACAGATGCCAAAACAAGTAAGAAGGAAAAAAAGCAACTTGCATAAAACAGAAACTGCCCAAGGTGAAGAAAATGTTGAATAAGAATATTATTATTAACATATTTACAGACATAAGATACTATATTGTGAAACTAACAACAAAAAGAATTCTAATAAAATTAAAAAAATATTTAAAGTAAAGAGAGCACCTAAAGGTGAAAACATGAGAGTAGAAGTAGAGAAACGGTAAGGGCTGAAACCATAAGTGGAAATCTCCCAGGTGGGAAATAGGAGAGAAAAGATAAGGACGTTAGAGGATGGGTCCAGGAGGTTCAACAACCAAATAATAGGAGTTCTAGAAAGAGAGCAGAGAAAACCGAAATCATCTATGAAATACTTTCAGGAAACTCTCTGAACCTGAAAGATAAAGAGTTTCCAGAGAGACCCAATCTAAAGCGACTCAATGGAAACTTGCAGAGTACTGGGGCAAAAGTAAAGATTCTCTGTACTAGTTTCCTTAAAAAAATCTTACAGAACTATTTAACTCTTTAAACTATGCTGTATTTGTTCAACAAATATTTCTCAAGGGTTTACTTTGTTTGAAAGACCAGAATTCAGGGCTTTCCCATATCTTAAAACCACCAAGGCTCCAGACCATTAAATTAGAAGCTCTGGAGTAGGGCCCAGGCACTAGTAGTGTTAGAAGTTCCCTAGGTGATTCTAAGGTGCAGCCAGTTCAGGACCACAGTGCTTGACTGTGGTGGGTCAGATGACAGCAAACTGCTGGACAAGAGAAGACTTACGTAAGCACCAGTCCCTACACATAAGCTTACAACTAATTTGAGGAGTATTTAAATAGTAACTACAATCAAACCCAAAGCAGAGTGAGTTACGATGTGTATAAGAGAGGGTTAAAAAGAAAGAAAGGATTTCTGGCTAGAGTTGAACTGTCCAATATGGTGGCCATTTAAAGGCGATGCAGTGGATAGAGCTTCGGCATGGGATGCAGAGGACCCAGGTTCGAATCCCCAAAGTTGTCAGCTTGAGTGTGGACTCACCAGTTTGAGCATGAGCCGGCTTGTGCATAGGGTCAGACATGACCCCTTGGTAGCTGACTTGAACAAGGGGTCACTCACTCTGCTGAGGCTCCTCTCCTGCCTCGTGTCAAGGCACATACGAGAAAGCAATCAATGAATAACTAAGGTACCACAATGAAGAACTGATGCTTCTCATCTTTTCCCCTTACTGTCTGTCCCTATCTGTCCCTCTCTGTCTCTCTTGCTAAAAAAACAAACAAAAAAATTAAAAATTCAGTTCCTTAGTCACACTTGCCACATGCCAAGTACTCAAAATCCAAATGTGGCTAGTGGCCATCATATTGGACAGCATTATATCTGATGATGATATTTCCATCATCACAGAAGGGTCTCTTGGTAAGTACTGGGATAGAGAGACCAAAAGGTAGACACTTAGAGCTAGATTATAGCTAGACAGCTGAATGACAAAGCGGTCCACAGACAAAAAGCATAGCTATGATTAAGATGAGGAATGTTCAAGTGTCAGAAAGCAGAATAAATTTGGCTAGAGCTCAATACCTATACATTATAGCCTTGAACCAACACCTACAAATAAGAGAGGTTCTGGAATAAGGCTACGTGGGTTCAAATCCCAGCTCTGTCACTAAATGGATGACCAGGACAAGTTATTTAAGCTTTCTAGGACTTGGGCTCTTCATTTGTATAATGGGGATAATATAATCTATTTCACAAAACTGCTGTGAGAACTAAGTGCCATAACATGTATAGGCTTTATTACAATGCCCGTGACCTAGAAGTTGCACAACAAATGGAAACTAATATATATTATCATCACTATTTGAAAACACATTCAAATAAACTGTGAAAGTGTAATTACCTGTGTGGCTCCTCTGGTGGATTGCTAAAAAGTGATTGTACTTGAAGACTTTGCCACAGTCTTTACAACGGGCCTCAGAGCCAATGGGACGCTTTCTCCTTCCACAGGCCCTCCTGGCTGAACCTTGGTCTTCTTCATCCCCAACAAGTTTGTAATCTTTCAGTTTGATGGATCTCTGAATCCTTCGCTTGCTATACCGAGTCTGGTGGTCCTGCCCATCCCGGGTCTTAGGATCACAGTTCTCGCCTTTTTCAGCAGGCATTCCCTCCACTCTATCTGGATCACAAGCAGACTCGGGTTCTCCCATTTCTGTTGATGCAATGTGCTCATTCAGTATGCCACTGTCTCCCTCTTCAACCACAAAGTTTTGTCTGTTTTGAACAGAACTGTTCACTCTCAGCTGTATTTTTTCCTCAGCAGCCAGTTCTGATTTCCCTTCCTGCAAACTGTTGACTTTTCTTGGTCTTCCCCGTTTCCTCTTTGGAGGGTCATTTTTCTTATTAGAAATAACCAGTGAAGCACCAGCTGTGTTCAAAGTCACTGGCTTTGGGGAGCTATGGTTATTTTGAAAATCTGTGTATGCCTTTACCAAGTCATAGACTTTTAGTAACTGAGCAGTAGCCAGGATTTGTTCTGTACTTTTCTCATTGGCCTGGAGACAACCTGTGTAGATAAACTCCAGCAGGATACCAAATGTGTCGGCTACCATGCCTTCCAGCATATAAATGGACTGGGGGATCTCCCCCTCTTCAGCAAACATCATGGAGAAGTATTCGCTACTGGCAGCCAGTAAGGCTTTGTGGGCCCGGAAATGCACATTCTCCACGATTAAAGTAATGTCACAGAGAAAACCTTTCTTCCTTTGGTCCTCCAAACTGGCCAGGACAGTGTCACTGTGAGTGTCGGAGTGTACAACAAGCTGCCCAGAAGGTTTTGATGATGTTTCTGCCATTTTCTTTTGAAGCCAGCATTAATTAAGCCTGAAATAAAATGTTTAAAAAGGAGGAAGCTTAATATCAGACCAAATAAACTTACTGTTCACTTCACATTGTTAAACCACTTACCACTTAAAAACTGAGGTCTGGGGTCTCATGCCCCTTGTACCATTATCAAGCTGGGCGGCTTTCCAACACCCATGGTCACCTCTCCGGGTCTATTTTTTCCTTTACAACATAAAGGAATTAGGATCAACCATCCCTAAAAGTCCTCTTACCACTTACTTTCCATAGTTGCACAAATATCACAATGAGAACTATGGTGTCTCGATGTCACACATTAACTATTTTGTTCTGGGAAAACAAACGTGAAAATGTACATGTGGGGAGTATATTTCTGGGGTAGCTGCAATTAAATAATAATGTTAGGCGCCCAGGGCCTCGCTTTAGAAGCTCGGCGGTCCGGCTGGCGCCACACCGCGCTCTGCGCAGAGGGGCGAGTGGACGAGTCCCTGAGCCCCCGACAGTGGAGCTGGGAGCAGGGCAGAGGAGAGGCTCCTACCTCCCGGCCCGAGCCGCTCGGGAACGACCGGGGAGGGCATGTCTCAGGAGGGGTCGTCAGAGCCGCGGGCCCCGCCCCCACGGAGAGTAGGTCCGGGATGGACTTACCTCTCCGGGCGCCGGGCGACGCGTGGATCGCAGCTGCACAACCGGCGGCCTGGCGGGCGCACCGGCGCCGGACCTGCCGCTGAGGCGCCTGCGCCGCCGGAGCTTCAGCTCCTGGGCCGCCGCCGCCGCCGCCGTGATGCCGCCAACCCGGAAGCACCGGCGGCGGAGCGGACAGCGGGCCAACGCCGGACCACGTGGTCTGCGGAGATGCCCCCCGCGGGAGCGGCAGGGCGGGCTAGGGCGGGGTTTGTGGTTCCTGGGAGGTGCCGCAGGGACTGGCGGGGAGAATAGGGGGTGGGTCTAGTGTTTGCAGTGAATTGGGAGAGATGGATAGGAATGATGTTGTCGCTCTGCAACTGTGGGAGTTTTATATCATACTAGAGCTCCTTACCCAAGTCGCGGAAGCCCACTTTAAGGTCTCCAATGTGTGAAGAATAAATGAAATCTCTTTAATCCTTGTCCTCCGTCCCCTCTTCTTCCCCCACCCCTCCTCCATTATTGTTATTTGCTTTCTCAATGTTTTTAACATCTGCTTTCTGCCGGCTTCCAATGCCTTATTCTAGCAGTTCTCAAAATTTGCGCCCTATGGTATTCCAGAGAAATATGTGCCTGTGGGGAATAGAAAACCAACAGGGTTTTTGGAGTTTAGATTTTTGGGGGACAGAGGTGTGAGAAATTGGCTGTAAACTGGCAGTCTGCCCCCCACCCCTTGCTTGATTAGGTTGCAAAAGGCTCTTAAGCTGTGGTGCTAGATTGTTTACACTACCCCCCATGTTTCCGGAAAAGACTGGAGGCAAGTTTCTTCTATCCTTTGTTTGGTGTAAAGTTAAGATGATATGTATGGTGGGGGTTTTCTGCACTCAACACAATGAAGAGTAAAAAGAGAGAAATTCTTCAATGTATTGACAAGGAAATATGTGCCCAAACATTGAAGAAATCGCTAGGACACATCAGGCTCACGCTTCTCATAAACACAAGAATGAAAAAACTTAACACATTTGTGCTGGGACCCGCTGAATTTACTAAATGTTACTAAGAATAGATATATATATATAAAAAGATCACTTTTTTGTCATTTTTAAATTTTCTTACCCCTCTTTTTTACGAATTCTAAAATGCATAATTCAAAAAATGTAACATAAAATGTTTTTTTAATGTCAGAGTAAATTTAATTTTGTTGTATTTATTTCATTTAATTACCATAAAAGCATACTTGGACTTTATATTTTTTCTTTAATATTTGACTTAATTATTATAACATTTCTCAGAAATTTGTATATAGTGCACATACAATTATTTGTAGGATTTTAAATGTGACCCAACTTCAAAAAGTTTGAGAACCACTGCCTTATTCTAAGAGAGTGCCCTTGTCAGACTGATTTGGATACTGTGTGATCTTAGGCAAGTTACTTATCCTCTCAAATGTGTTTTACCTTACCTATAAGGGATAAACAAGATTGAGTACGTAATGAATTTAGTAAGTCTGACTTAATTCTTGTCTATTATGATGTAAATTATCATTATTATTCCTCAGACTTTCATATTCTTTCTTCAGTGGACTATAAGGGTTTCTGACTAGTCTTAGATGCAGTTCCCTCCAGTACACAGGGCTAGAGGAGATCTCTCCAAGCACAAATCACGTCCAGAGACTGGAGTCATTCCCCTGCTTAGCATCCATTGTGGCTCTTCTGTACCCTTCTGATAGAGACCAAGTTTCTTGATATGGTACAAGCCTCACCCAAGCCCAGTCACCTCCTGCTTCTCTCACCAACTATTTTAGCGTTTCCTCTCTCATTTATGCTTCACCAACACCTAACGGCCTATAACTTATTCACCCCCAGAAGATGCTTCTAGATCCACACCATGCCATCTACCACCTGCAAGATTTTCAAACTGGAGGTATAATTACCGGCCTGGTTTTTTAAAAATTTAACTAATTTTTAAAATTAAAATTAGTCCCTTTTTGAGGTTTCCCCTGTCTTGAATAGCCTCTAAATACCAGGATTTGTGGGGGGTCCAAGTTGGAATGGGGGGGGAGGCCCTTGCACACCAGCAGCAAGAGACGTCAGTCCGGTGGGTTGACTGCCCCATTGTGTTTTACCCATTGCGCCACAAGAATTGCAATAAAAACTCTGGTCCTCCACAGACCCTCAGTCCAACAGCTAAAGATGACTCACTGTGGAGTTAAGCCAGGTATTCTTACTCCCTCACTCGGTCACTAGAACACAAGTTCTGCAAGGAGATACTGGGTCTGGAGGATCTTCCAACATCAGCCACTCACAGTAGAAGCTAGCCCTTTTCTCAAAGCAATTTTGCATAGAATCCATGTTGACTTTTCTTTAGATATTTGTTACTGTTGTTTTTGGTTGAGGCTAGCTGGTCTACCTTCAACAGGTCTTCATAACTTTAAATCTTGCAGAGAAGGGTTTGGGTTGCCAGTCATTTATCCAACAAATAATTATTCAGTGCCAACTAAGTGCCAGGCACTGTATCAGGTGCTAGGACATAGCAACTAACAAGGCCCTTGCCCTCATGAAGCTTACATTCTCCTATGGGGAGGAAAGGAAAAGAAATACAAGTACACAAATAAATAATAAAATTTCAGAAAGTATTAAGTTTTATAAGTAGTGATAATGGCAATTGATAGTAAATGAAATTAAGATAGGGTTACATTTGAGCTGAGATCTAAATGAGATGAAGCCAGCTGGGTGAAGATCTGGAATAAGAATGTTCCTGGCAAGGGAAAAGCAAGCATAAAGGCTCAGAAACTGGAAATTAGCTTGGTACCTTTGAGGGACAGAGAGGCGTGTGTGGCTGGAGCACAATGAATGAAGGGGAGAATAGCAGGAGATGGATTGGAAGTAAGGTGGCCAGATCTTGCAAATAAAAACAGAACATCCAGTAAAGTCTGAATTTCAGATAAACAATAAATACTATATCATGGAATATTTTTATACTAAAAAAACCCCATGTGATTATCGGAAGTTCAGATTCAATTGAAAATATTGTATTTTATCGGGCAACCCTCATTGGAAAGGATGGCTGATTCTGACAACATGAGAAGTTAATATACTGCTCACAAAAATTAGGGGATATTTCAAAATGAATATGAAGTGATTAAATATTCCCTAATTTTTGTGAGCAGTATATTATGAAAAGCTTTTCCACAACACGATAGCTAGAAATGACAACAGAAAATGTATAACTGAGCTTAAAGTAAAGAAAATTCCAGGTGCCAAAAATTGAAACAATTAAAATCAGGGTAGTAAGCTAATCTTGGAGCCATGGAAATCCTAGGGACATTTTATTAAACCAGTACCTAGAAGCTTAGATTTTAATGAGTAACTGGGAACCAAGAGACAAAGCCTTTGGTGTGTCTGAAGTAGGGAATTGAAACAGAGAATCTCCCACAGAAATCAGTTTCTTTAGAAGGACTACAATCTCTTTGAAAGGGTAGACTAGAGAAACAAACACAAAAAATGCTTCCTGTTGTCAAAAGGAGATAACAAGAAATCATGTCTTTCCTGGCATTGGCTCCAGGTGAGGGGGGAAAATCTCTAAAAATTTGTGACCCGTCATAATTTTAAAGAGAACCAGACCCCCCAAAATCTTCCTAGAAATTAAAATGTGATCAAGGAAATTTTAAAATCAATGGATAAGATTTTAAAATAAATTCTACACACAACCATACAGAAAAATCCACATATAGAGAATTTGTGATTTAGAAGACAGATCTGAAGGAATTGCCTAGAAAACTAGTTTGGAATAAAGAGATGGAAAGTATGGAAGGAATGTTGAGAGATATGAAGAACAGAATGAGAATGATTTATTATATAACCTAATTGGAATTCCAGATACAGAGACTAATGAAAATGGGAAAGAAACAATATTTAAAGATAATGATGGGAATGTTCCAGAACTGGCACAAAACACAAATCTACAGATTTGAGAAGTATAACAAATTCCAAGAAGCCTAAACAAAAAAGAAATTCACAGCTAGATATATTGTAGTCAAACTGCAGAAAATCAAAGATGAAAGATCTTAAAAGAATATAGAAAGAAAATATTAATTACTTCTAAAGGAAACCTAGTTGCACTTACAGATAACTTCTTAACAGCAGCAGTAGAAGTCAGAGTCTTTCCTGGAATGGTATTTTCAGAGTTTACCTATATATTTCCATTTAAAATATTATGGCCACAGCAAAATTGAACAGAAGTACAGAGAGTTCCTGTGTACCTCCTGCTCCACACATGACTAGCCTCCTCTTCTATCAACCTTCAGCATCAGAGAGGTGTATTTACTGCAACTGACGAACCTACATTGATACATCATCACCCAAAGTCCATAGTTTACATTAGGGCTCATTCTCAGTGCTGTACATTTTATGGATTTGGACATAAAATGACATGTATAATGACATGTATCTACCTTTATAGTATCACACAGATTCATTTCACTGCCCTAAAAATCCTCTAAATTCTATGAATTCATACCTCTTTCCCTGCTAACCCTGGAAACCATTGATCTTTTTGTTGTCTCCATAGTTTTTATCTTTCCCAGAATGTCATATAGTTGGACTCATACATTATGTGTAGTCTTGCTTCAGATTGACTTTTTTTACTTATTAACATGCATTTAAGTTTCCTTCAGATAGTTCCTTCATTGCTTGATAGTTTATTTCTTTGTAGTGATAAAAATATTGCATTGTCTGGATATATGACAATTTATCCATTCAACTAATGAAAGACATCTTGGCTGCTTCCAAGTTTTAAAAATTATGACTAGTATTGCTATAAGCATCTTTGTGCAGGTTTTTATGTGGACATAAAATTTCAACTCATTTAGGTAAATACCAAGGAATGTTATTAATGAGTCATATTGTAAAAATATGCTTAATTTTGTAAGAAACTGTCAGAATGTCTTCCAAATTGAATGTACCATTTTGCATTTCCACCAGCAATAAATCAGAGTTCTTGTTCTACATTCTTGCCAGTGTTTAGTGTTGTTGGTATTCTGGATTTTGGCAATTCTAATAGGTGTGTAGTGGTATCTCATTGTTTTAATTTACATTTACTAATAATATGTTATGTGGAGGATCTTTTCATATGCTTATTTTCCATTTGCATGTCTTCTTTAGTGAAGTGTCTGATTGGGTCTTTTGCTCATTTTTGATTGGGTTATTTGCCTGAGTTTTAAGAGTTCTTAGTATTTTTTGAATAACAGTCCTTTATCAGATATGTCTTTTGCAAATATTTTCTCCCAGTCTGTGATTTGTCTCCTCATCCTTTTGACAGTGTCTTTTTTTGTTTTTCCTTTTATTTTCCTTTTTCTAAGTGAGATGAGGGAAGATAGAGAGAAAGACTCCCACATGCACCCCAACTGGAATCCACCCAGCAACCCTCATCTGAGGCCATGCTTGCAACGGAGCTATTTTTAGCACCTGCAGCCAAGGCTCCATGAAGACATCCTCATCACCCAGGCCGATGCACTCGAATCAATTGAGCCATGGCTGTGGAAGAAGAAGAGAGAAAAAGAGAAGGGGAAAGGGAAGGTGTGGAGAAGCAGATGGTTGCTTCTCCTGTGTGCCCTGAGAGGAGATTGAACCTGGGACATCCACATGCTGGGCCGATGCTCTAGCACTGAGCCAACCAGCCAGGGCTCTTGGCAGTGTCTTTTGCAGAGCAGAAGTGTTTCATTTAAATAAAGTCTAGCTTATCAATCATTTCTTTCATTATGCCTGTGGTGTGATATCTAAAAAGTCTTGCCACATTTAAAGTCACCTAGGTTTACTCCTATACTATCTTTCAGGAGTTTTATAGTTTTGCATTTTATATTTTGATCTGTGATTCTTTTTTTTTTTTTAATTTTTTTTTACAAGGACAGAGAGAGAGAGAGATAGGGACAGACAGACAGGAACGGAGAGAGATGAGAAGCATCAATCATTAGTTTTTCGTTGCCGTTGCAACACCTTAGTTGTTCATTGATTGCTTTCTCACATGTGCCTTGACCACAGGCCTTCAGCAGACCGAGCCACCCCCTGCTGGAGCCAGTGACCCTGGGTCCAAGGTGGCAAGCTTTTGCTCAAGCCAGACGGGTCCGCGCTCAAGCTGGCAAGCCCCGGGGTCTTGAACCTGGGTCTTTCGCATCCCAGTCCGACGCTCCATCCACTGTGCCACCACATGGTCAGGTTGATCTGTGATTCTTTTTTTTTTTTTAATTTATTTATTTATTCAGTTTAGAGAGGAGACACTGAGTGAGAGAGAGATAAAGAGAGAAAGGGGGGAGGAGCTGGAAGCATCAACTCCCATATGTGCCTTGACCAGACCAGTGCAGGGTTTTGAATCGGCGACCTCAGTATTCCAGGTGGACGCTTTATCCACTGCGCCACCACAGGTCAGGCTGGTCTGTGATTCTTTATTTTTCTTTTTAGTTAGGTGAGAGAAGGGGAGATAGTGAGGCTGCCTTTCGCATGCGACCAGGATCCACCTGGCAACCCCATCTGGTGCTGATGCTTGAGTACTGAGCTATCTTTAGCACCTGAGGCTGTTGTTGTGCTCTGATGGAGCTATCCTCAGCACCTGGGCCATGCTTGAATCAATTGAGCCACCGGATGTGAGAGAGGGACAGAGAAAGAAAGGGAAGAGGTAGTGGGGGAGAAGCAGATGGTCACTTCTCCTGTGTGCCCTTACTGGGAATTGAACCCAGGACATTCATACGATGGGCCAGTGCTCTATCCACTGAGTCAACATCCAGGGCCCTGTAATTCATTTTAAATTAATTTTTATGAAAGGTAAAAGGTCTATGTCTAGTTTCATTACTTTGCTTGTGGATGTCCAGTTGTTCCAGCAGCATTTGTTGAAAAGACTGTCTTTGCTTCATTATATTATATTTGCTTCTTTATTAAAGATCAGTTGACTATATTTATGTGGGTATATTTCTGGAGTGGCTTCTGTTCTACTGACCTATTTGTCTGTTCTTTTTACCAATTCAGTTACAGTGACTTTAGAGTAGGTCTTGAAGTTGGATAGTGTCAGTTTTCTGACTCAGTTCTTCTCCATCAATATTATGTTGACTATTCTGGGGTTTTTGCTTCTCTAAGTAAGCTTTAGAATTAGTTTGTCAATATCCACAAAATAGCTCATAAATTTTGATTGAGATTGCATTGGATATATAGATCAAGTTGGGAAGAACTGACATCTTGACAATATTGAGTCTTCCTATTTATGAACATAGACTATCTATTTATTTAGTTAATTCATCAGAGTTTTGTAGTTTTTCTCACATAGATATTGTATATATTTTGTTAGACTTATACCTAAGCATTTATTTTATTTGTTAGTATAACTGGATTGTGTTTTTATTTTCAAGTTCCACTTGTTCATTGCTGTTATATATGAAAGCAATTGACTGGCATATATTAACCTTATATCTTGCAACTCTGCTATGATCACTTATTAACTGCAGAAGGTTTAGTTGATTCTTTTGGATTTTCTACATAGACAATCATGTTATCTGTGAAGAAAGAGTTTTATTCTTCTTTCCCAATCAATATACGTTTTATTTCCTTTTCTTATCTTATTGCATTAGCTAGGACTGCCAGTATGATGTTGAAAAAGAGTAGTGAGAGGAGACATCCTTGCCTTATTTATGACCTTAGTGGAGTATCTTCTAGTTTCTCACCATTAGATACGATGTAAACTGTAACTTTTTGTAAATGTTCTTTATCAACTTGAAGCATTTCTCCTCTACTTCTAGTTCACTGAGAGTTTTTATCATAAATAGGTGTTGGATTTTTTTGCCATTTAACTATTTTTTATTTAGAAAATTAAATTTAATGGGATGACATTGATCAATAAGAATACATAGGTTTCATTTGAACTGTTGATTGTGTTGTGTGCCCATCACTCAAAGTCAAATAATTTTCCATCACTGTATAATTTGTTCCTCTTTACTACCATCCCCTTGGTAAGCACTTCACTTTTATCTATGTCCATGAGTCTCATTTTTATATCCCACCTATGTGTGAAATCATATAGTTCTTAGCTTTTTCTGATTTACTTACTTCACTTAGTATAATGTTCTCAAGGTCCATCCATGCTGTCATAAATGGCATATGTCATCATTTCTTATGGCTGAGTAGTATTCCATTGTATATATGTACCACATTTTCTTTATCCAGTCCTCTATTGAGAGACACTTTGTTTGCTTCCATGTCTTGGCCACTATGAATAATGCTGTGGTGAACATGGGGGTACCTGTGTCTTTGCATATCAATGTTTTTGAGTTTTTTGAGTAGATACCCAGTAGAGGTATTGCTGGGTCATATAGTAGTTCTATTAATTTTTTAAAGAACCACCATACTTTTTGCCATAATGGCTATACCAGTTTACATTCCCACCAACAGTGTATGAGAGTTCCTTTTTCTCCACAGCCTGTCTTATTGATAACAGCCAATCTAACTGGTGTGAGGTGGTAGCCCATTGTTGTTTTGATTTGCATTTCTCTAATAGCTAGTGAAGGTAAGCATCTTTTCATGTATCTGTTGGCCATTTGTATGTCTTCTTGGGAGAAGTGTCTGTTCAGGTCTTCTCCCCATTTTAATTGGATTGTTTCCTTGTTTGTTGCTGAACTTTGTGAGTGGGTGTGGGATTTTGTTAATGTTTTTCTGCATCTATTGATATGACTACATAAATTTTCTTCTTTAACTTGCTAATGTAATGGATTCATTGATATTTGAATGTTGGATCAGCCTTGTATACCTGGGATAAATTCTACTTGGTTGTGGTGTATAATTCTTTTTATGCTTGTTCGATTCTATTTGCTAATATTTTTGTTGAGGATTTAAGGGTCTATGTTCATGAGAAATACTGGTCTGTAGTTTCTTATAATGCCTTTGTCTGGTTTTGGTATTAGGGTAATGCTGGGTTATAGAATGAATTAGAAGTATCCCTTCAGTTTTTATCTTCTGAAAGAACTTGTAGAGACCTTGTATAATTTTGTCCTTAAGTGTTTGGTAGATTGCCTTTGTGAACCTCTCTGGGCTCAGTGCTTTCTATTTTGGTAGGTTACTATTTATTGATTCAATTTCTTTCTTTTTATTTTTATGTTTTCAAATGATAAGAGAAAGTTTATTTAGAAAGTTACAGAGGTAGTAAAACTGAGCCATAGAAGAAATGGGCTAAGGGAAGAAGTTACAGAGGCAAAAGGACCCTTGGAGTTTAGGAAAGTACACTGGAAAAGAAGATTGTAGCAGGCGTACTCTGAGGAGAGGGAAAAGAGGGCGGGAGAAAGAGAGAGAGAGAGAGAGAGAGAGAGAGAGAAAGAGTATTATAATTAATTTTTAAGACATGGTGTCTACATGTGGAGGGGAGAGATAGGCAAGTCTGAAATCCATACAGCAGACTGAAACCTCTCAGGCAGGAACTGCCATTGACAGTCCACAAGCAGAGTTTTGTTCTGATTCAATTCTTTTATAGATACAGGCCTATTCAGACTGTCTATTTCTATTTTTTACACCATAAAATTATCATAAAAAAGAAGAAAATAAAAGCTAAACAATTTGGACAAACAGAAACTCAAATCATTAACCACCAAAAAATCCCTCTATAGGAATGAAAATAACCCTAGGAGGAAAGTCTGAGGTGTAAGGCATGGTGAGAGAACAAAATAAACAGAAACATGAGGAAAGTCTAAACCAATACTAATTATGAAAAGATGGCCAGTCCTGACCAGATGGCTCAGTGGATAAAACCTCAACCTGGCACGCCAGGGGTCATTGGTTCCACCGGCATCAATGAATACACAACTAAACGGAACTAAGTGAAACATGTTGATGCTTGTCTCTCCCTCTCCATCTCCCCCACATCTTCTCACTCCCTTCCTCTCTCTCTCAAATCAATGGGAAACATTTTTTTTAAATGTCTAATTTGGATAGCAAACAAGTAGACCATATTTAAAATATTAAAGAAAAGTAACATGTAAGATGGGAAAGCTGGTGATTGGTATTAAATGCTTGAAGAATAGAGATATTGATTCCGTTCAGACTAAGTAGCAGGTTAAGAGTATAGTGACAGCCCCTCAATGGATATAAAATAGAATGCATAACTTTAAAAACTTTAGAGGACAAAGTGGAATTAAAAAGTTCTTAGTCAATGTAAAAGAAGGAACAAATAAAAAGGAATTGGAGATGTTGACAAGTTAGGCAGAGCTGGAGCATGTATAGTCTTTTTTGCTTTATTAGAGGTTTCCGGAGAAAGAAGACCAGTATCCACCCCGCATGCCCACTAGGGGTGATGCACTGCCCATCTGGGCACTTGCTCTGTTGCAACAGGAGCCATTCTAGTGCCTGAGGCAGAGGCCATGGAGCCATCCTCAGTGCCTGGGCCAACTTTGTTCCAATGGAGCATTGGCTGCAGGAGGGGAAGAGAGACTTAGAAAGGAGAAGGGGAAGGGTGGAGAAGCAGATGGGTACTTCTCCTGTGTGCCCTGGCCAAGAATCGAATCTGGGACTTCCACACATGGGGCAGATGCTCTACTACGGAGCCAGCTGGCTAGGGCCAGATTTATGGTTTATTTTTGAAGTAATTCTCTTTGACAAGACCTGCTGAGAGAGTAGATGTGGGGAGTGAGGGAAAAAAATCAAAGTGGATTTCTAGGTTTGGGGCCAAATCAACTGAATGTATGATATTAATCCTTAACTGATCTGGAGGAAAACTGGGAGAAGAGAATTTGGGGGGATAACAAGTGGGGGATGGATGTATTAAATTTGAGATGTCAACTAGATAACCAAGTAAATATACACAGTAGGCAGTTATAGGTAAGAGTATGGAATTCAGAGGTGAAAACAGAATTTGAGATATTAATATTGGATTTATCAGCATATAGATTAAAAATTATAAGGTCACTTACAGGGTCCATATTGATAGATAAAAGGGCTATCCAGACTTTTTCTATTCTCTCTCCAAATCTAATGTCTACACTTCTCACTTTTGGCCCTGAGAGGCAGCAAGGACTTCATCAGAGCCCAGTACCTACTGACTTCTGGATGGTTTGGGTCAATGGATAATGTGGCAGGAGTTTGAAGGAAGGAAAGCAGAAGTTCTTGGAGGACATTTGTCATTCTGAAGGGCATCAAAGACATCCTTGCAATCTGTGATGGTTAACTGATAACTGTAGCTGGAAGAAACTGTAATCCAAAGCTCATTATGACTTAAATGAATTTGAGGGGAACAGAAGGGTAATTGACAATGTTCAATGCCAATAGGGCATTTTTATAGGGATCATAAAGTATTTTATAGAGATTTTATAGCACTAATTCAATAATGCTCCAGTTTCTAAGCCCATTTCTGTTGATTTTATCATGGAATATATTATACAAAATATATCTAAAACAGGCTTCTAGTTTTTAATTAACATTGTTAAAATTATAAGGGATGAAAGATAACATAATAACCTGAAAGACATATGTTAAGTGAAATAAGCCAGACAGAGAAAGACAAATACTATATGGTATTACTCTGTGGTAGTTCAGAATGAGTCTGCTCAAGATATGCCTCTGTGGTTTGTGTATTATTTTGAGCTAAAGAAAACCAAGACCCTGCAAATTCAAGAGAAACACCTGCTACCCCTCCCATGAACAACTACCTAGAAGAATTTAAATTATAATAAGAGTTATCAGAAATATATTTTATGACCTATATATAGGGCAGGGAAAACTTCTTTTTTTTAATTTTATTTTATTAACACAGTATTTATTTGTCTTCCCTCTGTCAAACCCTGAGCCAACCACTTTCCCCAGGCTGCCTGGGGAGGTATAGGAAAAGGAACATATAGGGCAGGCAAGTCACGGGAGAAAGAACTATGGGAGGTGGAGACAGCTCATTCACATGGCGAAGAGGATGAGAAAGGCCACCATCAGGCAAAAGAGCCCCATGGCCTCCGAGAGGGCAAAGCCCAGAATGGCGTAGGAGAAGAGTTGTTGCTTCAGAGAAGGGTTCCTGGCATAACCAATGATGAGGCTCCCAAACACAGTCCCAATTCCAGCCCCAGAGCCTGCCACCTCCACTGTGGCAGCCCCAGCCCCAATGAACTTGGCTGCTGTATCAATGTCCCTTGAAATGGCGCTGGTCTGGAAGCTGCGGCTAGAAATAAGTGAGGTCAGGGGACATGGGGCTGCCCAGCTGCCGAGGCTCTCATCTGTCAGTGTCTCTGGTCGGTTCGGCACCATTGCAAACAGTGACCGGGTCAGCAGCTGAGAGGTGTTCCTGACCAAGGAGGGGGTGGAAACAAACTTGGTGCAGGCGTACATTTTCAGGGGATGAGGGGCTGTGGCAGGAGCTGTTCCCACTGCAGAGAAGACCGAGAGAAAACTTCTAATTACTGTATTGCATATCTGCTTTTTTTTTTGTCTAGTGAATGGTCTCCCACTCTTGTGAAACTCTAAGGAGTCTTACCTCATCCTTAGCTCAAAGTATCATTTATACCTCATTTTAGCTTGCTGTTCTTGACTCTCTCATGTATATGGGGTTCCCATGTGTACATATGTAATTAAATTTGATTATTTTTCCTTGTTAACTTGTCTCAAGTAGATTCAACTATTAGACTAGCCAAAAAGAAACTTGAGGGTAGAGGAAAGTTCTTTCTTTCTCCCAAACTTAGATGTGGAATCTAATTTTTTAAAAATTCAAATTCATAGACGTAGAGTAGTATGGTAGTTGCTAGGGGCTGGGGAGTGAGAGAAAAATGGGGAGATATCAGTCAAATGGTACAAACTTTCCATTATAATATGAATAAATGTACACCAGGGTGACATAGTTAATAATACTGTACTGTATACTTGAAATTCGGTTCTGAAGTATTCTTACTAAACACACACACACACACACACAGTAACTATGTGAGGTGATGGATGGGTTAATTAACTTGATTGTGGCAAATATTTCAGTGTATACTTACATCAAAATCACCATGTTGTATATTTTAAGTATATATGATTTTATTTGTCAATTATACCTCAATAAAGCTGAAAAGAGCTAAATCACTAATTTTAGAGATTAAGAAACAAAAGCTCAGAGAAACTGAGATTCACCTAAGAATATACAGGTTGCATTTTTTATTTTTTAAAGAACCAATCTCGCTACTTCACATTCTAGATTTCTTATGCTGCTGCTGCAAATTGATAATCTTATTTTTTAAATCTCATGCAAATTCAGTAAGTTTTCCACTTTTGTGTACTTGATAATGTCATGTAAGACTCTAAAATTTCATCCTTCTCAAAACTCTAGGTGATTTCTAATTACAAATAACATATAAAGCATATGTCCTTGAGTGTACGAGACGACTGTGCACCAGTATAAACGGCAGTTGACTGCAGAGCAAGGGTTAATAGGAGACAGGAGATCTTGGAGTGTGTTGGCCATGGAGAGACCCTGGCCTGGGTTACCCAAGTGCATGTATGCAGGATTCTTGGAGGAATGCCTGCAAGAACCAAATGTACTTTGTGATTGATAAACTCTGAAATTCTGACTCCTCTTGTGTCCTTGTTCACGAAAAGAAACAGTAGATGTGAGGGTTGGGGATGAAACGGATGGGAGAAACGGCTTGTGTAACTTTCTAGTTTTAACTGCTGAGCTATGACTTTTGGAACTCAATAAATATGCAGAGGTGCTGTTTCTTGGGGCTGGATCCGCCTAAGCGTTCCAGTCCTCTGCAGGTTGTACATATCATCCGGTGTGTCTTTTGCCTCGCAAGTCCCAACCGTAAAGAAATTTGTAACACTTGAGTACTTAAGAAAAAGAAAAGGGGCAGCCAGTTAGTTATCTCAAAATCCATTTATTTTGTTGGAAAAATGATAAAGTAACTTATGTTTATAAAGTTTACAAGTAATTCTTTATTTCAAAAGTGTAACCAATATCTGTTTTATTGATATCAATGTTAATTTTGTTTCTTGAAGCTTTCTAACATTTACTGAGTAATTTTCTTTAATAGAGACAGTCTTTCCTACTGAAAATGTTAAAAAGGAAAATGAACAATAGATTTACTAAGTAAAATGAATTATCTAAATATTCTACACGGAATAACCATTTTGTTAAAGCATTACATTTCAGGCAAAGAGCAAAATCTTTATATGAAAACTTATGCTTACAGAAAAGCATAAGCCCTGGATGGCAGGGCTTTGGGACTGAGGTCTGGCACATCACTCAGCAGGGAAAAGGACATCACAGAGGGCTGATTTTTCAATCTATTTTCTTCCATGCCTTTCATATAACTCTCAAGATTCTGGTTGTAGTTGCCCAAGCAAACTATTCATTCACTGGGTCTATATTTCTAAGAGAGAGAAAGGTCTGTAATTTATAATCAAAGTCAATGGCTCTAAACTGAGGTTCCTTGTATTTTCTGGTCATCTTGGCACCCAGGTATGTAATGAGTTCACATCTCTCTATAAACTGCTCCATCTTCTTCTTAAACCTTTTCCTTGTATATTCAGAACCTTTGGGATTAAAAGCTGTAGAAAATTTTACAGATTTGTGAATGTTTTCTGTTAGGTTAGTAAATCATTAAATTACAGATAAAGAGAACTCTGGTGTGTGTTTGTGTGACTAAGCTGAGAAAATACCCAAATCCCAAGTAAAATTTAGGGATTATTCTATTTTGGATCATAATTGCCTTTTCACCTTCCTGTATGAAATGAATTTTTGAGAGCTGACTATATTATTCAGAGTCCCTGCTTTAAGAACTAGAAATTCAGTTTTGGTATTTTTAAAAAAATACTTGCTTGCATGCATGTGCTCACACACACACATACAGAAACACACCATTCAAGATACCAACGCAGCTCAAGAATCCTGTTTATCACATTTACTATAGTGTTCAATTACTTTTAAGTAGTATATCATAAAAAGGCATACCTTTCAGATGAAATGCTATATAGAGTAGTGCAGATTTCTTTATACTTAAGAAGGGAAATTTGGGCTTTAAGCATCCTACTGCAGTCATTGCTTTAATTAGAGAAGTCGCGACACCCTGCAGGTAGGGAACAAAGCCATGTGTATATTTGAATTTGATTTATTTTCTCAGTGGTAAATAGATAAAGAGTTTATTCTTTTTCTCTGATAGCCTCCTGGGGTTTGGAATGGGGCTTATAAAGATGGTTAGATGACCACTTAGCCAACAGAAAAGAAAGCCAAAATATGTTTGATTAGGAAAAATGAAAATTACCAAGTGGGTTAGTGCCAGCCAGGTAATGGATACGTGGGCTTCATTACATAATTCTGTTTTTCTACATTTTACATAGCAAAAGGTTAAAAAAAGAAAAATGGGGACACTGAGCTTTGAATGGTCTTGGCTCCTCTCTGTCTCCATTGCTCGGAATGGGCCAGACTGCCTCCCACTGTCAGGACCCCTAGCCACCTGACAAGGGCTTTCAGAGACCACAGAGATCACTGCAGTCAAGATTCTGGAGCCCTGAGCAGGCAAAGGAGGTGTGAGACCCTCCTGCTGAAAGGTGACCTTGATGAGAATACACTCTCTGGGTGAGCCTCATCTTGCATTTTGATATTAACCAGATTGAAGACCAAATGTCTAGGAGAGTTGGAAAAAACAAAGTGGTTAAGAACTTTTCTGAGAAAGGTATGAGATTGTGCCCTGGGCATTTATTTTACAGAATTAATAACTGGTTAGCTACTGTTAAGCTTCACTATGTTTGAAAAGTTATATTTAGATCAATAAAATGTGGCTACACTAGACAGCTTTAGTGACACTATAAATCAACTCTGAAGCAGGAAATAGACCTTTCAGACACTGTATGTTTCAAAATAAGAAAATGTTTTACAGACACTGAAATTCAAAATACAAATCAAACTGCATGTCAAATGTAAACAATTTTATGACAATCTATCCTCTCTTCACTTTAATGCAGGTATTTGGGAACTATTTCACACATCTTATTTTCATAACCAACCATAAACAAAATAGGTTAAAAGTGGATCTGCAACTTAAAATCAGAAAACTCTGCTTTTAATTTCATTGTTACCAAAATAAATGTTACCATTAAAAAGGAGATCCTTGTATTCTTCTAATGTGTGTTACACACACACACACACACACACACACACACACACACACACACACACTCATGCAGCTTAACCTGTTCCAGATATCCAGGCAAAGGAAGACTAGTAAGGTTTATTGGTTCCTTTAACGGGGGAAGTTTGTTTGGAAGCTTCTGATTCCAGTATTTCTGTGGCAACCTAAAAACACAAAGTTCATTAGATATGAATGCTCACAGATATACTCAGTGTGTGTGTGTGTGTTTGAGACAACTGAAAAATGAAGTCCACTCCCAGTTTTCTCCACTGGAGAAATGATACAAGTGGGAAGACTGCGGCTCCTAGAAACTCAGGACCATCATGTTCCCCTTGGTCCCTAGCCCTGCTCGCCTAGTCTCAGTTTTCTTATTTTTCACAGCAACTATATAAAATTTTCTTTATTCTCTTCAAACTTATAACTCCCCCCAACAAACGCCTACATATATACCATGCTATACAAAGAGATGATACCTAAAAGGGGCTTCCTCAACTGCTTACCATCAGCAAAGCTCCAAACAGGCTCCTGTCTCCATGGCAAAGCTTATCACCTATCTATGACCAGTCTCCATCTACACGCTGGATCACCACCTAATCCTCGTCCCAGATATCTTATTATAGCATTTCTCTCTCCCTCTCACCTTTGGCATTTCCTTCCCATGCATTGGAAGTTCCAATGCATCTAGATGCATCTGCTTTTAAACATGCTCAAACCTCTCCCATTGGAAACAACAACAAACCAACAAACAAAAACACCTTCAGTCTTACAATCTCTCCTTTTTTTGTGTGTGTGTGGCAGAGACAGGGAGAGTCAGAAAGAGGGACAAATAGGGACAGACAGACAGGAAGAGAGAGAGATGAGAAACATCAATTCTTCGTTGCGGTTCCTTATATGTTCATTGATTGAATTCTCATATTTGCCTTGACCGGGGGGCTACAACAGACTGAGTGACCCCTTGCTCAAGCCAGCAACCTTGGCCTCAAGCTGGTGAGCCTTGCACAAACCAGATGAGCCCGTGCTCAAGCTGGTGACCTTGGGGTCTTAAACCTGGGTCCTCCACATCCCAGTCTGACACTCTATCCCAGGGGTTGGGTACCTTTTTGGCTGAGAGAGCCATGAACGCCACATATTTTAAAATGTAATTCCGTGAGAGCCATACAATATGTTTAACACTAAATACAAGTAAATGTGTGCATTTTATGTAAGACCAACACTTAAAGTACAATAAGTCTTTGAATTCTTTTTAATAATGTGGCTGCATGGTTTTGCTGATGGCTTTGTAGTCTAGTTGATATGTGGTGAGGTTAAGCTTCATGCAGGCGTTGAGAACTCCATCTGCTAAACGTGATCGTAGGTTGGTCTTAAAATTCTTTAGATGTGAGAAAGACTGCTCACATGCATACATAGAGCCAAACATTGTCAGTACTGCAGTGTGTGGTATGTGACAGGAAGTGCATTCCAAGTTTTAACAATCAGCTGGTCTGTGGGTTGAAGTTTTTTCATTTCTCCCTACTTGTGTTTGCTTGCCAACTCTGCTTGCTGTTGTGCAAGTCTTTCCAAATCTTCATTCAGTGACTTGAACTTATTCACCCACATGTCTGAGGCCTTCAGGTCAGCAGCATGTAGCTCAGAATCTCTGACGGAGACACCAGGGATGTATCTCAGGTCGGCATTGTCCACTGCACGCTCTTGTGGATGGGTGATGAACTTAAAAAGATGAGTGCGCTCACAAAATTCTCCAAAGTGCACTTTGAATGACTGCAGGAGATTAGATGCGAAGCCCGCTAGCTGTTGGAGATTGAGATGTTGAGCAGGGTCACTTGCTGTGCATGCATCTTTAAACTCTCCCAGTTTTTAAAAGTGTAGTAAATGACCTGTTTCAATGTAGGCGATGAAGAGTTTCAGCCTGTTTTCAAATGCAAACACTGCTTGTTGAAGGGATAAGACTGTATTTCCAACACCTACATTTTCACATTGAGCTGGTTCAGATGTTCAGTTATGTCCACGAGATAGTAGAACTTCAGGAGCCACTCAGTGTTAGCTTACTCAGGATGCTCAACATTTTTCATTTCAAGAAAAGTCCGGATTTCGCTCAGACAAGCCGCAAAATGGCTGAGCACCTTCCCTCTTGACAACCAACGCACATTGCTGTGCAGAAGCAGACCAGGATAATTATTCCCAACTTCATCCAGCAGTGTTTTAAACTGGCGATCATTTAAAGCTTGGGCAACAATAAAGTTGACCACCTGAATGACCAGCGACATCATCTCACCAAGCTGCTCGCCACACATCTGAGCACAAAGCATCTCTTTTCATGTTCACGAAGAAGCGCTATGAATCCTCTGTTTTTCCCCACCATGCATGGAGCACCATCAGTACACACCGAAATAAGTTTTTCCATCGGTTGATTTTTTTCTTGAGCGAACTCAGTGAAAGACTTGAACAAATCCTCCCCTCTTGTTGTCTCTTTCATAGGCAAAACAGCAAGACTTTCCTCACACAGTGTGTCACCGACAGCATACCTTGCAATCATGCTGAGCTGGGATAAATGGCTTATGTCTGTTGACTCATCCAAAGCGAGAGAAAAGAATGGTGCTGCATTTATGTCCTTCACTTGTGTTGCCTCAATTTGATTTGCCATCATGATGGTATAATCATGAACAGTTCTTGCCGACAGTGGCATGTCTTTTATTCCTTTGATTATCTTGTCTTTATCTGAAAAGTCGTCAAAAAGTTCATTGGCAACATCAAGCATGAATGTTTTGGCATACTCCTCATCTGTGAATGGCTTTCCGTTTCTCACAATTGCTAAAGCATCAGCAAAGCTAGCTGAATTCCAGTCACCTTGTTGGGTCCAAACACGAAGTTGCTGCTGACTAGCTTGCACTCTGCAAAGTAGCTCTTGACATGCTTTCTTCCTGATGTCCCCCGCCGGATATTTTGATGTAAATGTAGTATGGCGTGTGTCGAAGTGTCACTTTATATTTGACCATTTCATCGATGCAATTTTATCATTGCATATTAGACACACTGCAGAACCTGTTCTCTCCACAAAGGCAAATTCCTCTGTCCATTCCTGCTGAAAAGTATGAGACTCTTCATCTTTTTTCTTTTAGCCATCTTCTTCGTCAAAAGGGTTTTTTGCAATTAGCTAGCTGACTGCTTGATTAAAAGGAGGGAAGTTTACTTCCTGACCTCACAATGACCCATGTTCATTACGCATTATCCAGGAAAAATTTTTTGTTGTCCCAGAGGACAGCTGTGATACCCATAACTATGAACATAAGCGGTAGGAAATGAATGGATTGTAATACATAAGAATGCTTTATATTTTTAACATTATTATATTTTTTATTAAAGATTTGTCTGTGAGCCAGGTTCAGCCATCAAAAGAGCCACATCTGGCTCATGAACCAGGTTCCCGACCCCTGCTCTATCCGCTGTGCCACCGCCTGGTCAGGCCGGTCCTGCAATCTCATATCTCTTCCAGCAACTGATGTCTTTCACTTTTACAGTTAAACTTCTTCAAACAGTGTGCTCCCGTACAGACCACAGAATACTGCACACATTCTATCTGCAGATGTGATTTGATCTATACAATACTTTTAAAAAAATTTTTGAATTAAGCAAAAACATTTAAAAATCAGAAAACAAATAAATTTGGTTTCCAACTTCTTGTGAATAACAGAAATGTCTGGCAGCAGATACTCATCTACCCTTTAGCTGGGGCTTGTGTGGTCTGAAGCACAGCAGCCCCCACCACTTCCTGTTGTTTCACATCCAACCTGTTTCCCTCACTTATTTCACCCTCCTGCACTGTAGACACCTGTATTTGTAACCTCTGGACCACAGGCAAGGTCTTAATTTCATCACTTTGTACCCACTCCTTGGCACTCTGTAATTGGCTTTTCCTCACCTCACTCAACTGAAACCATTCTTGCCAAGATCACTGATGACCTGTTATAACAGAAACTGACACACTTTTCAAATCTTGTCTTGCTTCAACTCTAAGCAGCATTTAAACCTGTTGGCCATACCCTCCCAGAGACTCTCTCCCCTTCACTTCCAAGCCTCCTTTCCTGGTTCTCCTTTTCATTCTCCCTGTAAGCTCTTCTTCCTTTTCATTCTCCCTGTAAATTCTTCTGATATTGTTTGTCAGTGTTTCTCAGGGCTCCTCCTAAGCCCACTGTTTTTTCCACATTACTCTTCATGAGCGACCTCAAACATGCTCTATTATTTTGGACAGGGTTACTCCAACAGCCCCATAACTGGTCTTCCTGCCCCCAATCCATGATCAGTGTTCCATTGATGATCTCTCTCCACAGCATATTTGATTACAGCACTCAAAACCAGTCAAGGTATTCAAATTGCCCATTGAATCAAGTCCAAATAATTTGTGGTGATTTTACTCGACCTTCCACCGTCAGGCCAGCTCACCATCTCCAGCCTCACCTTTTGCTCTCTTCCCTCTCCACCTCCGTCTAGCCATGCTGAATTTCTTGCATTTCTGTGATTGCCTGGGCCAGGTTTGTAGCTCCCTCTGCTTAGAACCTGTCCCTTTTCCTTTCATCTACCCAATTCCCACTCTTCATTCAGATCTTACATAAACAGACAATCTAGTCAGACTTTTGGGCTACACTTTCCCAGAACTCCTATTTAGTGCATTTCCCTACCCTAAACTCTATCACATTCTCCTTTCTTATCAGAAAGTCTATTTTACCTCTGAGCCTCAGGTTTTGGTACAGCAGGAACTAGTCCTTGTTTACCATCATAATGTGTATATATATGTATTTGTATATATATATGTGTATGTATGTATGTACCCACACACATATATACCCCAGCATTGTGTCCTAAACATAGAAGATATTCAAGAAATATGTAACTTAGTGAATGATCTTACCTCAAAAATTTCTGAAGTTTTTCATTACTCTCACAAATATATATATGACCACGATATTCTAAAGCATACTGAATGTTACCGGGTACGAGAGCTTCATATCTGGAAGAGAAAAAATATATATAGTATAATTAATATGCAGTACTGTGTAATTAAAATGTTAGAATGCTTTATTTTTCTACCAATGCAACTCAAGGAAGAAATAGATTATCTTCCGGTTAAACAACAGTGACCTTCTGACCACAATGTTAAGGTTGTTAGATGAACCACTTATCTCGAGTAAAGATACCATCTTGTACTTCCATGAGAACCTACCTTTGATTTCCATCCTGATAGGTCACTGGACAGTAGCCCTGGAGCTCAGCACACTTAGGGAATTGTTTCTTCAGCTCTGACAGCGTCAGCCTTTTGGGGATCATGTCGGCAGATGGGAGTGGATGAGGTGCCAATGGAGGCACATATAATTCTGGGTTTTCCAAAAATTTCTATAAAGGAAGGATTATAGCAATAAGATAATTTAAAACAGGAATACCATAGCAGTCAAAAACCCACTGAGGTTCTCCTGGTATTCACCCCATTGTCAGTAGCAATGTCTGGTCCCTCAAACCATCTGAGATCTGCTTTCAGAACTATAACCCCTTCCCCACTGGAATTTCCTTATAGTAATACTGGCAAGTGATAGCATTATCCATTCTCACAAAAATATTTGTTGAATGCCTCCCACGTGCTGGGCACCTGATGTGCCTGCCGACCTGTCTTCCTGCTCTGCAGTATAACTAACTGGTTGCATGTCCTTTGCTAGCTTCAGTTGTCACTATAAAATGGAGGGGGCAGACCAGGTACATGATCTCCAATGTCACTTTGGTTTTTACATTCTGTGATTATCATTTAAAAAAGCAGAAAGAAACAAAATGGTTCCCATTTAAATAAGCAGAAAGAAGCAAATGTCTCCTCAGTTAAATAATAAAAAAACTCTAATTCTTTAAAGGCATCTGTTTAGTTTTCAACTAACAACCTTTTTATGTCATCAAATTATGGGCATTATAATATTAGAACAAATCTTTATTCTGTTCCAAACAGAAATATAAGGTGTACAGAGAATTCTAGTGATGGGGGAAAATTTAAAGCACAGGAACTATTGCTTTATTTATACTGACTTTGACTCCCCTCTGCACTCTTGGAGCTGAATCCCCTGGAAGCCTCGCTGAGGGCTGAGCCTTGATGTTCAGCAAGCATCCCCGCCATTGCAGAAGCTCCCTGCTGGGTCTCCCTGCCTGGTAAGCTGGCCCAGTCTGAGAGCCCATTACTGACCCGAACTTCTACTTTGTGCTAGAATTTGTTTTGGGATGCAGTCTCAGGACTGGCCTCTGAGTCACCTCATTGGTCCCAGAGCCACCTTTCAATAATGGGGCTCCTGGTTTCCAGTTCCCAGGTGTTCACAACTATGCTCACACTTTCCTGTTATATTTGATGAATTCTCAGACAGGAATTTTCTTTCCCTAGTAAATATTTGGAGTTAGGAATAAACTTACATTCAGTTTTTCCTGAGAACTCATTTTATAATAATGCCCTCTGAACTCTGCTGCAAATTCCAAGGAGTCAGTGTCAGAGCAATCAACTAATTCATATGATTCTGCCAGGCTGACAGGGCAGAACTGGCCGAATTCACCCACGTGAGAAAGCAGTTCTAGAGGTGTGATGCATAACTTGTCAATGCAGGCAGCTTTCCCTATTATTAACAGATTAACTATTATTATATGCACATTTTTTTCATAGAAAACAATGATTTTTTTAAAATTAAAATAACTTCAGTTACACAGTATTATACAAATTTCCATATAGGGTAAAAAGTAAGTTTCTCTTCACACCTCTGTCCTCACAGTACCGCCAGGAGGTACTCAGTGTTGTTTGCATCCTTTTCAGACTTTTTTCTATACAGTTGCATGTACATATGTGTATTTTTTTGCATATAATATATATGCTTATGCCACTGTTCTGTAAACCTTATTCTGCACCTTGATTTTATTAGTTGTGGTCTTTGACATTTTTCCAAATCAGGTTATATGATTTGCCTAATTTTTCAAATTAATGAATAGTATTCTATTGTATAAATATACATATAGTTTACTTAATCAATTATTTGTTGATGGATATTTTGGTTGCTTTTAATTCTTAGCTATTATAAATCATATGTTACTAACAATATATACACATATATATGTACATATACATACCCACTCACACATATACATATGCTACATATTTTTAATTTTCCTGTGGATAGATTTTAGGAAGTTCAAATAGTTGTTGACATCGTTACTAATACAACCTTCCTCTGTACCCATATACCACTCAAGAGAAGTGAAGAAACATTTACCCAAAAGTGACTAGTTTATCCTAAGGAGTCTATTTTTAAAAAGAGAGAGCCCAAGTTTCTTTAATTGACAAGTTTAAGAGTTTTCTCCCCAATACTTCACTGGAATGGGGGCTCAAAAATCAATATGAGATATTATAGAAAATAAAGTTACTTTTTTATTCATCTCAGTTATAACAAGTAAATTTTGACCCCAATATATTTTGTTAATGGTAACTTTTACCAGTAAAGGTTTTAAATTGTTTTTAGTATGCCTGCGAAGACTTTACTTCTTTTTTTAAAAAAAATTTTCTTCTATTTTTTTAAAATAATTTTCTTTAAAGACTTTATTTATTCCATTTTTTTTTTCAGAGAGGAGAGAGAGAGAGAGAAGGGGGAGAAGCAGGAAGCATCAACCCCCATATGTCCCTTGACCAGGCAAGCCCAGGGTTTCCAACCGGCGACTTCAGTGTTCTAGGTTTATACTTTATCCCACTGTGCCACCATAGGTCAGGCATGCCTGCAAAGACTTTAAATTAACTATGAAATTATGAAGCAGTTATGTGATAATATAAACACATAAAATTTATCCTCAGGATCAGAGTGATGTGTCTACAAACCAAGAAATGCAGAGGATTCCTGGCAACACTAGAAATTGAAAGACATAGAACAGATTTTCTCCTGGAGCCTTCAGAGATTTTGGTCCTGCCAATGGTTTGATTTTGAGCTTCTAGCCTTCAGAATTGTAAGAGAATCATTTATGTTGTTTAAGCCACCCAGCTTGTAGTACTTTGTTACAGCAGCTTTAGGAACATAAAACAGTTATAAAAGACTGTGATGTCTTTTTCCTTGTCTTTTTTCCTTCCTTCCTTCCTTCCTTCTTTCTTTCTTTCTTTCTTTCTTTCTTTCTTTCTTTCTTTCTTTCTTTCTTTCTTTCTTTCTTTCTCTCTTTCTTTCTTTTCAGAGACAGAGAGAGAGAGTCAGAGAGAGGAATAGATAGGGACAGGCAGACAGACAGGAACGGAGAGAGATGAGAAGCATCAATCATCAGTTTTTTGTTGTGGCACCTTAGTTGTTCATTGATTGCTTTCTCATATGTGCCTTGATGAGGGGGGGCGGCTACAGCGAACCGAGTAACCCCTTGGTGAGCCTTGCTCGAACCAGATGAGCCCGCGCTCAAGCTGGCGGCCTCGGGGTCTCAAACCTGGGTCCTTCCGCACCCCAGTCCAACGCTCTATCCACTGTGCCACTGCCTGATCAGGTCTTGGCATTCTTTCTAGCCTTCTCAGCTGTTCACTTGATAAAGCAAGCTGCCATGTTGGAAAGGTCCATATGGCAAGGAAGTGAAGGTGGCCTCTGGCCAAGAGCCAGCAAGGAACTGAGGCCCACAGTCCAACAATCCTCAAGGAACAAAATCTTGGCAACAACACAGAGTAATGCTCTCAGTTAAGTCTTCAGATGAGACTGTAATCCTGGTAAACACCTTGATTGTAGCCCTGTGAGAGACCCTGAAGTTGAGGATCCAGTTAAGCTGTGCCTGGATTCCTGACCCACAGAAATTGTGTGTGTTGTTTTAAGCTGCTAAATTTTGGAATAATTTGTTACACAGCAAATAGACAAATTAATACACTATTCCATCTATTTAAGCACAGAGATAAAAAGGCTAAGAAGCTCCAATACCCCTTTCCTACAAAGAATATTACAGTAATACTATAATGGTGTAATATTATTCTGAAGTATTATAATGTATGGTATTGATATATTATGTGGTATTATTGAAGTATATATTATTATATAGTGCTATAATATTATACTATATGGTACTATATTGTTACAATACTATATATGCCTAGGTTACTCTTTAGCTCAGATGTGCTGAACCTCACCAATCCTAACAGATTAAGTAATTTAGAATCACCTGACTTCAAGTCCTAAATGACACATATATCTCTTTTTCTGATTCTTGGGATATCCTTGATGACATCTGGCAATGTCTGTATATTGTATTCTGGAACGTGGCAGAACCTTGTTCCACCCCATTAGCAGAGTAAACCTTGACCCCAGTTGGGATGGATCATTGAATAGCATACAAAAGATATGTAAAATGAAAAAAATCAAAACTAAATTCAAAGACTTGGGCACACAAGCTAGATGATCAGGTACAAGTTGAAGCAGAAGAGCAGGAGGGAAGACTTTAATTAGATTAAACTATTGAGGCAGACACAAGTATATTGGGAAAATGTAGTGGATGCCATAGTGCCCCACCCAGATCTCTTTTCAGGGTTCACACACCCATCCCCTCGCTGCTGGGAACATCAGTGCTGATGGCTCAGAGCTGCACTGGGAATTGCTTCTATGTCACAGATAATACCTCTCAGGAGAGGAGCCAATGGGAGCATATAAAGCCTGGCTCCTCTCCTCAATTTGAGAAATTCTAAAAATCCATTCCAGCTTCAGTGTCCTCCTCACCTCCCACCATAGGATCTGCTGGGGCTTCTGTTTCCACTTCACTTCAGTTTAGTTTTTCTCTCTGCCCAGTTCTTCTGTCCGCACTCCCCACAGGGGGGGACTCCTGATTAGGGTTGGCAGATTAAATACAGTATGCCTAAAGCAATATTTGGGGTATACTTATACTAAAAAATTACTACTATTATTATTATTTTGTATTTTTCTGAAGTGAGAAGCAGGAAGGCAGAGAGACAGACTCCTGCAAGCGCCCAACTGGGATCCACCTGGCAAGGCCACTAGGGGGCGATGCTCTGCCCATCTGGGCCCTTGCTCTGTTGCAACCAGAGCCATCCTCAGCGCCTGAGACGGAGGCCACAGATACATCCTCAATGCTCAGGCCAACTTTGCTCTAACGGAGCCTTGGCGGTGGGAGGGGAAGAGAGCGATAGAGAGAAAGGACAGGGGGAAGGGTGGAGAAGCAGATGAGTGCTTTTCCTGTGTGCACTGGCCAGGAATCGAACCCAGGACTTCCACACACTGGGTCAACCTACATTCTACCACTGAGCCAACCATCCAGGGCCTAAAAATTATTTGTTGTTTATCTGAAATTTAAATTTTAGTGGGCAACCTGTATTTTTATTTTCTAAATCTGGCACATCTACTCCTGGGACTGCTTTTTGATGAAGCTTCTGCACATAATTTTTCATCTTGAGTCTTTTTCCTGAGAACCCAATCTAAGGCAAGGAGGGTGAAATAAAGTAACAGGAAAATAAATGAGGCACCTGTTTTGCTTTCAAAGTCTGTTGTCGGATATTTTACTAGTGTGATGCTACCCAAAACTTATTGGGAGTAGGTTTCTAAACACTCAGTTCTTCCCTCCCTTGCATGGTAATCTTTACACCTTTTAATACTCAGGTGAAAACAAATTCTCAGTCTGCAGACAAACAGGAACCAGAGACTCTGATTATGCCCAAATGATGAAACAAATCAAGATTCAATGATATAATTATCAGTTTCCTCACTACATTTTCCTTGTACAATATTCTCTTAGGTTGCTCTCTCATCTCTTATTTCATCTTCTTCTCTGTAGTTTCCAAAGTTAAAGTCATTAAACAGATATCTGTGAGACCCTTAAAGGTAAACTGTTTGTAGTCATCGCTGTTTTTAGAGCTATTAGATATAGATAACTTCTTCTATTTTGTGTATTTTTGGTGGAGGAAAACTAAGAAACTTATAGAGATACATAATCAAAATTGTTTTTCATGAATCCCAAATATAAATGAAAAGACATTTTTAAAAATTTATTCTTTTTTTTTTTTTTTAGAGAAGAGAGACAGAGAAAGAGACAGAAGGTGGGGAGGAGCAAGAAGCATCAACTCCCATATGTGCCTGGAACCAGCCAAGCCCGGAGTTTTGAACTGGCGACCTCAGCATTTCAGGTTGACACTTTACCTACTGCGCCATCACAGGTCAGGCTAGCTGAGAAGACATTTTGTGCTCAATTTTAACTTTCTATAGATTCAACATCTTTATACTACAATAATGCACGTATACTACCATAATGAATGTATTTAGTAAAAATAACTTTAATTCTAGATTTCTAAACAAAATTTTGACAAGTGTTACTCCATAGACCACTGTTTTCATATAACAGCCATTCTTGCAACTAGCTTCTTACATAGCATTCCAAACACCATAAACTCTTTTATTGAAAAATCGTGTATTATTTTTATATGCTAGGTTTACATAGGCACTCAATAAATAATAGTTTTGTGAGTAGCAGTAGTCATTTATTAGAATATACATGCCCACAAAAATTCAATAGTACTATATATTGAAAATACTGATTAAAATGGTCAAATGAATGTTCAAATTGAATGAATTATAGTACCAAGAGCCATGTATATGTAGACTTTAAATCCATATTTTATTCTATTTTAACAGTTAAAGGTTTCCTTACCTGCTTTTGTTCTCTCCAGGTATATCTGCATATATCTATTCACCATTTTAATGTTCTTACTGACTTCATTCCATACCCACCATCTGCTGTGAAATCCATCAATCACATACCAGTTCTGGTGTTGTTCTTGATAGTATTGCCTAATCTCAACAATATTTTCGTGGTACTTTGAGTTCTTGACAGCTATAATCTCTCTGCTATTGTGTAATGGATAAGGCAAACTAACAGAGAAACAGAGAAGAAATGGAAAAAGCTGTTTAAAACATATTTTTTTTTCCTGGATGATAACAATTCATTCCTTAATCATTGTTTTCATCACATTCATTACCTTTGCTCAGTTTTCTTTTCCAGGAGCACTCTTTGGTAAATCTCCTCGGAAGGCACATCCAACTCAAAGATGACCAGGGGGATGACTGACCTGGCTTGCAAGAGACTCACTTGATGTTTAGCTACAGGATAGCCATCGATGACAACACTAACAAAGAGAAACATGAAAACAAAAATTCCAGGTTTCTTTTCTTGCATACCTTCCTTTCTGTCTTCCAGAGTCAGTCTATCTCTTTAGAAGCAGCCTGTGTCTTCCTTGTGAGCTCCACCCTCTTGACTGTCTATATTTTTAATCCCAGTCAGCCCAAGACCCAGGAGGAGGGCAGCATACATAGGGACACAGTTCTGAATGCATACGCTTAACATCACAGAGCTAAGTTTTTGGCAGAATTCAAGAATAACACACATACTACCTTGAATATTGTGTCTCCCCATCGAGGAGGCTCGGGTGTGTGGAAGGGGAGAAGACTGGGTGAGAGAAGAGCTATAATATCGGGAAGGGATTCATTCCATCAGGACCTGGCAGGACACTCAGCAGAAATGAAGAATTTAATCCAGCAGTTTGAGATAATGGGAGTATTACTATCCAACAGAGAGAAGGAATACAGCTGTTCTCAAATTTTGGGAGGAGCGGCCCCTAAAGCCAGGGTAATGCTGGCTGAGGGCCATTAGGAAGGGCTAGTTTGGAGTAAGTCACAGGGCGCCCTCCCTCAATGCCCTCCAGCAAATCTCTAGGCACTAACTGGTTCTAAATTCCATGGCCAGGAGCACTGTAAATTAACCTAACCAGGAAGCCTAACAGACAATAATGGGGACTCAACTTTCCTGTCCTGTGAAGGGTCAATTTAGGGTGAATGGGCAGTCATTTTCCTGGTATTAAAGTGGAATAAAACCTTTAGGACTCAACCAATATTACACTTATTGAGATTTCTTGTATGTAAAGCTGCGTGCCAGGGAGGAGGTAACTCAATTTGCATAAATCCCAGGGCCTTCCCAGGGGTAAAAAATAATCTGACACCCCAGAATCTGCTCATAACTGAAATTAGAGCTGTCCAAGGATTTGGTTAAGGACCAGTTTTAGGGAAGGGTAGGGAGGCTCCCAACAGAAAGCAGCTTTGAGTAAATCAGGGATTCTCGGTCAGTGTGCTGGGGGAGTGATGCTTGAGAGGAGGAGTGTAAACTGAAGGCATAGCTCAAGCACACAGAGATCTCCTGTCCAGATGTGGCATGAAGGGGGGTGCGGGCACTGCTACCTGTGACAGGAGAAGACCACTTCTTCATCACTCCACAGGGCAGTGAGAAGGTCTGCTGGGCTGTGGAAGTCACACTGTGAAAGAGTATGGTAATATTGCTCCTCCTCCAGGGCAATATCAGGACCGTTGTCACCAGTCAGTGGGAATGTCAAGTGGTGGACTGTGTAAGTCCAGACACTTTGGACAACTCAAAGGTTGCTGCAGGGAGTGAAGTGGCCTACTTGTTGTTCTGGCGTATGAGTGTCCAAGCCACATTTTGCTTGACAGAAAATTAAAATATCTAACCATATAGGTTCCCAGAATTTGACAAGCTAATCTCACATTTTACTAGAGCTTTAAACCCTTTTTTAAAAATAAATGTTTTAAATTCCAGTGAGTAATTTTCTTGAAAGAGTTAATCAGTCCCTTGGCCCCTCACTTACCCAGCAGTATTACATGCACTCTCCATCAGAGAGGTTTCTAAGGCCTGAATAGCCAGTGTATCAGGTACTGTCATTCCTTTATGAAGATGCCAATTTAACATAAGTGCCAGCTCTGTGTCTGGTTGGTTGTTTAACACACAACGCAAAGCTTCTCCTACTGACAAACACTTTAAGCCATATTCACTTGAAATTTTTCGGGCAACTGAAAAACATTAAAACTTTCAAATGTATGCCATTTCATAAATTCATCAGCTATACTGACCGTATTTCCCCATGTATAAGACACTCCCATATATAATACACACCTTAATTTTGGGGCCTGAAATTTGAAAAAAAAATGTATTACATAAAGTTATTGAACTCAAGTTTTATTCATCATAAAATTAATACAGATCCTCATCACTGTCAGAACTCTCATCCATTAGCTTGTCCTCGTCTGTGTCTGAGGACTCACTGTCTTCAACAATGAGCACAAAAACAAGTGTGAAAAAGCAGGAAATGCAAGTAAAAAAATCTACAACCACTGTATAAGACACACCCAGTTTTTAGACCTCAAATTTTTTGGGGAAAAGGTGTGTCTTATACATGGAAAAATACGGTAGTTGAAGATTCTGGTTAATTGGTATTAAAAGCAAACTAACTTCATAGTCCTCAAAGAAATCTTTGAATTGGGTACAAAAAATTGCTACATTTTACTAAATTAATACTGTCAAAGGTCAATCATTATTAGTACCAGTGGTGGGATTCAGCCAGTTTGCACTGGTTCGGCAGAACCAATATCCAATTTTTTGAGTTTGGCAAACTGGTTGTTCAGATGGCACTTGTAATCAGGGTTCTCTCTATGGGGAGTGCCTGGGCAGCTGCCCAATGTGCAAATCACAAATTTACATTCCTTACTTGATTTTAACATTCATGCAACAGCATATTCTAAGCACCATAGTAATATTCATTCTGTCCATAGGTGAAAAAAATTGCAAATGAGGACACCAGTCAAGAAGCAATATGGAAATATCTTAAATAACAGTTTTATTGTTTTTTTTTGTCAGGTAGTATTTAATATCTTTTCATTAATATTTTAAAATGCTTTCTTATAATCTAGTTTTGTGTATCTCTTTTATTTTATTTATTCATTTGTGACAGAGACAGAGAGAAGGACAGATAGGGACCGACAGACAGGAAGAGAGAGAGATGAGAAGCACCAATTCTTCGTTGTGGCACCATAGCTGTTCAATGATTGCTTTCTTATACATGCCTTGACCAGGGTGCTACAGCAGAGTGAGTGACCCCTTGCTCAAGCCAGTGACCTTGGGCTCAAGCCAGCGACTTTGGGCCTCAAGCCAGTGACCTTTGGGCTCACGCTGGCAACCTCAGGGTCTCGAACCTGGGTCCTCTGCATCCCAGTCTGATGCTCTATCCACTGCATCACTGCCTGGTCAGGTCCTCTTTTATTGTTCTTAAGTATTAAGTGCATGAAATAATAAACTACCTTTTAATATATCTTTTTTTATACTTAAAGTGGTCATTAGGGCAGAGACTGGTTGTTAAATTGAGTCCCACCACTGATTAGTATGTTAGGTATGTGACTGATGGATCTGGGTAACAAGCCAGCTCTGTGGGTTTTTTTTATAACTGAACCAACATTTAAGTTTTCTCTTTCTTCTTTGCATGAGGAAGCAAAGTTATTGAGAGCTTTATAGGGCATCTTATTTATACTATTAATATTTGCTATTATGCTAAAATAACTCAGTTAATCCTCTAGAAAACAATTAAAAAATTATAATGGCATAACAGACATTTTAATAGTAATTTAAAGCTTATGAGGCAATTTTCTTCTGTGACTTCATTTGATATTTTCCACTATTCTACCAGATGAGTAGAATGGATATTCCAATTCAATACATAAGAGATCTGAAGCACAATTAAACTGGATAATTGGTCCAAGGCCACATAGATGCTGTCATTGGTTGAAAGAAGACTCACCTTGGCCTTTGCTTCTAAATGAGACCAAGCAGTGGCTCCCAAGAACAAGTATTCAATGTGGGTGTGCCCTGTCGGGGCCTATATACCCCGCCCCTCACTGCCTGGAGACAATAGTGTGTGGAGGACACTGAGAGAGACTGTCTCATCCCATGGGAAGGCAGATTAACTGACTCCAGTAAGATCAATCACAAGGGAAACCCTTGTGAGAACCACAGAACCCTTAACCCCAGTGTTGTCACAAATGCTGGAGTCAGACCCTTTTTTTTTAAGTTCTAAAAGTAATTAAGCTTTTACAATTTGACATTTCATTAAAAAATTAACCTCTATTTCAACAAAGAAATGAGAAATCCAATTTTGTTGTCTCCATGTTCACTTTTTGCCGTGGTTGTGGAATCATTTTGAATTTCAGTGTTCTGCTTTCTTTGGGAAATATCATGATCATTGTGAACATTTAGAATATGAAGATTAAAGGTGCTTGTCATGTTAATAAATTAAAATGGGCAAAACAAACTTCTTCCGAGGTAGAACACACAACTCCCCTTTATTTTTCCTGTTGACAAATTTATCTTTAATCTCATCTCCCCCCTTCATTCTCTGTTCTATGTCACTATTAAGTCTGTTGTTTTCCTTTTAAATATCTCCTGTTTCTGTCCTTTCCATTCTATTTTCATTGTGACAACCACTGTTGATGTTGTTACTATGACATTTTGAAATACTAACTAAACCAACCTATTGTTGGACTATGTGCCTTGAAACACGCACACACACACAGTCCAACATAATTCAAACATTACAGGAATATAGTTTACCAAATGCCTTATTCAATTCAGCAATAATTAAGATAATAGAATTTCGCTCTTTAAACTATTATTATAGTAGACTATACTTACAAAATATTTCAGTATAATTTGTATGCTAATATAGTCTTAATATACAGTTATTTGACTATATTTATGTTACATTAGTTTATAATTTCTTTTCTTTTATTATTATTATTATTTTTTTAACAGGGACAGAGAGAGAGAGTTAGAGAAAGGGATAGACAGGGACAGACAGACAGGAACAGAGAGAGGTGAGAAGCATCAGTTATCAGTCTTTCATTGCCGTCACAACACCTTAGTTGTTCATTGATTGCTTTCTCACATGTGCCTTGACCGCGGGCCTTCAGCAGACCGAGCAACCCCTTGCTGGAGCCAGCGACCCTGGGTCCAAGCTGGTGAGCTTTTGCTCAAGCCAGATGGGCCCACGCTCAAGCTGGCGACCTTGGGGTCTCGAACCTGAGTCTTCCACATCCCAGTCCGATGCTCTATCCACTGCGCCACCGCCTGATCAGGCTAATTTCTTTTCTTGTATTATGTTTGTTAGGTTTTAATATCAGGATCATGCTAATTTAAAAATAAATTTTTATTCGTTATAACTTCTGGATTATGTGGACCATATTCCTTAGAAAAAGAAATAGAAAACAAATCAGGATGCTGTCTTTGCTCATGCTCTAGAAAAGCTTATAAAAACACAGGAAGTATCTTTTGAGTTTGTAACCCTTTGAAAATTTGCTACAATTTTTCTCTCAAATCATTTGATCTGAGGCTGTTTTGGAACAGGGCTATATTTTTGAATGTTATATTTTTGAATGGGCTATTTAGATTTTCTATCTTTTTTAAAAATCAATTTGGACAGGTGGTTTCCTGGAGAAGTGGCACTGCTCTGCAGGGGATGTTTTCATGCTTCTGGCTTTTCCCAGAAGCATGAAAACACGTCCTTACCTGTAGTTTTCCCAGACTTTGGAGGCCCCACAATTGCAATCTTAATAGACACATTAGGTTTAGGTTTAGGTTGGCGAATATATTTGATTGGATTCTTCATAAATTTTTCTTTAGTTTCCTTGCTAGATAAAAAATAAATATACTGACGATGGATTACAGGATAAACTGGATCCTCTGCATTTATAATTGGCTTCGTTGTCTGTCCTTCACTTAGCTGTAATATATATACAATTAAATTAGAAAGTTAGCTTTAATTTTTACAGCATTTACCCCAAATATATTTGAAAATGAAATAATTTGTAATATATGAAAACTTTTCTTATTGGATAAGAAAACTAATTATAATCAGATATTAATATTAAAACACTGTGGACTCTGGGCAGTGGCTCAGTGGATAGAGTGTTGACCTGGCATATAGATGTCCTGGGTTCAATTCCCAATCAAGGCACACAGGAGAAGAAACCATCTACTTCTCTACATCTTCCCCTCCCACACCCAGTGGCTCAATTGGTTTGAGCATAGCTTTGGGCACTGAGGATAGCTCAGTTGGTCCAAGCGCAACAGACTCAGGTGCTAAAAATAGCTCGGTACTCAAGCAATGGCCCCAGATGGGTTTGCTGAGTGGATCCCAGTGGGGGCACATGCGGGAGTCTGCCTCACTATCTCCCCTCCTCTCACCTAAAAAACCCAAAACAAAACAAAAAACAAACAAATAAACACTGTGTAAAAAGAACAAATTAATTTATACCCGTATCATCTTTCTTAAAAGCCTTTCAGTTTATGACTATTATAGTCTTTTTATATATTTTATAAAGTCTTTAGTGTGTATACTCAGTGTTTCTACCAAGACATATAAGGTTGTTTGGATATATTAATGAGTCAATTTATCTTCAGAAAGAGGTTCATTTCTTAGGTAATGTTATGGATGGCAATGTGTTCTACCCAAACCCAAAACCCTAACACCTGAAGTTACTGTATTTGGAGATAGGCCTTTAAGGAAGTAATTAAGGTTAAAAGAGTCATAAGAGTGGGGCCTTAGTTCAATAGTACTGGTGTCCTTATAAGAAGAGGAAGAAACACCAGGTGTGGGTGCACACAGAGGCAAGGCCATGTGAAGATGTAGTGAGAAGTGGGCACCTGAAAGTCAGGAAGAGAGGCCTCACCAGGTAACCATCCCCACTGGCACCTCGGTCTTAGATTTCTAATCTCTAGAACTGTGAGAAAATAAATTTCTGTTGTTGAAGTTATTGGTCTATGGAATTCTGTTATGGCAGCCTGAATAGACTGGTGGGGTCCTGGGTTATATTTCAGGGTATCCAGGTAGGACAAATCCCACAGGCTTCTCTTCCATATTTTCAGAGAGACAAAACCCCACTCACAGAATCAACAGCAATCATAAAAGGAAAATATCCACCTAAAAGGCTGCCTAAGTAGGGAAAGAACGGAGTGGAAGGAGTGGTCCCTACATCTTTGCATTGGTGATGATAAGAACTGGGAAATTAACCAATGCTAAGTTTCTATGTCTTTTTTATACCATCAGGTAGTCAAGCATCAACCATCCTTAGACTTGACAGAGTAGATGTGAAACAGTATGGTAACATCACTCCTCCCTCAGGACTACCCCAGGACAGTTGTCAGCAGTCAATGGTATAGTCAAATTATCTTTCTTGGGCTGGAGTGACACTTATGGCTGGGAGTAAATGCCACGGATAAGGAGAAACTCAGGCATGGGATGGAAATGTCTGCTCTATGTTTTATACTTGCTAATAAAAGAAAAACTGAAAGTTTAATGGTTCCATTTTAAATTCCCAAATTAAGTCTGAATCCTTATAGTACGATGCTACTAATACCCATGCTGTCATCAAATCAGAAATAATCAAACTGCCAGTCACCAGGAAAGATTCCCAACAACTCTGACAAATAATTTCTTATACACTTCAACACTTCCTATGACCATGCACTCATTTCTCTACAATGCATTTTTGTACAATCCTAATTATGTTTGGACATGGCCCCCTTTCTTATTCTCTCTAAATAGGCTCTGACTTCGCCTCCTTCTTTCCCTATCTTACTTGTCTTCAAGAGAATGTTAGGACATGCCTCTTTTTCACAAGCTTTCCAGGTGATTCTAATACTTGCTTAACTCTATCCAATTTTCTATGGAAGTAACTAGCATACTGTTTTTATATACTGCTCACAAAAATTAGGGGATATATCATCGCTTCATATTCATTTTGAAATATCCCCTAATTCTTGTGAGCAGTATATCTTAGCCAAACTGTGGAAGAAACCTAAATGTTCATCAATAGATGACTGGATAAAGAAGTTGTGGTGTGTGTGTGTGTGTGTGTGTGTGTGTGTGTGTGTGTATACATACATACATACATACATACATACATACATACATTTGGCCATAAAAATGAATGAAATCTAACCATTTGTCACCTAGAGAGTATTAGGCTAGGTGAAATAAGTTAGACAGAGAAAGACAAATGCCATATGATTTCACTTATATGTGGAATCTAAAAAACAAATAATGAACAAACAAAACAGAAAAAGACTCACAGATACAGAGAATAAACTGATAATTGCTAAATGGAAGAGGGATTGGGGAGCTAGGTGAAAAAGGTGAAGGAATTAAGAAGTACAAATTGACAGTTAAAAAGTAGTCACAGGGATATTAAGTACAGCACAGGGAATACAGTCAATAATATTGTAATAACTATGGTTTCAGTTGGGTACTAGACTTATTTGGGGGATCACTTTGTAAGTTATATAAATGTCTAACCACTGTGTTGTACACCTGACACCAATATAACATTGAATGTTAACAATAATTGAAAAAAAATTAAAATTAAAAAAGAAAATCATCACACACTTGAAGTTATTGAATTCCAATTAGATTGAATCTATTTGTACATACAGTACTTAATTCTGTTATGAACATCAATGGCTCATTTTGTATGTGTTTCACACTTTTCAGAGGACTTTAAATGCTTACATTTGACCTCAGGGGCCTGGTGGCATTATTCTTCCATCTCACAGGTGAAGAAACAGAATCAAAGAGGTTAAATGACTTGCTTAAAATTAGAGAACAAATTAGAATCAGAGTTCAGTTCTCTATTTAGTTTGAAAATATTTCCTCTACCATCTTCTGCTACAAAGCTAAAACCAAGTTGGAATTCTGTTATTTCTACAGAAATAAACAAAATAAATTAAACTTTTCAACTACTTCTCCCACTTCAGAAAGGCAAAGCAACCACATATTTTTGTAGCTAGTTAAGATACTATACAGTGTTTCTAATTTTTGAAATTATTCAGTCTTCTTAGAAATACTTTAGATATACTTTAAAAAAAAGTAGTAAAAGAACATAGTGTTCAGACATTATATTCCTGCCATTACCTTTACAGGGTCCCAGTAACCAAATGTGCTCGTATATTTATAGGTAAAGCTGATCATTTTCTGGGCAAGGCGTGATGATATTGAATAACACTTCTCAAAAATGCTTGCGCGATTCTCCACCAGTGGTTTAAGTTTTTTATTCAACACATATTGTACAATGTGGATTTTCCGAGCTCCATTAATGAGAATTATTGGTATCAAAAACTTCTCAAATTCATCCTGATGAAAAAAAGCATAACCCAAATAGTTTCAGGGGAAGAAGGGTGGTAGTATTCAGTGGCAGCACCTACACGTTGCTGGTGACTGACTACATTAGTCCAGAGCACATATATTTTCCAGCTTGTGTGACTGCATGTTGGCAGCTAGAACCTTTGACCCTATGTGGCTTCCACGTTGCCCTTATTTATTAAACTGTTTTCATAATTTAAAGTAGTGCTAACAAAAGCCCTAAGATATACATTTCTTTTGAAGTGTTAAAAAGAAACCATGGCATAAAACATATTTTTGTTTCATATTCAAATGTCACTTTTTGCACTATAAAAAATGAAAAAAGATTAATAACCTGTATTGCTTGTAAGTTATGCATATCTGTTTCAAATTTTTCTCCCAGTTCACCTCTCAGGCGTTCAAGGGCATCCATTTCCTGTTCTTCTTCTTCCTCACTCATCACTTCCTCATCTCTTGGAAATTCCTCTTCAAGAATATTGTCGATATCATCTTCTTCTTCAGGCTCGTCTTCACTAATTTCTTCATCTTCTCTAACACCCTAATGAAGAGAATATTCCCTTTTACTATACTTATAAAATATGTAACAAATGACACTGCTAACTAATCATCAGTAATTATTTTGTAATAAGTAGGTATTAGTTGGTATGGCATGGCAACATTCATCCAATGACAGTAAAACTTTAAATATCTGGCACCAAGAAATTTAATACCTTTCAGACCCTGACACCATACTGATTCCATAAATAAGTACATAGAAAAGATATTAAATGCTATTTATATCTATGGTTGTCAGAATGTTACATTTTTGATGGTCTTAAGTACAAATATTTAATGCAACCCAAAGAGTCTAAAGCATTCACTGTCTGTGTTTTGTTGGACCAGATCAGTTTCCTCGACTGCAAAATTGGAATAATAAAAGTACCTATACCTCACAAGGTTGTTGGGGACATTAAAGTTAATACACATAAAACCCTTAGAAAAGTGGTGCATAGTAAGCATGCAAATGATACCTATTATTGTCATTATTATATCTATTCTTGTTACTTGGAATAAAGCACTGTACTAATAGAACAGTACATGCCTTCTAGGAGGTTACAGCTTATCTGGGTGAACAACAAGAACAAAAGAATAATACATAAGTGATTACTAAAATTGTGAGAGGATTTTGAAGTGGTGTTGTATAGACTTTAAATGCTATAGTTCAGTTTGCAAAACACTGAGCTTCATAATATTGATCCTTCTGCACTGCCTCCTAACTCTTCTCCCTAAAGTATTCCTTGTCTCAGAGCACTGCCTTCCAGCTGGAAATCTGAAAGTTAACATGACGCCTTGCACTTCATCTCTGCATACCTAGTTTCCACAGACTGTTGTCTGAAATAATGATCATTCTTTCCAGTCTCTCTCCACTGTCTGCTCTCTCATCTCTTGCTTGCAGTCTTCTGATTAGCTTGATAGTATCTAACAAATTAGATCCTAGTTCCTTTAAAAGATGCCTAGAGCTGGCATTTCAACCTGAAAGTGTAGGGAGGAAGATGAGATGATAAGGGTCCACTCCTTCTCGGTGTCTACTCCTTTTTCTCTTTACAGAAGGAGCTTGGTAATGGGATAGTGTTTCTCAGTTCTGGCTCTTTTTTTTTTTTTAAATTTAAACTTTGAAATAATTTGGTCTTTTTAGTACTTTTCCCTTTTTCTTATACTTTGACAATTTTTAATCCTGAGATTTTATTTTCCAAGGATTTTGTAAGTGTGGTGGGATGAACCTGTACTACCCTGTTTCCCTGAAAATAAGACAGTGTCTTATATTAATTTTTGCTCCTAAAGACACACTAGGTCTTATTTTCAGGGGAGGCCTTATATTTCTAAGCTTGAAAAAAGTTGCACTAAGTCTTATTTTCGGGGAAACAAGGTACCTGCTCAGGACATTATAGTTTCAGATGAACTTGTGCTCACCTCAGTACCTAGGGTATGGATCTGATAACTACTTACCTGGCACAGTGTCTCAAACTCTGCTTACTGGCTGCCTTAGCTCCCAGTCCTGGCTCTGCCCGGCTTTTTCCCGCCTGTGTGCGCTCCACACTTTATAGAAGGGACGCAGCACCAGAGAAGGAGCCAGTGGGCAGGAAGAGAGCCAAGATTATGAAGCGAGGAATAAGAGCAGAAGCAGGCCTACAGGAAGTGGAAGATAACGCAATGCAAACCTCAAGATGAAGGGGGTTGGTTTATACAGTATTCTTTAGTCACACCTGGAGACTAAAGTTCCACATGATGGCGACATTTTCCTATGAAATTGTAAGTAGTCACCTTGAGATGAAGTGGTTTCTAATGTTAAAATGTTTTATTTTCTGCTATAAAGTCAGACAGTAAAGGCAGTAATTTTTGTTTAAGGGTGAGAAGACAATCCAGTGTAAGGCTTTATCTGTATATGGTCCCCCAATTATTTTTAAAATGATGAGTCATGGAGCTGCTCATTCTGCACAAAGAGGCAGATGATGAGAAGGACCCAGTTTCTGTTCATAAAAGCCAGCTCTGTGCCGTCAGGATCTATGCACTCAGGATGGATTTGACTCAGGCGTCACATTAACTGATTATGGCAATCACACTAAGGGATCCTTAAGAGGCTATATTTTGTTTAGATTTTGTCTGAGGCAGTAGCATGACATAAAATTCCCATCAAAGGAATTGAAAAAAAAATGACGTTTTAATCTTTTTTTTATTTTTAAATTTTATTTAGAAAATTAACTTTAACAGGGTGACTTTGATCAATAATAATACTTAGGTTTCAGGTGAACATTTCTATAGCATTTGAACTGTTGATTATATTGTATACACATCACCCAAGGTCAAATAATGTTCCATCACCTTATATTTGTCCCTCTTTACACCTTTCCTTCCACTTTCTCCTCCCTCCCCTTCTCCTACACACTCTTCCCCCTGATAATCACTTCACTTTTATCTATGTCCATGATAAGGGTATATCCCACCTATGTGTGAAATCAGTTTCTAGCTTTTTCTGATTTACTTATTTCACTCAGTATAATGTTATCAAGGTCCATCCATGTTGTCATAAATGTCACTATGTAATAATTTCTTATGGCTGGGTAGTATTCTATTCTATATATGTACCACATCTTCTTTATCCAATCTTCTATTGAAGGACACTTTGTTTCCATGTTTTCATCACTGTGAATAATGCTGCAATGAACATGGGTGTGCGTGTGTCTTTACGTACCAATGTTTTCGAGTTTCTGTTCCATTGGTCTCTATGTCTGTTTTTCTGCCAATAGCATGCTGTTTTGATTATCATCGCTCTATAGTATAATTTGAAGTCAGGTAGAGTGATATCTCTGGCTTCAAACTTTTTCCTCAAGATTGTTTTGGCTATTCAGGTTTTTTATGGTTCTATATGAACTTGGTAATTTTTTGTTCTGTTCCTTTAAAAATGACATTGGGATTTTGATTGGGATTGTATATTGCTTTGGGTAATATGGCCATTTTAACTATGTTGATTCTTCCAATCCATGAGCATGGAATATTTTTTCACTTCATTGTGTCTTTTTCAATTTCTTTAAATATTATTTTGTACTTTTCCATATATAGGTCCTTCATATCCTTTGTTAAGTTTATTCTTAGGTATTTTTCTTGTTGTTGTTGCAATTGTAAAAGGATTTTTTTTTTGAGTTTATTTTCCGATGTTTTTCGTCACTGGTGTATAGGAAAGCACTGGACTTTTGTATATTGATTTTGTATCCTGTGACTTTACTGTACTGGTTTATTGTTTCTAATAGTATTTTGGTGTATACTCATCACCCAAAGTCAAATCATTTTCCATCATCTTATATTTGTCCCTCTTTACACCCTTTGGGGTTTTCTATATACAGAATCATGTCATCTGCAGAAAGTGATACCTTTACTTCTTCTTTCCCAATATAAATGCCTTTTATTTTGTTCTCTTGCCTGATCACTCTGGATAAAGCTTCCAGACTATGTTTAATAAGAGTGGAGAGAGAGACAGCCTTGTCTTGTTCCTGAGTTTAGAGGACTTTTTTACCATTTAGTATGATATTAGCTGAAGGTTTGCCATATATGACCTTTATTATGTTGAGGTACTTTCCTTTGATTCTGATTTTATTGAGTGTTTTAAATATAAATGTCTTTTCTACATCTACATATTAATAGGATCACATGATTTTTGTTCTTTCTTTTGTTGATGTGGTGTATTATGTTGATCTATTTTTGTATGTTGAGCCATTCTTATGCTCCTGGAATGAGTCCCACTTGATCATGATGTATTATTTTTTAATGTGTTGTTGTATTCAATTTGCTATTCAATTTTGTATTCAACTTGTATTCAATTTGTATTCAATTTTGGTCTGAAGTTTTCTTTTTTTATGTGTTGTCCTTGCCAGATTTTGGTATGAGGGTTATGTTGGCCTCATAAAATGTGTTGGAAATTATTGCTTCTTCTTTTATTTTTTGGAAGATCTTGAGAAGGATAGGTTCCAAATCTTCTTGCAATGTTTGGTAGAATTCACTAATGTAGACATCTGGTCCTGGACTTTTGTTTTTGGAGAGGTTTTTGATAGCTGTTTCTATTTTCTCCCTGCTTATAGGTCTATTTAGGCTTTTCACTTCGTTGTGACTCATTCTAGGAAGATTGTATTGTACTAGAAATTTATCCATTTCCTCTAGGTTATGGAATTTGGTGACATATAATCTTCCATAATATTCTACTATGATCCTTTGTATATCTATAATGTCTGTGATAATTTCTCCTCTTTCATTTTGGATTTAGTTTATATGAGCTGTTCTTTTTTTCCTTAGTGAGCCTAGAATTGGTTTGTCAATTTTATTGATCTTTTCAAAGAACCAGCTCTTTGTTGTATTAATTTTTTCTATAGCTTTTTTGTTTTCTACTTCATTTATTTTGCTCTAATTTTTACTATTTCCTTTCTTCTACTGACTTTGGGTTACCTTTGTTCTTCTTTTTCTAGTTCCTTAAGGTGTGGTATTAGGTTGTTTACTTGGGATCTCTTTTTTTTCTTTATATATGCCTGTAAGGATATAAACTTCCCTCTTATTACTGCTTTTGCTGCATCCCAGAAAATTTGATATGTCATGTTATCAATTTCATTTTTCTGTATATATCTTTTAATCTCTGGTTTTATTTCTTCTTTGACCAGTCATTTTTAGAAGTATGTTGTTTAATTTTTACACTTTTGTGGTTTCTTTACTTCTTTATTACAGTTGAATTCTAATTTCAAAGCCTTATGATCAGAAAATATGTTTGGTATAATTTCAATCTTCTTAAATTTGTTGATGTTAGTTTTGTGGCCCAACATATGGTCTATCCTTGAGAATGTTCCATGCACACTGGATAAGAATGTATAATCTGACTTTTTGGTATGAAATGTTCTATAAATATTTATTATGTCCATTTGGTATAGGTGTTGTTTAAGGCGGAACAAAGATGGTGACTGAGTAGGTGGATGTTCCAACTGTCACCTCCCAGGACCAAATTGAATTATAACAATTTAAGAACAATCACCTTGAAAAACAAACTTTGGACTAAACTAAGAGGAACCTAAAATGAAGGATTACCCAAGAAGCCATACTGAGACTGGTGGGAAGGGCAGAGAGGTAGAAAGGGCTGCCCTACTCCCAGGAGCAAGTGGAGGTTGAGGGTCGAGAGGGATTCTCACTGTGGAGAGGTTGGAGATGAAAGGTGTGGGTGCTCAGGCCTGGAGCCCCAGCCTAGAGCCTCAGAGCCTAGAAGAGGCATCCAGACAGCATCTCACGGTGAAAAGAGCTGGGTTTCTGTCAGCGAGAAAGAGATAGAGTTCTCAAACACAGACTCCGTCTTAAAGGGCCTGCGCAGAAAACCTCATTCATAGCCACTTACCCGGGACTCTGGCGGGGGAGAGCTGAGAGGACTGGAGTTGTGTGAGGAGAGTGTAAAGTTGGAGGCCCAGGGAGAGACACTGTGGGTGACGGCCACTGGAACCCCTGTGCTGAGTCATTCTCCAGTTCTGCAGTGGCCAGGTTTCTTGGGTGGAGCAATCCCCTCTGAGTGGCATCAGCCTGGAGAAAAGCAGCTGCTCCACCCTCAGGAGTCTCTCTTAACCCAGTCATGGCGATAGGTTGCTCTGAGAGGCCAGGAAGCAGGGGGTGCATCAGTGACTCAGTTTTCTGGTGTTGAAACCAGAGCTTTCCCCACACTGCCAAATCTATGACTGGTGCTTCCACCTCATGGGAGACTCAGTTGAAACTGTTGCAAAAGCAGGCAGACCACACCTCTGGGTCTCAGAGGCCACACCCACTAGACTCCTAGGGCCACACCCTATTGAAGTCTGTGAAAAAAGTCTGGATAGACTGACACCTGGAACAAAGGGGTGGAGCCACACTCACCACCTTTCCTAATACCTGTATTGCCGCAGGCTCTAGACTCTAGCAGAGGTGTTTTCAGTGGCTGAACCCAACAAGCATCCAGCAGACAGAGGCTGCAGGAGATGGGACTCAGAGAAACTTGGATGTTTGAGTGAACCTTACCCCAGGCCCAGTGTGGCTAAAAGCTAGCCTAGATGTGCAACTTGGTATTTCCACATACACCTGGGCCTAGCAGAGGCAGCCACAAACTCTGGATTGCTTGTAGCTCCAAGAAGGTTGCTGAGGGCCAGTCACGGGCAGTGTCTTCTACTGGTCTTCACTGGATTTGTGCTAGGGAGGCTGAAACATCCAGGGCCAGCTGCGAAAAGCATCAGTTCAGGACCTAAAAACCCTTGCTAGAGTGGTATCCTAAGGAAAAACTCCTCACACGTGGCCCAGTGGAGATGAGTTCTGCTCTCTGTGATCAGCAACGGCACAGCGGCTCACATGCATTGGATAGGGTGGAGTTTCACAGTCAGTCAGCCTGGGTGCTGGATATTCTGTCCTGCTAGGCTAGATTCCACAGGGGGAAGGGAGAGAGGCTTGGAGCATGTACATTTAACGTGTAGGTCCCTGTGATTCTATTGTTGGATCTGGTTCAGGGGCTTAGCCACCTTCAGGAGGGGCATAGTCAGTCTTCCTCCCTGAGAATGGGGCTTATCAGCTCAAAGAACTTCTGCAGAGGGGAATATCTGCCACACTTGGTCTGAACCTGCTGTTCACCTTGTTGGAGAGAAATAAAATTTGAGTATCCAGCAGTGGCTGAGGGATTAGGCTCTGGAGTAAGGACCACATTTGCCATACTAAGCTCCTGACCAAGAGACACCTGAAGTAGGTGGTCCCACAAACGTTGTATTCACCACCTCAGCTGCCCTAACCCACCAAATGTGCAACCTGTAGAGGGGTTGGTTGGGTGAGGCCAATCTGAACCCACACTAAAGTCTTACAACAGATGACTCTGTAGGAAGACCAGGCAGCTGCAAGAGGAGGAGGAGCAGCTGAAAAGTAGAGACAAATCTTACAGAGCTTGGGGCTTTTACAGAGTTGCTGTCATCTCTAAGGAGAAGGAAGTTGATCCTTATACAAAGGTTGGCCTCTCCCACAGTATGCAGGCACAGAAAATGCAGACACAAATAATGAAAAGTGTGCGTAGCTGCAGACTGGTAGCCCACAGCAGGTTCAAACAACAGCTGACACCAGCCCAAGAAGAACTAGAGCCAACACTACTGGTAGTGGGTGGCAGACAGCAACAACCCTAGACTCAACTACCTACACAGAGTGTTGTTTAAGGCCGATATTTCTTTATTGATTTTCTGTTTAGATGATCTACCTAAAGCCGTCAATGGTATGTTGAAATCTTCAAGTATGATTGTGTTTTTGTCTGCTTCTATTTTTAGATCAGTTAGTATATGTCATATATTTTGGTGTTCCCTGGTTCAGTGTCTTCAAGCTAGCATTATCAGATATAAGTATGGCTATACCTGCTTTTCTTTGGATATTATTTGCTTGGAGAATCATTTTCCAACCTTTCACTTTAAATCTACTTTTGTCCTTGCAGCTTATATGTCTCATGAAGGCAACATATAGTTGGGTTTTGCTTTCTGATCCAATCTGCTGTGTGTCTCTTTAGTGGTGAGTTCAGTCCATTTACCTTTAGGGTAATTATTGACACTTGAGGGTTTTCTATAGCCATTTTATGTTTTGTTTTCTGGTAGCTCTGTGGCTTCTGTCAGTTGTTTTGTTTGCTGGTATTCGATACCTCTTTCCTCTGTTGCTTTTTTTTTTAAAGCTGTGTGTTTCATTAGTGGCTTTTTAAATTTTGTGGACAGTTACCATTAGGTTATTAAGAGAAAAATGTTCATATGTACAATAGTCCTTTGTCTTATGAGTGTTCCTACACTGCATCCTCCTTTGCTACTGCAGGTCTTTATCCTCTTCCCTTTTATGTTATTGTTGTCACAGATTAGTCTTGTTTTTATTGTGACTTTGTGGGAGCTTTTACTTGTAGTTTTGATTTGTTTTGTTCTTTGTGTTTGGTCAAATAACCCCCTTGAGTATTTCTTGCAGTGGGGGTTTTCTGGTGATAAATTCCTTCAGCTTCTTATGTCTGTAAAAGTTTTTATTTCTCCTTCATATTTGAAGGATAACTTTGATGGATATAGTATTCTTGGCTGGTAATCCCTCTCTTTCAGTACTTTAAATATTTGGGTCTACTCTCTTCTGGCTAGTAGAGTTTCTGCTGAGAAGTTTGATGATAACCTAATGGGCTTTCCTTTATATGTTATGGTCTTCTTTTCCCTAGCTGCCTTGAGAACTCTTTCTTTGTCATTTATTTTTGAAAGTTTTATTACAATGTGTCTTGAAATAGGTCTGTGTGGGTTGAGGTAACTCAGCATTCTGTTTGTTTCTTGGATTCAAGATTATCAATTATCATCAATTATTTGTTTGAATAGGCTCTCCATTCCCTTCTCCATTCCTTCTTCTTCTGATATACTCATTATTTTTATATTGCTCTTTCTGATGGAGTCAGACAATTCTTATAGAGCTCTCTGTTTTTTTAATTCATGTGTCTCTCTCCTCTTTTCTCTGTAGCAGCTCTAGTTGTCTATCTTCAATGTCACTGATTCTTTCCTCTATCTGGCTTGTTTTGTTAGCTAAACTTGCTACCTCAGCCTGACCAGGCAGTGGCGCAGTGGACAGAGCGTCGAACTGGGATACGGAAGACCCAGGTTCAAGACCCCAAGATCACCAGCTTGAGTGCAGGCTCATCTGGTTTGAGCAAGGCTCACCAGCTTGGTCCCAAGGTCACTGGCTTGAGCAAGGAGTTACTTGGTCTGCTGTACCCCCACAGTCAAGGCACATATGAGAAAGCAATCAATGAACAACTAAAGTGCCACAATGAGAAACTGATGATTGATGCTTCTCATCTCTCTCTGTTCCTGTCTGTCCCTATCTATCCCTCTCTCTGACTCTCTCTCTATCTCTGTAAAAATAAACAAACAAACAAAAAAGAAAGTTGCTACCTCAGTCTTCAGTTCTTGTATTGAGTTCCTCATCTGTGCTTTAAAAGTTTCAATCTCCTTGGTGAGGCATTCATTTTGTTCTTTAATTTGTTTTCTGAGCTCTTTAAGTTGCCTATTGGTGTCTTCTTACATCTTGTTGAGTATTTTCAGAACTTTCATTTTATTCTTTATTTTTTTATTTATTCATTTTTTAGAGAGAGAGAGAGAGAGAGAGAGAGAGAGAGAGAGAGAGAGAGAGAAGGCATGGGGAGCAGGAAGCATCAACTTCCATATATGCCTTGACCAGGAAAGCCCAAGGTTTCGAACCGGTGACCTCAGCATTCCAGGTTGATGTTTTATCCATTGAGTCATCATAGGTCAAGCCAGAACTTCCATTTTAAAATTTTCTATCATTTAACTCCAATGATTCCATGTGATTGAGATTTTGTTCTGGAGATTAAAAATATTTTTTTCTGAACTATGTTTCTGTCTTGTCTAGCCATGGTATTGAAAGTATTCTTTTTTGATGGCATTTGAGAGTTGTGTTGTTTCCACGCTCAACAAAGCCTAACCCTAACAAAACAGAACCTTAACAAAAAAATTAAAAATTAAAATAAAAAGATACAACAAGAAATACAAAAATTTAAAACATTATGACAAGTAAAGAAAAACCACAGTACATGACCCAGTGTGTTCACAGGCTCTGTCCTACTTCAGTCTTTATCCCAAGATAATCTATATTTTAGTTCCAGCTCAGTTTCACAGGCTCTCTGTCAGACCTCAGTCCCAAGCTCCTAGCCTGTCTCCTATGTCATGAGCTACAACTGTCAAAACAAAACTAAAATTTCAAAAGAAGCATAGTTTAATATAGTATTATATTTTATATTAGAATATTTAAATATCTCTAGTGGTTTTCTTTCCTTTAAAAGTTTTCATTATTCTGATTTAAAAAATAATAAAAAATCATTGCAAACAGTTATGAAATAATAAAAGGTACAAAAAATAAAAATAATTTATACTCTCATTACTTGCACACAAACTCTGTATTTCCTTCAAGACTTTTTTATTTTTTTGAGTTGGCTATTTTTTTAAAATTTAATTTATTCTGTTTATATAGATTCTAGTGTTGCCCCGAATGCATCTCCCCTCCCCTGTATTCTCCTCAACATCTCCCTTGTCCTCTTTCCAACAGCTCCCTCCCCCCTTCCCTTCAGGTGTAATTCCATTCCTCAGTTCACATTGTCCCCTGGATTCCTCAAATGAGTGAGGTCATATGATATTTTTCTTTCTCTGCCTGGCTTATTTCACATAACATAATAGTTTCCAGGTCCATCCGTGTTGTTGCAAAAGGTAATATTTACTTCATTTTCACAGCCCCATAGTATTCCATTGTATATATGTACCACCGCTTTTTAATCCACTCGTCCACTGACGGACACTTGGGCTGTTTTCAGATCTTCGCTATTGTGAACAATGTTGCCACGAACATGGGGGCACATTTCTCTTTTTGAATCAGTGATATGGTGTTCTTGGGGTATATTCCTAAAAGTGGGATAGCTGGATCAAAAGGCAATTCCATTTTTAATTTTCTGAGGAATCTCCAAACTGTTTTCCACAGTGGCTGCACCAGTCTGCATTCCCACCAGCAGTGCAGGAGGGTTCCCCTTTCTCTACATCCTCGCCAGCATGTGTTGTTTTGTTAATGAGCGCCATTCTGACTGGTGCCTTCACAACTTTTTAAATGAATCTTTTTATTTTATATTGTCGGTAAACACACACACACACACACACACACGCACAAAATGGGTGTCCTGCTTTTTACAAAATCTTATTTACTTACCTCCTCTTTCTTTTTTCTCTCTTTCTCTGCTATAAGTTCAGCCCTTCTTGCAGCAATCATATCATCCTATTAAAAAGACATTCAAATTTTAATAATGAAATTATTTTCTATGTATTAATATAACACACACACATCTTATAAACACATATGGGTGTCTGTGTGTGTGTGCGTGCATGTGTATTTTTCCCCTCAAAGTGGGAATAACATTTGGGTGGAAGGATGTTGAGCTCTCCAAAAAGGTATGTGATTGGTGATTATGTTACTCTACACCCTGGTACCTTGGAACCGCTTGATCAGCCATTTCCCTTCAGAGGGATAAATTGCTCTTGGAGCCATTCATTCTTCTAGAAACTTTAGAATTTCTTTCAAATTTATTACTTACTAGTTTGCTTTTGGTGAAGAGGTGAATTTTGTACATAAAGAAATAGGGAAAACTTGGAGGCAATCTGTTGAAAATGTCTGATAATCTTATCAAACTATTAAAATGTAAGACCCTAATAAAACCTAAAAATACATATATAAGTGAGGAAAGCATATGACATGTATTTTGGATACATTCATAGACATGGTGTATGGGCAGTCCTCCAGGCTTTCTAGGGGCCTCCAAATCTAATGCAATGGATCTTTTGATACGTCCCCAAGGTTCTCATGAAAACTATTCAGCCCCACTTAGATTTTGGGGCTCACTAGTGCAGGGCTCTCTAAATTGCAATCCCTTTAAATCCTAGGAGATTAGAGTGGCACCCAAAGACACGTTCTAGGGGTTGAGGTCTAGGCCAGCAGACCCCTGCTGTTTTTATCTGGCAATTAGTGAGTATATATTCTAAAGGACGTATGCTTTGTTGACACTCAAGAAATATTTGTAGACAGAATTATAAAGCTGAATGGAATTGAATTCAATTAGTTTTTGAGACCCCAGAGAAATTCTGGGTGAGAGGCTACAAAAATTTTATTCTTTATTTTTTTAAACCAGTTTTACCATGGTTAAAACTGTATAGTTGTGAAAACCGTTTCCCATGTGTTTTCATATGACAGAGAACACCGTATATACCACAAAGAAATGCAAAGTATGCACAATTACATACATACATATTTTGAGCCTATTTTCCTCTGGTTCTTTTACCCAAATAAGTTGTGGTTAGTGAAGTCTAACCAATGATTGTGTACCTGCTAGATGCCATCACTCTTATGAGCACTGCAATATATACACACTATCATCTTTTTTCTCAAAACACGTCTGCACAGCAGACAGGATCATTCTGCTCTATAGGGGAATTAACAAAGTCAGAGGGTTTAGTTCATGTAATGTCACATGGCTAGTGGAGGATGGTATAAGAAACTTCCAGAGAAGGAAATGGAAAAGCAGATGGCATGTTGGGTGCTGCAGAGCAGAATGTGTATTTGTTCTAAGAAACAAAGTTAGAAAAAGGGTTTGGAACAAGATCAGTAGGCTTTCAATACCAGACTAAAGAGTTCAGACCTTAACAGGATGACCTGACCAAAACAGTTTTAGGAAGATTACCCTGGAGGTGGCAGAAGGATGGCCTAGGGGGACGGAGATGTAGCCAGGAAGGACAGTTAGGAGATCACTGTAAGAGTGGTAGGTGTGAGCTGAGAAGGATCTAAACCAGGGCAGGGTATGTGGGTGTGAAAAAGAAGAAGATTATAAACTGGCTCCATAAATTTGCTGTTTCCTGTTCTATATCCCTAAAAGTCTCAGGCATATGATATCTAGGATGGACCTTTGCTGTGCTAGAGCCATCCCATCCAGTACAGTAGCTACTAGTCACTTGTGGCTATTTATATTAAAATTAATTAAAATTAAATATTTGATTTCTCAGCTTCACTAACCCCATTGTGAATGCTCAATAGCCACATGTGTGGCTAGTGACTGCTGTATTAAACAGTGAGATACACAGTATTTCCATCATCACAGAGTTCTATGACAGTGCTGGTCCAGAGGTATCTAGTCCCACAGTAAAGTAACATGCAAATGTGCTTTGATATTTCTTCTTTCCTTTCCATTCTCATGCTTATAGAGCCTCTTGGTAGGCAGACATTGTGATCCATTTTCTTCACAGAGATCACAGCAGAAAAGGGAAGAATGTCATTAAAAAAAGTGTGAAACTGGGTATCTTTTTACATCTCTCTCCTTACTTCCATAATTCTTAAATTGCTGAGAGCTCAGCTTGCCTTGATTTGGGATGGCTTACGAATGGATGGCCTGGGACGTATAATCTTAGTGTTGTAGAGCAGAGGGATAGATGGCAATGCCTTTGAAGAGGCTTCTGGCTAACCCCAAGGTGAAAAGAATTTGCCAACTGTGTCTGAGTGAAGAAAAAAAAAAAGAGGAACTTCATGATTTTAACACTTTGTCCATAATTTAATGAATATTGAATTATGAGAATGTATTAACTAACTTAAGTTACAATGTCTTAGAAAGGAAATAAACTGATCAAGCTCTCTGAAATTTCTTTCATACTATCCCTGCCAAACATCCATTCTGTCTATGTTTCTCTATGGATAAGTAGCTCATGGCCTTCAGTCTTAGTTCTTTCTGAAAATTCTTACTATTAATAAAATATATCTCTCCTTCCCATCCTCCTACTAATGGTAGTTTCTTACCTTGCAGCCATATGATACAGCTACAAACTCTCTTCTGCATGAAAGCCCCTCAAATACTCCTAACACTGCTCTCATGTTCCATCTTAGTCTTCTTAGTTCCAGATTTAAAAACTCCATTTTTTCCATCCCAGCCCAGATCTACAGATTTGCCATTTTCAGATGTTATTATAAAAAAGTAATTAATCATATAAGATATGTTCTTTATTTTTGCCTGGTTTCTTTCACTTATATAAAGATTTTGATAATTATCCATGTTGTAGGATGTATCAACAGTTCATTCCTTTTTAATACTGAATAGTAGCCATTATATGATGTATCACTTTATTTATCTAGCTTTATACAATTGTAAGATATTTAAAGTGTATATCATGATGATTTGATATATATATATATGTTTGTGTGTGTGTGTGTGTGTGTGTGTATGTAGAATTATTCCTCCCATTTAGTTAATTAAAATATAAATTAAAATATCCTCATGTTGTGGTAAGGTACCAAAGAATTGAAAATTAATATTAATATTTTAGGAGAAAAAGTCAGGTTTCTTGTCCTCTCCTTTCTTTAGGGGGTGAGGGGAAAGGAATGTGGGAATTTCCTGGCTTGTAGAGACATACTGTGTAGAAAACCCCTTTTACTAGGAATCTTAAAGGGCATTTTATAATTTGGGCTAAGCATACAGAGAGATTTTGTAAATATAATTTTTATACTTGTGTGTGATTTGCACCAACTCAGAATAGATGACAGCATTGTGTCATAAATAAATAAATTTTGTGCTAAGTTTTAAATGGAAGTAGAGAGGAAACTTGGATTCTCCTATGTACCCCCCCCCCCCACCTGTGAGAAAAGAGGGTAAACACCTAGCCAGGTATGGGGGAGGGGAGGGAAGAAAAGATTAGGCAAAGCCTTTCCTTTCTCTTTCTTTCTTTAATGGGCCATTCATGGACATTTATCCCCTGGCACCATGTAGGCTCCCCCTCCCATCCTGAGAAACGTGTAATTAATGTATATACCTCTAGAGACAAAGGAATGGTAGATGAACACTAGAAAATTTGGGAATACTGTATCTTTTAATACGTAGAACATTTTTTGCTATTGTGTTACCTTTTAAGTTTTGATATATAAGAATATTTTTATAAATCCTATAGACAAATGTTATAAGCTTGCTAATAAATTGTGTCATCTTCCCCTCCTCCTCCTTTTCCCTCCAATCTGTGTGTAATCAAAGGTATATAACCTGCCTCAGGGCTATATGCTGGACAACATAATTTGGGTCAGCTATGCCTCATGTTAGTCATATGCAGCAGGCATATTAATAACTCTCCTTTTAATAAAACTCCTTAAAAATTCATTTGGACTTGGTGTCTCTACGGAACAATACTTTACAACAATATATTTATCTTTTAATTTTTTTGGTGACAAGACTTAAGTTCTATTGTCTCATATTGTCTCAGCAACATTCAATCATACAACATGGTGTTATCAACTATAGTCACCAGGGTATAAATTAGATCCTCAGAGCTTATTCATCTCATAGATGAAACTTTGTTCTAACCTCTTTCTATTTCCCACAACTTCCAAGTCCTGGAAACCACTATTCTAATCTCCATTTCATGAATTTGACTTTAAATTTAGATTCCACATATAGAGTGATACCATGCATTATTTGTCTTTCTCTATCTGACTTATTTCACTTAGCATAAAGCTCTTAAGGTCCATCCATGTTGTTGCAAATAGCAGAATTTCCTTTTTTCTCATGGCTGAAAAATATCCTATTATATGTATAAACACATCTTTTTTTTATCCATTCATCCATTGACAGATACTTAATTTGTTCTTAAATTTTGGCTATTGTGAACAATACTGCAGTGAATGTGAAAGTGCAGCTATCTCTTCAGCATCCTGCTTTCATTTCCTTTGGGATTGTTGAGGCATATGATAGTTCTATTTTAAATTTTTGAGAAACCTTTTTACTGTTTTCCATAGTAGCTACACCAATTTACATTCCCACTAACTGTGGGAGACTGCAAGCTGATAAAACCCTCGCAGTTCAAGGCTTAAATTTAAGGCTAAACTCTTCCCCACACCTTCATGTTGGCTGTGAAACTGAGTGTTTCTACTCTTCCCATCCCCCCACCTCACTTGCTTGATTAAGTTGCTAGAGGCAATTTACATGCCCTTCTTCTCACCCCTTGTTTGTTCTGCTGTTGGTTGATTTCAGTTATGCATGGTGGGGGATTCCTGTTTATGCCTTAAGAGAATTCTTGTTTATGCCTCGGATGTGTGACTTTGTATGGAGACTTCCTTATTTTGCATATAGTCTGCACTATATAATAAAGTGACTGGGGGATCTCCATCAGCTTGCAGAGGCCTCCTGATACCATACTTGTTTTCTCTGAGTTTATTTCTTCATTCCACACCGTTCTCACTCAGGACCTGGACAATTACTAGTTGTGCTGGTCCACTGCGGCTAACAGTGCAAGGCGGGGGGTCTGTTTTTTTTACAGCTTAGCCAACACTTATCATTTATCTTTTTATTTATTTTTATTTTTATTTATTTATTTTAGAGAGGAGTCACAGAGTGAGTGAGTGAGAGAGAGAAAGAGAGAGAGAAAGGGGGGAGGAGCTAGAAGTATCAACTCCCATATGTGCCTTGACCAGACCAGTGCAGGGTTTTTTTTTGAACTGGCGACCTCAGTATTCCCAGGTCGACGCTTTATCCACTGCGCCACCACAGGTCAGGCCTATCATTTATCTTTTGATGACAGTCATTCTAACAACTTAAGGTGATATCTCATTTTGGTTTTGATGGGCATTTTCCTGATGATAGTGATGTTGAGCACCTTTCATGTACCTGTTGGCCATTGGTATGTCTCCTTTGAAAATATTTATTCAGTTCATATACCCATTTTTAATTGGATTGTTTGCTTTTTTTTTTTTTAAATGTTTTTATTTTATTCATTTTAGAGAGGAGACACAGAGTGAGAGAGAGAAAGGGGGGAGGAGCTGGAAGCATCAACTCCCATGTGTGCCTTGACCAGACCAGTGCAGGGTTTTGAACTGGCGACCTCAGTGTTCCCAGGTCGACGCTTTATCCACTGCGCCACCACAGGTCAGGCCTGCTTTTTTGATATTAAGTTGTGTGAGTGCTTTATATATTTTGGATTTTAACCCCTTGTACAATTTGTAAATATTTTCTCCCACTTGGTAGATTGTCCTTTAATTTTGCAGATGACTTCCTTTGCTGTGTAGAAGCTTTTCAGTTTGAAGTAGTCTCACCTGTTGATCTTTGCTTTTCATGTCAAATTCAAAAACAAACAAAAAACCCAATAAACCTTTGCCAAGATCAACGTTAAGTAGCTTCTAGGAGTTTCATGGTTTCAGGTCTTATGTTCAAGTCTTTAATACATTTTGGAGTGATTTTTGTATATGATGTAAGATAGGAGTCCAGTTTCATTCTTTTGCATCTGGCTGCCTAGTTTTACCAACACCATTTATTGAAGAGACTGACTTTTCCCCATTGTATATTCTTAGCTGCTTTGATATAAAGCAATTGACAATATTTGAATGGTATTATTTCTGGGCTCTGTATTCTGTTTCATTGACCTATGTGTCTAGTCTGCTACTGAATCCTGCTGCTATTCAATTTTTCAATTCAGTTATTGTACTTCAACTCTGTGATTTCTGTTTGGTACTTTCTTATATTTTCCATCTCTTAGTTGAAATTTTAATTTTGTTTATTCACTGTTCTTTTGACTTTACTGAGCATCTTTGTGACCATTATTTTGAACTCTTTATTTGGTAAATTACTTATCTCCACTTCAGTAAGCTCTGTTTCTGGAGTTTTATCTTGTTCTTTTGTTTGAAACATATTCTCTTGTTTTTTCATTTTCTTTGACTCTCTGTGTTGAATTCTGCACATTATATAAAATACCTCTCCCAGTTTTGACAGAGTAGTTTTGCATAGAAGATTAACCTTATGGATCAGCCTGGCCAAAATTTTTTACTGTCTCTCAAGCCTTTGTGATTGTCAAAGCTACTTTCTTTGTTCTTTGTGACTTCCCGTAGTTGAAGGTGTGCTACACCCCATCTGTGTCCCAAAGGGAAAGCTGCAGTCCACCTAAGGTGATGGGAAGCTAAACTTTCAGGCAGTTGCTGTTTTGATGTGGGTAATATGGGTATTTTCTTGTTCTCCCAATATGTAGGAGAAACAGGTACAAACTTGCTCAGCTAGTTTTTGTGTTTCCTTCAGAGGGAATTGCTTTCTATGTAGATTCAGTGTATCCATGGGAAGAGGTGAGTTCAGAAGGCTCCCATGTCTCCATTTTGGGCCACATCTCAGGGTACTCTATCTGGATGTCTATCACAATTTATCCATTTATCAGTGATGGACACTGAGTTGTTTCTACTTTTTAGATTATTATAAATAATGCTATTATGAACATACACATACAAATTTTTTTATAGACATGTTTTCATTTTTGTTAGATAGATTCTTAGCAGTGGTATTGTTGAGTTCCCTATAATAATTTTAAACATTTTATGGAATACTCCTCACATTATAGTTTTAGAAAAGATGCTCTAAGCTACTATCTAGATCTGTTTCACTATAGGCTTACATGGCCTTCATGGATGGTGTTGTAACTCCAGGAGCTAGTGAAAAATCACTGATAATTTTAACTCTTTGTGTTTTAAGGCATGCTTCACTTGCTGCCTCTTCCATTACGTTCCTGTGTCTGGTTTGGGATGTCTTGGTGCTCCCACAATGTTTAATTTTATTTGCCTTGAAGAGAGAAGCATTAACATGTTGGTAATCACATAGGCCTCAAATAAATCTTAACTCTTCAATTATAAATACTCTTACTATTTGATGAAAAGTGTTTTCACATTGACTACATTTTTGTAAAGACCACTTTGTAAATTGAATAGATGCTGAAAAAATGTACTCTCATACTTGTTTATGAGCTACATACCTTGATTTTTGCCTTCATTTCTTTAATGAGTAGTTTCTTTTCTAATTTCTTCTTTTGTTTCATTTTCCACTTTTCCATTTGGAGAGGCAGGAGGCGTTCAGAAACATCATGATCTTCAACTTGTATTAAAACAGCAGCGTCTGGAAAAAATCCATGTTCCCCCAAAAACTGGGCCTCGTCGAAATATCGTGGGAAACCATCTAATATAAAACCTGTGGAACTAAGTGTAAATTTCACAAATCACTTTATATGCTTAAAATATTATATTATATAACTTGATTTAAAAATGAAAAAAGTATTGATAAACTTCAACTTTATATAAGATGTCCAATGAGTACTTGAAAAAGTAATATTTTTTTAGTTCTTTTAATATTTCTTCTTGTATAAACATGAGGTATCTTCTCTCAAATGTATTGAATTAGATTAAAATTATAATATTTTATACTTATATTTATAGTATAGATCAGTTCTCTTTAAATGTATATAGTCTTAATATTTGATGAAAATAGAGAGAAAATCAATTCTTTGCCTGGGAGAAATGCCCAGCCTAATGAACCTATCACATTTATGGTGGATTTGGCCGGCTAACCTTTAATGGAAATCCACCCTTCAGCAGTTTTTTTTTAGTGATGCTTCTTTTCATGAGGCAATTTTTACCTTCTTTCCTGGGTCCCTTTGTAACTTATGACAATTATTTATGTATAAATCTTGGTTCATATGTATTAAGATAATTATAATCAAATAGGATTGTTTGAGTATGATGAAACTTGAAGAATCATGAAAATAACTGGCATGTTAAAACATTTTCATTGTGGTGTTAACTAACTATAAAATAATCAGGCTTTGAGAAACTGGCCTTTTTAATTGAGAAAGTCGATATCGGCCCCCTTTTGAAAGAGTTTATTCTGCTTATCAAAAATTCAGTATGTTTATAATTTATATTTAAATACATGTTTTCTTGTTAATATGAACAGGACTTTCATAAACATTTGACAGTTTCAGCCCTTAATTGGCATTTAAAAATATTTCCTATCTTACTGAGTGGGCAAATTTCCATAAAATGGCCATAAAATGTGGCCTTTTCCTTAGAAATGCGTTCAGCATTGTCTCTTCTGTGAGATAATTTCATTTCTACTGTCTCAGCTGTTACTTCTTTGTCAATGACTTTTAAGTTTTTACTTTATACCCAACCTCTGTTCTGAGTTTCAACTCAGAATTTTCTAAAGCTGCTTAGTTTCTCCATCTGATTGCCCTTCAGGAATTATATATGCATCTTGCTGTCAAAATAATAATTATTGTGCACACTGTTCTTCCTTCTAAGTCATAAGTGTTCAGGTGGCAAATTCGGAGACTTTTGAACTGCTCTCTCATTCCCTCTTTGTTCCCACACATAATAGCTAAATCCTGCATGCCCTCATCTGCACCCACATTTCCATTTTTAATATTACACCTTAGTTCAAGCACTTGTTAGCTCTTTCTAGGACTAATGCAACACCCTTTTTAAAATGTGTTGATTCTTTCCTGATTATAAAAACAACAAATATAGAAAAAGTGGAAAATATAGAAAAGCATAAAAAAGGGCAAAATTATCCATAATCTCACATTCCAGAGGTTATTGACATTTTTTTGTTTCTTTCCAGTTTTTTCTTCATGTGTCCATCTTTCTCATATTATAAATAATTTTGTATATATTTTATTTTTAACTTACCATTATATAACATTTCTCATGCTATTATAAATTCTTCATTATAACACATTTTAATAGTTGCATAATATTGTTATTTTATTTAAGCTTTTACAATTTCAAATTGAACTTATAATTCTTCAATCTGTGGTTGGCAAGCAGACATGAGTGGGCAATGATGATGGGCCAGGTACATAAGGTCACCAGAGTGGAAAGTCCTGAGTGCCTAGCAACGGGAAAAACTGGGAAAGCAAGGACCTTCCCTCCAGAGTAACCTTTCCTCTCATAGCATATCAATGGCCATGCAGTTTAGACCCCCTGACCTTTCATATCACTGGTCATGTGGTTTGGACCCTCCTCTGACCTCTTCTCCCCTGGCATGTTGGTAGTCATGCTGATTAGCTCTCGAAGAGGGAAATAAGGGGGGCAGAGAATAGCACTTAAGCATTAAGCCTCCAGGACAGTGAAGTTATGACCCATATCAAATATATGTAGGCCTCAATTATGTTTTGTTTCCAGACCCAGAAAAGCCGCAAAAACCAGACAAATGATGCCAAGGCTGACCTCAGGACCAGCTACACTGACTAATGATCACCTGCCTTGGTGCCAACCAATAGGTGGAGACCAGGACCCTGAAAGGATACTCATGGAGAGCTGATGAATATTCTATTGAGCTCCTCCCCTGGAACCTCTCCTAAAATCTCCACCCTTAAAAACCCTTAGGTCCTAAGCTCTAAGGCCCGTTCTTTTGCCTCTGTAACTTGTTTCCTGAACCCATTTCTTCCCACCACTGACTTCTTTTCTCTCTGTGACTTTCTAAATAAACTTTCTCTTATATTTTGAGTCTTGGCTCTAAATTCTTCCACAGTCAGAACTCAAGTATTGAGGTTGCTGAACCAAGGTCTGGTCTGACTCCACGGGTCTAACACCTGGCATTTGTTGCTTTTTGCCACCAACAAATCCACATACTTACTTTCTTTCTTTCTTTTTTTTTTTACAGAGACAGAGAGAGAGTCAGAGAGAGGGATAGATAGGGACAGACAGATAGGAATGGAGAGAGATGAGAAGCATCAATCATAAGTTTTTCGTTGTGACACCTTAGTTGTTCATTGATTGCTTTCTCATATGTGCCTTGACCGTGGGCCTTCAGCAGACCGAGTAACCCCTTGCCCAAGCCAGTGACCTTGGGTCCAAGCTGGTGAGCTTTGCTCAAACCAGATGAGCCCGCACTCAAGCTGGCTACCTTGGGGTCTCGAACCTGGGTCCTCCGCATCCCAGTCCGATGCTTTATCCACTGTGCCACTGCCTGGTCAGACTCTTTCTTTCTGTTTTTAATGTATGATATGAGGTCAGGAGCTAAATTAATGAAGAATAACTCATGAGTGTTATTGCAGGCAACCTATCTAAGTTTACTACAATACTGATTTAATTTAGGGGATAGGAAATTAAAATTAAATTTGATGACTAATAATCTCACTCACTTGTCTGTGCCAAGAACTAAATGAAAGTGTCCTGAGGGGCACTGTGACTGCCAGTTATTTGAATTCTCTATGATGTAATTTCCTTATCTCCAAATGAGATAATAAAAGTTTCTAATACATAGGGTAGTAGTAAGGACTATGTAAATTAATAAGAATAAAATATAATAGATCAGGACATAGAACTAGCATACAGTAAATTCCATGTAAATGTTTGCTATTAGAACTATAAATATCATTTCACTTTGTTCTGGTGGATACCAACACAAATGATTCTGGTTTAGGAAAACCAAGTGAAGTTTTATACTCTGGTGACCTGGAGATTTTTGGATTTGTCCTTTTGTGGCTTGATCTTGGATTTTGGTAAAGGTATAACACTATTGACAGCTAATAAAGTGTTCTTAACTGTAACTACTAAAAGGCAACAAGGAATACTGGCACATCATTAGTGTATATTAGGTTACATGGGTTTAGATCATCGCTTCTCAACCACAGCTACACATTAGCATCACCCAGGGAGTTCTCAAAAATACCAATGCCTGTGTCCCAACCTCACACCCTTAAAGATTTTGATTCAATTGTTTTGGGTTGGTGTACTTGGCCTTAGTATTTTTAAAATAATTCCTCAGATGTGTTTAATGTATAGAAGCACTAATTTATATAAAAATAAAAAAGAAAATTCTTAAATTTATGTCAAATTACATTTTAAAATTTCAAGAATAAAGCAGATTAAAATCAATAAATGTATACTCCTCTATAAATTAAGATACCGTATTGGTTCCTTAAACCACCAATCAGAAAGAATTCCTTCAAGAATTTCAGGAGGCAACGGTTCATTTTCCAGTAGACTAAATCTGATTGTTTCTTCTTCTTCAGTAAATTGTACTTCAGAAGGCTAAATACAAAAACCAGAAAATAAAACAAAACGAATTTAAAACTCTATATTAATAAATAATACTCTATTATATGGTTGATTAAGATGAGACCTATTCTTCTTAGGACATTCTTTTATACTGTTGCTTATAAACCTTTTATATTTCCTGCTCTTTTCTTTAAACTAATATTTAATATGGTTTTCTATTATTTCTACTGTAGTTAAGAGGAGTTACTAGCAATTAGCCTAACAGATTTTCATACATGGCCTCAGGATATCTGTCTCACTACTTTTTTCTAAAACTTTGTTCAGTTTATGCCTTAACTGATTTTTGTCATCTATTTTATAATTATTAAATCTAGATACTGATTAAAGGATGGGCTGGCCAGGCAGTCATCTGAAATATAATCTATATCTGGGTCTATTTACAGAAAAAAAGGGTTTAGTTATATTGGAAATGGTTAAAAAGTAAGAATCAAGAACTGTCTCTGAACAACCCCAGTTAGAAACCACCTAAGAGAGTCATACAAACTTTCTTAGGAAGCATCATGAAAATGAGTATTTTGAGATCCCCATTGGCAATGAGGCAGAACTTTATGATATATGATTAAATAAAAAACAGAGAACACAATTATGGAAAACCTTATAGTCTAGGTCAGACATATAAAATAACATAATCCCAAATAAATGCTATATAACAGTCTTGTTAGAAAAAGCCTTCTTGATTTTTATTGGAGTCATGTGAAACTCAGTAATTTTATATTCTAGATTAGCAGTAAGATTTGTATCTAACATATGGGGAGGATGACTCTTAAATGACTTTTATGGGCTAATTTTTTTCTTTTTCTTAGAAACTTTATAGAGAGTTTTACACTGCTTATATTCTACTTTCCAAAAGTAATACCAGTAAACACAACTATCTGTAAAGAGAGTATTAATATTATTACCGGCTTCTTTGTATTTTCTTCCTCAAGTATGACATTGGCCTGAATCGCAAGCTCTTCAAGTTCTTGTTTTACTAACTGTTCTTCCTCAGCATCTTCTTCAAATTCAGGTCCAACTTTCTTTTCAGTTTTGAGCATTATTTTTTCTTGCAGAAATTCTTCAAACTGAATGTGAAAGAGGCCCAATTTTTCTGCTAACTGTCTGCTGCAGACAGTTTTGCCAGAACCATGGGGGCCCAGAAGGCATATTCTTAATGGAGGAGCCTGCCAAAGGGGGGATGGTCAGGGAGACGTTGGGTAAGAGAGAGTAAAGGAAAAGAAGTTTTGAGTAATTATTTTTAAAGGGAGGGTTACTTATCTGTCCTCCCTAAGACTGAATTATCATTTCACAAACTCAAGGATGTTTTGATATTAGTATATCAATTAACGTGACTCATTGCATCAACAATAGTTCTCAGGGAGCAATAACAACCATAAAGTCATCTTGATATCTTGTGCCAAAAAACCATTTAATAAAATAGAATTAGTATTTTTTTTAAGTTTTACTTTAAAATAAATGCAAAGATACATTTTTAGCATGATAAAACATCTAACAAACTATGTTAAAATGGTATATCAAAATAATCAAGCATTATGAGATCTATGTAGAAATACATAAACTTTCTGTAATCTAATATTAAGAAAAAAGATTATAAAATATTATATACACTAGAAATAATATATGTCTATGTGGAAGAAGATGAGAAAGTAAGCTATAAAAATAAAGATTTGTCTAAAGCTGGTGTTATTATACGTGTGTTTTGTTTTAAAAAATGAATAAAATCTTACTACAGTTATTGTAAAATATACATAACATAAAACTTACAATTTTAACCATTTTTAAAGGTACAATCAGTGGCATTACGTACACTCACAATGTTGTGGAACCATCACAATTATCCGTCTCCAGAATTTTTTCATTGTCCCAAACTGGAACTCTACACCCATTAAACAACAATTTCTATTCTCCCCTCTCTTCAGCCTCTGGCAACTACTTCTTTATTTTTTGTCCCTATGAACTTACCTATTCCAGGTACCTTGTATAAGTCAATTCATACAGCATTTATTCTTTTGTGTTTGGCTTTAATAAATATTTTTAAAAGAAGGTAGAAAACTGTTCCAAAGTTAATAAATAAAGATAATAATGGTCTTACAAACTTAGAAAAAGATTGATTGTTCTATAGCTACTTAAACCAGTTTTAAAACATTTAATTGATCAAGGACAACTCACCTCTGGGAACACTCTTTTGTAATCTTTTGAATCTGTGTCATCCCTTGCTCTGGGGAGTCAAGAAATCAGGCATAAATTTGCCCCTATCATGCCTCTGAGTGCGAACCAGGATAACAGCAGTCTCGCCTGAGTAATCACACTTCTATATAGAGGATGGCAACTCACTAAAGGCCACAAACCTCTGAATCCCATACTTTCCCCAAATCCTGTCCTATGCTCAGCAGACGGCTCTGCTCTGAGAGACTAACTGGTTAGGGTGTAAAATAAATTCAATAAACTTATAAGCAATACATTCAGCTGTGCCTTTTTATTTCATCTAAAAAGACACATATTGTTTATTTGATACAAAGCATTACTATAGAAGTCAAGACTGATAATCATTTTAGGTTCTATTCCAAAAAGTTCTTCTTGGAACTTAGATATTCTCACTATATTATATATCCGATTGTGGGCTTCACTACTAAATAAAATGGTAGATGAAATAAGTACCTAAAAAATACGCAGGAGCAATCATTACGATAGGTATATAGTTTTCACCTTTAATGGTTCTTTGTGAGCCACATACTCCTGAGGATGCTCCAAAAATTTTTCTTTCGCCTCAGGACTTGAAAAGTAGTAGAACTTTTCTCGATATTTAGCTGCTTCTTCTGTGCTGCCTGGTTGTAGGACGAAGTTTTCTTTGAGAACCACTGGACAAAAGTGCTTTGTGTCTCCCAAATGCCGTTTCTTCTCTTTCATTCGATCTTCATTCTAGAAATATTATTTAACATTTGGAAAATATTTTTAAAAGTATTTTGATGCAATACTAAAGAGGGAATTAAAAAAATAATCTCTTGCATTATATTTAATCCATAAAAATACACCTTTAAAACAATTTTTAGGCCTGTGGTGATGCAGTGGATAAAGCATTGACCTGGAATGCTGAGGTCGCTGGTTCAAAACCCTGGGCTTGCCTGGTCAAGGCACATGCGACAAGCAATCATGAACAACCAAAGTGAAGCACCTGAGTTGATACTTCTCGCTCCACCCCCAACTCTCTGTAAAATCAATAAATAAAATTGTTAAAAAAAATTTGTAAAGGCCAGTTCTTATACTGGCCTTTTAATTATTCATTAAAAATCAGTTTCTCAAAGCTAAGAACTGTATGATGTCACACATAGGTGGGATATAAAACTGAGTGAAATGGTTACCAGGGGGAGAGGGACTTGGTGGAGAGCGGGGGAGGGTGTAAAGAGGGAAAAATATACAGTGATAAAAAAATGATTTGACTTTGGGTGACGGGTATACAACATAATCAACAGTTCAAGTGCTATAGAGATGTTCACCTGAAACCTATATACTCTTATTGATCAATGTCACCTGTTTAAATTTAATTTTCTATATAAAATAAAAAAAATCAATCTCTCTTATCCCTCTAAATTCACATCTCAAGCTTCTTTATTTTCATAAAGAAAATAAAGTAGCACCGAGAATCAAGGTGCCCCCAGACCTCTACACATATAGGTATAAAGAAAAACCCCACAATGTTCTCTGGTGCAGAATCAGTTTCTAAAATAAAATTTAAAAGTAAAAGCTGAGTCAGGGTCACAACTTCTTACCCATTAAAAATAAGATGAAAGATGCTTCAGGATTTGCTTTGTTTCTTACTAAGTGAATGTAAAGTTAAATAATTTGGAAATATTTTATTTCATTGAAAATGTGTGACATATTTTCATTTATGAAAAATAAAGAAACTATGTGTACAGTCCTTTAATAATTCTTGCAATTTATTTAAATCAATGGAAGTACATTTAAAAATAATTTTCTGCATTATAAAATAAATGCGTATTGTAAAATTATTCTAAACACATCACAATACATAAATAAAATATTTTATCTCACCTTTTTCCTTCAACTACTATATACTCTTTTTTTTTTTTTAAATAGGGACAGAGAATCAGAGAGAGGGATAGATAGGGACAGACAGACAGGAACGGAGAGAGATGAGAAGCATCAATTATTAGTTTTTTGTTGCCGTTGGGACACCATAGTTATTCATTATTGCTTTCTCACATGTGCCTTGACTGCGGGCCTTCAGCAGACTGAGCCACCCAGCCAGATGGGCCCGTACTCAAGCTGGCAACCTCGGGGTCTCGAACCTGGGTCTTCTGCATCCCAGTCCAATGCTCTATCCACTGCGCCACCGCCTGGGCAGGCACTATATACTCTTAGTAGTTGTTTGTTTTTTTTAAGTGAGAGATACAGACGGGCAGTGGGGTGGGGGCAGATAGGGATAGACAGAAAGGAAGGGAGAGATGAGAAGCATCAGTTCTTCGTTGTGGCGCCCTTGTTCATTAATTGCTTTTTTTTTTTTTTTTTTTTTTAACAGGGACAGAGAGAGAGAGAGTCAGAGAGAGGGACAGATAGGGACAGACAGACAGGAACAGAGAGAGAGATAAGAAGCATCAATCATTAGTTTTTCGTTGCCGTTGGGACACCATAGTTGTTCATTGATTGCTTTCTCACATGTGCCTTGACTGCGGGCCTTCAGCAGACCAAAGCAACCCCCTGCTGGAGCCAGCGACCTTGAGTCCAAGCTGGCGAGCCTTCGCTCAAGCCAGATGGGCCCGCGCTCAAGCTGGCAAGCTCGGGGTCTCGAACCGGGGTCCTCCTCATCCCAGTCCGACGCTCTATCCACTGTGCCACTGCCTGGTCAGGCCATTAATTGCTTTCTCATATGTGCCTTGACTTGGGGGGCTCCAGTTGAGCTAGTGACCCCTTCCTCAAGCCAGTGACCCTGGGCTTCAAGCCAGCAACCTTTCGGCTCAAGCCAGCGACCATCAGGTCATGTCTATGGTTCCCACGCTCACGCCAGCGACCCGGTGCTCAAGCTGGTGAGCCTGTGTGCAGCCAGCGACCTCAGGGTTTTGAACCTGGGTCCTCTGACTCCCAGGCCGATGCTCTATCCCAAGGGTTCCCAAATTATGGCCCGCGGGCCGCATGAGGCCCCCTGAGGCCATTTATCCAGCCCCCGCCGCACTTCCGGAAGGGGCACCTCTTTCATTGGTGGTCAGTGAGAAGAGCACAGGATGCATCTGCACCCATAATTCCCATTGAAATGCTGGTTAGTTTGTTGATTTAAATTAATTGTTCTTTATTTTAAATATTGTATTTGTACCCGTTTTGTATTTTTACTTTAAAATATGTGCAGTGTGCATAGGGATTTGTTCATAGTATTTTTTATAGTCCGGTCCTCCAATGGTCTGAGGGACAGTGAACTGGCACCCTGTGTAAAAAGTTTGGGGACCCCTGCACTATCCACTGTGCCACCGCCTGGTCAGGAGATACTCTTAATGGTTTTATGGGTATCTTTCTAGACTCGTTTTTCTAAGTATAACCTATCAATAAACCTATCAAAGTATAACCTATCAAAATAGACATGCTTAGGCAAAATATATTATTTTAAAAAATACCAGTGAACTAATACTTTACATGATTATTTTTACTACAGGCCTTATTTCTCTCCTATATAAGATATAAGGAACAACTTTCAGTAAAGGTGCAAAAATGAGACTAATCTCTATTTTTTTCTAAAATTAAAAAAATATATATTATTTAAAATGTTTTAGCCTGACTGGGCGGTGGTGCAGTGGATAGAGCGTCGGACTGGGATGCGTAAGACCCAGGTTTGAGAGCGTGAGCTCGCCAGCTTGAGTGCAGGCCCATCTGGCTTGAGCAAAAAGCTCATCAGCTTGGACCTAAGGTTGCTGGCTCCAGCAAAGGGTTGCTTGGTCTGCTGAAGGCCCGCGGTCAAGGCACATGTGAGAAACCATCAATGAACAACTAAGGTGTTGCGACGGCCATGAAAAACTAATGATTGATGCTTCTCACCTCTCTCCGTTCCTGTCTGTCTGTCCCTATCTATCCCTCTCTCTGTCCCTGTAAAAAAAAAAAAAAGTTTTAAAAATTACAGTTGAGATACAATATTATTTCATTTCAGGTATATGCCCCAATGATTAGACATTTATGTACCTTACAAAGTGGTCACCCCAATAAGTCTAGTACCCATCAGACACTATACATAGTTAGTTATTACAATATTATTGACTACATTTCCTATGCTGTACTTTATATCTCTGTGACTGTTATCTTGTACCACACTCTTACTCAATTTTTGTATTGGGGTTATGCAAGCTTCATAATGAGCTAAAAAATATTGATCTTTTTCTACGATGTGGATGGTTTGAACAACATAGGAATTAGCTAATCAATAAAGGTATATTAAAAGTGACCTAAAACTCTCCTGTTCTTTGTGTTTTTTTCAGCTTGTTCTTTCTTCATAAGCAAATTTAATGATTCATATTTTGAAAATTCATTTTGATTTAAAAGTTATTTTATTAGTTCAACATTCTTGTAATTTAAAATTACCCTCTTTTTTAGTTGATTATATACCAGTACATTTCTGTTTCAAGTATCATTTATAGCTTCTTCTTTTTACCTGACTTAACTTGATGGAAGTTTGTCTATTTTATTTCTCTTGCTAGTGAACCAACTTTTCATTTTTTAAATTAGGTCTACTGTTTTTATTTATTCTTGTTTTCTTATTTAATTAATTTTTGCCTTTAATATCTTGCTTTTTACTTTCTTTTGGTTTATTTTGTTGTGCTTTTCCCCAAGTACTTATGCTGAATGCTTAATTAATTTTTTAGTCATTCTTGTATTTCAAAAAAATGCGCTTAAAGTAGGGTTGCCACATTTAGCAAATAAAAATGCAGGCTCTCCAGTTATACTTGAATTTCTGATAACAAATAAGGTTTTAGTATCTACCGCACAAAAGTATGTACCTTACATAAAAAATTATTCATTTTTCTGAAATTCAAATTTTACTGGGTCCTGTATTTTTTAAAATCTAGCAAGTCTGATTTCTACTTTGGCCATGCAACAAAGCTTTTATATGTGATTTTTAAATTATCATTAATTTTTAGATAGGCTATAGTTTCATTTTTTATTTCTTCTTTAGCTCATGAGCTATTTAGAAAGAAAATATGTCTATATATTTTTAAAATTTCGAGTGTTCATATTAGGGCAATGGGGCAATACTATACTTCTGGGATTAGGTTTTTGTTTTAATGCATTGTGATCAGAGACCATTATCTCTAAGACTTCTACTTTTTATAATTTATTGTGATTTTCCTTGTAAACTACTACATGAATTATTAAAGAGAATGTTCATTCTTTATGGATGCAGACTTGAACACTGACAAGTAAGTAGATTTAAAAAATGTGTATTTATATACAATGAAATATTATTCAGTCATAAAAAGGAAGGAAATCCTAGCTTTGCACACTGGCAGTATCATAGCCAATGAGGTTTATCTGATGCACAATTATTATTAATTGAATACTTTTCTAATACCCTGCCGTGAAGACTTGAAATATAGTTGGCATTGGCAAATTTTGACTATTTCTATGGAGACAAAATATTTTGAAAAACTAAAAAAATGAGGAAATCCTGCCACTTGCAACAACATGGTTGGTCCTTAAGGACATTATGCTGAGTGAAATAAGTCAGATAAAGAGAAATACTGTATGGTCTCACTTATATGTGGAATTTTTTAAAAAGCCAAACTTATAGAAACAGAGAACAAAATGGTAATTGCTAGGAGCTGGAGGCATGAGGAAAATGGGGAAATGTTGGTTAAAGGGTAAAACTTATAGTTATAAGACTCATAAGATCTGGGGATCTAATGTAGAGCATGGTGACTATAGTTAATTATATCATATTGTATACTTGAAAGTTGCTAAGAAGATTAAATTCTCATCACATACAAAAAATTGTAATTATGGCAATGGATATATTAAATAACCTTATTATGGTGATTATTTTGTAATATATAAGAATAATAAGAATATCGAATCACTGTGTTACATAGCTTTAACTTACACAATGTTATATGTCAATTATTTTTCAATAAAGTTGGATTTTTAAAATTTATTTTATTTTTTTAGAGAGACAGGGAGAGAGAGACATCAAGCTGTTCCTGTATGTGCCCTGAACATGGATCAAACTGGCAACCTCTGAGCTTTAGGAAAGGGTTTTTTAAAAAAGATTTTAATAAACATGAACACAGTTTCTAACCAGTCAAGGCCACATCCTTAAGATGACCCTTCTCTTTTTCTCTTGAGAAAACTCAAGGCTGCCAAAAAATTTTAGTTTGTTTCAGCCAACACCTAAGGGTAGGCTTGCTGTCTTCTAGTCTTTTTGAGAGGTCAGAATCCTGACTTCTATAACTGCTGGCTAGCAGACACAGCTAGCTTAATTGCTTTTTATACTGACTGACTAACACTGTGTAATTTTTACTTCCCTAACTCTATGGGGCTCCTGCTTGCTCCCCTCCCTACTTACTCTCTAATGCTCCTTTTCACTTTTGTAGCTCCATTCAACTCAATCAAATTGATTTCAGTTCACACTGGACTCCTTTTCCTATTGCAACAGCTATAACTGATTAAAACCAGTCCTTACCACTTCAACTAGTGCTAAAATTTGTTTATCTTTAAGCAACATAAAGTATCTTTTTGTTGTTGTTTTAATGCATTACTCCTTGAATTCTACTCTTATTGATATTTGGAATGCCACTTCCTCTTTGTTGTTGTTGCAACCATTGGTTAAGGGAGACTAGCAGACTGAAAGATCAATTAGATTAAACAGACCATAAAGTCTGCAACACAGAGATGGAAGAACCTCCACGTATAAAAATAATAAATACACTTATAAAGATTCAAGTAGACACTAGAAAGAGTTCATAAATACCAACAAAATATGTAAATGAGCTGAAGAAGAGAGTGACTACTTGTGGTAGACATAATAATGCCCCCCCACACAAGAGATCCCCAGAACATGTGAATATATTACCTTATATGTGTGACTAAGGATCTTGAGCTGGGAAAAATATCCAGCTGGGCCAAATGTAGTCATATGTGTCCCTGTAGAGGGAGTCAAGAAGGTCAAAGGCAGAAAGAGATGAGATGACGGACAGCAGAAATTGAAGTGATGTGCTTTGAAAATGGAGGGAGAATGAACCAAAAATGAACCAAAGAACCAAAGAATGCTGATGGCCTCCAGAAGCTGAAAAGAGGAGAAAAAAGATTCTCCTCGAAAGGGAGGAAAATAGCATTGCCAGTACTGATTTTAGCACTTAACTGCCTCATGTCAATGTGTTGAAAACTGTTTCCTGTATTTTATCTTGTTTTTTAGTTGTTTCCTCAGACTGTTGAGATTTTAGTACATATCGTCCTATTACATATCTTCTCCATGAGAAGAGGGAGAATAGCTATGTTCCTAGAAAAAGGGAAGAAAAGTATGATACAGACAAAAGCAAGAGATATAAACCACTTCTTAGGAAAAAGCATTCCAAATAGCTCAAGTGGACCAGACAATCACAGTAACTCCTCACTTCATAGTCATTGGGTGGGCATGTTAAGTAGGCTGGTTCAATCACATACTAAGTCCTCTAGTTGCTATGATTAGTCAAGGCAACTGACTGAGATGGGAGAAGTAAAGTTCTTTCTTGCTATTTTTTCCAGTTGGATGTAACAATAGAGTGTTCTTTTTCCTCCTAGGTCAAAATTTCTGAGAACTCCTGGCAGCCATATCTGCCTTGTTTGAAAACAGCATTTTTGCAGATGCAATAAAGGGTCTCAGGATGATATTTACATTTATTATCTAGTGTCATGGTGACAATGAACAACTTGGAGACCAGATGACATGCTCTGAGGGGATGAGGGGAGGCAACAACCCTGGTCAGCTGATAGAAGGACTGAAGCTCCATCCCTAGCCTTACTCAGATATTTATTAACCAGTACAAATAACTCAAGGAAGCAGACAGCAGAAGTTTTCAGGGGTTGAATGAAGTAAAGGAGAAGGAACATACTGATTCCTAATCTCTGTTCTGAGAGCCTAAACATTTCTGTTGCTGAATCTTATTCTACTATTTTGCTGTTTCCAGCATGCACTGTTTCCAGTATGGGTCAGAGAGGCCCTGGACTCTTGTCCACTCAGGGCTTTCACCCTAGGGAGCCTCACTGCCTCTAATTGTCATCCTAATTCTGCATATTTTCAGAGCATATTCTTACAATCTAGATGGCCCTTAAATCCAATGACAAGTGTCCTTATAAGAGAATGAGAACACACAGAAAAGGAGAAGGCCACGTACCGACAGTGGCAGAGATTAGTTAGCCACAAGCCATGGATTATGTGGAGCCACCAGAAGCCAGAACAGGAAAGAAAATATTTTCCTGAGAGCCTTAGAGGGAGTATGGCCCTACTGATGCCTTGATTGCAGAATTCTGACCTCAAGAACCATAAGAATTAATTTCTGTTATTTTAATTCTTTTTATTTATTCATTTTAGAGAGGAGACACAGAGTGAGAGAGAGAGGGAGAAAGAAAGAGAGAAAGGGGGGAGGAGCTGGAAGCATCAACTCCCATATGTGCCTTGACCAGACCAGTGCAGAGTTTTGAACTGGCGACCTCAGTGTTCCCAGGTCGACGCTTTATCCACTGCGCCACCACAGGTCAGGCCAATTTCTGTTATTTTAAACTTTCCAGTTTGTAGCACTTTCTCATGGCAACCTTGGGAAACTAATACAACAGGAAACTCTGGTTTGTGTGGTGGTAAATTAGAAGAGTGGAAGTGAGAAAAAGACGTTATTATCAATGAAGACCATATTTGAAAATGCAAGTTTTGAATATTACCGACAGCCTGAGAATTGTCTGCAGATACAAGAAAGAGGCATTCTCCTGCAGAACTGAACAGGACCCAGAATGGCAGAGGAAGGATGATGGAAAGGAGAGAATCTGAATACAGGCAGGACAAAACCCACATGTGTAGCCACCCAGACTGAAAGTCTCAGCAGCTCCTTAGTGACCAAGTTCTAAAAATTGTTATCAGAATCATACTACATAACATTTGTTGTTTGACACACTATATTTGGGTTTAACTTAATTACAACTCTATGTTTACCTAACTTATTACATTATTTTGTTTCATTCATAAAGCCCAACATTAAGAATCACTTCCTATTTTATTAGTGATAGATACCTGAATTGGGTGGCTATCAGTTGAGAATGGTTATCAAAATTCTGTGACAAGGGAAGAGAGTGGTGCCTGAAATGAGCTGTTCCTGTTTGAAAATACCACTCGTTAGTGCTATGCAAGCAGCCTCTCAAAGATGCCACTGTTGCATTTTACATAAAACACCCACTTCTCTTAAATTTATAAAATATTTCTGTCTATAATATACATAGGTGCTTCCATAAAAAAATTTAAAAGATTTCCCTTTTCTTTTTCTCCTGGGTGTAGCATACTGGCATTTCAGGGATCATGGGAGCAATGGGTGTTGAAAACGTTTATATATAAAATTGAGGAAGCCTGCTTGTTTTTCTGGGGTCCAAGAGTGCTAATTACCACATTGAATATGTGCACCTTCAATGATGTGGCCAATGTGAAGGAGCAGTAATAAAAGATTCATACCTCTTCCTCTTCCTCTTCTTCTTCTTCTAGCTCCTCATCAATCTCTGCTTCAGCCTGAAAGTCTTCTGTTTCTTCCTCATAATCTTCATCATTTAACTCCCATGCAACATACCGGAAAGGTTCTGTAAGAAAAAGAAAGAAAGAAAAATAAAAAAAGAAAAGAAAAGAAAAAGAAAGGAAGAAACACTTGGGGAGATATTTTTATGTTAAAATGATATGAGCATATATTACAGTAGTCATAAATTAGGAAAATTAATTGTAGTAATTAAACTCTTAGTTTAAATGCGTCTGTGGATTGGCCTTTAGAAATTCTTTAAGTGACAACTGGCTGGTTTATGTTTGGCGACTGCTGTTCGCAATCCACAGCTGTTCTGACTGCTGTTTGCAACCCACAGCTGTTCTGACTGGTGGTACCTGCGCTATGACTGTTGTTAAAGGTTGTAAACATCATCCCTGGATAATGTGGAGTGTTTTACTTTAGGAACCATCAAGAAAGGCTTTAAACTTGCACGGTGCTTTTAATAATATTACCTGCTTTTGACAGTAAATGTTAGGATTACAACCCTTACTTTCCATAGCCTCAACTACTTTTTGAAGTAGTTCCTCTGGAGTTTTGCCAGCAATCTCCAAGTTGAAAATTTGAATGAAAGAGTCAGTGATTGCTGTTTGCATATCTTTCCAGGTGGAGGAGAAAGATTTGATCATCTCTTTAAATGGTTCCATTTCAGGAACATCAGGATAAGCGTCTTCAGGAAACTCAGGTAGTACAACTTTTGAGTAAAAGTTAAAGGAAAGAAAAAAAAAGAGGCTTTAAACATGGCATCTTTAGTCATACTGCCAACATAATTTGTACTTTATAATATTTTAAAAACATATAACAGAAATAAACATATTGTTCTTAGCAATAATATACATTTATAAATTCATATTTTAATTATGCTTCATTCCTTGTATTGCCTGTAGATTAAATTATCTATTAATAAAATTTGGATAATTAATATTTATTTCATATGACAAACTTATAATTTTTGTTTGTTTGTTTATTCAGAGAGAAGAGGGGAGGCAGAGACAGACTCCTGTATGCACCCATACCAGGATGTACCTGGCATCCTGGTACAGGTGGGTGATGCTCTGCCCATCTGGGGTGTTGCTCTGTTGCTCCTGACCGAGCTCTTCCTAGAATCTGAGAAGGAGGCCATGGAGCCACTCTCAGTGCCCAATGGCCAACTTGCTCCAATCAAGCCATGGCTGCAGGAGGGGAAGAGAGAGAGAGAAAGAGAGAGGGAGAGAGAGAGAGAGAGAGAGAAGCGAGAGAGAGAAGGGTGGAGAAGCAGCTGGGCGCCTCTCCTGTGTTCTTTGACCGGGAATCAAACCCGGGATATCCATATGTCAGGCCGATACTCTACCACTGAGCCAATCGGTCAGGGCCATATGACAACATTTTTTTTTTTTGTATTTGATTTTTGAGAGAGACAGAGAGAGTCAGAGAGAAGAACAGATAGAAACAGACAGACAGGAAGGTAGAGATGAGAAGCATCAATTTTTTGTTGTGGCTCCTTAGTTGTTCAGTGATTGCTTTCTCATATGTGCCTTGACTTGGGGCTACAGCAGAGCAAGTGACCCCTTGCTCAAGCCATTGACCTTGGGCTCAAGTCAGAGACCTTGGGCTTCAAGCCAGTGACCTTTGGGTTCAAGCTGGCAACCTCGGGGTTTTGAACCAGGGTCCTCCGTGTCCCAGTCCAATGCTCTATCCACTGAGCCACTGCGTGGTCAGGCTGACAACTTTAACTGTTAATAAAATATAAAAAATAAAATTTGATGAAAAACAGTGTTGTAAGTCAGCTAGGTATACTTTTAATATAATAAGCTAAATAAACATGTCAACTGGCATACAATGAAAAAAAATTGGAAGTTGGTACTATGCCTAAAATAAGGGACTAGACCTTTTGTAGCAGACTATGAAAAGTACTTTTATGTACTAACTACTTTTATTTTATAAGCTAACCTGTTTCATATACTTGAGTTTCCAGGCTCTCTTTGGCTTCTTTTTGAATTTCTGTTCCAACTGTAGTTTCCTCGGAAGGCTCAGATACTTAGAAAAGAAACTTAACAGTTAGTGTTTGAATTTTAAAACAGTGTTTCTTTATGAAAGTATTGGCACAAAGAAAATTTCAAAACACAGTTAAAATTGTATATACTATTACAGTTGGAGCTAGTTGGAAATACAGTTCTTGTTAGGGAAAGAATGGCATAAACATACCTAATAGTATAAGAATATTCTTAAATATACTAAAGGACAATGACCAGAATAATAACTTATACATCGTATAATTCTGACTAATAACAGCATTGAGCTAGAACTGACCCTAAATGGAGTAGGAGGCTGGCTTTAGAACATCCAAAGGAGGTTCCTTGGGAGAAATAGTAAGGAGATAAAAGGTAATAAAATTCAATTGTCCCTTATATATCTGTTATGTTAGTAAATACAAATTGTGAGACACTGTGGATACTAGAACTTTGGGTATATGTTTGATGTGTCACATTAAATGGATGTATGTTTCTTTTATTTATTTATTTAGGCACTTTATGGCCTGTTTTCCTGCACAAGGTAGGTGGTTGGGAGATGAGTCGGCCTAATTGTTTAGGTACTGAGGAAAACACTGAAGTTCCTGGGTGGGAGAACAAGTGGGTAGAGGTGTAGGGCTCTTAAAAGGAAGTTGGGTGTTTTATCCTGCTAGCTCCTCTGTCAGGCACAAGGGATATGATTTTACACGTACTGCCCCATAAAGCTAGTGCCAACCCCTGGAGTTAAAACTGTCTATGTTGAATTTGAGATTTCTCAGTGTGAAAATTCCACTTTATCCTGGTTCTTTTACCACAGACTGTAGGTTCCTAGTCCTTAATTGCCCCAGGCTGGATTTGCCTGAAGGTATTTGAAGACCTTTCCTTTGTAGCATTAGTTTCTAATCCAGTGGTTCTTAACCTGGGTTCTATCAAACCCTAGGGGTTTGATGAGTTGGTCTCAGGGGTTCAGAGAAACCTCTGCCACGGAGGCCAGAATAAAGTAATACCGTCATTTGTTGTGAGTTCATGCACTTTGTTGGTTTTGTTCTTTGAGCAAGGTGATGTTCATGCACAGCTCATTTTGTGAACCAGTAAAAAAACATATACCTATGTCTTGAATTTGGAAAAAAAATCATATTTTATTTATCACTAAAGAAGGGTTTGGTGAATGTGCATATGAAACTGGTGGGTTCGGTACCTCAAAAAAGGTTAAGAACCACTGTTCTAATCCAATGCTAATTGTGCTTGGAAACATTTACCCTACCTTGCTGCTCTAAGCCTACTCTCCAGTTCCAGGAGTGACCTTTTGCCCAAAGACTCCTTCCTTTTTGCCCTGCCCCACCCACCAAACTGCACTGCAGCAGGGCTGGCCCCTGGGTGTGCGACCTGTGCAGCTTCACTGTCTCTCACTCAGAACGGCCTTCACTTAGTTTAATGCTCTCTGGTTGTCAATTTGAAACTTTTAACAATTTTATCTTTGAACTTTTTGTAAACAAAATCCATAAGGGCTCCCACAGAACAATAGAGCATGCATATGAGCAGAGATATGCAGAATATGTGTTAGCCAGCTCTTGCCATCTCATTCTCACGAGAGCTCCTGATGCCCCATCAGGAGTACAGAATTCCAGGGCCCGTGGTGTGTGGGAGTTAAGTGTGACTGAGCAGTGGGCAGGCAGGGGAGGAGGCTGACAGACCCGAGAGAACATGTTTTCTTTCGAAGTAGAACTTGCTTCAGATGCAGAAAGAAGGTGACAGTATTCAGAGAGACATAAATGACCAAGGGACGTCATCATTGCCTTTCTTACTTGTGTCACTTTCTTGTAGCAGTGGAATACTTAGTCTGAATATGATGACACAAAAGGAAAAGAAAAGCTAGGGCAACCCAGTGTTCCTTTTTCTTTCAGTCTTTTCTTAATCATTAGGAAGCTAAAGGTAGAGCATCTTCGTAGACTATGTGCACATTAGGAAGTGAAATAAAAAGCTGAGTGAGTTTTGTGCACAAAACTTACCAGTATTCTGGTGAGAATAAAATACATATATATGTACAAGCTGTGAAATATGAATTGTGTTCATTTCAGTAATTCTGCATATGAGTTAAATGCTCTTACATTTTCCATTTAAAAATGGCATTGCCCAATATAAAGATGGTGAAATTTATGCTAGTAATGTAAATTTAAAATGTTTCTTTATTAGAATGACATCAAATAACAAAAATCAATCCATGACAATTTGAGAAATTATGAATGAAAAAATAAAGCTTTATATTTTAGTACCTTTAATGGCACCTTTCCTTTGCTTTAGAACAAAGTGCCCATAAATGATGGAGACAGCCCTATCCCTGAGTACCAGGATGGGGCGGCAGCATTGGCTTTTCTATGGCACTTCGCACCACGTGACTGGGAATAGATGGCTGTTCTCTGGGGGCTCATTTCTCCATTTTTAGTCTGTTTCCATTTTCTTAATGTATATACACACAAACACACCAATGGACACGAGCAGAATTAAGGAGATGGCTGTCAATAAAGTCTAACCTGATTCAGGTTCAGTTTCAGGAACCTTGGATGCTTCAGACTCCTCAGGTAAGAAGCCCCCGGTCTCTGCGGCTACCTCAGTGGCCTCTGGTCCTTCAGGAGCATCAATCTCCTCCCCTTCAATATCCTCGTCTGCCTCGAGGTCAATCTCTTCGGCTTCTAGAAAAGAAGTAAATTATCATTCAGATAGGTCAGGAAATATTAATTAGATGCTAGATACTCTCATAAGTGCTGAAATCCAAACAAAGAATGAAGAGTGGACCTCTGCCCTCCTGGAGCATGGGGTTTAATGAGGGAGAGACATATATTTTCTATATATTTTACCTATTAAAACATAGTGGTAAAGGATTATAGTCATGTACTCAGAGTGCTAGGGAAGCACCAGCCTAAGAGTTCATTTTAAAAAGAAAATGTTTATAGCAGCCCCAAATATTATAACAATAAAACATTAGAAACAGCCCAAATGTCCATTCAATAAGGCAGTGGTTCTCAAAGTGTGTGCCAGAGCGCACTGGTGTGCCCTAGAAGATTTCCAGGTGCACCCTATGGTATTCCAGAGAAATATGTGCCTGTTGGGGACCAAGAAACCAACAGGGTTTTTGGAGGTTAGATTTTTGGGGGACAGAGGTGTGGGAAATTCCCTGTAAGCTGACAGTCTGCCTGACCCCCCACCTCACTTGTCTGATTAGCTTGCAAAAGGCTGTTAAACTGTGGTTCTGGATTGTTTACACTACCCCCCATGTTCCCAAAAAAGACTGGAGGCAAGTGTCTTCTATCTTTTGTTTGGTGTAAAGTTAAGATGATATGTATGGTGGGGGTTTTCTGCACTAAACACAATGAAGAGTAAAAAGAGAGGAATTCTTCAGTGGTGTTGATGAGGAAATAAGAGTTTACCTTTCAAATATGTGCCCAAACATTGAAGAAATCGCTAGGACACATCAGGCTCATGTTTCTCATAAACACAAGAATGAAAAAACTTAACAGATTTGCACTGGGACCTGCTGAATTTACTAAATCTTACTAAGAATGTAGCTATTTATAAAAAAATAACTTTTCTGTTTTTTTATTTTTTAACCCCTCTTTTTTATGAATTCTAAAAAGTATAACTCAAAAAATGTAACATATAAATGTTTTTTAATGTCAGAATAAATTTAATTTTGTTGTATTTATTTTGTTTAATTACCATAAAAGCATGCTTGGACTTTATATTTTTTTCCTTAATATTTGACTTAATTATTATAACATATTTCTCAGAAATTTGTATATAGTGTGCCTACAATTATTTGTAGGATTTTAAGTGTATCCTACTTCAAAGAGTTTGAGAACCACTGCAATAAGGGAATGGCTAGACCTGTACTGTCTGATATGTAGCCACTACAAGATGTACTTGAAATGTGGCTAGTCCAAACTGAAATGTGTTGTAAGCATAAAATACATGATGTACTTCAAAGATTTAATATGGAAATTGAGTGTAAAATATATAAGTGATTTTTGCATCCATTACTGGTCAATATAGGATTTTGGATATAGCATATTAAATAAAATAAAATTCATTTCACTTGTTTCTTTTTACTTTTTACATGACTACCAGAAAATTTAAAGACACCTACATGGCTTGCATTATATTTCTATTGGGCAGTACTAGGCTAGACTCTATATTTTCTTATAGCTAATAATGTACAATAGAGTATGTTGGTCAATATGTTAAACTAAAATTTATTCAAATATTCTGTAGTTGTTGATGACCATTACCAGAAATTTATGCATGGAAATTCTTCAGGAGGAAGATGGGGTGAATGGTGAAGTCAGAAAATCTATCTTCCCAGTTCCTTTAATGTATCTATGAAATTGACTAAAAAACAAGGTGATTTCTATGCAAATATGATGTGAACAAAATAAATGAAGTTGATTTCTCAATTCTTGTGGAAATTCCTCCCTCCCAGTGAGTACTTTCCAAGAATCACATTCTAGTGGTGTGTGATACTCCTCGTATCTGAATTTTAATACAAATCTGGGTGATTATGTCCCCAGGGAAAAGTATCCTGAAGTGTCCTAATATCTTGAGGTCTTACCAGGATTGCAGAGCATGTGGCTTCCAAGTATGTGACTTGGAATGTGGTGAGTCTTTTGCGTTATATGAAAAATTTTATGGTGATACACAGAGGAAGAAGTAGAATTTGCTGAAGCTCTCTAGGGTTTGAGATGAAGTTAGGTGCTCTACACCAGAAACTCAAAATGTCTTTCAACTAGATACCTCTTTTGGTTAAAAAAAAAAAAAGGTTAAAAGTTCTAGTACTTTTTTCTCAGACCCCAGTGGATAATCTGAGTACCATATCAGTCAGGAATGGATTGAAAAGTGTTTAAGATCCTCTACTATTCATGATTTTAACTAAATATGTGTTGAATAGTTATTTATTGCTTCATAATAAATTACTCAAAAACTTAGTGGTTAAAACAACAATAACCACATATTAACTTTGTACAGTAGTTTCTAGGGTCAGGAATTTGGGAGTGGTTTTTTTGGCAATTGTGGCTTTGGGTGTCTCATGATGTCATCATAAAGATGTCAATTAGGGTCACAGTCATCTGAAGGCTTGGATGGGGCCAGAGGATCCACTTCCAAGATGGCTACTTTAAGTAAAAACTGAGGTCCTTGGGAAGCAGACATAAGCCATGCTTGAATTCCTGACCCACAGAATTGTGTGCATAATAAAAATTGGGGTTGCTTTAGAGTTTTGGGGTAGCTTTTTGAACAGCAATGGAAAACTGAAACAGACACTCTTCACTTTTTTGAGCAATGAACCCCTTTGGCAGTCTGATAAAACTTATGGACCTCTTTTTAGAATAATGCTTTCAATCTCATAAAATATATAAGAAGCCAATTATATTGAAATACAGTCATCAAGACATCAAAAATATTTTTGTGCTATAGAAAATTTGTGCATCTTTACTGATGGATTAAACAACAAGACCCAGCAGCTGGTTTAATAACTACCAGAATTTGGGAACAGTGATAAGCATAAATAAGATATACTGTATAAAATTATAATGTGGGATATCATTCCTTTTGATCACAAAATGCAATTATTGCTAATACTATTACAGTTTGTTATCCATGTAAATTACTAATTGGAGGAAAAACTAAATCTTAGTTACAGGTTAGTTAAAACAAAATTGACATTATTTTTTTTAAACATTTTTATTTATTCATTTTAGAGAAGAGAGAGAGAGAGAGAGAGAGAGAGAAAAGGGGGAGGAGCAGTAAGCATCAACTCCCATATGTGCCTTGACCAGACCAGTGCAGGGTTTTGAACGGGCAACCTCAGCATTCCAGGTTGACGCTTTATCCACTGCGCCACCACAGGTCAGGCCTGACATTATTTTTAATTCAAGTTCATAAACCCCTAAATTTTATCCATGGAGCCCAGGTTAAGAACTCCAGCCTTAAACAAAACTTGTAGACTGAGTTCTTCTCTATGGAATTTTAAGTGCAAAGACATTGGGTATATTAAGAGCTTCACTGTTTTGTCAACTTCTGCAGGATCTTTTCAACAGAAATAATCCCACAGCCATCTGTCACCATGACCTGGGCAATCATTGTAAGGCATGCTGCACACGATGTCCTGCTGTGTACCCCTCAGAGCATGCACAAGGAAGTGTCTGTGTCAGGGGTCCTTTTCCTATAAATCCATTACTCCAGTGACCATATAATTTATTATCCAAATTGGAATATTTTCAGAATAAAAGAGGATGAAATAAATACTTTGGGACCATAACCATAAAAACCTGGACTCTTGTGGGCAAATAAAGAAATATGGTCACTTTGTCTATAAATCATTATAATACTACAGTTGCTTGCCATAGTAATGCAAAATTAAATGACACATTATTAGTCATATCAATTTGTGCTTGCCTTTTTTCTCATTTATAGCTTCCAATAGCCTTTTATTTTCTTCTTCTATCCTCAATGCCTCTTCTTTGGCTTTTCTGAAATAATAAAAAAAAAAGTCCAAAATTTAATTATATTTGGAAAGTCAGATATTTCACAAAATTATAAGATTTAGGGCTTACAGTGGTAAACATAAGATTGTTTATAATACTCTATATTTTTATCTTCACAATGTAAATGTTTAATTTACTCATATTGAGGTCAGTTCATTTCCAGGTTTTGTTTTTTTTATTTTTTGAAGAAAGGTTGGAATGTTGCACTTTAAAAAGCTGTGGTTATTTATTTATTTATTTATTTTTACAGGGACAGAGAGAGAGGGATAGATAGGGACAGACAGACAGGAACAGAGAGAGATGAGAAGCATCAATCATTAGTTTTTCATTGCCGTTGCTACACCATAGTTGTTCATTGATTGCTTTCTCACATGTGCCTTGACTGTGGGCTTTCAGCAGACCGAGCAACCCCTCGCTGGAGCCAGCGACCCTGGGTCCACGCTGGCAAGCTTTTGCTCAAGCCAGATGGGCCCACATTCAAGCTGGCGACCTCAGGGTCTTGAACCTGGGTCTTCCGCATCCCAGTCCGACGCTCTATCCACTGCTCCACCGCCTAGTCAGGCAGCTGTGGTTATTTATTAAGAAACTTGTCAAAATTAATAAATTATTGTTTACCTACAAGCTGAAAAGGGAAATGGGAAAAACTGTACCATTTATTTCTTCTGATTAAATGAGAAATGTTCACAATATAACCTTAAGTGAAAAAAGTATAGCAAAAAACTATATATAATACAACTTTAATTTTGTATTCAAAATGTATATAAACAATGTTTAAGAGACTAGAAGAAAAGTAATCAAATTAATAGTAGTTATCTGGATGACAGCATTATTAGTGTTTTTAATATTACTTAATTTTTTGCATTTAAAAATTATTCTATGTTGAATAAATAGAAAATTTATAAATTTATTTTTGTAGTCAGAACAATTACTTTTTGGTTTATTTTCTTTTTAACACAGTTATGATGAAATTTAAAGAGACTTGGAATATGGAAACTTCTGCAAGGACTGTTTTTTTATTAAGATTGAGAACTGAATCTGCCTTAATGGTGAAGGCAGGTATAGGAAAAGTTACCATAGTAGTAACTTTTGGGCCCTAGCTGCTTGGCTTAGCGGGAGAGTATTGGCCTGGTGTGTGGATGTCCTGGGTTCGATTTTTGGTCAGACCACACAGGAGAGGCGACCATCTGCTTCTTCTTCCCTCTCCTCCCCTCTTCCCCTCCTGCAGCCATGGCTTAATGGATTTGAGTGCATTGGCCCTGGTGCTGAGGATGGCTCTCTTGAGCCTCCGCCTCAGGCACTAAAAATAGGTCAGTTGCCAGTGACCCCAGATGGGCAGAGCATCAGCTCTAGAAGGGGGTCGCTGGGTGGATCCCGGTTTTGGTGCATATGGGAGTCTGTCTCTGTATCTTCCCTACTCCCAGTTAAAATAAAATAATAAAAAAAGAAAAGTTAGTAAAATGATTTTAAAAAGGCAATATTTATTAAAAATTAAAATGTGTATAGTTTTGACTTAAAAAGTATATCTAGGAATGTAACCCTCAGGAATTGACAGGTTATTGCACAAGGGAACATGTATAAGAATGTTGCATTCTTTTTAAAAAAACTGCATCTTTTTTTTAAAATTTTTAATCTTTTCTTTTTTTTAAATTTTTAATTTCTTTTTATTTATTCATTTTAGAGAGGAGACACAGAGTGAGAGAGAGGGAGAGAGAAAGAGAGAAAGGGGGGAGGAGCTGGAAGCATCAACTCCCATATGTGCCTTGACCAGACCAGTGCAGGGTTTTGAACTGGCGACCTCAGTGTTCCCAGGTCGACACTTTATCCACTGCGCCACCACAGGTCAGGCTAAAATAACTGCATCTTTTAAAAATAATATTAAAAAAACGGTACCATGTATTCAGTAGGGGACTAGTTTAGTAAAGTAGAGCCCATTCATATCAGCCGCATACTCTGGGACAGTCTCCCTAAGACTATTCTGTAAACCTGTCATTCTCTTACATTCAGTATTCTTTGTGTCTTTCCCCCGTTTCTTTGCAAATCTAGTTACATATATTCTCTTCAAAAGTCATTACCACATCTCTTCTCCTAGCAGGTAGGTTTCTTGTTAATAGGGAGTGTTTTCTTACTGTATTCTAAATCCTGCTATCCAGCCTGAAGTCTTGGTGTAATTCAAGTTTTCTTCATTCATAACCAGATTTCTGAGATGACTGGGTCTTGTTTTTACACTCTTTTCCTATTTTGACTGTGTGTGAATTGGCAGTTCAAACGGGGCTCTTTTGTGAGACTCCCCTTATCCAAACAAAACCTAGATATAGTATGTTGCTGCTAAGAATCTGAGACCTGACAAGAATAAGAAAGAATTTTGCTGCCAGTTATTAGACACTTCGATAAACCACTTGGATAGATGAGTCAAAGACTAATGGTGATGAAAGAAATTATCCTCACTTGACTGGCACATTTGGAAACTGATGCTGGAAAAGCTGTAGAACTCCGTGTGTCTTTAAATACATATTTGGCCCAAGATGGAATTCTTAATCCTGTTAAGTTATATCTTTTCTAACCAACTTGCAAGGCCTTTATATGAGGTTTTGACATTTCTTTTAATTTTTCTAATTATTATTATTAAGTGAGAGGTGGGGAGGCAGACAGACAGGCTCCCACAAGCACATTGGCCAGGATCCACCCAACAAGCCCCCTATAGGCGATGCTCTGCCCATCTGGGGCTGCTGCTCTGTTGCTTGGCAACCGAGCTAATTTTAGGGCCTGAGGCAAGGCTATGGAGCCATCTTCAGTGCCTAGGGCCAACTTTGCTCAAAGCATTCAAGCCATGGCTGCCGGAGGGGAAGAGAGAGAGAGCAAGAAGGGGGAAGGGCGGAGAAGCAGATGGGCGCTTCTCCTGTGTGCCCTGACTGAGAATAGAACCCAGAACTTCCACATGCTGTGACTGATGCTCTACCACTGAACCAACTGGCCAGGGCTATTTTTTGGTTCCGTTTCAGATTTTATTTTCTGCAATAAATGTAAAAGAAGCTAATGTTTTGAAACACTTACGTTGAATTTTAAAAGGCAACATATAGAAACATAGGAAAAGTCCACTCCAATCTGGGCAAGTCTTTGATATTAAGAAGTTTATAAAGATATAAAAATTTAGTATCAAAAGAAGTAAAAATTGATTATAGAGATAGTTCAGAACATTACATATGGGAGAAGGAAGGTGAAGGTAGATAGTTGGGAGAATGTGGAGATCTCTTTTTCCTTTTTTAAAAAATTATAAATCTATGTATTTACCTGTTTTTTATTTTATTTTATTATTGTATTTATTTTATTTTAAGGAGAGAGAGAAAGACAGAATAGGGATAGACAGACAGGAAAGAAGAGAGATGAGAAGCATCAGTTTGTAGTTGCAGCTTAGTTGTTCATTGATTGCTTTCTCATATGTGCCTTGATGGGGGAGGACTCCAGCTGAGACAGTGACCCAGAAAACTTGGGCTCAAGCCAGGGACTTTTTGGGCTTAGGCCAGCGACCATGGGTCATGTTTATGATCCCATGCTCAAGCCAGCAACCTGCGTTCAAGTTGGTGAGCCTGTGCTCAAATCAGCAATATCAGGGTTTTGAACCTGAGTCCTCAGTGTCTCAGGTCAATGCTCTATCTACTGTGCCACAACCTGGTCAGGCTTTCTTAAATCTATTTAAAGTGTAGCGGTCCTAGGTCTGGAAATCACATGAACTTTGTTTTACTTTTATGTCCATATCTTAAACTGTTCTCAAATATTTGACTATTTCTCATACACTGGGAAGAAATTACTTTAGCCTCATTCATAAGAACTTGATAGTTTATTTAGTAAATCATTTAGTCTTGCTCAAGTAATGAAGAGATAGATATGTGTTCATATTATTAAAACTTCTTCATTGCACCCTGATTGGAGAATAAACTTTTTTTCTGGTTATGCAATCATTTAAAAAAGAATCTCTCCTTTTTATTGAATTTATTGGAGTGACACTGGATAACAAAATTATGCAGGTTTCAGGCACACAATTCTATAACACATTATCTGTGTGCTGTATTGTGTATTCATCACCCCAAGTCAAGTCTCCATCCATCACCATTTATCCTCACATACCCTTCCCTACTTCCCCTCGCTCAACCTCTCCCCGCAGTCACCACACTGTGGTCAGTGTCCATGAGTTTAGAACAAACTTTTGATGTTAAACCTGTGAATATAGTAAGTAATGAGTCTTTGCCTTATAAGAACTTGGTCAGGCTTTGGATTTTAGTCATATCTACACAGGTGTATTTTCAGTTACTTTTGATTGTGTTATTTCTTCAATGTGTGGGTTTTAGTTAGCAAAGTTATTTAAGTCACAGATAAACATGGCAAAAAGAAAGAAAATCTTATCTGTGCTCATTTTTTTGCAGTGTCTTTTGAGAGTAGATGTTTGATTTAGAGTCAATTTGAATTGGGACTGTGAAAATGTCCACAACTCAGTATTTTAGAGACTCTGGAAGTATTTGTGAAAATTATTGTTTTTCTTAGAATTAATTAGAATTGGGTCAGTTAGACCACTGTTTTGATATTAAAGAGATTTCATAAATATAAATTGAAAGTAGACATTAAACAGTTTCATAAAAGATTCATTAACCTGCTTTATTATATTAGGCAGATTTTACCTTGCTGCTTCTTCCTCTGTTTTTTTCTTTTGTAGTTCATCTAATAATCTTTCTAAAATCCTAGAGTCAACTTCAGGTTTATTCTCTAAATACAATCTATTAAGTAAACATTTTCCTGAAATATAAAGAGAATATTAATTTTACATTCTATATAGTGACATACACTTTGAAAATTAACAATAAAAATTAATTCTGCCTATATTCAAATATATTTTCTTTAAAGCATTTATTTAAATAGAGCCCAGATTCTTCAAAATATTAAGAGGTCATCTGAAATCCCCTTCAAAAGCTATATATTGCATATCATAATTAACTAAAGCATGAAAGAAATGTAGTATATTATGCATACCCCCCAGAAACTCTTTTGAAGTATATTTCCCTATAAGTCAAAATGACAGAATGTTCTTGCCCCCTTGTCAAAGATTAGTTGACCATACATATGTGGGGTTTGTTTCTGGGCTCTCTATTCTGTTCCATTGGCTTATGCATCTGTTTTTATGCCAGTACCATATTATTCTGATTATTATAGCTTTGCACAAAGTGACAAAAAAATTAAAATTTAGTTTTGCTATCTTTATGTACTTAATATTTACCAGTAGAGGTGAAGAGGACTAATATACAGTGTCTGCCTTCAGCTTTATATATAATTCATTGGAATTTACAGTGCTGACTGAGAAAAGGGTGTTGAAGTCTCAGCCCCAAAGCTTAATTATAAGGGTCTGGTGGAACAGCCAGCACTCCAGCACACTATCCTGGCCACCTGCTTGGTGACTGGGTGCCTCATTTTGTGTACCTCTAGGTCAGGGGTAGTCAACCTTTTTATACCTATCGCCCACTTTTGTATTTCTGTTAGTAGTAAAATTTTCTAACCACCCACTGGTTCCACAGTAATGTTGATTTATAAAGTAGGGAAGTAACTTTACTTTATAAAATATATAAAGCAGAGTTACAGCAAGTTAAAGCATATATAACTTACCAAGTACTTTATGTCGGATTTTCGCTAAGTTTGGCAGAATAGATCTTTATAAAACAACTTACTATAGTCAAATCTATCTTTTTATTTATACTTTGGTTGCTCTGCTACCGCCCACCAGTGGGTGGTAGGGACCAGGTTGACTACCACTATTCTAGGCCATAAAGGGATTGCTGGGTGGTATTTGTAGCTACTGAGTGTGGAGACTTTTCCATTTTATAGTTTAACTAAAAATATTATCAGCAATAAAAACTTTACTTTCAAATTTGTATGATAAATATTTACCAACCATTGTTTTCTGTATCTGATAAACAGATGACTAAATCTGGTGTAATTCCTTTCTCGATTAAGGGTGCCCATAGTTCCTTTATAACAGGGCAGTTGTCCAGTATCCATCCTCCATATTTTGGGGCACCAGGAAACCTGTTCTTGTTTTTTTCAACTACCTGTAAAAAAATAACACACTGATATTATCATCATAGCTAGACAAGTCAAGGATGCCACCTTGATACATCACCTTTTGTGAACCTTAACCAACTATCTCCTAAGTTCTTCTGACTTTCAGACAAAAAATGAAAGAGGTATTTAATTTCATTTTGAAACTTAAAGCAAGAAAGCTGTAAGTTTAAAAAATTAAGAATGAGAAGCAAAAGCCTTTATTAAATAAATTTAACACTTTTTTTGCTATATGTTATTCAATATTACAGAATTCAAAATCCTAATTTAGAAGGTCTGAGGTGAGGCCTTCCAAGTTATGATGATCTATGGATCACTCTCTGAGTAGTGAGGTCCTAGTCCAGCTTGTCCTTTGTGGTGACAACCCTCTTCACTTCCCTTTTGTTTTTCATCCCTCAGTGAGAGAGCTGAGAGGTCCTGAGGTGGTTACAAATAGCTGTAGAGGGAACTGGGTCAAAACAAATCTTGCAGGTGCTTAAGGAGTTCTGCTAAACTTCCCCCACCCACTGCTGAGCAGCAAATAGCTTCAACACAAGTACGGAAATTAGTAATGTGGGTCTGTAAACACACCAATTCTGAGGGTTTTAAACAAGTTTGGGTGACATCAGGTAGTCATAGAATGTCAGAAGTAAGTCAAAAATGGCAAGAGATGTAACCCTCTGGCATATGCAGAATTTAAGACTATCTGCTTTATCAATTTCCGTCTGAACAAAGAGTCTATAGAAAAAAAATTTAAACACATTGAAATGTGTAACATAAGAGAATTAAAGAATGATAAAAGCTATAAAGGAGAAATATAAGTGAAAGAAGTAAGAGAGAAAGACATATACTATATGATTTCACTTATAAGTGAAATTTAAAAAAACTAAACGCATAGAAACAGAACAGATTGGTGCTTGCCAGAGGTGGGCATGGAGGCAAGGGAAAATAGGTGAAGTGGATCAAAAGGTAAGAACTTCCAATTACATGATAAATAAGTCCTGGGGATGTAATGTACAACATGGTGACTACAGTTAACAGTGAAACTTGCTTACAGAGTAGATCTTAAGTTATTACTGTACACAAAAAAAGTAACTGTGTGAGGCAATGGATGTTAACTAAATTTATTATTTATTGTGATAATCATTTTGCATATATGCATATATCAAATCATTATGTTGTACACCTTAAATTGATACAGTATGATATGTTAATTATATCTCAATAAAACTAGAAAAAATATAAATGGTTAATAACAATTTTATTACCCAAGTTTAAAAGATATGAAAATTAAAGCAATATCAACATATAATTTAATTGTTTCTCCATCTAATCTTTTTGAAAAATATTTAATGACTTCATAGTATTTTATCAAATGATTAAATCTTAATTTGTCTAATCATCCTCTTACTGTTAAATATTTATATAATTTATAATTTTATTATAATACTGTGCTCATGTGATGAACATCTATATATATAAATCTTTGTCCAAATACATATTCCTTTAGGTTAGATTTCTAGAAGAAGTGTTTTTAAGTCAAAAAGAATAAGAAATGAACATTTTAAATGCTTCGCATACCCACTACCACTTTGCTTTCAAAACGTCTGTATCAGTTTTCATTTCTGTTATGTGACCATATCATTACAGCCTCACTAATATGAATCGTTATTTTTATTTTGAACTTATTGATTGATTTTTGGAGAGACAGAGAGAGGAAGGAGAGTGAGAGAGAGATAGAGAGTGAGAGAGAGAAGCATTCATTTATTATTCCACTTAGTTGTGTCCTGATTGAACCCACAAACTTGGCATTTTGGGATAGTACTCTAATCAACTTAGCTAACCAGTCAAGGCCTAAATTGTTGTAAGTTTTAAAAATATCTTTACAAACTTTACAGAGAAATTATATATATTGTTTTAAATTTTATATTTTTATTGAAACTTGAGCATTAAAAAAAATTTCAATTAACCATTCGTATTTTTTCTTTGATAAAATAATATGTTTACTTTTTTGTCTGATTTTATATTAAGGAAGAATATCCAATATATCATTTTATTATAAATACTTTCCCCAATTTGAACTTTGATTTTCATAATTTTTTATACAGAGAGAATCACTACAGACCCTCACCATTGAGATTTTGCTTCAAGAGTTCTTCCACTGCATTTGTGCCCAGAGTGCTTGACCATTCCAAGATCATTTCAACATCACTACATTTTCTTCCAGTTAAAAAAATGCCACTTTTACATTTAACTATTTATAGGAAGTTTATTTGAAAATTGAAATTGATTTTCCCCAATAATGCATTTTATCAACACTGAAATCATTGTTCCTTTCATTTTGGATTGTGATGTAAACTTCAGCACATAGTAAATATTGTATCTCTACTGAGGTTTGTTTTTGTACCTTCTCTATGGTTCTGTTTATTCTTTTATAATACCAAACATATATTATTGTAGTATTTCAACACATTTTACTGGCTGGTAGAGCAAATCTCTATTACACTTTGCCAAACTGTTCGCACCTAGTCTCAATTACTGGTTCTTCCAAATCAACTTAGAGTTATTTTGTCAGTTTAAGAAATATATTGAGGACGTCAGAGAAATGGTGGCGTGAGGGGTGCTCCTGATTTCTCTTCTTGAAATTTTAACAACTTCAACAACTAAACCCAGGGGAAAAATCTCAGAAGTTCCTGAAATATACACACACCAGACAAAGATATGATTGGGTGAAAAGAAGGCTGAATATGTAATCCACTATGAAGGAAATAAGATGGAGGACTGGGCATTTTGCTTTCCTCACTGATCTGAGGAAGGGGCGATTTTGTTAGGAGCCAAGTGAGGTGGAGAGTCTGAGTTAGAGGGGAAGGAGCTGAGTTAGGGTAGGTGCTCAAACAAAAGAAAGAACACACCTGCTCTGCCTGAGATTGTGGATGCTGGGCCAGCACATGGGGTGGTGGGCTCCACCTAAAATTACCCGTGCAGGGTGCCCGCGTGGGCTAGTGCCAGCATCTTTGTGCATTCCCGGCTCCATGACCACCGGTGCTGTGTAAGCGGCTCTACCTAGCATCACCGGCAATGGGTGCAAGCGTGGGCTGGAGTGCTTAGACTGAGATTATCAGTGCTAGGCTCCTGTGTGGGCCGCTGCCAGCGTCTTTGGGCATTCCCAGCTACACGATCACCAGCGCTGGGCCTGTGCATGGGCCAAAGTCTTTAGCCTGAGACTGCCCGTGCTGGGCACCTCTGTGGGCTGATGCAAGCATCTCTGTGCATTCCCGGCTCTGACTGAGATCACAGGCACTAGGTGCCTGAGTGGGCGGGTGCAAGCCACTGTGTGCATTGCTGGAGTGGTGGGAGCTGGACACACACGTGGCCTACTGCAGGCTACCAAGCAGCTCATGAAGGAGAAGCACATAGAGATTAGACCTGAGGCGTGCTAAAGTGTGCTAGATCTGCCGGCTGGTTTATAGAATTAGAGGCACTTGATCTGCGGGCTGCACCCTGCCCTGCCTGCTCTGCTGGTGGCTCTCATTGCCACTGCCCTGCCCAGAACTGTGCTTTGAGCGGAACTGGAGGAAGGACCTGGCTGCACATGGATCCCCTTGCTGTGCGGTCAGTGGCGGAGGCGGACCCCAGAGCTAAGTCTCCAGGCTGCTAGCTCTTATGAGATGGACGTGGGGAGATGCACCTGGAAAACTGAGACTGCCATTGCTAGAGCCATCAAATTGCAAAGCCCTAACAAGCCCCACCTACCAAAGGGACTGAGGCCCAGCCTATGTCATTACCACAGCAACACACCAGCAGACCTCTGCCCAAGAGCCCCATAGAGGCAAAAATTGTAGGACAGCACCACTTGCTGAAAAAAGGGAAGAAGTTACCCCTCAAAACCAGGAAAATTACATTTTTTAAATGCTTTTTGTCATTTTTATCTTCTTTCCTTTTTCTTTTTTCCTTTTCCTTTTGAACTTCATTATTCATAGTTGTTACATTTTTCATTCCTGTTTTTTGTGAGGGTTTCATTTTAGAAACCTTTCTATTTTTGATGTTTTTTTCCTCTTTCTTCTTTCTTTCTATTTCTTCTTTCTCTTTTTTTCTTCTTCTTTTTTCTTTTCCTCTCATCCAATCATCATTTATTATCAAATTATTATATTTTGGACTTATATTTTTCTTCGTGGCATTTTGCTTGTTTTTATACTTCATTTTTTTCTCTTTTGTCATTTTCCCTCAGTTACAGCTTTTTGTTCTCTCTAGTTTTAATTCCACTTATTATTATAGAATTTTTATTTTTTCAAATTTTTATTTTATTTTTAAAATTATCTCTTATTAGTGTTAGTAATAATACCACTCTCAAATGCCATTAAGGAAGAAAAAAATCAAATTTCATTGATACAAAAGACAGAGACATAGCTCAGACAGTTGATGAAAATCTCTAGAAAAAAAATTTTTAATTACTTGGAAAACCTGGAGTTAAATAACAGAGAATTCAAAATTGAAGTCCTAAAAATACTCAATGAAATACAAGAGAGTTCTGAGAGGCAATTTAGTGAGCTCAAAAACAACTTAATTAACAAAAGGAATATTTCACCAAAGAAATATAAAGGAACCAAACAGAGATGAAAAACTCAATACATGAACTAAAAAACGAGGTAACAAGCTTAGCTAATAGAACAAGCCAGATAGAGGAGAGAATTAGTGACATAGAAAACAAGCAACTAGAGATACAATGGAGAGAAGAGAAGAGAGACTCACAAATTAAAAACAAATGAGAAAACCCTATAAAAATTGTCTGACTCCATCAGAAAGAGCAATATAAGAATAACGGGTATATCAGAAGGAGAAGAGTGAGAAAAAGGAATGGAGAATATATTCAAACAAGTAATCAATGAGAACTTCCCAAGCCTGTGGAAAGAATTATAGCCTTGAATTCAAGAAGCAAACAGAACACTGAGTTACCTTGACCTAAACAGACCTACTCCAAGGCACATCATAATGAAATTATCACAAATCAATCACAAAGAAAAAAATCTTCAAGGCAGCCAGGGAAAGAAGAATACAACATATAAAGGAAGGCCCATTAGACTATCATCAGATTTCTCAGCAGATACTCTGCAAGCCTTAAGAGAGTGCACCCCAATATTTAAAGTACTGAAGGAGAGGAATTTCCAGCCAAGAATACTATATCCATCAAAGCTATTATTCAAATATGAAGGGGAAATAAAAACATTCACAGATATAAAGAAGATGAGGGAATTTATCACCAGAAAACCCCCACTTCAGGAAATACTAAAGGGGGTTATCTGACCAGATACAAAGAGCAAAACAAAACAAAATCACAAGTAAAAGCTCCAACAAGATCACAATAAAAACAAGAATAATTTGATCCAAGAAGATCACAATAAAAACAAAAACAAAAAAAGGGAGAGGACAAAGATCAGCAGTAGCAAAGGAGGATGGAGTGCAGAAGCACTCATGAGATAATGGACTACAATGAATATGATATATATTCTTTTAATTACCTAATGGTAACCACTCTGATAATACCACTATTGAAATACATGGCTTAAAAGAAGAAGAAACAGAGGAAAGAAGTATGGAATACAATCAAACAAAAACAAATGACAGATAAACAAAAGAGAAGAACCAAACAACAAACAGAGCTATCAGAAAGCAATTTATAAAATGGCAATAGAAAACCCTCAAGTGTCAATAATTACATTAAATGTATATGGATTGAACTCACCAATAAAAAGACAGGGTAGCAGAGTGGGTCAAAAAAGAAAATCCAACTGTATGCTGCCTTCAAGCAACACATCTAAGCTACAAGGATAAAAACATTCAAAGTGAAAGGTTGGAAAATGATTCTCCAAGCAAATAATATCCAAAGAAAGGTAGGTGTAGCCATACTCATATCTAACAATGCTGACTACAAGACAAGAAAGGTAATCAGAGACAAAGATGGTCATTTCATAATGATAAAGGGGACATTGAATCAAGAAGACATTACATTTCTTAATATATATGCACCAAACCAAGGAGCACCAAAGTATATAAGCCATCTACTAACTGATCTAAAAATAAAAACTGACAAAAATACAATGATACTTGGAGACCTCAATATACCACTGATGGCTCTAGATCATTCATCCAAACAGAAAATCAATAAAGAAATATTGACCTTAAAGGAAACACTAGAACAATTGGATATGATAGATGTCTACAGGACATTTCATACCAAAACGTCAGAGTATACATTTTTCTCTAATGTACATGGAACATTCTCAAGAATTGACCGTATGTTGGGCCACAAAACTAACATGAACAAATTCAGAAAGACTGAAATTATAACAAACATATTGTCTTACCATAAAGCTTTGAAACTAGAATTTAACTTCAAAAAAGAAGTAAACAAACCCACAAAAATGTGGAAATTAAACAACATACTTTTAAAAAATGACTTGGTCAAAGAAAAAATAAAAGCAAAGATCAAAAGATATATACAGACAAACGAAAATTACAACTCAACATATCAGAATCTCTGGGCTGCAGCAAAAGCAGTAATAAGAGGGAAGTTCATATCATTACAGGTTTATATGAACAAACAAGAGAGAACCCAAGTAAACAGCTTAACATTACATCTTAAGGAATTAGAAAATAAAGGACAAAGGCAACCCAAAACCAGCAGAAGAAAGGAAATAATAAAAATCAGAGCAGAAATAAATAAAATAGAGAACAGAAAACTATTTAAAAACTCAATAAAATGAGTTGGTTCTTTGAAAAGATCAAAAAAATTGACTAACCCCTGGCAAGACTCATTAAGGAAGAAAGAGAAAGGACTCATGTAAACAAAAACCAAAATGAAAGAGAAGAAATTACCACAGATATCATAGATATACAAAGGATTATTGTAGAATACTATGAAAAACTATATGCCATCAAATTAAAAAATCTAAACGAAATGAATAAATTCCTAGAACAGTACAATCTTCCTAGACTGAATCATGAAGAAGTAGAAAGCCCAAACAGACCCATAAGCAGGGAGGAAATAGAAACAACTATTAAAATCCTCACCCAAAATAAAAGTCTGGGGCCAGACAGCTATACTAGTAAATTCTATCAAACATTCAAAGAAGACTTGGTTCCTATCCTACTCAAAGTCTTTCAATATATTGAAGAAGAAGCTATACTTCCAAACACATTTTATGAGGCCAACATAACTCTCATACCAAAACCTGGCAACACACACACACACACACACACACACACACACACACACACACACACAAACTAAACTAACTACGGGCCATTATCTCTAATGAATACAGATGCAAAAATCCTAAACATAATACTAGCAAATTGTATACGACAACACATTAAAAAATAATTCACCATGATCAAGTGGGATTCATCCCAGAATCACAAGGATGGTTCAACATATGTAAAACAAGTAATGTAATACACCGTATCAACAAAACAAAGAACAAAAATCTTATGATCCTATCAATAGATGCAGAAAAGGCATTTGAAAAAATACAACATCATTTTATGTTTAAAACACTCAACAAAATGGGTATAGAAGGAAAATATCTCAACACAATAAAGGTCATTAATAAAAAATCATCAGCTAACATCATATTAAATGGCAAAAAACTGAAAACTTTTCCTCTAAAATCAGGAACAAGACAAGGTTGCCAACTCTCTCCACTCTTATTCAACATAGTGCTGGAAGTTCTAGCTGGAGCAATCAAACAAGAGTAAGAAATAAAAGGCATTCATATTGGGGAAGAAGAAGTAAAGGTTTTACTTTTTGCAGATGATAAGATCCTGTATATAGAAAACCCCAAAGACTCCACAGAAAGGTTATTAGAAACAATAATCCAATACAGTAAGCTCACAGGATACGAAATTAATATACAGAAGTCTATTGCTTTCTTATATGCCAACAATAAAACTTTAGAAAATAAACTAAAAAAAATAATCTCCTTTATGGTTGCAACAAAAAATAAAATAAAATACCTAGGAATAAACATAACAAAGAATGTAAAGGAACTATATAATGAAAACTACAAAGCATTGTTAAAGGAAATAAAAAAAGACACAATGAAATGGAAAAATATTCCTTGTTCTTGGATAGAAAGAATAAATATAGTTAAAATGACCATATTTCTCAAAACAATATGCAATGCAATTTCCATCAAAATTCCAATGTCATTTTTTAAAGAAATGGAACAAAAAATCATCAGGTTTATATGGAACCATAAAAAACCTTGAATAATCAAAATAAACCTAAGGGGGAAAAAAAGCTGGGGGCATTACAATGCCTGACTTCAAATTATACTACAGAACCATGATAATCCAAACAACATGGTATTGGCAGAAAAATAGACACTCAGACCAATGGAACAGAATAAAGAGCCCAGAAATAAAACCACATATACATGGTCAAATCATCTTTGATAAAGGAGCCAAAACCACAAAATGGATAAAAGAAAGCCTCTTCAATAAGTGGTGCTAGGAAAACTGGAAAGCCACATGCAAAAGAATAAAACTTGACTACAGTTTGTCTTTTTGTACAAAAATTAATTCAGAATGAATCAAAGACCTAAATATAAGATCTGAAACAATAAATCACATAGAAGAAAACATAGGTACTAAACTCATGGTGGGAGGGACCTTGGCCATAGAGAATATTTTATGAATTTGACTCCAAAAGCAAGGGAAGTGAAGGCAAAGATAAATGAATGGGACCACATCAGACTAAGAAGCTTTGGCATAGCAAAAGAAACTGACAACAAAACAAACAGACAACCAACTAAATGGGAGATGATATTTTCAAACAACAGCTCAGATAAGGGCCTAATATCTAAAATATACAAAGAACTCACAAAACTCAACAACAAACAAGCAAAAAATCCAATAAAAAAATGGGAAGAGGATATGAACAGACATTTCTCCCAAAAAGGAAATACAAATAGCCAAAAGATGCTCATTTTCACCAGCTATTAGAGAAATGAAAATCAAAAGTACAATGAGAAAGCACCGAATCCTAACCACTAGATGACCAGGGACTGCTGTTTCAAAACTACAATGAGATACCACCTCACATCTGTTAGATTAGCTTGTATCAACAAGGCAGGTAATATCAAGTATTGGAGAGGCTGTGGAGAAAAAGGAACCCTCATCCACTGTTGGTGGGAATGTAAAGTAGTACAACCATTATGGAAGAAATTATGGTGGTTCCTCAAAAAATTAAGAATAGAACTACCATATGATCCAGCAATCCCTCTACTGGGTATATACCCCCAAAAGTCAAAAACATTGGTATGTACAGACACATGCAGCCCCATGTTCATCGCAGCATTGTTCACAATGGCCAAAACATAAAAACAACCAAAAAGCCCATTCAATAGAAGGTTGGATAAAGAAAATGTGGTACATATATACCATGAAATACTACTCAGCCATAAGAAATGCCGACATAGGATCATTTACAACAACGTGGGTGGACCTTGATAACATAATGAGTGAAATAAGTAAATCAGAATAAAACTAAGAACTGTATGATTCCATACATAGGTGGGACACAAAATTGAGACTCATGGACATAGATAAGAGTGCAGTGGTTACCAGGGGGAGGGGAAAGGAGAGACGGAGGGGTGGTGGGAGGGGAGGGACATAAAGAAAACCAAATGAAGGGTTACGGAGGACGATTTGACTTTGGATGATGGTATACAACAGTGGTAGTCAACCTGGTCCCTACCGCATTCCACCTTTCATGGTGGGTGGTAGCGGAGCAACCAAAGTATAAATAAAAAGATAGATTTAACTATAGTAAGTTGTTCTATAAAGATTTATTCTGCCAAACTTAGCGAAAATCCGACATAAAGTACTTGGCAAATAATTATTATTATATGCTCTCACTTGCTGTAATTCTGCTTTATAAATTTTATAAAGTAAAGTTACTTCCCTACTTTATAAATCACCATTACTGTGGAACCGGTGGGTGGTTAAAAAATTTTACTACTAACAGAGATACAAAAGTGGGCGGTAGGTATAAAAATGTTGACTACCCCTGGTATACAACATAATTGCATGTCAAAATGACCTGGAGATGTTTTCTCTAAATCTATGTACTCTAGTTAACCAATGTCATTCTGTTAAAATTAATTGTCTAAATTAAATTATAAAATATAAAAAAAGGAAAAAACATTGAGATTTTGATTAGCATTGCATCAATCTATAAATTGATTTGAGAAAGACATCTTAAGATTCTGTCTTTACATGTAAAAAATTAGTTAAATAACTAGCTAATTTCTGAAAATAGGTTTTCTACTCACAGAGATTACAGAAAACAGACAACAAGTAAAACAGTCTCCTGCACAGGTCTCTGTTCTCATGAGAAAGGCAATCTGATCTGAGCCATGATGGTAAAAGTTCCTGTGATTTATACTCCTCTACAATCTCAGAGTCACAGTGTACCATCTAATGACACTAACTATATTCCTCTGTCAGAAGTAATTTAGTAGTACTCCCTGTAGAATTGCATTCTCCAGAATGAACTCTGAAAAGAATGGAGAATGTTTCAGTGAAGGGCAGGGTCGGGACCTTCACGGTGCTAAAGCTGTCCCTCACTTGAACGTCTCCTGCTCTAGGATGCTTTGTCTCGCCTCTCAGGCAGAGATGACAGCCCCAACCTTAGTGAAACTCCTACGTTGTACATATCTGTTTATAACTTAGCACATGGTAACTCAATTACTGGATTATTGCTCAACCTTCCCCCACCTGACTGATTCTCCTTAAAAAGAGCTGAGTTTAATTCATTTTGATATCCCTAAGGTCTAGCCCAGTACACGGCAAATAGTGGTGCTCAGAGAGTTTCTGAATGAACAAATTGATGACAGAACAAGCTGAAGAGATGCAGAGGGAGTTGAAAAATCTCTACTGGAAGGGCAGAGGGGGGTAGCAACTCACCTTGGGTACAGCCTGGAGTTTAAGGAGCCCACCCAGTGTGTTACAGAGTGGTTATATACTCTCATAGGATAATTTTTTCTTCTCACATAATCATTTTAAATTGCACCATTTTCAAGTTACAGAGAAATACAGTTCAATGAGAGTCTATAACTAATTTGTTCTCTCACTTTGCTCTGACTCCTTATTCAAGGTCTCTGTGTAAAACAGAACCATATGAATATCTTGTTCTTTATAAATAAAAGATAAGCTTTCTGATTTGCCATCAGAATATAATATCTGAGGCTTTATTTTCCACTCATATTGGAAAATCACTCATATGTCCACCCACCTCCATTGTGAACACACATCCAGGGTGGTTGGATGAAATTATCTACGGAGCAAAATTTCCCTTGGTTTGCAACAAGTTAGATGAAATATATAAATTTGGAATTGGCCTAATCTGTACCATATTTTAACCAATCAAACTAAATTTGAAGATTAATTTTTTTCTTTTTTTTTCTTTTTGTGACACACACACACACACACACACACACAGAGAGAGAGAGAGAGAGAGAGAGAGAGAGAGAGAGGCAGAGAGAAGGACTGTTAGGAACAGACAGACAGAAAAGGAGATGAGAAGCATCAATTCTTCGTTGTGGCTCCTTAGCGGTTCATTGATTGCTTTCTCATATGTGCCTTACCTGGGGAGCTACACCAGAGTGAGTGACCCCTTGCTCAAGCCAGTGATGTTGGGCTCAAGCCAGTGACTTTTGGGCTCAAGCTAGAGACCATGGGGTCACGTCTATTATCCCACGTTCAAGCCAGCGACCCCGCGCTCAAGCTGATTAGCCTGTGCTCAAGCCAGATGAGCTCGCACTCAAGCCAGCAACCTCAGGGTTTTAAACCTGTGTCCTCTGCATTCCAGTCTGATGCTCTATCCACTGTGCTACCACCTGGTCAGGCAGATTAATTTCTAAATTATGAAATTATATTTCATAATTATTGATAAATGACCATTTACCAAAGATCATAAGCAATTGTTCACTGAGGTACATTACACATAGCAGTACTGACTTTAAAATGTACATGAGTTTGAAGACTACAGATTTCAATACTGGCAAATGGAACTCTAAATTAATTATACATATACTAGGTTAACATTTTTTCAGTTTCTGCTAAATCAATGATAAAAACAAACAGCCTGGATTTCTTACCTCTTCCAGGACTTCCTCTAACATTTCAGCATATTTTTCACATGGCTGTTCAAAGTTCATATTCTTTGTAATTTTCAAAGTCTCCTTCATCATAGAAAGAACCTCTGGATGATCTGCTGTTACTGTTTCTATTGAGTCTTCTGTTGAATTAAAAGTAAAATAAGTTAATAAACTAGTGCTATTAATAATTTTAGTGGACAATTCTATTTGCAATAGAACATAATTGTTAATACTTGACCTCACAAAGTACTAAGTTCATGCTAGAAGAAATGGAAAATAGACTTGGAAGAAAATGCCAGGTCAGGAATCACATCAGAATGAAAGGGAATGAGGCAAGAAGTCAAATCAGGCAGGAGTCAAAACCATGAAGCCGGGTCGAAGAGGTGGGCACCAAATGCTTCCTGAGGTCAAGCTGAAACACACGTAGCTAGGCAATGAGTCAGACAACAAGATGAATACTTCCAATTACAAATATGAAACTACACAGCACAGAAGGAAGACAGTGAATAAGCAATTGGAGGGATAGAAGAAAGGGTGACATAGTCTGGTTTCTCCAGTGTCACACTTGATTCTTGCCCTCACTGCATGCTGACTATCTCCTGACAAGGCTGAGTTGGCTCACAGGCAGAATCCTGATGTAAAAGAGAAGGAGGTTGTCAGCTCCACCTGACTCCTTTCTTTCTGTCTCTCCAGTTGAGCTTCCTGAGCTACGGCTCCAAAGCTCCATCCACCAGAGTCTCCTGCCACAACCCAACAGTTCCTAGCCCAGAAGAACCCCAAGGAGCCTTTGAAGAGCAGCTTCCTGCTGCCTTCTCTGCCAGGAAGTGAGAAATCTTTTCTCAGTGATAGAAAGAGCCAGTGATATAGAGTCAGAGTGGAAGAAGCAAGAACCTATGGTCTTGGGGAGGAAGATATGATGAGGCAGAAATAGCCTGGCAAAGAGACTAAATGTGCTGGAAGCTGCTGGTTTCCCCCCAGACATCCATTCTCTTCTTCCTTAGTAACTTCCCTGATTTTGTTGGAGTCAGCAATGTATCCAGCTCAATACATCTTTCAACTTCCTTTATAGCTTGAACGGCCCATAAATAAGATGCAAGCAAAAAATTTTTTTGGCAAATCTGTCATCTCTTTAAAGAGAAATAACTCAGCTAGGAAGAGTGCAGTTTTTATCCCTTGCCTTTTCTCTCTTCCTGTCAGGCACCCTGATACAATGGCTGGAGCACCAGCAGCGGTCTTGTGAATTGTTACGGCAGTCATATGCCAGGGATGGCAGAACTGGATAATAGATCTGTCTTCCTAATATTCTTTTTCTTTTCTTTTTGTATTTTTCTGAAGTGAGAAGCAGGGAGGCAGAGAGACAGACTCCCACATGCGCTCAACCGGGATCCACCTGGCAAGGCCACTAGGGGGTGGTGCTCTGCCCATCTGGGGTGTTGCTCTGTTGCAACAGAAGCCATTCTAGTGCCTGAGGTGCAAGCCATGGAGCCATCCTCAGCGCCTGGGCCAACTTTGCTCCAATGGAGCCTTGGCTGCAGGAGGGGAAGAGAGAGATAGAGAGAAGCAGGAGGAGGAAGGCTGTCGAAGCAGATGGGTGCTTCTCCTGTGTGCCCTGGCTGGGAATCAAACTTGGGATTTCCACACACTGAGCTGATGCTCTACCACTGAGCCAACCGGTCAGGGCTCCTAATATTCTTTTTCAACAAAACAATATACCATACGTTATTTTTCTCTGTTTCTGTATGTCTAACTGTTTATAATAGTGTATGTAGCCTTTGAGATAGAGTACATTAGATATTAATAATGCTTTTTACAAAAATCATGTATTTCTCCTTTAAAATTCTGAAGGAACTACATGTGATCTTTAGATTCACAATCTAAGAGAAACAAATTACCCAACTATTAATTTACCTGTTTTTGAATCCAGGGTTAGATCCTGACTGTCTTGAGAACTTCTTTTAAATGTAGGTGTTTCAATGGCTTCTTTTTCATCTGAGAATGCAACATTGTTAACACTTAAAGAACAGTATTAAATTGTAGATGATTCCTAAAAAATATTGTGGTATGGGTGCAAGTACCCAGGACTCATGTTACTAATTTTTTAAAGATTAAAATAATAACCATAATAATAATATAAGTAAACATAACTATCAGCAGTAGATAGAAATTGAAAGGCAGAAACTACAGGATGAACTAAAAATACATGGCTAGTGTGTTCAAAAGGAAAATTTATTTTAAAAAGGCCTGGATACTAGATACAAGTAGGCTGAGACCACCAGCAAGGTGTCAGCCCCAAACTGTGGAAGTGAGCATTAAATACAGGGGTTGTTGCAAGCATTTGCTGGCATGGGGTTGTTTGCACCTGGACATACTCAGATTAGCATATTGGGGTTTGTGGCCTTGATCATTGACTGGATGATGAGTAGGAGGAGGGGAAATCGTGCTGCAGAGACACAAGTTATTTGATGTAGCACAGGCTTGGTGTCCTTGGTAAATTGTGAAGACAGCCAAGAGGTCAGTCTCCCAGAAATAGCTGGGACCTGAGTCTGTGACTAGGCTTTTACAAACAACTATTGTGATTTAAAGTCCCCTAATGGTCAAGTCCCTTCCCAAAGCAAGCTTCCTTAGACATTCCCATGAGGGTAAACTTTTTGCTACATTTCAAAGTTAAGGCCAGGAAGTCATTAAGAGAGAGAATAGCTAGCAAATTAAGTACAACCTTACAGTACTTTTCCAGGGTGGGAGGAGTTGCTTAAGGGGAGGAGGAGGTTGGGAGAGAGAAATGTTTACTGAAGAAGTTGCCCTAATGGTTGTTGGGTGAGGGCAATTTGAGTTTTACAGGGGCTAATTTAATCCTAACTGAAATTACTAAACCGAACTGGTTATTACTAAACCAAGAATAATTTCAGCTTCATATACTGCCAGTGAATCTAAATTGGAAAAAAAAAATCAAATATTCCCTTCCTGAGGTAGAGTGTATTTATCTCAGATACACAGGGCAAGGAACACTGGCTGTGTCCACATCCCTCTAGCAGTCGATGGAGGCACTGATGTCTGCTTCCACCTCGGACTGCCTCCCCCCAGCAGGGAACAGACAGCCTCTCTTAGTGTATTGGCTGGCAACTCCCAGAAGTCACATTGGCCAAAGTTTTCGCGCGCGCGTGCATGTGTGTGTGTGTGTGTGTGTGTGTGTGTGTGTGTGTGTGTGTGGCAGGAGGGCATTGCTGTGTATGTTAAGGGAGGGAGAGTGCTTTACATAAATTTTTGATAGCTCCCAAGATGAACTTAAATACAAAAGTTTGGATGAATTTTAAAAAACAAATATGTTGTACATATTCAATCTCTGGTTGAGAGGAAGACTTTTTAAGCCTGAAAGTAAATGGAAGAAATCAACAAAGAGAAAGTAATGAGTTGAATATAAAAATATTAAAAAAAATTCCTCTACTTTAAAAACAGCAAGGTAATTTAAAAGACAAATCACCCAATTTGTAAAAACAATATGAAAGATAAGTGACTAATAGAGAAAGTTTATATAGAAACTATATAACTGATTGAACAATTTAAAAAAATAAGCAAAAGTAAAAATAGTCACCTCGGAAAAGAAGAAACATAAATGGTCAACAAATATTAAACTTCAAAAAAAGTTAGAGTAATATTTACAAGGACAAAATACTGAGGTAACAATGACATGTACTATGTGTATTACTGAGGGAAACATAATTTGGAGCAACTTTTATTCAAGCAAAGCAGCTGGACTCTGTCCATAGCTTCATACTCATTAAACCAGTGACTCTATTTATGTCAATTTGGACACAAAACTTTATGTAAAAAATTCATTGAAGCGTTATTTTTAGTGGCAAAAAAATCTGAAAAATTATAAGTTTACAACATAAAGAATACTTAAAACTATTACCTATCAATAGAGATATTGTGCAGTAATCAAAAATGAGGGATAAAATATCTCCTAGTAATGTAATTAAATGCTACATAAAGGTAAAAATATTTTACAAGGTATGTTTTTGATTATGTTTAAATATGGATGGAAAAATTTTACATGGGTAAATAGCACTAAATGATAACACTTTACAGCTAAAACTCAGATTTGTGATGGTTGAATTTGAACACATAAAGTAAAGAGGTTTTAATAAAGAATTTTTTATTATATAACAATAACTGTTGTTATGTTTAGAAATATTTTGAAATTTTGGGGCAGTTCTAATCATCTCAGACTTTCAGCTTCTATGTTTTCTTCTTCATTCTAGTAAATCGATTTTTGTTCTATAGCTGAAATCTGTAAGAGAGAAGTTTATTTTTCTCCTGAACTTTCCAAGCTGGGAGTATTTAAAACTTCAATCTAAACATGACAAAATATAAAATAAAGAGAAATAAGACCCATAAGCATGGCACTAACGTTTCATTTTGTTACCATCTTTACCAGTTTTAGCAGCTTGACTTCCACCTGGCTTCATTCTGGCTTCTTCATTGTCCTCTAAAGAGCTTTCTTTCTCGTTGGGATTCATGAGTAAAAATGCTACACTAGGAGAGTACTGCGCTAATCTGTTCATATTAGAAAAAAATTGGCCAATAACAACAGTAGCAATATATTTCTTTACCATCTTCATCAGCTGAAGAGAGCACCACTCCTAAGCTTTTATCAGATGGAAACTTGTCAGATTCCTTCACTTTATGTTCTATTTCAAGTTCTTTTAAAGCTGAAAGATAGAAATGGACTGTGTTAGCAAAAGGTAGTTGTGGGGTAAGGAGATTGGTATAATGATTCAATCCTTTGCTCTAAAGTCAGATAAACTTGGGTGTGAGTTATGACTCAGCATGGCTTTGGTAAATCATTTATCTCCTTGTTTTAATTTCTACTTCACAAAATGAGGATCATCAAATCGAAAGCATGGTAGCAAGGATTAAATATGATAATGGATGTTGACGACTTAGAAAATGCTTGGCTCACAGGAAGCCTGCTCCACATTAGTGGCCACCTTTGGTATTACTCTATAATTTTCTATGTTTGAAAAACTCAATATTCTCCACTGATGAATTTTTCTTAAAAACATATTGGAGTAAATAAAATTCACTAGCAAAACTATTCTAATAATTTAAATTTTAAGAAAGGTTAACACTATTGCCAAATTTAGAATAATTAGTGAATTTGAAAAGAAGCTTTTAAATTTGTAGCATATGAGAGATAGCATCTACTTCGATATCCTCGTAGGAAAAGGGAATTTGTGGAATGCTTTAAAATCTATGATTTTAAGCCACAATGTAATGTGAAAGGAATCACTATTGACTCCCACAAATGTTACAGATCACTGTTCTACCTCAGGAGCCTGGGCTAGCTTCTTCTTTTAACCTAAGTTTCAGTTTAGTGCAGTGGCTCTTAACCTTTTTTGAGGTACCGAACCCACCAGTTTTATATGCGCATTCACCGAACCCTTCTTTAGTGATAAATATGATTTTTTTTTTCCAAATTCATGACATAGGTATATGTTTTTTTACTGGTGCACAAAATGAACCGTGCATGAACATCACCTTGCTCAAAGAACAAAACCAACAAAGTGCATGAACTCACAACAAATTACGGTATTACTTTATTCTGGCCTCCGCGGCAGAGGCTTCTCCGAACCCCTGAGACTGACTCATCGAATCCTTAGGGTTCGATAGAACCCAGGTTAAGAACCACTGGTTTAGTGTCTCCTCTTTAGTGAGGTCTTCCTTGGTCATCCTAATGCACCCCTACCACAATCATTGCCTGCCCCCTTACTGTATTTTTTCTACCTGTTTGCCTTTACGGGTTGTCTTTTGGCCCTCTACCCTCCATTATAGTGTAACCACCATGAAGACAGGAGCTTCGTGCATCTTGTTCACCTCTGTAGTTCAGTGCCTAACACAAAGTAGGTGCTCTAGTATTTGTTGAATGAATGAATAAGTTCATTTTGTCCAGACTTAAATAGGTAGAATAACAATCATCTTAGTAGTCTGGTTCAATATTCTCACACTTTAGTTTGTGAGTTGTTTATGAGCATTTTATAAATTTTGGTTTTCATTTTGATGATAATACACTAAAAATATAAATTGATTCTGTATCATCTGGATGATCATGTGGATGGCATGCAATTCAATGTTTGTACTTTTTTGTTGTTTTTTGTAATCCCTTGCACACTATGTTGGATTCTCATTTGTTTATAGGCTAATGAGAAAGAAGAGAGGCAGGTTTACTAGGAAATATGTGTTTTTGTTTAACAACAGCTGAATGCTGCCTTGTAAGAAGAAGTAACTTCCTTGCTAATTAAATAGTTTTAAGCATAGAAAATCATGGGAAGCTTCTCAATTTATGTAAAAAGTTAGTGAAACTCTGATAGCAAAATCTGCCAAATAGAGCACAAGGAAAGAAAATGTTACAAGTGTGATACAATCACACTTGTAAGTGTAGAAAAATATCCTAGATTAAAACCAAAAGAAATAATATGTTATAAGAATAATATACCATGAACAAGTAATTCCCAGTATGATTTTTTTTTTTTTTTTTTTTTTACAGGGACAGAGAGAGAGTCAGAGAGAGGGATAGATAGGGACAGACAGACAGGAACGGAGAGAGGTGAGAAGCATCAATCATTAGTTTTTTGTTGCCGTTGCAACACCATAGTTGTTCATTGATTGCTTTCTCACATGTGCCTTGACCGCGGGCCTTCAGCAGACTGAGCAACCCCCTGCTGGGGCCTTTGACCTTGGGTCCAAGATGGTGAGCTTTTGCTCAAGCCAGATGGTCCCGCGCTCTAGCTGGAGACCTCGGGGTTTCGAACCTGGGTTTTCCGCATCCCAGTCCGATGCTCTATCTACTGCGCCACCGCCTGGTCAGGCCCCAGTATGATTTAATGTTGGAAAATACATTAGTATAATTGAGAAATCAGTAGGTCAAAGGATTAAAAATTTTATGATCATCTTGATAGATGCCAAGAAGGCATCTGACAATCAATATCCATTCCAGATAAAAGTACTTAATAATCTTATGAAGAAATATTGCAAAGAATCCATTTAAAGAGGCCTACTATCAGTGCCACTATTTAACATCATTCTAGAACTGCTAGCACATAATTAGTTAAGAAAGAAATAAACATAAATAATAGGAAAAGAGGACTTGAAACTATGCTTCTTTTCCAAATGGTATAATTGGTTATTTGCAAAACTGAAGACACTTAAATTAAAAAAAAATCTATCAAAACCAGCAAGTAAGTTTACTAAGGCGGACAGGTACAAATATATAAATATTAAACACTTTTCCAATATACTGATAATAATATCACAGAAAATATAATAGAAAAATTATCTCATTCAATAGTAACAAAATGTAAATAGTAAAATATCTAGGAATAAAGTACAGTATTAAGAAAAGTATAGATAACACATAAAGAAAGCTATAAAATGTTAAGGAAGGACACAAATATTAGACTAAAAGAATAAAATGGAGATCTCATCTGTCTCCATGAGAAAATTTAATAATAAAGATGCTAATTCTCATCAAATTATTGTTTGCTGCTACAACAGTCATCACACTGGGGCTTGTGGTAGAGGTTGACAAAGTTCTACCGGTATGCCAAAGCCTCGTACAGCTCCCCCCATACAGTGAGCACTTCTTTTATGGAATAAATGAAAGGATACCTGGAAATAATTTCAAAATAAAATGTTTTGAGGAGAAACTTGCATTACTAGATTAAAATGCATTATAAAGTTTTAATAATTACATTTTGTTTTAAAGGCTATAACAAAGATAAATAGAAAATTCAGAAATTTACACACTCACAAAACTTCATATGAAGATCAAGATGGCATTTCAAATCCGTAGTAAAAATATTTACAATTTAGTGTTATTTATAAAATTGGCCCACCATTTGGGACTAATGAAACCTCTATCTAATACACAATTTATTACAATAATTACATATTAATAAGAAAGAAACATTATTTTAAAACAAAGAATATAATTTTGTATATACCATAGAATCATAGTTATTACAAATATAAATTTTAAAGAAAGGGGGCTAAAGAATGCATCAAATTCTCCTGACCTGTGGTAGCACAGTGAATAGATCACTGACCTGGAATGCTGAGGTTGTGAGTTCAAAGCCCCGGGCTTGCCTGATCAAGGCACATATGACAGTGTAGTACTAAAGTGAAGCAAATATGAGTTGATACATCTCACTCCTTCCCCACCCCCTGTAAAATCATTAAATAAAATCTTTATGAAGAAAAGAATACATCAAGTTCTTAATGGGGTACCTCTGGGGTATAACCGCCCTTTCCAGTTTTCTGTGACTACTTCAAAGACACAGAGGAAGATCACAGACATAGATTTAAATCTCAATCACTTGCTGGCTGTCAATTGTGGGCAAGTATTTTAACCCCTCTGGGCCTTCGTTTTTCATTTGTTAAATGTAGAGATAAAAATATCTACTTCATAGGCTTGTTATGAGGATTTAGTAGGTAATACATGCAGTGCATTACTATACCCCAATGTATAGTAAATGCCCAATAAATACTGTCTGAAATTACTTTTGTAATGAGAAACCTTTATTAGGAAAAGAATACTTGGAATTGAGGAAGTGATGACTCTATTAGAGTAAAGCACACTGCCACCACTTCTGAAAATCCAAACAGTGATGTTTTAGAATCTAGTCTAAAATACTGGAGTTAATCTCAAATTTTGTTTCCAGAGCTTTGAAACGGAGAAATATCCCATGTAGTGCATAGCAAGTGCTACATTGTGGGTATCCCACTAAGAGGAGATGTTTAGATACTATGCTACTTCCATGAGTTCTAATGTGACTGGTTATAAGAGTGCCAACTACAGGCATCAATTCTACCAGAGCCAAAGAATTTCAAAAACAGTCACGAAATAATGAGAACTCTCATTTTTCCTGGAGAGAGATAAATAAAAACCCCAAACTGTTGTATATATTCTTAAATATATGATAAAAAGTAAGACACAGGAAGAGGCAGAATGGTCAGGAGAAAGAACACTGGGACTCTGGAAACTAGTGTTCAGGTCTCAGCTATGCTACGAGCTGGGTAAGTCACAGGAAGCCATTTAACCTTCATGTGCCTCAGTTTTCTCATCTGTAAAGTTAGAACATTATGTTAATTGATCTTAAGTCTTCTTCCAGTTTCACTGCTTTATGATTTTATGAATTTAAAATTCATATTCCCCAAATAGAAAGGTTTAATTTACAATCAGAGCTGACATATAAGTGTAAAACAACAACAATAAACTCCATGAGACAGTGGGAGTAGTGGTGTTGTCATGATTGGTGTAGATAAAGGAATCAATTCTGCTCAGTTTCTGGCCAGCAAGCAGACTCATGAAAGGAAAGCAACCTAAATTTGGAAGCTCCTCTTGATTCCTTTTTTTAGAAATCTAGAATTGAAGTCTTTTCTCTTTTTATGAATCAGGTTGTTGTATACCAGGGGTCCCCAAATTACGGCCCCGCGGGCCGCATGCGGCCCCTTGAGGCCATTTATCCGGCCCCCACCGCACTTCCGGAAGGGGCACCTCTTTCATTGGTGATCAGTGAGAGGAGCACAGGATGCATCCGCACCCATAGTTCCCATCGAAATACTGGTCAGTTTGTTGATTTAAATTTACTTGTTCTTTATTTTAAATATTGTATTTGTACCCATTTTGTTTTTTTACTTTAAAATAAGATATGTGCAGAGTGCATAGGGATTTGTTCATAGTCTTTTTTATAGTCCGGCCCTCCAGCGGTCTAAGGGACAGTGAACTGGCCCCTTGTGTAAAAAGTTAGGAGACCCCTGTTGTATACTCCTATCTTCGACCATTTAGTAAAGGCTACAATGTGCAAGGCACCAGAGACATCAACATGAGCAAACCAAGTCCTTGCCCGCAGGTAGCCAGGCTTAACTGTTAACCTAACCTTTAAAAAACCACATTTTAAAAGGACGGATTACCTTGTCTTTTAGCTTCTGCTTCTGCAAGAAGCCGTTCTTTCACAGTCTTAATAGCTGCTTCAGTGGCCTCAGCTATAGCACTTTTTATTAATGCATCAAGGGCTTTATCAAAACGTGGTTGAACAAGTTTGGCATAGTCAACTACCTGCAAAGAATGTTTGAGAAAACCAAACGTAAGTACAAATTACTGTGAAATTTAACACATTGCTTATCTATATCTATATCTGTATCTATCTGTATCTGCATCTATTTATATCTATATCTTTACTTATCTTAAAAATCTTAATACTACTTGAGGTATGTGATTTTCAGAATTCCCTGATTTCAAAGAAATTTGGTCATATTTTTCATTTAGGATTATATATCTATATATGTACATATCATATAATATACTTCAAATTACATATGTATTTTAAAAATCAACTTTGTATGTATAATTTACATATAATAAAAGGCACCTATTTTAAGTAAACAGCTTGATGAGTTCTTACAAATATATATATATTTTGTAATATATATATATATACATATAACAACCTCAATCAAGATATAGAAAATTTATATCACTCTTCAAAGTGCCCTCATGCTTCTTTATAGTCAGTATGTAATTTTTTCCAAGCTTTTCCCCTTTTATCAGTATAATTGTATATATCAGTAATCTATTAGTGTTATTGCTGAGTAGTACCATTGTATAAATAAACCAGTTTTTTTATTCATTCACCTAATGATGGACATTTAGGTTGTTTCCACTTTTTGGCTATTGTAAATAAAGTAGCAACAAACATTTCTGATGAAGTCTTTTTCTAAACACATGTTTTCATTTCTTTTGGATAAATATCTAGGAGAAGAATTACTGGGTCATATGGTAAGTGTATATTTGACTTTATAATTAACCATTAAATTGTTTCCAGAGTGGTTCAACTATATATTTTGCATTCCTATCAACAGTGTATGAAAGTTGCAGTTATTCTACATCCTCATCAACACTTACTTTGTGAATCTTTTAAATTTTAACCATTCTAATGCAGGGGTCGGGAACCTTTTTGGCTGAGAGAGCCATGAATGCCACATGTTTTAAAACTTTTTTTTTAATTTCTTTTTTTTTTTTTTTTTAAAAAAAGGAATAGAGTCTTTTTTTAAAATTTATTTTTATTTATTTATTTTAGAGAGGAGACAGAGAGAGAGAGAGAAAGGGGGGAGGCGCTAGAAGCATCAACTCCCATATGTGCCTTGATCAGACCGGTGCAGGGTTTTGAACTGGCAACCTCAGTGTTCCCAGGTCGACACTTTATCCACTGCGCCACCACAGGTCAGGCTTAAATTTCTTTTTATTTTATTCATTTTAGAGAGGAGACACAGAGTGAGAGAGAGAGAGAGAGAGAGAGAGAGAGAGAGAGAGAGAGAGAGAGAAATAGAGAAAGAGGGGAGGAGCTGGAAGCATCAACTCCCATATGTGCCTTGACCTGACCAGTGCAGGGTTTTGAACTGGCGACCTCAGTGTTCCCAGGTTGATGCTTTTATCCACTGCGCCACCACAGGTCAGGCTGAACGCCACATATTTTAAAATGTAATTCCGTGAGAGCCATACAATATGTTTAACACTAAATACAAGTAAATGTGTGCATTTTATGTAAGACCAACACTTTTAAAGTACAATAAGTCTCTGAATTCTTTTTAATAACATTATGCTGTTGCTAACCAATGATGAATAAAGTACTTCTTACCATTAATGTGACTTCTGGTGCTGCATGGCTTTGTAGTCTGGTTGATACGTGGTGAGGTTAAGCTTCATGCAGGCGTTGAGACTTCCATCCGTTAAACGTAATCGTAGGTTGGTCTTAACGTTCTTTAGATGTGAGAAAGACTGCTCACATGCATACGTAGAGCCAAACATTGTCAGTACAGCCATACTCACATGCTGCAATGTGTGGTATGTGATGGGAAGCTCGTTCCAAGCTTTGACAATCAGCTGGTCTACGGGTTGAAGTTTTTCATTTCTCCCCACTTGTGTTTGCTCCCCAACTCTGCTTGCTGTCGTGCAAGTCTTTCCAAATCTTCATTCAGTGACCTTAACTTATTCACCCACATGTCTGAGGCCTTCAGGTCAGCATCTTGTAGCTCAAAATCTTTGACGGAGACAACGGGGATGTAACTCAGGTTGGCGCTGTCTATTGCATACTCGTGGATGCGTGATGAACTTAAAAAGACAACAGCACTCATGAAATTCTCCAAAGCGCACTTTGAATGACTGCAGGAGATTAGATGTGAAGCCTGCTAGCTGCTGGAGATCAAGATGTTGAGTAGGGAGGGTCACTTGCTGTGCATGCATTTTTAAACTCTCTCAGTTTTTCAAAGTATGGTAAATGACCTGTTTCAATGTGGTGATGAAGAGTTCCAGCTTCTTTTCAAATGCAAACACTGCTTGTTGAAGGGATAAGACTGTATTTCCAACACCTTGCATTTTCACATCGAGCTGGTTCAGATGTTCAGTCATGTCCACGAGATAGTAGAACTTCAGGAGCCACTCAGTGTTAGCTAACTCAGGATGCTCGACGTTTTTCATTTCAAGAAAAGTCCGGATTTCGCTCAGACAAGCCACAAAATGGCTGAGCACCTTCCCTCTTGACAACCAACACATTGCAGAAGCAGACCAGGGTAATTATTCTCAACTTCATCCAACAGTGTTTTAAACTGGCGATCATTTAAAGCTTGGGCAACAATAAAGTTGACCACCCAAATGACCAGCGACATCATCTCACCAAGCTGCTCGCCACACATCTGAGCACAAAGTGCCTCCTGAGGTAGGATGCAGTGAAAAGTTAGGATGGGTCTCTTTTCATGATCATGAAGAAGCGCTATGAATCCTCTGTTTTTCCCCACCATGCACAGAACACCATCAGAACAAACCGAAACAAGTTTATACATTGGTAGATATTTTCCTTTCGCGAACTCAGTGAAAGACTGGAATAAATCCTCCCCTCTTGTTATCTCTTTCATAGGCAAAACAGCAAGACTTTCCTCACGTAGTGTGTCACTGACAGCATACCTTGCAATCACACTGAACTGGGATAAATGGCTTAGGTCTGTTGACTCATCCAAAGTGAGAGAAAAGAATGGTGCTGCATTTATGTCCTTCACTTGTGTTGCCTCAATTTGATTTGCTATCATGATAGTACGATTGTGAACAGTTCTTGCCGACAGAGGCATGTCTTATTCCTTTGATTATCTTGTCTTTATCCGAAAAGTCGTCAAAAAGTTCATTGGCAACATCAAGCATGAATGTTTTGGCATACTCCCCATCTGTGAATGGCTTTCCGTTTCTCACAATTGCTAAAGCACCAGCAAAGCTAGCTGAATTCCAGTTACCCTGTTGGGTCCAAACACGAAGTTGCTACTGACTAGCTTGCACTCTGCACAGTAACTCTTGACATGCTTTCTTCCTGATGTCCCCCGCCGGATATTTTGATGTAAATGTAGTATGGCATGTGTCGAAGTGCCACTTTATATTTGACCATTTCATCGATGCAATTTTATCATTGCATATTAGACACACTGCAGAACCTGCTCTCTCCACAAAGGCGAATTCCTCTGTTCATTCCTGCTGAAAAGTATGATACTCCTCATCTTTTTTTCATTTAGCCATCTTCTTCATCAAAAGTGTTTCTGTAATTAGCTAGCTGACTGCTTGATTAAAAGGAGGTAAGTTTGCTTCCTGACCTCCCAATGACCCATGTACATTATGCAATGTCAATAAAAATTTGTTGTTGTCCCGGAGGACAGCTGTGATTGGCTTCAGCCACCCACAACCATGAACATGAGCGGTAGAAAATGAATGAATTGTAATACATAAGAATGTTTTATATTTTTAACATTATTATATTTATTAAAGATTTGTCTGTGAGCCAGGTGTAGCCATCAAAAGAGACACATCTGGCTCGTGAGCCATAGGTTCCCGACCCCTGTTCTAATGGGTCTGAAGAGGTACATTGTAGTTTAAATGTAAATTTTGTTAATCATTACTAATTTTGAGCTTCTTTTTATGCGTTTCTTGGTCACTCACTTAACTTCTGTTTTTAAGCATGAGTCAACTTTTGTTCATTTTAAAAATTAGATTAAGCTTGACCTGTGGTGGCACAGTGGATAAAGCATCAACCTGGAATACTGAGATTGTCAGTTCAAAACCCTGGCCTTGCCTGGTCAAGGCATATACAAGAAGCTACTACTATGAATTGATGCTTCCTACTCCTCACTCTCCCTTTCTCTCTCTCTCTCTCCTCTCTAAAATCAATAAATAAAATCTAAAAAATAATAATAAAAATTGAAATAACATTTTATATATATTTCTGAGTATAAGTCCTTTGCCAAGTAGATAATATACTTCATGCCAAATTGTTACAAGTAGATTTCTATATGCCTTTTAAGTTTAAATAATATTTCCATACCTCTAGATTCCATTTGCTTTTCTTTTAATATTTTTATATTTCTTTATTCCATGCCAATATACTCTTCTTAGGTGAGAAGAGAGGAGATAGAGACAGACTCCCACATGCAACATGACTGAGATCTACACAGGGCTGATGCTCAAATCAACCGAGCTATTTTTAGCACATGAGGCTGATGCTCAGACCAAGTGAGCTATCCTCAGTGCCCAGGGCCACACTCGAACCAACTGAGCCACTTGCTGTGAGAGGGGAAGAGAGAGAGAAGGGGAAAAGGAAGGGGAGAGAAGCAGATGGTTGCTTTTCTTGTGTGCCCTGACTGGGAATTGAACCTGGGACATCCATACTCTGAACCAATGCTCTACCAACTGAGCTAACTGGCCAGGACCACCAATATACATTTACAAAGTCATTTTAATGAATATACAGTATTGTAGTAGCTGAATATATTATAATTTATTTCACTAAAATATCAATAATATATACTTAGGTATACATGTTTTTGATATTATAAGCTAGACCATGATAAATAGCTCTGCATATATCTGTCTGATAGTTTCTTTTTTGTTTTTTTTTGAAGTGAGAAGTGGGAAGGCAGAAAGACAGACTCTTGCATATGCCTAGCTGGGATCCAGCTGGCATGCCCACTAGGGGGCGATGCTCTGCCCATCAGGGCCATTGCTCTGTTGCAACTGGAGCCATTCTAGCACCTGAAGTGGAGGCCATGGAACCATCCTCAACACCTGGGCCAACTCTGCTCCAATGGTGTCTTGGCTGTGGGAAGAGAAGAGAGAGATAGAGGTAAAGGAGAGGGGGAAAGGTTGAGAAGCAGATGGGCGCTTCTCCTGTGTGCCCAGGCCTGGAATCAAACCTGGGACTTTCACACACTGGGCCGATGCTCTACCACTAAGCCAACCAGCTATAATCATCTGTCTGATTGTTTCTTTAAAAATTTTTTTAAAGACTTTATTCATTTTAGAGAGAGGAAGAGAGAGAGAAGGGGGAGGAGCAGGAAGCAGCAAGTCCCATATATGCCTTGACTAGGCAAGCCCAGGGTTTCAAACCGGCGACCTCAGTATTTTTGGTCAACACTTTATCCACTGTGCCACCACAGGTCAGGCTGTCTGATAGTTTCTTTAGGAAAAAAATATAAAATAGAATTGACAGTTCAAAGTATATGCATGGATTTTAGGCTTTTATGCTTTTTCCCAATTGCCATCCCAAATGGTTATACTCTCACCAGCAGTGTAGGAGAATGCACTTTCCCCATCTTAGCCACACATCAATATGAGCTGTTAATAGCAACCTTTCAACTCTAACAGTTAACATATCTCTGGTTTTCTGGTGTCTCTCTATTTAATGACTATTTGTATGTATTGCTTTGTGAATTGCCTATGTTTGTTTCCCCCATTGGGGTTTCATCTGCATATTGATTTGTAAAAACTCTATATTTTAAAATTATAATTCCTTTGTCTGATACATATTGTGATGGTTTTAAAACATATTCACAAATCCTTTAATATTCCTCTCTTCAGAAGGTGGAGCCTAATTCCCATCAGCATAGGCAAGACTTACTGTGACTTAAAGTGACTAGCTTTAAATGAGTAGAGTACAATGCATTTTTCATTAAAAAAGTGAAATGCCAAACCACAGAGTAATAGAAAATACCCATTGTGCTTATAATAAAAAGAACTTGTATATAAACAATATAAGGAACTTCTACTGAAAATATGCAAAAAAGAACAAACAAAGAAAAAACTATTTTTTTTTTTTTTTATATTTAGTGAGAGGAGGGGAGGCAGAGAGACCTACTCCTACATACACCTGACCAGGATCCACTGGGCATGCCCACTAGGGGGTAATGTTCTGCCCATCTGGGGCATTGCTTCATTGCAACTGGAGCAATTCTTTAGTGCGTGAGGCAGAGGCCATGGAGTCATCCTCAACACCTGGGGCCAACTCACTCCAAATGAGCCATGGCTGCAGGAGGGGAGGAGAAGAAAGAGAGAGAGAGAAGAGAGAAAGAGAGAGAAAGAAAGGGGAGGAGTGGAAAAGTCGATGGTCACTTCTTTTGTGTGCCCTGACCAGGAATTGAACCTGGGATATCCACATGCCAGGCTGACGTTCTACCACTGAGCCAACTGACCAGGGCCTAAAAACCCTTTTTAAATAAGCAAGAGACTTAGACAAACACTTCAAAAAAGAATATCTGAATGGTCAATAAACATATGAAAACAATGTTCAACCTCATTAGTCATCTAAGAAATACAAATTAAAACCACAGTGAGATACATCTATTAGAATGGCTGAAGTTACAAAGATTTCTCCTAACAAGAGTTGACAGAAATGTGGAATAACAGAAGTATCTAACTGTTGATGGCATTATAAATCGGTTGAACTAGTATGGAAAACAGTTTGGCATTATTTGTACAAATTGAATAATGTGCGTATGTCCCTGTGTCCCAGAAATTTTACCCCTCGATGTAGCTTCAAAATATATAAACATATGCATGTGTGCATTGGAGAGACATGTACAAGAATGCTTATAGCAATATTATTTACAATACCCCAAACTAGAGTTAACTCAAGTTTCATTAATACTCAACAGGATAAACAAATTATAATATAATTCAACCAATAGAATACAATAAAACAGGAAAAATTAATAAACTATAGCTATATGCAATAACATTCATAAATAACATGCACAAATATAATAACCATAATGTTAAGTAAAATAAGCCAGTCATAAAGATCATAAACTGTTTAAGTATATAAGGTTAAAAGAAAAACATGCAAAACTAACCCATGGCATGTGGGGGTATAGTTACATGGTAAAACCATAAAAGAGAAGTACAGAAGTGAATACTATAAAATTTAGAGCAGTGGTTACCTTATTTTTTTATTTCTATTTTTTTAGCAGCAGTGGTTACCTTAGTCGTAGGAGTAAGAGGATTGGTATTGGGAAGAGGCATGAGGGCCCTGGCTAGTTACTCAGTGGGAGAACATCAGCCTGTCATGTGGATGTCCCAGATCAATTACCGGTCAGGGCACACAGGTGAAGTGACCATTGGCTTCTCCACCCCCCCCTCCTCCCCCTTCTCTATTTCTATCTCTCTTCCCCTCCTGCAACCATGGCTCAATTGATTTGAATGCATCAGCCCTGGGTGCTGATGATGGCTCTGTGTGGAACCTCTGCCTCAGGCTCTAAAAATAGCTCACTTGTAAGTACAGCCCCAGATGGGCAGAGCATTGGCCCCAGTTGGGTTTTGTCAGGTGGATTCTGGTCAGGACACATGCGGGAGTCTGTCTCTCTATCTCTCCTCCTCTCAGTTGAAACAGAAGAAAGGAAGAAAGAAAGAAAGAAAGAAAGAAAGAAAGAAAGAAAGAAGGAAGGAAGGAAGGAAGGAAGGAAGGAAGGAAGGAAGGAAGGAAGGAAGGAAGGAAGGAAGGAAGGAAGGAAGGAGAAACATAAGGGACTTATGGGGATGTTGGCAACATTCCATGTTTGACCTGGGTGGTGATTAGGTAGTAGTTTTGTTTTGTGATTGTTCAGTGAATATCAACTTTTCTGTATGTTTGTCATATTTTACAATAAAAAAGTTAAAAGCAAATAGAAAACATTACCCCTGTGTTTAAAAGAACTCAACAGGACTTGAAGTTCAGACTCCTTCCCAGGGCCTGCATTGCTCTATATCTTCAACCTCCTTCATCTTGATCCATTCCTCCTTTCACACACTATGCTCTAGCCATTCTGACTTTCATATATTCCCTCATCACATGCTCTGGCTCTGTCTTCAAATTATATCCCAAATCTTCTAGCTTCTTACCACCTCTTACTGCTATCTCTCTGATCAAAGCTAAAAATAATTTCACTTACCAAGTGTCAGGAACAAGATCACTGAGGGGAGAGGTTAAGGAACTGACAGGCCAGGGAGTTGGGAGGATCATCTTTGTAGCTACTGAAACCACCAAGAATTATGACAGGAACGAATGTGTTGTGGAGAACTTGTCTCCATGTACCCATGATGGTGAACCTATGACACGCGTGTCAGCACTGACACGCGTAGCCATTTTCGATGACACACGGCTGCATACCAGAGAAGTATGGGGTCGCATGCCGAAAAGGACGTTTCATCATCGGCTCCTGCACGGCCAGGTGCAGTAGCCGAGGATAAAACATTTGCTGTAGTGTAGACACTCTGTGCTAGAGGTCTGTAGGCCAAAACAACAAAACTCTGGTGCAGAGCATCTAGTTCTGGGACTTCCGGTTAGGACGTTTCTCTTGAAGTGACACACCACCCAAGTTATGCTCAATTTTTGGCAAATTTTGACACACCAAGCTCAAAAGATTGCCCATCACTGCCATATACTCTCTCCACAGTGAGCCAGGAGGGTGTAACCCAGGAAATAGTAGACCAGTGGAACTAAGGGAGGGAATGGGTAGCATCATCTGCATGACATAACAGTAAAATCTGGGGGCTTCTGGGAAGCAGGGAGGGGCTACGGACTGGAAGCTACAATAAACAGCAAGAGGAACAATTACCCAATGGACAATGGACAATTAAGAAAACTGAGTACAAAACCTACAAATTCTAAAATTTTAACGATTATAATCAAGTATAAATAGGTAGAAAGCTAGCTAAAGAAATAAGTCAGTTACCTCTCCTTTATAATGTTGTGCAAGCAAATTGCTAAGTGTTGTTTTCCCTGAAGACTGAGGTCCAAATATGAACACTTTAACTGGTGGTGCTGGCATAGGTGGAAGAAGATAGGACCGTGGGTTCAATAAAAATGTTTTAAATGTTTCTTCTGATGACAGACAGTACATTTTACCTAGAAAACTTAAAATATGCCACAATCATAAACAACTGAAAAGAGATATGGGGAAGTCTTGAAATTAAGTTCTGAAAAATTTTACTTACCTTACAGAAAAGTCTGGCAATCCTTGATAAATGTTCCCTTCCTTTAAAGTCACGGGACAGGCTTGTGCCCATCTGCTTCTTTGCCATCTATATCTTGGTGCAATAAGTTTATAAGATGCAAGAGTACGAAACAGCTCATCCTATTAAAAACAAACACTGTACTTAATACATGGGTATAAGTATTGCTGAAATTGATAGTATTATTTCATTTCTTGTTTGATAGTGCTTTAACTATTTAAGAAATAATTTAGAAAGCCAATTTTGTTTTTTTTTTATTAATTGCAACCATTCTGCACTTGTCCAAAATTTAATAGTTATCTAGTTTCCATTTATTATAAGGCCTTGTTTAAATTTTACTGAACATTTTCTATTATAAGGCAGAAAGAACATAAGATAGATAGAATGTTTTCTATTATATGTTTCAGAAAATAAGTACTGAAAAATTCTTATTGAAAAAGTTTGAAAATATACCAAATTCTTAGTAAATTTACCTAAGTTTTTAAATAATAAGATGTTATATATAGATTATTTTTGCATTTACTTAGCTCTTTCCTTCTTCTTAAAATGTAAAGTTGCCCTTAGCAGTTCTTTCTGTTGGTGGTCTGCAGAGAAATTAACCACCACTTCTCTACAGATTGCAGATTGCGGAAAGGTTCACTGTCCTTGTGCTCTGTTAACAGGGACAAGAGAAGTGCAGAGAGATGGCATGGTGGGCAGCTGCCAGGGTGACACGGCCCAGGCTGGCTCCCTCCCACCTTCAGATACAGATCTCACAGTAGCGCTGGCTCCAGAGTTGACCGTGGAGGACAGATGTGATGGGAGCTCCGGTCTTGCCTGGACCACTGCAACATCACAGAGCAAAGAGGCATGCATAGTGCACAGATGCTGCATCAATGTCCCCAACTGAAGCCCGGGAGATGTAGCTCAGTATAAAGTCAATGCTTAGGGGAACTGCATGACTGAGAACCTTGTTGGTGGGGCTGCCCCATTTTCCACAGAGTCCACAGACAGTGAGCAAGGGACTGAAACATACCCAGTCAACTCAGGAGGGAGCCCTTCTTTCCTTATCATCTAAATTTCCTGTCCCAACTTGAGAAAAATGTTGCAATAGCAGACCATATTTCTCTCTCAACTTCCAGTCCCTGAAACCACATGTCTACAGGCTGCTGAGGGACATGGAGAAGATGAGCTTTCAAAAGAGTTGGATGTTGCAGTCTTAAAACACGATGAGGACTGCCTCTGGTTAAGCAAGGCAGATAACACAAGCATTTGTGTTTGCTGCTTTCCTAGAACCTCCTGAAAATGACACTATAGAGAACTTAAAAGAGGAATAAAGTCATAAGGACATGGGCTGGGACAAGACAGCAGCGGAACTGACAGCTGACCCCTGACGGCTACATATTTTTGTAGCTAGAAAGCAGGTGCCTGAGTGGTAGCTGACTTGGACCAGAGAAAGGTAAAGGCTCAGTGTGGTGGCAGAGATGGGTGGGGGTTTGGCGGGGGACAGCAAGAATTGAGTTGATTTGCGAGGGACTCAGGACCTGCTAACACCAGGCGGGGTGTGCAGAGCCTCTGAAGGCGAGGAATGGAGAGCAGAAGACAGGAGTGTTGGCTGGAAACCTTTAAAAGGAGGTGCCAGTGGTCAAAGCCACTCTCCATTTTATTAGATCAGCCAACAGCTTTTTCCCTCAGCCCCCCACCACCTTTCTTCCAGTCAGAAGACTAGAGGCTTACTGTCTGGAGAGACTAAACCAGAGGGTCTTGTAAGAGGAACTCCAGACACAGTCACGGTGAGCAGGAGGCACAAGGAAGCAGGCAGTTATAGCCTTCCCACCTGAGCCTCTGGCCAAGGAACCTCTGGCTCCTCCCCTGATGCAGCAGCTGCCTAGGTAACGCCTGGCACAGCAGAGCCTCTTCAGCTCTGCAGCCAGCTCTGTTGTGAATGTGTGAACTACCCGCACAGCATCAGCTAATTTGCTGGGCCCGGTACAGAATAAAAATGTGAAGTCCTTGTTCCAAAGTTATTAAGAATTTCAAGACTGTGACATCAGAGCATGAAACTAATTGTGGGGCCCTTCTAAGCATGAGGTTCTGTGTGACTGCACAGGTCTCTAGCCCATGAAGCCACCCTTGCCTGTTCAACACTGGTGTTAGATATTTTGAATATTGCCATTGGTTTCAGGCACTTCACAAACATCATTTCCTTCTAATAACACTATGCGTTAGGGGATATTATCGTTTTTTAAAACAATGAGCAAAGTCACAGATCTGGTAGGCTGTAGATTTGGAAGTCAAATCAAGATCTGTCTGATTTGAAAACCAATGCTGTCACTGTCTATTGTGCTGATGTCAGCCTGACATGTCCTTCCTCCCACCACAAATTCTCACACCCATCTATACCCACCCACACCCACCGCCTCCTCTCCAACAGCTCATCCAATGGTAGCGCTCTCACACTCTCCTCCAGGGGTTTGAGTTCACATGAAGGTCTGTGTGCCTCTCACCCCTTATAACTGTGGTTCTCATCCCTGGCTGCATAGTAGAATCTGCAAGTTTTTTATTTGAAAATTTTTTTTTAAACAGTGATTAGTTAAAATGTTAACATTTTAACTACATCAAGTGTACAATGCATTGGCATTAAGTGCATTCAAAATGTGGTGCTACCATCATCACTATCCATTTCTAGAACTTTTTCATTAACCCAAACAGAAACTGCACTTATTAAACAGCAATTTCCCTTCCCCTTCTCACAGCCTGTGGTAATCTGTTCTACTTTCTACCCCTGTGAACTTGCCTATTCTAGGTATCTCATTTAAGTGTAATTATACAGAATCTGTCTTTTGTTTCTGGCTTATTTCATTTAGCAGGATGTTTTCAAGGTTCATACATGTTTTAGCATGTACCAAAATTTAATTTCCTTTTAAGGCTGAATAATATGCCACTGTAAGTACATATCACACTTTGTTTATCCATTTTTTCCACTGATGGACACTTGGGTTGTTTCCACCTCACAGATATTTGCTGTGAATATTGGTGCACAAATATCTGTTTGAGTCCTTGCTCTCAATTCCTTTGGGTATATACCTAGGAGTAAAATTTCTGGATCTAATGGTAAGTCTGTGTTTAACATTTTAAGAAAATATCAAATTGTTTTACAAAGTGGCTGCACTGTCCTCGAAAATACATACCTATTTCTTCTTTTTTCTTTTCTTTTTTCTTTTTACAGGGACAGAGGGAGAATCAGAGAGAGGGATAGATAGGGACAGACAGGAATGGAGAGAGATGAGAAGCATCAATCATCAGTTTTTCGTTGCGACATCTTAGTTGTTCATTGTTTCCTTTCTCATATGTGCCTTGACCGGGGACCTTCAGCAGACCAAGTAACCCCTTGCTGGAGCCAGCGACCTTGGGTCCAAGCTGGTGAGCTTTTGCTCAAGCCAGATGGTCCCGCACTCAAGCTGGTGACCTCGGAGTCTTGAACCTGGGTTTTCTGCATCCCAGTCTGACGCTCTATCCACTGTGCCACCGCCTGGTCAGGCATACCTATTTCTTTTTAAACTTAATGGTGGTAATCTTGTAGTTTTGATTTGCATTTCCCTAATGACTAGTGATGTTGAGATTTTTTTCATGTATATTAGCCGTTTATAAATCTTTGGAGATTTAAGTCCCTTACATTCAACTCTTTCATATTGATTTTCTTTAACTCCTCTGCCTTTAGCTGAAGGGCATCTATCTATAGTTATTCAAAGCACACAGGAACTTCAAGATTTATCAACTATGATAAGCCAGGGTGCTGCAGTGCCCCAAACTTTAAAGTAGGGGTTCTTAAACTTAGGTAGGGAGAGAAATCTACTCTGGAGCTTGTAAAAATAAATTTCCAGGTCCCACCTCCAGACATTCCGGTTCAGTCAGTCTGTTAGTCTTGGGTGTGGGCCCGAAGAATCTGTATTCATAGTAAGCTTCCCAGGTGATCCTTTAGGAGGTGGTCTGCTCTGCCAGGGGGAAACACTGTTTGAGGGATATAAATAATGACTCCATTGTACACAGTCACAACTTTTGTGAAAAAGAGGGCAGGCATGCTTAGTCATATACCTTATGAACTATATCCTTAGGCAATAATTTTTTTTTTTTTTTTACAGGGACAGAGAGAGAGTCAGAGAGAGGGACAGACAGACAGGAACGGAAAGAGGTGAGAAGCATCAATCATTAGTTTTTCGTTGCCGTTGTGACAACTTAGTTGTTCATTAATTGCTTTCTCACATGTGCCTTGACTGCGGGCCTTCAGCAGACAGAGCAACCCCTTGCTGGAGCCAGCGACCTTGGGTCCAAGCTGGCAAGCTTTTGCTCAAGCTAGATGGGCCGATGCTCAACCTGGTGAGCTCGGGGTCTCGAACCTGGGTCTTCCGCATCCCAGTCTGACGCTCTATCCACTGCACCACCGCCTGGTCAGGCTTAGGCAATAATTTTTAAGGACAAACTTTCTAGCTGGGAAATTCCCCCAGGTTTCACGGGTACTTTAAATTTTCCTTTCATTGACGACCTAAAAGAGGAGGTTCAGGACACAAACTCATGCATATGAGCTCTACCTTTCTTTCTCTTCAGCATCAGTTTTTGTCACTGAAGCCCAGCACATGTTCCAGTTATGTTCATCCATTAAGGTCTAGTGATTATACACTACAGGATAACAATGATTTCCTCAATGATTCCTTCATCTGAATTGTAATATCTATTTATAATTCTTGTGTTTGTTTTTAAATTTCTGTTCATATAGGTAAAACTAAACGTTCCTGAATAGATCAAATCTCCGTTTAAAACCTTGTGTTCCCTTTAGCACTTAGCATTTATTATTTGATCATCATCACATCCATAATACATCAGTGCCAGCAACACAGCAGCTATTCCAAAACATTGGTTAAATGATAGAAGGAATGAATGAGTGCTTATAGAGTTCAGGGCTTTTATGTCTTTGATTTTTTTGATGCTGCAAAAATTTTTAAGTGAACTTGTTTTCTTCTTTCTCATTATTCCTGTAGTTGGTTGTTCTGCTTTATTCTTTTTCTTTGTTTCAAACCTTTTGTTTTACTGTGCTTGGTATCTATAAGAATATTGTGCTAATATTACCACTTCTTTCCAGAAATTAAATCCATTTTTATTAAAGGAACCCTGAAACTCCTTTTAAACCTTGAAAAGATTATAAATTAAGGTAATAACATACAGTAAAAAGGTTCACTTTCAAACAGTTAAAAATAACTTACACTGTCCATTGTATCAATCATTTCTTCATCTGCACTCTGAAGTTTAGTTAAAATAGCTGCTCTTTTTAGGTTCAGAAATTTAAGTCGATCCATGACCGTCTAAATTTAAAGAACAAATTTTTAAATGTATTGGCATTTGAACATCTCAATTATCCTGAAAAAGTGATGAACTCATAAGTAGAATACGTCCTTTCTTCTTTCCAGCTTCTGGTTGTTTGCTGGCAATCTTTGATGTTCCTCGGCTTATAAATACATCATTCCCATCTCTGCCTTTGTGGTCACATGCTATCCTCTTCCTGTGTGTCTGAGTCACTTCTCTTATAAGGACACCAGTTACATTGCAATAGGGCCCATGGTAATTCACTATGAACTCATCTTAACTTGATTACATCTGAAAAGATCCCACTTCCAAATAAAGTCACATTTACAGGTATTGGAGGTTAAGACCTCAACATATCTTTTGTAGGGGACACAATTCAACTCATAACAGTCTACCCTCTGGTTCTCAAATATTCATGTCCTTAGAGGTCTAGCTCCACAGGACCTCTTCAGGCAGAGGGAAGACAGCCCTGTGAAGACAGAAGGCAGATACTTGGGTTATGCTAACCCTAGGCAAGGGCTATCAGAAGCCAGAAGAGGCAAGGATGGATCTTCCCTGAGAGAAGTGGTTCTTAAACTTTTTTGAGGTACCGAACCCACCAGTTTCATATGCGCATTCACGGAACCCTTCTTTAGTGATAAATAAAATATGATTTTTTTTTCCAAATTCAAGACATAGGTATATGTTTTTTTACTGGTGCACAAAAAAGCCGTGCATGAACATCACCTTGCTCAAAGAACAAAACTAACAAAGTGCATGAACTCACAACAAATTACAGTATTACTTTATTCTGGCTTCTACGGCAGAGGCTTCTCCGAACCCCTGAGACCGACTCATAGAACACCTAGGGTTCGATAGAACCCAGGTTAAGAACCACTGCCCTAGAGTCTTTAGAGGGAGCGTGATTCTGTCAACATGTTGATTTTGGACATCTAGCCTCCAGAGCTATGAAAATAAATTTTTGTCATTTTAAACCGCCTAGTTCAGTGGTCGGCAAACTCATTAGTCAACAGAGCCAAATATTAACAGTACAACAATTGAAATTTCTTTTGAGACCCAAATTTTTAAAATTTAAACTATATAGGTAGGTACATTCCTTATCGAGGTAGCGCCCGCACATGGTATTTTGTGGAAGAGCCGCACTCAAGGGGTCAAAGAGCAGCATATGGCTCTCAAGCCGCAGTTTGCCGACCACTGGCTAGTTTATGGTACTTTGCTATGGCAGCCCTAAGAAACTAATGCAGACTCTCTGTGGAATACCTTGAAACATAAAGTCTGAGGATGAGAGATGGTGAGATGGACAAAATCCTGATGGCACATGGAAATCTGTGGTAGACTGTATTATTTGTTTAAAAGTCACCATTCCTTCCCTTCTCTTGCTAATTTCCTAGTTCATATTGGGTAAAGTACATCCCATCCCACTGGTGTTGAGCTTCTCATGTAACTTATTTTTGTCAGTGGAATGTGGGCAGAATTTCCAGGGTACCAATGCCAAATGGGGTCTTAACTGGCTTGGCAAGTCTCAACCAGTCCTATTGAAGTTTCTGCCCTTTACCTTGTGGAAAGTGTGTCTTAGGTTGCAAAAAAATGGTTAAATTTTGGATACATTTTGAAGGAGAAGCCGGCTGTGCATGCTTGATGGACTGAATGTGGGATGTGAGGAAAAGAAAAGACCAGCTTGGGATCTCTGCCCATCTCTCATCTGCCAGAGAAGGAAGAAGGGCTAGAAACAGAATTAATAATTAATCATGCCTATGTAAGAAAGCCTCCATAAAACGCCAGCAGTATGGGGTTTAGAGAGCTTCCAGGTTGGCATACACAGTTACACCAAGAGGGTGACACACCCCAACTCCATGGGGACAGACACTCCTGAGGTTGGGGCCCTCTCAGACCTCACCCTATGTATCTCTTCATTTGGCTGTTCATTTGTATCCTCTCTCATGTCCTTTTATAAACTGTTTTTTCTGGTGCCTGGCCACCATCCAGGAGCCATCCACGAGCCTACTCAGTCACTTAAATAGAACAAAAGATGCTCCCGGCTTCTTATCACTCAGGAAATTACAAAGGTCTGGGGAGCTCTGTGCCAGGAAGCAGAAGCAGAGACCGATATATATTTTCTATTACCTCACAGATGTCTAATAATCACCTCAGATTTAAATATGCAAGATAAAACTCATGATCCAATTTACCATCACCACCACCTCACCTCAAATGTACTTCTCCCACAGTATTTCTCTCTCAGTAATGTCAAATCCATCCTGCCCACTGCCCAGCCTCAGATTCTTAATTTAAAAGTCATTTCTGATTATTTTTCACAGACTAGGTTCTGTCCTTCTGCCACACCATTTACAATCCCACCAGCAATATGGGAGGGTTCCAATTTTTCTACATCCTTGCCAGCACTTGTTAGTGCCTGTTTTCTTTAGTTATTGTTTAATTCCAGCCATCTTAGTGGGTATGAAGTAGTATTTCACTATGGTTTTGTCTGGCATTTCTCTAATGACTCATGTATCTTACCATGTACTTATTGGCTGCTCTCTGCTTTTACTTTTCTTTAAGGTATTTTTTTGTCATACAGAGATTTTTAGATTCAAGTGTAATTTTGATTTAAGTATAAACAAATGAATAAATACATAATCAAATTTTTAAGTGTCAAAAGGAATTTTTCAAACAATAAATGGTTAAAAATTTCAATATATACCTGATAAAATATGTACAATCCAGTCAACAACGTTTTGAATTTCCAAACTCTGAATATTCTTACTGAAAACTGCACTTACTGTGAAGAGCTCCTCTGGGGGCTTATTTCCATCTAGCTCAATGAAGTACTGGGAATTGTGTTCTGCCATTACTTCCTGTCGATAATAGAAAAGAAACCTTATAATCTAGGATCACTGGGAAAACTGAATATAAGATCAGAATCTTAATATACTCTGAAGAAATCTTGAAAGCTAAGTTGCTTTACATGTAATATAACGTAAGTTATTTTCAGTGCTCGAGCTGTTTAAAATGACCATATTGATTTCTGTTGCTTTCAGCTGGGTATGAGTGTTTGTTTTACCATATTCTTGCTAGCATTAGAAAGCCTTATTCCTTGTTCATCTTTAAAATTTGACCATGGATTATTTGGTTAGCATTTCTTTGTAATCAGGGCGGCTGAACATTTTCTGGAAGCCTATCACTCTTTTGTCTTTCATTATTGTGAACTGTCTGCTCATATTTATGGTCTGTATCTCAGAAGGGTGAGAACTTACAGCTTTAAAACATCATTTCTATGACTTTCTCAAAATTGATGTGGATATATTTCTAGTTTATTTTTTGAGTGAGGTTTTTAAAAATTTTATTTCCAGAAGTCTTAGATGTAATGAAATTGAAGTTGTCATTTTTTTTCCCTGTGTGATCTCATCACTTGTTCAGCTGAACATCTCTTAAGCATTGACCACTTGCCATAATTTGGGCACTGCGCTGGATATCGGCCAGGCTAGTGTGTAAGACCTTGTCCCTAACCTTGAAGAGACTATCTCTGTTTATTTTCCTCCTGTGAATATAGTTTTCTGAATTCGATTTTAATTATGCTTTATTTCATACCCAGTTAAGGACTATGCAGGATATTTTTTGTTGAAGGAAGAATGTTACACATAGACATGTAAAATTACTGTTAAGAAGTTATGTTTAAAGGCCAGGGATAGAAGAGAAGTCAAGGAGGAATAAAAGTCATACATAAGAAAAAAGTTAAATTTGGTTCTCATTTTAGGGGGTAGATGGTAAGAATGAAAATGATCCACTTATTTGTTTAAAAAAAATATATATATATACACACACACACATTACAAAACAGCATAAAATAAATTAGTTTAGTTTCTCTATCAGATGGGAAGAGGCAACTTGAAGACTGTTTTTACTTGTCTTTGTTGTCCTATTATTGCTTAGCGTGATGTCTGGCCAAATACCCAAGTTCAACAAACGTTTGTTGAATAAATTTTGAGCAGAAATTTGGCAGTCTTCCTTGGAGTTTTGGCCATCTAAAACGGGTTTTTCACATAATTGCAATTTTAGTAATTATATTTTTAAAATGCTAATTATTTTAGTTAAAAGTTCCTTACTACATTATGTAATGGGTTATTGTGTTTACATATTAATCAACTTTAAGTGGGATAACCACAGAAACCAATCTGGGGATAATTCTTCTTTAGATTTCAATTTAAATAAACTAACAATTCCTTTTAGAATAAAAGATGCACCTTAAGTATATATTTGTTTTGATAAACCCATGAATTACAGATGGAAAGTGATTTCATAAAATAGTCTGTTAACCTGGCTTTTCCAATCTCTCAACTGTAAATGAATTCCCCTTGTGATTTTTGAAAAATGCCATTCACTTATCACTTTCAGCAACACCGATGCTTTGTAAGAGTAAAATAATATTGTTCTGTGAAACAGCCTTCAGGATGGAAGCTAAACAGCAGTCTACCAAATTCAAGAGGAGGAGAATCAGGCAGATGATATATGAGGGTGAATAAATGTAAAAGCTGTTTAACAGTGATAGTACACAAATATCAATACTATCATTTTCAGCGATATATCTTGTTCTTACTTTTAAAGCATAAAAATTTATATCCTTGTAAAGTTTAACGGTGTATTCAATATTTTCCAAATAATCCTCAGGCCTCTGAACTAAATTTTGAAGAGTTTCAGTCACCATCTGCATTTCGCCAATAAATACCTACATGGGAGAAAAACATTTAAAAGTAGTTTTATGTTAATGGTTGAGAAGCAGGGAGAAGGAAAAACCAGAGACTGAAGATTTTTATTTAAGAGAAAGTAAACACTACAAGGGTCCTTTATCAGATGGAGTAAAATTTCAAACTGACATTGATACTTACTTTCTTTGTGTTTTTCAATGAGTAGGGAAGAGTAGGGGAAGAACATCAAATTTTTAGAGACCAAATAAAGAAATTAGATTTTCTCTGAATAACTGAGCTTCTAGTTTGTTCATTGACTCATTCAGTAAAGATAGACTGGATGCTTACTATGTGTAGGTGCTTCCAGGAGCTTGAGATATTACAGTGACTGAAGCTAATTAAGACACTGGGGATTGCCTGACCAGGTGGTGGCGCAGTGGATGGAGCATTGGACTGGGATGTGGAAGACATAGGTTCGAGGCCCCGAGGTCGCTGGCTTGAGCGTGGGTTCATCTGGTTTGAGCAAAGCTCACCAGCTTAGACCCAGGGTCGCTGGCTCGAGCAAGGGGTTACTCGGTCTGCTGAAGGCCCGCGGTCAGGGCACATATGAGAAAGCAATCAATGAATAACTAAAGTGTCACAACAAAAAACTGATGATTGATGCTTCTCATCTCTCTCCGTTCCCGTCTGTCTGTCCCTATCTATCCCTCTCTCTGACTCTCTCTCTCTGTCTCTGTAAAAAAAAGAAAAAGAAAGACACTGGGGATCACAGAGCACACATTCTAGTTGGGGAACAAAGCATAAACAAGTATACAAATAACTGTCTAACAGGTTAGATGGCGATAAGTATGAGGATGCAAGATAATGCAGGATAGAGGGGATGGAGAACAATGGGGGATAGTGCTATTTTAATCAAGTGGTCATGGAAGGGTTCTTGGAAGAAGTAACATTTGAATAGAACCCAGAAGGAAATGAGGGAGAAAGCCACACAGATTTCTGGAGAATGAACATTTCAAGGCAGAGGGAATAGTGTATGTAAAAATTCTCAGTCCAAGGTCTGAAAAGTGTTCAATATCATATTTATTATCCTATTATTATTATCATGTTTATTATATAATTATTAATTCTAGTTTTTATAAATGTATACAAACTATGTTTTACAGCATTTGAAGCATATTATCTATTATATAAGCCAATTTATAACATTTAAAATGCTTTTAATACTATTTTATTGGTCAAATAAGAAAATAATATCCTTAAATATATATTATTTAATCATAGTTGGACAAGAATGTTTTACATTTTTCACACCTAGAAATAACATTTCACCAAATAGTTTTGTAGATAAATCCTTTAATTAGTAATAATTATTTTACTAATATAATTATATTACTATAATAATTATATTACTAACATTTTCCCTTAGAATAGTTCTTAAAAGTAGAATTACTAGCCTGACCAGATGGTGGCGCAGTGGATAGAGTGTTGGACTGGGATGCGGAAGGACCCAGGTTCAAGACCTCCGAGCTCACCAGCTTGAGCACGGGCCCATCTAGCTAGAGCAAAAAGCTCGCCAGCTTGGACCCACAGTCACTGGCTCCAGCAAGGGGTTGCTCGGTCTGCTGAAGGCCCGTGGTCAAGGCACATGTGAGAAAGCAATCAATGAACAACTAAGGTGTCGCAATGGCAACAAAAAACTAATGATTGATGCTTCTCATCTCTCTCCATTCCTATCTGTCTATCCCTATCTATCCCTCTCTCTGACTCTCTCTCTGTCCCTATTAAAAAAAAAAAAAAAGTAAAATTACTGGAGCAAACATTATACATTTCAAAGTAATTTAATTTCCAAAAGATGTTGTTCTTCTCTCTACAGCACAGGGCTTTGCTAGGATGCTTGTGCATTCAGTCATTACACAACTTATTATTAAAATCTACTGTATACCGAGGACTGTCACAGGCTTGGGAGATATAGTCCCTGCTGCATAGAGTTCACTTGTTGGGAGCCGATCAACAGCTGCTGATTGACACAGTCACAGCAAAGAAGATCAACAAGTGCGGGTTGATACAGTCACAGCAAAGAAGAGGCACAATGATACTTCTCCCTTTAACTTTTTGGATTAATTTTGTTTTATATCCCCCCCGCCCCCTTTTTCTGGGTGTGTGTGCTAGCATTTATGGCACAGGGATAATAGCACCGTGCTTTCCCTGCAGATTTGTAGTGATTTCTCTGGAAATGAGACAGAGGGTATGAGTTCCACAGAAAAGCCTATAAGTCCCTTTACCTGGGCCCATAGGCATAGGAGGCTGGCTATGATATTCCCCCGAAAGGGTTAAGTAAATCTGTAGGAAAATTCCCCCTATAAATCATATTAGAGAAAATTAGATTGTGACTTATGAACAGATAGGAAACAGTAATTATACACAAAAGCACCTCTCAGCTTTCATTTAACCCATCACTTCACCTCCCTAGCCTTTTCATATAATAGAATAGAAAAACTTACCTTTCCTCTTGCATACCTGACCTGCAGGTGGTGAAACACTCTCAGAAAAATAAAGTTAGAACTTAACTAGCTTATGAATATAGTAGATAAATAAAATTTGACTAGACAATAGAGCATTAGGTAAGGTAGAGTTATTAATCAATATTGACCTCTTAGAAGTTTGATCAAAAACCATAATTGCTATTTTCAAGTTATTGTATAACTACTTAGAATGACTTACCACCTGATTTATAGCTTATAGAAAAAATGTAGTTGTTATTTTCAAAATATTGTATAACTACTTAGAATGACTTACCATCTGATTTATAGCTTATAGAAATGTACCAACTGTTGCCTAGAAATATGTAACCATAGTGAAACAAAAACAATTATAAATCAATGTATTCTATATAATACCATGTGATTGTAACTTAGTGTGTGTGTATAAAAATAAAGCTATATTAGCCATTGGCTAAAAAGAATTCGGCTCTCTCACTCGTTTTGTGTCAACGCCGTCTCTTCCTGTGGGACGCCTGGGTCGCCCTCAGTGGGGTAGACAGATAATAAAAAAGTAAACAAATAACATCATTTCAGACAGGGATTAAGAGCGATAGGAAAACAAAGCAGGGTCAAAGGTTAAGCCTATATTGTCCAGCACGGTAGCTACTGGCCACATGAACCAATTGAGCACATGAAATGTGGCAAGTGCACATTGGAATGTGCTATAAATGTAAACTATACACCAGATATAAAAAACCTAGCATAAAAAAAAAAAGAATGTGTCATTCTTGAAATTTTTATGTGGAATACACTTTTAAATTGAATTTATTGGAGTGACACTGGTTAACAAAATTATACAGGTTTCAGGTCCACAATTCTTTAATACATCATCTGCACACTGTATTGTGTGTTGATCACCCCAAGTCAAGTCTCCATTCATCACCATTTTATCCCCTACATACTACCCTTCTCCATGTTGAAATAATATTTTAGATATATTAGCTTAAATCAAATATATTACTAAAATTACTTCTGCCTGTTTCTTTTTCACTTTTTAAATAAGTGGTTACCTAGCACATTTAAAATTGCATGTGGAATATTTCTATATGGTCTCTAGTGATATCATCTCTGGGGTAAGATGAAGGTGACAGGAAGGAGCAAGCACATGAAGAAGGTCTGGAGGAGAGGGTGGTAGGCAGAGGAAAGAGGAAGCAGTGGGTGCAAAGACTGGAGGTGAGACAGAGCTCAGCACAGTTGAAGACTAGCTGGAAGGCCAACGCCGCTAGACTATGTGAGCAGGCTGGGAGAAACAGAGATGAGATCAGAGAGGCTGGGTCCTTGGACTTGTAAGCCATGTGAGGGTGTTTGCTTTTCATCTCCAGGTAATAGAAAGTCATTGAGGGTTGGTCATATTTTTAAAAATTGGCTCTGGGTTCTGAAAGATTGGAATGGGATGAGGAGGATCAAGGAAAGTGGAAGCCAGGGAGAATATTAACAAAGCTATTATAGAAGTTCAGGGGTTAATTATGAAATTTCTTCAGATAGAATAAACCATGACTTTTTGGCTGCTCCAAAATAAAAAAAAAAGAAGTTCAGGAATATTATGCACATTTATATGTATATGAGGTGAACCCTTTCAAACTACCAACCCAATTGGGCAGCAGGTTTGTCTCTGATCTGGTTGTGCAATTAGGCAGTGATCACAGCAAAACCAGCTTGAAGGCATAATTTAATTATTATCCATAGCATTTAATTATCTTCCTACTTTCTTTTTCTATTTTCTTTTCCCATCCTCTTCTCCTTTCCTTCCTTTCTTCCATACTTTAACATATTTCTTAATATCAAATTTTCCATAGCCCACATGGTGTTTTAAAATTTTCAGATTAGTTGTCAATTACTTTGTTTTTAAATGCTGATCTCAGTTTCTCAGGAGAAACCAGGCTACCTGGTAAAAACAGGCCACTTTCCATCAGGGTGGTAGTTGGCAGGGCTGGAGCTGAGAGGGAGCTATCCCCTGGAGGGCTTACACTCTCCAGCTATCCAGAGGAACTCCGCCACAATGGAAATGTTCTGTATCTGTGCTGTCCCATTTGGGAGACAGCTATGGTTAGTCGGTAAGCACTTCAAGTGTAGCTAGTGTGACTGAGGAATTTTTCTAATTTTATATAATTTTAAATAATTTAAGTGTAAATAGCCACATGGGACTAGTGGCTACGTATTAGACAGTGCGTGCATTCCTAGCTTACCTGAGTCCTCATTCTTCCTGATTATATCCCTGGCCAACATCACAAACTGATATAACCATGCCCCCTGTACTAACTTGTGACCTCTGCATCTCACCATTCTTGATTTAAGATGGTGTGTTTTATTTATGCTAAAACAGCACATTTATAAAAGTCTTACTTGCTATGACGTTTTTCTTTTTTTAAAAAAATAACAATCTGGAATAGATGCTATTATCTAATGTCTTATTTGTACAGGGAAAATTATTTTATGCTTTTAAATTGACTTTCTTATATAACAAGTTTTAAAAATGAGATATAATTTATATAACACTATATTAGTTTCAGGTGTACAACAATGATTTAATATTTGTATACATTGCAAAATGATCACCATGGTAAGTCTCGTTAACATTCATTGCCAACATAGTTACAATATTTTTGTCTTGTAAGGAGAACTTTCAAGATCTTAAATGAAAGAACAAGTGTCAACGGCTCAATTAACCCATTAGTGAGGGAAGCAGGGTATGACAAAGCTGACGTAGATGTAATCACTGAAATGAGGCTGCAATGTTAGATATAAGGCTGCTGACTATTCTCCAGGGCAATAAAACTGTAGCCTTTGCAGGTTATCTCTCCTACTGGGCAGATGATGTGAAGTATGTTCATCCAGGTCTTAATAGAAATAATATTTACAATGATAAATTAGAGAAATAATAAAATTATATAAAATTATAAATAAATTAATTTATATTAGAAATCACATGTATATTTCAGTAGGACAGGAATTGGCAAACTAAAGCCTGCTCCAACACAGTGGGCCAAATCTAACCCATCACCTGTTAACAGATTTCTTAGTATCATATTTTCCTCATTAAGTCATGGTAGAAGACTCTTTGCTGCCCTATTGCATTATGCTTATAAGTACTGACTTTAGAATTATTGCAACACATTACATGTGAAATTGAACTATAGATTTCTTTTCATGTGCTCTCTTTGTCAGAGTTTGGAATTGGGGTTATATTAACCTTCTGAATTGGATTATACCTGGCTACCTTGCTCTCCATATTACACTTAGTCTTTTATTGTACTAACTCCTCATTGTAACTTGCACAATGCTTGATACATAGTAGGTGACCAACAACTCTCTATTGCTAAGAAATACAGCAGATTAGCTGACAGGATGTAGAGGGACTTCCATACTAACAAGAACCTTAAACTTGATGACCTCCAGAGTTTGATCTAATAGTTCCCGAAAACATGAAACATTTTTTTAAATTTCCTCCAGACTAAATAAAAAATTTTAAATGTAATTTTCTATAGTAGCTGCTATTTTCTAATATCCATGCTATCATCTAATGTAATTATCATTAATTTTAATTTATTTTATTTATTTTTGAGAGAGAGAGAGGGTGTGTGTGAGAGCGAGAGAGAGAGAGACAACCAGGAAGGGAAAGAGATGAGAGGCATCAACTCGTAATTGTGGCACTTCAGTTGTTCATTGATTGCTTTCTCATATGTATCTTGGCCAGGGGCTCCAACTGAGCCAGTGACCACTTCCTCAAGCCAGTGACCTTTGGGTTCAAGCCAGTGACCATGGAGTCATGTCTATGATCTCAAGCTCAAGCCAGCAACCTCGTACTCAAGCTGGTGAGCCTACCCTCAAGCCAGATGGGTTCAGGCTCACTCCAGTGACCTTAGAGTTTTGAACCTGGGTCCTCAGTGTCCTAGGTTGATGTTTTATTCATTGTGTTGCCACCTGGTCAGGCATGTCATGAAGTTTAAAAGTATTTGGTATTGGGATATTACCTCTTCCTCTTCTTGCTCTTCCTCCTCTTCCCCTTCCTCTTCTCCTTTTCCTTCTTTTTGGGCTTCTTTCTTTTTTTTCCTTCGACTCTCAATGACTTCTGGATCCCACTGATCTCTTGGGTATATGTATCCTGTAGAACTGTCCTGCCTTTGCCCAGAAACTCTTTGGCACAAATCATAATCAGGACACTAAGGAATATTAGTAATCATTTAAAACATGTTGAGTATACTTTTATTTCCTATTCATATATTATTCAATACAGAAAACAAAATATTCTTTAAAACCCTGAGTGAATGTAACATTTTAAGTGTTACTTTGTATCAGGTTTCATCACATACCAAGAAAGGCAGAAGACACAACTTTTATGCTATCCCAACACTTTTCTTTATTTAAAATTAATATACATGAGAAAATATCAGAAGTTTTAACATAGAAAAAAAGAAAGAGGAACGGTAGAAAGAGTTGGAGAAATACAACAGAAAATCCGTTTAGCCTGCAAAGATACACAGGAAGATTCTGTCAGACTAGTTTCAAAAGGATAAGAGGATGTGATACATATACAATAGAATATTACTCAGCCATAAAAAAGAGTAAAACCTTACCATTTACAACAGCATTGATGAATCTAGAGGGTATTACGCTAAATGAAATAAGTCACAGAGAAAGACAAATGCCATATGATTGCATGTATGTGGAATCTAAAGAACAAAACAAATAAACAAAATAGAAACAGACTCACAGATAGAGAACAAACTGATGTTTGCCAGATAGGAGAGGGGTTGGAGGCTAAATGAAAAAGATGAAGGAATTACAAAATACAAATTGGTAGTTACAAAATAGTTACAGGGATGTAAAGTATAGCATAGGAAATATAGTCAATGATATTGTAATAACTGTGTATGACAGGTTGGTACTAGACTTATTGAGGGGTTACTTCATAAATTAATATAAATGTCGAACCACTATGCTATACACCTGGAAACAACATAAAACAATACTGAATATCAACTGTAATTGAAAAATAAATTTTTTAAATAAAAGGATTAGCATGGAGAAAATGGGGGAATATCCACAAATTTTCAACAGAAATAATTGTATATTTACAATTTTATGGGTGAAGTATTTTGTAAAATGTGAATCATGAATGGGACATGAAAGGTCACCTATTCTAATCTAACCTTTGTAAATAAGACAACTAAGTCTGGATAGTGGGAAAAAAATGCTAAAACCAGTCTATGTGTAACTTCATTCTTTCCAAGTGCTTTCAATGTGTAACAGTTTGATACAATTCTCAAACTAATCCTATAAGAGAAATAATCCAATATTATGATTAAAGCCACTGCTTTAATCATAACACTGGCAGGTTAAGACTCTGGTCTCAGATCACAATGTCATGAGGGGAATCCACAACTTGGAACCAGGCCTTCTGATCTATAGTCCATGGCACATTAGTAATGATAGCTAGGATTTGGTACTATAATCCTGCTCTGAATAATTTTCAGGATAAAAACTCTGGACGATATTCAATGGTTGTGGTTCTTAAACATTAGGGTTGAGCTCTATATAGAGAGTCATAAATAGGAACTTCTGCTCTTCTTTGTGGTTTACTAAGTCTGGAGTGAGGCTTAGATATTTTAACACACATTCTTAGTGGTTCTGATGCCAACAGTTCACGTACCACAACTTTAAGAAACAAAGGACAAGAAGAAACCTCAGAACCTTCCTTGCTCATTTTTTTATTTCTTCAGTTTATATCTATGTGGCAATGGCAGGGCTATTTATTGAGGCAAGCCTTTTATTTAGATTTCCAAAATTTTCACAAAAAAAATATCCCAACCCAATCAGGTAATTTTTAAAATGTGTATGCTTTTATTCAGCAACGCAGAATACCCACATGGTGAGTTTTTGACAAAGACTATTGCCTTGAGTTGACTCCTATTTTCACTTGTAGAAAGTGATTAACAAGAAAGTGAGTCCACAGGACATGCCCAGAGCAGTGGTCCTCAAACTTCAGTGGGCATCGGAGTCACCTAGGACTCTTCAACACAGATAGCTGATTGCCCCTAGAGTTTTTGACTGATAGTTATAAGGTGGAGCTGGAGAATTTACATTGTTTTCTTTTTTTTTGTTTGTTTCAAAAGTTTCAATCACAGTTGACATTCCATGTCATAATAGTTTCATGTGTAGAACAAGAATTTGCATTTTAAATAACCTTCCAAAACCATACTGTGAGAACCACTGTTGCAGACCACTGGCCTTTAACCATATTTTTTGTAGTACAGACCTCATTTAGAATATGATAAAAGCCTTACACTTTTAAGAAAAGTGCATATACACATAAAATTCTGCATGTAATTTCAGGAGGTTCATAAATGCTGAAGGATTCACGGGTCCCAGGAACTTCAGCTTTAAAAATTCCAGGTTTTATCCCCAAGTAAGGGTAAAAACCATCAGAGAAGTGTGTGTTGTACCAAGTTCTGTCTCACATTAGGCCCTCTGATTATACTCTAGCTACACTGCAGAAACTGCTGTGGACACCCACTATCACACTTAAAATATAAATGGGGTCCAGGACTTCATTCTCTACTTTACCAATTAAGACCCATGTAAGATATCTTCCTCATTTTTAAAGAGAGTTTTGTTTTTCCTGAGGAATGGCTTGTGTTTTCTTGGGCAATGTGATTTTTATGTAACTGGTCACACTTCCCCTTTTACTTTGGCTCATCAAACTTAGAACCAAATCGATCCCCCAATTTTGTAAGCATTTGGGGCCCTGTAGCCTGTGTGTTCTTGTTCCATCAAGTCTTAAGATTCCTAAACAATCTATAGGTCCATGTATTAGTATTTAACTTTACTTTCAGTTAATTGTTTGAGATCTTTTCTTCTCTGTTTTACTCTCGCGTACACATATGTGAGAGTCTCAGAATCACAGGGATTTTGATGGCCTTTGCCCATGGCCTGTGGCTGGGGCTGCATGCTTGCACTGCGCTGCCTCTCTCTATCAGCTGATCTCCACACACCACTAGGTCCCCAAACCTGAGCTGAGAACCATCTGATCTATTTTGAGCTGTCAATCCTTTTGGGGAAGCAGGCAGGATATGAATATAAAAGCTTATCATTCATTTTCATATAAACAAAAAGTCCTCACATCACTGAATTCTTATCACAACTCCGTGAGACAGTCATTATCATCTTTGTAAAGAGGAAATCGAGGATCCTAAATGTGCTTTACCGAATTCTAACAGCTGAGAAAGGAGAGAATTGGGAACAGGATCCAGCCTTGATTCTTAATCAATCTAGGAGCATTCTTTAACAGTCAGACGTAGAAATCATTTGTTTGTTATTTCATTTTAGTATTTAACTGGCAAACTTATAAGGTGTCAAATATTGTGCTAGTTGATGTTTATATGAGTAAGGCATGGTCCCTGCATTCAATTAAGGCAGAGTCCAGAAGGAAAATGGTCAATGACAATATAGTGAGGTACTATGATAGAAAAGAGTAACATGAATGGTCATCATTTAACTTTCCTGTGGTAAGTAACATGTCTGAAAAATTGGGGGTGGGGAGAGAATGAATTAGTTAATGGGTATGTTGGTGTGCAGGAGGTGCTCCTGTGAAAAATTCTGAAGAGATGATTCCTGAACTGATTTTCAAAGGATGACTATGATCAAACCTGGTAAAGAGGTAAGGAAGCTGTGGATGGAGCTTAGGGTACAAAAGCACAGAGGTATAAGAAAGTATAACTCAGTCCCTATGACTGATGCATAAATTAGTAGTTCCCTAAATACTTAAAATTTTTGTAAACATTCCTCTAATTTCACTATCATCAAAAAGAATGATTAACATACTAGAAAAATAACTATTCTTACCTTAATATTGATTATAATATCAGGTTTCAAATACAAATGTTTAATTAAGTCTACTTGAAGCAAAGTGGTCATGGCATCCTGTGAAGGTGATGGTATTTCAGAGATAATATAACCTGTAGAGTAAAATACAATTTTTTTGTGTGTTACAGAGACAGAGAGAGGAACAGACAAGGACAGACAGATAGGATGGGAGAGATATGAGAAGCATCAATTCTTCGTTGCAGCACCTTAGTTGTTCATTGATTGCTTTCTCATTTGTGCCTTGACAGGAGAGCTACAACAGACTGAGTGACCCCTTGCTCAAGCTTGAACCAGTGACCTTGGGATCAAGCTTGTGAGCCTTGCTCAAACCAGATGAGCCCGTGCTCAAGCTGGCGACCTTGGGGTTTTGAACTTGGGTCCTCCGCGTCCCAGTCCAACGCTCTGTCCACTTTGCCATGGCCTGGTCAGACTAAAATACAATTTTTAGAGTTTTACATTATCCATATGTAAAAGCACAAATTTATTATTACTTTATAAAATATCTCATTATTGATCAACACTAATGCAGGTCTTAAAATCATCTATCAAAATTTTAAACCAATACTTAAGGAAGTATTGCTATAAATAATATTTTTCTGATAAGAAATAAAATCATTGGGCTAGGAGGAGGCATCTTTAATAATTTAAAATCAATTTATTTTAGGCACATGAGGTGCCTCAGGAAGGAAATCCCATGCAAATAGTTCTTTTAACTCATATTAGTAAAGATCATATGATAAATGGTAAATGTATTTCATAGGTGTTACATGGTATATATTATTTTTCTTTTATAAATTAATATTTCACAGTATAACAGACTATATATGCCTATAATGTTTATGTAAGTTAAAGGGGATAAAAAAATTTCCAGGTATCCCTCATACAGTATAAAATGTTATCTGTGATTTTGGCATAGCACATTCATTGGCTTGCCAGAAACCTAAATCCCTACCCAGAAACCTAAATCTTCTCATTGAAATTCACCCTGTTTAACCACCATCACATTAATTTCCTTAATATTGTTCTTTAATTATGTAACTGTATTGCTTGAGAAACTTTTTTCTTATTCATAGAATAACTCCTTCAGTGGGAACTGAAAGCCTTCAACTGATTTTTCTATTTTAATAGAACTATTTTTCCTTGGAAGAACAAATGGTTATTCAGCTTTGGATATTTGGCAGACATTTTATGAAAACTGAATGGAGTGAGCCTCTCACTTCAAGGACAACAATTGACACTATGTGTTGCCAATTATAAAAAATTCAAGTGAAAATTTGTATTTTGGAAATCTTGTATTATCCACTGCCCTTAAACGTAACAGCTTCCCAATTCTTAAAACTTACTCTGATACGGTTGGTGGTGACATTAACAAATGTGATTTTTTGATATTGTTTAATGAAATGCGTCAACATTTGGAAGGTGTACATAACTCAGTGACCAATATTTTCCAAGTGACTAATGCACAGTGCCACAAAATCATGCCTGGGAAACAGACCCATTCCAAAGGTCTTGGATGATCAATAGATTTTAATGGAACGGAGTTTGAAAAGTTCACTGATAAGGTTTTAGATTCCACAATGCAACTAACCTTTAAGAAACTTCTCCTTGTCAAGTACTGACGTAGGATCTAGAATACCCCACAATTATTCTAAAGACTATTAAATACCCTCCCTTTTCCAATTACTGTTCTGTGTAAAGCTGGTTTTTGTTCATAAACTTCAACAAAAACAATATATTGCAACAGATTAAGCAGAAGCAGATGTGAGAATCCAGCTAGGTCTTCTCTTAAGCTGACACTGAAGAAATTTGCAAAAATATAAAACAATAACACTTTTTTCACTAAATTTTTTGCTTTAAAGAATATGATTATTTCTATAAAATATGCTAGCTATATTAACATGTAAGAATTTTGTTGTTTTTAAGAAAATATTTTAAGCATTCTTAGTTTTCATTTCGAATATGATAGAACCGAGAGATATAATACATATAAGCAAAAGCTCTTTTGAGGCCTCAACAATCTTGTAAGTGTAAAGGAGTCTTGAGACCAAAAAGCTTGAAAACTACTTTCTTAAACAATAACTAGAATAGTTTAATAAAAAACGCTCCTAAGCATCTGTTGATAAGTGAATAAATGTGTCTAATAAGCCAATCTCAAAATCCTCACTTAAGAACATGCTGAGAGATGGCGATGGAGTAGGCGGACGTACCAACTTCCAACTCCCAGAAACAAAGTGGATTATAACTCAATTTTAAGAACCATCATCTGGATAAACCAACTTTGAACTAAACTAAGTGGACTCTTCAACCAAGGAACACTGCAGAAGCCACATTGAGACTAGTAGGAATAGCGAAAACGCGAAGAGGGCTGACCAGCTCCCTGGAGCAAACGGCAGCCCAGAGAGACCCGCGTGGCGAAAGGAGAGTTTAGCGGAGAGGGAGGGATCTGGGTCCCAGGAACCAAGCCCCAGCTTGCAGTCCCAGAGCCTAGAAGAGGCGTATGGACAGTATTGAGCTGTGAAGCAAGTGAGGATACTGTTTGTGAAAAAGAGATAGTTTTCTCAGACCCAAGTTCTTTTCAAAGGGACAGCGCAGAAACCCTCTCTCACAACCACGCACCTGGGGCTCCAGGGAACGGGGACAGAGGAGAGGAACAGAGCAGCGGGAACAGAGAGTGGACTGAAGGCACCGGGACACTCTGAGGGACAGCCACCCTGACCCCTGGGCTAAGTCATTTCCCTAATCGAAAACGAATATTTCCCCTGGAACTAGCAATACCAGCAAAGGGAGACAGGACACTAGCCAAACAAGCTCTCCTGCGGCAATTAGAGCAGAGCTGCTTAGAGGGAGGGAGCTCCCAAGCCTACAATGTGGAGACTTAAGACACTGCCATCTGAGGGTTGCTGAAGGGATGGTGGCGGCAGGACACTAAAATGCGGTCCTGTTGGCGTGGGTGGAGGCACAACCGATGTGAGCTCGGTCTAGCCTAGCAGGGGCGGAGGGGACGCGCGAAAGCGGTCCGGCAGCTGCGGGCCCGCCTGTGACCCCACTTGTGAGGAAAAATACAGGCAGAGATCGGCTCTGCGACCCTGCGCAAGCCGGCCCTGACCGCGGAAGGCGAGGGGCTCGCGGCTGAGCTCACGCTGCCAACCCCGCCTGGACGGAGAAACCGTGGTTTGCCATTCTTTGTGCGCAAGCGGGCTCCCAATGCAGAGAAGGGCTAGACCCTGAGACGAGTGGAAGTTCGCGGCTGAGCTCACGCTACTAGCCCCGCCCGGTCAGAGAAATCCCGGTGGTTTGCCATCCTACGTGCGTGTGAGCTGGCTTTCACGGCTGAGCCCACGCTACTAGCCCCGCCCAGACAGAGAAACCGTGGTTTGCCATTCTTTGTGCGCAAGCGGGCTCCCAACGCGGAGAAGGGGTAGACCCCAAGACGAGCAGAAGTTCGTGGCTGAGCTCACGCTACTAGCCCCGCCGGCCAGAGAAATTCCGGTGGTTTGCCATCCTACGTGTGTGAGCTGGCTCCAAACGTGGGGGCGTAGTAGAGTCTGGAACGATTGGAAGCTAGCAACTGAGCTCACGCCAGCAAACACGCCCGGTCCAATAAACCACGGTTTGCACCCTGTACAGGAGGGCCCAGGCCTCGAGGATGAGGCTAAATTCTGAATGGGCAAAGGCTCACAGCTGAGAGCACCTCAAAAGCCCCGCCCAACCTGCAAAACTGTGGCGAGCAGGCTCTGACTGCGGGGGCTGGGCGTAAGCCTTCCGGAAACAGACTGGGTCCGGTCCGCAGCTGAGCAAAGGTGCTCAACTCTGCCCTTGGTGCTAAGGCTTGTGGCTTGAGTGACAGCCCCTCCAGCGGAGGAGAGGCAGAAATCACAGCAACAGCTGCAGTAGGCTGTTGCTGGCAACGTCCATACCCAACCACCCTAGGCAGCAGCAGAGGGGGTGGCAGGCCTGCAGACAGACCACACCTAGAGAACACAAAGGCAACACCTACTGGACTCCAGTGCCCACAACTTGCCTAAGGGAGCTCTGTGAGAACATGAAGAGAAACAACATTCGCATCATAGGGGTACCTGAAGAAGAGGAGAGAGGACAGGAAATGGAAACTTTGTTCAATCAAATCATAGCAGAAAACTTCCCTAAATTAAGGCTGGGAAACACTCCACACGTTCAAGAAGCACACAGAACTCCATTAAAGAGAAACCCAAAAAGATCTACACCAAGACACATCATAGTTAAAATACCAAAGCTAAAGGATAAAGAAAAAATCTTAAAAGCTGCTAGGGAAAAAAAAGCTATCACCTACAAAGGAGCCCCCATAAGGATGACATCGGACTTCTCAACAGAAACACTTGAGGCCAGAAGGAAATGGCAAGATATAATCAAAGTAATGCAGAACAAGGACCTACAACCAAGACTACTCTATCCAGCAAGGCTAACGTTTAAAATTGAAGGAGAAATAAAGAGCTTCCCAGACAAAGAAAGCCTCAAGGAATTCATTAAAAGCAAACCAATTCTGCAAGAGATAGTAAGGGGCCTGTTGTGAACAGTTTAAAGGGAGGAAAGAATAGAGCAAAAGAAGAATATAGCTTTAAAGAATAAAATGGCAATAAACAACTACATATCAATAATAACCTTAAATGTAAATGGATTAAATGATCCAATCAAAAGACATAGGGTAGCTGTGTGGATAAAGAAACAGGAACCATACATATGCTGTCTACAAGAGACACACCTTAAAACAAAAGATGCACATAGACTGAAGGTAAAAGGATGGAAAAAAATATTTCATGCAAATGGAAATGAAAAAAAAGCCGGGGTAGCAGTACTTATATCTGACAAAATGGACTTTAAAACAAAGGCTGTAGTAAGAGATAAAGAAGGACACTACATAATGATAAAGGGAACAATTCAACAGGAAGATATAACTATTATAAATATCTACGCACCAAATATAGGAGCCCCGACATACATAAAGCAGACTTTGATGGACATAAAGGGCGAGATTAACAGCAATAGTATCATAGTAGGGGATTTCAATACCCCACTAACAACATTGGATAGATCCATAAGAAAGAAAATCAATAAAGAAACAGCAGACTTAAAGGATACACTAGATCAACTTGATTTAATAGATATCTTCAGAACTTTTCACCCTAAAGCAGTAGAATATACATTCTTCTCAAGCGCTCATGGTACGTTTTCTAGGATAGACCACATGTTAGGACACAAAAATGGTCTCAATAAATTTAAGAAGATTGAAATCATATCAAGCATTTTCTCTGATCACAATGCCATGAAACTAGAAATTAACCACAAAAGAAAAACTGAAAAATACTCAAACACTTGGAAACTAAATAGCATGATATTAAATAATAAATGGATTAACAATGAGATCAAAGAAGAAATAAAAAAGTTTCTAGAAACAAATGATAATGAGCATACATCAACTCAAAATTTATGGGGCACAGCAAAAGCAGTACTGAGAGGGAAGTTCATTGCCTTGCAGGCATATCATAAGAAGCTAGAAAAAACTCAAATAAGCAACCTGACCCTGCATCTAAAAGAACTAGAAAAACAACAACAAATAAAACCCAGGAGAAGTAGAAGGAAGAAAATAATAAAGATCAGAGCAGAAATAAATGACATAGAGGCTAAGGAAACAATACAAAGGATCAATAAAACCAGAAGCTGGTTCTTTGAAAAGGTAAACAGGATTAGTGAACCTTTAACTAGACTCACCAAGAAAAAAAGAGAGAGGTCTCGAATAAATAAAATTAAAAAGGACAGTGGAGAAATAACAACTGATACAACAGAAATACAAAGCATTGTAAGAAAATACTATGAAGAACTATATGCCAAAATATTATACAATCTAGATAAAATGGACAAATTTCTTGAATCATATAACCTTCCAAAAATCAATCTGGAAGAATCAGAACACCTAAACAGACCAATTACAATAAATGAGATCAAAACAGTTATCAAAAAACTCCCAAAAAGAAAAGTCCTGGGCCTGATGGCTTCACAAGTGAATTCTATCAAAAATTCAAAGAAGAACTAACTCCTATCCTCCTCAAGCTATTTCAAAAAATTCAAGAGGAAGGAAGACTTCCAAACTCCTTTTAGAGGCAAGCATAATTCTGATACCAAAACCGGACAAAGACAACACAAAGAAAGAAAATTATAGGCCTATATCCCCGAAGAATTTAGACGCTAAAATTCTCAACAAAATATTAGCCAACCGGATCCAGCAATATATGAAAAAAATCATACACCATGATCAAGTGGGATTTATTATGGAGAGGCAAGGCTGGTTCAATATTCGCAAATCAATCAATGTGATTCAGCACATAAACAAAAGGAAGGACAAATATCACATGATAATTTCAATAGATGCAGAAAAGGTATTTGATAAAATCCAGCACCCATTCATGCTCAAAACTCTCAGTAAAGTGGGAATACAAGGAACATTCCTAAACATGATAAAGGCCATCTACGACAAACCCACAGCAAACATCATATTAAATGGACAAAAATTAAAAGCAATCCCCTTAAGATCAGGAACCAGGCAGGGTTGCCCACTTTCACCACTCTTATTCAACATAGTTCTGGAAGTCCTAGCTATAGCAATCAGACAACAAGAAGAAATAAAAGGCATCCAAATTGGAAAAGAAGAAGTAAAACTGTCACTATTTGCAGATGATATGATATTGTATATTGAAAACCCTAAAGTCTCAGTCAAAAAACTACTGGACCTGATAAATGAATTCAGCAAGGTGGCAGGATATAAAATTAATACTCAGAAATCGGAGGCATTTCTATATACAAACAATGAACTGTCAGCAAAAGAAATTAAGGAAACAATCCCCTTCACTATTGCAGCCAAAAAATGAAAATACCTAGGAGTAAATTTAACCAAGGAGGTTAAGGACTTGTACTCGGAAAATTATAAAACATTGATAAAAGAAATCAAGGAAGATACAAACAAGTGGAAGCATATACCGTGCTCATGGTTAGGAAGAATAAACATCATTAAAATGTCTATATTACCCAAAGCAATTTATAAATTCAATGCAATACCAATTAAAATAACAATGACATACTTCAAAGATATAGAAAACATGTTCCAAAAATTTATATGGAACCTAAAAAGAACACGAATAGCCTCAGCAATCTTAAAAAGAAAAAATAAAGCAGGAGGTATCACTCTTCCGGATATCAAGGTCTACTACAAGGCCACTATACTCAAGACAGCCTGATACTGGCATAAGAAGAGGCACATAGATCAATGGATCAGAACAGAGGACCCAGAAATAAACCCACAGCTTTATGAACAAGTGATATTTGACAAAGGAGGAAAGAACATACAATGGAGTAAAGACAGCCTCTTTAACAAATGGTGCTGGGAAAATTGGACATCTACCTGCAAAAAAATGCAACTAGACCATCAACTTACACCATTCACAAAAACCAATTCAAAATGGATTAAAGACTTAAACATAAGTCGTGAAACTATAAGCATCTTAGAAGAAAACATAGGCAGCAAGTTTTCCGACATCTGTAGCAGCAATATATTTGCCAATTTATCTCCACCAACAAATGAAATAAAAGGCAAGATAAACAAATGGGACTATATCAAACTAAAAAGTTTTTGCACAGCTAAAGACAACAAGAACAGCATAAAAAGACAAACCACACAATGGGAGAACATATTCGATAGCACGTCTGATAAGGGGTTAATAACCAAAATTTATAAAGAACTGATAAAACTCAACACCAGGAAGACAAACAATCCAATCAAAAAATGGGCAAAGGAAATGAATAGAAATTTCTCCAAAGAGGACATACAGATGGCCAATAGGCAGATGAAAAAATGCTCAACATCACTAATCATTAGAGAAATGCAAATTAAAACCACAATGAGGTATCACCTCACACCAGTCAGAATGGCACTCATCAGCAAAACAGCACAGAATAAGTGCTGGCGAGGATGTGGAGAAAAGGGAACCCTTTTGCACTGCTGGTGGGAATGCAGACTGGTGCAGCCACTGTGGAAAACAGTTTGGAGATTCCTCAGAAAATTAAAAGTCAAAATGCCTTTTGACCCAGCTATCCCACTTTTAGGAATATACCCTAAGAACACCATAACACTGTTCAAAAAGAAGAAATGCGCCCCCATGTTTGTGGCAGCATTGTTCACAATAGCGAAGATCTGGAACCAGCCCAAGTGTCCGTCAGAAGACGAGTGGATTAAAAAGCTTTGGCACATATATACTATGGAATACTACTCGGCCATAAGTAATGATGACATTGATCATTTACAACAAAATGGTTGTACCTTGATAACATTATACGGAGTGAAATAAATAAATCAGAAAAAAAAAACTGAGAATAGCATGATTTCATACATAGGTGGGACATAAAAGTGAGACTATGAGTCATGGACAAGAGTGTGGTGGTTACGGGGTGGGGGGAGGGAGGGGAAGGTGGGATAGGGAGAAGGGTAGGGGCACAGGGAAAACCAGATAGAAGGTGACAGAGGACAATTTGACTGTGGGTGATGGGTATGCAACACAATTGAATGATAAGATAATCTGGAGATGTTTTCATTGTACATATGTACCCTGATTTATTGGTGTCACCCCATTAAAGTTAATAAAAAAAAAACAGATAGAAGGTGACAGTACAATTTGACTTTGGGTGATGGGTATGCAACATAATTGAATGACAGGATACCCTGGAGATGTTTTCCTTGAACATTGTACCCTGATTTATTAATGTCACCACATTAAAATTAATTAATAAATTGTATCCTTAAAAAAAAAAAGAACATGCTGATTACACTCTTATTAAAAAAAAAAATCAGATCAACAATTCTCATGTTAATCCAAAATCTCAGTAAATGCGTCAATTTCTCCTAAACTTCCTCAAACATTTTACTTTCCACTTCTATGTGATGGATATTATCCAGAGAAGCAATCCTAAGTAGTTTAACTTCCAAGGGCAGAAAGGGAGACCTTTTAATTGAGTTTGGATGTATGAGTTACATTATTCTCTCCTGGTTTGCTGTAATCCTTAGTTTCCAGCTTATTTTACTTATTTGCTCTTGCTGTTGTCTGTGACACACTTTGAAATAGTAGTGGTATCCTAAAACTTTCATCCTATCTGAGGCTTTAAATGAGTCCTAGGTACCCCTGCAAAAATACAGCCACTGCATTCATTGACACTGTTTCAGGAACTCGGCCAGCTCTTTCTTGGCTTGTGTCCTGAAGTTCGTGCTTTTTGTTTTCCTGTCCAGCACTACCCTAGTTGGGTTTGGCTTTTGTTGTTAACCTAGCGCTCACTTACTTAACATTTTTTGAACTTGTTTTTAAGACTTTGAGCAGTGCCTCCTCTGGGATGTGCTGGCTAGCACTCATCTTCAGCTTTGACACATCACAACGGTGGGCACTGTGGTAAGTGAAGGAGACATGCCTAGCCCTAGACTAAATTCAACCCTTGCCCAGCTCACCCATCCAGACTGGATAATTCCAAAGCCCCTGTCCAGCATCTGTTTGAGTGCAGGGAAACTTCTCAGGTCCAGAGACCGAATAAACGGCAGAAGCCTGCCAGTGCCTGGAGCCAGAGGGTAAGCTTGGGCTATTCTAGTTTCCATTCCTGCCCGCTAAGTGTGGATTAATATAGAGAAACCGAAGCCATTGACAGGATTTAGTAATCAAACCCAGGAAGAATGGGAGAGCACTGTGAGAGTGACCACAGCAGATTTTTGATGTTTTTTGTTGAAAAATACAATGCTAAAAGATTTGATCATACAAACTTAATTTGTTTTTATAAATGTAGAGTATGAAAGAAATGAAAACAAGTAAGCAAGCAAATAAAACTATCTGAGCAGCTCAATTGAATTCTGGCTCTGGGACCTGTGCCAGGACATAAGAAAGAGCAATTCCAGAAATTATTTGTGCTGTAGACAAAGCACAAGTTCTGAGGCTGCTTTGATAGCCACCGATGTACAAAAATAAACATACCAAAGTGAGAGACTTCTATTGAGTTGAGCTTCTCCCACATTAGCTGTGTGACAAGTTCATCTGGAATGCTTTGACCACTGATCAGCATTGACTGCAACTACAAAAAGCACAGATATTTTACATTACTGTATAATGTACCTATGATACAAAGCTATTTCTAAAAAAATAATTTTGAAATTTAGATTTGTTTACCATAACTCCAGTTTCGGTTTCACTGGCAATCTGACGTTCCAAAATTGTTAAAGCTGAAATAGGAATTCAAAATATTAGCACAAGCTGGTATTAGAATTGTCAAATTAAGAAACACATATATGTGTTTTGTAATGGGTAATAACATTTGGACATCACTTTTGAGTTTACAAAGCATGTTTATACACAGTATGTCATTTAAGCCTAACTGAAGTACCCAGGCAGCAGAATGTATTTCACTGAGAACACGTCTCTGCCATCTTGGGGAAGCTAACTTCCTAAACACCTCTGCACTATGCACACTCATTCCCTGTATAATATGCAAGAGACTATAAGAAGGAAATGAGGTTATGTATATGACAGTGATTTGGAAATTGTGAAATATTACACAAAACTATCTGGACCTAATGATTAGTCCAGATACTTTTATAACCATACAGGTATACCCAGAGCCCATTAATTTTGCACACTGGTTGTATAAAAGGAAACTCTGTACCAAGAAGTGATAAACTAGATAAAAACTGATCAGAAAAAGCTGAAATTTGAATATTATGTTTCTTTTTAAGAGGAGATATTCCATCTTTTGATGGAAGACATCCTGGGATAGAAATGACAGGGGAATGACTAAGGGAAGGACCCAGAAGCTATAGTATGTCCCTAGCTGTTAATATCTTATGGAACATTAGATATTCTTTAAGATTTCCTACAAATGAATTTTTTGATCAAAGAGAGAGGAAAAATTTTAAACTTTTTTCTTGTATGTGTTATATGTTATTGAATTGCTCCCCCAAGTTTATCTAATTGTAATTTCACTAACAGCCTGTGGAATGCTCATTTTATCACATTCTTGCACACAATTGATTGTAAAAACTTTAAAAATTTACTGCTGATTTGATAAGCAAATATTAATCAGTGTTATTTAAATTAGCATTTATTTGAATAACAATTCTTGATTAAGAGAATATATATAAAGATATAAATCTTTGTCTTATATATTGCAAAGAATGCAAATCAATTTATAAATAATAAAAAATAAGATTATCATTTTAATTCCTGGAAAATATTCCAAAGAGCAGCTGTGACCTTCTCTTTTCATTTTTCACAGAGTGATACCCCAAAGACACATATCCTTAATATTTCTAAATTATGAAATCAGAGAATTGGACTCAATAGAATGGAGTAAAAAACCTTCATAAACCCTCCTATATTCTATGAAGAAAACTAGGACTAACCAAAGGACAAAACATGTTTGATGATATTATAAAGATAATTCACTGGGTTGATAGTGATGTGTAATAAAGCAAATATAGCAAAATGTTAATTACAGATCATAGGGGGTGAGTAGAGGGGTTATATGAGTGTTCATTGTATAATTCTTTACTTTCTATACATATTTGAAAAATTACTATACTAAAATATTGGGAGGAAAGTAAGATTTACCTTCTATACGAATACATTTCCATTCTTGTGCTATTTTACGGGCTAATGTTGTCTTCCCAATGCCCTTAAAAAGAAAAATGTTATTTAAAACCCAATAAACAGCTATTTGCCAGTGAAACAGATATTTTTATTGTTAAAGATTCTATTGATGGTTACTATATTATCAAGTAAATTATTTTCCAAAATAAATGAAGAGTAGGCCTTAGAGATTTATAGCTTCCTTTTTCTCTACTAATGGTCTCATTTATGAAGGGACTTAAATAATTTCTTTATTAAATTAGGAAAATAGCCCTGAAACCAGGCAGCTATACCAACGTGGTATTCCAGGTATTGTACACTTCTGAATGTCAAATTTTGTAATTTTGAATATAAATTATTGTGTTTATATTGAGATTCACCATTTTATTTCCTTCTAAAAGTTTATAATCATGAATGTATTGAGACTTTCATTTAGTAACTTCCAGGAGGAAAACAAGTCTTTCTAATGGACATCTTTGAAAAGTATCATATTTTAAAGATAAAAGATCACTTTAAGGAAGCAACAGTTGCAGCTGATTACTCTCACTGTTGATTTTTAGAATTCTATTAATGCTTTAGAAACATAATAAAAGTTATTAGAACCATTTCTTAGAACCTGTTCCAGGGTCCCTATACAATTAAGTCAAAAACAGGATCCAGCCCTTGGTCTCTGCTATTCTGGCGAGGCTCTTTAGCTCACCAGCTCAGATTTCCTGGTAATTACCAACTAGCTCTGTGGCTAAAATAGCTCTTACCTAGAGATCCTTACTAGAAGTGCCTAGAAAGGCAAGCTATCTTCTGACAGCCATTTTTGTTTTCTTACTATTTTGTAGGAAGACAGTGTGTAGGCCCACTAATTTCACTGTGGGCAAAGGTGAGGCACCTTGCCTCCATAGCTTCAGATATTAGTGGAAGATCCTCCATTTGCCCTTATTTTGTCCTCCCTTCACATATCCACAGCACCTCACAGCAAATCCCAGAGGAAGTTTTATATGTAAACTGAGTCTGATATGACCTTGGATCACATACTACTAACAATTGTCGTAGTACAGCACTTTGATGAATTAATTTCTTCACAATAGAACATCAAAGATAAACACAATCTAGGCTTCTTTTCAATTATAATGTATAAAAAATGAAGTTATAAATTTACAACTAATATTGTATCAGATTTAAATCACACAATAAAAGTCTAACAGACAAAATTAGCATACTATGTGGTTTTCATTCTTAAATGCTAACATAATATTATGATTTAAAGATTTTAAATATTATACTAAATAAGTTAGAAGAGATAACTTACTGGTTTCCCAAATACAACAAAACAAACAGGTTTAGACAACAAAAAGTCTTTTTCAGCTTCATCTTCATTAAATATATCTACAAAAGGATGCTCTTCTATTGCCTCTTGAGAAGTCATAATACAAATTACTGCAATAAGAAAGAGTAAGATTGTTAAAGAGCCTAATTTAGCTGGAACAGGTTGGTAGGCTAAGGAGAACTAGAATATCTTGGAAATATGCATAGGTCACAAGGCATTTCATACCACTAAATACATGGCTTTTGCTAATAATTGCAAATAAGTTATACTCATGTATTAAAATAGTAACAGGCTCTTAGTTTGAGATAAAAAGCAAAACCCATTATATGCTATAAAAAAGACAGTTAAGACAAAGTGTTTCTGAGAGACTAAAGGGGGAAAATACATATATGTACATAGACATATATATAGTGTGAATTTTATTAAAAATCAAGTTGAGTATGTTAATACATATACACACATCTATTTGTGTATGTGGGTAGGAACTACCAATGGCTCTAAAATAAATTCTAATGGAAATAAGAAAATATGTACAAATGAAAAATAATGAACATAATATATATCAAAACATATAAGATATAGCTAAAGTAGTATTTAGAAACCTTAAATACTTAAATTAGAACAAAAAAAAGGTCTGAAAAGTAATGACAAGCTCTCAACTTAAGAAGTTTAAAAATGAGTAACAGGAATTTAAATATATTTTTAAAATTAATTAAACAAAATACAAACATTATAGAGAAAGGGTCAACAAAGCTAAATATTGGTATTTTTAAACAACTTATAAATAAAAATCTTTGTCAAGATTGATCAAGAAAAGAAGATAGAAGGTACAATTAAACAAGATTAAACAGTTTTTTTTTTTAGATGGGAGTTTTCTTATATCTCAAAACTAAAAATTTTCCGTTTCTGTTGTTTATTTCTAACTGATTATATCAAATATTGTTCTTCATGTTAGATTAATTCTTTAAAATTTGTTGAGGCTTTTCTTATGGTCTATCACAGGGTAATTTCCAAAAATATTCCTGTATCTTTGAAAAAAAATATATGCAATTCACATTTGTTTGACCTCATGTTGTTGAAATGTTGTTTACATTGTGTTTGATCATTTTATGGGTTGACTCTTCCATAACATTTGCTGATTTATTGCCTACTCAATCAAACAATGTTAGATATAGAAAAGAAGGACTACAGAAACAATAACGCTGCAGAGGACATCATAAAGTTATCCAAAATAAATGTGAAAACTTAAACAAAATTGATAAATTCCTAGAAAAATCAGTTTCTCGTGTAAAAGAAAAGAGGGAAAAGAAAGAAAACCTGAGTGCTTCTATAGCCACTAAGGAAACAAAGTCAGTAACTAAAAACCTTCCCACAAAGAGACCGGATAGTTTTATCTGAAGAGCTCCATGTCTTACAATCTTGCGCTCTTTCAGAGAAAAGATCAAGTGTACGTAGACTTCCTACATATGTCTATGGGTCTCATATGACTTCCATACCTAAACCAAAGAAAAGTGTGAAAAAGCAAAATTGTGTGCCAACTTCATTCATAAACAAGATTTTAAAAATCTTAATCAAAATAATAGCAAGTTGAATCCAGCAATACGTAAAACTGGATTCAACTAACATCATGATCAAGTTAGGCTTTCCTCAGAAATTCAAGGCAGGCTTAATATGAGAACATTAAATAATCACATCAACATAAAGAAGAAAAACTATGATTATCCATAATAGAAAAAGTGTGAGGCAATTCAGCACCCTTTAATGGTTAATAAAAGATAAACTCTTAGCAACTAGAAATAGAAGGGAACTTCCCTAAACTGATAAAGGATATAATAACAGACAAACATATTTAATAATTAAATACTAAAAATATTCTTTTTAAGGTCATAACAAGACAAAAGAAAGGAAAGTGCAATTATTCCGAGTTGATACAATTAATTACCTATATAGAAAACTCAATCACGGATAAATTTTAAGACTTACTGAAATAATCTCGGTTACGAATGAGATAGGTTCTATAGGTTTGAAAATGTTTAAGTATTTATACGCACCGACAGGTAAAAATAAATACATGTTAAGACAAACATGTCTAATTTACGTTTAATAGGTAAATGTACCTGTTCCAACTTACATACAAATTTAACTTAAGAACAAACCTACAGATGTGTGTATATGTAGTAACTCATTCGTAACCTGGGGTCTGCCTGTACCAACAGGAACCAGGAGAACAAGCTGAGAGATCTTGAGAGTGCTGGGTAGGGGAATGTTGACTGGATAAGAGTTTACTGATATGTGAGCTCTCTCCCAAGACTCATGCTTTAATATCCTGACTAGGATACTTGGAGTGGGTCCTAATTCACTTAGTTAAGGGCCTGGAAGGAGCAAGATTAGAATATAAAAGTCTGGAGAAGAAGCATGTTAATGGACTAATGAAAACGGTGTAGACTAGATAGAGAACACACGCTAAGGTGACCTCTGATGAGAGGTCTTGAATTACCCCTGTGTAATTCTCTTCCTTTCATTGCAGTCTGTGACTTGCTTCTAAATATAGCGATTATGTTAAGCAGTGTCACCCTAATAAATTCAATTAAAAAACCCACAGATTTAAAGAAAAGTAATAGAACTATCACTCCCATGATAACATTATGTTATATAAGACTCCCTCTTAGGAGACTGGAGAGAGATTTCCTAGTTGGCTCTGAAGAAGTAAGTCACTATGTTATAAAAGGACCACATGGCAAGGGACAGTAGGTGGTCTCTAGAAGCTGAGAGCAGCCACTGGGCACCAGCCAGTAAGAAAACTGGGACTTCAGTCCTAGAGATAAATTTTGCCAACAATGTAAATGAGCTTGAAAGCGGATTCTTCTGAAGTTGGGCCTCCAGATAAAAATGCAGCTCAGGCAACACCTCGATTGCAGCCTTGTGAGACCCTGATCAGAGGACCTAGCTAAGCTATGCCAGGACTCCTGGACATGGAAACTGTGAGATATAAATGTGTTGTTTTAAAATGTTAAATTTGTGGTAATTTGTTACGCTGCATAGAAAACGAATACAAATGAACACAAAGTATGTGGATCTTGTGTCTCACAAAGCATCCAACTCAGAAGAGGTAATCATCAACCAGGTGGACAGAACGGTTATCCAGTAAATGATAGTCTTTGTCTTTTGTCACTTTGGTGCTTGCAGATGAAATAATCATGGTGTCAGGGATGGAGGCAATGGAGGCTATGAATGGGCTCAGCAAAAAGGCTTCCTCTCATCAGGCTGATCTAGCTACTACTTCTGTTAGATGTCTTACTTGGCTGCAGAAGAGACTGAGGCTGACTCCTCAATATGATGCATCCATTCAGTGACAAATTGATTACCCAGGACTCCTTCACCTTGGAGAAGGTAGCAGGTGACATGTGTTCCTAGTATGGGTTTGCCTTCCCTACCTGCAGAGCCTTGGCCAGCACCACTTTCTGAGGCTTGGAGTTGTCTCATTTATCATCATCTCACGTAATATTGCTTTGGATCAAAGGATCCCACGTAATATTGGGACCCTTTTTATAGTAACAGAGACGTGATAAGGAGGATCTACTGATCCTACCACATACCACCTCACCTAGAAGGTGCTGGTCTGATATTTAAAATGGCCGCTTTATTTAAAAATGTTTTAAAAATTAACTTTAGAGAGACAGAGAGTGGAGGGGGGGGGGAGAGAAAGAGAGAAGCATTTATTTGTTGCTCCACTTAGTTGTGCATTCATTGGTTGCTTCCTATATGTGCACTGACTGAGAATCAAACCCACAACCCTGGCATTTCAGGATGATGCTCTAATCAACTGAGCTAACTGGCACAGGCAAAATGGTAAAGTTAAAGCAATAGTTTGGGACTGTGTGGGATTGGGCCACTGTACTTCAAGATGAGGAATATGCTTTGAACCAAGGGTTGGCTACGAGTGGCTCTTCCCACTATCATTCTGTGATTGACATGAGGAATTTGCACCAAACTTCTTCAAAACTTGAGGCTTTACTGTACTGAAAGTCCTGGTTTTGAGAGAGGAGAGAAATGCACCTTTCAGGGGATCCACTTATGTTTAACTAAACCTAAAATTGCTACTGCCACCTGGTCATGTTTGGCTCCACATTACTTGTTAAAGAATTATTACACTGGTGGAGGTAAAGTTGCTGCTACCTAATTGTAGGAGGGAGATGTTTTGAATTCAGGGCTTCTCTGCGATTCCTCTGGATGCTTTCATATCCAGTGAATGGATAATTGTGGCAATCTCAACCTGATAAGGACACGTAACTGGGGGTTGTACACTCCAGGGATGAAAGCTAGTTTCCCTACTGGTAAAACAACTTAGACCAATGCTGGCTAAGGGAAAGGGAAATTTAGAATGGATGGTAGAGGAGGGAATTGGTGAGTTATCAGTTATATACTTAGGATTAATTTCAGTAATCAATTCTGTAGCTTGTCCTGTTAGTCATCTTTTTGTGAGTCCATTTCTTTTAGAAATTGGGGCCAGACACCACAGTGACAGATGGTGTGAACTTAGTATGGGGGAGGAGTGGATATGAGTGGTGGAAAAATTGGAACATAGCAGATGTTATTAGTGCCCTGCTCATATCTACTCAACGTATACCTTTTCCGTGCATGGCCAGCCCAATTTCCAACTGCCGGCAGGCATGTGTGACTCTGCCTAAGGGTTCTTCCTGGCTGCCAAAACCTATTTTGCCTGAGCACAGAGCAGACTGGAAATTCCAGATGATTAATGTTCAGCCAATAACTGGTGGGGGTTGATAAACAAATACTCTAACATCTTTGCCTCTTATGTGGAAATAACTAAGACATACATTCATTCCTAGTGAATTCTCCAGTGAATTCAGCCCATAGAGAAATTTGCTTTACAATATTCCCTTTATTAGCTTCCTTCACTTCCTTGTTATTGTTTTTGGGATTATTACCCAAACTATTTGTACTCAAATTTTTGTTTTAGAATCTGTTTCTGGCTGAACCAAACTAAGACAAAGTTCAAATGGAAGTGCTTATAATATAATAACTGAAAACTAAAGTATTGAAAAACCAGAATTTGACAGATATTTTAAGAGTTGTTATTCTAAATAAAAAACATTGTGAAAATATTTAACTCATTTTCATAAGAGTTGGCTTCCATTATAAAATGGAAGAGAACTAAGTGTTTTTCCCAGTTAAAAGATCCAAGTCAATGCAAAATGTCAGAACTGACATGGTCATCTTACTAGTTCTTAATAAAAAGAGTACCAAACTGTGAAAAAAAATTAAAATTATTTAAGGTGACCAATCATCCTTCTTTAAGGAGGACAGTCCTTCTTTTATAAGTTTCATCCTCCCTCAAACTCCTACATGTCTTCTTTTGATATCGGAAGACTAATCTGTAAATGTCCATATTCAATCGATGCAGTCGATCCATTGCGTGTGATGTGACATATTTGTGTTTGACATGACAATTTGTCAAGGATCCGTACATTGCAGTGAGACGTTATTATGAGACGCATGCGCTCCTCACGGGAGACCTTGAGAGTGTGCTCGATATACCGAGCGAGCAAATGGCTCTGTGCACTTCTTACTGAAACATGATACATGACACGGCACATACGACATTGTAGACTCATGATTATTTTTTTCTCAGCAAATATTCAATCATAGACAGGTAAGCACAATTCATTTTATTAATTCATTATCTATTTAATAATTTCCAAATACATATAATTTACAAGTATTTTCCCGAAATTTGAGTTTTAAAGTGGAAATCTAACCATATCTATTAATAACACATTTTGATTAAATAGTTGCATAAAACAGACATTTTAAATTAGAAAATGATAAATACACCTGATATCACTCCAATTTAGTGGTTTTGTTTGATATTGTTTTACTAAATGAGTACTTTTTTCTTACAATTATTAAAAATTAATAGGCATGTAAGCATAATTACAATATAAAATATTACAAATGCTTTATTATGCATTTATCATATTATAGTGCATTGTTGTTGCAATGAATAAAATGTTTCTTTTATTTACGATATTGTTTTCTTTAATTTATTTTTGCCCTGTTTTCATTGTAAAAATGTTGGTCATCTTAAATTATTAAATATTTATTTTAAAAGTTTTGTAATTTCTCAAATTTGAATTTACACTATTATCTCCAATATTACATTGTTACATAATCTCTAATATCACATTAAGTGTTAATACTAAATTCAACACAAATTTTTTAAGTTTCCTTATATTTAGCAGTTGAAACAGCCTCTAGCAGTGGGTTCTGTGATTTGCAGGGGCTGAATTTCCAGAAAACCTAGTACTCTGCGTAGGCTAGGTTAGCTGCCAAACTACATTTTAGGCTGTCAGAATAAGCACTCAGTATTTGGGGAATGAAAAGTCATTGAAAGGGGAAGTAGTTTTAAAAAGTGGAATTTATAGAGATCTACCAGTTCAGTTTTGCAAGAAAAGGAATTGGTCGGGGTCCCCGCAGGAGGTGGGTTTCCTTTCAATCTATAGTTAAATGCATTGTGTCAGTGGACTTCCATCCCCACTTACCTGGCCGCAGCGGACCCGATGGCGAGCTACAGCCGCCTCGGGTTAACTCTCCTTTCTGTTGAGCGGTTGCCTAGGGAACTTGGCAATGCCGCGCGCAGGCACTCTTGGAGGGAGGCGGGGGGAGCTCGAGGGCGGAGTTTCAGGCGGTGTGACTGTAATTTATTTTCTTACTTTAAATATTCAATTTTGTACCTCATTTTGTGTTCATTATTATAATACACTGCTTTTCACAAATCGGTAAGGCGATAACCAGAGAGGGTACATGCATTGCCCATTTGTGTTCACACACATCAAGTGGGAGAAACCTTACTTGAACACAGAACTGCCTAACTCCAAAGCCAGTGCTCCACTTCACCGCACAGCACGACCCTCAACAGTCCCTTTGTTGAGTTTACAAGTGGTTAGCTTCCCGCACAAATACATGGCAAACTCCAAAATTTCCAATATTAGATGATTAAATTTTTTTTCTTATTTTATTTATTTACGAGAGAGGAAGAGAGAGAGATAGAGAGAGAGAGGAATGGAGAGAGATGAGAAGCATCAATTCTTCGTTGTAGCAGCTTGGCTGTTCATTGATTGCTTTCTCATATGTGTCTTGGTGGAGGCATCTCCAGCTCAGCCAGTGACCCCCTTGCTCAAGCCAGTAACCTTTGGCTCAAGCCAATGACTATGATCAGTCATGCCTATGATCCCATCCTGAAACAGGCAACACTCCAGAGGGGACCTCAGGGTTTCCAACGTAGGTCCTCATAAGCAGGTATTTAGGCAAAGACAGACAGAAGTAGGAAATAAAACCAGACAAACTTGGGAATGGCTCTGTCTGCAACTCGGAGAAACGCTTCAAAGAAGCAACCCAGTTCCAAACCTCTCCTTCTTCCAAAGTTAATTACCAGATAAAAGGAGAGAGAGACTCAACTACCCTGACTACCTTCCCCGTCCTCTTTTTCTCCTGCCAGTACTAAAGATGGCGCCCTCCGCTCCCTCTCTGGGCAGCATGCAGGTTCTGGGAACCTCTACCCGACTTCTCTATGGTACATTCTCCAACCCCGCCCTACTGCTCTAGGGGCGGGGCTTGCCTGGAGGTGGGGCGTCAGGATCCGGAAACACCTGAGCTGTTCCCCGTGATCTATATATTTATCTTTGTGTTTAGTGTCTTGGAAGTGTTTTCCTGGCTGGATCTCGGCTGGGTCTGGTGTGTAGGGTCTGAAGTGTCTTCTTGGTCTCCTGGGGCGACCCAGAGGCTGTCACAACCTGGAACGCGGCCTGGTGCCCTGTGGTGGGGCTCCCATTTGCTCGGGCCATGCCCTCGGCCGCCGCCCCCATCATCAGCTCGGTCCAGAAGCTGGTTCTGTATGAGACCAGAGCTGTGAGTACCCGGCGCGGCGCGGGGATGATGGGTAGTGGGCGTGGACCGGTAGGGCAGAGGCAGCTGCGGCTCCTCCGCCAGTTTCCCAATCCCAGCCTTGGGGAATGTGCGTGAGGCGCTTCGCCCAGTTATCTCACCCAGAACACTGGTGCTTTTGCTTGTACGTATTTCCACTTAAAAGCCACGGCTGGAACACACTGGAACATGTTCTTGTAGATCTCAGACACTATTTATGAGGTTCTGCAGGAGTTACTGGATTCTTTTCAACTTTCAGAAAGTTTGTTCCGAGTTCTGTGGTTCACTAATTACACTACCGGCACGGATATGAGAATATATTTTAACCTTCGAATTGGTAACTCCGTGGAATACTATCACTACGATTGATCCTAATTACCAGTATTTTTATTACTGAAATTTTTGGTTTTCTTTATTTGAAAGGAAAGGAAAACTTTTTTGTTTTTGTTTAAAGACAGCTAATTTGTTAGGATAAAATTATTTTGCTTTTCACTTGACTTTTTCCTAATACATTTTTTTGTTTGTTTTATTACTTCAAATGGCCATGTAAATATATAGTTGCTAACCAGATAAGAAGGCCAAGTTTTTATGTTAGTTTACCAGTTCCCTAAAATGTAGGGAATGGTGTTTATAGAAGTACAGTGTATACTTTGTCATTTGTGTGGTTAGAAAATACAGTTTTTCTAAATTGGGATTTAGGGTCTGTTTAAAATTATACTTCATGATAACAAGATTTGCAAATAACAGGATTTCTTATGCTATGGAATGTCTTATGAGTTACGTTACATGGAACTTGGGTTGTCTTCATTAGATAGAGTACAAGAAGGTAATTAACAGTTTCTCAGTTTTAACATGGTCCTAATGACATGTCTGCCTCAGGTCATCATTAGTGTAGAAACACTGTTGATCCCAAATTAATTCCACTGACAGCTTCATTTGATTAGATCTGAACCCGAAGATCAAATTATCTAATATAGTGCATTTGCAAATATTTCATTTCTTTGAGTAGAGTCATACAGAGTATCATTTTGACATTGAAGCAAAACCATCTGCTTTCTGTACAATGTGCTGGCAAATAGTTAGAAACATAGTTTAGTTAGAAACATAAATACTATCCTGAAAATAGAAATTTCAGCCCATTAATAAACTGAGCATTCACAAGGACTGGCTGAGATGTTAATGTTCTTTGTAAAGCATAATTCATATTATAGCACTCTTCTGAATCAGAAACCTTAGGTAGCCACCATTCTGAGGAGAGGAAAATAAATGTTGAATTTCTTAGTTTCTCTTTAAGAGCCATATATGATTGGTCCTCAACTTGTCTGTCTGGTCTTATATCTAATATCAGTTCAACAAACATTTATTGAGGATTAAGTTATGTGCTTTTCTGTGCCTTATTCTGCAGTAAAATTATATTTATTTCAGTTCCCTATATCTCTGTTTTTCTGCTGTTCTCTCACCTTGTAAAGTTCCACCACCCCTTTTTCTAGTCAAAATTTGCTGGTCCTTTGTACTCAGCATAGATCTAGTACAGTGCTTTGTGAACAGGAGACTCTCAATAAATACTGGTTGAGGGGGTTTAACACAAAGAAATATACGTTCTAGAACTCTGCTTTGATGTCTCTCAGTCATCTTAGTAATGGAAACTAACTCTGGCCAACTTAGAAGTAAAAGGTGAATTTATCAACAGGATGCTAGAGGATCCATTGCATAGAAGAATCATTGGATGAGTCTAACTCTCCAGCTGGGGGAAAGGCAGACACAAGATAGCAGGGTATGAGAACCCTCTCAGATTGCTCCCACGGACACAGCCTAGTGCTAGGAGAAGGAATCTGACTGACTTAGTGATGATTGGGAATCTGCCCTTGTGTGGACAAACCATGGTGGCCAGGAAGGGTCTGGCAGTAATGACTTGCCTGTGGAAACACCCCTTTGTTTCAGGGAATGATGGGGCAACTGCCTGAGAGATGTCTGCTGCATTTCATCTTTGAACTTAAGTTTCCTCATCAGTGTAGCATGTGGTTCTTCCTTTATTTTAATTTATTTTAAATTTTATTTATTCATTTTTAGAGAGAGAGGAAGGAGAGAGAGAAGGGGGAGGAGTAGGAACCATCAACTCCTATATTTGCCTTGACCAGGCAAGCCCAGGATTTTGAACTGGCGACCTCAGTGTTCCAGGTTGACCCTTTATCCACTGGGCCACCACAGGTTGCGTCCTTTTTATAGCTTTGACTTAAACAAAGATATAAGCAGAAACATGTTTTTGAGTAAGAAGCTCAAAGGTTGAGGAACGTCAATAACTTAGAAAAAGCACAAACTTACTAGCAACTAAGTAGATCCTAGGAATTAAAAAAACAAACTGTAGCAGGTTGTATTGAGAATAATTGCTAATGCTTATGGAACACTTCTATGCCAGGCACTATTCAAAGCACTCTACATCTATTTTATTATTTAATACTCATAAAACCTCTAAGAGGTAAATGTTGTTATACTGCTATTATTATTATTATTTGGTAAAGAAATAATAAATGAGGCAAAGAGAGGTTAGGTCAGTGCTGCTGAGAATGTGGGCAGGAGCTGCTGCCAGGCATAAGTAACTGGACTGTAACAAATTGCTTACAAACATGGAGAGTAAAGGATGAGAAACTTTATATCAGTTTGACAGAGTAATCATATTTCTGATGAATCAGAAAATTTAGAACACTTGGTTGTGGTTTATATGCCTTTACGTTTTTGTTTTTAGCTTTTTTATTATGGAAATTTCAAGCATATGCTAAGTAAACAGTGAGGTAAACTCCGTATCCCTCACTCAGATTCTAAATTACCAACACTGTCATCCTTCATTATAAGTTTTTCCATTCTCTGCTTACTACTTATTATTTTACAAGTTTATTTTCATCTAAAATTTATACATAAATTGAAACACACAAATCTAAGCTGTAGAATTTGGACAGAGGTATACATGTGTGTAAACTACATACCAATGTTGTCTCAAAAAGTTCCTTGTGTCCCTATCCAGTCTGTTCCCTTTACCTTCCTGGCGCTGATACTCTATTTTTTTTATTTTTTATTTAGCCTTAGGTTAGTTGTGTGTATTCAAGAATTTCATATGATTGGAACTGTGCAATGTATACTCTCTTAAGTCTAGCTTCTTTTGCTTTGCATAATGTCTTTGAGGTTCATACATCTTGAATCAGTAGTTTGTTCCTTTGTATTATATTCAGTGGGAATCTATTGTATACATATTCCACAATTTGTTTTTCTATTTTTCCTATTGATTTAGACTGTTTTAGCATTTAGGCTGTTGTTAAGTCAACTATGAACATTCTTGAACAAGTATATATAGACATGTGTTTCATTTCTCTTGGGTAAATACCTATGAGTGAAATTGCTGGTCATAGTGTTAATGTTTGGTGGTGGTTTCATTCTACACTACCATCAGCAATGTGTGAAAAAAAAAAACCCTCCATTTCTTCATACACTTACCAGCATTTGGTATCGTCAGTCTTTTTAGTTTTAGTTATTCTAGTGGATTTATAGTATTTCATTATGGTTTTAATTTGCATTCCCCTAATGTCTAATGATGGTGAGCATCTTTTCATTTATATATGGGCCATTTTTACATCTTCTTTTATGAAGTGTCTGTTCAAGTTTTTTGTCCACTTTTAAAATTTGGGCTGTTTGACTTTTTATTTTTTATTTGTAATTCTTTATATATTCTGAAATCAAGTCCCTTTGTCATATATTTTGTGAATAGTTTATTTCAGTCAGTGACTTGCCTATTCATTTTCTTTCTTTTTTTTTAATTTTTAAATTTTTCCGAAGTGAGAAGCGGGGTGGAGGAGGCAGACAGACAGACAGACTCCCGCATGTGCCCGACCAAGACCCACCTGGCTTGCCCACCAGGGGGTGATGCTCAGCCCATCTGGGGCATTGTTCTGCTTCAATCGGAGCCATTCTAGCGCTCAAGACGGAGGCCATGGAGTGGTCCTCACACCCAGGCCAACTTTGTTCCAGTGGAGCCTTGGCTGCGGGAGGAGAAGACAGAGAGAGAGAGAGAAAGGAGAGGCGGAAGGGTGGAGAAGCAAATGGGTGCTTCTTCTGTGTGCCCTGGCCGGGAATCGAACCTGGGACTTCCACACACTGGACTGACGCTTTTACTGCTGAACCAACCGGCCAGGGCCTGCCTATTTATTTTATTAATGATCTCTTTCTTCACCTTTATTGAGGTGTAATTGACAATATTATAAGGTATTTAAGGTATACCATGAGATGATTTGATATATGTATACATTGTGTTGATCTTTTGATTCACAGAAGTTTTAAATTTCAATGAAGTCTTATTTTTCTACTTTTTTGTTTGTGGTTCTTGCCTTCTGTGTCTTAGGTAAGACATCTTTGCCTACTCCCAGATCACAAATATATTTTACTGTGTTTCCTCTAAAATATTTATACTTTTAAGTGTTATGTTTAGGGATATTTCAAATTAAATTAATATTTGTGTGGTGTATTTACTTATCTGAAGTATTATAACAAATTACTCCAAAACTTAGTGGCTTTGAATAAAAGTAAACATTTAATATTTCATACAGTTTCAGCAGGTCAGGAATGTGAGAATGAGTTAGCTGAATAGTTCTGGCTTATGGTCTCATAAAGTTGCAGTCAAGATGTTAGCTAGGCTGTGGTCACCTGAAGTCTTGACTAGGCTGGGGACTCTACTTCCAAGATGGCTCACTAACATGCTTGACAAGTTGAGCTGGTTGTTAACAAGAGACTTTTTAGTTCTTTACCTCATGGGCATCCCATGGGACTTTTGAATGTCCCTGTGATTTGTTAGCTGGATTTGTCTAGAAAGAGTGATCCAAGAGAAGCAAGGACAAAGCTGCAATGTCTTTGTGACCTGGCCTCAGAAGCCACATTCTTTCATTTCTGTAATATCACACTGTTTGTGCAGGTTAGCCCTTGTCAGTTTTAATAAAAACATTCAAAACTATAAATATAAATAGAAAAATAATCAAAAGACTATGGAGAAATTACTAGTAACCTGAACAATAAAGTAGTGTATTCTTATCTGCAAAAAGCTTTTGTAAAGTAGTCTGAAAAATAAAAACACCTGTCAAAAAAGGACAAGCACATAAATAGATAATTTGCCAAAAAGGAAGTATGGTTATAAAAAGGTATTCAACTTTCTATTAATTAAGACAATAAAATTTAAAAATATTTTTATTTTTCATGTGTCAGAATGGCAAATTTTGAAAGATGGACCAAAGTCATTATTGACAATTATGTGACAGAAACGGGTAGTCTTGTTTCGGTTTGTGGGAGTGTATTGATTGGTTATGAAGGAATTGGGGTACACGTTAAGAAGCAAAAAGACAGTGGACAAGATGGGCTACCGCTTGTCCTGGGCCTTTATTTAAAAGGATAATTGGGTGAAGTGCAGGCTGTCATTGTTATCTGTGTTTAGGATTGGATTTCAAGAATAGTTGGAGAGGAAAGGGAGGTGGGTTTGGCAAATGGCATGCAGGAGGTATGCAGGTATCTATCGCCTTGTGAAGGGTCTGCTCCCTCCCAGACTCACCTGTTCTCTCGGGCGAATAACACCTTCATGCTGCCCTTTGGCTCATATAACCCCTCTCATACCTTCATCTGGGCTGTGACCCAAGCCTACAAATAAACTAAGGCCAGGTCCAGTCTTAATGCTCATACAGCTCAATGAAACTAGGAGTTGCCCACAGGAGAATTAGCCACCTGAATTTATTATGGGTGACACTGCAGTTTACTCTACATGATTCCCAATTTATAGCCCTTGTTTAATATATGCTGTCCTAGGGGTCTTATCATTGCAGTAAGTGACGACCATTTCATAATAAATAAAGCAGTTGACTTTAAAATCGGTAGCTGAACAGAACTGTGGCAAATTTTTGTGTCTGCGTGTGTATTTTTTTTGGGTGAAATTGTTATGATACTTTTTACTCTTGCTAACTCAAAATTGTTTGTATGTATGTATGCAGATAGGTAGGTATGGGTTGATTTATTTAATTCCTGCCTTGTTCCCAAAAGATTTAAGGAAGCTTCTCCTTTCTCCCCACCCGATCATGCAAAGTAGACTAAAGTAAGTAAGACCCACATCATGAAGAAAGCAGCTTACTTAATTAGCCTTGGTATTGGTTTTGATTTGTGTAATTAGGGAATGGAGTAGAACAGTATATGATGTGGTTGGCTAAGGGGTTGGAGCAGGAGACTAAGTGATACAAGGTGGGAGAGTGAAGCATAACTGATTTGGAAGGTGTGGTTGGAGGTACTAGAGTCTCACACTTGTTTCCAGAAGGGATTGGAAGCTTACGCATCAGTAAAGTTCTGAATCTGTAAAGAGTGAACTCGGAGCCATCCGCCTTTAAAAAAAATATTTTTAAAAATAATTTTTAATGGAAAGGAAGGGAGAGAGAGAAAAAGAGACAGGGACATTAAGCTGTTCCTGTATGTGCCTTGACTTGGTATCGAACTGGCAACCTTTGTGCTTTGGGATGACGCTCTAACCAACCGAGCTATCTGGCCAGGGCTGGAGACATCCCTTTCTACTGCCAGGGACCCGTTTCCCTTTCTGGGCTGCATTAGTGATTATTGCTGGAATAAGTGAGAAGGCAGGCCTGAAATACTGTTAGATTGTGAGAAGTTAACTTCATGGTGATCTTTAAAAATAATACCTTTATTCTGAAGGTTCAAGTGAAGGTTAACATTAAGTGAAGCTGTCAGACAACCTAAAATTTCTTCTATTTCAAGATTGATTTTCTTCTCTCAGATGTAAAGTGAGTGATTAATTAACCTGTCATTGTAAAAGGAGATAATAATGTTAGTGGATACTGCGTTTCCTGTTAAATGGGTTACCTATTATATTCTATTTGGAGTTCATGTATATATTTTAGAAATATATTCATCCTCTACTGAGTCACCACAGTTAAAGTTACATATTGAAATTTTAAACATCTTCTTAAATATTGATGCTTAATTTCTGGAAACTCAGATTATTTCTGTCTTAAAGGACATTTAAATATAGCTTTTTTTTTTTTTTTTGTATACTAATTCTCCACACTAACCCGTTCTCTGTTCCCCCACATATCTTCAAACTCACACACAAAGGTGTCCGTAGCAGAGGTGATTCATTCATGGCTTCATGTATGAATGCATTCAGACAGTCCAGCTGATGCAGGCCTGATTTATGGAAATCCTGTACACTTCAATTACTGCTCTCTTTCCTTCTCTGCTGCTTTTGGGCATTTTGTTTACCTCCTTTTTCACCTTCACCGCTTGAACTTCAGACTGCTAGTACTTGAGATGATCATTCCTTCTCTCTATAATTCCTAGTTCTTACTAAGAATTTAGAATGAATTCAACCTCAACTTTCCCAAATATGTAAACCTCCTCTCAATACATTCATACCCGTTATGTATTCTTATCAGTTTCATCTTCTTGAAGCAATGGCTCATATCTGGACTGGTTTCTCCCAAGGCCCAAAGCACAGCCAGTACCCTGCTCCCTTCACTACCATCCTACAACCTCTTGTGATAATGTCCTTATTGTCCCAGATCCTGTGTCTTTCTCTTTCTTGATTTTCCCCCCTCATTTTAGTGGAGCACCTCTTCTATTGCTTCATGAGAAAACGTGCATGGACAGTAATTATTTTGAGCCCATGCATGTGTGAAAATGTCTTCATCCTATCTTCACATTTGATAGAATTGATGTTACATTAAAGATTGAAGTTAATTGTCTCTTAAAATTTTGAAGGAATTATATCCCCGTCTTTCACCTTACAGTGTTGCTGTTGAGAATGTTCAACGTTATTCTATCTTGATCTTTGGTTTGAAGCCTGGTTTTTCCAATTTAGAAACTTGTGTTTCTTTTTATCTTTAGTTTTCTGAAATTTTACATTTCTACCTCCAGAGATAAGAGATGCCACATATTTCCACACCTTTTGGAGGTTCTGTGGTGTTAATTGGATTGCTTCTTGATTTCCCCACTGCCAGCTTAGGTATGTTTTTCAGTTTTAAATGATTTTTTTTGCAACTGACTCTTTCATTCTTCCTTTTGTCCTTCAGGGTTGGTTTAAAAAACAAACATTTGGCCCTGGCTGGGTAGCTCAGTTGGTTAGAGAGCATTGTCCTGATATGCCAACGTTGAGGGTTTGATCCCCAATCAGGGCACATACAAGAATCAACCAACAAATGCATAAATAAGTGAAGCAACAAATCAGTGTTTCTCTCTCTCCCTCTCTTTCTCCCCTTTCTCTCTCTAAAATCAATCAATAAATAAAATAAAAAAAACAAAAGAAAGTTTACTATAGTTTCTGTGCGGTGTTCTGGGGGAACGGAGGTGTTCACTCCTCCATCTTTGCGCCAGAAGACTACCCATTTGTTCTTCAGCCAGCTCTGTCATGGATTTTGTCTCCACTTTGTCACTGAGACTGCCCACAGATGGGTCACTCACAAGTTCCTATTGTCAAATCCTTTGGACACTTCTCTCTCATCAACTTTGACCTCTCAGCTGCGTTTGATGTGAATATGACTGCTCCTTCCTTTTCCAAATGATCGCCTCCCTTTGCTTTGATGACTACGCTGTCCTTGGTTTTTCCTAAACACTGGCCCTTCCTTTTGTTACCAGTGAAGGGACCGGGCCCTTTGGGTCTGCCTAGGGTCAGCCAATAGTGTGTGGATTCTTGACTTCGTACAGGAAAAATTTCACAACATGAGTCCAGGTGATTTTGAGAATAAATTTAATAAAGCTGGGGACAGTGAAACAAGGAAGGGCCTAGGATAGAAGAAGCAACAGGAGAGCGTAGGTGGGGCTGCTTTGGCTCACTGGGAAGTCAGACAAAAGGGGGCCTTGGAGACAGGTTCAGAGGGTGAGCCCTGAGCAAGCTGCCACTGCCCACTGCTTTCCTGGTTGTCTTTTGAGGACCCTTGGAGTTTAGGAGATACATATGTGTGGGGGAAGAAAAGGGGACTGGAGAGGGAAAGGCCTGGGCATACTCCCAGGAGGGAGAGTGTGCTGCGTCCTCTGTTCTAAGGTCTTTTAAGGATGAGATGTTAGGGGAGGTTCCAGGAGAGGATCTCAATAGAATATTCAGTATCTCTTCAAGTGTGTAGTTTTCGGGTTGTGGTCTCCACTGATTTGTCTGTGCCAGGGCAGGGAGTCATTAGTCAGTTCAACTGGTCTTGAGGTCAGCTTTGGCATCACTTGTCTGGTTTTGCTGGTTTTCTGGGCCAGGAGCTGAAATACAATTGAGGCCTAGATGTTATCCCTAGGGGTGAATGCTTAAGCAGGGGTCCCCAAACTTTTTACACAAGGGGCCAGTTCACTGTTCCTCAGACCATTGGAGGGCCACCACATACAGTAGTACTCCATACATTGACCACCAATGAAAGAGGTGCCCCTTCCGGAAGTGCGGTGGGGCCAGATAAATGGCCTCAGGTGGCTGCAATTTGGCCCACGGGCCGTAGTTTGGGAACCTCTGGCTTCAGGGATATTCTCTGGCCTCCTTATTCATTCCCCCTCTAAGGGGGTCTAAACCACATGACTAGCAACATGGCAGGGAAGGAGAGGTCAGGGGAGGGTTTAAACTGCATGATCAGGGATATGAAATCAGGAGGTCTAAACCACATGATCAGCAATATGCTTGTGGAGGAAAGGTTACCCTGGGAGGTAGGTCCTTGTCTTCCCAACTTTGCCCATTGCTGGGCACCTGGGGCTTTTCACCCTGCTGACCTGTGCTTGGTCTATAGTCCTTACTCTGCTAGTATCTGTCTAACTTCTGTTTAACTGCCCACCACACTTTCAGTCTTCTCAGCTGGTTCCTTCCCATATCCAACCTCTAAATAATGCAGTGGTTTAGCCTAGTTTTGGGGTCCTGTCTCTACCTTCACTCTCCCTAGTAGGTTTAAGCCCGTTCCATGACCTTAAATACCATATATGTGCTGATAACACCCACTGAGATCTCTCCTTTGAGCTCCAGATGCATACAAACTTCCCATTTGATCTCTTTGGGCATTTGTAAACAGAACTCTTGGTTTACCCTTAAACTTGTTTATTCTTCACTCATTTCTACATCAGTAAGTGGTCCTGCTATCTATCTAGTTAGTTACTCAAACAAAAGTAATTGTATCAATTAGTCTTTTTTCATTTTTATTCTAATCCATCAGCAAGTTATATCTCCAAAATCTACCTTCAATTTATGTTTTCCCTCAAGTGTCTAACCTAGTGCCCGACACATATGAGACATTCATTAGTAAATAGTCAAATGAATGATGTCAATAGAATACCAGGAAAATTGGTATACAAAATATGAACTCCTTAAACAGGTTGAGGTCATGAAAGACAAAGACAGGGGGACTATTCTAGATGAAAAACATTTTTAAAAAAGATGTAGTAACCAAATGCAGTGGATGACCCGTGATTGGATTCTGGTTTTTAAAAATCCTGGTATAAAGGATATTATAGGGACACTTGGGGAAATTTGAGTATCGATTGTATGTAGATAATATTGTAATATATGGGAGGATGTCCTTGTATCTTGTCTTTATTTTTAGGAACTACAAATGAGGTTTTTAGAGATGATGTGTTATGATACCTGTAACTCATTGTCAAATGGGTCAGAAGAAAAACCATCTCAAGAGTGAGGGAGCGAGGGAGTAAACAAATGTGGCAAAATGTGAACAAATATCTAGGTGAAGGATATGTGGGGTTTTATTGTATATTCTGTTTGTCTTAATGTAGGCTTGAAAATTTTCCAAAATAGAAAATTTAGAAAAATCAGCAATGGAGAAGAATTTAAGGAAGATATTTCAGGACAATTTTTAGGCCCCAAAATGCTAAAATCCATTTTGAAGCAAACATTAGATGCAACAAAGTCTAAGTGTATACAGTTATAGAGCTTATATACTTAGCAGGAAGGGAATAAAACCAAGTAGAAATAAGGCCTTTCTGGAAAAGTTAGTGTGAAAGTCAGTGATCAGCTGCCCATTAGAGGGCAGTGCACGCGAGTGGTCCTGTCCACTGCAGGCCCTCTGAGGACTGGGTTTTTTCTCCACATAACTGACTCCACATGAGGTCGCTCTTCACTGCACAAAACATTTTTAGGACGCTTGGACCACTTCAGAGGAGAGAAAATGTAGATAGTTAGACCACTTTCTGCTTCTTTCTCTCTGCTGAGATCTGCTGTGAATTCTGTGGATTTCAGCTTTGGCTCGTCCTCTGCTTCTCAGAGGCTTTGGAGAGGCCTGGGTATGGAAGGTGTAGATCTGTCTTCCTACGTGTCTGTTCCAAAAGCCAATAATGCATTTGCCCACTAGAATCTCAGGAGTTTTATTTGTCTTTTTTTTACAGACTGCCAAATCATAGTCCTGCTGCAATTGATCTTTAGATTTCCTAGGATCTATTAAAATGATGGGAATTCCATTCGGGGATTTTACTTCCCTTAAAGCTGTGATGTGCCTTCTGAGTGGTTGACTAAAAAGGGCTGTCTTTCTGTGTGTTTACACAAAAAAGATGGGTTAGTGTAATTGGTATGGAAAGTTACCCAGCAAATGAAATGGTTAGTTTGTGGAAGGCGGTGGTTCTTTCACCTAACATTTACCCAGTGACTGCAGAACCAGACTGTGTGACTAGGTTAGAATTAAAATCCACAGAGGTTTAGGGTGTTAGTCCCTGTCTCCTGAGCTGCTTATAATTAGATGAAGGGTGCTGACATGCCAGCAATCAAATTTAGACAAGGCCTTCTAAATTTAGATAGAAATAAAAGTGCTTTGGTGGAGGAGGTGATGATGAGAGGATTGTTGTAGGTGGAGATGGCAGGTGATCACTTGTTATATTTTGGCTCTGTATATTAGAGGGCCATAATTGCTCAAATGAATTAAGTGCTCCTCTATGTTGTCCTGTTCATACCTCTGTTATAGCCTGCTACTCATGTTTGTTGATTTGCATGTTCTTCTCTCCTGAGAACAAAGGCTGATTGCTAATAGATTTGTACATTCTTCCATTTTCTGGTTCCATTCTGGTTCTGCACGTGCATACTTTTCTTCCTCTGGGATACTCCTCTTCTCCCTGAGTTGTTTGTTTGTGGTCCTTTTCTTCAATATAATAGCATAGACTTGCTGTCTTACAAATAAAGGAGAGAAAAGGAACTAACATGCATTGAGTGCTGTCTTTGCATTGAACACTATTTACTGTTAAGTGTTTTATTAGCATTTTGTCACTTAATCTTGTCCTTCTAACACACACACCAGCCTCTTCCATTGCATGCCTTTGCACTTGCTATTTCCTCACTTAGGAACTGTTTTCCCTGAAGTCCTCAAGAAGGTGGCTCCCTTTTCTGCTAACAAACATGTATAGTTTAAAAACCATTCTTCTGGAGTTAATTTTATTATGTCGGTTACCCCCTCCCCCCACTCTCAGTGGGGGTTACAGTCTCAGGGAAGGAATTAGCTGAGGCCAGCTGAGAACCTTTGATGTTCTCCCTCTCCCTGTCTCCCTGCCCTTCTAGCTGCTCCCCTAAGGTAGTTTACTAATTTTTATTATAATTCCTTTTTCCCCACCTCATTATAACAGGTATTGTCATCCAGACTTTACCTCTTCTAGGAGAAGAGAGATTGATTCAGTGCCTTGGTTAGCTTTCCTCTTGAGACAGACTAACCCAGCATCTAACATATAATTTTGTTCTTTATAACCGGAAGTCTAGATCAGACCTTTATAAACAGATATATACTCAGTAAGAAAAAAAAAGCATTTATTCCTACATATTTTCATTAAAACAATAAAACCAAGTGCTTATATCCTGATATGCAGTACAATCTTACTTTTAAAAATCTTACCCATCCCCTAAGGCTCAGTGCAGGTCCTGACTCTGCTGACATTCTCTGAATCTGTAATAACCCACATTAATCTTTCCTGCTTTGAATTGTTTGCTCATTTATCTGGAGAATTTTATTTAATTGCTTTGTGTATCTATAATCTCATTTGACCAAAAAGATGGTAAGATGCCGGTTGATTGTGGCCATGTCTTCTCACTTTTTGCAGTTTTGAAAATGTGCCACATTTTAAAGGACATTTTGAAGCAAAATATCTTTAAATAATTTATTATTGGAGTTTTACTTATTTTCTTAAATGCAACTTTAAAATTATTCATCTTGTTTAGTTAGATCTTCTTAATGAATTCTCATTTAAATGTAAGGTTGGTATTTTTCTACAGTTTTATTATTATTTTTCTCAGTATTCATATAAGAAGACTAATATGTTCAGCTATAATGCTCCAAGGAAGTGTTTCAGAAAAGAAAGAGTATTAATTATTTCTTGTAGCTTATCTGTAAAAAGCCATCTGGGAAAGTACACTCATTATAATCTTCTTTAAGGACTTTGGGGCAGATTTTTATAGTAGCTATATTAAAGTCATTTTCAGTCTTCTATAGAAAATTTTTAAAGATTTATTTGATAAAATATCAATATTTTAATAGTGACAATTGTATCAGCATTTCTAATTGTATGTTGAGCTTTCTAATTCTTACTAGAGCTGCTCCTTCCTGGAAAAGATTAAACATCAGTCTCCCATCAGTTAGGCTAATCTCTGTATAATATAATTAAATTCATCTGACCTGGTTATTGGGTACGTTTTAGATATCAGACTGATGTTTCCACCACTAAGAATATTTCAGTGTTCAAATTGACCTTTTGAATCAGCCTTTCTTTAATCTGCCAGTTATACTTAACAAATATTTATTTTAAAAAGTAATCTCACTTTATCAATGTACTTAATTTCAAAAAGTGAAGTAGTTATTAAATGTGTGTAAAGCCGAATGCCTTAAAAAAAAACTAATGACATTCCTTTTTATTTATAGAGGTACTTTCTAGTTGGGAGCAATCATGCAGAAACAAAATACCGGGTTTTGAAAATTGATAGAACAGAACCAAAGGATTTGGTCATAATTGATGATAGGGTAAGTATCTTGCAAACTGAACACAAACAGCAACTTTTATATTTGTTTGAAGGATGTGAAACATCTTTGCACCTTCTAGTGGTATATAATTTTAATATTATACATCTAAAAATTACAGTTATTTTTCATGGTTGGCTAGAGTTTGAATCTCTAATGTGGTTTCTAGAAATTATTGATGTGAAATAGTATGGCAGAATAGTACTTTGTTTCTCAATTTGATTTGTTTTACAAAGCAAACCCTTTGGTTAAGGTAAGAAGATAGTTTCTTAAAGGGGTGACATCTTAATAAGTCAATTAACTCTTACCATTCACCTATCAAAGAAATGATTTAATACTGTGCTTCAATATGAAAGTACTTGAAGTCAGAGAGGACTTCTATACCGCAGACTTTATTATGCTGCTAAAAGTCACCTGTTGGGCCTCTTCTGATGACTTGCTATGTACTATGGGAAAGTTAAGCTGTTTTTATCCAGATGTTATATTATCCAGAGCCAGGAATATGAGACTTAATTCAGGTGGCACAAAAACATGAGGCCATTAGTCAAAAGAGAAATACATGCGGTGGTGTTAAACAGTTAATTTGAACTCTTTCAATGAGAGGGACTAACTTATCCTTTGTATTAAAATTTCTATCTGTGAATATTTCTGAATCCATATGGATTTCTGGTTTTTCAAAAAAACCAGAAACCTATAGTTTAGAACTCATTTTCACTAAGCTCTTGCAAAATTATTTTCTGTGTTATAATAACTTTAGATAAATTCTATTTTGTGATTTTCTATCTTCCCAGGTGTTGTGGTCTCACCCACTGTTTAAATCTGGGAATTTTTATTAATATAATGTAATAATTCCCGGCCTTATTTGAGGCTGGGAATGGTTGATCAGGGATCTCTTTTGAGAAGCTAGGAAAAGCTATGGGTCTTCTTATAAAAATGTACATATACACATATAACTAAAAGTTTGCATGTAATTTTAAGTTTACAGATTTCTTGAATTTTGTCAGTAGATCCCTTAAATCTCTCGCTCAGAAGATAAGATTGTTTAGAGAGAGAGAGAGGGAGACGAGAAGAGAGATGAGAATCATCAACTCATAGTTGCTTCACTTTAATTGTTTATTGATTGCTTCTTATATGTACCTTCTCATACATACCAGAGGGCTCAAGCTGAGCCAGTGACTTTGGGCTTCAAGCCAGCAACTTTGGGCTCAAGCAAGTGACCTTGGGATAATGTAGATGATCCTGTGCTCAAGCTGGCAAGCCCGTACTCTAGCTGGCAACCTCGGGGTTTTGCACTGGGGTCCTCAGTGTCCCGGGCCCACTGTGCCACCACCAGTCAGGCAGAAGATAAAGTTTTGATACAGTTTTTTAGTATAGCAACATGATCCAATAACTACCCTTAATTGCTAATGTTAAAGAATTTGTTGGCTTTTTAAAATTGTAGTTTAGTTCTGCACTGATTATGTACTGCCCTGTAAAATAGCTAATTATTCTTATAGTCATCTTTTAATTTTCAGGGGTAAAGAGTAAATAATCAATCTAAAAAGTAAGCACCACCTTACAGATTGAATTTACTTATTTTTAGCATGTATATACCCCACAAGAAGTGAGAGAGCTTCTTGGCCGCTTGGATCTAGGAAACAGAACAAAGATGGGACAGAAAGGGTCCTCCGGGTTATTCCGAGCTGTTTCTGCTTTTGGTGTTGTAGGTAAGAAATATACTTTCCCCTTACTACCTCTTTTCTTTTCTTTTTTTTCAGTCTTTATAGACTACTTATAAATAACTTGTAAGCCTATATAGCTTTATAATTATAACCGATGATCTTGGCATTGGTTGTTTAAAACTTTATCATCCATCAATCAGATACCAACAGCCTTAATATACAGTACTCTCTGCTCAGCACTGTACCCAGTGTAGTATAGGATATGAACAAATAATATAGAAACTATTTGGGCCTGGAAGAAGTCTGCTGTTTAGCTTGTTGAGGAATGAAAAAGTAAAAGTGAGCCTGGACTGTGGACATCTGCCCCCTCGTTTATCAGCTGGAAAAGTAGAGACAGGTAAAAGCAGCTTTAAAATGAACAGGAATTTCTCTGCAGGACCTGCTGCACCATCAAGTGTCATAACACCTTCTTGGAATGACTACTACTGCTTTCTTACTCCCTGAGAAACTGTGTCCTCTACAATCATAGACTCTCTGAGACTTTGCTGCTTAAAATTATTTTAGTGAGAGAAGACATTCCCCTCTTGCCTGGATGACCTAGGTCACTTTGACACAGAGAAGCAGCCTCGATTAGTAGCTCAGATGCAGAGCTTCAGATAAAGGGTGTCGTGGGACAGGAGTGCACAGCCATGCTAACTTGTTTCAAGGAAGCGGGACCCTGAGTAGCTTCACAGTCAAGATTTGAGGTTAATCACTACATGTAATCCTGCTTTGGTTTGAGCCTCTTCATTTAAATGTTACCAAAATTGTTCTCGTAAATGCTGTGATAACTCCTTTATTTATTTATAAACAGCTATAGATACGGGTTTGTGTTTTAAGGGGTCTCCCGTCTGGTTGTAGAGCCCTAGTGAGTGTCCCACAGTTCCTCTAGTGTGCATTGTCCCTCATTGCAGAAGGCCAGTAACCTGTGTTTGCTGCACCAAGGATTAGTCCTTGGGGAGGGGGCGTTTTAGGATGGTGGGATTAGGATGAGGGACAAAAACCAGTGCACGTGAAACAAATCGAAGAGTGGAATTAAGAGCCAAGCTGTGTAGTAAAAGTCAAATGGTGTTGGAGATTACATAAGATAGGTTACATGATCTGGAATGGCCAGGAAAGATTTCCTGGAGAACAGGAGACTGGACTGGACCCTAAAGGAGAAACAAGATTTGAATGGGTATGAGGAAGAGGGGAGAAAACTCTGGTAGGGATGACAGCAAAGGCACAGGCATGAAAATGTCTGTGGATGCTGGAGCATTGGTGAGTTTTTGGGTGAGGCCAGTTGCTTTGGGCCTTGGAAATCCTCAAGAGCCTTATTTTTAATCTTTTTTTAACATTTAAAAATTATCTCTGTGTTTCTTAAATTTACTGGACTGTATGCAGTATTGACTGAGTGATGGTTATCTACAGATGTTAACAAAACTAATGTGGACTGACCTATGTTGTATACAAGCAGGGACAAAAGTAGGTTTATAGTTGTGAGTGTAGAAAACAGGGTTTATTCTTGTATTACTATTAATTACTGTATTATTTTCCGTACAAACAACTGTAAATCTACTTTTGCCCCACTCTATATTTTCAAATAGTTACGTTTGTTTCTTTGATTAGCACTTTCTATTTTGTGTCTTAATATTTATTAATACTATGATTCTATTCTGTTACATTTGAAGTTTATTTTCTTAGTGTGCTCTTGGAGCTCTTCATGTGTTAGCCCTTTAGGTACATTTTTTGTCTTAGGTGGCCGCTGGGGAAGACAAGAGTGGCAGATAGGAGTCGTCTCCTTAGCACTGGCCCCTTTTCTACACCTTCTGTTTGGTCTTGACAAGTTCCTTGAGGTTACTTACATATTTAATAGATAAATGTTCGTGGGTGTGTGCATGTCTGTGTATGTCATGTGAGTTCATGTGTTTAAATTCCATAAATTCCACATGTTAAAATTCACCTTGTGTTACTTATATTTTTAAAGAAAAAGTTGGAAATAAAATGTATCTTGAATGCAGTAGGCTTAATTTAAGTATTTGTTGCTGAATAGGTTAAACTTAGTTCTTTCAGTGCTGATACTTTATTACAACTTTTTTTAATATAAAAATTTCCTAAGGTGTATATAATATTGAATATCTCATTAGACAGGGTTTATTATTCAAAATTTAACTTTCTTTGATGGTTAAGTATAATGAAATGAAGTTCAGGCACTGATGTGTGTTTAAAAATATAACTGCCCTTGAATATCAAGAGTTGATTTGGGTAGTTTGCCTATACGTTAAATGGGCTCTAGACTGCATTACTGTTTTGTAATTTAGACTGTTTTGTTTTTACGTACTTTGGTCATTCTGAATTGTTCTTGGAATGTTTGCTTTTAGCACTATTACTTGCCTCATTTTAACCTATTGATGACTAAGCTTGTAAAACCAGAAGCTTTATTTTAATCAATTGATAACTAAATTTTTAACCAGATATTTATTTGATATACAAGTATTAGTTAATAAGCTCTGGGTGAGTGCTGAAGATGTCTCCCTGTTTCTTTAAGTGACATTCTTAGATGTTGTGGTAACTCCTTCTCAATCTGAGGCCTCTCAGTTTTGAGACTTTCAGGATGATGAAGTCACTGAAAGACTGACCTACCAGAAGTGTGATATAGTAATGCACTAAGTAAGCATTTATTATTTTTGTGAAAATCCATTTTATGTGTTGTAGTTCAACCATCTAAATAAAGCTTAGAATCAGTGAATAGTAAACAGGGAGTTAATAAAAGTCTTTGATTGGCCTTGTATGTCTTAGAAATAACAGGAGATATTAAAAGAGCCAAACACAGAAATGCTTATCTTTGAAAAATGTATAATCTGTTTGTCAAAATAATATAAGTGTGAATTGATTAAAATGGTAGTCTTGTAGTCTATGGATAAAATATTTTCTCTATTAACAGTTTTCAGCATTCTTAATTTGTGAAAAAAAATTTTTTTCTTCTTTTCCAGGTGAGAGGAGGATAGATAGACAGATTCCTGCGTGCACCCTGACTGGTATCCACCTGGCAACCCTCATTTAGGGCCCATGCTCTACCCATCTGGGGCTATACTTGCAACTGAGTTATTTTTAGCATCTGAGGCTGAGGCTCCATGGAGCCATCCTCAGCACCTGGGGCCAATGTGCTTGAACCAATCAAGCCATGGCTTCTGGAGGAGAAGAGAGAGAGAGAGAGAGAGAGTGAAGAGGGAGAGGGAGGGATGGAGAAGCAGATGGTTGCTTCTTTGTGCCCTGACAGGAATCAAACTCAGGACATCCACATGCTGGGCCAACACTCTACCACTGAGCCAACTAGCCAGGGTCGTGAATAGTATTTTTGCTGGAATATTTTGGATTGTTATCATGGTTAATTTAGTTTACAGTCTATAAGAATCTAGAGCAGTGCTTCTCAACTATCTGTAGTAAAGGACCATATCCCCCCTCCCCATTAATATGTCACATATCAACACATGATCCTACTGTGCAGAACTTGTCTGCACCTTGGACCACATGACTCATCACACAAGTTTAGTAATACCCACATAGTCTATGCCTTGTATGAGGCAAGTTCATTAATCATGTACTTGGATTTTGTGACAATCTTAAATTGCTATCAACTTTCTAATCCCTTATTTTCAGTTTATTTACTTGTCTTTTTATGAGTTGGTACTAAAAGTTCATGAACATCACTGATCCCTAGACATGGGTTGATCAGTTGTATAGCTACAGTTACCTTGCCCATTTCTGACCTGCTCTATTGTTATTTGACAGCCAGCAGGAAGTTTGGGAAACCATTGGATGGTATAGCATCCCTTACAAAGTGATTTTATCTGGTCCTGGGCACATCAATGGAGTTGGTGACTAATGGTCTATAGTACTTACTGCTCTTAGTTCTGTGACCCATCCAGCCCTGTTTGATTCATACCTTCAGGTTTATGGCCTTTTTCTTCCTGTGTCACCTTTCAGAGGATATTCTTTTAAGCCACTAGTACGTTGGAGGATATTGATAGAATAAGATGTGTTATTGTAGTAGACTAAGTGGTAGATTCAGTTATTATTTTGTAATAATACCCATAAAAATTGATTATAGATCCAAGATAATAACAAAAACAACAACAAAGTCTGAGCCTGTGACTAATAATGGAGCAGTATATTTGGTGTTAGAGAATCACTTTGGGTCCAGAGTGCTCTGTTGTACAAAGGCCTGAGATGCCTTGTGGAGGTTTTTCATTCTTTGTCAGAGTGCTATTCTCCCTACAGTCTTTCAGAATAATGACTAACTAGCTGGCCTGGTAATCTTCCTAAATTGGATATTGCCTTCTTCTTTGTTGTCTGGCTGGTGGAGTCCTCTCCAGCCACAGGAACTCCACACTACTCCATCCTCTCATACTGTTTTTTTTTTTTTTTTTATATATATATATGTTTTGTTGGTGTTGTTTCAAATGACAGTCTTCTCTACTTGGAGAGATGGAAATTACTTTTGCATGTTAACTTTCACTTAGGCTTCCAGGAAGTTCTCAATGAAGTGGTCTGTGATCAGAAGTACATAGAATAAAGATGAAAAAGCTTGTTTGCTTTTTAGTATGCTAAAGTGATGAATAAGCAAACTCTTGGCAAATGTCTGTGCTGAACTGAAGTCTTAATTGTTGGCTAGACATATTTGATAGGGACCTTTTAAAAGAGAGACTGATATTTCCAGTTAGTAATAAAGGAGGAAAAAAATAATTTCATCCATAATATGTGAAGGCATTTGTGCTGATAGACATCTCCTTTGTGCATTATATATACTTTTCTTTATTCAAATTATAAAGTGAAAGGTCAAGTGAAATAGTCTAGAGCTAAAAACATAAAATTAAAATTCAATTGAAATGCAGGTTAAAAAATTGTTATAGAGAAAATTTTTGTATAAAAGTAAATGTATAGCAAGAATAAAAGAAAAACTCATTCATTTTAGAAATATTTATTACTTAAACCCAATTAAATTCTCTTTTTGAGTGTTTTCATGCTGCTTTCAAAGCCTTACTTTTTTAAGTTTTATCCATCAAAAAGTATAACTACTTCCTAACTTGTTTTTACTGAGATTGACTTGAGCTTTTTTTCCTTCGCATTCCTATGTCCTTTAGCTTCAGTCAGGAAATTTTTGGCTCATCTCTAGGCAAGGAATGAATGTAAAGCAATATATTTTTAATAAGCACTTTGTACTTTGTGGATTACTATAAGTGTTTTTCATTGTTATAATAGTATTTTTTTCTCAGTAGTGTGGGTCGTAAACACCTTGAGGCATCTTTCTGATATATTTCAATTCATTTATGTTAATATATTCAATTAGTAGTTTTTTTGTTTTTTTTTTGTCAGCTGAGAATAACGAGACACAGACAATAGGAATTTGTCAATTCTAGAGCAAAATTTCATTACACCAAAATTCTAGCTCAGACTTTATAGATACAACACTCTGAGAGAGAGGGACAGAGAGAGAAATGGGGATTGGGGGGTAGTGTGCATATACACATGTGCACATAAGAAAGGTTTGAAAGATATTTCTGCTAGATATAAGATTTTTGGTTGACAGTTTTTTCTTTCAGTACTTTGGATGTGTTATCCCACAGCCTTTTGGCCTCCATTGTTTCCGATGGGAAGTCAGCAGCGTATGACACTTACGTATGTGAGTGAGTTGAGGTGAAGGGGATTGGGGCCCAGAGCACTCTATGAGTAGCAGCTGGGTAGGAGAAAGGAGCCCAGATCTCAGCTGTGCTTGCCTGAAATAGAGCTGTACCACAGCTGGAGTGGATGAGAAATTCTGGTGACCTGTACCTCCTGAACAGAAACCATGACCCTAGACTGAGAGCTAGGCTGAGAGGAGGGAGCACTATCTTTTTGGCTATACCTGCCTAGAGTAGATATTCTGTCACATTGAACTGGGAGAGGGCTGTTGGAGAAAAACAGGTTATGATTAAAATACCACAGACCTACTGTTCTTACCAAGATTTAGTTGATTTTCTTGAATAAATGTTTCTCCATTTAAATGTTATTAGGACAATTTTCAGAAAATTTTATTGTTTTCTTTTTTTGTAGTTTTCACCATTAATGGTTGTTTCTATAAAGAAGGAGTCTGCTGGGCTCCTCACATTGTTATTTTTGGAATGACCTCCAACCACTGCCACCACCTAGATAGTTTTAACACCCAAAGTAAAATATCTGGGGGCCAAATAACCTAGAGTTATTCTCAGCTTTGTTTCCCACTATGTGATCCAGAAAAGTGGAGGAGCCTGGTCTGTTGAGAGAGATAAAAATAGAGCACATGTTCAAAAATGTGACTTGATGAAGTTTTTTTCTGAGGTGTAATCATATTGGTTGCTCATTGGTGTCATGAATCACCTCGGTATCCTTAATATTCCTATTTTTGTTTTTCTTAGTGAGAGAGAGAGAGAGACAGACAGACAGGAAGGGAGAGAGATGAGAAGCATCAATTCTTCATTGTGGCATCTTAGTTGTTCATTGACTGCTTTCTCATATGTGCCTTTTCCCCTGGGAGCTCCAGCTGAACCAGTGATCCCTTGCTCAAGCCAGCGACCTTGGGCTTTAAGTCATGGACCTTTGGGCTCAAGCCACTGACTATGGGGTTTTCCCATGCTCAAGTTGGATGAGCCCATGCTCAAGCTTGGATGAGCCTGCACTCAAGCTGGTGATCTCAGGGTTTTGAACCTGGGTCCTCAGCATCCCAGGATAATGCTCTATCCACTGTGCCACTTTCTAGTCAGGCTAATATTCCTTTTTTAAAAGCTGATTCAATTTGGATTTTGCTGCTAGTAATCAAGAGTCAGTTAAGTTTGTTGGTACTTATAAACAACATATTTCAAAGTATTTTTCTCAGAACACTTATCCATTGGCTAATTTCTTTTTTAAAAAGAGGGATGAGGTTCCATGATTAAATCTGGGGAAGTGCTTAGTCTTTATCCCCTTTGAGATTCACAGTGAATGTTAGCATACTACTATAAATTTCTAAGAATGTATGTGGTTTTTGTTTTAAAATAAATACTTTTCCTAATGTATATTGGGTTATTTTATATCTATATGTAGAACACATACTATAAAAGTTACAATCTTAGCCATTTTTCGGTGTACAGTACAGTGGTGTTAACTATAAGTACCTTGTACAACAGATTTCTAGACTTTTCATCTTGCAAAACTAAAACGCTATACCCATTAAACAACAACTCCTTTTAGTCTTGTATATATTTTTGCTTACAGCACCTCAGTCCTGTTGAGAATGAGAGTAGATATAAGAGTAAATGAGTGAAATAAAATTGTTTAGAGTAATATTTTTAAGTCAATGTAAGTATTTCTAGAGAATAATTCTAATATGACTAAAAATTTTTACTTATCTTTTTTGTTTGTAGGTTTTGTCAGGTTTTTAGAAGGCTATTATATTGTGTTAATAACTAAAAGGAGGAAGATGGCAGATATTGGAGGTCATGCAATCTATAAGATTGAAGATACAAATATGATCTATATACCCAATGATTCTGTACGAATTTCTCATCCTGATGAAGCTAGGTATGTGCTGATGGTAACTACTATTTTTTTTAAATGCGGTTAATCAATTAGAAAACAAAATACAGTCAAAAGATTATAAATGTTATGTTAAAATATAAAATATTGACTCAGAATTCTATAGCATTTGTTCAAGGGCTATTAAAAACTTCCATGATAGCAACTGGTTTAGGTGAGGATTAGCAGTGGCTGCTGAAACCATTAGGTGTGAGGTTATTATTGAGATGCAGAATATTCATTCAGTCTCAGTATATACTGTATGAATCTATTATCTACAAATGCAAACATACTTAACCAAATGATCAAACTCAGCATCACCAGTGATGAAACAAAACCGGTATTATTTGCCTCGTAATGTAAAATAATGGAGAAGGATACAGATTACCTGTGTAGTTTTCCTGCTTAAAATACTCCACTTGAATCTAAGCATAAGGATATCATCAGACAAATTCATTGTGTGGGACATTTTGTAGGACAGTTGGTTCAGGCTCTTCAAAAGTGTCAATGGCATCAAAGACAGAAAAAGCCAGACTGTTCTAAAATTTAGAACAAACATGGCAGTCAAATGCAACACTTGAATTTCTTTTGAATTCTTGATTAAAATGTGTGCATGCATGCGTGTGCCTGTGCACACAGAGCCATTAAGGACTCTATTGGGATAGTTTGTATATGGATTATAGACTGGGTAAAATTGAATCAATATTAAAGTTTAGAAGATCGCTTTTGTTCATAATAGATATATGCTAAAATATTTAGGAGTGAGGTGTCATTATGTTGCCACTTACTAAAAATGATTTAGAAAAATAAAATGTATATTTAAAGAGTGAATGTATATGTGTATATTTAAGGAGAGAGATTTAATTAACAGTAAAGGTGAAGGTCATACTGGTGTTCATTGTACTGTTTCTTTCCCCAAATTTTTTTGAAATCTTCAAAATGTTTGGGGAGCCTGACCTGTGGAGGCACAGTGGATAGAGCTTTGACCTGGAACACTGAGGTTGCTAGTTCGAAACCCTGGGCTTGCCCGGTCAAGGCACTAATGGTTGTTGATGCTTCCTGCTCCTACCCCTTTCTCTCTTTCTCTCTCTCTTCTCTCTAAAATGAATAAATAAAATCTTAAAAAGAAGAAAAAGAAAAATGTTAGGGCAGAAATCAGTGGAGCTTTGATAATGTGGGAAAAGGCTATTACTAGTTTAATAGAGAAAAGAATACAATTAATATATTTTAATAAGTATATTTACATTATCATAAATATAATGTAAAGGTTAAATGGAACAAAGTTAGCCATGCTTATAAGTTTTTAGAGAAGGTAACAGTAAATTTTAATTATACCTGTACTTTTATAGTGTTGTTCTAGATGCATAAACCAAAATTTAAAGGTGGTCTGGCTTCCTTCCTTCCTTCCTTCCTCCCTCCCTCCCTCCCTCCCTCCCTCCCTCCCTCCCTCCCTTCCTCACTTTCTCTCTCTCTCTCTCCCTCCCTCCCTCCCTCCCTCCCTTCCTTCCCTTTCCTTTCCTTTCCTTTCCTTATTTTCTTTTTTATAGAGGAGAGAGAGAGAGAGAGAAGGGGGGAGGAGCAGGAAGCATCAACTCCCATATATGCCTTGACCAGGCAAGCCCAGGGTTTCAAACCAGCAACCTCAGCATTCCAGGTTGACGCTTTATTAAAGGTGGTGTGGCTTTCTAAAAGACCCTTTTAGATAATAGTTTTCTGAACTCTTATGACATTGCCTTTGATGATATTTGGAAGTGAGATTGTTCAAAAATAAATTGTTTCAGATAAAGATAAGTAGAATTTACCAGATAACAGGGGTCTTTGTCTTACACTAACTGAAAAAAAAATGATATCCCAAATAACTTATAGGCAGGCATAAGATATTGATTAAAAGTGAATCAGACAGATCAGCACAATGCTTTCAAGGAATAGGAAAAATTGAAGAGGTTTATATTATTTATAAATCCACCTTTATGATTCTTTTTCTTTATTTTTATTTATTTATTTTTAAATGTTTGGTTTTTATTAATTTGAGAAGAAGAGGAAGGAAGGGAGAGAGGGAGAGAGAGGAACATCAAGCTGTTCCTTTATGTGCCCTGACCAGAAACTGAACTGGCAACCTCTGTGCTTTGGGATGATGCTCCAACCAACCGAACTATCCGGCCAGGGAGCACCTTTATGATTCTTTAACTAAGATCAGTAACACAAATTATATTGTCCTATTTAGTGATTTGACTATCTTTTTTTTTTTACAGAGACAGAGCTAGAGTCAGAGAGAGGGATAGATAGGGACAGACAGACAGGAACAGAGAGAGATGAGAAGCATCAATCATTAGTTTTTCATTGCAACACCTTAGTTGATCATTGATTGCTTTCTCATATGTGCCTTGACCGTGGGGCTATAGCAGACCAAGTAACCCCTTGCTCAAGCCAGTGACCTTGGGTCCAAGCTGGTGAGCCTTGCTCAAACCAGATGAGCCTGCGCTCAAGCTGGCAACCTCGGGGTCTCAAACGTGGGTCCTTTGCATCCCAGTCCGACACTCTATCCACTGCGCCACCGCCTGCTCAGGCTGATTTGACTATCTTTAAAGGGTAAAATTATCTTATGATTAATACTGTATAGCAAATAGGTGTCCAGATTGAGATACAATTATATTAATAGCCTGTTATAGATAGACTGAAGTACTATTACTAGATAGGTAAGACTTTTAACATACTTATAAAACTATATAATCAAATAATGTGTTTTAGTTCAAATAGTTGGTTAAATATTAGAAAGTAAAGTACAGTGCTATTAATACATATTATCAAGTATAGGTTATCTCTGTAATGCATGGCTGTGTCAATATTAGAAAATTTGCTAGAACAATTTACCACATTAAAATTAAAATGGGAAATTTATAATTATCTTAATACTTATAGAAACTAAATTTGACAAATTCAGTACCCTTTGGTGATCAAGAGTCTTTAAAAAGTTGAAATGAATATGAAAAAATGTTGACATTTATTAATCGTGGATGGTAGATACGAGGATATTTTGTTCTATATGTATTTTTCAGTTGAAAACACTTTCCAACTTAAAATTATGGTGAGTCACAATTATTTTAGTTATTTCTAAAACATTTACTCTTCCTGTCTTTAATCTCAAAGGATTTACAAAGCACATTATGAAAACAAGAACAGTATTTATGTCTGCCATGCCCTAAGTGCCCCTGTGTAAATGTGTGGCATAATCAGTGATGACGAAATGGTTAACTATAAGGTTAAGGCTCTCTGAAGAGATAATCACCGTTAGAAATTGCATCAGATGGAATTTTTAATCCAGTTATGGACTGAATGTTTCAGATTTAATGAGCATATACACAAACATAAATGTACTTTGACTATATATTAAGTTGTGAAAAAATAATAGTAATATGCTTTTTTTTCAGGTATCTACGAATATTTCAAAATGTGGACCTATCTAGCAATTTTTATTTCAGGTAAGTTTGAACTTAGGTTTTCTCCTATCAGCCACTTAAATGTTTATATTCTTTCGAGGAGATAAAAACAGAATTTTAAAAAAAGAATCCTCTATTCTTTGTTTTTTTAACGGCCAAATTATTTTATCTAAGAACATAATAATTCAGATATTTCCTTCTTTTCAAAATTTGTCCATTTGAATGGACAAATTAAAGGGTAATTATTCTTGCTATTAAAATTATTATGTTTTAGATGAGATTTTAATGAAATATCCTTATTTATTAATTCTGAATTGTAAAAATGAAATTTTCATTCAATCTCTAATAGAGTTGTAACAATTTCATAGTTTAATTTTCAGTTACCAATTTAGCATAATTGGGCAAAAATAAATCTAAAATAGAGCTATTGTAACACCAATGTATTGCGTTATAAATGAATAGTTTTCCTGGAAAGGAATGTAGCATTAAGAATATATGAAAATGTGTTCTAAGGAAATAAATCAGGAGAGGAAATTTTAATTCTTATTTGTAGACATTTGTAGTTTCTATTTTGCATAGCCTGAATAGGCAAACCAGCCAACACAAGAACAACCCAAATATTGATAATTGAACAACAGGCAAGTATATTATCGAGCATCATGATGGAGTGTTATACCACCACTGATGTGACCAATATGTAGGCCTAGTAGTAGATACAGTTGTTGTGCTAAATGGAAAGTTTTATCAGCTATACTGTCTAAACTAAAAAGTAGAACAGAAAATAGCATAAACCAATAAGGACTTGAATCACGGGGTCTAAAAGAAGACCTTGAGTGTTGTAGCTTTTGGTGTTACATACTGCTGGGGGACTTTATATTATTTTAAATTTATTTTTAAATTGTTAATATAATTAACCATTTACTTCTCTATGAAATAAATAAAAACCTGTGTACTATGTAGAGAGGTGTTTGTCTTTATTGATATAAAACTCTGAAGGAAGTTATTATTGTTATTTTATTAATTTTAATGTGGTGACATTAATTAATTAGGGTACATAGGTTCAGAGAAAACATCTCCAGGTTATTTTGACATTTGATTATGTTGCATGCCCATCACCCAAAGTCATATAATCTTCCATCACCTTCTATCTGGTTTTCTTTGTGCCCCTCCTCTCCCCGCAACCCCTCTCTTCCCCTCCCCATCCCCAGTAACCACCACACTCTTTTCCGTGTCTCTGAGTCTCATTTTTATGTCCCACCTGTGTATGGAATCATATAGTTCTTAGTTTTTTCTGATTTACTTATTTCACTCAGTATAATGTCCATCCATGTTGTTGTAAATGATCAGATGTCATCATTTCTTATGGCTGAGTAGTATTCCAAAGTATATATGTACCACATCTTTTTTATCCAGTCATCTATTGAAGGGCTTTTTGGTTGTTTCCATGTCTTGGCCACTGTGAACAATGCTGCAGTGAACATGGGGCTGCATGTGTCTTTACGTACCAGTGTTTTTTGAGTTATGGGGGAATATTCCCAGTAGAGGGATTGCTGGGTCATATGGTAGTTCTATTTTTAATTTTTTGAGGAACCACCATACTTTCTTCCATAGTGGTTGTACTACTTTATATTCCCACCAACAGTGGATGAGGGTTCCTTTTTCTCCACAGCCTCTCTAACACTTGTTATTACCTGTCTTGTTGATAGTAGCTAATCTAACAGGTGTGAGGTGGTATCTCATTGGAGTTTTGATTTGCATTTCTCTAATAGCTAATGAAGATGAGTATGCTTTTATATATCTGTTGGCCATTTGTATTTCTTCCTGGGAGAAGTGTCTGTTCATGTCCTCTTCCCATTTTTTTTTGTTGGATTGTTTGCTTGTTTGTTGTTGAGTTCTATGAGTTCTTTGTATATTTTGGATATTAGGACCATATCTGTGCTGTTGTTTGAAAATATCACCTCCCATTTAGTTGGCTGTCTGTTTGTTTTATTGTCAGTTTCTTTTGCTGTGCCAAAGCTTTTTAGTCTGATGTAGTGCCATTCATTTATCTTTGCCTTCACTTCCTTTGCCTTTGGAGACAAAATTCGTAAAGTGCTCTTTGTAACCAAGGTCCATGAGTTTAGTACTATGTTTTCTTCTATGTAATTTATTGTTTAAGGTCTTATATTTAGGTCTTTGATCCATTTTGAATTAATTTTAGTACAAGGGGACAAACTGTAGTCAAGTTTCATTCTTTTGCATGTGGCTTTCCAGTTTTCCCAGCACCATTTGTTGAAGAGGCTTTCTTTTCTCCATTGTGTGTTGTTGGCCCCTTTATCAAAAATTATTTGACCATATACATGTGGTTTTATTTCTGGGCTTTTTATTCTGTTCCAATGGTCTGAGTGTCTATTTTTCTGCCAATACCATGCTGTTTTGATTATTGTGGCTCTATAATGTAATTTGAGGTCAGGTATTGTAATGCCCCCAGCTTCATTCTTTTTCCTTAGGATTGCTCTGGCTATCTGGGGTTTTTTATAGTTCCATATAAACCTGATGATTTTTTGTTCAATTTTTTAAAAAAGTGACATTGGAATTTTGATGGGAATTGCATTAAATTTGTATATCGCTTTGTGTAATATAGTCATTTTGACTATATTTATTCTTCCTATCCAAGAACAAGGAATGTTTTTTCATTGCATTATATCTTTTTTGATTTCCCTTAACAATGCTTTGTAGTTTTCATTGTATACATTCTTTACATTCTTTGTTATGTTTATTCCTAGGTATTTTTTTGTTGTTGTTGTTGCAACCATGAAGGGGATTGTTTTTCTGAGCTCGTCTTCTGATGTTTCATTGTTGGCATATAGGAAGGCAATAAACTTTTGTATATTAATTTTGTATCCTACAACCTTACTGTATTGGTTTATTGTTTCTAGTAGTCTTTTTGTGGAGTCTTTGGGGTTTTCGATGTACAGGATCATATCATCTGCAAAAAGTGAAACCTTTAGGAAGTTAATTATTTTAACAGTAGTACTGTGTAGTGAAGAGTTCTGAAAGAAATAATTTTCACCTCCACAAATGCTTATTGAGTGTATATTCACATTGTTTTTGTCTCACCCATCTGCTTTCAGTCATTGTTGCTTAATTTTATGTTTACAGCACCTGTAAGTTATTACTGAAGCTTGGTGGTACTGTTAGAGATGGTCTGCTCTTACTTCATGTTTTTCAAGTTTGTCTGCATCCCCATTTTGACTTCTGATCAAGTCATTTCATAAGTAAAAATATCTAGGTTAAAGATTTTGTGTCTCAGAAGTAGGCTGTAAGAAACACTACTACATTCTTAAGATTTAGCTAGAATAAAGCAATTGTTTTTAATAGGAAGAATTGATTGATACAAGTAAAAAAATAAACAACTTTTTCCACCCTCCAGCTTTATTGAGATATTACTAACATGCAACATATGTGAGTTTAAAGTGTACAGCGTGGTGATTGCATACATGAATATATTGCAAAATGATTACCACAATAAGGTTAGTTAACACTTATTACCCTTTACATAATTTTGATATATTTTGTGTGTGTGGTAACATTTAAGATTACTCTCTTAACAAATTTCAAGTATGTAATTCAGTTACCATGCTGTGCATTAGATTCCCAGATCTTATTTATCTTATAGCTGGGCATTTTATACCCTTTGACCAACATCTCCCATTCCTACCCCTGACAACTACAATTAATCTACCATCTGAGTTTGGGTTTTTTAGATTCCACATAAAGTGAGAACATACAGTACTGTATTTGTCTTTGTATGCCTTATTTCATTTAGCATAATGCTGTCGAGATCCATTCATGTTGCTACAAAAGGCAAGATTTCTCCCTTATAACTACATTAATTCATTGTACACACATGCATGTGTGCTTGTGTGTGTGTATCACATATTCTTTATATATTTATTCATTGATGGACTGTTGTTTCCACATCTTGGCTATTGCAAATAATCTTGTAGCATGGAGGTACAGATGTCTCTTTGAGATAGTAATTTCATTTTCTTTATATATATACCCAGAAATGGGATTGCTGGATCATATGGTAGTTCCACTTTTAATTTTCGAGGAACCTCCATACTGTTTTCCATAGTGCCTGCACCAATTTACATTCCCACCAATAATTCAGAGCATTCCCTTAACATTCTCGCCAACATTTGTTTCTTGTCTTTTTTATCGTAGCCATTCTACAGGTGTGTGGTGATATCTCATTATGGTTTTAATTTGCACTTCTCTGACTTGATGTTGAGAATGTTTTCATGAATTTGTTGGTATGTTTTTGTCTATTCAGGTCTGTTCAAATCCTTTGCACATTTTTCCCATTTTTAAATTGGATTGTTTTTTGTTAATGAGTTGTATGAGTTTTTTATATATTTTTTATATTAATCCCTTATCAAATAGATGGTTTTCAGATATTATCTCTCATTCTATGGTTAACTTTTTATTTTGCTGTTTCTTCTGCTCAGAACTTTTTAGTTTAATGTAGTACCACTTACTTATTTTTGCTTTTGTTGCTTGTGCTTTTGATTTAATATCCAAAAAATCTTTGCCAATACCAATGTCTGGAAGCTTTCCCCCTATGTTTCCTTTTAGTAGTTTTATAATTTCAGGTCTTACATTTAAGTCTTTAATCCATTTTGAGTTAATTTTTGTGAGCAGTGTAATCAGGGATCCAATTTTATTTTTCTGTAGGCTGTTATCCATTTTTCCCATTCAGGGAAAAGACTATTCTGTTCCTATTGCATCTTTTTGGTTCCCTTGTCAAATATTAGTTGAGTGTATTCAAGTATGTTTGTTTCTTCTGGGCTCTCAATTCTCTTTTACTGGTCTGTGGGTCTTTTTATGCCAGTATCATAGTGTTTTGAATGTTGTAGCCTTTATATATATATATATATATAGCTTTATAATAAAGTTTAAAATTAGGGAAGTGTGATACCTCCACCCTTTTTCTTCTAAAGATTGCTTTGGCTATTAAGGGTCTTTTGTAGTTCTTTATGAATTTTAGAATTGTTTTTCTATTTTTATGATAAATGTCATTGGAATTTTGATAGGGATTGCATTGAATTTATAGATGTTTTGGAGTAATATGGGCATTTAAACAATGTTAATTCTTCTGTTACATGAAAACAGGATATCTTTCCATTTATTTATGTCTTCAATTTATTTCATCAGTGCCATAATTTTTAATATACAGAGCTTTGAGCTCCTTGGTTAAATTTAGTTATTATATATTTTATATTATATATATGTATATAAAGTATATTTTATATGTATATTCATAAGTATTTTGTTCTTTTTTCTGATATTCTGGTAAATGAGATTGAAAAATTAAGAGTTTTTATCCATGTGATATTAGATGCCAGTAAAATTAATTGCTCTGTCATCAAGCAAATATGGTAACATTGAATTTCACAGATGAAACAAATCAATTTCAACCAAATTACATGAATAAATTAAAGAAGAAACAATAATTGAAATAATGTGTGTTTCCAGACAAAATTGTAACCATCTTAAAATATGACTAAATACTTTACAAATTTGTATAAACCTAAAGAATTCTAGATACCTTCTGAAATTCTGTGCTAAAAAATATATATGGTTAGAGATACTCATAAAAGTGATTAATTATGTGAAATTGGAATTTAAAGGGTTCCTTTTGGCTTAAAGGCCAAATTTTATTAATTTTATTTGTACTGACTATTCAGACTGTTACAATTTCTTGAGTGGCTGTTACTTCCTAAAACATGTTTCATTATAGTGACTTATATTCTTCTTCCTGTTTATTAAAGTCAGTTTTGGTACCACCATTAATAATTATTAGAATTATACTTGTTCATGGTTAAACTGGAATGCAGACCATGCACTTTTGCTGTGGATATTGTAACATCTATAGAACTCCATTCATATATATATGAGAATGTGACAGACACCTTTGCATAAGGCCATGAAGTTAAATTGATTTCAGTGCACAGCAAAAAGTGCACATTGCAAAACAAGGTTACTTTTGTTATATTACGTATTTCTATTCATGCAAATTTCTAACTCAATGATTTTTAAATTTCCAATTATATTTATGATTTACTATGTTTTACAGTCCTTATTTGAATAGCATTGCTTTTAGGTAAAGTAAAAGGTGCTAAGTAATTTAGTTCACAGTTTTTAATTCCATATGGGAGCCAGAATCATGAAATATGTTTTGCTTTTGTAACTCTTATTAAGTTCAGTTCTTTTCTCAGTTACAGCTATGATTTGTCCCACTCACTTCAGTATAATCTCACTGTCTTGCGAATGCCCCTGGAGATGTTAAAGTCAGAAACAACCCAGACTCGCCAGGAGAGTTTTGACATCTTTGAAGATGAAGGATTAATTACACAGGGTGGAAGTGGTAGGTAGTTTTCAGCACATCTACTGTATGTTAATGTGGCCTCCATGAAATGGCATCTCATTAAATTCACTCACATTTCCTTTGTATATCTCCTTCCTTCAGTACTCTTTGTCCTTGTATGAGGTTGTTTCAGATCTGTGAAATTCACCAGTTCATTTTTATAGCGATCATTAATCACCAGGTGATTTTATTTGTGGACCAGCCAGAAAATTGTATGCTGACATTTTGTAGCAACTTTTCATGTACTTTTTGTGGAATACCTTCAGGTCTATACTTCAGTGAAGGTAAAGTCGAGAGTTTTTGTTTTTAAATATTGGAGAATACACACTGCTGCTTTATTTTCTTTCATGGCGACCAGTTCAATATGGGCTGAAATTTAGAAAAAATTACCGTGGATTGTCTATTGTATCCTAGATACAATACAAAGATACATACAAAGTCCCTAATCCTCATAAAAACTGCTCAGTTTTGATGCACATTTAAAGAAATCAAGAGTAAGTAGGAAACTGGGGTCTGAGAATAAGATCACATGACCAGTGGCAAGAGGAGCCAGTGCAGCAGGTCAGAGGCTATTACTTCAGCCCCAACTTGACCCCCTGGTTCGTCATAGGCCTCGCTTCTGTTAAGACCACTGTAGGCCACTGCATGACTGTCATGTGCTAGTTTAGGGTGATGCTGGACTAACTAGTCACACAACAGAATTGGTAGTTTATTCCTACATTTATGAGTTGATCTAGAACTCTAAAGCTAGAGGCATTGCTAAAGTGACTGTTATGAAGGAACTATTTCAAACATAAAGCTAATGCAGTTTAGCTGAATTGGACTTGGCTATGGAAACATAATAAGTCGATGGTATCTGGGGGCCTTGCTCTATGCAGCTTAAGTGATATTGGTGAAAATATGGAGGTGGGAGGTGGAATGGAATGGAAAGTTCCAGAAGGTTTGTCCTTGCAGGACTCTCAAGTAAAGGCTGTGCTCTACTAGCATTTTGCCCAAGGTTCTAATCTACTCTAAGAAGACATAGACTAATAATGAATGCCATTTTTGTCATCGCCCTAAACTCTTGTTGAATAGATTGAGTGTTACTTGAGCTAAGATCTAACCCAGAACAACCTCCGTACTCCAGAACTTCTGGATCACATAAATTTGTCCTGATTCAGATACATGAATTATAACCTATACTACTAGAGACAGGTGGAGAGTAAGATAATGTTTGCTTGGCATCATTTCTTCTAAATATCACCTTTAGTAATAGAAAAGCTAAGAGCAGTACTAAATTTGCACTACATGTCATCCTAAATAAAAATCTGAATATCTGTTCTGAGATCTGAATTAAGCCTCTGAAGCCACTTAAGTTTTTACTATCTCTAGAGCAATTCTACTTGATAGATATGAATAACAATGTATTAGGTTTTTATAGCTGCTGTAACATTACCACAAACTTAATGGCTTAAAACTATACAAATTTATTATCTTTTAGAAGTCAGAAGTTCAAGATAATTCTCAGTGGACTAAAATTTGGGTGTTGGCAGGGTTGTATTACTTTCTTGAAAACTTCCATCTTCCAGAGGCTGCCTGCACTTTCTGGCTCACGGTTCCATCCATCATCAAAACCATCAGTGGGCAGCCAAGATTTTGTTTATATTGCATTGCTATGACATTCCTGTTTTCTTCTTTAATTTATAAGGACTGATTACATTGGACCTAGTTGGATAATCCAAAATAATCTCCCCATCTCAAGGTTATCTGATTAGCAACATAATTCCATCTTCAACTTTAATTCCTCCTTGCCATATAATGTAACATATTCACAGGTTCCGGTGATTAGGAAACAGACATGGGGGGCATTATTTTCCTACCACACGGGGGAAACTGACAGGAAACAGAGTGAAGGTTGAAGATAAAGGAGTAGGTAGAAAAGGAAAATAATATATATTTTAAAAGTCTCTGCGGCCTCAAGTAGTGGATTGATCACTGATTATTTTATTTAATCTGAGTAGTATCTCTGAGGTGAATAGTAATTGTATCATCATTTTATAGTTTGGTGAATTGAGGTTCAGAGATGTTAAGTAACTTGCCAAAGGTCACAGAGCTGGTAAGTGGCAAAGACAGGACTGCAATCCATGTCTATATTATATATGCTCTGTGTAACGCATTGAAAGGTCAGAGAAGATTTAGCTTTTTATGAATTAAAACAACTGTATTTGTCGTATGTAGAGTATAAACACTTTGGCATATTATTTTGAAAAGAAAAATACTATTGATAGCCTGCTATCCAGAACTGTTAAAATCTTTGTAACCATTATCTTATAAATAATACTTATTTCTTATTTTGTACTTCATATAACTTTTGTAAAAGGTGTTGTTCAGTAAATATATCTAGTAGGTATGCTGAAATTGTTTGTTGAAATTAATTTGTTCATATAGAAAAAGCGTGATATTATAACTACCACTATGAAAATATCACTAAGGCACCAGGCTTGTTCTTAAGTACTTTATGTGCATGGACAACTTATTTCATCTTTACAATGACAACGTGAGATGGGACAAGTGAGGAAACAGGGCACCAAGGTAGGAAGTAACATTCTTGGTCACCCCTGTCACGCTGCTGATGAAAGGCAGAGCCAGGGCTTGGATGCAGGCCCTCTGGCCCCAGAGCGGTGCTCCCAGATGCTGCTCTATGCTGCCTCTCAGTCTTGTCCATGGGTTTATCATGTGTCTTTAATGTCCCTGTCATTTTCTCTTAGGTTAAAAACTCTCATAAATCAGAAAATGTGTTTATTCTTTGATTTTGTATAGTATCAGCACAGTGTTTCAGGCGATGGTATGAATATATCCACTGACAATAGCAATGCAATTAAAGCAGATAATCTTATTTTGAAGTTAAAAACAGAAGCTTGAGGTCTTAAAAATGAATTGAATGTTACCCAATTTCCTTATCTTCCTAATACCAACTTTTATTTTTCAGGTGTATTTGGGATTTGTAGTAAGCCTTATATGAAGTATGTGTGGAATGGTGAACTTCTGGATATAATTAAAAACACTGTGCATCGTGACTGGCTACTGTATATTATTCATGGGTTCTGTGGGCAGTCAAGTATCCTTTTTTAAAAAAATTAAGATATGTATTATTAAACTTATACTGTTCCAATTTGTAGAAAGCTATTTATGAATTGTAAGATTATAGTTATCACACTATGTACCCAATAAGAATACTTACCCATGATTCCATGTACTGAAAATACAAAGAGAACTACGAATCACTTGAGAAAATCTATTACATAAACAGAAAGATAAAAAAGGAAGAAAACACTATGTGAATCCTAAATTATATAGGTGATGAGCATCATTCTTACCTGAGAAAGGGAGCAGAGTCACTGATAGGTGAGGAGGGTGGGGCAGGCTCATAGGAAAAGTTGAACTTGGCCTGGGCCCTAAACAGAGGAGAGGGAGTAGGAGGGGGAAGGATAGAGAGAGGGAGAGGGAGAGGAAGAGGGGGAGGGGGAGGGGGAGGGAGGTCTTAGCAGTGAGCAGGGTGTGAGAACATGGGTAGGCAATACCATGAGTTCAGAGGTGGAAAAGTTTATGGGCATGTTCTTGTGGCTTGTATTTTTAACACCTGGGAGGCACAATGTAGTGGGAAGGAATGTGGGAGGGGGAGTCAGATTGCCAGTCATGAGTTGCTTTGGTGGTCAAACTAAGGACTTTGGGTTTGGTGCTAGACCTTTTGAAAGTTTATTTTTTTACGAAGCTGATGTGCAAAGTAGTATTTAGGAAGCTTGATTTGACAGCCATTTTCAAACTAGATTAAGTGAAATGAGACTTGAACAAGGGACATGAGTTAGGAAAAAGTTGCAGTGGTTCAGGCATAGCATAACGAAGGCCAGGACTGGGAAGGAGTATCAGATTAAATAGAGGTAGCCTTTGGTTAAACTGATGAGTTCAATTTTATAATTTTTCCCTTTCATTTAATTTCTAGCTATGTTGAAACCTTTCAAGAAGGTGCTATTATGAATTTAGAAAGGCAAGCATATACTTTCCAGAAGGGGTGTTAAAGTGTTTCCTGTCCCTTTTTGAGATCAGAGGCCTTTGTGCACCTAGCATGTTGTCCAGGTGACATTTTTCCTTGTGTATTAGATTTTTTAAGACCATGAAAACTTTAAATGAGTAGTTGTTTTGAAATTACTAAGTGGGTGGGCGTAATTAACCAATCATGTTTTATTGCACCAGGACATTTGGGAGGAATGGGATCAGGGTACAGCAAGAGAGGCTAGTCTTGAAGAGGGCCCGTGCTGCCTTCTCTGTGGCAGATGAGGTAAAGGAGAAGCTAGGTGAAGACGCAGGAATTTTGAAATGAAGATTAGTGAGATTTTATGTGCTACACTTGAAAATCAGGTCCATTGCTTTATAATAATTCTCAACCATTGAGTGGTATTATCTGCTTGATCATTCACTAAATAATGAGATTTGACCCTGAATTACTTTTTCTGTTTTAACAAGTCAAATCTACATGGAAAGAACACGGGGTTTTCACTGCCAAGGACAAAAACAATGTGCTCCAGTTGCTAGAGGCGGTTTCTAAATGGGAGTTCTAAACTGTTTTGTATTGCCAAGAGCTAATTCAGGGCCTGGCATATGTTAAGCACAATAAATGTTTGCTTTTTTAAAGTAGCAAATAGCACCATAGGTTATAATTTCAAAGTTCATTAGTTAAATGATGAATCTGGTCTCCTAGTTATTAAGCATTTAATGAATTCTGGAAGTCTGCATGATGATAAAAGTAATTACTATTTATTAAACATTTACTACCAGCCAGACACTACTTTTATACACATTACCTAACCTAGCCCTTCCAACCTAATAAAATTAGTTTCTTTAATAGTACTTATAGCATTTTTATGGCATTTTACAGAAAACAAAACTAAGGCTTAGAAAGTTTAATGAGGTGATAACAATAGGCTGTATGTCGGTCAAATAGTTCACAGTGTTCAAGTTTTGCAGTTAGGTGACAAATTCGGATTGCTTTTATACTCACTCCATTCCTCAGTATTATATATTTCTTCATAGTGCAGATAAGCTGTTGGGTGACATATGCTCTCTGTGAGGTGGGTAATCTCTGAAGATGGTGGGAAGATTAGTTATACTAGTTTATATCCATTAGTTAGCTATAAGGACAGACCAGGTCTCCCTGGCCCAGTATCCACATACCTGGTTATCATTTCCTCGGAAATTCTTAGAAACCACTCCTTAGGGAGGTCTGTTTTACCTTAAATACTGCACAATTCAGAAGAGCAGTTGGACCCAATGCTGTTCATTCTCAGGTAGAGTGTTTTGGTCTTCTGTAACCCACTCAACAAGATGTACTTAAATGTATATTTAAGGTATAATGGTTCTTTTGGGTTGATATGACAGTCATGAATGCTAAACAACTTTAACTTGATTTCTAAGAGCTGTTGATCTATGGACGACCAGTGTATGTCACTTTAATAGCTAGAAGATCCAGTAAGTTTGCGGGGACCCGTTTTCTCAAGAGGGGTGCAAACTGTGAGGTAAGATGGAAAACACACCAGTGCTGCTGTCATTTTAACCTCTTATATCAGCTTGCTGACAAGTGAAGTGAAGTAGAATTTCACAAAGTGGAATGTCTTACTTTTAGATATTATCAAGAGAATAATTACCAGAGTATATGAAATTTGTGAGAAATAGGACTAATACACAGATATTCTGAAGAATCAGCTATGTTAGAATGAGTTATGCAATGCCTTAGGGCAGTGGTTCTCAAGGTGTGCTCCAGAACACACTGGTGCGCCCTATGGTATTCCAGAGAAATATGTGCCTGTTGGGGACCAAAAAGCCAACTGGGTTTTAGGACTTTAGAGTTTTGGGGGACAGAGGTGTGGGGACTTGGCTGTAAGCTGACAGTCTATCTGCCCAACCCCCTACCTCACTTGCCTGATTAGGTTGCAAAAGGCTGTTAAGCTGTGGTGCTGCATTGTTTACACTACCCCCCATGTTCTCCGGAAAGATTGGAGGTATATTTCTTCTATCCTTTGTTTGGTGTAAAGTTAAGATGATATGTATGGTGGGGGTTTTCTGCACTGAACACAATTTCTTAATTAAAAAGAGGAATTCTTCAATGTATTGATAAGGAAATGAGTTTGCCTTTCAAATATATGCCCAAACATTGAAGAAATCACTAGAACACATCAGGTTCATGTTTCTCATAAACACAAGAATGAAAAAACTTAACACATTTGCACCAGGACCAGCCGAATTTACTAAATCTTACTAAGAATGTATCTATATGTATATAAAAAGATAAGTTTTTGTCATTTTTTATTTTTTAACCCCACTTTTTTATGAATTATAAAAAGCATAACTCAAAAAATATAACAAAAATGTTTTAATGTCAGAATAAATTTAATTTTATCATTTATTTTGTTTAATTACTATAAAAGCACACTTGGACTTGATATTTTTTCTTTAATATTTTTTTATATATATATTTTATTATTATTAATTCTAATAGGGTGACACCAATAAATCAGGGTACATATGTACAATGAAAACATCTCCAGGTTATCTTATCATTCAATTGTGTTGCATACCTGTCACCAAAAGTCAAATTGTCCTCTGTCACCTTCTATCTGGTTTTCCCTGTGTCCCTCCCCTCCTCCCTATCCCACTCTTCCCTCCCTGCCCACATCCCGTAACCACCACTCTCTTGTCCATGTCTCATATTCTCACTTTTATGTCCCACCTATGTATGAAATCATGCTTTTCTCAGTTTTTCTTTTTTTGATTTACTTAATTCACTCCGTATAATGTTATCAAGGTACATCCATTTTGTTATAAATGATCCGATGTCATCATTTCTTATGGCTGAGTAGTATTCCATAGTATATATATATGTACCATAGCTTTTTAATCCACTTGCCTTCTGACGGACACTTGGGCTGGTTCCAGATCTTCGCTATTGTGAACAATGCTGCCACGAACATGGGGGTGCATTTCTTCTTTTCGAACAGTGCTATGGTGTTCTTAGGGTATATTCCTAAAAGTGGGATAGCTGGGTCAAAAGGCAGTTCGATTTTTAATTTTCTGAGGAATCTCCAGACTGTTTTCCACAGTGGCTGCACCAGTCTGCATTCCCACCAGCAGTGCAGAAGGGTTCCCTTTTCTCCACATCCTCGCCAGCACTTATTCTGTGTTGTTTTGCTGATGAGTGCCATTCTGACTGGTGTGAGGTGATATCTCATTGTGGTTTTAATTTGCATTTCTCTAATGATTAGTGATGTTGAGCATTTTTTCATATGCCTATTGGCCATCTGTATGTCCTCTTTGGAGAAATTTCTATTCATTTCTTTTGCCCATTTTTTGATTGGGTTGTTTGTCTTCCTGGTGTTGAGTTTTATAAGTTCTTTATAAATTTTAGTTATTAACCCCTTATCAGATGTGTTGTCGAATATGTTCTCCCATTGTGTGGTTTGTCTTTTTATTCTGTTCTTATTGTCTTTAGCTGTGCAAAAACTTTTTAGTTTGATATAGTCCCATTTGTTTATCTTGCCTTTTATTTCATTTGCCCATGGAGATAAATCGGCAAATATGCTGCTGCTACAGATGTCGGAGAGCTTGCTGCCTATGATTTCTTCTAAGATGCTTATGGTTTCACGGCTTACATTTAAGTCTTTAATCCATTTTGAGTTTGTTTTTGTGAATGGTATAAGTTGATGGTCTAGTTTCATTTTTTTGCAGGTAGATGTCCAATTTTGCCAATACCATTTGTTAAAGAGGCTGTCTTTACTCCATTGTATGTTCTTTCCTCCTTTGTCAAATATCACTTGTCCATAAAGCTGTGGGTTTATTTCTGGGTCCTCTGTTCAGTTCCATTGATCTATGTGCCTGTTCTTATGCGAGTACCAGGCTATCTTGAGTACAATGGCCTTGTAGTAAACCTTGATATCTGGAAGAGTGATACCCCCTGCTTTATTTTTTCTTTTTAAGATTGCTGAGGCTATTCGTGTTCTTTTTTGGTTCCATATAAATTTTTGGAATATGTGTTCTATATCTTTGAAGTATGTCATTGGTATTTTAATTGGTATTGTATTGAATTTATAAATTGCTTTGGGTAATATAGACATTTTAATGATGTTTATTCTTCCTAACCATGAGCACGGTATATGCTTCCACTTGTTTGCAGCTTCCTTGATCTCTTTTATCAATGTTTTATAATTTTCCGAGTACAAGTCCTTAACCTCCTTGGTTAAATTTACTCCTAGGTACTTTATTTTTTTGGCTGCAATAGTAAAGGGGATTGTTTCCTTAATTTCTTTTGCTGAGAGTTCATTGTTGGTATATAGAAATGCCTCTGATTTCTGAGTATTAATTTTATATCCTGCCACCTTGCTGAATTTATTTATAAGGTCCAGTAGTTTTTTGACTGAGACTTTAGGGTTTTCTATATACAATATCATATCATCTGCAAATAGTGACAGTTTTACTTCTTGTTTTCCAATTTGGATGCCTTTTATTTCTTCTTGTCTGATTGCTGTAGCTAGGACTTCCAGAACTATGTTGAATAAGAGTGGTGAAAGTGGGCATCCCTGTCTGGTTCCTGATCTTAAGGGGATTGCTTTTAATTTTTGTCCATTTAGCATGATGTTTGCTGTCGGTTTATCGTAGATGGCCTTTATCATGTTAAGGAATGATCCCTGTATTCCTACTTTACTGAGAGCTTTGAGCATGAATGGGTGCTGGATTTTATCAAATGCCTTTTCTGCATCTATTGAAATTATCATGTGATTTTTGTCCTTCCTTTTGTTTATGTGATGAATCACATTGATTGATTTGCGAATATTGAACCAGCCTTGCCTCTCCAGAATAAATCCCACTTGTATGATTTTTTTCATATATTGCTGTATCCGGCTGGCTAATATTTTTTTTTTTTTTTTAATATTTTGTTGAGAATTTTAGCGTCTACATTCATCAGGGATATAGGCCTATAATTTTCTTTCTTTGTGTTGTCTTTGCCCGGTTTTGGGATCAGAATTATGCTCGCCTCATAAAAGGAGTTTGGAAGTCTTCCTTCCTCTTGAATATTTTGAAATAGCTTGAGGAGGATAGGAGTTAGTTCTTCTTTGAATTTTTGATAGAATTCACTTGTGAAGCCATCAGGCCCAGGACTTTTCTTTTTTGGGAGTCTTTTGATAACTGTTTCGATCTCATTTGTTGTAATTGGTCTGTTTAGGTGTTCTGATTCTTCCAGATTGATTTTTGGAAGGTTATATGATTCAAGAAATTTGTCCATTTCACCAAGATTGTCTAATTTTTTGGCATATAGTTCTTCATAGTATTTTCTTACAATGCTTTGTATTTCTGTTGTGTCCGTTTTTATTTCTCCACTGTCCTTTCTAATTTTATTTATTTGAGTCCTCTCTCTTTTTTTCTTGGTGAGTCTAGTTAAAGGTTCATCAATCTTGTTTTCCTTTTCAAAGAACCAGCTTCTGGTTTCATTCATCCTCTGTATTGTTTCCTTAGCCTCTATGTCATTTATTTCTGCTCTGACCTTTATTGTTTCCTTCCTTCTACTTGTCTTGGGTTTTATTTGTTGTTGTTCTTCTAGTTCTTTTTGATGCAGGATCAGGTTGCTTATTTGAGCTTTTTCTAGCTTTCTTTGATATGCCTGTAGTGCAATAAACTTCCCTCTCAGAACTGCTTTTTCTGTGTCTCATAAATTTTGAGTTGATGTATGCTCATTATCATTTGTTTCTAGAAACTTTTTTATTTCTTCTTTGATCTCATTGTTAATCCATTCATTATTTAATAACATGCTATTTAGTTTCCAAGTGTTTGAGTATTTTTCAGTTTTTCTTTTGTGGTTAATTTCTAGTTTCATGGCATTGTGATCAGAGAAAATGCTTGATATGATTTCAATCTTCTTAAATTTATTGAGACCATTTTTGTGTCCTAACATGTGGTCTATCCTTGAAAACATACCATGAGCGCTTGAGAAGAATGTATATTCTACTGCTTTAGGGTGAAAAGTTCTGACGATATCTATTAAATCAAGTTGATCTAGTGTCTCCTTTAAGTCTGCTGTTTCTTTATTAATTTTCTTTCTTGAGGATCTATCCAGTGTTGTTAGAGGGGTATTGAAATCCCCTACTATGATAGTATTGCTGTTAATCTCGCCCTTTATGTCCATCAAAGTCTGCTTTATGTATGTCGGGGCTCCTATATTTGGTGCCTAGATATTTATAATAGTTATATCTTCCTGTTGAATTGTTCGTTTTATCATTATGTAGTGTCCTTCTTAATCTCTTACTACAGCCTTTGTTTTAAAGTCCATTTTGTCAGATATAAATATTGCTACCCCTGCTTTTTTTTTCATTTCCATTTGCCTGAAACATTTTTTTCCATCCTTTTACCTTCAGTCTATGTGCATCCTTTGTTTTAAGGTGTGTCTCTTGTAGACAGCATATGTATGGGTCCTGTTTCTTTATCCATGCAGCTACCCTATGTCTCTTGATTGGATCATTTAATCCATTTACATTTAATGTTATTATTGATATGTAGTTGTTTATTGCCATTTTATTCTCTAAAGCTGTATTCTTCTTTTGCTCTATTCTTTCCTCCCTTTAAACTGTTCACAAGAGGTTCCTTAATATCTCTTGCAGAATTGGTTTGGTTTTTATGAATTTCTTCAGGCTTTCTTTTTCTGGGAAGCTCTTTATTTCTCCTTCAATTTTAAACATTAGTCTTGCTGGATAAAGTAGTCTTGGTTGTAGGTTCTTGTTCTGCATTACTTTGATTATATTTTGCCATTCCCTTCTGGCCTCAAGTGTTTCTGTTGAGAAGTCCGATGTCATCCTTATGGGGGCTCCTTTGTAGGTACCTAGCAGCTTTTAAAATTTTTTCTTTATCCATCAGCTTTGGTATTTTAACTATGATGTGTCTTGGTGTAGATCTTTTTGGGTTTCTCTTTAATGGAGTTCTGTGTGCTTCTTGTACATGTGGAGTGTTTTCCAGCCTTAATTTAGGAAAGTTTTCTGCTATGATTTGATTGAACAAAGTTTCCATTTACTGTCCTCTCTCCTCTTCTTCAGGCACGCCTATGATGCGAATGTTGTTTCTCTTCAGGTTGTCACATAGCTCTCTTAAAGTTTCCTCACATTTTTGGAGTCTCTTTTCCTTTTTCTTCTCTGCTTCTGTGCCTTTGTTTATTGTGTCCTCTAACTCGCTTATTCGATCCTCAGCGTGATTCATCCTGCTTTTAATTCCTTCCATTGTGGTCTTCAGTTCTGATACTGTATTTGTCATTTCTGTCTGATTCTTTTTTATAATTTCATTTTTAATACTTGTTATCTCTTTATTTAGGTGTTCATAATGACTATCCATTGTTGCTCTAATTGCTTTGAACATCCTAAATATCATTATTCTAAATTCTGCTTCTGGTAGTTTGGTTATATCTGGTTCATTCAGGTCCTTCTCTGGGGATTTCTCTTGATTTATTTGGTTTGCATTCCTCTGCCTGCCCATTTTATCTGTGTATAAGCAAGTTGTGGCCACTGGAGTCCAGTACATGTTGCCTTTGTGTTCTCTAGGTGTGGTCTGTCTGCAGGCCCCCCACCCCCTCTGCCGCTGCCTAGGGTGGTTGGGTATGGGCGTTGCCAGCGCCGGCCCACTGTGGCTTTTGCTGTGATTTCTGCCTCTCCTCCGCAGGAGGGGCTGTCACTCAAGCCACAAGCCTCAGCACCAAGCGTAGAGGTGTGCACCTTTGCTCAGCTGCGGACCCAGCCTATTTCCGGACTTCCGCCCGAACCCGCTGTCAGAGCCTGCTCGCCACAGTTTTGCCGATTGGGCGGGGCTTTTGACGTGCTCTCAGCTGTGAGCCTTTGCCCGTCTGGAGGTTTCGCCCCGCCCTCGACGCCAGGGCCCTTCTGCGCAGGGTCGCAAACCCAGGTTTATTGGGCCGGGCGTGTTTGCTGGCTTCCGTTCAGCTGCGTACTTCTTCTTGTCCCGGACTCTACCCCGCCCCCGCGTTCGGAGCCCGCTCGTGCACATAGGATGGCAATCTGCGGTTTCTCTGGCTGGGCGGGGATAGTAGCATGGGCTCAGCTGCGAGCTTCCACTTGTCTTGGGGTCTACCCCATTCCCGCGCTCGGAGCCCCCTCGTGCACGTATACTGGCAAACCGCGGTTTCTCCGGCCGGGCGGGGCTGGTAGCGTGAGCTCAGCCGCGAGCCTCCGCCCGTCCCTGGTTCTAGCCCGGTTCCCGCGGTCAGGGCCGCCTTGCGCAGGGTTGCAGAGCAGATTTCTGCCCGTTCCTGGCCTCCCGCTTTGTCCCCGTAGGTGGCATTACAGGCGGGCCCGCAGTTTCCGGAGCGCTTTCGCGCATCCCCTCCGACCCTGCTGGGCTAGACCGAGTTCACACCGGCTTGGCTTCTGCCCACGCCGACAGAACCGCGTTTCATCGTCCTGCCGCCCCAAACCCTTCAGCAGCCCTCAGCATAGTAGGAAGGGACCTAATAGTCCACACTGTAGGCCTGGGAGCTCCCTCACTTGTTTCACAGCTCAAAACTGTCCAAACGCCTCTTCTAGGCTCTGGGACTGCAGGCTGGGGCTTGGTTCCTGGAACCCAGGTCCCTCCCTCTCCGCCAAACTTTCCTCCCGCCATGCAGGTCTCTCCGGGCTGCTCTTTGCTCCGGGGAGCTGGGCAGCCCTCTTCGCGTTTTCGCTATTCCTACCAGTCTCAATGTGGCTTCTTCTGTGTTCCTTGGTTGAAGAGTCCACTTACTTTAGTTCAAAGTTGGTTTATCCAGATGATGGTTCTTAAAATTGAGTTATAATCCACTTTGGTTCTGGGAGTTGGAAGTTGGTACGTCCGCCTACTCTGTCGCCATCTTGCTTCCCTTTTTTTTTCTTTAATATTTGACTTAATAATTATAATGTATTTCTCAGAAATTTATATATAGTGTGCCTACAATTATTTGTAGGATTTTAAATGCTCCCTGACTTAAAAAAGTTTGAGAACCACTGCCTTAGGGAATTATTAAATGTCTAATGTTTTGGCAGATGAGCTATTTTTATAATATATGAAGAAATGTACATATTTAGTGTAGAGACTAAAATAGCAAAGCACTTTCACCCAAGGAATAAGTAGAGGGGAGCACTTGTTGAAAGTGCATCCTCCATAAGAAGAATAAGGACAGCAAGGCTTAGGAAATGTTTACCCTTTTCCCTCTCCCTTAGTTTGGCTCAAGGCAGACTCTTTGTTCTTTTCACCATAGGAATAACAACAAAAATTCATTGATTTTGCCATCAGTCATGGAGTCTCTGTTTGCAGTAGACAACTTGAGTCTTAAGTAGATGTGTGATTTAGTTGACAGATTGAATGAGACATTGTTTTTTTGTTTATTGTCAAAACAAAAATTTTAATGATATGAAAGGGGGATGGAATATCCTTCTCCACAGCATAATACCAGCAAATACAAGTAAGCAGGAATGGTAAAATTAGAAAATTACCAATGTACAAACATAAATATAACTGACACACATCAGGGATTATGAAGGGATGGTGACATGTATAGAGAAGATTGTTAGAGAAGAGAATCTTCATATACTCTCAAAGAACCACTCACAAATGAGTAATGGTAGAAAGAAAAAGATGTGTCTTACAATAAACAGACCTGGTAGGTTCCTCCATACCAAAGTAATCAGTGTTAGTATTATGGTGAAGACACTCGGAAAACTAGTTATCCTTGGTCTCATTGGATCCTGGCTAAAAATAGCAACATAGTCCTGAGAATTCTATCCACAATGAAAATAATTGTAACTGGTGCTTTAAAAAAATGAGAAATTTGTAGCTATATTACTTACTTTTGAATGTTTAATGGATAATCTAACAGACATGGTGTTAATGCCTCTAAAATTATTTTTTATCATACCGTTATACACTTCTGTAGATAAAGCCACCTCAGGACGCCCTTTTCTCTTCTGTCCAACAGACATTTTGTGACTCTCAGTCTTGTCCTTTTATTCCTCCTGAGTCTTCAGAATTGAATTTTTATATTTTACTGGTCTTCCTAACTTCCTATATAATGCCATGCAGTTGTTTTTCTTTTCTCTCCCTTTCTGCCATTTGTATCACTTGAGATGTTCTCTAATATTTGTATTATTGGCTATTTAATTTCATTTTTCTAGTCTATTTTCTGCTATTTTTAATTGCCTTCCTTTATTGCATTTTAATGGTTTTCCTTTTCTAGTCTACACAGTAAATATTGATTGATATTTATCTCTTTCAAAACATTCTAAGAACAAGAACTATAATTTAATTGTATACTTGAAATTTTTCATTAAAAATTTCTGATAACATAAAATGTCTTTAAATGTATCTTTTCAGGGTGATGTTGCAAATGAAGTGGAGACTGAACAAATACTCTGTGATGCTTCTGTGATGTCTTTTACTGCAGGGAGTTATTCTTCCTATGTGCAAGTGAGAGGGTCAGTGCCTTTATACTGGTCTCAGGACATTTCAACAATGATGCCTAAACCACCTATTACATGTATGTAGAACAATCTTTTTAATAGTACACATTTAGAGATAATTGACTGTTATCACAGAAATGTCATAAATGCTTAGTTTTGACAAAGTTTTAGTACTGGAAAAAAGATCATTTAAAAGACAATTCTATTCTTTTTATGCAATAACTTTATATATTTTAATTTTGGCTGCTGGTAAGTTATTTATATTTTACTTCAGAAATGTAAAAATCAGTCTGACCAGGCAGTGGCGCAGTGGATAGAGTGTTGGACTGGGATGCTGAAGACCTAGGTTTGAGACCCCGAGCTTGCCAGCTTGAGTGCGGGCCCATCTGGCTTGAGCAAAAGCTCATCAGATTGGAACCAAGGTCGCTGGCCCCAGCAGGGGGTTGCTTGGTCTGCTGAAGGCCCTCGGTCAAGGCACATGTGAGAAAGCAATCAACGAACAACTAAGGTGTCGCAAGGGCAACGAGAAACTAATGATGGATGCTTCTCACCTCTCTCCCTTCCTGTCTGTTTGTCCCTGTCTATCCCTCTCTCTGACTCTCTCTCTGTCCTTGGAAAAAAAAAAAAAGAAAAAGAAATGTAAAAATCATTCAAATTCAATAAATGTGTAAAGAATGAGTATCTTGACAAGCTCTAGAGGAATTTGGGAATGGGACTGCTAGATTAATTGAATTGCATTTCTATAAACATTAAGTAACAAAACAAAACTGTATACTTCTATTCTTGTTTTATACTTTCTATTCTGGTATTATTCATCTTTTTTTTTTCCTCAGTGGATCAGGCAGATCCATTTGCACATGTGGCTGCCCTTCACTTTGACCAGATGCTTCAGAGGTTTGGCTCCCCCATCATCATCTTGAATTTAGTAAAGGTATGATGTGCTCACCTTTTTGCTTATGAAATTCATCACATTGGGCAACCTTGTCCTCGAAACAATTGCTTTACCTTTCCCCAGAGAGACGTGTAGACTTAGCATGCTGTGATGGCTCAGTGTGTCTGAGCTATCTGAGCCACTGTCCTTTGACTTCAGATTCCATATGGCCTCTTCCCTGGGTACCTACCTAGGAGTATCAGTGATGTTTCCAAGGGAAGAGTGTGATGCAGTGTGTCACTCTTCTGATTTCCTTGGGTAGACTAGATATGGGTGAAATTCTGCTTCAGTTTCCAGGACAGCTTGGAGTGGAAGCGTAGAGATCGAACAGCGACAGCCTAGCCTTGAGGCAACTGGTTCCCTTGACAATCCAGAAGATCTCCTGGGAAAGTTAATACACAGTTAACAGGACCTAAAGGCTACATTCAGAAATTGGAGTGCTGTTGTGGCTGAAGAGTGAGGTGGCCAAAGTGGTGGCATGACCTCTTAGTTCTGTGCTTCCTTGTCAGAGTACGCTGTCTGGTCACTGCATCTTGTGTCAGAGGCCTAGGATGGAGGACAGGGAGACAAGATAATAAATTATATCTATATTTGTTGCAACCAAGTGAATTGAAAGAATCTCAGTACAAAGTCACGAGAGTATTTAAAACGAGGGTTTTGTTTTTGGTGCAGCGGTGGCCAACAGCCCAGTAGGGGAGAGGTTGGTTAATAAATATAACTCAGTGTAATCAAAACTCAAGAAATCCTATGTTCATATAGTCCATTGTTTAACAAGTATTTGAAGATTTCCTTTGTGCCAAGGCAATGACAGAGGCGTTCCTGCCTCCGCAGAGCTAACGGTTCGATGGAGGAAACTGTGAAGTAATACAAAGGTCCCAAGACGGGGTCAGTGGTGCTGTGACAGCTCACAGGGCAGAGAGTTCTTCACAGAGGGAGTGATGAGTCAGTGCAGCCTGAAGGAAGAGGCATTAACTAGTTCAGAAAGCCAGAGGATAGTATTCAACTCAGAACAGGGGGTACAGAGGCCCTAAAACAGGAGGGTACGTGGTGTTTTTGAGGAAGAGAAGGCCTGTGTGGCTGGGGCCCAGCAAATGAGGGCAAGGGAGCCTGCTGTGAGATGAGGCTGAAGACAGTTGTGGCAAGCCCACGCAGAACCTTGTGGGATGTGCTAGTGAGTCTCGTCTTTATCCCGAGAGTCATGGAAAACCATTGAAGGTTTTACATGACTGAGAGCATCTTGATCAGATTTATGTTTTGAAAAGATTTTCCTGACCTCCACAGAGAACAAAGGGGTTGGTTCAAGGCTAAAGTCAATTCTAGAAGACCACTGAGGAGGTTATTATGATTATCCAGAAAAGGGGTGATTCTGACTGGTCCTAGGTTGGTGTGTTAGAGATATACACGTGGAGAGAGGAGGTAGACTCAATGAAGGGCAGGATTTAAAGTGAGGGGGAATAAACGTCAGGCTTGGTATTTAGATTTTTGATTTACTCAGGTGGATGGATGGCGATACCATTTGCTGACATAGGGAACAGTGACTCTGTGCGGGAGGATCCTGAGTATGGTTTGGATGTGCTGAGGTTTATGTGTATTTGACCTTTAAAAGGAAATGGAAAATAGGCAAGTTGGAAATGTCTAGGTTGAGACATGTTTTTGCAGTTTGTCTGTGTACAGGTGCTATTTGAGGGCATGAGCTTGGGTGGGATGCCCATGTGAGAGAGCCTTTGGTCCAGTCTTGAGGGCCTCCAGCTCTTAATGTCCAGTTAGAGTGGTCTGAGTCTATAAAGAAATCAAAGAGAAAGCAGACAGAAGTAGGAGGAAAACCAAATGAGTGCTATGTTATGAAAACATATTTCATGATGAAGGAAGGGTCAACAGTGAAAAATGACGGATCAAGGAGGATGAACAGGGAAGAAATGCTCATTGGTGTTAGCAGCACCGTGGACACAGATGGATGCTGACTGAGGTGTAGGAGGAAGGTGAGCAGTGGCAGCAGTGAGGAGACACTTCCCCCACCATCCCCGGGAGTAGTACGTAGAGAAAAATGAAGAGGAGTTTTTATCACTTTTTTAAAAAAAGATTATCATGATGTGTTTAGAAGACTGGAAGGATCTGTCTGAGACCCTTGAAGAGAGGTATAAAGCACAGGAAAGGAAAGGGAGGGCCAATGCCATCAGGTACTGAAGGAAGGAGGAGATCCAGAACCTGGAGGACCTGGGGGGAGGAGTTATGTTAATGATTGCAGAGATTAAGAAGGATGCAGGCTGCATGCACATGCATGAACATGAGTTGAAAAGCGAGGGTTTGGAGGAACATGGCCTGGAAGTGGCCAAGATAAGAGGAGAAGGTGCGAGGAGGGGAAGCCTGGGACAGTGAGGCAGTCAGTTTCCTTTCTTCCTTTGTTACTCTTTGATTTATGTAACTATTGCATCCTACCAGGGATTGGCATTGTAAAGTAAATCATTTGGATAGTAAATACATCATTTTCTAGACTTCTGTTCACATTAATTCAGAAATTTCATTTTCATGTTTCTCTCCTGTCAACTCAGAATAATATAAGCAATGGCTGGATAATCTGTAACCTCAGCCTAGTATTGAATTGTAGCTATAATATACATAATTGAAAAATTAAAGTAGAACAGCTGTAGTAACAAAAACCATGAATACTTTTCTAGTAAATGTACAGAAAATATAATATTGATAGTATAAAATAATTATTGCTAAAGCACTAAATTATAAGGTATTATTAGAATATAAATATTGACCTACATTGTAGATATTTTTCATGTTTTACAGAGTCCTGATGGTTAGAAGCTATAGTTAAATGGAGATTTCGGTCTCTGACATTTGAAATAATTCCCAATGAAATACACAGATTCAAAAAATATCTGATACATGTGATTTTGTTAAATGTTCTTGCCCAGCTTTCTCAAAAGTACATTAAAAAAATATTTAAAGGCCAGTCTATCCTTCCATTGTCATAAAGGTCCTGGCAATAACTAGAGATTAACTAAAAATAGTTCAGAGATTAAGTGGCTATTTTGAGGAACAGAAAGAAAATTTTTGTTGTTTTTGTCACTAGTTCTTTTATTCATAGGATAAAAGAGGATGTTTATTTAGGTCACTTGGAAGATGTCCTTATTAACTTGTGATTAAGGAGTCAAAGAATGTGTGTATGAGTAGGATGATACCAACGGATAGTTACTGTTCAGCCTCCATTTGATATTACTAAATAAAGAAGTACTTCTCTTGATTTCTTTTCTCTTTTACTCTGTGTTGTGAGCTCCCCACTCCCTATCCTGTATACCTCCACTGTGGAAATTTGTGGTGCTGGTTGACAGACATTTTGCCTCCAGTGCCATTGTGGGGGATCCATAGCAAGTCAACCTGGGATCAGGCATAACTGCATCAGAGGTTTTTAGTCTGGGGACCATGACAGCCATTGGGGAAGGGAGGGTTTCTGAAGGGTTTGAAATAATACTCAAAATCACATGTATGAAGTTTTCATTTGGTTGTTAAAGGGGTCTGTGACCCTCAAGAGGTTGCCTAAGCAACCTACTAACACTAATCTGCTGTCAACAGATAACACATCAAGTACCGTAGATTCTTTACATAGAGATGATCAAAGGTTGATTGAATAATCTTTTCTCTCCATCTAAGATATCAGACTTGATATAAGAATTTCACAAAGTGTTTCCCTAGTTGGTTTAAAGTGTTTTGAGAAATCTTCTAGAGATATAATTTAATTTTCTCAGATGTAAAAATAAGCTAAATATGTTTATCCTAAACTGATATAACACTATTTTTAATCAACTCTTCTAATTTCTCTATTTGATTTATTTAGCTGTACAGAATAGATACCCTTTTTTGTTTCCACAGTGGTTATCTAATTAAATTTATGACAACTGAAGAGTAATCACCTTGACTGAAAACAGTGTAGGCCTGTTTGATGCCAGTGGTAGTGCCTCAGTGACCAGTCAATGTCACTGTTGCTGTATTAACTGGGTTTTATTGTTGTTTGTTTCTGAGTGAAAACCTATCAGGACAACAAATGTTAATTTTTATAAATACTACCCATGTTCCAAGTGTTAATTATCATGCTTTTCATGTTTTATCTCATTTAAACCTCACATTAATGCAGTAAAGGAGATGCTATTTGTTAATCCATGTGAGAGATGAAAAGATGGAGGCCTCAGAAAGTTGAAAACCTTGCCCTGGGCCGCATGGCTAGCGAGAGCAGAGCCTGCGTTCGGAGGAAAGGCAGTGTAATGTCTAAGGAGGTGCAGCTGGCAAGGAGGCAGAAAGTAAGGGGCAGTGCCATGAACGCCCCTCAGTTTCAGTTCACTCACCCGTGGTGTAAGGAGGGAGAAGTGTCTGCCTTGGCTACCTCACAGGGTATTTTGTGAGAGTCAAACGTGAAAACACGAAGGCTGCCGAGCTATGCCACGTTGGCGACCATCCGTCCAGAGCCAGTTGATTTATCTGGTCCTTAGCTGGCTGGAGTTGGGGGTTCCCTTCTTCTGGTCCTTGGAGATTCTCACCTGCCAAAGTGGGGTGTGGAGTGTGTAAGCCAAGCCCATGGAGGGTGAGCTGGGTTTCTTGGTGCTACAGGAAGTTCCTACAGGGAGAAATCTGATCTCCTTGAGTTTTTAGCACTCATTATCTGTTGACTTTAATTCAATGAAGTACTTATTTGTTTGCATTTCTATTATTTTAATTTTCATAGGTAGGTTTCATTAGTATACTTAAGACAAGCTTTTTTTTTTGTCTTGTCTTGGCTAAAAATAAACATGTGAAATGTCTGTTTCTCCGATTTAAAGTGATTAGAACACTGAGAATGTTTAATTTTTCGTAAAGGAACGTGAGAAAAGAAAGCATGAGAGAATTCTGAGTGAAGAGCTGGTAGCTGCCGTGACATACCTCAACCAGTTTCTACCTCCTGAACACACTGTTATTTACATTCCTTGGGACATGGCCAAGTACACCAAAAGGTGAGTAGATGTGTATGTCTGGTTGTAGTCTCTTCCTTTTCTTGTGTTTCTTGTGATGTAAGGTAGTAGAAAGCTGATCTCTATGGGAAAGTAAATGTTACTCTTTTAATTTGTTCTAAGAACTAATTGAGGAGGTGTTGAGCGCTTGAATTAATAGACCACGGTTTTTTTGCCCACTTTTTATACCACTTGCAAATGCTCATTGAAGTAGCTAGTCATTTCAGAACATCTCTACTCCACTCCTTTTTCTTAAAGGCATCGTTTCACTTTTTTCTATTTTATTCTCTCTGTTTAATCACTTTCTCTGACACCTCTTTCAGATGCTTTCACCTGAGGATGAACCTGCAGTAACTGCCCCGTGTGCATGTTCATAGTAAATCCAAACTCCTAGGTGTAATGTTAAAGCCCTGTCACCTGGTTGCTTCCAGAATGGAATGACCTTTTTATTCCCAGGGTTGTTCTCTTCCTGAAAAACTGAACTTCCTGCTCTGTTCCCAGTGTGGAAGCCAAGACCCCATTCCCGAGTCTTTGTTCCTGTTCTCCCCCCACCCCGCACCCCTCCCTTCACTTCTCCCCAAGGCGCTTTCTCATATCTTTTACTTGTAACAATCTGATTCAGAACATCTCTGAGGAACTTTCTTTTATTAATCTTGCATTGTCTTTTTAAGTATTTGCTAGGCATCATACAAACAGTAGGTTTATTTTGAGGTCAATGTTACTATATTATTTTTTACTTAACTTGTTATACCTTTTTCTAAATCATTTTATGTAGTTAGATAAGCACACACATTTTCCTGGAGTATAATAAGCCTGATTACAGGTTGGTGCCATTCATATGAATTAATTTTCCAGTGTTTCCTTCACCTGTCACCCGCACTATGTATTGTGCTCTCTTCACAGTCATTTTTTGAATGCATATTGACTTGACTGACTTGACTGTGGAGGAGTGAGAGACTCTGGGAAAAGCTCTTGCTGGGTGCAGTGTGCCAAGCTTAAGGCTTGCCAATAGTTGATATTAAGTTACAAGCCCTTCATGTTTCTTTGCACATCTTGTTAGTTATTGAATATACATTATATTCTAGAAATGACTATAACGTCCTATTGAGTACATACCAAGCAGGGGTTTTAAAAACGAAATCCCTAAATATCATTTTTATAGACTTTGCTTTAGATATAAGAATAATATGTATTAAAACTTGGGTTTGTCTCACTTTTCTCATTCTTCCTCCTCCCCTCAGTAAGCTGTGTAATGTTCTTGATCGACTTAATGTGATCGCAGAGAGTGTGGTGAAGAAAACAGGTTTCTTTGTAAACCGTCCCGATTCCTACTGTAGCATTTTGCGGCCAGATGAAAAGTATGTATGGCATTTTAAAAGTTAAAGTAAATCAAAGAATTTTTCTCTGTGGATAAAAATATTCTAAATAAGAGCAGGAAGAAGGATGAATGTATACCATTGGGGAGACAGGCAGCTCACGTGACTGTAATACGCATTCACTATGGGCATCAGATTCTCAGGTGGTTACATACCATATGGTGGAAGCCATGGAGTCTTTGTATCTTGCTGCATGGAACAAACATTACATAAAATATTTCTGTAAAGTAAAATTTTTGCAGTGGATTCTATTTTTCAGTATTAAATAGGAGTAGGAAAATCTTTTTCTTATAGAATAAATACTAACGTTTTTATGAAAATAGTATTTATCATTGTACTGTAGTTATCTTCTCACAGCTCTTTCTTCATTACCATTATGTGCCAAAATGCTTTGTGAGCTTCTTCAGTTACAGGATCTATGTTTTATTTACCTTTTAAGCAACCGCTATTATATATTTTCAGCACTTTATTTTCAATTAACCAAGTTAATAATAACGGTTTAAAAAAATATACAAAAAACAACCAACTAATAGGGTGTATGTCCTTAGATGTAATCCTACTCTAGAGGTAATAGTTTGAATTTTATGGCACCTGTAATGGGGAGTTTTCAAGACCACACCCAGGCACACTGGCTCATTAGGAGAACTCAAAGGACTCAGTGTATTATACCCATGGCTATGATTTATTATGGTCAGAAGCTACACAGCAAAATCAGTCACGGGAAAAGGAACCTGGGGCTAAGTCCAGAAGAAATCAGACACAAGCTCCCGGAGTCCTCTCCAAGTGGAGTCACACAGAACATGCTTAATTCCCCCAGCAACTTGCTGTGACAGCATGTGTGAAGTGTTGCCAACCAGGACAGATTATTAGGGAATCAGTGCCAGGTTTGTTTTTTTATTGGAGTCTGGTCCCGTAGGCAGTCTGCTTGGCCTGTACCGCAATCCCAGACTCCCAGAAGGAAAAGGGATATTCAGTGAAACCAGATTGTTTCTACAAACAGTTTAGACCCAGTGAGCCACTCTTGTCTGTTCTGAGATAGTGAAACACAAGTTCTCAGGTGCCAACCAATGGCCAACCTAATAAGCAGGCCTTTCTGAGGATAGCAGTCAGACCTGTTATGTTAACTCTCTTTTTGTACTGCATCTTCTTTTAAACAATTAAAATAGAATATTAATATCATTATAGAGCACTTAGAACGTATTCCCATGCAGTCATTAGCACATGAAGAAGAACGTACGTAGGAAGGGAAAGAATAAGGAAGTCTGCAGAAACAACCAAAGGGATGCAAGGAAGCTCCGAAGCTGTGAAGAAACTGGAGGAGGTGGAGAACCCTCTCACTGAGGGGAGAAGGATAGGCTTGGGTGATTTTATTGGAAAGGTGCCCTGCAATTGTCACTCATTTCTGTAGAAACCAAGCAAGGAATCAGCTTAAATTAAATCAAGAGAGGTTTTGATTGAGCGTGGTGACAATGCCAGAGTGTGGGGCCCTGGGACAAGTTCAGATGCTCCTTTCCTGAGCTCTCTTGAGGACAGCATGATAGCCTTCCACCTGGTTATTTGCATATTAACTTACCTGAAAGAATGGAAGCAAGCAGAAGCAGCTGATTATGTTGGTACATTTATCTCTATTCATTTTATTCTCAATAAAGATCTAGTACCAAAAATGAATACAGATTCTGTTATTAAAATTTCTTTAAAAGCATGTGTTTTTAAACAGGTGGAATGAACTCGGAGGATGTGTGATTCCCACTGGTCGCCTGCAGGTATAGACAGCATTATATTAATAATGAGTAGAATCGGTATCCACAGTAGATGTTGTTTTTCTGAAAGCATCCAATGGAGACATACTTCTTATTTAATGTGGAATTATTTCCTTTGGGAGTAATTTTCAAAAGCCTTACTACTGCTGTTTAGCTCCTGGATTCAGAGTCCAGAGTGCTAACGATTACACTATGGGATGATTAGCTCCTACAGAGGATGTGCAGCTAAACTAATAATGGCCCGCAGATTTTTTCCATATATTGTAAATTTTATTATTTGAAACAGAAACATAAACAGAAATGTGAAATGAATAGATTAGAATGACTTTGGAAAATGGTCCAAGTATGATAAATATATATATATTAATTATGCTTACAGAGTGATACGGCCTCAACCACTGAGTATTTGATTTATTACAGTAAAGGAGACATATCAGAAAAAAGGCACATATTTTACTGATTAGTTCATGTGGAAAATATGAGTTATATGTTTTATCTTGTTAATCTAGAGAAGAAAATTCAGATATAGACAAGAAGGTGTAATGTTACTGTTGCAGCAGTAAGTCAGCTGTGGCTTTGACCTTTCATAATTTAAGAAGTGTTCATTATTTGTTTAGGAGTAATACCCTGCCTGTACCTTTTCTTCTACTGCTTAAAGAAAAATATAAGTAGGATGGAAGTAATTTTGGTGACTGGATAATGATTAAAAGTCTTAAGGTATTTCCCTTTAGACTGGTGTTCTTCGCACCAACTGTGTGGACTGTTTAGATCGCACCAACACAGCGCAGTTCATGGTGGGAAAATGTGCTCTGGCTTATCAGCTTTATTCCTTGGGATTGATTGACAAGCCCAACCTGCAGTTTGACACAGATGCAGTCAGGTAAGCCTTATTTTCTGGTTTTTGAATGCTGGTAATGACAGAAAACAAACCTGATTAATAAGAAGGACTTCTACAAACCCATTTGCACTTTTAGCTTCTCAAAAATTATGTTACTAATTCTTCAGGTTATGCTCCAGGTCGACACTTTATCCACTGCACCAACACAGGTCAGGCCTACACTGTGTTTTTTTTAGACTGATCCAAAGTACTTTAAATAAATCCAAACTACAGTAGTGGGTTTAAAAAACAAAACAAATCCAGTCTCATTAGGAAAAATAATGTGCCTTTATGCATTTTGAATTAAAAATAGAAGATGTGTAAAAGATTGGTTCTTCATTAAGGATTGGTTTCTTCAGTTTCTTGAAAATACAGTGATAGCTGTTATTGGTCATTTGAGATGGTCAGAAAGGCTGTCAAGGGAAGTGATTGGCTTGTAAGTAGCCACATCCACAGATATCACTGCACTGAAAGCCTTTAACAGGCACTTGAAGAAACACAGGTTTCAAACATGTATTTTCAGGAGAGAATATGGTTTGTCTGTGAGCAGAGCATGCCCTTCTTTTCGAAAGGCAATTCAGAGAGAACAGAAAATGGCGCCATGGGAGACACATTGATCTGGCAGGCTACAGACAGACATCTTTAGTGAGGTTGGAGCCAGCCTGGTCTATTCCAGGGTTATGTTGTTGGTGCCCCTGCTTCCTGTTTAGTGTTTTCTGTGACTTAGTTGCTCATTGGACTGTTACTGAAGAATGTAAAATATTTTGCATTTGTATTGATCTTTAAGATGTTAAAGAGTCTACTTGAAAGGAATAGTTCAGAGAATTTATAAAGTAAAAGTCTTGTTTTGAGTCTGTGGCTAAGAGAATAACATGTAATACTTTTTTTTCCTAAAATTCCTTAATGTTTGTATTACTTTGGCTTAGGTTATTTGAGGAACTTTATGAAGATCATGGAGACACCCTGTCCCTTCAGTATGGTGGTTCTCAACTTGTTCATCGTGTAAAAACCTACAGAAAGATAGCGCCATGGACCCAGCACTCAAAAGATATCATGCAGACCCTGTCTAGATATTACAGCAATGCTTTTTCAGGTAATTCTGGAGTATTAGGCATTTCTAAGACTTATGTCAATGTGCATTTTTCTTCTTATAAACCAGTGGTTCTTAACCTTTTTTGAGGTACTGAACCCACCAGTTTCATATGTGCATTCACCGAACCCTTCTTTAGTGATAAATAAAATATGATTTATTTTTCCAAATTCAAGACATAGGTATATGTTTTTTTACTGGTGCACAAAATGGGCCGTGCATGAACATCACTCTGCTCAAAGAACAAAACCAACAAAGTGCATGAACTCACAACAAATTATGGTATTACTTTATTCTGGCCTCCGCGTCAGAGGCTTCTCCGAACCCCTGAGACCGTCTCATCGTACCCCTAGGGTTCAATAGAACCCAGGTTAAGAACCACTGTTATAAACATACTTTTTTAAAGCTATCTGGCTAAGTAGAATTCAAAATTAAATGTTTAAAAAATTGAAATAAAATAGAAACTGTCTCTTAGAAGGTGCTCAATTAGCATTTGTTAGGTAAATGCATGAATAAACTTTGTATTTTAAATAGGTCATGTTTGCATTTTGCTACCCATAATGAGAACTTTTGCATAATGCAATATACTTTGATTCCTTGGTTTCTGTCTTTGTGTTTCAGCTTGCAATATATAAATAAAAAATGTTTGAGGGTGTTGAGCCATTATTTTTTACATAGGGTTCATAGTCTTGACAATTGTCTAAGAATATAAATATCACTGATTTTTTAAAAATGTCAGCTAGAAATGAATGGTAATAGTAACACTAAGTTATTTTCTTATTTATTTCATGACTTGCGAATACCAAAAGTAACAGGTGGTTACAATGGCACTTTTCCTGCCTCCAATCTGTTAGGATTTCTAAAGCGATAGATATCACAGACCCAAGAGATTATGAGGTAAATCTCTATGCACAGAATTTACAAGAACACGCAAAGTGACTCATTCCGTGAGTCTCAGACTCTTGAACCCAATCAGGGATTAACAAAAAAGTTTACAGAATGTGGAGAAGAAAGATTGGTAAAGAGAGTCTTTGAAGTGAACTCTTACCATGAAGTGACTGCTCCTTCACCACAGACCTAGAGAGAGCAGACTTCCACAGGACTTGGACAAGCTTGATGGAGTGTCCTGCTGTTGGAAGGACCCCGTGGAATGGTTGACTTTGGACTGCTGTGTAGCAAAGCTGAAGCAGAGGGACAGTAGAGCTGGGGAGAGGGTGGCCATGTTGGAAATGGCCTGCCCTTTTAGAGTTGGATGGGCTAGTGGGTCTTGGATGTTTATTGGTGACCATATGTAGCTTCATGGGGGAGGGTGCTTGGCATGGGGTTGGTCTAAGTCCTGTTTATAGGAACCCTGGCAGCAAGAACCAGGAGGTGATCACTAGATTCCTAAGGAAGGAGTTGCAAGAAACTGACGGATACGAAAAGATGCCTGTGCCCACACCAAGGGAACTGCAAGAGTCCCCAGTAATGGGAACCTCTGAAGTGGGCATAAAAGTGTCCCCAGAAGAGTTGTCTTTCAACAAGTTTTAGACCCAGAGAAAATGCTAAGCCAGTTTGCTACACTACTGTTCAAGTCTATTAGTTTTTTATGCTGTGCAACAAATTACTAAAAATTTAGCAGCTTAAAGCAAAATGAACTTCTTATCTCATGATTTCTGTAAGTAGGAGTCTAGGCACACCTTACTTTGGGTCTCTGCATAGATTCTCACAAAGCTGCACTCAAGATGTCAGCCAGGCTGAGGTCTCAATTGGAGATCTGACTAAGGAAGGAGGTGCTTTCCACTCATGTGTTTGTTGGTGGAATCCAATTGCTTGCAGTTATTGTGCTGTAGTACTCATAGCAGCTTGCTTCTTCTCAGCCAACTAAGGAAAGAGTCTTGAGAGTGAGTCTGCTAGCAAGATAGTCTTCTATAACATAATGTAATTGCTAGGGTGATATCCAATCCCTTGCCATATCCCACTGCTCAGAAATAAATCATGGAGCCTGACCAGATGGTAGTGCAGTGAATAGAGCGTCAACCTGGGATGCCAAGGACCCAGGTTTGAAACCCAAGGTTGCCAGCTTGAACACGGACTGATCCAGCTTGAGCATGGGGTTGCCAACTTGAGCATGGGATCATGGAAATGACCCCATGGTCGCTGGCTTAAGCCCAAAGCCACTGGCTTGAGCAAGGGGTTACTGGCTCAGCTGGAGCACCCCAGTCAAGGCACGTATGAGAAAGCAATCAGTGAACAAATAAAGTGCTGCAACTACCAGTTGATGCTTCTCATCTCTCTCTCTCTTCCTATCTGTTCCTGTCTGTCCTTTACACTCTCTTGTGCTGCTAAAAATAAAAAACAAAATACGAAATCATGGATCTCACCACACACACAAGGGCAATCTGTATTAGTATAACATAAAGCATACAGTCCACAACAGACTGTAAGAGTATTTAGATATTCCTCTTTATGCGTGGCTCCTTGAACTGGGGTTTAGGAACTTAAAAATCAAAGTCTATTGTTTTGAGCAAAAATTAAGAGGTAAGAAAATAGAATTTAGAAATTCTGGCCACACCAAGTGGTATAAGTTCAAATTTTAGATTTCTAAAGGGAAAATACTAAAGTATTCCCATCATCCTTTATTGTATCTACTGCCCTTGTTTCTGGTGAAGGTGCTAATATTACTGATGTATTCCAACTGGCTACATTACATGTTGGAAGTAACTGTTATCAATAGCTGAAAACAAAATGACAAATAGTTCACTTGTTTTTACAAATGAAGAACAGTTTTAAGATTATCTTTGTAAAGGCATCCTCACTGGCTATGCTGCATTGTTTTACTAGTTTCCTAGGGCTTCTGCCACCAAGTGCTATAAGCCGGGTGGCGTAAAATAGCAGAAATGTTTTGTCTCACAGTTCTGGGGGCTAGAAGTCAGAAATTCAGGGGTCAGCGGGCTGTGCTCCCTCTGAAGGCTCGAAGGGGAGGATCCTTCCTTGCTTCTGATGGTTTCTGGTGATCCTTTCTGGCAGCCGCAGCCCTTTAACTTCCACCTCTGGAAACACATCACAGTCTCCCCTGGATCTGGGTCTTCCTGGCATTTTCCCTTCACGTCTTTCTTCTTATAAGAACACCAATTGTATTGAATTTTGGGCCCAGCCTACCCTAGTGTGACTGTGTCTTAACTTGATTATGTATATCTACAAAGACCCCAATTTCCAAATAAGGTCATATTCATAGGTATTGGGCCTAAGATTGCAACATATGTTTTGGGGGAACAATTCAATCTGTAACAGTTGTCTGTCATGTGCCAACAAATGCTTATCCCTCTGGGTGTGTGTTACCTTGAAAAACATTTAAAGCTGCCCTGATGGAAAGGGACATCCACTTCTCTGCTTTTCTGTCATCATTGTACCTGTAATTGGAGTCATCATTAATACTTAAGGGTGAAGTAACTTGTGTTTTAGTAAGACTAGAGGACAGGGAGAATAAGTTTGTAGCTGTACATGATTTAAAAAGCAAGGAGTACTATTAAAACATAGAAGAGGATCATGAGGAAGTGACATATATGTAATGGAAAGGCAAAGCAAAATTATATACAACTGACAGAGGAATTACTATGACAGGAATTATTTTGTGAATAATGTAACTAAAATAGACTTTATTTTGATAAGTATGGTATCATTGGGGTGTACACTCATTTTAAAATTGCAATTGATATTGTATAATGATAATATATTTATAGAATATACTATTTTCTTTAATGCACTCAAGATGACTGTAAAACTTAATCTCCTCATGTTATACCTCTAGGTAAGCATAAATTGAAATTATGTTGTTAGGAGCTTTATTGTTGGTTTGTAGACAGATTGAGGCTATATGGGCAACCCATCTGACTTACTTTCAGACTCACTGTTCTTGAAGCTTCACATATTAGCATGCTGTGGGGTTTGTCTCTCAGAAGCACCTTTTGGTTTCTAACATAACTAGTTGCAGTTGGTTAGAGGATATCAACAGGATAGAGGAGTTATGTTGCCAGCCAGCGTGACTTATAAGTGTGCAGGTCTTGAGTGGGAATGGTGGAGGGTTAGAAAATAAACAGAAAGAAAAAGGATGGGATTGGGAGGTCTCATTGCCAAGATTGATGGTCTGCAAGAGTGAGCCTGCACCCTCAAAACACTTTATTTATAGTGCAGAGAGCAAAGCCACTTGCAAAACAAAGTCACAGATACAAAGTCACATTTCAGGCAAACCAAGAATTCTCCCAAGTGCAGAAACCCCCACCATGCACAACATTTTAACTTCACAAAACAAAGGGTAAAAAGAAAACTGCCTCCAGTCTCTTCGAGGGACATGGAGGATGGGATGAGTAGAAATAGTCTGCATTATATAGCTAACATGGAGGTGTAGGGAAAGGGATGTAAATTGCCTTTACTAGTTTAAACAATCAGAGGCTGTGGGGAAGAGTTTAGTCTTTGGCTTAAGCCTTAAACTGCAAGGACTTTGTCAGCTTGCAGTCTCCCACAGAGTTACCTAGGCACTTACTTCAGATGTTAGGAAGAGCTTTATAATTGTAATCACCTTGAGAACCATGTTAAACTCTTATTTATTTATTAATTTTTTGTGACAGAGACACAGAGAGGACAGATAGGGACAGACAGGCAGGAAGGGAGAGAGATGAGAAGCATCAGTTCTTTGTTGTGGCCCTTAGTTGTTCATTGATTGCTTTCTCATATGTGCCTTGATTGGGTGGGGAGGAGGCTACAGTAGCGCAAGTGACCCCTTGTTCAAGCCAGTGACCTTGGGCTCAAGCCAGTTACCATGAGGTCATGTCTGTGATCCCACGCTCAAGCCAGCAACCCTGGGCTCAAGCTGGTGAGCCTGCACTCAAGCTGGCGACCTTGGGGTTTTGAACCTGGGTTCTCTGCATCCCAGTCTACGTTCTATACACTATACCTCTACCTGGTCAGGCTAGTTTATTTTTCTTTTACATTTACATTTTGCTATGCCTGAAATTTTGGGTAGAGCTCGTTGAATTTAGATCTCATCATAAGAAAGAAAAGAAAATAGGATACCTAATAACAGTTAATAATAGATCCGCTGTATAGATATACATATACACATGTACAATTTAAATGTAGTGAGTATGTGTATACACATACAGGAGAATTATATACTCCTTGAACAGAGATTAAAAAGAAAGCTCCCCATGCTTGGAAACGATGATTACAGGAAACTGTCAAGATGGCATCACCCGGCATTGTGATGGTGCTGGGACGTGGTGGAACAGTTTCTTTCCCTTCTACTCGCCACTGAAAGAGCGACATGCAAGGGAGCTTGCTGCGCATTTTAGCTCATCAAGGACAGTGAGCCAGCCTTCTGAGGTCATGCTTCTGAAGCAGGTTTAGAGTGAATAAGCTGTGTGTGGCTATAGCGGAAAGAGGACAATTCAAAAAAATTTTGTTTTAATAACATTTTAAATAGCATTAATAACAGTGATTAAAACCCAACTATCCCTCTCTCCTGCAATTAAATGTGGCAGGAGAAAAAGTTGTAGCTTATTACTCCCCGTTTAAACTGACTGCAGTTCTCCAAAGGACACTCAGAACAACCTGACAGACACACTACGTTCCCCTACTCTGCTCATTCTCCCACTCTCCAGAATGACCATTTCATACTTGTCCTCCCTTCCTAAACCTGCAGCACCCCATTTTCAGCTGATGACCTTGCATCATACTTTGTTAAGAAAATCACTGTGAACTCCATCTTCATCTTATTACCAAATGCCAGAGCCTGTCCTTTTCTGCACCCAGAGTTTCCACCTTATATTGTATTACAGTGGTTGTAGTGTTCCTGCCCCATCTTAGGCCAGCCCCTCCACGGTGCTCTGAAGCCCATCCCTTCCTGTGGTCCCTATAATTATATCCTTGTTGCTGTACATCATCAGTTTCTTCCTCCTTACTTACTCTTTTCTGTTAGAAGTGTTTTCCATCTAACCTTTCCTTCAGTTCTTAATGCCACATCCTATTTCAAGAGAGTTATCTGCATGCCTGTTTCCTCTCTGTTTTTCCGTCTGCTTCATTGGGCATATGCCCTATCATGCCCCTGAAACTGCTTGTCAAAATCACCAACCATCTCTACTCGCCAAATCCTAGTGGTCACTTTACCATCTTTATCTTAGTCTTTCAACAGCTTTTATCACAATCAAAGAATGTTCCTTTCCATTACTGATTTCAGAGACTACTTTATCACAAACTTTTGTATTACTTTAATATTATAATAACAGATACTTTAGTTCCAAAATAAAGTTTTTGGTTGATTAAAAAGAATTGTTATATTCAAGCTTGACCTACTTAAATACAGTGCATAATACTGGTTAGTGTTTGAGCAGAATTTACAAGGTACATGTTCTTTTTTTCTTTTAAAGCTTGATTACAGAACTGTGGTGGTGCAGTGGATAAAGTGTCAACCTGGAACGCTGAGGTCACCAGTTTAAAACCCTAGGCTTGCCCAGTCAAGGCACATGTGGGAGTTGATGCTTCCTGCTCCTCCCCTCCACTTCTCTCTCTCTCTTCTCTCTAAATGAATAAATAACATCTTAAAAAAATTAAAAATAGATAATTATTTTGTCTTACAGAGAGCCTACCTGTTTTAAGCTCTTGTCCGTATCCAAAGTACTACTGTCTTCCTGAGGATTATTGTCTTATTTGCAGTCAAAAGCAGCCAGGAAAGGATCCTCGAGTTCATGAGGGCTGTTGTGACAGTCCAAGCTTAATAAGCAGCTGTCAACTCCATAGATATATTTTAAGTTATAACAACAGCAGTTCATTCAAGAAGTCCTCATTATGATCCTTTGAACGAACATCGTTTATTTTGGCTATTTTTCTCAGATCCTACATTTTATCATATTTGCTTAAAATTAAAGTAAGCTGCTATTAGGTTTAAAGGATGAAAGAAACTCCTTGAAAACATGGATGAAAAATGGAAAGCTTCTCTAGATAGAATTAAGATATTTTGAGGTACAGCACAGATGAATTAATAAGGGCCATTAGAGCTATTGAAGAAGCATAAAGAATGTAATTACTGTGAAAGCAGTATGTTTACTTTTGTATTGTGTAAAGAGGGCATGATAATGTCTGCATCACTTAATATTTGATGTTTTCTCCCAACAAATGACAAAAGCCCCCAAATATATTTAGCATATAAACACATGCTTTTTTGTATATTAGTTTGACCTGAAAGGAAAGTAGTTTTAATGCAATGCTTCCTGTGAAAATGCTAATAACTCAAATACATGTTTGATGTACCATGTTTCATTTATTGCTTTTGCTGAAATGACCAAATAGCCCAATGAGAACAGTGTTGCTAATTTCAGATATGTCTGTTCACAATTGCTGTTGGAAGAAAATTGATTTTATGATGTTATCTTATTCCAAAAGCAGTCATTACCACTGTGCTATTTTTTGAGTTCTGTACTCATTTTCAGAAAGACGGTATTATTTATATTGTGGATGTCTGCCTCCACTTGAATACACAGTGCTCTGAGACAAGAATGGAAAGAAGGAAATTAGCGGGAAGAATGAAGGATGCAGGGAGAAGACAGTGCAGGATGGGAGAGGTGGTTCATGAGACCACTTCAGTGCTTACCATTTTTACCAAGATTTAATTGCAAAAGGGAAAAAAAAATATATATATATAGTGTCAGAAATTTTGGAGTGGTTGAAAGAGGCTGTTATCTGTGTGCCCACTCTGCCTTCATTATCAAACACAAAAGGGAATGAGCCAAGTCCATAATTTGGGGACAGCAATGGGGGGGTGTGTGTGACAGATAATGTTATAAACATATTCTCTGCTAAAGAAATGGAGAATATCTTTTCAAGGATAAAAGTGGAAACTATGCAAGACCAACTTGCTCAAGGTTATGCAACAGAATATGGATAGTTATTGAGTTATTTTATTTGTCTCTGCACTAAAATAGAAATGTATTTGTTTCAAGAAAACTAACAAATGGTGAGCATACATTTTATTCTAAAAATAAAATCACTACAGTATTATGGCAGCACCTAAAGGTTTTTATGAGTCTCTCAAAATTCAGGAAGCAGTTTATGTGCACTGTCCTGTATCTTATGAGAAGTATGGGGTAAAAAGGAAACATTTTGAAGCAGATTTTGAATTATCAAAATCTTGGTGACTATATTAGATTTTGTTTGTGTGGATGACTTTTAAAGTATAAATACTATCATTTTCAAAGGTATAGTCTGTGAAATCATAATTGCCCCCTATCCTCCTGGGAAAGCATTCTTTGAGTTGTATATGTCAGCAGTGGAATTTCTGAAATACATACTTTTGCATTTTAGATGCTGATCGACAGGATGCCATTAATCTCTTCCTGGGAGTTTTCCATCCCACTGAAGGGAAAGCTCATCTCTGGGAACTCCCAACAGATTTTTATTTGCATCATAAAAACACCATGAAACTTTTACCAACAAGAAGGAGGTATTTTTCTTTCTTTTCTACTATGTAAACTCAGATTTGATATTATTTTGAAAATTAGATTCTCTTTTTTTTGAGAAATAATCACAAAAGCTAAAGTAGGCAGTCTTCCTACATGTTTGCCAAGAGGAATTTAGTCCTGTTGATGTTCTGATAGTAGCTTTGGGAAATTGTCATTAACTATCGGTATTTTGTATTTTCCGTAAGATAAAAAGTTTCAAAATTTTATTAGTGAACATTAATTATAGCTTCGCTAAAGCAAACTGTCAACATCATTTTTGAGAGTTCCTACAAATGTGAATGCTAAAGCCCATCTCTTCAAACATTTGAAGACTCAGTCTTTAGTTTTTCAAGGGTGGTGTCCAAGCAGCCTCACTTTGCTATTCTTTCCTCCAGGAAGCACAACCAGCTCTTAGGGACACTAGAAAAAACAGGAAACGGAGCAATGACTTGAGTGGCAGAATACACTGCCATCACCCCTACTGCTTAATTTGGGTTTATTAGCGTCGTTCACCATAAAAGTTATCTTGATGGCAGTTCAATTGGTATTAATAGTCTCAAAATAATGAACTGTTTACCTGTAGCATTTTAACAGGACACCCTGTAGTGTGGGCCGCAGGTTTGGATAGACTTGAGTTGGAATCTCTGCATTTGTGTGACCTTGGACTGCTTTTATGTAACCTCTCTCCTGGTCTGCAAAATGTAAATGATAGGACATACTTCACAGAGTCATTGTGAGGATTTAACGAGAAGACTGTTTTGTGGGGTTATTTTTGTTGTTTATTTGTTTTTTTAGACAATTAATTTTAATATGGTGACATTGATCAATAAGTGTACATACATTTCAGGCAAACATCACTTCATCATTTGAATAGTCAATTATGTTGTATACCCATCACCTAAAGCCAAGTCATTTTCCAGCCCCTTATATTTGTCCCTCTTTACACCCTTCCCCCAATCACCCCCAAATATCTCCCCATCCCCTCACCCCCGGTAACCACTGCACTCTTATCTAAGTCCATGAGTCTCAGCTTTGTATCCCACCTATGTGTGAAATCATACAGTTTTTAGCTTTTTCTGATTACTTATTTCACTCAGTACAATGTTCTCAAGGTACATCTGTTATGGTAAATGACCCTGTGTCATCATTTCTTATGGCTGAGTAGTATTCCATTGTATATATGTACCACATCTTCTTTATCCAGTCCTATATCAAGGGACACTTTGGTTGTCTCCATGTCTTGGCCACCGTGAACAATGCTGCAATGAACATGGGAGTGCATGTGTCTTTATGTACTAATGTTTTTGAGTTTTGGGGGTATATACCCAGTAGAGGGATTGCTGGGTCATATGGTAGTTCTATTCTTAAGTTTTTGAGGAACCACCATACTTTCTTCTATACTGGTTGTATTAATTTGCATTCCTAACAGCAGTGAATGAGGGTTCCTTTTTCTCCACAGCCTCTCCAGCACTTGTTACTACCTGTCTTATTGATAATAGCCACTCTAACAGGTGTGAGGTGAATAGTCATTGTAGGTTTGATTTTCATTTCTCAAATTGCTAGTGAAGATGAGCATTTCTTCATATATCTATTGGCCATTTGTATGTCTTCTTGGGAGAAGTGTCTGTTCATGTCCTCTTCCCATTTTTTAATTGGATCGCTTGCTTGTTTGTTGCTGAGCTTTGTGAGTTCTTTGTATATTTTGGATATTAACCCCTTATCAGGGCTGTTGTTTGAAAAATCATCTCCCATTTTTTGGCTATTTATTTTGTTGTCAGTTTCTTTTGCTGTGCAGAAGCTTTTTAGTTTGATATAGTTCCATTCATTTATTTTTGCCTTTAATTCCTTGCCTTTGGGGTCAAATTCATAAATTGTTCTCTATAGCCAATGTCCATGAGTTTAGTGCCTGTGTTTTCTTCTAAATAATTTATTGTTTCAGATCTTATGCTTAGGTCTTTGATCCATTTTGAATTGATTTGAATGCAGGAGGACAAACTGTAGTCAAGTTTCATTCTTTTGCATGTGGCTTTCCAGTTTTCCCAGCACCATTTGTTGAAGAGGCTTTCTTTTCTCCATTGTGTGTTTTTGGCTCCTTTGTCAAAGATGATTTGACCATATATATGTTGTTTTATTTCTGGGCTCTCAATTCTGTTTCATTTGTCTATGTGTCTGTTTTCCTGTCATGCCATGCTGTTTTGATTATCATGGCCCTGTAGTATAATTTGAAGTCAGGTATTGTAATACCTCCGGCTTTGTTCTTTTTTCTCAGGAGTGCTTTGGCTGTTCGAGGTTTTTTATGGTTCCATACAAACCTGGTGATTTTTTGTTTCATTTCTTTAAATTACATTAAATGTGTATATTGCTTTGGATAATATGTCTATTTTAACTGTGTTGATTCTTCCAATCCATAAACATGGAATATTTTTCCATTTCATTGTGTCTTTTTCAATTTTCTTTGATAATGCTTTGTAGGTTTCAGTATATAGAACCTTTACATTCTTTGTTAAATTTATCCTCAGATATTTTTTGTTGCAACTATAAAAGGAATTATTTTTTTAGTTCATTTTCCGAAGTTTCATTGTTTATATATATGAAAGCAATAGACTTTTGTATATTGATTTTGTATCCTGTGGCTTTACTATATTGGTTTATTGTTTCTATTAGTCTTTCTGTGGAGTCTTTGGGGTTTTCTATGTACAGGATCATGTCATCTGCAAAAAGTGAAACCTTTACTTCTTTTTATTTCTTTCTCTTGTCTGATCGCTCTGGCTAAAACTTCTAGCACTATGTTGAATAGGAATGGAGAGAGTGGGGAACCTTGTCTTATTCCTGATTTTAGGGGAAGGCTTTCAGTTTTCTACCATTTAGTATATTAGTTGATGTCTTTTGTGTTTTTAATTGAGGAGTCATGTACTAATATAATCAATTTTGCCATAGGAGCAAAATTTTCACATACATATAGTGGAAGCCTGGTCCTTCTGCTTATATCACGTTTTCTCTCATAATGCTCTTTCTCAGCGTCAGTGTGATAAGCCTTTATTTTGTGCAACGCTATATCCCAGGCACCATAGTGTCAGGCTGTGCCGCTAAAACTGGTGAATTAGCAAATGATGATGTTATAGCTGTCACCAAATTCCATGTTACTTTGGGAATCTATAAAATGTTAAGGAAGTGTCAGAGTTTACACATTTCTATATTTGAGCTTACTTTCCCTATACATGAAGCACTTCTGGTTTTTACACTAAATTTAATATTGTTAAATGATTGTATGAATTTTTGCTGGTAAACAATTTGGAGCTAAATTATGTTTATTTCATGAGAGATAAGTGTAAACACTGATATGTACCTTTAGTGATACAGTTGACTGTTCGTAAATGTGGTTGATTTTCCAAAATTTTACATTACCTTAAAGTATTGAAGCTGGTACAACACAAAACCTGATTTTTTTTTACTGCAGAATTTAGCCAGGATATTATAATGTAAATTAAATCACTGCTTATCTTGAGTTACAGAATTGAGGCAGGCAGTGTTTGAGATTATTTGTGGGAATAAAAGGAAGCAGGTGTTACATCTATTTTCTTTAAAAAAATGTTGAGGTGCAGAGGAGAATGTGTCTTGACTGAGATGAGCTTATTCAGCTAGTTAGATGATTCTGCAAGAATCAGCTACAGCCTGACCATGCGGTGGCACAGTGGATAGATGTCAGACTGGGATGCGGAGGACCCAGGTTCGAGTCCCCAAGGTCACCAGCTTGAGCATGGGGCCCACCTGGCTTGAGCAAAAGCTCGCCAGCTTGCACCCAAGGTTGCTGGCTCCAGCAAGGGGTTGCTCGGTCTGCTGAAGGCCCGTGGTCAGGGCACATGTGAGAAAGCAATCAATGAAAAACTAAGGTGTCGCATCGGCAACGAAAAACTAATGATTGATGCTTCTCATCTCTCTCCGTTCCTGTCTGTCTGTCCCTATCTATCCCTCTCTCTGACTCTCTCTCTCTGTCTCTGTAAAGAATCAGCTACAAGTTTGTTACTGAAAATAAAGTGTTTTTTGTTTGTTTGTTTTTAGCAAGAGAGAGACAGGGACAGACAGGAGGGGAGAGAGATGAGAAGCATCAATTTGTTGCCCTTTAGTTGCTCACTGACTGCTTCTCATATGTGCCTTAACAGGGGGCTCCAGCTGAGCCTATGACCCCTTGTTCCAGCCAGCGACCTTGTACTCAAGCCAATGACCATGAGGTCATGTCTGTAATCCCGTGCTCAAGCCGGCGACCCCATGCTCAAGCTGCTGAGCCTGCACTCAAGGTGGATGACCCTGCACTCAAGCTTGTGACCTTGGGGTTTCGAACCTGGGTCCTCAGCATCCTAGGTTGATGCTCTATCCACTGTGCCACCCCCTGGTCTGGCAAAAATAAAGTTTTATTCCAGTAGATTATAGGGCTCTCTCAGTTGATTTGGTCTCCTATTTTCGCTTTTTTTCTCCAGAATGTCAGTAATGCCAGAAATTGGTTAATGATATCAACAATTGATACAGCCTATAAACAGTCCTTATAAATACTGTGAGATAAATTTCAGTGTTTTATTTTGGAGTTTGTAGCATCACCTACCTATACAGGTTATTTTTGTGACAGTTTTATCAGTATTATAATTCTCAGAAGAAATGAACAATTTACCAGAGGCAGTAACAGAACAAGAACATGAACTTAAGGGTTCAGTAGAGCTGAGCTGGAAATCCTGCAAGTGTGACCTTATACCTGTTACTTAACCTCTGGAAACCTCATGTTCTCAACTGTAAGATGGAGATGACCGTGAAGCCTCACAGAGTCATTTTAAGGATTAAATGAGGTGTGTGGAAGGTATTATCTAGGACTGGGTCTGACACAGAGTGAACACAGTCCCACAGCGGCCAGGCTCTGCAGAGACTGCCTCCACCTGTCTGACGGTGGACAAGTCACGTAACTAGTCTATCACTTTCCACAGCAGTAAAACAGATAATAATACTGTCTAACCTGTAGGTTTTTCTGAAAATCGGATGAGATAATATAAATGCTGGGCACATAGTCTAATAGATATTAGTATTGTTTTTATTCTTAAGATTACATTCTCTAGTTGTAACATTTATTAAAAATCACACAAGATGACCATGAAATCTGGAAACATATATTATTATTTTGCCACTTATTATATTATAAATAAATACAGTACTTCATTATATATATGCTTGTGTTTCTAAACATGGTGACGATCCTATATTTTATGTACTGATATTTTTATTTAATGATAAAGGAAGGGAATAAACTCAGCTCTGCCTAGAATTCATCCAAATCAGGTCCTCTTTAGGTAACTATATACTTCTGCTACTCAAAACCCAACATTTATTGATCTACTCAAAACTGCTAATTAAAGCTTTGTTCTGAATTAGTTTAATATGTCATACATCATCTAAGATACTATCTATTGAATCAGTGTTTATAATGCCACCAAGATGTTCTCAGATACCAAGAATTAATTATTTCATTGACAGTTGAGAGGTTTCCTGGCTCTGCTCTCTCTCTCTCTCTGGTATGTTAGTTCCCTCTGTTTCTGCCCAGGGAGAGGTTATCTGGTCTATGCTTGGCTGGTCTTGTGTCAATCAGGGCAAGTCTGGTTGAGGAGGCAGTGTTTTGGGACAGTTCACTTATACAATTCTTCCTCATATCATGCTCAGATCTGCGACTTTACCTACTTATCTCAGCTCAACCCACTGATACCATAGGGACATGATTTTCTCATCCACCCAGTAGTCTTTTAAATATTTGAAGACAAACCATACATTCTCAAAATCCTGTTTTCTCCAAGTTAAATAGCCTTACCTTCCTCAGCTGTTCCTTTATATTGTGGTTCCAAGCATCTTTAGCATTCAGAATGCTATTTTCAGTGTGTAGTCTAGCCAATGTCAATGTTCTTTTCAAACTGTGGTACACACACCTGAGTCCAAGAGTAGAGTTTGGTCTGATTTGTGCGAACTATTGTGGGGCCATTAGCACCATTACTACCTTTGTCTTGCATATTCTATTTTTATTGTTAAGTATAAGATTGCATTAGCTAGTTGTTTTCAGCAATGCCATCACATTGTTAACTCTGAGCTTTCTGTCCATTAGAAATCTCAGGCCTTTCTAACATGTCCTGCTGCTATGCTTTATTCATGCCATTATATGCTCTGCTTGCTTCCAAAAAAGTGTTTAAATGAGTATCCTTTTTGTTAATTACCTCTAGCTTTGTAGTTTCTTCAGATTTAATCACCTGGGCCATCTTGGTCCTAATTAACGTCCTTAATGAAAAATTTTGAATATAATAGGGTAGCTGGCAGAGCTCTGTGGGATACCACCAGACAACTTCCTCCACCTTAAAATTGTTTAGTAATTTTTGGTCAGACTCACTTAAACAGCTGCAACTTACCATACTGTCATCACTTAACTGTACTGTTATTCTGCACACTTTTTTACCTTGTTCACAAATATCAATTGCTTTGCTAAAGTCCATATATGTTATTTCAGAGGACTTTCAAGTTAGCTCAGGTAATTAAAAAGTCTTTCATAATCTCCCTAACCTTCCCATGTGGAATTGAACACTCTTAGTACTAAGGAATGAGAAAGAGAAAAGACTCTTACATACTAGGTACTGTATGCAAAGGATGAAGTGACAGCAACTTGTATCTTTGTCCTCTGACCACTGGTTTCAAAGCAGATTTCTGTCGTGGTGCAGATGCTCTTCCTCTGAATGAACGTGCCTGTTGGTGGAGGTAGTGAAGACTCCTCCTTCCTCCGTGTAGTCCTCTCGGGTGTTCCATCCTCCGTGTAGTCCTCTCGGGTGTTCCATCCTTCTCCCATCTTGGCTCATCTTCACAGGGCAGACATTTCTCCTGGGCTTCTTTGCATCTGAGACCCACTCAGAGTATTTGGACTTTTAAAAATTTTTATTAAGTTGCTTTGTCTTGCTTAGGAAAACACAGTTCAGTCATATTTTTAAAAATCTTATGGCCTGGTCTCAAATCACTAATAACAGTTCTCTTAAAAAAATAATATTGTTTACTTTTTTCTAAGTAAGATTGCTGGGAGCAAAATTCTTTAGAAAATTCTTCATGTAATAGATGGTATTTTTCTACTTTCCTCCTCTGCTAACGTTAGCTCATCACAATACAGAACTTATATTCCTTTCTCTCTTTCTATCTTTCTCTGTCTCTCTTTCTCCCCCCCCCCCAGCGCGCGCGCACACACACACACACACCTAATAGAGAATTATCTCCTGTCTTTTTGATTCCCCTGATCTGATGGTCTGATTCTCCTGCCAGAGAAGAATATGAGATTGGCCTCGTGTGGCTTATTTGAGTGCTGTGGATTTATAAAAGTCACTGGTCATATTTTAGGTTACTCACAACACAGCTCTAGTGAATACTTGATCCCATTATCTTGCTAGGACCAACATCACATCCAGTGATGTATATAGTTTATAGAAAGTGTCACCTGGCTTTTGAGCATCAAGACCACATTTGCCTATTTCCAGTATAAGCTCCATTCTTTATTATTCCTTAAAAGATTATTCATCTCAGCTGTACCAAGACACTTGAATGCTTTTAGAGATGCTCAATTGCTTCCTTCTGTCTGTGTACAGTTCCCTCTTGTGTTTTTCTCTTTCCAACATGAAACTTATCATGACTAGTAAAGATAAAAACAGTACTAGAATTAAAAAGCTCTCCTTTCTCTGTCATTATTTTCAATCTCTGTATTTTCAACACGGCATTTCTAACACATAGAGCAGTGCTTGACACACAGCGGGTGCTTAATGAATGTTGAAAGACTAGTGAGTGTGCAAGCAGCAGGCTTATCCCTTTTCTGTTCTTCTCATGCTCTAAAGCCTTGCTATCCAAAAAACAGTCTGAGGAGCAACCCTTTCTCATTGACCAGGAGCTTGTCATAAATGCAGAATCTCAGGCGTTACCTACTGTAACAGAATCTGCCTTTTGACAGGATCTCCAGATGATTTGTGTGCGCACTGAATTTTGAGAAGTACTGCTCTAAAGCGTAGCTTCAGACTCAAGCACAATTTTAGGAGCCTTTCCTGTTACTATAACACCTTCCCTTATAGTTCATTAGGCTTCATGTTTCTTTTTGCATCATCCTTGGTTATGTATTCTACTTGCCATCTCTAGGGGAGTTCTCTGTCTTATCTGTTTCATTTAAATGCTCCCCCATTCTTTATAATTGATATTTTTCAAGATTTTAATGTCAGCATTTTATTTTTAGAAACTCTTTTATTTACTTAAAATGATCTTTTTAGCATTTTCAGCCATAGGCTCTTTTTTTCTGAACCTTTTAAAAACATTTAAAAATTTTTTTGATATACCATTTCATATCACTCCTCTTTCTAGTGCTCATGAACTTTCATATAGCATTTTCCCCTAAGTATCCATTTCATCAGAATTTGATTTAGAATTAAATCTATTGTTTGGAGAGAAGGCCATTCAGTATTATTACTGATTCTCTGCTCATAGTGGATGAGTAAGTATTCTAGCAGAAAGCAGATGATTGAAATTCCCTATCTTATTCTGGCCTCTATGATCAAGAAATGAAGACAGACAGGAATTAACAGGGTTTATACTAGTTTCTGAGGGAACTTGTTGTTTAGGACTATTCATTCACTTATTGACTTTGCTTAACTCTTTAAATTGTGTATACACACAGACTCATTCACATAGAGCAGAGTAAAAAAAGTCTTCTAACTCTCAGATAACTACATTAGCAAGAGAGTCCTGGTTTCTGGATGTGGGTCAAGGAAAATGCAGACACAGTCCCTGGGGAGAGTAAACAGCAGCTCATAGAGTCTGGTGACCCACACCCAACTCTCTTTTATCTAGAAGTAAGTACATCAGAGCATCTTGACTCTTAGATATGTTTGTGACATTTTTGTAGATCTGTGACATAGTTGAAACAAGAAAGAGGTTGGGAAAAGAATTAACATGTTAAAGACTTACTGTGCCGAAAGCTTCACAAAAATGTTTTAAAAAGGAAAAAGAGGCCTGACCAGGCGCTGGCACAGTAGATAGAGCGTCGGACTGGGATGCGGAAGACCCAGGTTCAAGACCCCAAGCTCGCCAGCTTGAGCGTGGGCCCATCTGGCTTGAGCAAATGCTCATCAGCTTGGGCCCAAGGACGCTGGCTCCAGCAAGGGGTGGCGCAGTCAAGGCACATGTGAGAAAGCAATCAACGAACAACTAAGGTGTTGCAATGGCAACGAAAAACTAATGATTGGTGCTTCTCACCTCTCTCTGCTCCTGTCTGTCTGTCCATATCTATCCCTCTCTCTGACTCTCTCTCTCTCTCTGTCCCTGTAAAAAAAAAAAGAAAAAGAAATTAACTTCGATGTATAACCCCTTTTATCCAGTGACTTACAGGAAACTAACATTTACATTTGGTCCATCTTATCTTTTTTTTTTTTTTTTATAGTTATACTCATTGGTGGACACCAGAAGTAATAAAACATTTACCAATGCCTTATGATGAAGGTAGGTTCACTGTTTCTTTTAGTATTTATACTAAGATATTTTGGAATTATTCTCAAATGAGCTTGAAACATTACATTATTTACATATAATTTTTTATTGGAAAGAAAGAGGTTGGATGAATGGTTACTCAGTACTATGTTGCTGTAATAAGAGCTAAATTAAGATATCGTGACATTTTAGCTTTTAAAATGGCAGCGATTATGTTATCTTTCTTTTATCTAGGTTGGCCAATGTCTTATATTGTGTCTTATAATTATTAGGTATATCCCTCAAATATATAGTAGATATATTAGTTTGTCATTTTAAATTAGTACTGATTATATTTCTAGATATTTGGGGAGATTGGGGAGGAAGTGAAGGCCATTCACAAGGAGAAATAAAACCTTTCCTATATCTAACCAGTGAATAAAGGTACAAATGTATGTATAAAAGTACCTTGTAGTCACTAAAGTTTAAGTTAAATTTTATTAATTTGTCAGTAAGGAGGAAAAATTTTGTATGAAAAGAACACCCTCAAACACACTATACATATTTGGATGATGTTTCCAAATTTAAATAATTGCCCAGTTTTAAATAGAGTTTAATCTTGCTTCTTCCTGATTTCCCTGACTTTGGGTAAGCCCATTTCCCATTTGTGAAAGAGTACTAAGTAATATCTGCTACAAGAGGACCTCTCTAGTGGAGGGCTCCATCTAGCCACGGATAAGCATCTCAGCTTTGTGTGGTAAAGGCCATGAAGTAAGAAGACTGAAAATGATTTTTAGTTCTTACTACATTATTCATTGATTTTTAAATTATTTGTAACCTTGAAATTCTAGGTAAAATAACTCATATAGCTCTAAAGGTTTGGTTGTTCTGGAACAAAAGAAAGGACTTCAACAGTCTAACATCAGCCATTAACAGGATTTGAACTATAAAGGAAAATTTAGTGAAATAACTACATGATTTTTATCTAGAAGCCAGAGGGTATTTATTTAAGAGTAAAAAAGAATTTAGAAAGCTGAGTAATTTAACTTCTAAAATTACTCCCTGATCCTACCCTCACTCCCAAAGGTCCTCCTCCTCATCACACCAGCTTAGCATTGCATATTCTCTGCCCATAGCTTGTCTCATCCCAGTGTGTAAGTTCCAGAGGCATGAACCGAACTCTGTTCAGTGCACCCTCTGAGGACACACTTATTGCAGACATGATTTCTGGCTGCAATCTAAAGACTAAGAATAACAGGGAGTATCTCTCTTAGTTATCTGTGCTGCAAACTTAAAGAAGTTGATAGTGAAGAAGTTTCACAAACACGATGAAGAGGTTGATATTCACAATGAATTCTTCCGACCATACGAACTGAGCAGTTTTGACGACACCTTTTGCTTGGCTATGACGAGTTCAGCACGGTATGTTGTGAGTACTCTGATATTGTAAGGATTTGGGAACTATATTTTTCCTAGTTTATATAGATGTGCCTTACTTTACCGGAAATCTATTCTGTAAGCCTGCTAGCAGGTAGGTAGGTGCTCAGCCTCTGCATACCTCCTATTATTGGGAGCCTGCTGCTTTAGCAGACAGTCTCTTCTATTATTAGAAAACTGGATTTAATTTCTTTCCTTTGATAAGTGGAAATCTTCCTCCCATTGTTCCTAGTTATCACTTGGAATAAACTCATTTTTTAAAGTTGAACATCAAAATTAAGAGCTAACAATTACTAGAAAAAGCATAGTCTTTGGTACCAGGAGGGCTGGGATATGATTCGTAGGCCAGCCACTGCCTACTTGTGTTACTTTAAGAAATTATCCAACCTATCTAAGTCTCATTTCTTCATTTCATATAATAGGGTTGTGTGTAACACAGCACACATTTTCACACATATACCAAGTGCCTAATACAGTATCAGATACAAGTGGATGACTAATATATGGTGGCTATAATTATATTACAATTTTTATTAGGCACAATACAAGTCTAGTTCCTTTTCTGTATGACAGCTCTCCAGATACTTGAGGAAACATAATTAATTGTTTTCAGGGTAAATATTCTTCATTCATTCTTTTATAACTCATTTGACATTGTGTTCAGACTTTCCACCCTGGTCTGTCACCTTTGAACATACTTTATTTTGCTGTGTCTCTTTTAGACTTTGGTAGGGCCCTTTAGAAAAATGATGAGACTGTAAGAAAATTAGGCAAAGTAAATCACTTTTAGATTATTATGTTTAATACTAAGTTTACATTTAAATTCTCTTCAAATGTGATATATGTATGCCTAAGCTTAATGTGGTACCTATAGAAACATATTTTATGGTTGTTTCCTAGAAATTACTCTACATTTGGCTTTAGTTCTGGATAGAAAATTTGAAATTTTTCTGTGCTTGATTTTCAATTAAACTTGTTAAAGTTTAGGAGTTTTAACTGTAAGGTCATAATCATTTCTAAAAGTTTTCAGTTCAGCAAAGTATGAATGATATTACGTGGATATGCATGTACAGCTATACAATTTTTTTTTATTAGCAGGAGTTATGTTCTGTCAAGTTCCTACAGACACTGAATTAGAGAACATTGAGCCTTTGCTCCTAGAAGAAGTATAGGGTAACCCTATAAGCCTTTGGTCACAACATTTTGTCAAGCACTTAATACATAATCTTGTTTTGTATGTTTCAGTTTAAAGATACTTTTTTAAAATTGAATTTATTGGGGTGACATTGGTTAATGAAACTACTCAAGTTTCAGGCGTACCATTTCATTATACATCATCCATTCACTGCACCATGTGTTCACCACCCCAAGTCGTCTCCTTCCGTTCCCATTTATTCCCACTCCCATAATTGAGAAAATACATTCTTTAATAAATATTGTCAATTCATTAATGTTGAGCACACAGGCAACAGCATTGTCACTCATTCCTGAATGAAGCTTCTCTAACACATTTATTTTCTCTATAACACAAATTTCTTATGCTTGGAAACACAAGACAGCTTCAGCACTATGTTTGGGGTCCATTTCAGCCAGTGAGATCACCAAAAAAAAAGAAAGAAAGGCACAAATGTGAAAAACATGGTACTAAGTAGACCATGAAAAGGATACCTGTTTATAGTATGAGAGCTAGGACAAGAAGAGTGTCACTTTGTTCTGCCTTAGCTGGGAAAAAGAGCATCGGGTTACTCTAATTTCTCACTGTTCTGCACGTGTATATGTCTGGGAGTGACCATGAAAGCTATGAGTGTTGATTTGGGGGTTACCAATGAATTTTAGTAAGCAAATTCTCAAATACGGAGTCAACAGATAGTAAGGATCAACTGTATTTGTCAAAAAGAAAGAAAAATTAAATCACTTAACACTTTAAAAGCAACATTTTCAAACCGTTTAAGAGATATTTTGAATCAGATTCAATATTACTACTTTCTTTTCCTACAAAAGAATGTAGTATTAAATCACACTTGGAGAGGTATGCTTGCCAATAACTGCTGCCTTTTTGGCATCTACTGAGGAATTGGGTCTGGCTTCGGCAGGAATATTTAGGTAGACCTTGCTAGTGAGAAAGTGGCTTTAGCTTCTTAGTAGGTGGTAAATTAAGTTTCTATTTAAAGTGTTCCAACAGTGTTTTAATGAATTAACCTTAACCTAATGAGGTCGATGTTGATACTTTAATTCATACTACTGTGTTTTTGGTCATTATGTCAGCTTCCGTAGGTGGTATAGTGTAATAAAAACACTGTCCATAAAGCTGAGTGGCTTAGTGTTTTATCAGTGGTATTTTTGAGTTTAATTTTACCTGAAAACTAATCATGATATATAACCAGAGGGTATACATTTTTAGCAGTAATTCAGATATCAGCTCTTTTCCAGTAAACAAACTTTTAAATTCATAACCATTGGGCCTCATAATCATAAAGAAAATTCACAGAGAAAACTAATGATATTGTCATTAATTCATGGGGTTTTATGGCCCTGATCACCTACGCTTCCCTGAACGTTGAGCTCAGAATGTACAGGGGTGAGCAAACATAGGCCTATAGTTGTAAAACAAATGAATAATATAATAATTAATAAATAATAAGCATAGACCCTGGTTTTCATGTACTCATAACTGTACTTTCGCCCCACCCCTGTGTATGTAGCTCCAAGGGCTAAGAAGGAATAGTGTAAAAATGTGAATTGAATGGAAGACAATATTATCTGGATGGACAGTGATTCATATGGAATTTTTCCCCCCTTTCTTCAGTGACTTTATGCCTAAGAACATTGGCATTGATCCAAGTCCATTTACTGTGCGCAAACCAGATGAAACTGGAAAATCAGTACTGGGGTAAGATTTGCATATAGAATGAAATTTTAAAGATTCATGTAAAATAATAGAGCACTTGCAATATCATTTTTTCCAAAAACTAATAACTTCAAGTCACATAGTTTGGGGCACAGCCTATTTATTGCATCTATGAAGTCATTTATTTATAGCAGTGGGATCACTAAAGTGTTCAACATGGGAAGTGAATTTATGGAAATTTCAACAACATGGTGCACTTTATTATTTTAAATTAGGAACATCACAGAGGGCATAAAGACAGGCAGCAGATATTATATGCTATGTCCGGTAAATAACTCAGCATCCTCTATTTTCCTCAACATAAAATGCTTAGGCAAAAATTTATATCCGTAGTATTTATTTTTGTTTTATTCATAGTATTTATTTTTGTTTGCATCCTGAGGAAACATTCAAGCAGATATGATCTGAGAGATTAATAGATTTTCTGTGTATCACTATAACATTGTTTTGGGGAAGACTATCAGTTTGTTATATCCAGTCATCCAGGGAAGAAGGCAAACCATGTTTACATGTTCATGCTTAGAGACGAGTGAAATGTGTGTGTTTTAGCAATAGAATCTCTGTTACTTCCGCTGACCTGAATAATCCCAGTGATAAGGTTTCTTCTAGACTCTGACCAGAAACCCTGGCCAGACAGTAGATACTGAGTGCTAATTATATTTAGGAGTGTGTATGGGATCCTAATTAGATATTAGCTACATGTGATTTATACAGTGGGATATATATTACTATTTTCCAGACACACCATTTCTGTGGCTTTAAATAGCTACATATTGAGCCCTGGACCAGATGTTAAAGAATTTCAAAGAAAAGATGTTTTCAGGAGTTTAGAATTCAAGGACTTCCTGGGGCAAATACATGAATGACCAGATATATTAAGTGAATGGCAGAGAAATCTTATCAGCTTTAATTTTTAGTTGTAGAAAGTCAAAACTAATTTATCTTTCATAAAAAAATATCTAACCGATAGTCACATAATATAGCATTTCTTTTCTTAGAATATTTCAGAATATTACGGTATTTTAAATCTTTTATAGATATTTTTCAAAGGATGAAATATTAAACATTTTTCACAAAAGCCAAAAATATTATTATAAAATATTTTTTGAATCAAGAAAATAGTCTTACCACTCTCAAATTTGTAACTAAAATAAAAGTAAATACTTTGGTAGGTGTAATTCCCCCCCCCCCCCATCTAACTACTATTAGTAGGAATGTTCAGCAAATATAATTATTTACTAATAATGAGTTTTAAAATTTAGTTCATGTTCATCAGTTGCTCATTACTCTGGTACAAATAAGTAGCTGATACCGTGATTGATAAAAATAATAATAAGAGGGAAGGAAATACACATGGATTTGGCTTTTGACCTTTTCTTAAAGCTTTTACAAGTTATATATAATTTTACTAATAACTCAAAACATATAATCTATTATTGTACCATAAATTTTGAAAATACTGATTTTAGTTGCCAATGGAAGACACGGTAACCAAGTGGTCAGAAGACTTTTCTGCACTGCCTCACACATACATACTAGTTTGTTTCCAGAATTTATAGCAGGGTTTTTTTTTTTGTTTTTTGTTTTTTCCAGGGACAGAGAGAGAGTCAGAGAGAGGGATAGATAGGGACAGACAGACAGGAATGGAGAGAGGTGAGAAGCATCAATCATTAGTTTTTTGTTGCCGTCGCAACACCTTAGTTGTTCATAGATTGCTTTCTCATATGTGCCTTGACCACGGGCCTTCAGCAGACCGAGCCACCCCTTGCTGGAGCCAGTGACCTTGGGTCCAAGCTGGCGAGCTTTTGCTCAAGCCAGATGGTCCCGCACTCAAGTTGGCGAGCTCGGGGTCTCAAACTTGGGTCTTCTGCATCCCAGTCTGACGCTCTATCCACTGTGCCACAGCCTGGTCAGACTATAGCAGAGTTTAAATTCATAAAAAGTCTGTACTTGTGCATGGTAAAATATTAAGGTTTCCCCTTTAGCACAAGTTGAACTCAGAAGCTAGTTTCTCACATTTTTTTATGCTTCACTAGTACTAAGGCTTTGGCACAGAGTGATACACAGTGAGTATTGAGGGTTCTGATTAAAGGTGCTTCACCTTTATACTTACCTTTTCAAAGAAACAAAAGCAACAGAGAAGAAGCTGTATTACAGCGGAAGACAGCAGCCAGCGCCCCGCCACCCCCCAGTGAGGAGGCTGTGTCCAGCAGCTCTGAGGATGATTCTGGGACTGACCGCGAAGAGGAGGGCTCTGTGTCTCAGCGTTCCACTCCAGTGAAGATGACCGACACAGGAGACAGTGCCAAAGTGACCGAGGTGTGGGGGAGAGGAGCTTGTGTCCAGAATGAAGCTCTGGAGGATGGTCTCTAAAATTCTACTTTAAGTTAAAACGCTGAGAACAAGAAAAGATCACGGTTCATTCACACCATTCTAATGTGTGGTGTTGGAGGCACTGCAGCAATAAATACATTTAGCATAGACAGACAAAATAAAAATGGTTTCATTTTGAGCTGAAACTGGTGTTTTTGCTCCCTAGTATAACAATGAAATTCCTGTTAGTACAGAACTTTTAAGAGAATCCTGCCCCTCTTTGAGCAGCCCACCCTCTTGCACGGTCCCTTGCTCCTACACTGTTGGAATGCAGGGTTGGACCTCACATACTTTGCATAGCCTCAGTGGGAAATTCACCCTGTTCAGTGTGATATTACCAATATATTAATGGAAAGTGAAAGGGAAGTAAACAACAAAATAACCAAATCTAGCTTTGGGGGAAATTTGATTTCTAGAAATAACCATAAGTCATTAGATGTTGATATGACAAATAAAATGTGATAATACAAGCACTGAATTTATTATCCCAGGAATTGGCAAACTATAACCCATTGACCAAGTCCAGCCAGCTCTCTGTGTTGGTAAATAAAGTTTTGTTGGCACCCAGCGATGCCTGCTTGTTTATCTGTTGTCCGTGGCTGCTCCTGTACCATAAGAGCAGAGCTGAGCAGTAGCTATAGAAATAGCATGGCCCAAGGAACCTAAAACATTTACTGTCTGGCCCTTTGCAGGAATGTTTGAAAGTCCTGTATCATACAAAGGTAACTAATAATTATTTAAGTTTTTTTACCCTAAAATAAACTATTGTTAGTGGAAATAAAATTAGATTTTTTAAAAATACTGTTAACTGAGAAGTTTAATGAATACATTGAAGAAACATTGTGATTCAGAAATTCACAGGTTTATTTTCTTTATCTTTGGAAATAATATGCTAGATGTCTAAACATTCTTCCTTGTTCTTTTTTAATTTAACCCTAGAATGTGGTCCAGTCCATGAAAGAGGTATATGGAATTAACCTCTCCGATGGTCTGTCAGAGGAAGACCTCTTCATTTATTCAAGGTAAACTACTTCCATGTAGAGATTAAGAAAAAAAAATGCAAATGTATTATTACAGTAACCTATCTAGTATAACTTAAAAGAAATTTAAATAGTCAATTATAGAAGGAAATTTACCTGGAATCCAGTAGTAGCATTTAGAAGGTCTTCAGAAACACTGGTTTTTATTTGGAGGTCTGTTGCCTAAGATTCAGTGTCTCTCAATGGAAAAAATTTCTGATGCATACATGTATTTTCACTGCCCATACAAAAGCTGCAAGCTGAAGTATACACACAGTTCTACAGTAGCAAATCCTCAAGATCAGGTACAAAACAAACTTGGGGTATTTCCAGTGGAGGACCTTGTGGTCACTAGCTCTGGGCTGCTGGTAGAAATGAAGTCTAGAGAGAAAAAAGGAAGTGGTGATAATTCAGAACAGGTGTCAATTCAGAATGGTATAAACCTTTGTTAGGCAGATCTAGCTGAAAGGAGAGGATCCACCAAGAGGCATTCCCTGAAATCACATACATAATTTTGTGTGTATGTGTGTTTTTCTGAGAAATAGTTGTCAGATTCTCAAAAGAATCCCTCACCTAGAAATCCTCAAGGAACTGATGATACCACTGTAAAACCCCCTCAGCCTAATACATGCATTGAGAAGAGTTGATTATTTTTTTTATTGTTTCAGTATAATTTTATTAGCAGTTAATAAGTTAAAATTCACATTTATAGGATCCCAAGGACTGTCTTAGAAAATCTAAAGCATAGGTAATTAGATTTTAACAGTAAGACAGAACATATTCTCATTATAGTACAGCCCTTAAAAAGTCAAGGATAATAGAGACTTAAGTGCAATGCTGTCAAACTAGAAATGAACTCTGCGTGCACAGTGAGTGCCCCTTAAAGCAAAGTTCCGTGAAAGTATAACATGTTTCTATGGATGTGAATTATAGTAGCAAATATTGCTGGCTTCCAAACAACCTGCACTAAAGGAATTTCCAATCAAAACACAAGCGCAGTTGCTTTTATTAAATATGTAGCTATGATAATTTTATAAAGAGACTCTTCAGTTATGTAAGTTTGGCATATGTAAACTCTAGAATATAAATGAGCACTGATCTTTTGTTCTTTTATAGAATCTATCATACTGGATATTATCACTTTTACTTCAAACTAGTAAGATCTGCTATATAATATGTAAATACAAAAAAGCGCAGCATTTCCTGACTGCAAAAACACTGGTGTGACCGCATCAGTGTCTCACCAGGAGCCGGTTTAGTCATTCAGATCTCAGCCACACACCCTCCTCACTCCTGGACGCAAGGACATGCAGCCAATTATTTATCATCTTGTCACAACAGTGTAGCTTTATTAAAGCAGGCCTTTCTAAGGAACATGGACTGAAAGAATGAATTATCTGGGGTTAGTGACTGAGTAATACGACTTTGCTTATTGCAGAGAGCATGAATGTACATATCAAGACCTAAAATGTTGGCTCATTTTAATTAAGCACAGTGTCTTTTGCTTCAGGCATGACTTTCACCTGGAGCCTCTTTAGCTCTGGTTGCCCCTGAGCCCCACTTCTGGTTCTCCCTTCTTTAGGAGTGAGATACAGCCTTGTTCTGCCACAACACCCTGGACACAGTCTAAGAAGGAAGGGAACAAGGGCGGGTCTGTAGGGAAGGGAATCCTGCAGGGAGCAAGGAACCTGTCCTGGAATCAGATTCAGTGTTTGATATTCTGAAAATCAACACATCCTCCTGTGAGGTCTATAATATTTCAGAGTGTTTTATTCGTTCTTTAGACCAGTGTTTTTCCAGTGCCAGTCTGCAGACCAGTGCTGGTCTGCCAGAAATTTTGTGCCGGTCCTCAAAAGGGTTATCCACTATGATGTTGTATGAAGATTATAGAGTTGACTCTACTTTTGGCAGACCAGCACCGGTCTGCACACTGGCGGTTGAGAAACCCTGCTTTAGACCAGGGGTCCCCAAACTACAGCCGTGGGCCGCATGCTGCCCCCTGAGGCCATTTATCCGCCCCCTGCCGCACTTCCTGAAGGGGCACCTCTTGCATTGGTGGTCAGTGAGAGGAGCACAGGATGCATCCGCACCCACAGTTCCCATTGAAAATACTGGTCAGTTTGTTGATTTAAATTTAGTTGTTCTTTATTTTAAATATTGTATTTGTTCCCGTTTTGTTTTTTTACTTTAAAATAAGATATGTGCAGTGTGTATAGGGATTTGTTCATAGTTTTTTTTTATAGTCTGGCCCTCCAACGGTCTGAGGTACAGTGAACTGGCCCCCTGTGTAAAAAGTTTGAGGACTCCTGAGTTAGAGCATCATTCCAAGATTGCAGATTCAATCCCAGTCAGGACACATACAAGAATCAACCAATGAATGCATAAAAAGGTGGAACAACAAATCAATGTTTCTCTCTCTTTCTCTTTCTCTCCCTCCTCTCTCTGATATCAATAAAAATAAAATTTTTAAAAAAGTTCTTTGGTAGCACCATAATGATTTAATAATTGGTAGTTTCTGCAGCACTTTGCTCGACCTTTAGAAAAGTTAATTAGAAAATAAATTTTAAAAGTGTCCATAGTCATCAAAAGAAAAAAATATTTTTAAATAGTAGAAAAGTGAGAATGGAATCAACCCTTTAACCCTTCCCTGTAGCCTCCTCAGGGCACAGCGGAACAAAGCTGCATGCCACAGCTCAGACAGTCTGCAGTCTGCTCTTGGAAATAGCTGGTCATAGCCGTCTTTCCCCTGTTGGATGGCCCGGGGGATTGTCTCTGGCTCTTAGCTTTAAGAGGAGCTCTGTGTTGTGCCAGTCTTCTCTGATCGGGTGGTATATACAGTAGTGCTTAGTAGGTGGTTTCCTCAGTTCCTTCATCTCCATTGAAAGTACTCTTTGGAGTGACTGGGATATACTTAGCAATTGTTGTGGTCCTAAGGAGACTGAGTCCACGTCTTGTGTTCTCAGCAGTGTCCCTGCTTCAGGAGGTGGATCCCTAGCCTGATCCTGCCCTGTCCTTGTCATTTGTCTCACCACAACATCTCCTCTGTGATTCCTCATGTTTCTTGCTGTAGTCACTCCTAGATACGTGAGGTCCTGAAAGATCATCTGCTTGGCTTCAGGTACATTTTGGTTCAGGTTTTTGTATTTATTTTTATTTTTTATTTATTAATTCTAGTGAGAGAGACACGAACTTGATCTGTTCCTGTATGTACCCTGACCAGGGATTGAACTGGCAACCTCTGCACTTCTGGACAATGCTCTAACCAACCAGGGTTGTTGGTTTTTTTTTTTTTTAAATCACACTTAAGTAAATAGAAACACAACAAAGTACACATTTTGTCATTCTTATATCTGTGGTTTGACTTACATTGTAAGCAGTGGTTTGACTTACATCGTAAGCAGAATCCCTTCTTCTTTACTTCTCACAAACCCACTCTAAAATCAGGCAACCATTTATAAGTAAAGTCTTGTGTTACATAGGGCAACTATTTTCAATCTTTCAACACTTGGAAACAGGTGAAAATAGGAGAATCCATTTCAGGGACTGCTACGGCAGAAATCACCCTGAACATAAGCAAATTGAACTAAGATCATTGGGTTTATTATCTTCATACAATATCAAGGTGGTTAACTCTCAAAGACAGGCATGAAATTTCTGGCAGACTGGTTTGTAGACCAGCAGTTGAAAAATACTGACATTGGGTACTCCTGTGTGCTTTTCTGAAATTAGCATACTGTCATCATTTGAAAGCTCATTCCATTTTGTGTGCCCTACTGAATTTGTTTCAAGTCATTTCTTCTTTAACTCACTTTTTACCAATTGTAATTTGTAGATTTGTTCAGCTGGGTCAGAGTCAACATAAACAAGACAAGAGCAGCCAACAGCTCTGTTCCAGGTGTCCAGATGGAGTTATAAAATTGTAAGTACTAGATTAGACCTAAAAAAATACCTGTATTAATACTATTCATAGTGCCTTTTTCTTTTAAGACTGTAACAAAAATATTTTTTTGTCACCATATTAGTGTAAGCTCTAAAGCATCTTCTCCTGGTACCTTATCCAAGGAACACTGGGTCGCTGTGGGGGTCAAGAAGATTGGCACCATTGACTCTACTTAAAATGCGCCCTTTGGAGGTGGAATTAGAGTTAGTTGAAGGATGCTTTCCCCTATGAACTCCCCACTGGGTAGAGGTGGAATGACAGAATAGCTCTGACCCTGCAGGGAGGCTCTTCAAGTTCAATACAAGATCCTTGAAGGCAGGGATTGACTTGTCTCTTCTACCTATATATCCTTGCCAGTTCTAATAACTTGCTATAAGTTAAACAGGTGTTTAGTAAATTCTTGAACAGAATTAGTTTCATATTCTGAATCATAGCTCTACCACTTCTTTGTTTGCTTGTTTTAGTTTTTTGTTTTTGTTTTTAGTGAGAGAGACAGAAAGAGGGACAGATAGGACAGATAGGAAGGGAGAGAGATGAGAAGCATCAATTCTTCATTGTGGCACCTTAGTTGTTCATTGATTGCTTTCTCATATGTGCCTTGACCAGGGGTGCTCCAGCTGAGTCAGTGACCCCTGGTGCAAGCCAACAACCTTAGACTCAAGCCAGTGACCTTTGGTCTCAAGCCAGTGATCATAGCATCATATCTGTGAGACCATGCTCAAGCCATTGACCCTATGTTCAAGCCAGTGACCTTGGGGTTCAGAATGTGGGTCCTCTGAGTCCCAATCCGATGCTGTATCCACTGCATCACCGCCTAATCAGGCTGTTTGTTTTGTTTTACCGTGAGTAAGTAACTGAAGTCTTGTGCAGCTCAGTTTTCTCATCTGCAAAATGGAATAATGATTAGTCCTGCTTTGAGGAGGGTAGTAGGCTTAAATGAAATAATACAAAGTTCTTAGAACAGTGTCTGAAAAAGTTCTCAGTAAATTGTCATTATCATCATCATCATCATTTTCTTCATGTTCATCATTTTTCCTAGCTTGTTGGAACCAAACAAAGCAGAGGTTGTGACCAGGAGAGGCTCCCTGATGCCATATGCCTCTAGAAAGTGAGTCAGTGTGGAGATTAAATGAGATAGTATTCGCGAGTTGTTTAGATCAGAGCCCAACATAGAGCTAACATTTAGTAAAGATTGTCTTCCCTTTTCATGACCAACTTCATCAGAGTAAATTGTTTGATAAATACTGATTGCCTAACTTCACTGTGTACTATATCTGCGTGTTCCCTATTGATAGTTAAGAGGCTATTCAACTAATCCAAGCAAAGACTGGTGCCTTAGAGAGTAGTGGCTGGGAGAAGTTTGGAAATGGGATAGATGGGAGAATATTTAGAAGGTAAAATGGACAGACTTGGATACTGACTCATCATGGAGGGAGAGAAAGAAGCCTTATCAAGGATGACCCTTGGGCACTTTGGTTTGATTACAGGTTTCATTGATTGATTGATTGATTATTCATTTACCAGATAGGTATTCAGTATACCTGTGTTAGGATCATTCAAACCTGCTGTGTATCTCGGTAAGGTGCACTAGAGAAGGGCCCGGTTTACCTTTAAAGTAGCATCAAAGTTGGCCTATTTAGGAAGCAACTGAGTCAACTGATCTAGAACTCAGAAGAGAGCCTTCTGGGGGTATAAACGCAAGTGTATGATAATTAAAGCCACTGGGTAAGGATGGGACCACTGAGGGAAAGAGAGTAGAGTGGAAGTAGAACCACAGCTGAGTCTTGAGGGGTCTGGACCTAACAGCTGAGATGGAGAAAAACCTGCAAGGGAGGTAGAAATGGCTAATCCAGGGAAGGAAAACCGAAGAGTTTTATCACAGCCTTCAACCTGGCTATTTATCCCTTCTTTTTCTCCCTGTCACTGTTGCTTTCTTTTTTCCTATTTTCTTTTTTTTTAAACATACAAACTCCTGTCAATTTAGAGATGGTTTTTCTTTCTTATTTCTAATTAGCATGTAGAAGTATGAACTCCTAAATACATGTGGCCAAAGAAAGAAAGCATTTAAATGTGTTAGTAAAATAGGAGATTCTGTTAACCAAATTGTATTACACAAATTGATTATTCCATTAAAACAGTATGGTGCAACTTAGGAGAAGATGATGAAATGAATATAGCATACAAAATAAAGCAAAACCTTTTCCGCTGCTTTCTTTAACACTGGGACTACTTGGATCCATAATTGACTTTGCAGTTATTACCTTTGAATTCTTAAAATATTTAGTTCTTGCTTTTCTGAGTTCTAACACATTTAAAACCCATGTCGATCTAGATTTTTCTAACCTTTTCCACTTAATTAGTGAGTAATCTACCATGAGTGTGTGTTTGCACATCATCTTCAACAGGATGACAAAGAGCCTGGTAGATTGCCATATGTTGTCATGGTAACTGCCCAAGAGTGTTGTTTTTTTGGATGGGTGTGTGTGTCATGTGTTTGTGCATGGATGTGCACTTTAAATTGAAGCTCTGTAACTAAGTTCTGAAAATGTCAACTATTCATTTTTAGATTTCTATAGCTATGCCAAAACCAAGAGAATTTAAATTTATATGAGATTACTGAAATTCTCATCTTGTGTTTTAGGTTCTAGTAGATTTTAAAATAGTAATAAGTTTACTTTAAGTTTATATACATATGTATCTTCTCATCTCTGGATCATTTATAATGTAGCCAGTTTTTCTTGAAATCATGAGGTAACCAGTATTTCTTTTCTACATGTGTTTGAGTGTGACCCCTCCCTTTGCTCATACCCCTTCCTAAGTGTATGAGTGGTGATGAGGGAGAAATGATTCAGTGTGTTCTATATAACTTCACCTGTATTAACGCCATTCTCACAATAACCCTGTGAAGTCGATGTTACTATTACCTGCATCTTGCATATGGGAAACTGAAGCACAGAGTGGTATGTAACTTGCCCAAGATCAAACAGCTAACAAGTGAAGGAACCCAGATTCAAACTCAGACAGGCTGGCTCTTCATCACTAAGCTATAAATGCCTAATATTACCAGCTGCTTTTATAACCACATTGGTAGAAATACTTTATTATTAGAATGAACATTGCTTTTTCTGATTCTCTCACATGATTTATATACAGACATAGTATTTCTACTCTACTGATCTTGAATTTTTAAAAATACTATAAGGTAATATACCTTTATTCTTTTCCCAGTACCCAGTATATTGTCCCTAAAGTAGACAAGCATACTTTGCTTGATTCGTGATGTGGTACAAAGGTTGTTTAGCCATCATGAGAACATTGCTGCTGCTATTTAGGGTTATTGCTTTCCTGCTAGGTTTAGGTTATAAGACCCCAGAGGGCAGCCCCTCTTTCTGTCCCCTGCAGCCTCCAGAATAGTACCTGAGATTGAGGGCTCAGTAAATATTTATGGAAGTGGACTGAAGACTTCTCCCTCCTGTTTCTTGGTTCCCCTCCTGCCTTCTCATAACAGAAAACAATAAGCACACCAAGGTTTTAGATTTTTTTTCCCTTTCTCTATCCTGCTTCCACTTGCAGCTGGGAGCAAATGCAAAGTCAGAGCACCTGAGTGAAGGGCTCGCTGTGCAGGAGCAGGCGGGACCCACCTGCTCCCATTTTAGACTTCTGCCAGTTCTGGGGGATTTTTTAGCTAAGCAACAACTGCCAATCAGTATAGGTTAAAGAGAACATGAGCATATATATTTTTAGTGCCTGCTATCCTGTGGCTCATCTATGCCAGGAATATGTCTCCCTCATTTAGAAGTTATCTCTGAGAAATGGTTCAAAATATAACACATAGACTTTGGATAAATACTGTCTAACTTAGGATTTTTCCAATGCAATGATTTCATTGATTACTGAAATGTAATGCAAGATAAATAAGTAAGTTTTAAGACCACAAGGTTGAATTTACTCCTTAAGTACATCTTATAATAAGAAGCATTTATTGGCCTTAAATTGAATGCCTGTGGGTACATACTTCTGTCAGGGGAAGTGTTTCATAAATCAGAGGGTGCACTTGCAGTCGGAATTAGCACACTTTTTCACACAGGAGGTGAGTGTGACACAATGGTCCTAATTAACTCAACTTTGTTTACTTTTTGAGATCAGGCAAGTTCCGTTTAGTATGGATGTAGACTTCTTTGTTTACTTTTCATGATGGCATTTTCAGTAACGTTCTCCCTATTTACAAGTTACTGTGGTGGCGGTCCACCCTCACGCCATTGCTTTTATTTCATCCTCTGTAGATAATGCTCTCGTCTCTGTGCTGCAGGCCATATGATTTTACCTTAATGTGTAACTCTTGTTATTGTTCCTAAACACCGGGGAATACAGTCTGGCATGGTGTCATTTATGACAACAACATGGATGGACCTTGAGAACTAAGTGAAATAAGTAAATCAGAAAAAGCTAAGGACTATGTGATTTTACACATAGGTGGGATATAAAAATGAGACTCGTGGACATAGATAAAAGTGAAGTGCTTACCAGGAGTAAGGAGGTTTAGGGAGAAGAGTAAAGAGGGACAAATATGTACACAGTGACAGAAAATATTTGACTTTGGGTGACAGGCACACAACACAATCAACAGTTCAAATACTATAGAAATGTTTACCTAAAACCTATGTACTCTTACTGATTAATGTCACCCCATTAAATTTAATTTTTTAAATGAAAATAAAAAGGCTTAAGTATTGGAGCAGGTGGGAGGCCATGATCAATGAGTAATCAATCAGCTAATTCCCTCCAAGAAGGGTGGGGGAAATGACAGATGACGACTCCTCAGTACTTGCTTTTCTGAGTTCTAATATATATGAAAACCAAGGAGGCTGTGACCTCTTCCGTAACCCCAGAAATTATCTCAACAGTCTTTCTTCCCTTTTTTATTCTGGCCTTTACTTTCTTCTCTTTTTCTTGAACCCTCTTTGTCTTTTCCTATATATCTTTTCTATTTCTAAATTAGCTTGTTCTGTTCCATCACCCCCCACCCCCATATTTCTTTTACTTTTATTTCTCTTTTCTTATTTCCTCCTCACCATCCTCTCTCCAAACCCCTCAGGGTATTTGCTTTTTCAGCCAGAGACAGACAGGCAGACAGAGATACACAGACAGGAAGGAAGAGAGATGAGTAGCATCAGCTCGTAGTTGTGGCACCTTAGTTATTCATTGATTACTTTCTAATATATGCCTTGACTGGGGGGCTCCAGCCAAGCCAGTGACTCCTTGTTCAAGCCAATGACCTTGGGTCAAGCCAGTGACCTCGGGCTTCAAGCCAGCAACCTTTGGGCTTAAGCCAGTGACCATGGAGTCATGTCTATGATCCCATGCTCAAGCTGGCAACCTCTCGCTTAAGCTGGTGAGCATGCGCTCAAGCTGGATGAGCCCGTGCTCAAACCGGTGACCTTGGGGTTTTGAACCTGGGTCCTCTGTGTCTCAGTCTGATGCTCTATCCACTGCACTACTGCCTGGTTAGGCTATTTTATTTAAATATAGTAATCTCTCCAAAACACAAGTTTTCTTTATGTACTTTAGAACAGCGCTTTTCAGATTCTAATTCTTGACTCATTAGTGGGTTGTGAAATTAATTTACTATGCCTTCACACAGTGAAATGAAATAAAACTGAACTGAATCCAATAAAAAGTTCCAGTTCATGGCATAGAGTATGGTTAAGTCTTACTTCCTGAAATGTTGTTTCTTTGCATACATGTAGCTTCATCAGTACACACAAGTAAATCCGTGTGTACTGAATTGTCATGCAAAGTGCATTTCTTACTGTGGGTAACAGTCACAGGTTGCACCTTTTCTGGGGCTACATGAATTTAAAAATGTGGCTCTGTTTCTGGCATCTAGGCACTTAAATGTTTGTTGATTGAATGAAAGTATGTGTGAGTCATTCTTGTTGGGAATAATTAGAAAAGGAGATGACAGGTCAGGAAGGAAAGTGGACAGGAAGAGACAAGAGAGGTTTCTGTGGTAGATACATAGTGGGTAAATAAGTATAGGCCTTAGAAAATACACTCTTGTTACTTAGAACACATTGAGAGCTGGGATGACCGTGCAAGGGAAGGAGGGAGCAGTAAGCTACTGCTGTAAGTCAGAATGAAAGCCATTTGCCTCTTTGTTTGAATGTTATCTACAATAGGATCTGCATACTCTGTTAAACAAGGTAAGTCTAATGAAATGGTGAACTTGTTGAAATTTTCAGAGAGGGTTATCCTGAAAGGTTTCTGGCATACAAGGAAAAATAAATGTAAATTTAATTGTAAGTAATTGTGTTATTAATTTAAGGTATCTAAAATGACTTTTATATGTGTATGTGTGTGTGTATATATATATATATGTATGTATGTTTTTTGACACAGAGAGAGAGTCAGAGAGAGGGATAGATAGGGACAGACAGAAAGGGAGAGAGATGACAAGTATCAATTTTTCGTTGTGGCACCTTAGTTGTTCATTGATTGCTCTTTTTTTTTTTTTTTAAAGTCAATCTGATTTAAGATAGACTTTTTTTATTTTATTTTTTATTTTTACAAGGACAGAGAGAGAGAGTCAGAGAGGGGTAGATAGGGACAGACAGACAGGAACAGAGAGAGATGAGAAGCATCAATCATTAGTTTCTCATTGCCGTTGCAACACCATAGTTGTTCATTGACTGCTTTCTCACATGTGCCTTGACCGTGGACCTTCAGCAAACCGAGCCACCCCTTGCTGGAGCCAGCGACCTTGGGTCCAAGCTGGCGAGCTTTTGCTCAAGCCAGATGGACCCACGCTCAAGCTGGCGACCTCGGGGTCTCAAACCTGGGTCTCTGGCATCCCAGTCCGATGCTCTATCCACTGCGCCACCACCTCGTCAGGCTGATTGCTTTCTTATATGTGCCTTGACCGTGGGCCCTCAGCAGACCGAGTAACCCCTTGCTCAAGCCAGTGACCCTGGGTCCAAGCTGGTGAGCTTTGCTCAAACCAGATGATCCCGCGCTCAAGCTGGCGACCTCAGGGTCTCGAACCTGGGTCTTCTGCATCCCAGTCTGATGCTCTATCCACTGTGCCACCGCCTGGTCAGGCTGTATATATTTTTAATTTGGTTTATTGCCTGTTTTATTTTGGTGACTACAAAGCATACCATTTATGGAAGTTTTCACAGGTTCACAGGAGATCTTGGGTACCCACTCCCCTTAACATGCTTTTGTTGTTATTTTGTCAGGAACATCGATCTCTGTGAGGTAAGGTATATTTACTGTAAGGCATTAAAGGCATTAAATGACAGATATTTATTGAATGCCCCTCACTATGTGCTAGGTTAAGTGCTTACAATACATAACTGAGATACAGCCGCTGCCTCTGAGGGTATACACTGTGGGGTTTACACTGTCGCTATTCCAGGTTGTAGGAGGTATGAAGGTGTTACCAGAGGAGGCTGTGGGACTACAGGGAAGACTACAGATGAGATGGAGGTTCCCAGGCAAGGGTCCATTCTAAGAGAAAGATAAAGTTGTCTGGTTGAAGAAGGCCAGGAGGGCATAGGGCAGAGCTCCAGACGCCACTTTTGGAGACCCACACACAGTTCCCTCACACTAGGAGGTAGTCAAGGATGAGGTGAGGACACAGACAGAGGAACAGGATCAAGAGGAGATGCTAAGTGAGAGAGAGTGACCCTTATTTTATTAAAAAACTGTTTTTAATCAGAGGAGTGATGGTCTTAAATTTGCATTTCAGAAAGGACACTCTAGAAATAGTGTGGAGGTGGATCAGAGGCAGGGAGATAAATAGCATATCTGTTGGAAACAGAAAAAAGTGGTTGGCATACTATTGGGATTTGAAATAAGGAAGGGGTTTACTTTGTAAGCATAGAATCTGTAGGGCTTGGTGAAATTTGGTAGTGGATGGGTGTGATGAATATGTGAGAGGCAAGAGTTTTCTAGTTTGGTTGACTAGATACAGTGGTGGGTTACCAGGATTGGAAGTACATGACAAAACAAATTTGGGGGCTTCAGTGTTTTTTTTGTGACAATTACAGGACATCTAAGATGATTTTTCCAGTGCTAAAGAGGTTTTAGATTAAACAGATTCAATAATTTAGTTTTATTCTGCTCTTGATTTAAAAAGCAAGTAAAATTTCTTACATTTCTCTGAAGGAGGTCCCAGTTAAATAGATTATTGTATGTGCTTTTAGAAATTTCCTGGCTATTTATGGTCAGATTAAATGGGAAAATAATTCTTTAATTACTGGTAGAAAAGAGGAACTTATCATGGCTTTAAGTGTATTTTTAGCCCGTAAAACGCTGTCTTTTTACATGAACAAGCAGGTTAATCCTTGGGAACAGATTTGGATATCTGATATGGCCATGTGAGGGTTATTACTCACTGGTTTTCTTAGCTCTGTATATAAGAATCACATTTTGTAACTGTTTAACCTTTTGATATTTTGTTACTTTACCAAATTATCACTCATTTGTGTATGGAAAATGAATGGGAAGATTTGGGGCAAATAGAATGATTACAGAGCCTGTGTTCTGTCACCTTGACTTCTTGACAACCATTTCTTTTGCACAGTGAAGATGTTTGCCCAGGCGTAGTGATTCATTGCCCTTGTCCTCTTTGACCATATACGAGAATCTTTTCAGTTAAGATAAATTTTTGTTTAAAATAAAAACATTTCTATTCTATGTTTAAATGTAAAATCCAGAGCCCCTTGGGACTTTTTTTTAATTATTATTTTTTATTTTTCTGAAGTGAGAAGTGGGGAGGCAGAGAGACAGACTCCCATATGAACCTGACCGGGATCCACCCGGCATGCCCACTAGGGGGAGATGCTCTGTCCATCTGGGCCGTTGCTCGGTTGCAGCCGGAGCCATTCTAGCGCCTGAGGCAGAGGCCATGAAGCCATACTCAGCATTTGGGCCAACTCTGCTCCAGTGGAACCTTGGCTGCAGGAGGGAAACAGAGAGACAGAAAGGAGAGGGAGAAGAGTGGAAAAGCAGATGGGCGCTTCTCCTGTGTGCTCTGACCGAGAATTGAACCCAAGACTTCCACATGCTGAGCCAGTGCTTGACCACTGAGCCAACTGGCTTCTTTGGGCTTTTACACATGGTTTTGAAATACATGCAGATCCCATTAAGTCCTAATTGTGTTTAAAATTCACATATAGTCTTTTAATGTGATTTAAGTAATTTTTCATGTTTAATATTATAATATTGCTATTTATTTTCCCTATTGTCTTATGAAAAAAATTTGAGAAATACTTCCAGGGAAATTAATTGCATTATGTCTTCATAATTAAAGGCTGCTTATAGTCTATAAACATCCTTCTGCCATCGCTCTTAATTTTATGGGAAGGGAAAGTCCTTGGTAAATAGAACCCACTATATCGTATTTTTAATTTAAAACAAATCAAAAAGACTATGAATTACTTGAGGCTAGGGTTTATCTGCCTTTGTATCCCAGGCCGTAGCACAATACCTGGTATATTATAAATATTAAATAAATTACAAATGAGTAATACTTAATATTTGATATTTTTACCTCTTTTACAAATATCATACAAATTAAAGTGTGAACAAGAAAGAGAAATGCCAGAGTTAACAAATTGAAGCAAATGAGAAATGTTTGCAAGCTTTTATTTCATTATAGTTTATTTTCAGTTTTAAAACTGAAAATAAAGGGTTAGGGTTAGGGTTAGGGTTAGGACAGCTCAGAGTCCTCAGCAGGTACCTTAGGAGTTTTTTAATTGACAAACTATTGCTGTCATTATTACTTAATTTTTACATTATGTTAGTAGGACAGGCTCAAATACAATCATGATTTTTAAAGTTAAATTTAATTTTTGCTGCTCTTTTCAGTTATAATTGGCATAACATGTAAGTTTAAGGTGTAAAATGTAATGATTTGGTATATGTATATACTATAAAATGACTACCGTGAGGTCAGCTAATACCTCCATCCCCTCATCTAGTATGTGCATATGTGTATGGGATGCAACCTTTTAAAATCTACTCCCTTAGTAACTTCCAAGTATACAGTCACTGTGCTGTACATTACATCCCCAGAGCTTATTTATCTAATAACTGAACTGGAAGTTTTTACCTTTGACCACCTTTATCCATGTTTCCTACATCCCACTCCTGACTCTGACAACTAACAATCTGTTCTGTTTCTGTTAGTTTGGGTTTTTATTTTGTTTTTATTTCCACATTTATTGAGATCATAACAGTATTTGTCTTTCTCTGTCTGACCTGTTTCACTTAGTATAATGCTTTCAATGTCCATCCATGGTGTTGCAAATGACGAGACTTCCTTCTTTTTTATGGATGAATAATATGCACATGTATATCTTCTTATTCATTCATCCATCTGTAGACACTTAGTTTGTTTCCATGTCTTAGCTATTGTAAATAATGCCACAGTGAACATGGGGTGCAGATATCTTTTCAAGTTAGTGTTTTTGTTTTCTTTGGTTAAATATCCAGAATTGGAAATGCTGAATCATACACTACTTCTGTTTTTAATTTCTTAAGGAACCTTTATACTGGCTTTCATAGTGACTATACAAGTGTACATTCCCACCAACAGTGTACAAGGGTTCCCTTTTCTCCACATCCTGGCCAGCACTTGTTATCTCTTATCTTTTTGATAATAGCTATTCTGATCATCAGTAGAGATATCTCATTGTGGTTTTGATTTGCTTTTCCTCATGATTAATGATGTTGAATACCTTTTCATGTTGCTGTTAGCCACTTATATGTCTTATTTGGAAAAATGTCTATTAAAGTCCTTTGCCCATTTTTTTTTTTTTTTTTTTTTTAGCAAGAGACAGAGTGAGGGAGAGAGACAGACTGAAAGGGAAAGAAATGAGAAGCATCAGTCTTCATTGTGGCACCTTAGTTGTTCATTGATTGCTTGACAAACGTACCTTGACAGGGGTTGGGGGGCTCCAGCCAAGCCAGTGACCCATTGCTCAATCCAGTAACCTTGGGGTCAAACCAGCAACTTTGGGCTTCAAGCTAATGACCTTTGGGCTCAAGCCAGCGACCATGAGGTCATATCCATGATCCCACGCTCAAGCTGGCAACCTTTGGGTTTTGAACCTGGGTCCTCATCATCCCAGGCCGATGCTCTATCCACTGTGCCACTGCCTGGTCAGGCCCCTTGCCCATTTTTAATTAGATTATTTGTGTTTTTTTGCTATTGAGTGGTATGAATTCCATTTATATTTATTACATATATATATATATATATATATATATATTATAAGGGATATAATAAATATAAGGGATATTAACCCCTTATCAGATATGGGGTTTGCAAATATTTTCTCTCATTTTGTAGGTTGCCTTTTCATTTTTTTGATCATTTCTGCACAGAAGCTTTTTAGTTTGATATAATCTCATTTGTTCATTTTTGCCGTTGTTGCTTGTGTTTTTGGTATTTTAACCATAAACTCATTGCCAAGACCATTTTTCAGGAGCTTTTTCCTTATGTTTTCTTCAAGGAGTTGTATGTTTTCACATCTTATATTTAAGTCTAATCTATTTTGAGTTAAATTTTGTGTGTAGTTTAAGTTAGAGTTCCATTTTTTATTCTTTTGCATGTGAATATCCAGTTTCCCCAACACCATTTATTGAAGAGATTATCTTTTCTCTATTTGGTATTCTTGGCTCTCTTGTTAAAGATTATTTGTCCACATACATGTGGGTTTAATTCTGGGTTCTCAATTCTGTTCCATTGTTCTGTGTATCTGTTTTTATGTGAATACCATGCTGGTTTGATTATTATTGCTTTATGATATAGATAGTTCAAAATAAGGAGATGTGATAGTCCTGACTTTGTTCTTCTTTCTCAGGCTTGCTTTGGCTATTTGAGATCTTTTGTGCTCATATAAATGTTAGAATTACTTGTTCTATTTCTACAAAAAATGCCATTGCAATCTTGATAGAGATTGGAATGAATAAATTACTTTAGGTAGTATGGACTTTTCAACAGTAGTAATTTTTTTAGTTTGTGAACACAGGGTATATTTGCATTGATTCGTGTCTTAATTTCTTTCATTAATGTCTTGTAGTTTTCATTATACAGATCTTTCATCTTTTTGGTTAAATTTCTTTCTAAGTACATTATTGCTTTTGATATTACTGAAAGTGGGATAGGGAAATGGGAGGAGGAGGATTGTTGTCTCAGGAAAGGTCACTTGTAAGATTATTTAAGTTGTGAGCTAAACTCACCACTACTTTTTATGGCACACCAATTGAAATAATGATAGACAAACTGTATTTTTCAGACTTGAGTATTTGGCAGACACTTTCTCAAAAATAAACTAAGTAATCCTTTTACTTCAAGAAAAACAGTTGCGAGTTTTTGTTAACAATGATAAAAGCCACCTAACCAGGTGGTGGCACAGTGGATAGAATACCGGCCTGGGACACTGAGGACCCAGGTTTGAAACCCCAAGGCCATCAGCTTGAGTGTGGGCTCATCTGGCTTGAGTTCAGGCTCACCAGCTTGAGTATGGGGTTACTGGCTTGAGCATGGAATCATAGACATGATGGTCGCTGGGTTAAACCCAAAGGCCAATGGCTTGAAGCCCAGCATCACTGGCTTGGGTCCAAGATTGCTGGCTAAGGGGTCACTGGCTCAGCTGGAGCCCCCAGGTCAATGCCCATGTGAGAAAGCAATCAATGAATGACTAGGATGCTGCAACTATGAGTTTATGCTTTTCATCTATCTCCCTTCCTGTTTGTCCCTGTCTGTCTGTCTGTCTGTCTCTCTCTTTCACTTTATCTCTCTTGATAAAAACCAAAATCAGAAGTTTAAAAAACTTGTATCCACCATCATCAACAAACAATGCTTGAACATTTTTCTGATAAGATTGGTAACAATCTTAATAAATATGATTTGAAAAAATATTGTATAATGTGTTACCATTTGGAAGATCTTTATAACTCCATGAACCAATATTGTCTAAATGACCAATGCATGCTACTTAAAAATCATTCCTGCGTAAGAAAAACTCATTACACGTGCAAGGTAGAACAGTGGATTTTAAGATAAAAGCATATGAAAAGTTCATTGGTATGGAGTCAGATTTCACATTGCAACTAACCTTTAAGAAATATGAGAAGTTTTGGTGTAGTATCAAAGAAAACTATCCACAGTTATTTGGAAATGCTATTAAAGTTCTTCTTTCCTTTCCAAGTACATATCTGTGAGGTCAGAATCAATTCATATACTTCCAAAACAATATGTCATGACAGCTTCAGAGCAGATTTGAGAATTCAATTGTTTTCTGTTAAATCAGACATTGAAGAGATTTGCAAACATGTACAACAGGGCTACCTTTTTCACTAATTTTCTTTTGTTTTAGAAAATATGGTTATTTTTCTTTGAAATATATTATTTATTCTAAGATTTATTGGGATTTCACCCACTGCCTCCTTCATTCAATAATACTTTTACAGTGCTTACTTTACAGTGGAAGTTACAGGGCAGGATACAAATCTGCATTAGAATGCCGCCTGGTTAACCCAACAGATTTGCTTCCTCCTGTACTATGCACACATTGAAAGCCCAAAGGGAAGCAAAATCTAAACTGTTTCTCTACTTGTAGAGTAAACCGTTTAATGCCCTCAGCGAAGAGCCCTTGCCACAAAGCTCATTAGCAATTACATCACGCGGGTTCTCTCTCATCTTACTAAAACTTAGAATTTCTTCAGAAGTGAGAACATAGACCCACAAGTATATTCTGAAAAAGATCAGTCTTTGTCCTCAGGAGAAATGCTTGAGGGCCGGGCTGTCTGTGATTGCTGTAGGCTCGTCAGGATCAGAAGAGTGTGGTGTAGAGGCAGGTGTGTAAGAGAGCAGAAAGACAGCCAAGAAGAATGAGACCATGTTCTCCGAATACCCATGTGTACTCTTACACTTTATTTTTTAGATAAAATGTTTAGAAAGGTTTTATTTTTTAACAATAAGCTGCTAAAATTTTGGAGACCTTTCTCATGTGCATTGTTGATTAAATTGTTTTTTTTTTATTGAGAAAGAGAGGAAGTAAGGGAGTGGGGGGAGAGAGAGAAGGAGAGAAACATCAACTCTTTCGTTGCTTTACTTAGTTGTACATTAATTGCTTCTCTTACATGCCTTGACTGAGGAACGGACCACTGACCTCATGCTCAAGCTGGCAACCCTGTGCTCAAGCCAGTGACCCCATGCTTAAGTTAGTGACCTGGGCTCAAGCCAGGGACCTTGGGGTTTTGAACCAGTGACCGCAGTGCTCCAGGTTAGTGCTCTATGCACTGTGCCACCACTGGTCAGGTCATTGTTGGTTAATTTTCATGTCACACAAAGTGTTCAGGTAGGTGGGAGTATTTATCTCAGGAAAGAGATCATGTGATAAGTCCCTCAAGTAATAGATTAAGCAGGACCCTTTCAAGTTACATGGAGACTAGAAAGTGGAACACACAAGAGAGGAAGATTTAGAGCTACTGAAGATAAAAATTTTTCTAGTAAGCAGAGCTATCAACAATGATGTGTAAACATTTCATTAATTAAAAAGTCATGCATTCTCCCATTGTTGAGAGTACTAAAACAGAGGCTGGATAACATATCACTGATGTTGTAGAGAGTTTCTTCATTTGATCTGAGGTTGGACAAGATAATTTGGAAGGAAAGTAATCTCTAAGATTCTGTAATTATCATTATCACAGCCATAGGACAGCTGATGGTTGGGATCATTAGCAGTTTGAAACAAAAAGTAGGTGATTCATTTATTCACCAAATATTTATTAAGTCCCTACTATGTGCCAGGCACCCTTTGAGACACGGGAGATATGGTAAAGAGCAAATCTGACAAGGTGCCTCAGAGGGTTTATGTTCTAGGGTAGGCAGACAAGCATCAACCTAATAAATAAGACAATTTCATGTTAGGATAAATGCCCTGAATAACACAAACCAGGGTGATGGGAGACAGCGATGTGTTTTTGATTGGGTTTTGAGGGACTGTCTCTTTGAAGAGTTAACATTTAAGCTGAGACCTGAATGAAAAGGAGGTGGGTGGCCAGAGGTGACTGGGAAGAGTGTTCAAAGTAGAGAGAACATGCACTGGAGACCAGGGCAGGGGCCCACTTGGCCTGTTTGAGAAGCAAACAGAAGTCTGAGTGAGAGGTCCAGAGGAATGTGCTATGGTTGGAGTAAGGCTTAGGGCTGGGCCAGGTCCCACTGACTCTTAGCCATTTTTCTGTCCAGTGGGAAGACCCTTGAGGATTTTAGTAAAGAGTGGGACACACTGATTCACATCTCTAAGAGATGACATTTTGGGTGCTTTCTGCAGAATGACTTGTATAGGACAAGGAAGTAAGCAAAGAGGGAAATAAGAAACTCAGAAGTCAAGAGAAGAAAGCGCTTCAAGAAGGAAGGAGTGGGCAGCAGTGTTGAATGCAGAAAAAATGAACAGTAAGGTTATGGAAGGCCTTGATCAGAAAATGTTTATGAGCAGTCATGTGGGAATCCCACTTGCAAAGTGAATTTAGGAAAAAATGGTAAGTGGCTAAGAGGACATGGGGAGTAGGAACCATTTTTTCAAAAAATGCTATAAAAATGCTATAAAGGGGTGTAAAGAAACAGGACTATATATGAAGGGGAATATGAAATTGAGTAACTTTCTAAGATGTGAGTTACCACAGCAGCCTCGCCACGTGCTGGTGGACAGGTGGCTACAGAAATGCAGGTGTTGGTGTTCTGGACAAAGAGAATTGTTTTCCATTTTTATTGAAATCTGTAGTTTAATTATTTTTGATGTTGATTAGTTTGTTGGGATTTTCTGTATTAAATTGAACCATATGAAGTTTCCAAGATGCTAAAATTTGGGGCCTACAAAAACCAGTTATGTAATTCTACCTAGAATTAGGATTTTTCTACTTTAACTTGGACAGTTTTAAATTTGTCATAGGTCTTTATAATTTATATACATTTTAAATTTGTAAACAGTTTCAAATGTATCTAAAAGTCGCAGTTATAGAACAAAGAACATTTTTTTCTCCCCTAGACCCTTTGAGAGTAAGCTGCAGGTCTCATATCCCCTCTCCCTAGAATTTGAGTAGGTATAACCAGTAAAGAAGATTCTCCTACAAAATCACAATACAATCTAGTAAAATCAGAAAATTAACATCAGTACATTGCTACCAGCCAATCATCTGGTGAAGCTATTGAACCCCCATTCAAGTTTTTAACAATTGTTTCAATAGTATCTTTAATCCCCAAAAGCTCTAATCTAACATCTCATGCTGCATTTAATTGTCATTTCTGTGTAGTCTCCTTCAATCTGGAACAGTTCCCCCATCGTCCTTGATTTTCAGGACCGTAATACTTTGAAAAATACATGCCAATTATTTTGTAGACCGGCCCTGGATTTGGGTTTGCCGTGATTATCTTCAGGTTATGAATCTTTGGCAGTTTAGTGGCAGTCTTCAGAACAACCTCCTGTTCCTCACATCCTTCTGCAGGCTCCTCCACATTGTATTGAAGTTGATTTTTGTGACCAAGAACACATGGCAGAAGTGACCAGGTTATCAAAGTGATCTCTTGCTTTGGAGGAGCCCTGTGGATAGGCCCAAATGACAAGGACCTGGAGCGTCTAGCAGTAGCCAGTGAGAAACTGAGGCCTGCCATCCATTTTGAGCTCGCTCGCTGTGGATTGCTCAGCCCCAACTAAACCTTCAGTCGACTGTTGCCTGGCAGACAGCTTAACTTTGAGCTTGTGAGAGACCTTGAACCAGAGCACCCAACTAAGCAACTCCCAGATTCCTGACCCCCAGAAGCTGTGACATAATAAGTGTTTGTTGGCTTAAGGTACGTAATGAATACCGGCAGGAATGTCACAGAAGTGATGGTGGATCCTTTTCATTGCATTCTGTCAAGCGACACACACAGTTTCAGTTCATCCCATTCCTAATGATCTCTATTTCCATCCCTTGGTTAAAGTGGTATCTTTTGGACAGTTGCTCTTTTTCCTTTTAATTAATAAGTATTTTATGGGAGATACTTTGAAACTATGTAAATATCCTTTCATCAATCTTCCAATATTCTCATTGATTGACTTTTTTTCTGTAGGAGTTCTTGGTTTCCTGTTTTATTCAATGGGGAATAATTTGTTGCTATCATTATTTATTTTGATGTTCAAATTGTCTCAAATCTCACAAAAGTTCCTGTAACCTGGCTCCTGTGTTCTTAGGACATGTCCTCATCATTTTTTGAGCACTTTCTTGATTTCTGGCACAAGATGTTCTAATCTCATCATGTCCTTGTGCTTGCCCTAGCCCTGAAATCAGTCATTTTTCTAAGGAGCGCTGGCTCTTTTTATTGGAAAGTGGTATTAGAGCCAAGACCTGGACACTAGGTGTGCCTGTTGCCATTGTTGTGTTGCTGCTCCCAGGCCTGTTCACCGGGCAGACACACATTGCATATGTATATACATGTAAATATATGCAGACATGTGTGTAAATGTATGCATACATATATGTATATGCACATATATACTACATATGTATTTCATGTCATATAATATAAATGTATTTATAAATATCATATAGGTAAATACACATGTATTTAAGTCCATAAGTTCATACTGACACCTCTGACTGTAGGGTACCCAGTGTTTTCTCTGTCTTTCTCCCTGTCCATATTAGTACTTTCTTCTCCAGCAGCAAGAAACTGGGCCTCTGTTACTCTTATTCTATCTGTTTATTTGGTTAGTCCTCCCATGCATAATCAGTCTCCCATCACCACTGCATCTGCCCTTTCCCAGACGTGGGTGTCCTCCATTCAGGCTCTGCCTCCATTGCAGAGACACCTGCCTCATTCCTTTGGGCTGCAGGCTACCTCTCCACGTGGATACCCACTCCCTCCTCTCCTTGCTCAGGCTCTAACATACCTCCTCCATCTGCACCTACACACATGGATGTCCTCCTGGCTCACAGCCTTTAACCCCCCACCTGCATCAGTCCTCCCTTGGGACGCCCTCCCAACCCTGCTTGGGTGCTGAGTCCCCACATGCTGTCTCTCCTTGCTCTGCCCCATGTAATGGCTTTGGGGCTGACTTGTTCAGGGGAAGAAGGGGAAGAGCAGGGCTTTATGATTTTATAGTGGATGTCAGCAGTGAAAGGGACATTCTGCTCCTCCACAGCTGACTTATAAATTTCTTCTGTAGTGGTAGGTTCCAAATTTCTTGTTACACCAGAATATCTTATGAAGCCTGTTGAAATACAAATCCCAAAGCAAACAAAGGACAGCAAGAAAAACAGAGCAATCAGTATTCCTAAAAAAATGGTTAAATAGATTATGGAGAGGCATTCAGTTTTCATTTTGGACTTTTGGTCACTCTAAAATTTCTATTTATACTTTTGTTTATGCTGATAATACTGACATTATGGGCTATGTTTTCTTTATAATTTTCTATATTAAAAGCAAAATTAGTACTATTTTCTTTTTAAAGAGACACAAAATACAGAATTGAAGATCCTATTGCTAGAGATTCTGATCCAGTGTACTTGGGCTAAGGCCTGAGAATCTGTCCTTTATAAAACTCTCCATTGGTATGTAATGGTCAGCCAGGCTGAGGAACACCTACCCTGCTCTCCACAGGTGTCTCCTCAGCAGCTGTCCGAATGTCCGCTGGGCAGCACACCCAACACTCCATCACAGGCCAACTCTGAGACGAAGTCACAGTCTGTCTTTCTAAAAACTCAGGATAGTTAGGTTTTGTTCGGAAGGCTCATGATACTACTGGTACCTCCTTTCAAAAGCCAGTTTTCTCTGATTCTTATTGTTAACAAAAAAACAACTCTGAGAAGATATAGGTTAAGTACTCTTCAAAACTATCAGGGTTGCTGAAAACAAGGAACATCTACTGTCACCACCAAATGGAACGGGACATGCTAACTAAATGTAATGTTCCTGGATGGGATCCTCGAACAGAAAAAGGATATTAGGTCAAAACTAAGTATGGACTTCAGTTAATAATAATGTAGCAATATCACTGGTTAATTACAACAAATATACCATACTAGTGGAAGATGTTAGTAATAAGGGGAACTGGGTGTGGGGTATGTGGGAACTCTCTGTACTCTGCACGATAATTCTATTGATCTAAAGTGGGTTTAAAATAAAAAGTTGTTGAAAACTAGAAACAAGATTCAGGTTGCAAGTGATGTCATGATGTGATAGGGCAAACTCAATGGTGGCCCTTCGTAAATCACCAGGGAAAGGCGGAAATACCCAAATGGGCATGAAGAATTAGAGTAGGGGTATCACCACTTCCCTGTGGCAGGTAAGATTTATGAGTATTACTGTAACCCATTGGTCTGAGTTTCTAGGAATGACAGGTCACTGCTACTGCTGTGGCAGGAAATTCAAGGACAGACAGGACAGATCGCTCACAAAGGTCACTGTGTAAATGTCTGATAGATAACCAGTTACCCCGAGGAGAGTTGGAGCCTGCACACAGGCAGGGAGAGAGGATGATTCTGGGTGGTGCAGTTCATTATTTGCCCTTTGAGAACAGCTCTTGTGTCCTTGATGTGCAACCTGGCCTTTATTGGCAAGGCAGACCTAGCGCTGTGTAGGATAACCAGCCCCTGTGGCCAGTGGCTCCACGCCAAGTGTTCTCTCATTAAGCACCAGCCCAAATGGTCAAGTCATAAGCTACAAAACAATGCAGCCAAATCCTGTTAGCCACTCCCCCAATGTTTGTAATAAAAACACAGCTGTCACAGAAAAGAACGGCATTTCATTTTATAAGAAGATGGATAATATGCTCTGCTATTGGAAGAGAAACCATACAGTTTATAAATTGCACCCTACATTAGAAGTATTTTACCTGTTTCAAGTCCAGAAGTCATTTTGCTTTATTTTGCTAAAACCGAAACTTCTTTTAGAAACACAAATACATTTTTATTTTATAGTTCTCAGAGAGAATGTAAAATCTCTCTCATTTTGTTGTACCTGGACCAATACCTGGACCAGTAAAAATATTCATAGGTATGGCCAAAACATTAAACATTAAAGTACTATCACTGCCACCCATATATGTGCTTGTGGTAGATGATCTTTTGTGTCTTGTGGACAACATACATGTGCCCAGTTGCTGAGAGTGGCCCTTTCCCACTAGAACTGTCTAGGAATGGGTCACTTGGGGGCCTGGCTGCTTACTCCTCAGAAAAGCGAGAGAGAGCTAGAGCTGGATGTGCTTTGCTCCGTGGCTAGCTCTGGTAGTCAGAGTTCTCTTGCAGAAAAAATAATAGGTAGATTAAACAGAATGTGATTTATTATAGTATTTTTAGGTGGTTTGCAAAATCACTGGAGGCCAAAGAAACAGACTGTAGACCAAGCTTCCAAGAACATTTCCCAAAACCATATGGCAAACTGTCAGAGTGGGTGCTGCATCTGCCTTGATCAGGAAGCTATCACAGCAGCTGTTGGCTGCAAACCCAGCCACCTCAGCCGTAGTCAGGAAGCTGCCATTGCAGTGGCTAACTCAGAAACATGTCACCTTTGCCACAGTCAGCAAACTGCATACCGTACATCTTACTCTTTACATATGACTTAGTTCCAAATCTTAACCTTCTGTAACACAAGTGGTGGGTACTATCTGAATCACATTCTGAACCTGAATTGCAAGGGAGTCTGGTCCTAGTGAGCTTCTGCACACTAGGAGGAGAGTTCAAGTGGATATTGAGAAATCTAATCTGTTATCTGTCACAGTCTGCCCTGCTAGCTATCCAATTATCCATACGTACTCCTCTTACTATAAGCAGAACCCACTCCTCCCCCCTTCTACATTATTATATTCTACTCAGTCCAGGATCTCTGGGTTTTGTGTAGCTATCTTTATCAAGTCCAGATGAGACTTCTCCTAATCTAGTGACCTATAAGCAAAAAAACTACTTGTCTGTTCCCAACATATAATGACAAAGGGAAAGAAAAACTCTCATTCAGAAAGGGGAAGAATGGAAAACATATACCTGCCATTGGTATTAGCACTGATCAAGTTTCATTGGGGAAGAATGAGTAAAGCACCCTACTTGGATAGCAGAGTAAGGTCCTTGGTATACTAGCCATCTCCCATTAGCTACAATAAAAGCATGACTGGGGCCCTGGCCGGTTGGCTCAGCAGTAGATCATTGGCCCAGGTGTGGAGGTCCTGGGTTCAGTTCCTGGTCAGGGCACACAGGAGAAGCGCCCATCTGCTTCTCCACCTTTCCCCCTCTCCTCTCCTCTCCTCTCTTCTCTCCTGTCCTCTCCTCTCTCTTTCTCTCTCTCTTCCCCCTCCTGCAGCCAAGGTTCCATTGGAGCAAAGTTGGCCCAGGCACTGAGGACGGTTCCATGGCCTCTGCCTCAGGTGCTAGAATGGCTCCGGCTGCAAGGGAGCAATGCCCCGGATGGACAGAGCATCACCCCCTGGTGGGCATGCCAGGTGGATTCCGGTTGGGTGCATGAGGGAGTCTGTCTGACTGCCTCCCGCTTCTAACTTTGGACAAAGAAAAAAAAAAGCATGGCTGGTAGGCAGTCATTTTCTAGTGTTCCAAAGACTAGTTGTACTTCTGCCATAAAGACGCCGCCTGATTAGCCAGATGCAGATGAACTACATGACTAAGGGATCTACCACCTTCTTCCCACATTCCCTTCTGACAGGCCGTGAAGGCTCTTATGTGTATTACATTGATCATACAGTCGACGCTCGCCATATCACAGTTCACTTTTCATGGTCTCACTGTATCACGGATTTAAAAATTGTATATATATAATTTTGTATTATGGATTTTTTGCTATATTGTGGGATTTTGCAGTATATAGGTATTTTTATATATTTATTATTTTAATTATTTTTGCAGTAAAATAAGCATTTTATAGCCTAGAAAATTGAAGACAATATAAAAATATTAATTAAAATAATATTACTGTATATTCACTGGTGAGTACCCATATAAAATTTTATATGTTGTTAAAATTATGTAGGTTTGAGAGGGTAGAAAATGTTTAAGAGCATAGGAAGTGTTTATAAGAGTGTTTATATAAGTTTATAAGGGGAGGGTTTATAAAGCCTTAAAATATATATAAATAATAAAATAAATATAAGGTCACCACTTTGTGAATTTTTTACTATCGTGGAGGGGTTTTGGAACCTAACCACGGCAATAGAGGAGGGATCACTGGTATATATATAATCAATATAAATAAAATGTTACTTCTTAAGAGCATGATATTCCAACTCTAAATAAGAAATAGTAAATGTTACAATATGTGGTCCAGATTTATTGGCTCCATTACCCCAGATCTTCATTAACTATACTTTTGTTTCAATATCTGCACAATAGAATGGACATTATAACAGTGAGTTCACATGGCCTCATTTGAAGTGCATCATGTTGTGGGGAGGATTGCAACACATATGTATTTCCCTTTTCTCAGCATTGTGTCTAAAGAATATATGTATATAGTATATTAGTATATATAGACCTAACTATATATTATATATAGATCTCTTACGTAGTATACATGTATGCTAATTTTTCATTTAGTGGATCTGATGACAAATGAATTTTCACAAGATAGAGTTCAGCAGCCTTAGACTTTTACAGCTGCACAGATTTCTCTGAGATATGTCATTTGCACTTTCCTCTGTAAATAATTGTTCTGTGTTATGATGTTGCTTAGCTTAGGTATAAAATCCTCAACTTCTATTAAGACTGCATGACTTTCATGGTCATGGCTGCCTGACAGGCTGGGGACAGGGAAGTGTTTGAGAAACGCACAGTAAGGGTTTTGCTGTCCTCAACCTCTCTCCATAACCAAAATGCCACCTACCTATTCCTCTCCTATCAAAATCTTTACAGACTTATTCTGCTCTAAGACGTTGAGATTCTTGTTGCTTAGCCTTAGAAGGGCCTTGTATACATCCCTGGTCTGCAAGGTTATACATTTTCTGTTCCAACATCACAGATTTTTTTTTCTTATCACCCCTTTTGCTCCTTTTAATGGTAGATTATTTAGGGACTGACACTATTGTCATCTTTGCTTTAATGAATTATAACCTGCCTGTAAAATCTGTAACCTCCCTTTCAGTGTCTCTGCTGGAGGACACTCCAGTCATCCCGATATAATAGTAGCTGTTGAAAGGATTTTGGAAATGTTTGCATTTGAAGGAATCAGATTTGTTTACTATTTTGTGTCATGTTTATTTGATCTTAGTGGCAGAATGAGACTGACATAATTGGACTTTGTTGGGGATCATGTATTAAATTCATTGCATTTCACGTATATATAGATTTGTGTGTATGTAGAATTGTGTCTTTTCACAGGAGTAAAAGGGGGAATAATTATCCTTTACCTTATGGTGTTTAGAATGTCACCAGTAGCTAATAACATGGTTTAATATCCCGGTCATAGACAAGTGCTTGCCCCTCCAGCCTGTCACCTTTACTATGTGGTATTATATATATTTACCCAAAGACAGGTAAAAGTACCCTCGGGGGAATACGTAGTAAAATTGGGCAGCGAGTAACACTGAGTGCTTACCCAATTTCCAACACGAAATTGGAAGGACAGGATATATAAAAGCAAATATAGGCAGAGCCTAGGATATAGGCTGTCTGGGACCCCAGAATATGGGGAGTATATTTTACCTTTTGTTTTGTTTTATTGGAGGTGGTTTGAAGATTGATACTTCCTCTTGATTTCAGCCCATTTAGTAAATTTGTTAATCTAAGTCATTATTTTCTCACCCCTAACTCACCCTGCCTGCTTCACCCTTGTTTTTAAACCCTTTTGATAGCTCTGCACCCCAAAAAGCACCACCTGTGGGTTATCTGAGGAAAGGAACTCAAGGGAAGGGCCTCTGATGGGAAATGTTGGCTTCCCCATAGTCTAGAACAGTGGTCGGCAAACTCATTAGTCAACAGAGCCAAATATCAACAGTACAACAATTGAAATTTCTTTTGAGAGCTAAAATTTATAAAACTTAAACTATATAGGTAGGTACATTCCTTATCGAGGTGGCTCCTGCACGTGGTATTTTGTGGAAGAGCCACACTCAAGGGGCCAAAGAATCACATGTGGCTCGTGAGCCGCAGTTTGCCAACCAGGGGTAGAGTATTCCAGTCATACTGAATTCTGCATTTAGAAACCCGAGGTAAAATCATCTTTCTCAACCACACCTTAGTCATTTATTCAGTGAAGAATTATTGAGCACTTACTATGTGTCAGGTGCTCTTCTGGGCATTGGGGATGAAGGGCTGATAGAGATGAAGTTCACATCCAAGTAAACACACACACAAGTAAAAGATTGGACAGCAATAAGCGCTGTGCACAAGCATATTATATTAGTGTAATGGGCGTAGAAAGATACAGAAGTAACCACAATTTCTGAGGAAAAAATAACAAGAAAGTGGTTCTAAAACAGTCTGTCCAATAGAACTTTCCATGGCGATTGAAACATGCCATATCTACAATATCTAATACAGTGACCATTAGCTGCCTGGAGCTACTAGGTACTTAAAATATGGATAGTAATGCCAAGAAACTAATTTTAAATTTAATTTTAATTAATTTAAACAAATTTAAATTGCCACGTAGCTAATGGCTACCATATTGGACAGGTGCAGTCTGAGAACTGCATATTGGACTTCATTAGGTATCTATACTTGCGCAAGAAATGTGACGAATATGCAGCATTAGCTTGATTTTTCAACATGAAGAAGCAAACATGTTCTCACTATATCGTCTTGGTAGAATAGATTCATGACTAGACTTGAGTGTATGATTAACTTGTTGCAAAGATACAAGCAACCTAACAAGGAGACTAAAGAGAAGCAATGGATGGTCACACACATAGAAAATGTTAGAATGGCATCCATAACCTAAGGGCTAAAGGCCCTGAGAAATATTAAAGGCTAGAAAGAAAGAAAATCATTCCATGGCAATGTGTACCATAGGCCCCTCTTCCAGGTAGATAATGATGGTTATTCCTAATAGAAAATACAAAACTGGCAGAAAGACACATAGACTAGTCATCAAGGACTAGTGCTATTCAAGCATTTGCTGAAGTTTGTTCCACTGAAACCAGAGTACCTGACCAGTGTGAACACGCCCTAATTATAGCTTTCTCCTAGAAGGCAGAGAAAGTAATGAGAGACATGACCTGATTGAATGATGACCATCATCTGCAAACAAAGGAGATGGTCAAGATCTCCAGTAAGGTCTTCTTCAGCTACAATATTTTTTTGATTCTGTGACTCAGTCATGACCACCAATGATTTGATGAGGTAAAAACTCATGTTGGGAGAAAACTTAAGAATATGTAGTAGCAACAGAATGATCCACTGGAAGGAAAATATATTGTGTCTAGAACCATTACTAAATTTTCTGGAAATGACAGTTACGGTTTGATGTATGCCAGAATGCTTATGATAGGAAAAGTATAAGATTTTAACATGAAAAAGTATCGCATATAAAATTTTTGAAATTATACAAATATTGTCTAGTTTTTCTATCACTGACTACAAATCATCATGACATTACTAAATTCAGAAGCCATTTCAATCTGACCAATTAAGTATTTTCTTGTGAAACCAACGTACGTTTGTTGGGTATAAGTCAGAAGAAAACCTCAGGAGTTGAACTTTAAAAGGGACTCAAACATCAGTTCTGCATCCAAGTATAAGATACAGTTATTATCAGACATGGGCCGGTTTTAACCAAATGAGTAATACCACATTTAAGAAAAAGCATAAAAGCGCACCAATGAGATTTTCATTAAAAGCATGTGGTATGTCTAATGGATTCCTTCCTGAAGTGTTGCTCTTCTGTAGATGGGACCTGCGGTTAAGGCCAAGTCCCATCCAGCCTCGGTGTCTGAGTGTACCCGGCAACATGGGTTAAGCAGCCCATAGAGGAGCTGGCAAATACATTATTCTAAATAGACTGTAACATTCCTTGAGGGGAAGTACAGATCTCTTTTTAAAGATGGAGCTAGGTTTTGTAGATAAAAAGAAATGAGCCTGCAAATCTGAAATTGTAATATTTTATCCCAGAAACACAACCAGCATTTGAATTAGGGGCAGTAGATCTTATGCCTTTGGGCTGTAAGGAGAAGTTGGGAAAAAATAATATTGCCACTGTTTATGGTCAGTAGAGAAATGTGATCCATTTTTTTTCCACCATGAAAGTACAGTAATAAGCCTACACTCTTTACTACAATGAATAAAGAACGTACTCTCACAATTTCCACATCATTTAGTGTTTAAATACTGTTGTTTTTCACCCAGAAACAGATGCCATCTAAGCTATTAAAAGACAATTCTACGTAGTATTGGAAATGTCATTGGATTTACCTTCATCTCTGTCCATTGCCTTCAGAGACAAAATGGCAGCCATCAGCCCCTTCTGAGGGTCTTGTATGCTTTCATATTTCTTCCTCACCTTGGATATGTGTGAGCCAATGGGGAAATAATTAGGACTTGTGTGGGGAATCTAACATTGTTGCTTATCTTTATAATTAAGTGTTAAATTATGCATTCTTAATGTAGGGTTAGTGATAATACGTCATTTAAAAGGAAAGCTCTTGCTTAAAAGTATTCAAGTCTGTCTATTGTTCACAAATAAGATTTTAGGTGGCTTTTTAGATAATTTTGTTCTTAGATCAAAGATTCTTAAACTTTACCAAGTATTGAAATTACCCGGAGGATGCATGATATCCTTGCTGCTCCCCACTCACCCTCAGGGTTTCTGAGTCAGTAGGTCTGGAGTAGTCCTGAGAATTTATATTTCTAACAAGTTTTTAGGAGATGCTAATGTGGCTGGTCTGGGGACTACAGTTGGAGAACCATAGTTTTTGGAAACTTGTTCTGATTATGAATGTCTTAAGCTTCTTTCTAGCCCAAATCTGTTAATAAACATTTTAACCTTACCATTTTGGTGTTTAATATAGGCTTTGAATCTAAGAATAAAAAGGACAAAGGGGCAACTGATACATTTTCGACTCTCTGCCTTGTTTTGCAACTGTAGTGAGATGGTGTCAGAGCCCTGCACGTACCTGCCGCTTAGCCCGCGACCCAGTTAAGGCTAATGTTTGGCATTTCGTATTTAGAGTGTTTGTGGTGGTTTCCTGTCCCTCCACACGGCAGTGACGCGGCTTGCTGAGAACTAGCGCGAGGACTCCTGACTGACTTACTGAAACCGAGGTGTCGGGTGTGGAAGTGGCTGTCTGTGGTTGTCCCAGCCCTACACCATCAGACAGTCACTGGATCCTGGGACTGGTTCTTCCCACGGCCTGCCTGCCTATGTCTTTAGCTGAGGATTTTGAACGACAAAGCAATGACTTGGTGACAGCATTTTCCCTTGTCAGCTACATGAAGGTTTAGTTCCTAGACCATATCTTCCTCCATCCGTTGATGTCTGGTGTGATTTCAGCCAGAGAGAATTTATTAATGCACAAGGAGTTCTGGGCAAAGGTCTGGCTTCAAAGACAAAACAGAAACCATTAGTCCCATTTAAAAATTGACATTAAATGTCTCATCTGTAAAATGGAGAGGATAATCCATGTGCTTCCTGCCTAGAAGATGGGTGTGAAAATTAAGTAAGATAACGTGTGTGGAAGGGGTGTGAGAAGGAGGACCATCAGACAGGTGAGGATGGTATTATTCAGGAGAAGTTGCCGTGGCTGGCGCTTGGATGGATGGCTAGCGCTTGGATGGCAAGCTCTAAAAACACCAATGGAGCCTTTCTAAAGGTTAGGTTAAATGGTTTGACTCTGAATATTATCAACCATGAGAGGATTCTAGCCTCTCACTTTGAATTATGTAAATGACTTAGAGTTGCTATGTTTTGAGGGAATATTGAGAAGAGTTTATATATTAATCAGCCTAGTTGTTCACCATTGTAGTATGTCAGCCGTATTCCAATGGCGGTAACTTGTGTGTTTTGAGGAAGAGCACGGCCTTACTGGTGTGCAGACAGGCTCAGAATCTCAGCCGTTAACTTTTTTTCTTTAACTTTGAGTAAATCATTTTATCCTTTGGTTTTTATTTACTTAAATGATGCTACAGTTCTAAGATCATGTGAATTTTCAGAGTGATTTGAAGAATATTGAGTATTTCATAAACTATATACAAAATATGAGTTGAATTATATTACCCTGAGGAACTAACAGTCGAGGTTAGCTCCAGGCATCCCTGATGTCCTGCTGCTGCCTCTGATAAAATGCACATGAGCAGAGCTGGGTCCCAGCCCAGCAGAATAGATTCTGCAGATGTTCTCTCTGTGTCGTCTTGGTGCCCTGGCATGGAGAGGTCCCTCCACTTGGCAGGGCCAGCCCCGGGCTGCATGGTTGAGTGTGTTGTCATTGCGCTCCCAGTCCTTCACAATGTCTTTTTAGACTCCCATCCTCCCCATCAGTGGCCTCTCTGTGATCTTCCACCCATGTGCACACACTCATTCTGCATCACGCCTGACTAGGTTGACTCACCCCCTGAGGACTTGCCTCCAGCTAAGAATGTAATAACTAGTAGGTACTCAACCTTCCTTGGGTAGAGAGTGTGTCTGACACTGGCTATATTTTGACACGGCCTTTCTGAAGACAGCGCCTGTCCCAAGGGGTAGATGGCAATTTAAAGCACTACAGCAGCCTAGGTGGGTTGGGAATGGAGGGCTAATTTGGAGAGATTCTTGGGTGCTTTTTATATAATTTCATAACAGAAGGAAGCTGCATGTGACAGATCCCAAATCCCATGTCCGAAAGCCTGAGGCCAGATGTGTTTCAGAATTCAGAATTTGGGGGATGTTAGCATACCAAGATGGTACATACGCCTTATAATAATATCCCCAGAGTGATGTGCGGCCTTCTTTGATAAGTAAACATGTTAATGTTCACATGAAGTGGGACAAGTACCTCCAGTTCTTGTTAGGATGTGCCTCCAATGAGCTTCAGTTGGCTCAGGTTTTACCAGCAAGGTAACATTAGGGTGTTAAAGCTTTTAGGATTTCAGAATTGCAGATAAGGAATTATGCACCGATAATTCTTAGCAATGGTTCACATTTACTGAGCACTTATACTGCACCAGGCACTATACTAAGTGAGGACTTTATACAGATAAACTCATTTAGTCCTTTCATCAACCTGTGAGGTAGAAATGATCTTCTACTTCACTGACTCCTACTAAATCTTCCTTTAAAAACTATTGATAACTTCTATAACTAACAAATGAAATTAATAAAGTTGTGGGATATAATATCAATATACAAAAAAAAAATTACTGAGTACCTACCACGTGGCTAGGAACGTGTCTGTACAGCACCTACCCAGTTTCTCGAGTTACAGGAGGGGGGCAGATGGGTGTGCAGATATGGGTGTGCTTACAGCAGTGGCAACAGGTAAGAGACACCTACCCAACCTGTGCTTCAGAGAGGGCCTGGGGTGGGTGCTGGTCCAGCTCTATCATCTAGTCAGAGGAGGAAGCCAGGCAAAAGGGGTCAAAGGAGCCCCCTTGTCACCATAGCCCCTTGAACATCTTACCTTGAACATGTTACCACTCAATCCGCATGTTCAAGGTCAGTAGCTCTCAAACACTTTGAGATCACAGTTCCCTGTGGTCTGTTACTTAAATTTCTTTAATGTAGCATTCTCCTCTCTTGTCTTTTATAGAACGCCCATCTCAGCCTTCTCACAGGATAACATCTATGAAGTTCAGCCTCCAAGAGTTGACAGAAAATCTACAGAGATCTTCCAGGCCCACATCCAGGCCAGCCAAGGTATCATGCAACCCCTTGGGAAAGAGGACACCTCCGTGTACCGAGAATACATCAGAAACCGCTACCTGTGAAGAGAGAGCAGGTCCTCGTGGTGGCGCTGAGGGGGACCCACAAAGTTTGTTTGCTTATGTGTAATCTGCTTTGTCTCAGATAAAAAGGGTAATTTCCTGTCAGTCTTTGACATCTGAAGTTTTATTTCTCCTTTTGAAACTGGTGAATTATACATTATAGCTAATAAAGAAATGACAATATTTTGCTGTCATTGTCTTTGCTTTATTTTTGTTTAGAAATGTAGCCATCATAGTATCACACTATCACATTAACAAATTAATGTAACAAGTGTTTGTGGGGCCACTGCTGGGTGCCAGGCACTAGGTCGGGTCTGCAGGTGACACAGTAAACAAAACAGACCAACACATTCCTCTTCATGCAAAATGGAGTCAGATTATTTTTTCTTTGCAGTTAGCCTTTTTGTTTAATTCTACTGAATTTTATGTTAACGTTGTGTTTTGATCAAAAATTTATTTCTTTGAAAGCCCTGAAAAATTCATGGATAAAGAGAAAAGATACCAACGAAGTCTCTCTAATGATTCAGGAAAAAAGAACAAATGGGGCCGACTACTAGTAATTGTAAGTCTGGGAAAGAGGAAGCAGGAGTTGTTTGAACTATTCTTACAATTTTCTATAGATAGGAAATTATATAAAAACAAGACATTAAAAATTAATTATCTGCATAACTTTTGTCGTGGGCAGCTGTGTTTTGTGATTGGATGCTTGTGTCCAGTCAGGGTTGACTAACATGTGCACATATGGTTTGTTCTCTGGTTAGTTAAACATGACATGGACAACTTCCTGCATTTTCTAACAGTGAAACACAAATGATTATGTCTCATTATGTCTACTCCCCCCCCCCCAGCCAAATTGTCTCAGTTCTCCCTTTTCATAAATAAAATAGAGAAGAAAACCAAACATCTCCTGGGAGAAGGAAAATTGATCAGTATCTCCAAACCTGAAATTCTGGAGTTCTATAGGAGATTCTACATTGATGATAAAAGTTAAGCTCCCTAATAATAGACATATTTGATGGTTGCCATCACAAAACCAGGATTAGAAAATGACAAAATAATAGGCGAGAGGAACCTGGCATTGTCTGGTCAGAATAAAATTGCTTAGAGTGGCCAGGGAAGGCCAAGATGGCCTGATGTCCCAAACGTGCTTTTCTTGGAGTCACAGTTTGCTCTTTTAAAATACATTCAATTTTTAAAATACATTCTCTTTTTCTGGCATTTTAAATTTGTTTTGTTGAGATAAATACTGTTCCTCAGTCTCTCTTACCTAACAAACAATAGAGCTAACAAACTGATTATAGTTATGGAAAAATGAATCCTTTACTGAAAGAAAAACATCTATTTGACTGCCTTATTGAGACTTACTTTGCTTGCTTTGGAAGAGGTGATGGGTTTTTTTGGGAACCAAAGGTGTTCTGATGAGCTTCTAGGGAGGTCAAGCTTCTCTGTCTCATGTGAGCAGCTTCCTTCATTTTCAGAAGCTGGGGGGCCATTTACTAATAAAGAACTGTAAGCTATCGTTTAACTCTTACTACCCACACACAAAACGTTATGGGTTCATTTCTTTCGGTGTGTTCATCTGAGTGGGACTCGTGGTAGTTGCCATCCAATCAGTAAATGAGAACGGGAGTCTGAAATTGACCCTTGGTAGTTGAAGAGAACATTTTTATAAAGAATATCACAAAACTAAACCACTTGCATTTGTTTGTAGAGAAAAGAGAAGGACTGGAAAATAGGATTTGCTACACTAGGCCACAGCTAGGGAGAAATGCACAGGAGACAAGGCCTGGATGATGAGGGGAGGGCCCCAAACACAAGGCTTCAAGGTTAGTTGCAGAAACAAGGGAAATGCCTCCATCTGCATTTTCTTTGCTCCTAAAAAGTAAGTTATTCCAGCACTCCCCTACCATCATTTTTTAAAATGGGAATTATAATCTAAATAAAAAGTTTTCTTTTCCCTTGATCCTCCTCTGCCACCCCAATAATTGTACCTTAGAGGTGGTTGGGCTGGTGATAAAATTGACCATCTGGTCTCAAGGTGGCAGAGTCCCTAAGAAAGGCTCATTCCAAAGATCCTGCACTCGGGACAGTGGTGTCATGATGTCACCTCTGGCCGCAATAGCTGCATGGGGCTCTGAGTGATTTCTTGTGGAATAGAGCACATAGTTCCATTGTGTGGGGGGATCTCTGCTATGTTAGAAGACATTTCTGGAAGTGTTTGGGAGAAAGAAAGAAGTTTTGTGTGTCTGCTGGGCAGCTAGGGTTTGATTGTGCACCTGCTGTTTTGTCTCCTTCATCGAACATCCAAACATCCGTCTTCTAAGGAGTGCCTCCCTCCCCTGCACACCACCCACTATGATCCCGCCCTCTGGCCTAGAGTCACTGGGTCAGAGCAGGAGAGTGAGAGGAAATTCCTCTCTGCTTCTCCTGTTCTTGAATATGGTGAGTGTGCTGGGAGCCGGGCTAGCTGCTGGAGTTTAATGAGTTCAGGGTGAGGAATACTGCCCTTGCCTGGAGGACTGCGGCAAGGAGGGGAAGACAGCTGTGGGAACAAATCTGTATAAAGGAAGTTCTCAAGATCACTGCTCTGCACATAGCCCCTGGGTCCCAAAGAGAGTGCAAGTAGCTGTCTAGGAAAATTTACACCCAACTTGGTTGAATGACTAGAAACTTGACACATAAAGGTAGCTGAGGGGCAAACGAAAGACTAGGAACGCAGATTCTTTGGGGGCTGGGAAGTCAGTCATCGCTGGACACGGGGATGGTGGTGAAAGGAAGGGGAGATACGGGAGAAGGGAAGGGTTGGGAAATAAATGTGGAGAGATAAGTCAGGTGAGATTACGAAGGGCCTGATACAGGCTAACGCAGTGGTGCTCAAACTCCACTCTCAGAACCCTACTCGTCTTAAAATTACTGAAGATCCCCAAGAGCTCTTGTTTACATGCATCTTATCTATCAATATTTATCACATTTAGAAACTCAAAGTGGTAAATTTTAAATATGTATTAATTTATTAAAAAATAATAAACTCATCCCATGTTAACAACATTTTTATGAAAAATAACTTTTCTAAACAAAACAGTAATAAACCCATCACATGTCAAATAGCATTTTTTAGTGAAAAGCAACTTTTTCAAAACAAAAAAAAATTAATATTGGCATTCTTTCATATTTAAAATCTTTTGAACATCTGACTTAATGAAAGACAGCTGGATTTTGTGTCTTCTTTATTCAATCTGTTTTTGATGTTATTTTTGGTTAAAACATATGAAGAAAATCCATACACAAATAAATTAGGTAAAGGAGTATTTTAGATTAGAATGGATATTCTTTCTTACCACAAAAACACTCAATGAGCGGTTATATTTTAAAGATTAGTTGCATTGTGGAATCTGAAACTGTCAATGAACTTTTCAGTCTGTGACATTAAAATCTGTTGGTCCCTCTTGCTCCCAGAATGGATCTGGTATCCATGCTTGATTTTGTAGCAGTATGCATTGGTCATTTGGAAAGTATTGGCTCATGGAGTTCAGCAGATCTTCCAAATGTTGACAGGTTCATTTATAGCCAACTTTAAGCACTGGGAAACTGCCAAGCTCCTAGTGGTGGACACAAGTTTTCTAAAATTCTAGTGTTTGCTTGAAAGCTCAAATTTTGTCATTAGCAACAAAATACTGCCAATTTTCCATGTAATGACAGGCAGCCTCACTTTACTCATTTTCAAGAATAAAGGCTGCCAAATAATGAGCCTAATGCCTGTAGTTGGTCTGACAGTCCTTCTTTCAAGTAAAAATAGTCTTCCTTGAAAAGAACAGCTAGCTTAGCTCACAACTCAAACAATTAGACTATTCTACAAAGTAACTGTTGTACTTGGGTGTACAGCTCAAATGCTTTAGGTGCATTTTCCGTATCGTCACACAGAATATGTCACAAAACTGTACTGATGGGGTGGAGATTTGCTAAAACTAATACTTTTACTGCTTTGTCAGAAACATTCTTTTGTGAAGCTGATGGCTTTTGTACTGAGAGCACATGGTGGTGAAGCTCATTATGAAAAGAGTTAGACCTGGCCAACTCCCTGAACGAGTCTGGGGGACTCCCATGGGCACATGAGCTACATTTATTTTGGGAACTACTGTGCTAAGAGATTACAGGCTTTGTGTGTTAACTTGTGGACTGGTGGGACCATTGAGTGTTTTAAAGAGAGTGCCTTGGTTGGACACATTCTCCTCTGAGTGCTTACAGCATCCTGGCTTCTTACAGCACTTAGCACACTGTTGTGTAGAGTGTGTTAGGTATGTCTCCCCAAGAAGACTGAGCATTGTCAGAGCAAAGCCATGCACGCTCACCTGCACCTCCCAAGCCCAGAGGCCCTCAGTAAATGCTGTCAGATGAGTCCCCCAAGAGGGGCTCTGGCATCCTTGTGAGGTGGAGGCTCAGAATGAGCAGGAGACGTGAATCATCCTATTGGCCTTTGAGCGTCTGACCCATTTAGAAAAATGTTAACTTGTGCCTGCTTTAAAAGATTGCACCTTCCTGTAACCCCTCCCTCCTACGCCCGTTGCATGATTCTGCAGCCAGCAGGGCTGTTCCAAACACAGTACTACGCACCTTGTCTTTCTGGAGGAAAAAGATGTATGTCGATATAGCTTTTGCTTTTGTGTATCACATCTGAAAGAATCAGCTAGTGCAGAACTTTAATTTTGTTGGATCAGGTCATAGAAATACTAAAAATTATCTTGGAGATGTTGAAAATTTTTCACTATGTAATTTTTTTAATCCCTATTTATTTACTTCTGATGGCTTTTTAGCAGGGGAAGATAGACTAGAGATTATATTAATGTGCTGATTTTTAATTAATCACTTAACTGTGGAGAATTACAGTGTAATTTTCCACTTTCCACTTCCAGATGAACTAGCTCTAAACGTCTATTTTTATTTTCCCGAGAGATACAGATAACAATTTTGTTAAGTTTGGCTTTGTCTCAATAAAATCTAATGCTTCTGAAAAATTAATCTGAGAAAAGAGAGCACATGTTGACAAATCACGTGTGATGAAAAGCCTCTATGAATCTCTCTTCCCTGGTTATGAAGTCATCTTTTAATTCAGTTCAATAAAACATTTAATTTTGTCTGTATCTTCAGAGAGAGAAATTCACAGGTCATCTTGTTCACAGAAAACATTTAGTAAATGGAAGTATATCACCTTTCTAATTATCATTTCAGGCCAATTAAGCTTGTGTAAAAAAAATCAATTTTATATTTTCCTTGTGAAATCTTCATAGGACAAAAAGATTGAAACCTTTAGGATAATAAAATTAAATGTCTCTATAAACCTTCTGAGAGTCTTCTACATTTAAAAAATTGTTCAAGAAACTCAATTTAAGGACTCCTGTTATACATACTTACGAGGATAAATTTATTAATATATTTAAACAAAATTTACTTGTGGGCGTTGGCAGGCACAGCGAAGGGGCTGCTCCTGACCCAGGTCTAGCTGCAAGTAGAGCCATCCCACACCCACACTGACCCAGGCAGCGGACCTGATATTCCAGCGGGCTAGGACCTATCCAGGGCTATGTGAAACTACTCTCTAATTGGAGCACTGCTCTCCATCTTATGCCACGGGGTATGATATTTTGTGATCCACAATCAGCACATGAGGAGGGGACCTTTTCAAAGGTTTCCACTTGGCCAGCTCCAATCTGAAAACTCTCTCTCTCCCTCTCTTTTTATTGATTTTTTTTTTAGAGAGAGGAGAGTGAGAAAAAGGAAGGGAGGAGCGGGAAGCATCAACTTGTAGTAATTGCTTCTCATATGTGCCTTGACTGGGCAAGCCTAGGGTTTTGAAACAGCGACCTCAGCGTTCCAAGTTGACACTCTGTCCACTGCGCCACCACGGGTCAGGCCCAATTTGGGAACTCTTAACCCAGTGGTTCTCAAACTTTTTGAAGTCGGGGCGCATATAGAATCCTACAAATAATTGTAGGAGCATTATATGCAAATTTCTGAGAAAGATGTTATAATAATTAAGTCAAATATTAAAGAAAAAATATAAAGTCCAAGTGTGTTTTTATGGTAATTAAATGAAATAAATACGACAAAATTAAATTTATTTTGACATTAAAAAACATTTTTATGTTACATTTTTGAGTTATGCTTTTTAGAATTCATAGAAAAGAGGGGTTAAAAAATTTTTAAATGATAAAGTTATCTTTTTATATGTATATAGATACATTCTTAGTAAGATTTAATAAATTCGGCAGGTCCTAGAGCAAATGTGTTAAGTTTTTTCATTCTTGTGTTTATGAGAAACATGAGCCTGATGTGTCCTAGCAATTTCTTCAATGTCTAGGCATATATTTGAAAGGCAAACTCTCATTTCCTCATCAATACATTGAAGAATTCCTCTCTTTTTACTCTTGTGTTGAGGGTATAAAATTCTAATTCACATAAATAGGATGTTGAAAATTGTAGTAAAAATGTTCAAAGCTTTTTCAGATATTGCCATATATACTTATTTTATAGAAATCTAAAAAGCTTCAAGAGACCGTTCCTTATGTTTAATCATCAATCCACGATCAGTGGATATAGCTGCCAGTTCTTCTCCTTCTGTTAATGTTAAACCAAAATCACTTGAAGCTTCCATGAATGGGTTTCTAATCCAATCGTATTGTTCAGTGTTAAGTGATGGAAAATAAGAACCCAATTTTCTTCTAAACTTATTAAATGTCCAACTATTGTTGAAAGTGTTTCATTTATGCAAGTGTTATTTACCAATGGAAACATTTCCAAATTACTTTCAACAGCTTTTCTTTTTCAAATCTGTAGGGTTTTTTTTAAAAGCACTTTCATTTTGTCAGTGGGTGTGAGAATATCTTCTTCTTTCCCTTGCATGCTAGTATTCAAAATATTGAGCTGCTGAAATATATCGGCCAAATACTGTAACCTGGCAATCCAAAATTCACACTGAAGGAGGTTACAAAAATATAACTGTTTCATCTCTTCAAAAAATTCAAGAAATTCTTGTTGTAGCTCATGTACAAGGGTGAGTACTTTTCCCCTTGACAACCACCTCATCTCAGTGTGTAAAAGCAGCCGTCTGTGTTGGGAATCCATATTGATACAAAGCTTTTTGAATAAACGCGATTTGACAGGTCTTGTTTTAAAAGTTTACCATGTGAACAATTTGATCTAAAACTTCTCTTAATTTTTCTCCCAATGTTTTTGCCATCAAGGCCTCCCTATGAAGAAAGCAGTGAGTTACAATAACATTTTCATTTTTTTTTTATATTTTATTATTATTAATTCTAATGGGGTGACATCAATAAATCAGGGTACATATGTACAATGAAAACATCTCCAGGTTATCTTATCATTCAATTGTGTTGCATACCCATCAACAAAAGTCAAATTGTCCTCTGTCACCTTCAATCTGGTTTTCCCTGCGTCCCTCCCCTCCTCCCTATCCCATTCTTCCCTCCCTCCCCCCATCCCATAACCACCACTCTCTTGTCCATGTCTCATACCCTCACGTTCATGTCCCACCTATGTATGTAATCGTGCTGTTCTCAGTTTTTCTTTTTTTCTGATTTACTTATTTCACTCCGTATAATGTTATCAAGGTACATCCATTTTGTTATAAATGATCCGATGTCATCGTTTCTTATGGCTGAGTAGTATTCCATAGTATATATGTACCATAGCTTTTTAATCCACTCGACTTCTGACGGACACTTGGGCTGGTTCCAGATCTTCGCTATTGTGAACAATGCTGCCACGAACATGGGGGCGCATTTCTTCTTTTCGAACAGTGCTATGGTGTTCTTAGGGTATATTCCTAAAAGTGGGATAGCTGGGTCAAAAGGCAGTTCGATTTTTAATTTTCTGAGGAATCTCCAAACTGTTTTCCACAGTGGCTGCACCAGTCTGCATTCCCACCAGCAGTGCAGAAGGGTTCCCTTTTCTCCACATCCTCGCCAGCACTTATTCTGTGTTGTTTTGCTGATAAGTGCCATTCTGACTGGTGTGAGGTGATATCTCATTGTGGTTTTAATTTGCATTTCTCTAATGATTAGTGATGTTGAGCATTTTTTCATATGCCTATTGGCCATCTGTATGTCCTCTTTGGAGAAATTTCTATTCATTTCTTTTGCCCATTTTTTTGATTGGGTTGTTTGTCTTCCTGGTGTTGCTTTTTATAAGTTCTTTATAAATTTTAGTTATTAACCCCTTATCAGATGTGCTGTCGAATATGTTCTCCCATTGTGTGGTTTGTCTTTTTATTCTGTTCCTATTGTCTTTAGCTGTGCAAAAACTTTTTAGTTTGATATAGTCCCATTTGTTTATCTTGCCTTTTATTTCAGTTGCCCATGAAGATAAATCGGCAAATATACCGCTGCTACAGATGTCGGAGAGCTTGCTGCCTATGTTTTCTTCTAAGATGTTTATGGTTTCACGGCTTACATTTAAGTCTTTTATCCATTTTGAGTTTGTTTTTGTGAATGGTGTAAGTTGATGGTCTAGTTTCATTTTTTTGCAGGTAGATGTCCAATTTTCCCAACACCATTTGTTAAAGAGGCTGTCTTTACTCCATTGTATGTTCTTTCCTCCTTTGTCAAATATCACTTGTCCATAAAGCTGTGGGTTTATTTCTGGGTTCTCTGTTCTGTTCCATTGATCTATGTGCCTGTTCTTATGCCAGTACCAGGCTGTCTTGAGTATAATGGCCTTGTAGTAAACCTTGATATCAGGAAGAGTGATACCTCCTGCTTTATTTTTTCTTTTTAAGATTGCTGAGGCTATTCGTGTTCTGTTTTGGTTCCATATAAATTTTTGGAATATGTGTTCTATATCTTTGAAGTATGTCATTGGTATTTTAATTGGTATTGCATTGAATTTATAAATTGCTTGGGTAATATAGACATTTTAATGATGTTTATTCTTCCTAGCCATGAGCACGGTATGTGCTTCCACTTGTTTGTATCTTCCTTGATTTCTTTTATCAATGTTCTATAATTTTCTGAGTACAAGTCCTTAACCTCCTTGGTTAAATTTACTCCTAGGTACTTTATTTTTTTGGCTGCAATAGTGAAGGGGATTGTTTCCTTAATTTCTTTTGCTGATATTTCATTGTTGGTGTATAGAAATGCCTCTGATTTCTGAGTATTAATTTTATATCCTGCCACCTTGCTGAAATCATTTATAAGGTCCAGTAGTTTTTTGACTGAGACTTTAGGGTTTTCAATATACAATATCATATCATCTGCAAATAATGACAGTTTTACTTCTTCTTTTCCAATTTGTATGCCTTTTATTTCTTCTTCTTGTCTGATTGCTGTAGCTAGGACTTCCAGAACTATGTTGAATAAGAGTGGTGAAAGTGGGCAACCCTGCCTGGTTCCTGATCTTAAGGGGATTGCTTTTAATCTTTGTCCATTTAGTATGATGTTTGCTGTCGGTTTATCGTAGATGGCCTTTATCATGTTAAGGAATGATCTCTGTATTCCCACTTTACTGAGAGTTTTGAGCATGAATGGGTGCTGGATTTTATCAAATGCCTTTTCTGCATCTATTGAAATTATCATGTGATTTTTGTCCTTCCTTTTGTTTATGTGGTGAATCACATTGATTGATTTGCGAATATTGAACCAGCCTTGCCTCTCCATAATAAATCCCACTTGATCGTGGTGTATGATTTTTTTCATATATTGCTGGATCCGGTTGGCTAATATTTTGTTGAGAATTTTAACGTCTAAATTCATCAGGGATATAGGCCTATAATTTTCTTTCTTTGTGTTGTCTTTTCCCGGTTTTGGGATCAGAATTATGCTCGCCTCATAAAAGGAGTTTGGAAGTCTTCCTTCCTCTTGAATTTTTTGAAATAGCTTGAGGAGAATAGGAGTTAGTTCTTCTTTGAATTTTTGATAGAATTCACTTGTGAAGCCATCAGGCCCAGGACTTTTCTTTTTTGGGAGTTTTTTGATAACTGTTTCGATCTCATTTGTTGTAATTGGTCTGTTTAGGTGTTCTGATTCTTCCAGATTGATTTTTGGAAGGTTATATGATTCAAGAAATTTGTCCATTTCACCAAGATTGTCTAATTTTTTGGCATATAGTTCTTCATAGTATTTTCTTACAATGCTTTGTATTTCTGTTGTGTCAGTTGTTATTTCTCCACTGTCCTTTCTAATTTTATTTATTTGAGTCCTCTTCCTTTTTTTCTTGGTGAGTCTAGTTAAAGGTTCATCAATCTTGTTTACCTTTTCAAAGAACCAGCTTCTTGTTTCATTGATCCTCTGTATTGTTTCCTTAGCCTCTATGTCATTTATTTCTGCTCTGACCTTTATTATTTCCTTTCTTCTACTTGTCTTGGGTTTTATTTGTTGTTGTTTTTCTAGTTCTTTTAGATGCAGGGTCAGGTTGCTTATTTGAGCTTTTTCTAGCTTCTTATGATATGCCTGTAGTGCAATAAACTTCCCTCTCAGAACTGCTTTTGCTGTGTCCCATAAATTTTGAGTTGATGTATGCTCATTATCATTTGTTTCTAGAAACTTTTTTATTTCTTCTTTGATCTCATTGTTAATCCATTCATTATTTAATAACAAGCTATTTAGTTTCCAGTACCATGAGCGCTTGAGAAGAATGTATATTCTACTGCTTTAGGGTGAAAAGTTCCGAAGATATCTATTAAATCAAGTTGATCTAGTGTATCCTTTAAGTCTGCTGTTTCTTTATTAATTTTCTATCTTGAGGATCTATCCAGTGTTGTTAGAGGGGTATTGAAATCCCCTACTATGATAGTATTGCTGTTAATCTCGCCCTTTATATCCATCAAAGTCTGCTTTATGTATGTCGGGGCTCCTATATTTGGTGCATAGATATTTACAATAGTTATATCTTCCTGTTGAATTGTTCCCTTTATCATTATGTAGTGTCCTCTTTTATCTCTTACTACAGCCTTTGTTTTAAAGTCCATTTTGTCTGATATAAGTATTGCTACCCCTGCTTTTTTTTCATTTCCATTTGCATGAAATATTTTTTTCCATCCTTTTACCTTCAGTCTATGAGCATCTTTTGTTTTAAGGTGTGTCTCTTGTAGACAGCATATGTATGGGTCCTGTTTCTTTATCCATGCAGCTACCCTATGTCTTTTGATTGGATCATTTAATCCATTTCCATTTAAGGTTATTATTGATATGTAGTTGTTTATTGCCATTTTATTATTTAAAGCTGTATTCTTCTTTTGCTCTATTCATTCCTCCCTTTAAACTGTTCACAAGAGGCCCCTTAGTATCTCTTGCAGAATTGGTTTGGTTTTTATGAATTCCTTCAGGCTTTCTTTTTCTGGGAAGCTCTTTATTTCTCCTTCAATTTTAAACGTTAGCCTTGCTGGATAAAGTAGTCTTGGTTGTAGGTTATTGTTCTGAATTACTTTGATTATTTCTTGCCATTCCCTTCTGGCCTCAAGTGTTTCTGTTGAGAAGTCCGATGTCATCCTAATGGGGGCTCCTTTGTAGGTGATAGTCTTTTTTTCTCTAGCAGCTTTTAAAATTTTTTCTTTATCCATTAGCTTTGGTATTTTAACTATGATGTGTCTTGGTGTAGATTTTTTTGGGTTTCTCCTTAATGGAGTTCTGTGTGCTTCTTGAATGTGTGGAGTGTTTCCCAGCCTTAATTTAGGAAAGTTTTCTGCTATAATTTGATTGAACAAAGTTTCCATTTCCTGTCCTCTCTCCTCTTCTTCAGGAACCCCTATGATGCGAATGTTGTTTCTCTTCATGTTGTCACAAAGCTCCCTTAGAGTTTCCTCACATTTTTTAAGTCTCTTTTCTTTTTTCTTCTCTGCTTCTGTGTCTTTGTTTATTGTGTCCTCTAACTCGCTTATTCGATCCTCAGCGTCATCCATCCTGCTTTTAATTCCTTCCATTGTGGTCTTCAGTTCTGATACTGTATTTGTCATTTCTGTCTGATTCTTTTTTATTATTTCAATTTCATTTTTTATACTTGTTATCTCTTTGTTTAGGTGTTCATAATGACTATCCATTGTTGCTCTAATTTCTTTGAACATGCTAACTATCATTATTCTAAATTCTGCTTCTGGTAATTTGGTTATATCTGGTTCATTCAGGTCCTTCTCTGGGGATTTCTCTTGATTCATTTGGTTTGCATTCCTCTGCCTGCCCATTTTTTCTGTGTATAAGCAAGTTGTGGCCACTGGAGTCCAGTAGGTGTTGCCTTTGTGTTCTCTAGGTGTGTTCTATCTGCAGGCCCCCCACCCCCTCTGCCGGTGCCTAGGGTGGTTGGGTATGAGCGTTGCCAGCGCCGGCCCACTGTGGCTTTTGCTGTGATTTCTGCCTCTCCTCCGTGGGAGGGGCTGTGACTGAAGCCACAAGATTAGCACCAAGGGTAGAGGTGAGCACCTTTCCTCAGCTGAGGACCCAGCCTATTTCCGGACTTCCGCCCAGAACCAGCAGTCAGAGCCTGCTCGCTACAGTTCCGCGGGTAGGCGGGGCTTTTGACGTGCTCTCAGCTGTAAGCTTTTGCCCGTCAGGAGCTTTAGCCCCGCCCTCGAGGCCAGGGCCCTTTGCGCAGGGTCGGAAACCAAGGTTTATTGGGGCGGGCGTGTTTGCTGGCTTCCGCCAAGCTGCGTACTTCCGCTCGTCCCGGACTCTACCCCGCCCCCGCGTTCGGAGCCCGCTCGTGCACGTATGAACGCTATCCGGGGTTTCTCCAGCCGGATGGGGATAGTAGTGTGGGCTCAGCTGCGAGCCTCCTCCTGTCTCGGGGTCCACCCCGTTCCCGCGCTCGGAGCCCGCTCGCGCACTTATACTGGCCAACCGCGGTTTCTCCGGCCCGGGGGGGGGGGGGCGGTGGGGACTGGTAGCGTCAGCTCAGCCACAGCCCCTGCCCGTCCCTGGTCCTAGCCCGGTCCCCGCGGTCAGGGCCGGCTTGCGCAGGGCCTGCCCGTTCCTGGCCTCCCGCTTTGTCCCCGTAAGTGGGACCAAAGGCGGGCCCGCAGCTTCCGGACCGCTTTCGCGGTCCCCTCTGACCCTCTGGGCTAGATCGATCTCCCACCGGCTTGGCCTCTGCCCACGCCGACAGAACCGCCTTTCAGCGTCCTGCCGCCCCAAAACCTTAAGCAGCCCTCAGCAGAGTAGGAAGGGACCTAATACTCCACTCTGTAGGCCTGGGAGCTCCCTCACTTGTTTCACAGCTCACTACTGTCCAAACGCCTCTTTTAGGCTCTAGGACTGGAGGCTGGGGCTTGGTTCCTGGGACCCAGGTCCCTCCCTCTCCGCCAAACTCTCCTCCCGCCCCGTGGGTCTCTCCGGGCTGCCGTTGGCTCCGGGGAGCTGGGCAGCCCTCTTCGCGTTTTCGCTATTCCTACCAGTCTCAATGTGGCTTCTTCTGTGTTCCTTGGTTGAAGAGTCCACTTAGTTTTGTTCAAAGTTGGTTTATCCAGGTGATGGTTCTTAAAATTGAGTTGTAATCCACTTTGGTTCTGGGAGTTGGAAGTTGGTACGTCCGCCTACTCCGTCGCCATCTTGCTCCTCCTCATTTTGTTTTTTTACAAAAGATGTAAGACCCTTAACACAGCCTCCCATGGAAGGGCACCATCTGTACAAATGTCTGCACACAAGTTCCATGTTAATCCCATTTATCAAGATAGTTATTCAACATGTTAAAAACATCTTCACCTTTTGTAGACACACCTAATTCTTTGCAAAAAAGGAACTGATTTACTATTTGATCTTCATTAATAAAACGGATGAATGCTAAGAGGTGCGCCGTGTTGTAATGTCTGTTGACTCATCAACTTGCAATGCAAAATTTGAATACTGAAGCTTATTACTGCATACGTTTTTCTCAATATCAGAAGACATTTCTATAATACGCCTGTCCACTGTATTGTTGGACAGAGGAATCTTGCTTACTTTCATTGCTGCTTCATTTCCTAGCATTGTCATGACCATTTTATTGCATGCAGGCAAAATAAGTGACTCACTTAAAGTATGAGCTTTCACATGTTTTGCTATCAGTTCTGAGACTTGATAAGAAGTGATTTGAGCTTTATCAGAAACAGTCATTATACTTTTAAAATATTTGCCGCTTTTGTTTACTTGAAAAAAAACTTACAGATTTATCTTGTAAATTAGAGTGTATAGCAGGGGTCCCCAAACTACAGCCCCCGTAGGCTGGGCCGCATGCAGCCCCCTGAGGCCATTTATCTGGCCCCCGCTGCACTTCCAGAAGGGGCACCTCTTTCATTGGTGGTCAGTGAGAGGAGCACAGGATGCATTCGCACCCATAGTTCCCATTGAAATACTGGTCAGTTTGTTGATTTAAATTTACTTGTTCTTTATTTTAAATATTGTATTTGTTCCCGTTTTGTTTTTTTACTTTAAAATAAGATATGTGCAGTTTGCATAGGGATTTGTTCATAGTTTTTTGTATAGTCTGGCCCTCCAATGGTCTGAGGGACAAAGAACTGGCCCCCTGAGTAAAAAGTTTGGAGACCCCTGGTGTATAGTTTTAAAATGTTTACTCAATTTACTAGGAAGCAATGATTCATTTGCCATTTTACATTCACATACTAAACATAGCGATAAAAGATGATCTTCTGGTCCAAGTGAAACCAAAGCTTAAATAACTTTCATTATATTTGTGAGTAGGCCACGATTTTGCTTTCTTATTTGCACTTAACTTTTGCTCACTTCCAGAATCAAATTCTTTTTTTTTTTTTTTTCAGAATCAGATTCTTCAATATCATGCTTCTTTATGAGAAATCTATCCATTTTATTTGGGTGTATTATCTAAAAATAATATAATGATGTGTTAATAATAAATATAATAATGACATGTTAACCAAAAAAGTGATATTTCCATAATGAAATGATATAATAGAGCAACTATATTTAATTTTATATGTGGGCACATGCTGCAAACCAGTGCAGTTAGTAATTCCAGGTCCTGAGTGGGAATGGTGTGGAATTAAGAAAATACAGGATCAGGAGGGCCCTGTAATTGCTGCAGGCAAGAACCAAAAACTGCATCTTGATTTATTTATAGGGCAAAGTGAGGCTATTAGCAAATTTTAACTTTACACCAAACAAAGGATAGAAGAAACTTGCCTCCAGGCTTTCCAGGGAACATGGGGGGTAGTGTAAACAATCCAGCACCACAGTTTAACAGCCTTTTGCAACCTAATCAGGCAAATGAGGTGAAGGGTTGGGAAAACTGTCAGTTTACAGCCAATTCCCCACACCTCTGTCCCCCAAAAATCTAAACTCCTAAAACCCTGTTGGTTTTTTTCCCCAACAGGCACATATTTCTCTGGAATACCATAGGGTGCACCTGGAAATCTTCTAGGGCGCAACAGTGTGCCCTGGCATACACTTTGAGAACCACTGGGCTAAGTTGACACACAGAGAGACTGTAGAGTTAGGGAGCAGGTCTCCTCAAGGGTGTCTGCCAGTTGCCAAAAGGAGAGGGCAGCTCTTGTCATGGGGCAGAGTTGGACCATTACAGGATTAGTCCTGAACCCCATTATGTGCTAAACTCATTGCTAGAGGCTGAGAGTACACTGGCAAGCAGAACAGAACCCCTTTTCTCATGGAGTTGAAAAGAGCCCTTCAGATCCACAACGGTAAGCGTGGTGACGTGTGCTTGCTGAGTTTGGGGCGTCTGGCGAGAGCACGCAGGAGGGCACGCATGCCAGCAGGCGTTGGATGGCTAGACAGAGATAACACTTAAAACAAGGCTTTATGGGGACATCATGCAGAGATTCTCTGCTGGTGCAGGAACTGTTTCACAACGTGCTGTTGCTCTTAGGTGCTTACGGCTCATTTAACGAGCACTGCGTGTCCACAGAGCAGAGTGTGTTGGGAGACAGAAGGTGAGCAGGGCTGGATGGGCAGTGTGGTGTGAGATAGGGGAGAGGGGAGAGGTGGAGCACAGTTAAGTGTCCTCCAAAGAAAAGACTTCCACATACAGGACTATAGGAGAGCCAAGCCCCAGAGCACTTGAGAGGTGGCCAGGCAGCAATCATCCTGTTCAAACCACCAAACTGCGCTGAAGGCGATAATGGGAATCCAACCATCACAGTGCTATATCGCAGTAAGGATAGTGTTGCAAAGATTGTTGGCATGTTTTGCCTTGTTTTCTTCTTTCAACACTTTCACATACATCACCGAGCCTTTCAGTATTAGAATGCTGTGATCACAGAAAAAGTTGAGAATTGCTGTATTATGGTCAAAACCACAGAAGTGTTGTATTTTTCTGCTTTCAACACCAATAACGACAAGCAACCCAGTCTGAACCTCTTTCTTGCTCTGAGCAGGTAAAAGCTCACCCAGTGAAAGGATTTAGGTAAACTTTTCCTTTTGCTGTAAGTGACAAAGCAATTTCTCTATACATTTTTTGAAAGATCATTTTCATTATGAGAGCTTGACTTTAGTACCACTTTCTGAAGAAAGGGCAGGGGAGATATTAACAGTTTTTTTGGTACTGCAGGCAATAAATTATCCACAAAAGATTTCAAGGCAGGAACCGTGTGCAAACATGACCACTGGCCACAGCTTTCTTGTGGACTGATCACCAGAAGAGGGGGAAGGTGACTCCTTGCCAGCAAGGTTGCCTGTATTCATGTATTATTGTCCCCAGGTGTGGTATTTAGCTGTAATTTCAGAGGCTGGACTGCTTTGAAGACTATACTCTTTGGGGACCCAGACACTGAATTTGAAAAATCATCACTCACTCTACAGTAAGCCCAGCTAAGTGCTCCCCAAATCTGCCTTCCCCATCAGCTCACACAGATGGTCTGGTCTGAAATGAGAAGCGGCTGGGGTGCCTCTCGGGACACTGGGAAACTGGTGAGTGGAACGGACTCTCTCAGAGTCTGAGAGGCAGTTTAGAGCTATAAAGAACCTTTGGAAATAGCATTTCTCTCTGCAGATGCTCTTAAAGGACTACTTTTGTATCCCCACCATCAAGTTCAAGTTTAGATTACTTCACTTTCCTCAAGTCAACCCTGCTCAGCAACAGCAACTGCGCTGCTGGACCATGCCCTACATGGGGTTGTCCCTGCAGAGAACGGGCAGACAAGCTCAAGTACCAGTGTGATTTTCAGGGCTTTGCATATGTTCTCACTAATTCTCACAAGCCTTTGAGATACTTGTCATTTCCCTTGTGATGGGAGAATGTAGGGGGAGAGTAACCTCCCCCCCCCCCCAATAGTGCATTCTTCTACTCCTCTCCCCTCAGACAGGCCACTTAGGGACAGCAGCCATTGCAAAAAAACAAAGGGCACTTCTGTGTTGGTTTCCGTGAGCCAGGCACATGGATGGCCTATCGGAATTGCTGAATTGTTTGAGGATCTAAGAAAAGAAAGAGGGAAAGAAGAATTCTCTTTTGCCTCCCCTCCCACTCCTCACTCTCACACATATCACATACACAGTAGGAAAAGATGATGGAGAAGACAAGAATACACTTTGGAGGGTCCCAGAGAGATGAGCTGTGGTCACGAAAGTGTCCCTCATTCTACATGCTCACCTTACAAAGTGACTGTGACCATCTTCTCAAAGGGAGGTGGGGTCCCTGTCCCCTCCCCTTGAGTCTGGGTAGACTGGAGGCCATGGTGGCAGCCGCGTTGTGTGGATGCTGAGACATCTAGCTCTGCTTTGGAGCTGAGACACTCTCTTGTAAGCCCTGCATAGCCATGCTGTGAGCAAACCAGGTCACATGGAGGGGTTTGGGGAAGTGTTCTGGCCAGCAGCCCAGCTGGGGTCCTCGCTGACAGCTGCCATCTGCAGCCACACATGTGAGGGAAAAAACCTCCAGATTATTCCAGATATCAGAGCAGAGAGGGGGAAGGTGTCCCATGCACTCTTATGAATTCTTGACCCATAGAGTACATGAACATATAAAAAAGATTGTTTTAAGGCATTAAAATTTGGGATAATTTGTTATGCATAAATAACAAGAACAAGGTCCCAGCCTTCTCTACCCAGGACTGGGGAAGTGGTAAATCCTAATGGTGGACTTGAGGAATCAGAACCGAGCACCAGTGTTTCCTGAGAGCTCCGGGGTAAGATCTTGGAAGTAGAATGGCTACATGGTGGTAGACAGAAATTTGGACAGCATTTCAGGTTCCAGAAACCTAGCATGCTCTAGAATTAACAGGAAAATTCCTCTATCCACAGGCATGGAATAGAAGGGAAGAGATAAGAAAAGAGAAGTTCCCTGTGAGGGAAGATGACCAAGGTCATATAGAACGGTCCAGAACAAGCCCATTTGGGCAGATAGCACTGAGGAGCAAATGCTGCAGCTCAAGCCAGTGCGTGGCAATATGCAAGCTCCCCAATGGAGACACAGCTAAGAATCCTTGGGCTGTGCAGAGAATGGACCACGAGACACTTCGGGATAGCCAGGGTCAGAGACCAGGAACAAAATCTCGATCCCAGGGGAGAAGCAGTACGCTCAGAAGAGAGAGAAACACTCTGTTTCTATATTGCAGGCATGTCTCCCACATGGCAGGTCTTAGCTGGGGCAGGGCTGGCATGCTCCCCTGTCTCTCTGCTGGCTAGGAAACCAGGGCTCTCAGATGCCAGAGAAATGGCAACCTGAGAGGTCCCTTTGCCCTCTCCCCTTGAAGGTTTGACAATTTGAACAACTATAACTGAACAAAAGATTCCCTGCTCAACCCACAAACACATCTGAGAAATCGACACATTGAAATAAATGAAGGTGATTACGAGATTTTTCACTTTTACTATGTTAATGTGATAAACGAAATGAGCTGCGTGGAGTTATCTTGGGTACCAGGAGGAACAGAGGTGGAACTGCTGAGTCCTGCTGACGTGTGAGTTCAGCCCAGTACACACCTCCTTTCCTGCATTAAGCTGCCAGGACCTGGGAGGAAAAGGCCAAAGGGACTTGCACAGAGTGTCCTTGACAGAGGCCTCAGTAGGTCCAACCGAGAAGGGGAATGGCTATATGATCTGCTCAGGCAGATTGGCCCTTGAACTTCTCCAGTGAGATCCCTGGACTCTTTTCTGGCAAATCTCGTGTCAAGTGAGGCTTAGAAGTCACAAACTGCTGAGGATATGGATAGCCTGCAGAAGGGAACAGAGGGTTCTTAGTGGTGACCTGTACCAACCAAAGGCTGATTACAGAGGAGGTGACAGACATTTTAGCAGATTGAGAACCATATAGGACCTTCCACTGCCACACATGTTGCTGAGGAGCATGGAGAACAGAGACACAGTCATGGAAAACATGAACAAGCAAGGACACTGGAGGGGTTCAGAACATGCCATCCCCAAATTTGCCACTTTGACATGTTGGTTTTTTTGAAGTTAACACAATTACAAAATACCAGATGCAGGAAGGGCTCTCTGACCTCCTGCTTTCTATCTAAAAGCAGGGCATAAATTTCCTGTGACAAGGTTCCCTCGTACCTGGAAGAGATCATTCTTATCCCTGGAAAGAGGGAATGGGCATACAAATGACTCTGTACAAACAAACCTACCGAAATAACATTTGCCTTACATTAATTTCCCTCATATATTTTCCAGCCACTTTCCTACAATTTACTGAACCTTCCAAACCCCTTTTATTTTGTCATCTCCACAATTTAACATTTCTGTTACAATGGAATAGAAGCTCTAAGGCCCATTCATTTATATAGGAGGTCTGCATTTCTTATATATGAAAAAGCCTCTGTGTACACATACAAATATCAACAGCAAGTAAAACTTACTTACTTTTCCCCTGTAGATCTGTCTTCTGTTATTTTAATTCTCAGGTCCAGTCACAGAATATAAGAAGGTGGAAGAAAAGTCTTCTCTCCCTGAAGACACAAAAGTGATGGGAAGTAAGTCTCCATCATCTTTGGGAGAAATGGGGGCCAAACATAGAAATAGGGCTACAGAGAAACAAATAGACCAATTTTATATACACCTGAGTTTGGGGTCTGAGAATTGTACTATCTTAGGTTGGCTCCTCAAATGCCACCAACAGAATCTGCTGATAAGACAAAGCTGAGTTTCTTCCTCAGTGCAGTAGGAGGGAACACGTCTTATCTTGGCAGCATCGGGAAGGGTAAGATCAGCATGGATAGAGAATTAGAAGTTAGGTTTAAGGTGGGTTTTATTTACAGCATAGGACCTGATTAGGACTGGGTAAGAATCATGATATGTTAGTCCAGGATTGGTGGAAGCAGCAGGTGAGGATGGGGAGAGAGGGGATTAAAAGAATCTTGTCTCTGGATACTTTTTCCACTGAAGAGTTGTTGGGTCTTATAGGAAGTCCCTGTAATGAATAATAAAATTTTTTTGTCTGGCCTGGAGGGTCCTACAAAAGTAAAGTCCTGCTAATAAAGACTTGCTAATGGAGCTAGCATAGTCAAGTTTAGACAGTAAGAGTGGTTCCAGTTCTGAGTTTCCAGGCTGAGTGTGGGAGTGGGGTTCTGTTCTTATCAGTATTATCCCCATTTTACAATTAAGAAACCTTGGGCTTAGAGTAATTTACTCAAAGTCACAGAGCTAGAAGGCTCAGTAGACAGTGGTTAAGAACATAGGCTTTGAAATTAAACTGTTTGAGACTATATGTACGATGAGAAAGTAACTTAATTTTTCAGTTTATCATCTATAAAATGAAGTCATTACTGGTAACTAGTACACAGAGTTGTGGTGAGATTACATGCAGTAAGAACTGGAAAGCACTTAGCACGGTGCCTGGGATTGTGTTCAATGAATGACAGCTAGCAGTTGTCATAGTTGCACAATAGTAAAAGTAGTAATTAAAACTGTAGAGCCCCTTGTCCAAAAATTAAGAATTTCCAGATAGCCATAGTAATACATTAGACCAAGTATGAGGCCTTAGTGAGCGGCAGACCCTGTGTGCCTGCACAGGTCACATAGCCACGACGCTGGCTCTGCTCCAGAGCTTCTTTAAGGAACTTCTATTGTGCCTTTAACTAGCTCTGCATTATACCAACTAGTTCCTGCCACATCACAGCTACCATCTGCGAAGTTGAGAATGCCAGTGCAAGACTGCCTCCTGCAAAGTCTATAGTGGCCTTACCAACGCAGATGCTGCAAGATCTGACGTTCCTGCAACACCTGACATTCTTGCACCAGATTGAGCGGCACTGAGCAGCAAGTGCCCATGGCCTTTTCTGTGGAAAGCAAGGTAAAAGAGAGACTGGGAATACTCGGCAACTAAGCACATCATGCTTAAACTTCAGGTCCTATTTGCTTAATCTTTCATTTGCGAATCATGTTATGCCTGCCTCTGGTAAGAGGAATCATGGGTGAATTAGTTTTGAGTTGAACTTGGTGAGCCTTTCTAGTTCTGTTTAGAACAAAACCGTGGGGAATGCTTTATTTGATTCAAGCCATTAACAAGAGAAAACAGAGCAAAACAACCTGAGTAGGAGGTTACACAAAAAGTTGGTGTTTGGTTCTGACATCAAACTGCTCCCTGGGCATTCAAGACATCATGCAATGACTTTCCAACTCTGGCTTCACTGGAAAAGAAAATTTCAGATGTTGTTTTACAGTACTGGATTGAATGAGGTAAGACTCCTTTAGGAAAAACTAATACCGTAGAGTTAAAATGTCATTGCTTTTTCTGATACTTGTAACTAAAGTCTGTAGCCTCACTCTAGGGAATATGATGACTTTGCTGTATTACAGTGACTGATTCAGTGTGTGAATCAACAAAGCTGCACAGGATTGCTGCTGCCTGCTTTGCCCCGACCCAGTCCTCAGCTGCTTCTCCCCATGGAGCACGCCTTTGCTTCCTAGATGTAGGGCAGATTTCCAGGATGGGTGATCCAGCCCCTGACCTCCCATCAGGGGAGGTGGGGAAATGAAAGGTATAAAATTACAGCCAGTAGTGGTGGTTGAAAAAAGACTCAAGAGACAGAGAAAGGAGGGGGGCAGCGATCTTATGGAGAGAGGCCTAGTGCTGATAGTTTCAGTAGCCACAACTTGTCTGTCACCCAGATCACGTAGCTCTGGACATGACAGGGGACACATTCCTGAGGGGAACGGAAACAGTATGGGCTGTGGAATTCCGCCATACATCACAGTGGTGCCTGAAAACTTCAATTGTACAAACGCTAGGTCAGTAGAAAACGTTGTTCAGTCTGACTTGTCACATAAAACCCAGAAATAGACTGAAACTTATTGACTACACAAGAAATTCAAAGTCTCAAATGACTGAAGGCATCTCTTCCCAAAGCTCCTATTCCCAACCCAGACCCCCTTCCTGTCTCCCTGTTCCAGGGAGAGGATTTGATTCCACCCTTTGAGGACAGGAGCCAATCACAGTACAGCCAAATTTGTGTTTTCTCCAAGTTGACATCACTGTTGTGTGCATTACTGGGGGAGTGTACTTTATAGGGGGTGGGACGGAATGGAGCAGAGTCCTCCTCCCATTGTCCCCTCCTCTCCTCTCCTGGGACCCTCTTCAGGCCTTGAGCATTTTGATGGTGGTACTATAGTTGTTCTCCTGGTTGAAAAAGAACCTTCCTCCATCCAACCTCTGAGCTCGTGTTTGTTTTACATATTTATCCATTATTCCATTTGTTTGCCCAATGAGGGCCTAACCTGTTCAGGTGGTTTCTAGGAACTAGAGATGGAAACACAAATAAACATTTTGTGGAGATACAAACACTGTCTGACTCTTTAACAAGAGCCCTGTATTCTTTGAGAACGAGCCATCTTTAAATATGCAAATGAATATACTGAGCACTTACTATGCGCCAGATGCTGTTCCAAGCATTTGATATGTAATAACTCAATTAATTGTCACCACAATTCTTTGAAATAAATATTAGTATTCCCGTGTGGTACCAGAGCAGCTGAAGCCTAGAATAAGTAATTTACGTCTAAGTAGAAGAACCAGGATTCAAATCAAACATTTTGGCACTGGATCCTGAGTCTCTATTCCCAGTTGCAGTGTCTTTCAACAAACCCTAGGGCAAGACAGGGCTGCTTTGGGACAAGTGTAACAAAATGTGGCAAAACATTGGAGAAAAAGACTGTCCCGCTGAAGTCCTTTGAAACAGCTCAGGAATGTTGATACAGACAACTTAGGAGATGGACAGCAGGGGCGGAAGCAGCCAAGCCTGCAGAGGGAGCCACGGGAGCCAAGGCCAAGGCCCAACCCGTTTTGCAGAGACAAAGGCTCTAGGGCACCTGCAGGAGCAGTGGCAATCGCACCCTTGTTGAAGTGACAGGGACATCGCAGGGGCCTCTGAATTTAATGCCGCAGTAGCCGAGGATAAAACATCTGCTGTAGTGTAGACACTCTGATCCGGAGGTCTGAGGCCAAAACAACAGAACTCCGGCACGGAGCGTCTAGTTCTGGGACTTCCGGTTAGGCCGTTTTTCTCGAAGTGACACAACACCCGAGTTATGCTCGTTTTATTTTGGTGAATTTTGACACACCAAGCTCAAAAGATTGCCCATCACTGCCCTAGAGGGCTCCTCTGAAAAAAGCCAAGGGCCCCAGCCAGGGAGGTGGAGAATAGCAAGAAGTTCACTGTCTCTAATTGTTTGTTTTGCACCCATGCCTATTGAGACCTATGGAAGTAAAGTCTGTGTCCAGAATTTCAGGTTCCACCCTGTGGACTTGCAGAGACCTGGGCACAAGTGCTCACACAAAACTGAGTTTTACTAACAGTGACATGGAAAAGGTTTGACACAAATATAAAAAGGTAGAGTGGTTGCAACCCTGCTTCTTCACCCGAAGCCATTGGTGTATACACGGGGAAACTGAGGCCCAGAGACGCTGTGTGACTTTAAGATCACATGTCAGGGTGTTTGAGGGCCACGTCAGGACCCCTCACATGCTGTGTGTTCTGGTGTGCTGTTATGTATCCTCAGACTGTAAGCACGAGGGAGTGAACTCCTCTTTTTCTGTAGCTACCTCAGCATCTAACACGTACCAGCTATGTAACAGGCCCTCAAGGAACATGTGCTGAATGAGCGCACGACCAGTGGTTATTCTAGAAGAACTGCAGCTGCGGAAACAGCTGTCTGTGGCTGCTTGCTGTGGCCCGCGCTCCGGCTGTTACGTTGGGTGGCAGGCAGGCACCAGGCAGAGGCTGACCCATAAGCTGTCTCTGGCTGGTCCTCCAACCACGGAAATGATCTCACCTCCTAGAAAGTTCTGGTTTAGCAATTCATTCTTCACTTCCAAAAAAACTTATCATAAAAGAAGATGGCTTCAGTCTCTGAGATTGGCTGGATTTACAATCATTTATGCTGCAGCGTCTATTCTTTGATTTCAGTGCTCCCCTCAAGCCCTTTTCCAAAACTGGCCTGTCAGTTAAGCAGTTGGACTCTCCCTCCATCCTGTTGCTACAGTGCATGTCTCTGTAATCTTAAAAAAAAAAATACTCCCAGACTCCAGCCTGATAGCACAACCCAAGAGTCATGCCTTTCCCCTTGCCGACAGCAGAAAGACACCTCCCTTCTGACCAATGACAGTGTGCATTTGTACCTCAGCTGGCCTGGTGGGACATCCCCCTAGCCAGGACACTGTCCTCCTTGGCACAATGGGAGATTATCTGATCTCCTGACCCTGGGCGCTGGGTGGGCATCTGAGAACCCTCAGGAGTTCTGATAAAATACAGTCACTAGGCCTATTTTCAGGGGGTCAGGTGCTAGGCCTGGGCCCTAGCATCTCCAAACTCTTCATGGGACCCTTACGGGCAGTGGTGCTGCCATAATTTAACAACCAGTTTTCTGCCCTAATGACTGTTTTAAATATAAAAAATGATATACCAACAGGTAGTTTATTATTTCATGTATTTAATACTTAAATAAAAGCAATAAAGAGGTACATAAAACTAGATTATGTTATAAGAAAGAGTTTTAAGATATTAATTAAAATATTAAATAATACTCATAATATGTCGGGGGAATTTTGGGAGTAAGCCAAAGCTGAAACAAATAACAGCTTGTCACCCCCTGGCTGTTTGGCACTTTTTCTCCTTATGTTTGCTTACTGAAGCAATAAATGCAAGGGAATTAAAATATAGTATTTCATCAAAGGTATAATGAGTTTTATGAAATGAATAAGTAAATATTACAAGTATAGTTCTATCAAATTTTTTTCACCTATGGATGAAATAAACATTACTACAGGCACTTAGAATATGGTGTTGTACAGATAAATGTTAAAAAAGAGTAGGAATGTAAATTTGTGATTTCCACATTGGGTAGCTGCCCAGGTGCCCACCTTAGAAAGAACCCTGATTACAAGTGCCATTTTAGCAACCAGCACTTTGTCAGCTCCTTACTGAACTCAACAAAAAATTAGGTATTGGTTCTGCCAAACAGGTGCGAACTGGCTGAATCCCACCATAGCTTACGGGAAGCTTGGCCTGAGATCTGGGGAGCTAGTGGAAAGGCAGGACCGATAAGGTGTTGCCTCTTCTTGCCCATAGCATCAAATTTTCTACGAAGGCTCTGAGTAGGACAGGAGGTCAGATAAGGTAACCTCTCCCCTGGAGAGTCTGTGACTCAGTGAACGATGCTGGTTTGAGCCCAGGAAATTTAGTGCGGGGAAGAAAAGCTTGCTCCAACAAGAAGCCAATTGCTTCTTTAGAAGACATTACAATCTAGTAATTTTAATAAACCACTTTGTCTCTGTGGGGAGATTTATAACAAAAAACAAACAAAAAAATTCAGTTATTACATTGGCAGTAATAAATAAGAGCTAACTACAGAAAGTAAAATAGAAATTAGTGGCCCTAATCTCAGTCTTTCTTTTCTTACATGTAATGTGGTTTTCTAAGAAATTGTTCCACATCTTTGTCAGATAGCCTCACATCTGGCCTCTCAATTTGCTCTGAAAGTCAGCCAGTGAGAACCAGGAGGTATAACAGGCTAGGTTGTGTCCTTCAGATCAGGACTGAGGGCTCACCCAGGCTGAGCTTTAGGGGACACAGCTCTGGCCCAAACCCCACCACACTTGTCCCTATGGGCCAGGAGTCCACATGGTTAAGAAGATGTGCCTGCTCAGAGCTAATGAGCCTTTTGCCTCCTGGGTTAGGAACTGGGTATGCAGGGCCCAGTATCCCCAGTATTCCACAACATGTGCAATGAATATTTGTGTCCCCCAAAGTCATATGCTGAAAGCCTAATCTCCAATATGATAATATCGGGAGGTGGGGTCTTTGGGAGGTAATTAATTAACTGTCATGGGAAGCTGTCATGATGAGATTAGTGCTCTTATGAGAAGAGACATGCAGGATCTGTCTGCATTGTGTGAGGACACAGCAAGAAGGTGGCCATCTGCAAACCAGGAAGAGAGCACTCACCAGACATTAAACAGGCTGGCACCTTAATCTTGGAAAGAAGTGTGAAAAATAAATGTTTCTTATTTGAGCCACGCAGTCCCTGGTATTCTGTTGTAGCTGCCAAACTCACTGCTGGGCTCTGAGGGGACCTCTTCCCCATGCCATTGTCCCACTGTTGACAGCTGTGTTGCAGCTTGTGTCCCCGGCCTAAAGGGTTGGCACAGGGCAACTGTTTGCAGGGATTGGAAATGTAGGCTGGGGCATCCACACGTGTGGGAGATGGAGCCAAGGGCGGGACAACAAGGATGGAGGTGCCACAGACTGGCCTCGCCGTCCCACCACATCCAGGCATAGCACTGAGATCCTAAATTTCCTTCCAAATCATTATGAAGATATATTTGTCAAAATAGGAGATAAAACACACTTTACCTTGTGGCTTATTAGTTTGATTTATAATTTCCAGAGAGTTAGACCTAAGGGGTATGAACCTTCCTTTGTACCCTTGAGTGGCAGTTCATAGCAATGCTCTGGTGTATACAGTGCAACGTGTGCAAAAGACACAACACAGTCATCACACATCAAGAGCCTTTCTGCATTCCTGCTGAATAAAATACAGTATATACATGAAGAACATGGCTTGAGAGATCATTTTTATTTGTCTAGCGCTTCTCGTCATCCCTATCCAATTTTCACTGCTTGACTTGGAAATGCCTTACGCTCTAACCTATGAAAGGCAGTCTCTTTATGAGCAATGTGCTGGTAATAAAACTCCTACAGCAGTCTGCCAAACAGTCCGGGGAATACTAACAAGAAAATAATTTCTTCTTTAGTAGAAAAACAATTCTACAAGCACCTGCTTCCTAGCTCGCAGTTAGTCATTCTCACTTTGAGTCCCGGTAGGGGCGTTTCACGGTACTTGTGGAAAGTTGTTTTATCCCTGTCTTCTCCATTCGGTTCAGAGCTCCTCAAAAGCAGACATTGCACCTTCTTCCTCTTTAGATTTATAGCCTCCAGCACCCCCCTCAACAGTTAATGGTATTATGTTGTGGTATAATAGATAATATATCTTTGGTCTTTGTCCCTGGTTCCTGGCACATTGCTCCTAAAGCCCTTGGAATTTCCCGAGTGATTAGGAGGGGCTTTTGTCGGCTAAAGAGCTGACTCAAGGGTAGATGAGAAGTTGGATAGTTTCAGGATGAGGGCCTGTGGTGGGAGAAACCGTCTGCATTGGGGGCTGATATTTCAGCCCCACTCTCCAACATTTGTGGAGGAGAGAGGGGTTGGAGAATAGATTCAATGATTTAATCAACCGTGTCTAGGTAATGAAGTCTTGATTAAAACTTTGAGAAAATGACTTGGCATGGGACATGGACCCCATTTCTCAATAAAAGGAGTGTTAAAATTCCATAGACCAAAATTTTAATATTTAATAAATTGGAGTAAAGTCTGCCCTTAAAGTCAATTCATGCATTATACTTTTTTTTTTAGATTTTATTTACTTATTTTTAGAGTGAGAAAAAGGAGAGAGAGGGGGGTGAGGAGGAACAGGAAGCATCAACTCTCATATGTGCTTTAACCAGGCAAGCCCAGGGTTTCGAACCAGTGCCCTCAGCATTCTAGGTCGACACTTTATCCACTGCGCCACCACAGGTCAGACACCTTACACTTTTTCTTAATTATTAGTATACATATGTGGTATCTCCTCTCCAACAACAAATATGATGTACCATCACCAATCAAGTGTCCATTTCTCTGACACCAATTTTATGTCCACTATGCAATTCAGTCTGACCCTGAGTACCCAGAGTTAGCACAGACCTGAATGAAGGGCTTAGTCCCACAAGACTGCCACTCACTTAGATGCCAGTTGCAACACCAGAGACCTGGGGCTTCCCGCCCTTCTGTCCAACTTGGCTACATATTTGGGAGTTCTCTTTAACCTCTTGCAGGTTTGCTACTTTGCTAGAATGACTTCAAGAACTCAGGAAAGCACTTTACCTACACTTTCGGGTTTGTTATTAAGGAACAGCTAAAGGAAGGAGACACAGAGTGAAGAGTCAGTGTTGGGGAGGCACAGAACTTGCATGCCCTTTCTGGGAGCATCGTCCTCCCAGTGCATCACTGTGCTCACCAACACAGAAGCTCGCCTCACTCCTAACCCACAGGGGAAACACCCACACTATCTTGCTGCTGTCCTGTCTGAGCAGGTGTGAGCCAGGCAGCCTGAGCCTGACTTCCTTCCGTGGTATCCACTTGGCCATAGCATCTCATGCCCTTAATCACAACAGATGACATGGTTGGGACAAGAGCTGGAGGCTCCCTCTCTTTGCGGTGCCCTCTCTGACCAGATCCTCTACTCAGTCAGGACAGAACACAGATGAACAACTGCACTCTAAGCAAATGTTCATGGGCTGAGACACCCATCTCTCCTCACAAGCCCGACAATCCATCTGGATGGGGTGCTAAGGGAGCACTACCCTAGGTCAGGGGATTCTCATCCAAAGTCTCCTCCAATTTCTGCATCTTGGGCTTATTACAACTGGTGGGGCTGGGAGGTGAGTAGAACCCTGTGGGGATGGGTCTGTGAGTCTATAGGATGAAGGGACAAGTAGAGCCTTAGCTTCTCAGCTTTGGCTTTTATCCCAATAATCAGAAAAGAAAAAAATTCATTTGAAATTCTCTCATAGTAATTGTTAAATAATCACAGTATATTCTCTATGAAGGAATAAAAATGTAGCTATTCAAAATCTGAAGACTACTTAATGAGAAACATTTATTGATATGCATAATTTATTGACATATATTTAATGAGATATTGTTAAATGAAGAACTCAATCCTCAAAACCACATAATTAATTACATGTTTTTAAAATACATAGTATTTATATTTATAGATGCATTAGAACATTCACCACACCATTGTTTTCCCAAAAGGATGGAATTGTAGGTAATTTTCTTCTCTGTAGGTTTTGAGGGTTTTTCACATGCAACTTTGATAAGTATAATTTTTTTCTGAAAAATAAAATTAAATGTTAATCTTTCTCTTGGCCACATCCCCCTGCAAATGTTCTTTTTCTTTATTAACATTTTAGTTTTCAGTACCTATGGAGCTGTTCTTCGAAGAAAGTGAAGGGCCAGAAATAACCCCCCAGGCGCTGGTGCTAAGATCTCAGCAGCCAGCGAGAACACACGTGTGCAGGACCTGCCTCGGCAGAGATTAGCGGGGCCAAAGGGCAGTCTCACCAGCAGGTGTCTCAGAAAAAGTTCCTGGGACAGAGGTGAGCATCTGGGTTGCACACTGGAATCTCCTGGGATGCTTTTAAAACAACTGATGCCAGGACAGCAGGAGTTAAAATCTGTAGTGTTTACAACATGCAGCCAAGGTTAAGAACCCCTGCCCCAGGGTGGGAGCCTCACCTGCAAGCCTGTCTCCTGCATAATCCAGGCACCTTCTCCAGAGTTTCTGATGTCTTCTCTTATATTGATTGTCTGAAAGCATTTGGTTACAAATGTAGTTTCCAAAGTTATAACTAAAGTAGGAGGCAGGAAGATAAATGATTTTAGGTCATGTATTGAATTGAATAGTGTCCCCAAAGCATCCCTGTCAACACATAACCTTAGAATGTGACCCTATTTAGAAATTGGGTCTTTGCAAATATAATGCTTATAAAAATTAGGGGATATCATATGACGCAATAAGATATCCCCTAAATTTTGTGAGCAGTAGATAATCAAGCTAAAATGAGGTTATACTGCATTAGGATGGGCCCTAAAGCCAATGATTTAAAAGAAGAGAGAGGCTCAGAGACATACAGTAGGAAGAAGTCTATGTGAGGACGGAGGCAGAAATTGAGATGAACAGCGACTAGGACTGCCAAGGACTGTCGGGGGGCTCTGGAAGGTGGCAGAGAGGCAGGAGATGGAGCCTCCCTCACAGCCTCCGGAAAAAGTCAGCCCTGCTGACACCTTCACTTTGGACTTCTGGCCTCCTGAACTGTGAGAGCCAAACACTCAGCCTGTTGTTCTGAGCTACCCAGATTGTGGTCATCTGTCTCAGCAACCTCAGGAAAGCAGACAGGCTTTTCCAGAAGTTTCCCTGTTACATCTCTAAGAAGCAAAGTCTCACCTCAGCACAGCTGTTACCTGGACCTCAGAGATTTCTTCCCTACCTGCCTAGTGTTCTCTATAAGCATAGAAAAATAATGCTTCTTTGATAATACATGTCAATTTTCTTTCAATTATGTGCAGCACAGGAGCTATTTGGTTTGCAAGATGGGAAAAAAAAATCCCACTTTACATTTTGTTCTGTTGCTTTTTCCTGTTCAATCAGGAGACTTTTCTTATTAGACTCACTCACCTGGTAACTAATGAGAATTGCCAGCTTTTGAAAAGCAATTACTTCTAAGTAAAACAAGCACTTCTCTGAACGAGTCATAAAAAGGCCGGACATGCTGTAAACAAGGTCTAAACAAGGTAGGCAGGAGAGGGGCTCTGCTGTCCTGCTGCAACCTTGAGGCAGTGCTTTCATCAGCACCATCTGTACAGGAGAACGGGTGAACGGTGAGGTCGTAACTGGTCATTTATTTTATTCTCCAGCTTCCCAACGGGTAGTAGCAACCATGTAAATTAAGTTCCATTCAACTGAATAAATAACTATGGCATGCCCTTTATGCTAGGGGTTGGAGATGCTAGGAGAACACCGCCCTCGGGAAAACCACAAAGAAGGCAGAGAAGTAATAATGGATCAGAGTTTAAGTGTGATGTGGGACAACTACCATCTGAAGTGGTGGCCTTACGTGACTTTCCAATTAAACACCGTGAATGGAACATGAATATTTTCCTCCACTCCCTCCTGGAAATACACTAAAATGAAAGCAGTAGGAAAAAGAAGCATAAGCTGGAAAAAGGCAAAGAGAGTTGGGGAAGAGACTGCAACAAATGAGAAAGGTCATCAGATATGGTAGGATGAAAAATAGAGGAACAGAGAATTCTGACTATGAGGTGTCTACAGGAACACAGGAAACACCTAAAAGCTATGACTACGAAGTATCTACAGGAAAACAGGAAACACCTAAACTATGGAGGTGGTGGTGGGTATGAGGGGAAAAATAAGAGATTTGGTTGTGATTTATTTTAAGAAGAAATTAGATCCCAGGTTCCTAGACCATCCGGAGCAGCTAAGGGGCCACCCCTCCACACCTAAGTAGCAGATTTATTGTTGGAGAGCAGAGCCAAGAAGGGGGCAAAGTGCTGTTCTGAGAGTGAAACTGACATCTAAACCAGGAGGATCTCAAACCTCTGCCTCCATCCCCCACTCCTAGGGGGTGACACCAGGTATACAGTCCACAGATAGGAGACTACTGGATTCCCTCTGGTACCAAAGAAAGAATATACAGATAATGATGGAGTTTCTGGAAAAAAAAGAGGGGGAGGCCAAGAACTTCGAGTTTTTGATCAAGTATCCTACAGATCCTTACCCTAAACTTTACACATAGCTGGACAAGCTCCTTCTTCATGGATGCACAGAGTTTCAATCAACCTTTTAGTGTTTAATAAACAGTTCAAGTATCCTCAGGCATTTGAAGAAAGCTTTTAACATGGAAAAGAGAAATCAAATAAGTGAATAGCGAAAAGCTTAGAAGAAATAGAAAACTAAAAACAAAACAAAAATCCTATAGTGAATAGTCTTGGAAGAGAATGCATTTCCAAACCAATAAGTGCCTGCTATTAAAAAGGAATGGAATTCACAATAGCCAAGAAGTAAAAACGAAGTTCACAAACAGCTAGATAAAGGAAATGTGGTATATACTATACACAATGGACTAGTACCCAGGCTTAAAAAAGAAGGAAATCCTGTCACATGTGACACATGGATGAACCTTGAAGACACCATCCTAAGTGAAATAAACCAATCACAGAAGGACAAATATTGCGTGATTCTACTTTTATGAAGTATCTAAAGTAGTCAAACTCATAGGGGCAGACCGCAGAATGATGGTTGACAGAGCTAGGGAGGAGGGGGAAATTGGAGAACTCGTTCAATGAATATAGTTTGTTATGCAAGATGAAAAATTTTTTAAAGACTTTCTGTACAATGTGCATATAGTTACAATACTGTATGGAACACTTACAATTTTTTTTAAAGAGAGTAGGTTTCATGTTATGTGTTCGTTACTACAATTAAAAGAAAAACAAAAACAAAAATGCAAAACTCAACTCTGGCCCATATTGGCTATGTGACCTCGACTTACTTACTTTGCCCTTCTGAATCTTCATTTTCTTATCATCATAGAGTGGGGATAAACAGCTACCTTGCTGAGGTGCTTTGAGGATTCAAGTACACAATGCATTTAAAGCACTAAAGAACAACAAAAAGAAATGTTAGAAAAATAATATAAAGTTCATGGACATTAAAAATATAACAGCAGACTGACTGATGGTAGCATAGTAAATAGAACATCAACCTGGGACGCTGAGGCCCCGGGTTCAAACCCCAAGGTTACTACTGGCTTGAGCATGGGCTCATCTGCTTTGAGCATGGGCTCACCAGCTGGAGCTCAAGATCATCAATATAATCCTGGGGTCACTGGCTTGAGTCCAAAGGTCACTGGCTTGAAGCCCAAAATTACTGGTTTGGGCCCAAGGTTCCTGGCTTGAGCAAGGGATCACTGCCTCGACTTGAGCCCCCTAAGCACTTGTCAAAGCACTTATGAGAAGCAATAAATGAACGACTAAGTTGACGCAACTATGAGTTGAGGCTTCTCATCTCTTTTTTCACCTTCTCTTTCTCTCCTTTGCTGTCTCTTTGCCTCTCTCTCTCTCAAAAAAAATATAAAAAATAAAAATAAATGACAGCAGAGCTCTTCGTCATTCATTGCTGACGGGTTGCTGGCCCACCGCAAATATTTGACTGCATGAAGTCCTTTGTCAGATTAGGCCAGTGTCCAGGGCACTGTCTCCTCATCTCACTTGGGCTTATGCCAAAACTGTAAAATTGGTGCAGATACTGAGTCTTAACACTTCAAAGTGTAGACCTTTCAGTCAACGCTGTAGTCGTTACTATGGGGACAAAGGCAAGAACAATAATTATTAGAGTTGGGTAAATCCCAAAGTAACAAAAGATGGTGTGACCATTGTAATGTCCATTGACTTAAAAGATAAAAATATTGTCATTAAACTTGTTCAAGATGTTGCCAATAATGCAAACGAAGAGGCTGGGGATGGCACCACCACTACTACTGCACTGGCTTGCTCTATGCCAAGGAAGGTTTTGAGAAGATTAGCAAAGGCGCTCAGCCACTGGAACTCAGGAGAGATGTGCTGTTAGCTATTGATACTGCAATTGCTGAATTTAAAAAGCAGTCTAAACCTGTGATAACCCCTGAAGAAATAGCTGGGGTTGCTACAATTTCTGCAAATGGAGATAAAATTGGCAATATCATTTCAGATGCCATGAAAAAGTCTAGAAGAAAGGGCATCATCACCTTAAAAGATGGAAAAACACTGAATGATGAATTAAAAATTATTAAGACCTGAAGTTTGGTCAAGGTTATATTTCCCCATACTTTATTAATACAGTAAACAAACAAAACAGTGAATTATAAGATGCTTATATGCTATTGAATGAAAAAAAAATCTCTACTGTCCAGTCCATTGTACCTGCTCTTGAAATTGCCAATGCTCACCATAAGCCCTCGGTCTAACTGCTGAAATTTTGATGGAGAAGCTCTAAGTACATTCATTTTGATAAGCTAAAAGTTGGTCTTCAGATACAATCTGAAGAAGTCAGAGCTCCAGATTTTGGTGAAAATAGAAAGAACCAGCTTAAAGACATGGCTATTGCTACTGATGGTGCAGTGTTTGGAGTGTTTGGAGAAGAAAAAGTGACTCAAAATATTGAAGATGTTTAGCCTCATGACTTGGAGAGGTCATTGTGACCAAAGATGATGCTCCTTTTTTTTTTTTTTTTTTTTTTTTTTTTACTAATGCAATTTAAAATTTTATTTCTCCAAATATTACAATTATAAATGTAAATAGAACGTGTCCAAGCCTTTGTATCTTCTCAAAATAGAAAAGTAATAACACTTTATTTTATGATTTTAATTAATTGTGTTTACATAGATTCAAGTGTCCCACCGAATATATCTTCCCCACCCCCGTGTTCCCCTTGGCCCCCCTTGCCCCCTCCCCCAAGGATTTCTCCCCTCCCCTCCAGGATTTTGTGTCCTGTTCTCTGTAACTCTGTGTTATGTATATATAATTTCACCAATCTCTTTCTTTACTCTGATTCCATCTTCTCTTCCACTTTCCCTCTAACCGCTTTCCCTCTGGTCCCTTTGATCCTGCCTTTACCTCTATTCCGTTTCTCAGTTCACATTGTTCATTGGAGTCCTCAAATGAGTGAGGTTATACAGTATTTTTCTTTCTCTACCTGGCTTATTTCACTTAGCATGATAGTTTCCAGGTCCATCCATGTTGTCACAAAAGGTAAGATTTCCTTCTTCCTGAATGGCTGCGTAGTATTCCATTGTGTATATGTACCAAAGCTTTTTAATCCACTCAACCACTGAAAGACACTTGGGCTGTTTCCAGATCTTGGCTATTGTAAACAATGCTGCAATAAACATGGAGGTGCAAAGTCTGCTTTATATATTTAGGTGCTCCTATATTAGGTGCATAGATATTTATAATGGTTATATATTCCTGTTGGATTGCTCCCTTTATCATTATGTAGTGACCTGCTTTATCCCTTACTATAGTCTTGTTTTTGAAGGCTATTTTGTCAGATATAAGTATTGCTACCACAGCTTTCTTTCCATTTCCATTTGCATGAAATATTTTTCCATCCCTTTACTTTCAGTCTATATGTATCTTTTGTTTTGAGGTGTGTCTCTTGTAGACAGCATATGTATGGGTCCTGTTTTCTTATCCACATAGCTACCCTATGTCTTTTGATTGGAGCATTTAATCCATTTATATTTAAGGTTATTATTGATATGTAGTTGTTTATTGCCATTTTATTCTTTAAATCTACATTCCTCTTTTACTAGAGTTTTCCCCCTTTGTTCTATTTACAGCAGGCCCCTTAACGTTTCTTGTAGCATTGGTTTGGTTGTAATGAATTCTTTAGGTTTTTTTTTTTTTTTGTCTGGAAAGCTTTTTATTTCTCCTTCAATTTTAAAGGATAACCTTGCTGGATAAAGCAGTCTGGGCTATAGGCTCTTGTTCTGCATTACTTTGAATATTTTTTGCCATTCACTTCTGGCCTCAAGTGTTTCGGTTGAAAAGTCAGATGTCATCCTTATGGGGGCTCCTCTGTAGGTAATTGACTGCTTTTCTCTTACAGCTTTTAGTATCCTTTCTTTATCTCTTAATTTTTGTATTTTAATTATGATGTGTCTTGGTGTGGGCCTCTTTGGGTTCATTCTTAATGGGACTCTCTGTGCTTTTTGAACTTGTGTGACTTTTTCCTTCATCAATTTAGGGAAGTTTTCAGCTGTGATTTCTTCAATCAGATTCTCTATTCCTTGATCTTTCTCTTCTTCTTCAGGAACCCCTATGATACGAATGTTGTTTCTCTTCATGTTGTCACAGAACTCTCTTAGAGTTTCCTCAGACTTTTTGAGCCTCTTTTATTTTTGCTGCTCTGCTTTCGTGTTTTTGTTTATCTTGTTTTCTAAATCGCTGATTCAATCCTCTGCTTCATTCAACCTACATTTAATTCCTTCTAGTGTCGTCTTTATTTCTGATATTATATTTGTCATTTCTAAATGGTTTATTTTTTTATGATTTCAATGTCCTTGCTGTCTCTTGATTTAGGTGCTCTTGATGCTTGCTATCTCTTTATCTAGGTGCTCGATATGTCCATCTATTGTTGCTCTAAGACCTTTGAGCATCCTAACAATCATTATTTTAAACTCTGCATCTGGTAAATTAGTTATTTCCCTCTCATTCAGATCTTTTTCTGGGGGTTTCTCTTGTTGATTCATTTGGGTTGTATTTCTCTGCCTTCCCATTTTGTCTGTGTATAGGAAGGATGTGGCCACAGGAGTCCAGTGGGTGTGGCCTCAATGTTCCCTAGGTGTGGTCTGTCTGCAGGCCCATCAGCCCCTCTGCTGCCGCCTGGGGCATTTGGGCACAGGCATTGCTTGTGTGGGTTCTCCTCTGCAGTTGCTGTGGCTTCCGCCTCACCTTCATGGGCTGGACTGCATTCCTGGGCCTGGGCTGTGAGCCCTGGCCAGCCCCTGGCCTCCACCCTGCTTCCGCGAGTGGGACTGTGCTCATGTGCCCAGCCGCACACCTCAGCCAATTCCCTGGATTCCGCCTTGCCCCCTGAGGCGGGAATGTAGGCGGGACTGCTCTCACGCACCTGGCCCACAGCCACGGGTCGGATCACTTTCCTGTACCCTGTCTGCAGCTGCAGCTGGCCCCCTGCTTCCTCCTCCACTGATGGGATTGCACTCCCGTGTCCCACTGCTGCCTGCTGTCCTGCGAGCACTCAGTAGTGGGGGGCAGGTGATGTAGCTCAGACCTCAGCACTCAGTACTGTATCTTTGATGGCTCCCTGCTTCTAAGTGATTCTTTGCTCTGACTGCAGCAGGAGAGCTTCTGTTTGGCTGATGACTTGTTTCCCTTTGCTGGTATTGCTAGTTTCAGGAAAAATATTCACTTTAGATTTAGGGAGTGATTCAGCCCAGGGGTTAAGGTGGCTGTCCCTCAAAGTATTTCTCCCTGTGCCTCCCAGATTACACTCTCTTCCTGCTATTCCGGTCCTCTCAGTTCACCCTGTCCCCCAGATCCCCAGGTGAGTAGTTGTGAAAGAGGTATTCTTTATGGTCCCTTTAAAACGAATCCTGGATCTGAGAAATCTGTCTCTTTCTTGCAAACAGTATTCTTGCTTATTTTGCAGCTAAATACTGTCCCTACACCTCTTCTAGGCTCTGGGGCTGCAGGCTGGGGCTTCAGACGTGGGGCCCAGGACCCTCCCCTCTCCGAGAAACTCCTGCCATGTGAGTCCCTCTGGGCTGCTGCTTGCTCCAGGCTAGTGGGCAGCCCCTCTCTGTGTTTCTGCTTTTCCTACCAGTCTCAGTGTGGCTTCTTCAATGATCTTTGGTTATAGATTCCTCTTGGTTTAGCCCAAAGTTGTTTTTTCCAGATGATTGTTCTTAAAATTAAGTTGTAATCCACTTTGGTTCTGGGAAGTGGAAGTTGGTAGGTCCACCTACTCCATCACCATCTTGCCACCCCCAAAGATGAAGCTCTTGAAAGAAAAAGGTGATGAGGCTCAAATTGAATAAGGTATTCAAGAAATCATTGAGAGGTTATATATTACAACTAGTAATATGAAAAGGAAAAATTAAATGAACATCTGGCAAAACTCTCAGATGGAGTAGTGTGCCAAAGGTTGGTAGAACAAGTGATGTTGAAGTGAAAAGTGTGAAAAGAAAGAGAGTAAGATCTGCCCTCAATGCTTCATGGAGTCTGTTGAAGGAAGCTTTGTTTTGGGAGGGGTTATGCCTTATTTTGGTGAACTCCAGCCTTAGACTCACTAATTCCAGCTAATAAAGATAACAAAAGGTGGTATAGAAATTATATCTATATTTTTAAAAATTCTAAATCCCTGCAATGAGTATTGCTAAGAATGCAGATATTATGAGGTCACTGATAATTGGGAAAATTATGCCAAGTTCCTCAGAAGTTGGGTATGACACTATACTTAGAGATTTTGTCAATATGGTAGAAAAAGGGATCATTGATCCAACTACAGTTCTAAGAACTACTTTATTGGATGCTGCTGACGTGGCCTCTCTGTTAACGAGTTGTAGTCACAGAAATTCCAGAAGAAGTGAGAGACTCTGGAATGAGCGGCATGTGTAGAATGGGAGGTGGTAAGAGAGGCGACATGTTCTAATTCCTGGCACGGTGCTTTCCTGTTAATGAGATCTGTGAGAAAAGCTCAGGGAGTGCTTTTCCCCCCAAACTTCTGAGAAGTCAGTTGAAAGAAATAACTGAAGAAAAGGTTGACTAATTTTTAAGAAAATTACTATAGCCATCAGTTGCTGGTTTCAATTCACAACATATAATGGTTTACTGCTGTCATTTTGTATTTTTTAATAAAAACACATTTGTACATTCCTGATAACATGACAAGAGGCAGGTACCAATGTATTGTTCTCAACCTAAATCACTGAGGCATTTTTACTACTATTCTGTTAGAGTCAAGATTTTAGTATTTTCTATCACTCGATGAGAAGTTAAGAAGCAGTTTTTCTGTAGAGAATAAGAATAATTGTGTACAAAGTAAGGAATATCCAATTATGTGACAACTTTTGTGTAATAAATTTTGTTTAAAGTTTAAAAATATAATAACAGAAATAAAAATTGGACTAAATGGTGATTTAATCAAATAAAAATGGCATTCAGAGAAATTTTACAATTCTTTTTTGAATTTTTAAAATAATTTTAAGTAGAAGAGGTTTGTTTTTTTCCTTTTTAATTGAATTTATAGAGGTGACATTGGTTAACAAAATTATATAGGTTTCACGTGCACAGTTTTATAATACATCATCTGTATATTGTATTGTGTCAAGTCTCCTAAGTTATAGTTCTGTTGAAGAATTTATAAAGAATTCATTATAGTGACATAAAAATATAAGCTAAAAAAAGCTTATTAATACCTATGAGAAATAAAGTTGTACAATGAAAGAAATGGAAATTTATCATAGTATTTGGCTTGGTAGTGGATGACAATTAAATGATCAAAATCATGTAAACACTTAATACTAACTGAAAACGTAATACACTAAACTGTGAGGTTGGAAGGAGGAAATGTAGTGGTGGAGTATAAGAGTGCTAAGTCCTCCTTATAGAAAGTCAACGTCTAATGCATAAAACTGATAAATCAGGGAATAGTAGTTTAAAAATTACTTGGCCCTAAATGGGTCTCCAATTCATAAGAAACAATTGAAAGAGTTGAGAATGCTTTTTCCTGGGGAGCTGGACTCAGGTTACAGATTTGGGAAGAGTCATGTTATAAGCTCTGTGGTTTTATCTGACTTTTTAAATTATGTAAATGTCTGACTTGGTAAAAAGTAATAAAAATGATAGTACTGAGAAACACATAATTAACTTTATTTGGAACGTATTCAGTGTATTAGCTCAAGCCTGCATAACAGAATACTACAGACTCAGTGGTTTGAATGACTAATATTTATTTTCTCACTTTCTGGAGGCTGTAAATTGGAGATCAAGATGCCAGCATGGCTGGTGTCTGGTGAGGCCTCTCTTCCTGGCCTGTAGATGGCTGCCTTCTCACCGTGTCCTCAGATTACCTCTTTTTTGTACATGATCAGGGAGAGAAAAAACAAGAGAGCAAACTTTCTGGTGTCTCCTGTTATAAGGACACTAATCTCATCATGAGGGCCCCACCCCCATGACCTCATCTAACCCTATGGACCATCTCCAAAAACATTATTTCAGCATTCAGGCTTAAACATGAATTTTGTGCATGTGTGTGCATGGGAGGAGGGCAGGAACACAACTCAGTGGATAGCACTCAGTAAAGACTTCTTAGAAGATGTGACATTTCAACTGGTACTAAAAGTAGGCAAACAGAAAAGGGGAGATTTTCAGAGAGGGAGGGAAGAAAAAGGTACAAGGGCCTGGTGTGTGCCTCTTTCCACTTATGGCTTTCATCCTGTGGGAGGGTTTTCCTTAAATAGAAACCTAGACATTCTTTGCCTCTTTTCTAATTTTTTTTCTAAGTTTTTATTTCTTCTTTTCCAAGTGAGAATATGAAAAATAGAGAGACAGATTCCCGCATGCACCCCTATTGGGATTCACCCGGCAACCCTCTGTGTGGGGCCAATGCTCTGCCCATCTGGGGCCATGCTTGCAACAGAGCTATTTTTTAGCTCCTGAGGCAGAGGCTCCAAGGAGCCATCCTCAGTGCCCCGGGCCAATGCGCTCAAACCAAACCATGGCTGCAGGAGAGGGGAGAGAGAGATAGAGAGAAGGAGGAAGGGGAGAGGTAGAGAAGCAGATGGTCACTTCTCCTGTGTGTCCTGATCAGTAATCAGACCCAGGATATCCACATGCCAGGCTGACAATAAAGAACCTACCAGGGCCTCTTTTCCTCATAACCTCTGGGGAGATAAAGTCTCCCCTTCCCATCTAACTTCTGCTGGGGAGCCACATTTCCTGTGAGCTGAGTTGTGCCGGTGGAGATAGCTTAGCCCTGTCCGGAGCTGTCCCCAGTCTGCTGGCTGACAGACCTGAACCTCATCATCCAGCTTAGCCTCACTTAGCAATAGATAGGTATTTGTATCTTGATCTGCCACTTCTTTTATTTCCTTATTCTTTTATAGAGTTGTAACATGTCTCAGTCATTAGAGAGACAAAGGCTCCTCTAGACAGTGCCCAGCACATCACCAAAAGGATATCCAGTGATCTTTTATGCCCATTTCCATGTCTTTGACAGTTTTTCCTAACAGTCTTTGCTAATCCTTTATCCCCAGAATTCTGCACAGGAGAATAAACTCCTGTTAGAAATTACACATTCTGATTTATAATACTGGCTCAATAGATTAGCAAAGATGAGAAATTGAGTAAGGCAAGAAGCAGACTTAATTTTTAAAAACAATAGCTGTGGCCTGACCAGGCGGTGGCGCAGTGGATAGAGCGTTGGACTGAGATGCAGAAGACCCAGGTTCGAGACCCCAAGGTCGCCAGATTGAGCGCGGGGCCCATCTGGCTTGAGCAAAAGCTCGTCAGCTTGGACCTTGTCTCCAGCAGGGGGTTGCTCGGTCTGCTGAAGACCCGCAGTCAAGGCACATGTGAGAAAGCAATCAATGAACAACTAAGGCAGTGGTTCTTAACCTTTTTTTGAGGTACCAAACCCACCAGTTTCATATGCACATTCACCGAACCCTTCTTTAGTGATAAATAAAATATGATTTTTTTTTCCAAATTCAAGACATAGGTATATGTTTTTTTACTGGTGCACAAAATGAGCCGTGCATGAACATCACCTTGCTCAAAGAACAAAACCAATAAAGTGCATGAACTCACAACAAATTACGATATTACTTTATTCTGGCCTCCATCGCAGAGGCTTCTCTGAACCCCTGAGACCGACTCATCGAACCCCTAGGTTCGATAGAATCCAGGTTAAGAACCACTGAACTAGGTTGTTGCAACGGCAATGAAAAACTAATGATTGATGCTTCTCACCTCTCTTCGTTCCTGTCTGTCTGTACCTATCTATCCCTCTCTCTCTGTCCCTGTAAAAAAAAATAACAACAAAAAAGTAACAATAGCTGTGTTGTGTTACCTCCAGTTTCTCCTCTGGTATTTATTAAAATGTTTCCAAACTTGGTCAGATCCTAATGAGATAGTTGCTTTTAATCATGAGGAAATTTCAATTCATTTTCTAATAGGAACTTACAGAAATATAGCAAAAAGCAATCACTTAACAAAGAAGAAACAATTACCTTGAGAAGAACTACCTGTAATTCTATGTACTCAGAAGAGGTTTTTGTCTGAGCTTAAAAACAGAAATAAAAGAAAACTAACAATAACAACAAAAAAGCCAATAGAGGGGGGAAGCAAGATGGCGACGGAGTAGGCAGACGTACCAACTTCCAACTCCTAGAAGCAAAGTGGATTATAACTCAATTTAAAGAACCATCATCTGGATAAACCAACTATGAACTAAACTAAGTGGACTCTCCAACCAAGGAACACAGAAGAAGCCACATTGAGACTGGTAGGAATAGCGAAAACGCGAAGAGGGCTGACCAGCTCCCCGGAGCAAACGGCAGCCCGGAGAGACCCACGGGGCGGGAGGAGAGTTTGGCGGAGAGGGAGGGACCTGGGTCCCAGGAACCAAGCCCCAGCCTGCAGTCCTAGAGCCTAGAAGAGGCGTTTGGACAGTTTTGAGCTGTGAAACAAGTGAGGGAGCTCCCAGGCCTACAGTGTGGAGTATTAGGTCCCTTCCTACTCTGCTGAGGGCTGCTTAAGGATTTGGGGCGACAGGTCGCTGAAAGCGGTTCTGTTGGCGTGGGCAGAGGCCAAGCCGGTGGGAGATCGGTCTAGCCCAGAGGGTCGGAGGGGACGCGCGAAAGCGGTCCGGAAGCTGCGGGCCCGCCTTTAATCCCACTTACGGGGACAAAGCGGGAGGCCAGGAACGGGCAGGCCCTGCGCAAGCAGGTCCTGACCCCGGGGACCGGGCTAGGACCAGGGACAGGCAGAGGCTCGCGGCTGAGCTGACGCTACCAGCCCCCCACCCCGCCAGGCCGGAGAAACCGCGGTTTGCCATCCCACGTGCACGAGCGGGCTCCAAACGCGGGGCGGGGTAGCGTCCAGGACGAGCGGAAGTACGCAGCTGAGCAGAAGCCAGCAAACATGCCCGCCCCAATAAACCTTGGTTTCCGACCCTGCGCAGAAGGGCCCTGGCCTCGAGGGTGGGGCTAAATCTCCGGACCGGCAAAAGCTTACAGCTGAGAGCACGTCAAAAACCCTGCCTAACCCGCGGAACTGTAGCGAGCAGGCTCCGACTGCTGGTTCTGGGCGGAAGTTCGGAAATAGGCTGGGTCCGCAGCGGAGCAAAGGTGCTCACCTCTACCCTTGGTGCTAAGTCTTGTGGCTTCAGTGACAGCCCTTCCCACGGAGGAGAGGTAGAAATCACAGCAAAAGCCACAGTGGGCTGGCGCTGGCAACGCTCATACCCAAACACCCTAGGCACCGGCAGAGGGGGTGGGGGGCCTGCAGACAGACCACACCTAGAGAACACAAAGGCAACACCTACTGGACTCCAGTGGCCACAACTTGCTTATACACAGATAAAATGGGCAGGCAGAGGAATGCAAACCAAATGAATCAAGAGAAATCCCCAGAGAAGGACCTGAATGAACCAGATATAACCAAATTACCAGAAGCAGAATTTAGAATAATGATAGTTAGGATGTTCAAAGAAATTAGAGCAAAAATGGATAGTCACTATGAACACCTAAATAAAGAGATAACAAGTATAAAAAATGAAATTGAAATAATAAAAAAGAATCAGACAGAAATGACAAATACAGTATCAGAACTGAAGACCACAATGGAAGGAATTAAAAGCAGGATGGATGACGCTGAGGATCGAATAAGCAAGTTAGAGGACACAATAAACAAAGGCACAGAAGCAGAGAAGAAAAAAGAAAAGAGACTTAAAAAATGTGAGGAAACTCTAAGGGAGCTTTGTGACAACATGAAGAGAAACAACATTTGCATCATAGGGGTGCCTGAAGAAGAGGAGAGAGGACAGGAAATGGAAACTTTGTTCAATCAAATCATAGCAGAAAACTTTCCTAAATTAAGGCTGGGAAACACTCCACACATTCAAGAAGCACACAGAACTCCATTAAAGAGAAACCCTAAAAGATCTACACCAAGACACATCATAGTTAAAATACCAAAGCTAATGGATAAAGAAAAAATTTTAAAAGCTGCTAGAAAAAAAAAGGCTATCACCTACAAAGGAGCCCCCATAAGGATGACATCGGACTTCTCAACAGAAACACTTGAGGCCAGAAGGGAATGGCAAGAAATAATCAAAGTAATGCAGAACAAGAACCTACAACCAAGACTACTTTATCCAGCAAGGCTAACGTTTAAAATTGAAGGAGAAATAAAGAGCTTCCCAGAAAAAGAAAGCCTCAAGGAATTCATAAAAACCAAACCAATTCTGCAAGAGATACTAAGGGGTCTCTTGTGAACAGTTTAAAGGGAGGAATGAATAGAGCAAAAGAAGAATACAGCTTTAAAGAATAAAATGGCAATAAACAACTACATATCAATAATAATCTAAATGTAAATGGATTAAATGATCCAATCAAAAGACATAGGGTAGCTGCATGGATAAAGAAACAGGACCCATACATATGCTGTCTACAAGAGACACACCTTAAAACAAAAGATGCTCATAGACTGAAGGTAAAAGGATGGAAAAAAATATTTCATGCAAATGGAAATGAAAAAAAGGCAGGGGTAGCAATACTTATATCAGACAAAATGGACTTTAAAACAAAGGCTGTAGTAAGAGATAAAGGAGGACACTACATAATGATAAAGGGAACAATTCAACAGGAAGATATAACTATTGTAAATATCTATGCACCAAATATAGGAGCCCCGACATACATAAAGCAGACTTTGATGGATATAACGGGTGAGATTAATAGCAATACTATCATACTAGGGGATTTCAATACCCCTCTAACAACACTGGATAGATCCTCAAGAAAGAAAATTAATAAAGAAACAGCAGACTTAAAGGAGACACTAGATCAACTTGATTTAATAGATATCTTCAGAACTTTTCACCCTAAAGCAGTAGAATATACATTCTTCTCAAGCGCTCATGGTACGTTTTCTAGGATAGACCACATGTTAGGACACAAAAATGGTCTCAATAAATTTAAGAAGATTGAAATCATATCAAGCATTTTCTCTGATCACAATGCCATGAAACTAGAAATTAACCACAAAAGAAAAACTGAAAAATACTCAAACACTTGGAAACTAAATAGCATGTTATTAAATAATGAATGGATTAACAATGAGATCAAAGAAGAAATAAAAAAGTTTCTAGAAACAAATGATAATGAGCATACATCAACTCAAAATTTATGGGACACAGCAAAAGCAGTATTGAGAGGGAAGTTTATTGCACTACAGGCATATCATAAGAAGCTAGAAAAAGCTCAAATAAGCAACCTGACCCTGCATCTAAAAGAACTAGAAAAACAACAACAAATAAAACCCAAGACAAGTAGAAGGAAAGAAATAATAAAGGTCAGAGCAGAAATAAATGACATAGAGGCTAAGGAAACAAAGAGAGGATCATTGAAACAAGAAGCTGGTTCTTTGAAAAGGTAAACAAGATTGATGAACCTTTAACTAGACTCACCAAGAAAAAAAGAGAGAGGACTCAAATAAATAAAATTAGAAAGGACAGTGGAGAAATAACAACTGACACAACAGAAATACAAAGCATTGTAAGAAAATACTATGAAGAACTATATGCCAAAAAATTAGACAATCTTGGTGAAATGGACAAATTTCTTGAATCATATAACCTTCCAAAAATCAATCTGGAAGAATCAGAACACCTAAACAGACCAATTACAACAAATGAGATCGAAACAGTTATCAAAAAACTCCCAAAAAGAAAAGTCCTGGGCTGATGGCTTCACAAGTGAATTCTACCAAAAATTCAAAGAAGAACTAACTCCTATCCTTCTCAAGCTATTTCAAAAAATTCAAGAGGAAGGAAGACTTCCAAACTCCTTTTATGAGGCGAGCATAATTCTGATCCCAAAACCGGGCAAAGACAACACAAAGAAAGAAAATTATAGGCCTATATCCCTGATGAATTTAGACGCTAAAATTCTCAACAAAATTTTAGCCAACGGATCCAGCAATATATGAAAAAAATCATACACCACGATCAAGTGGGATTTATTCTGGAGAGACAAGGCTGGTTCAATATTCGCAAATCAATCAATGTGATTCATCACATAAACAAAAGGAAGGACAAAAATCACATGATAATTTCAATAGATGCAGAAAAGGCATTTAATAAAATCCAGCACCCATTCATGATCAAAACTCTCAGTAAAGTGGGAATACAGGGATCATTCCTTAACATGATAAAGGCCATCTACGATAAACCAACAGCAAACATCATACTAAATGGACAAAGATTAAAAGCAATCCCCTTAAGATCAGGAACCAGGCAGGGTTGCCCACTTTCACCACTCTTATTCAACATAGTTCTGGAAGTCCTAGCTACAGCAATCAGACAAGAAGAAGAAATAAAAGGCATCCAAATTGGAAAAGAAGAAGTAAAACTGTCACTATTTGCAGATGATATGATATTGTATATTGAAAACCCTAAAGTCTCAGTCAAAAAACTACTGGACCTTATAAATGAATTCAGCAAGGTGGCAGGATATAAAATTAATACTCAGAAATCAGAGGCATTTCTATACATCAACAATGAAATATCAGCAAAAGAAATTAAGGAAACAATCCCCTTCACTATTGCAGCCAAAAAAATAAAGTACCTAGGAGTAAATTTAACCAAGGAGGTCAAGGACTTGTACTCGGAAAATTATAGAACATTGATAAAATAAATCAAGGAAGATACAAACAAGTGGAAGCACATACCGTGCTCATGGCTAGGAAGAATAAACATCATTAAAATGTCTATATTACCTAAAGCAATTTATAAATTCAATGCAATACCAATTAAAATACCAATGACATACTTCAAAGATATAGAACACATATTCCAAAAATTTATATGGAACCAAAAAAGAACACGAATAGCCTCAGCAATCTTAAAAAGAAAAAATAAAGCAGGGGGTATCACTCTTCCAGATATCAAGGTTTACTATAAGGCCATTGTACTCAAGACAGCCTGGTACTGGCATAAGAACAGGCACATAGATCAATGGAACAGAACAGAGGACCCAGAAATAAACCCACAGCTTTATGGACAAGTGATATTTGACAAAGGAGGAAAGAACATACAATGGAGTAAAGACAGCCTCTTTAACAAATGGTGTTGGGAAAATTGGACATCTACCTGCAAAAAAATGAAACTAGACAATCAACTTACACCATTCACAAAAACAAACTCAAAATGGATAAAAGACTTAAATGTAAGCCGTGAAACCATAAGCATCTTAGAAGAAAACATAGGCAGCAAGCTCTCCGACATCTGTAGCAGCAGTATATTTGCCGATTTATCTCCACTGGCAAATGAAATAAAAGGCAAGATAAACAAATGGGACTATATCAAACTAAAAAGTTTTTGCACAGCTAAAGACAATAGGAACAGAATAAAAAGACAAACCACACAATGGGAGAACATATTCGACAGCACATCTGATAAGGGGTTAATAACTAAAATTTATAAAGAACTTATAAAACTCAACACCAGGAAGACAAACAACCCAATCAAAAAATGGGCAAAAGAAATGAATAGAAATTTCTCCCAAGAGGACATACAGATGGCCAATAGGCATATGAAAAAATGCTCAACATCACTAATTATTAGAGAAATGCAAATTAAAACCACAATGAGATATCACCTCACACCAGTCAGAATGGCACTTATCAGCAAAACAACACAGAATAAGTGCTGGCGAGGATGTGGAGAAAAGAGAACCCTCCTGCACTGCTGGTGGGAATGCAGACTGGTGCAGCCACTGTGGAAAACAGCTTGGAGATTCCTCAGAAAATTAAAAATCGAACTGCCTTTTGACCCAGCTATCCCACTTTTAGGAATATACCCTAAGAACACCATAGCACTGTTCGAAAAGAAGAAATGCGCCCCCATGTTTGTGGCAGCATTGTTCACAATAGCGAAGATCTGGAACCAGCCCAAGTGTCCGTCAGAAGACGAGTGGATTAAAAAGCTTTGGTACATATATACTATGGAATACTACTCAACCATAAGAAACGATGACATCGGATCATTTATAACAAAATGGATGTACCTTGATAACATTATACGGAGTGAAATAAGTAAATCAGAAAAAAAGAAAAACTGAGAATAGCATGATTTCATACATAGGTGGGACATAAAAGTGAGAATATGAGACATGATCAAGAGAGTGGTGGTTATGGGATGGGGGGAGGGAGGGAAGAGTGGGATAGGGAGGAGGGGAGGGGCACAGGGAAAACCAGATTGAAGGTGACAGAGGACAATTTGACTTTTGTTGATGGGTATGCAACACAATTGAATGATAAGATAACCTGGAGATGTTTTCATTGTACATATGTACCCTGATTTATTGGTGTCACCCCATTAGAATTAATAGTAATAAAATATATATATTTTTAAAAAAAGAAAAAAAAAGCCAATAGACAAAAACTTTGGGGAAGATACTTTAAAAATCAAAATGTTTATTCAGCCAGAAAAGGAAGTATTTAAACTGGCTGACATTGCCGATTGCCATGGATACGGTTGCCGAAGAATCCCCAATTTAAACATTTTGCACTTGAAGAACCACATTTTGAAAAAGTGGTAAAATATATATAGCCTTGTCTTTTTTACCATCAGCAGGTCACTCAGAGTTGGCTGTCTGCTAGCAATGAGCAAGACAGTATCTTAGGTATTAGTTACTTTATATGTATAATAACTGAATCACCGGTACTGTGATTTTCAATGTAATGGTGAGCATAAAAGTGGTAAAATACAGATAACATAAAGCTTACCATTTTAACCATTTTTAAGTGTATAATTCAGTAGCATTAAGTACATTCATAACCTTGTGAAGCCATCACTGCTATCTATTTCCAGAACTTTGTCATCATCTCAAATTGAAACTCAGCATCTATTCAACAATAGTTCCTAATTTCTCCTACCCTGGCCCTGGAAATTCTGTTCTACTTTCTGTCTCTATGAATGTATCTATTCTAGGAGCCTCATCAAAGTAGAAGCAGAAATTTTTCCTTCGGTGTCTGACTTATTTCACTTGGTTAGATGTCGTCAGTGTTCATCTGTGTTGTAGCATGAGGGGTCACATTTTATAAAAAACAAGCCAACATCCCAAAGATGAGTAGGCAAGAAAAAAAATACTTCCCATCTAATTTAGCTGGTTCAACCCTCCACCTGCACCCTTGATAACCAATTTTATTAAAGTTTATATTCATGTTAGGGTGCAGGGGGTACTTTGATATCCTTTGCATCACTTTCATTCCCCACTTCATCAAGCAGTGCTGTTGGGCAGATAAAATATATTATGCTCACTTTGTTAAAGATGGCGCTGTCCACATGCAAATTTTAAGAGTAAGCTTTTCCCCACACCCTTGACTGATTGGATGATGTGGGGTGGTGCACTCTCATGAGGAATCCTCCCATTATGCCTCAGATAAGTGACCTTGTATCAGAGACTTTCTTGTTTGTATAATTGGATTAAAAGTTTTGATTCTACACTATAAAGTGAGGCAGACCGGGAGCTTGCTCTCTCGGTTCCTGAGGTTAGCATTAGAGAGCAGAGCAGAGAAAAGCCACGTGGAGGAGGCCAGGAGAAGCAGCCAAGATGGCAGAGTGCTGAGGAAGAAGCCAGTTTGTGCAGAGAGAAGGAGATGGGGAACAGAGGTGAATAAGTCTGGTGAGCTAGAAACCTTTGATTCTAGGAAACTCGGACAAGTCAGTAGCTTTGTGAGCACTGAATGAGTGGGTTTTGGAGCCCAGTGTGTGTTTTTGCTTGCCTGCTGGGTGCAAGCTAGAATTAAAGCTGATGGCTCACCAGTTCTTGGCTCCATTGTTTCATTACCGTCTGTTTGAATCTAATGTGAACCTGCATTGACCAGGTTGCTGTGATGGTGGCCTTGACCACTGGCCCTACAAGTGCTAAGTGAGGTCCTTCCTGTCGCTGTTTTTTAAGATCCTGTATATCTATCTCCATATACTCTGAGGTCAAGGAAAAAGCTTTGGACTTTGATGTGATCTTAGGTGATTCAGTTAGTTTCTATCACCTTTCAACATCAGTGATATGGAGATAAGAAAAGACATGACCTGACAGAGTGGTTGAGAAAATTGAAAGCTATATCAAAGTGGTTTTCAAACAGCAAAATATTATACAAGTATCAAGTCTGGCTGATCAGAGCAGGCCCTTGTGTGGTATGTGAGAAAACTGCTGTCTTTTCAGACAAAGCTGCCCAAACTGTTTTCAAACATGATCCTTAGTCCTTAGATAAAAATGGCACCTAACGGAACCTAATAAAAGTGAGACAACCATGGTGGTTGTGGTGTTCGTTATACATGAGATATTTTCCCTCCTGCAGTCTCACTGTTACGTTGAAGATCACAATACTGGCCACTCAGTTCTTATATAAAGTAACTAATACCTTAAAAAATGTCTTGCTTATTGATCTGTGAGACCAGCAGACAGTCCACCTGCAGGTGGCTAGCTGCCCCCAGAGAAGCAGACTTCATTTTGCCAATTGGTTCAATCTGCCACCACTATGTACAGAGTTGCTAATGAGTGGTGAAATTGACTGCTCTCACCTCTCCTCCCATCAAGGGCTGGCTTCTGGGGGAAGTGCTAATGAGCCCTGACATGGTTCTCAGCAGGAGGTCAAGAGGAAGTTAAGACTCCTGAATAATCCATTTACTACTGTTGCAGAATATTCCAGAACCAGTTATCAAATGGAAACCATCCTTTCCCAGCTTCTCCTGCTTGGTTAGAAGCCACCAAGATTTTGCTTTTTGCACCAGGGTCAACACAGGCATCTCACTGTGTTGATCATCACACCTTCAACAAGCTTAGACCAGACAGGGATTCAGGGACATGATTTATTTGACCACAGGTCCCTCAGAAAGCAAAGAGGAAGCCCATTCCCTGGCCTATGTCTCCTCCACCATCCTTAATCCTCTTTCCTAAGCAATGGCCATTCTAGAAACACTGAGCACAACGGAAATGCATAAGATAAAAGAAGTGTTAAAAACCCAATTTTAAATTGCAAAGGTTGGAGATCCCACAAAACAGATCAGAACTGAGCTCTGCTGTCCTGGCGCACTTATGCCTCCCGGAAGTGTGTGGCACGGTGCCGGAGAGGCTGACAGGGTGCAGCCCTGCTGGGACAGACTGCTGGGGGCAGTGGGTGGTGCGGACTGCAGCTGGACTGTCAAATGTCAGCTTTCCCACTGTCTGATCTGTAATATCAAGCATGGATAACTTTGGTATCAAAAAATATTAATAATGTGAAAAAGAATAAACAGTCGAGGGCTTTTCTTGTTGAACAATGGCATTTCATATCTCATCAAACTTCATTTTGCAGTGGAGACAAATCACTCCCAGTCTCCCGAGAGTCTACACTGTGAGTGTGGCTGGGTTTGCCTCTTTCTAGGGAAGAGAAAAAATGAATTTCGAAATAAAATCTGTTCTTTTATGACACTCCCAAGGCCTCAGTTATCTAAGAGGAGTGTGTTGGAGATTGGAAGTCCAGATGGCATAGAAAGTAAGGAGCTGTGTGGACTGTGATCACAGTTCCTGGTTGTCCTGGCCTGTCAGCCCCCAGGCATTACAAAGACACTGAGTTCATGGGCATAATAAAGCAGGCAGTTAGCTGCAGTGGTCTTTTATAGCAGCTTTGCAGCTGGAAGGTACATTGGGAGCCAGCAGTGACTTAAACTTAGTCACTCTGAGGAAGCAAAGGGCTCACCATGAAGTTCCTCCTACTCAAGAATTTCCTGTGCTTGGAAGACATAGCCTCAGAATGTGCTATGAATCTGGCTGTGGGTCAAATAAGTTTGCAAATATGATGTAATTGTTTGCTCGCTTATAGTTTGCATTGGGTTTGGGGGACAGGCTGTAAGTAGGCAGGATCCTTACAGCCTAAGGCTTAGGTTTAAAACTAAGCTTTTCCCCGCATTGTGGGGGGGTGGTACACTCTCATTAGGAACCCCATTATGCCTCAGATAAGTGACTTTGTATCAGAGGCTTCCTTTGTTTGTATATTGGATTAAAGGTTTTGATTTCTACACTATAAAATGGGACAGAGGAACCCATGCTAGAGGAGAGCAGAGAAAGGCCACATGGAACAGAGGAGAACAGTCAAGATGGCAGAATGCTGAAGGAGAAGCCAGTTTGTGCAGAGTTTGTACAGAGAGAAGGAGATGGGGAACAGAGGTGGATAAGGCTGGTGAGCTAGAAACTTTGATTCTAGGAAACTCGATTGAGTCAGTGGCTTTGGGAGCCCTGAATGGAAAGGGAAGTGTTTTCCCACTGTGTGTATTTCTTGCCGGCCAAGTGCAAGCTAGGATTAAAGCTAATGGCCCACCAGTTCTTGGCTCCGTTGTTTCATTACCGTCTGTCCAAATCAAATGTGAACCTGCATGGGCCAGAGGGCTGTGATGGTGGCCGTGGCTACTGGCTTTAGACTGGCTATAAATCAAGCATGTGCACGTATCCTTTGCCTTGGAGCCCATCTTCTGCTGGACTCCCACAGCCCATCTTAAATCTTTTGTATTATATGAGCTTTGTGCAATTCTGCAGGGAGAAGTAATAGAAAAGTAATATTCATAATAGAGATCTTGATAATTAAGAGAAGGAACTCGTGAATATTATTGGATGATTGTTGGGCAAGTGAGTTTGTAAAATCTGTATTTTTTTAGTTTGCTCACTTTTATTGTTAGAAAATGGAGCTGGGCAACGCCAGATATAGTCTGTGAAATTGCAAGCTACCTTCCTGCTTGGGAAGGGCCATTGTCTTGCTAATGTTTGCTGGAAGAGAGGTATTCATGCCAAAAAAATTTTGAAGGGAAGGAGAAAAAGGCAGAGAGGAGAGAGAAGCCATGTTTGCATAGTGAGAATGCAGAGTGCTGAAAAAGAAGCCCGTTTGTGCAGGGGGGAGAAGGTGTGCAGATGGGGAACCAGAGGTGAGAGACTTTTGTGAGCTCCACTGTGACTGGGGGGGCCTTTGATTCTAGGAGAAACCAGAGAAGATTCTCTTGGTTGTGGAACCGGAGAATGTGTCAGTGGCTTTGGGAGCCCTGTGTGCTTGCTTGTCAGCTGGTGTGAGACTTTAATAAAGGAATGGGCCACCATTTTTTGGGTCCACTGTTTCTTTACCATCTGCCTGAATCTAATGTGAACTTACATGTGCATGGCCATGATGGCCATGACTATTGGCCTTACAATGATGCATCAATTAAGGGAAGGAACTCATGAATATTATTGAATGACACATCCTTCCAATCCAAATTGACAGCAAACAGAATTTTAAAAATCTTACACTGATCATCTGTTGCTTGGCTCTAGGGAGTGCTGAGTCAAATCGTGCCTCTGGAGCAAGACAGTGACATCAGTTATGTAGTAACCATCAGTTCAGTCTTCCAACAGGAACACTAAATGAGTCCTCTCATAGATGTTAGATCAAGAATATAAAAGAGGAGGCCCTGGCCAGTTGGCTCAGTGGTAGAGTGTCGGCCTGGCATGTGGAAGTCCCGGGTTCGATTCCTGGCCAGGGCACACAGGAGAAGTGCCCATCTGCTTCTCCACTTTTCCCCCTCTCCTCTCTCTCTGTCTCTCTCTTCCCCTCATGCAGACAAGGCTCCACTGGAGCAAAGTTGGCCCAGGCACTGAGAATGGCTCCATGGCCTCTGCCTCAGATGCTAGAATGGCTGCAGTTGCAACAGAGCAATGGCCCAGATGGGCAGAGCATCCCCTTCTGGTGGGCATGCTAGGTGGATCCCAGTTGGGTGTATATAGGAGTCTGTCTCTCTGCCTCCCCACCTCTCATTTCAGAAAAAAAAAAAGTGAAAGAGGAGAAAAGAAAGAGTAAGGGTTCCTAGTACAGAGGAGGTGCTCAAATTGTATGTAACAGGGATTAAGTTGAAAACAAGAGAACCTTCTTCATGGCAAGTATTAAGTTGTGGACTGGACCACCAAGAACCACTAGAGATCCTCCTTTTTGGGGGGCAGTTAGAGACTTCTTTTCTTCTCTAGGTTGCTGTAGATCACACCTTGCTTGCAGGGGTTGTAAGCTATGGGGTCTTAAGGACTCTTCTTGTTTGGTCCCTAAGACTTTCTCCCTTTCTGGCTTCCTAGCATTCATCTTTCATTGTTGTCAGTGATTCATATGTGGCCTTGGCTTCCTACACAGGGCCACACGTGTTCTGTCTTGCTCTGAAGAATTAGAAAGAATACAAATGCCTCAGGATCCCAAGAAGGTTCCTTGTGATTTCTTTTAGCTTCATCCACAGGGATGAGTTATCAAGATGTCGTATTTTCAAATTTATCATTTCTTTTCCAACTTTTCCTGAAAATACATTTTTGCCCCTTACAACCTGCTTGGCCTGACATCACATGTTGAATGAGTCAGAGCTGTCTCACTTAAATGCAGCTAACACTAAAATTGTGTTATCGATTTCTGATGTTCTCTTCGCTTTTCCTTGCTGTTGGTTTGTGTAAGTTGGCTCAACAAATATTCTTCTAAATATGTAATGCTGGCATTGCTTCTGTCTCTTCTCTGCATTGCTTATTGTCATTTACTGGAGTCACTTACTTCAAAATTTTTTTTCTTTTAAAGATTTCAAATAATAGATTTTTTTTTAATTCTCAAATAGTTTTAAATGTTATCCAGCTTCATTTTGGTCGTGATGGAGCACATCCATGCTGATGCAGTATATTTTTTCTGAAATGCATAGGGTACTAGTAAGCCAGTATTGATAGTATACAGGTTTGAGCACCAAAAGACCTGGGAGAAATCTTGGCTCCATTACTACTACCTACATGATTTTAGGCAAGTTGTTAATTTTCTTTAGACCTCATTCTTCTCATTTATAAATTGAGTTCTTTGTGTTTATCTCATGGGGTTTCTGTGAAGCTCAAATGAAATTATGTAGATAGGGGTGGTTTATTAATATTATTACTATTATTCTCTGACATTACTACGCAACTCTTAAACTGGAAACACAACTAGATAAGGGTGGAATGGTCTTACAGAGATCATGAGAGATCCTGGGAATGAAAAGTGCTATGTCTTCTTCTTAGGCTCCCGGCTAATGTCATGTCATCTTTCAAGACCCTTCCTTAAAAAACAACAACAACAACAAAAAAAACCTTTAGAAGATACTCTTGAATTTCTAGGTCAACATAAGCTTGCCTTTCTTTGTTTTCCAATACTATCTTCTATAAATTTCTCTCCAACTATGTAATATAGGAACCAGAAAATCCCTAGAGAATTCAATAGTTAGGAGTTTAACGCTTTAAATGACAATGTAGATTGGGGAATAGAGGTTAAAAATGACTCTATTACACTATTGATTATGTTCACTAAAATAAAATAATAGAGATGGCATCTTAGATATAGAGAATACCACTTACACATTGTGCTTACTAGTAAGGTATATTGTATGATTAACTCATTTGTTAAGATAAAAACCTTTAGACTCTCCCACCCTTGGCTGTTTCAATGGAATGTTTAAAAGTGAAAACTTTACATTCTTATAGGTAGTATGCCCAGTAAAAGGAATTCACTTTGCTGTCTGCTTTGCCACTCAGATGTTCAATGTTTTTCAGATTTTATGTCTTGGAGTTGTTGGCTCTTGACTTCCAGCTCTCACTTATTTAACTTCATTTGGACAACTAAAAAGTTTAGCTGTATTGAAGGTCTCAACTCCCTCCCTTCTTGCCCATGGTCATTTAACTGTGGCTCTGTCCATGATAATTTCATGCATATCCCTTCTTTAACCTTTCTGATAAATATTTCCACTTCCTTCTCTCCTGAGGGTACTTCTGATTACCCTGCTATCACCCTCAACATGGCAATGAAAATGTGTTCATTTCTACTCTGCCATTCACAATATTTCCCTTGTCCATTCTCCTCCCCCAAGTCTAATTACCTCCAATGAGAGTGACTCAATGAATAGATATTGGAGCTGGAATTCCTGAGATCTATGCTAGAGTTTCATATAAGAGAAATTGAGGTTCTGGAGAACTGTCATGATAATCACCTCTTCAGTGCCTGTCTCACCCACAAACGGTGAGTTTCTTGAGAATGGGCACATTTTCTTATGCAACGTTTTATCTTCAGCAACAAAAATCTTGAACACCAGAGCAACACTAGAATCTATGTAAACACAATAAATTAAATTTTAAAAAGTCTTGAACACCTTGACACATGGGAGGCCCTTGATCCATATTAGTTGAGAGGGGTGCATGATTCCCAAGAGACCACTTTTATACCTGGTCTACTTTTCAATATCAGCAGATAAAATAATTCCCAATTATAATTTCAACTACCAAATTAGAACTGTACAAACAAGCTATACAAATAGGTATAGAGGGCAGGGGGGAAAGAAAGTGAAGGAGCTAAACAAAGATCAAGACCTATTTAGCTAACTATGATTGGGACAGGAGGGACACCAGGCTGGCTAGGGAGTCTTTCGAGAGCAGTCCAGGATGTTGGGAAAGGCTTGGTGTACTTCAGGGGAAAACTTCAAAAACGTGCCACACATCTCTTTCTGTCTGCTGTCACAGTGAGGACTGGGGGGATTCGGACTATCCTGCAAGCTGCCCACATCATGCTGGATCCCTGGGTATGGCTTGTGTTTGGGGTTGGAAGACTTGGACCAATGTGTCTGCATGGATTCTACTGCCACATCTCTCTCCAACTCTTTCCTAAGGTCTGGTCTGACAACTTCTTGTGAAGTCATTAATATAAATATTCAATCTGAGTTCTGATTTACCCTCAGCTTGGGCACTTTCCTGGGCTGCCCAGTGCCAAGACACGTATAATTACAACCTCTCTGCCCTGCTTGAATGAACTGTGGGGACAGAAGCAGGTTGTTTCTATGGGAACTAAACAATACAGTAGCACTTTTTTATTGCACATGAAAAAGAGGAAAAATCTCAAAGAAACCAAGTTTCAGGACAAGCCAAGAAGCCAATGCCATTCTGTCAGTAGAAGAAGACTGTGCCAGCATGGGGGGATATGCAGGGAGAGGGACAGAGATGATGAGACTCTTTGCACTGAGACAATAAGAACAAAACATTCATAGAGAAAACACTTATGTCCTCGATTGCAAGTCTTGAAAACTTTCCAGTTAGCTATAGCAAATCTGTGGATATTTCAAAGCAGAATTAATGTGTGGAGCTATGCTATTCAAAGTTCCTAGAGAAAAAATAATGTCCCACAGATTCTAGTTACTTCAAGACCATATCAAAATCTTAGATCTACTGTTTTCAGGAGTCAACTCAGTGAAACACTTGACTCTTTTTAAAAAAATTAATAGACTTTATTTTTTAGAAAAGTTTTAGCTTTACAGAGAAATTGAGCAGAAAATAGTTTCCATTATCTCCCATCCTTCTCTTACACTGCACACAGTTTCTTGTTAACATCTGCATTAGTGTATTGACATTCATTACAATTGATGAGCCAATATTGATATTGCATATTTATATATTTATTAACACTTATATAAATAGTGTTTATTAAATATTACATAGTGTAGTTATTATATTAATTAAGTTCCACAGTTTACATTAAGATTCACTCTTTATACCACACATTCTATGGGTTTGACAAATGTCTAATGTTATATAGCCTCCATTACAGTTTCAAACGAAACAGTCTCACTGCCCTGAATATCCCCTCTGCTCCACCTTTTTTGATCTTGGGTTAACCCTATAATTAGGAAGAGAAGATATTCTAAATGGGAAGAAGACTGAAATTTTTATTTTTAGACAGACTTGGACTTGTAATATCTCAAAATGAGATATTTTCCTCAGCTATGGGATCTACCTGAGATGTCATCTAGATATGAATGGCTTGACGGTGTGGATATGGAAAGGCAGTGGAGGAACGAAAGTAAAGCTGGTTTCTGCTTATGCCCAGCAGAATCCCTGTGTGTGTCCTTAGGCTGCTGTAATGCAGATGTCCAAAATCAAGGTGTTGGAAGGGCCATGCTCCCTCCAAAGCCTCTGCGAGGAGGGTCCTTCCTTGCCTCTTCCAGCTTCTAGTGGACCCAGGTGTTCCTTGGTTTGTGGGAGCATAACTATTCTCTGTCTGCATCTTCACATGGAGTCTTTCCTCTGTGTCGATATATTGCTGTCTTCACAGGGTGTCTCAGTGTGTCTGTGTCCAACTTCTCTCTTCTTATAAGAACACTGATCATATTGGATTAAAGCTCACTCTAGTCACCTTATCTTAACTGCAAAGATCTTATTTCCACATAAGGTCACATTCACAGGTACTGAGGTTTAGGACTTAGTATATGGTGGGGGTGAGGGGAGGACACAAGTGAACCCACAATAGTCCACCTTGTCAATATACTGGTTCCTTATGTACTGACTTCTAAGCTGATCTCCATGAGATGACACTCTGTGGCCTACTCATGAATGGGCTTAGTGTTTCACTCTTTTCTGCCTGTCCTTTCATGTTATCCTCTGCCTCACTGTCCTCTCAGAGAGTGGACAAGGCAGAGTCCACTTGAGCAACTTCCAGTATCCAGTCCATTGCAGTATTTTATGTACACAAACCCTACTAAATGCATTTTGGTGGTGATGCCGTGTATTCTATACATATCTCCCTAAAACACCCATAGTTAATCAGGTAAGTGAGTATGGAAATGTCAGCCCAGTGGCAAGATCAAATAGAATTTTGAAGTTTCACAACCCATCCTGCACAGTATCAGAATGCCATTCAGCAAATCTTATGTTCTTTAGAAGAAAATATATTTTAAAAATAGCATTGAAAACATCTTAAAGTAACATTCCCAAAATGCAGAACCATATATCTGAGAAAAGAAAAGCAAGAGATCCCCCCACTCCCAGTTGAATCCTCTGACGTTATTTTGTATGATGGGGAAGCGAAGTTTAAGCAAAACCTCACACCTCTCTTCTGCTAAAGGAGGGCAGAGAACAGCAGCCTTACAGTGTGTGGATGTTGACTGGAGAACAAAAATGAGCTTCTGTCGCCCAAACGGCAAAGGTTGAGGAAGGCACCGAAAGTTAATTACTAAGGACATAATGTGTGTGCAAAGATTAAAATCACCAATCATCTGTTTTTGTAATTTTATCATTAAAATACATCAAAACCTGGGAGAGTATTAGAAATGATGAATATGAAGTATAAAGAGCATGGAGGAAGAACAGCCTTGCTAAATTTAGTAAAAATATTTGTCTTCAGGCAAGCTCACTATCTTGCAGACTTCCCACAGCCTTCTGCATTCATTTTCAAATTCAGTTGCAGCTTGAAAAACTCTTCCTTTCTTCCTTGGTCCCTTCCATCTGTCTGACCCTCTATTCATTGATCCACTTATCAAGAGTGTTTGGAATTGTCAATATAAGAATGTCTAAAAACTGTAGAAAATTCTTATGAGTTTATTTGAGCCAAACAGAGGATATACCTGAAAACAAGATCTCAACAGACAACAAGAAAAATGCTCCAAAGAATGACAGTTTGTAGTTTCTTTTATGCACTTGTAATTAAGGAGGGAAGAAAGGAAGATTACATGCAGGTGGGAGAAAGCAAGGTAAGGATTAGATTACAGGGCTTCTGAAGGGTATGAAAAAGAGGAATCACAAAGATGTGTTAACCTAGATCAGTGGTTGGCAAACCTCGGCTTGCAAGCCACATGTGGCTCTTTGACCTCTCGAGTGTGGCTCTTCCACAAAATACCACGTGTGGGCACTACCTCAATAAGGAATGTAAATAAGGAATGTACCTGCCTATATAGTTTAAGTTTAAAAAGTTTGGCTCTCAAAAGAAATTTCAGTTGTACTGTTGATATTTGTCTCTATTGACTAATAAGTTTGCTGACCACTGACCTAGATGCACAGAAACAATGGACAAGGCTTGCTTGAGGCAAAGATAAACCTTTTACCAAAAGTTTATATACCTGAGACGTGACTACCCACCATGACCTGTCCAGTGAGGAATTTATGATCAGATCACCCTGTGATGTTATTTTTTTTAGATTTAGTACAGCACCCCCTTTCTTGTCTACTGATTTAAGTCTTCTCTCTATCTCTGTGTGAGCCTAGATAAATAAAATAATCTCTTTGTGCCTGAATTTTCTCACCTGTAAAAAGGAGAAAATTATGTGGATCATATGGGATTTTGTGAATATTAAATCAATTAACATTCCTTTGTCCTTTAGTAAGCTTTCAATAATTTTAAACTACATTGTCGCTATAGTTTGTATCATAGATTGTAAGAGAAGATACAAAGTAAAAATAAGAGATGTAGTTCTCCCTGCTTAATATAAGGGAAGGCTACTTTCCCTCTCACCTTTTTATTTTGGAATTTCTTTCTCTGTCTTTTCTAAATGTACATAAATCTTTATAACTACCTACTGTCATAAATGAGAAGTGTGCTTCTCTTCCAGAAAAAGCCAACACAGCAAAGGAAGCCTTCCTGACTGCTGTGATAAAATTAAGGTAAACTGTGTGGCAAAAGGTGTTGCCAAGTCTTTTCACTTGAAAACTAGTTATTGTTTATCTTGATGGATATAAAGGGAAAAATCAACAGCAATACTATAATAGTAGGAGATTTCAATACCCCACTTACATCGCTAGATAGATCCTCAAGAAGGAAAATTAATGAAGAAACAGAAGACTTAAAGGACACACTAGATCAACTAGATTTAATAGATATCTTCAGAACCATTCACCCTAAAGCAGCAAAATATACATTCTTTTCAAGTGCTCATGGTACATTCTCTAGGATAGATCACATGTTAGGACATAAAAGCAATCTCAGCAAATTTAAGAAGATTGTAATCATATCAAGCATTTTCTCTGATCACAATGGCATGAAACTAGAAATCAACCACAGCAGAAAAACTGAAAAATACTCAAACACATAGTAACTAAAAAGCATGTTATTAAATAATGAAGGGGTAAACAATAAAATCAAAGAAAAAATAAAAAAATTCCTAGAAACGAATGATAATGAACATACAACAACTCAAAATTTATGGGACACAGCTAAAGCAGTCCTGAGAGGGAAGTTTATAGCACTACAGGCATTGCGAAGAAGCTTGAAAAAGCTCAAATACACAACCTAACCCTTTATCTAAAAGAACTTGAAAAAGAACAGCAAGTAAGGCCCAGAGGTGGTAGAAGGAAGGAAATAATAAAGATCAGAGCAGAAATAAATGACATAGAGGCTAAAGAAACAATACAGAGGATAAATGAAACCAAGAGCTGGTTCTTTGAAAGGGTAAACAAGATTGGTGAACCTTTAACCAGACTCACCAAGAAAAGAATAGAGAGAACTCAAATAAATAAAATTAGAAATGAGAGTGGAGAAATAACAACCGACACAACAGATATACAAAATATTGTAAGAAAATACTATGAAGAACTGTATGCCAAAAATTAGACAACCTAGGTGAAATGGACAAAATCCTTGAAACATATAATCTTTCAAAAATCAATCTGGAAGAATCAGAAAACCTAAACAGACCGATTTCAACAAAAGAGATGGAAACAGTTATCAAAAAACGCCCTAAAAACAAAACCCCTGGGCCCGATGGATTCACTGGTGAATTCTACCAAATATTCAAAGAAGAACTAACTCCTATCCTTCTCAAGCTGTTTTAAAATTTTTAAGAGGAGGGAAGACTTCCAAACTCCTATTATGAGGCAAGCATAATCCTCATTCCAAAACCAGGTAAAGACACTACAAAGAAAGAAAGTTATAGACCAATAATCCTGATGAAATTAAATGCTAAAATTCTCAACAAAATATTAGCAAACCGGATCCAGCAATACATGAAAAAAATCATACATCATGATCAAGTGGTATTTATTCTGGAGAGGCAAGGCTGATACAATGTTTGCAAATCAATCAATGTGATTCATCACATAAACAAAACGAAGGAGAAAAATCACATGATTATATCTATAGATGCAGAAAAAGCATTTGATAAAATCTAGCACCCATTTATGATCAAAACTCTCAGCAAAGTGGGAATACAGGGAACATACCTCAACATGATAAAGGCCATTTATGACAAACCCACAGCTAACATTATAATCAATGAACAAAAATTAAAAGCAATTCCCCTAAAATGAGGAACAAGGTAGGGTGTACCCTTTCACCACTCTTATTCAACATACTGGAAGTCCTAGCTAGAGCAATCAGACAAGAAGAAGAAATAAAAGGCATCCAAAATGGAAAAGAAGAAGTAAAACTATCATTATTTGCGGATGATATGATACTGTATATAGAAAACCCTAAAGGCCCAGTCAAAAAACTACTGGACCTAATAAACAAATTCAGCAAGGTGGCAGGATATAAAATTAACACAGAAATCAGAGGCATTTTTATACACAAACAATGAAATGTCAGAAAGAGAAATTAAGTAAACAATCCCCTTCATTATTGCAAAAATAATAATAATAATAATAATAATAATAATAATAATAAAGTACCTAGGAGTAAATTTAACCAAGGAGGTTAAAGACTTGTACTCAGAAAATTATAAAACATTGATAAAAGAAATCAAGGAAGATACAAATAAGTGGAAGCATATACCGTGTTCATGGTTAAGAAGAATAAACATCATTAAAATATCTATATTACCCAAAGCAATTTATAAATTCAATGCAATACCAATTAAAATACCAATGACATACTTCAAAGATATAGAACAAATATTCCAAAAATTTATATGGAACCAAAAAAGAACACAAATAGCCTCAGCAATCTTGAAAAAAAAAGATAAAGTGGGAGGTATCACACTTCCTGATATCAAGTTATACTACAAGGCCGTTGTACTCAAAACAGCTTGGTACTGGCATAAGAACAGGAATATAGATCAATGGAACAGAACAGAGAGCCCAGAAATAAACTCACATCTTTATGGACAATTGATATATTTTTTTCTTTTTCTTTTTTTTTTTTTTTTACAGGGATAGAGAGAGAGTCAGAGACAGGGATAGATAGAGACAGACAGACAGGAACAGAGAGAAGTGAGAAGCATCAATCATTAGGTTTTCATTGTTGTTGTGACAACTTAGTTGTTCATTGATTGCTTTCTCACATGTGCCTTGACTGTGGGCCTTCAGCAGACCAAGCAATCCCTTGCTGGAGCCAGCGACCCTGGGTCCAAGCTGGCGAGCTTTTGCTCAAACCAGATGGGCCTGCGCTCAAGCTGGCGACCTCGGCGACTCGAACCTGGGTCTTCTGCATCCCAATCTGAAGCTCTATCCACTGTGCCACCGGCTGGTCAGGCTGGACAATTGATATTTGACAAAGGAGGTAAGAGCATACAGTGGAGTAAAGCCAGTCTCTTTAACTAATGGTGTTGGGAAAACTGGAGAGCTACCTGCAAAATATGAAATTAGACCACCAACTTACACCATGCACAAAAATAAACTCAAAATGGATAAAGGACTTAAATGTAAGCCGTAAAACCATAAGCATTCTAGAAGAAAGCATAGGCAGTAAACTCTCCGACATCTATCAAAGCAATATATTTGCTGATTTATCTCCACGGGCAAATGAAATAAAAGACAGGATAAACAACTAGGACTATATCAAACTAAAAAGCTTTTGCACAGCTAAAGACAATATGAACAGAATAAAAAGACAAACCACACAATGGGAGAATATATTTGCCAATATGTCTGATAAGGGGTTAATAACCAAAATTTATAAAGAACTTGTAAAACTCAACAACAGGAAGGTAAACCAATTAAAAAATGGGAAACAAAACTGAACAGACAATTCTCCAAAGAGGACCTACAGATGGCCAATAGGCATATAAAAAAATGCTCAACATCACTAATCATTAGAGAAATGCAAATTAAAACCACAGTGAGGAGGAGCAAGATGGCGACGGAGTAGGCGGACGTACCAACTTCCAACTCCCAGAACCAAAGTGGATTACAACTCAATTTTAAGAACCATCACCTGGATAAACCAACTTTCAACAAAACTAAGTGGACTCTTCAACCAAGGAACACAGAAGAAGCCACATTGAGACTGGTAGGAATAGCGAAAACGCGAAGAGGGCTGCCCAGCTCCCCGGAGCAAACGGCAGCCCGGAGAGACCCGCGGGGCGGGAGGAGAGTTTGGCGGAGAGGGAGGGACCTGGGTCCCAGGAACCAAGCCCCAGCCTGCAGTCCCAGAGCCTAGAAAGGCGTTTGGACAGTTTTGAGCTGTGAAACAAGTGAGGAAGCTCCCAGGCCTACAGTGTGGAATATTAGGTCCCTTCCTACTCTGCTGAGGGCTGCTTAAGGTTTTGGGGCGGCAGGATGCTGAAAGGCGGTTCTGTCGGCGTGGGCAGAGGCCAAGCCGGTGGGAGATCGGTCTAGCCCAGAGGGTCAGAGGGGACCGCGAAAGCGGTCCAGAAGCTGCGGGCCCGCCTTTAATCCCACTTACGGGGACAAAGCGGGAGGCCAGGAACGGGCAGGCCCTGCGCAAGCCGGCCCTGACCACGGGGACCGGGCTAGGACCAGGGACGGGCAGGGGCTGTGGCTGAGCTGACGCTACCAGTCCCCCACTCCCCCACCCCAACCCCCCCAGGCCAGAGAAACCGCGGTTGGCCAGTATACGTGCGCGAGCGGGCTCCGAACGCGGGGGCGGGGTAGAGTCCGGGACGAGCGGAAGTACGCAGCTCGGCGGAAGCCAGCAAACACGCCCGCCCCAATAAACCTTGGTTTCCGACCCTGCGCAGTAGGGCCTTGGCCTCGAGGGCGGGGCTAAAGCTCCGGACGGGCAAAAGCTTACAGCTGAGAGCACGTCAAAAGCCCCGCCTAACCCGCGGAACTGTAGCGAGCAGGCTCCGACTGCTGGTTCTGGGCAGAAGTCCGGAAATAGGCTGGGTCCACAGCTGAGCAAAGGTGCTCACCTCTACCCTTGGTGCTAATCTTGTGGCTTCAGTCACAGCCCCTCCCACGGAGGAGAGGCAGAAATCATAGCAAAAGCCACAGTGGGCCGGCGCTGGCAACGCTCATACCCAACCACCCTAGGCACCGGCAGAGGAGGTAGGGGGCCTGCAGATAGACCACACCTAGAGAACACAAAGGCAACACCTACTGGACTCCAGTGGCCACAACTCGCTTATACACAGAAAAAATGGGCAGGCAGAGGAATGCAAACCAAATGAATCAAGAGAAATCCCCAGAGAAGGACCTGAATGAACCAGATATAACCAAATTACCAGAAGCAGAATTTAGAATAATGATAGTTAGGATGTTCAAAGAAATTAGAGCAACAATGGATAGTCATTATGAACACCTAAATAAAGACATAACAAGTATAAAAAATGAAATTGAAATAATAAAAAAGAATCAGACAGAAATGACAAATACAGTATCAGAACTGAAGACCACAATGGAAGGAATTAAAAGCAGGATGGATGACGCTGAGGATAGAATAAGCGAGTTAGAGGACACAATAAACAAAGGCACAGAAGCAGAGAAGAAAAAGGAAAAGAGACTTAAAAAATGTGAGGAAACTCTAAGGGAGCTTTGTGACAACATGAAGAGAAACAACATTCGCATCATAGGGGTGCCTGAAGAAGAGGAGAGAGGACAGGAAATGGAAACTTTGTTCAATCAAATCATAGCAGAAAACTTTCCTAAATTAAGGCTGGGAAACACTCCACACATTCAAGAAGCACACAGAACTCCATTAAGGAGAAACCCAAAAAAATCTACACCAAGACACATCATAGTTAAAATACCAAAGCTAATGGATAAAGAAAAAATTTTAAAAGCTGCTAGAGAAAAAAAGACTATCACCTACAAAGGAGCCCCCATAAGGATGACATCGGACTTCTCAACAGAAACACTTGAGGCCAGAAGGGAATGGCAAGAAATAATCAAAGTAATGCAGAACAAGAACCTACAACCAAGACTACTTTATCCAGCAAGGCTAACGTTTAAAATTGAAGGAGAAATAAAGAGCTTCCCAGAAAAAGAAAGCCTCAAGGAATTCATAAAAACCAAACCAATTCTGCAAGAGATACTAAGGGGCCTCTTGTGAACAGTTTAAAGGGAGGAATGAATAGAGCAAAAGAAGAATACAGCTTTAAAGAATAAAATGGCAACAAACAACTACATATCAATAATAACCTTAAATGTAAATGGATTAAATGATCCAATCAAAAGACATAGGGTAGCTGCATGGATAAAGAAACAGGACCCATACATATGCTGTCTACAAGAGACACACCTTAAAACAAAAGATGCTCATAGACTGAAGGTAAAAGGATGGAAAAAAATATTTCATGCAAATGGAAATGAAAAAAAGGCAGGGGTAGCAATACTTATATCAGACAAAATAGACTTTAAAACAAAGGCTGTAGTAAGAGATAAAGGAGGACACTACATAATGATAAAGGGAACAATTCAACAGGAAGATATAACTATTGTAAATATCTATGCACCAAATATAGGAGCCCCGACATACATAAAACAGACTTTGATGGATATAAAGGGCGAGATAAACAGCAATACTATCATAGTAGGGGATTTCAATACCCCTCTAACAACACTGGATAGATCCTCAAGAAAGAAAATTAATAAAGAAACAGCAGACTTAAAGGATACACTAGATCAACTTGATTTAATAGATATCTTCAGAACTTTTCACCCTAAAGCAGTAGAATATACATTCTTCTCAAGTGCTCATGGTACGTTTTCTAGGATAGACCACATGTTAGGACACAAAAATGGTCTCAATAAATTTAAGAAGATTGAAATCATATCAAGCATTTTCTCTGATCACAATGCCATGAAACTAGAAATTAACCACAAAAGAAAAACTGAAAAATACTCAAACACTTGGAAACTAAATAGCATGTTATTAAATAATGAATGGATTAACAATGAGATCAAAGAAGAAATAAAAAAGTTTCTAGAAACAAATGATAATGAGCATACATCAACTCAAAATTTATGGGACACAGCAAAAGCAGTTCTGAGAGGGAAGTTTATTGCACTACAGGCATATCATAAGAAGCTAGAAAACGCTCAAATAAGCAACCTGACCCTGCATCTAAAAGAACTAGAAAAACAACAACAAATAAAACCCAAGACAAGTAGAAGGAAGGAAATAATAAAGGTCAGAGCAGAAATAAATGACATAGAGGCTAAGGAAACAATACAGAGGATCAATGAAACAAGAAGCTGGTTCTTTGAAAAGGTAAACAAGATTGATGAACCTTTAACTAGACTCACCAAGAAAAAAAGAGAGAGGACTCAAATAAATAAAATTAGAAAGGACAGTGGAGAAATAACAACTGACACAACAGAAATACAAAGCATTGTAAGAAAATACTATGAAGAACTATATGCCAAAAAATTAGACAATCTTGGTGAAATGGACAAATTTCTTAAATCATATAACCTTCCAAAAATCAATCTGGAAGAATCAGAACACCTAAACAGACCAATTACAGCTAATGAGATCGAAACAGTTATCAAAAAACTCCCAAAAAAGAAAAGTCCTGGGCCTGATGGCTTCACAAGTGAATTCTATCAAAAATTCAAAGAAGAACTAACTCCTATTCTCCTCAGGCTATTTCAAAAAATTCAAGAGGAAGGAAGACTTCCAAACTCCTTTTATGAGGCGAGCATAATTCTGATCCCAAAACCGGGCAAAGACAACACAAAGAAAGAAAATTATAGGCCTATATCCCTGATGAATTTAGACGCTAAAATTTTCAACAAAATATTAGCCAACCGGATCCAGCAATATATGAAAAAAATCATACACCACGATCAAGTGGGATTTATTCTGGAGAGGCAAGGCTGGTTCAATATTCGCAAATCAATCAATGTGATTCACCACATAAACAAAAGGAAGGACAAAAATCACATGATAATTTCAATAGATGCAGAAAAGGCATTTGATAAAATCCAGCACCCATTCATGCTCAAAACTCTCAGTAAAGTGGGAATACAGGGATCATTCTTTAACATGATAAAGGCCATCTACGATAAACCGACAGCAAACATCATACTAAATGGACAAAGATTAAAAGCAATCCCCTTAAGATCAGGAACCAGGCAGGGTTGCCCACTTTCACCACTCTTATTCAACATAGTTCTGGAAGTCCTAGCTACAGCAATCAGACAAGAAGAAGAAATAAAAGGCATACAAATTGGAAAAGAAGAAGTAAAACTGTCATTATTTGCAGATGATATGATATTGTATATTGAAAACCCTAAAGTCTCAGTCAAAAAACTACTGGACCTTATAAATGATTTCAGCAAGGTGGCAGGATATAAAATTAATACTCAGAAATCAGAGGCATTTCTATACACCAACAATGAATTATCAGCAAAAGAAATTAAGGAAACAATCCCCTTCACTATTGCAGCCAAAAAAATAAAGTACCTAGGAGTAAATTTAACCAAGGAGGTTAAGGACTTGTACTCGGAAAATTATAGAACATTGATAAAAGAAATCAAGGAAGATACAAACAAGTGGAAGCACATACCGTGCTCATGGCTAGGAAGAATAAACATCATTAAAATGTCTATATTACCCAAAGCAATTTATAAATTCAATGCAATACCAATTAAAATACCAATGACATACTTCAAAGATATAGAACACATATTCCAAAAATTTATATGGAACCAAAAAAGAACACGAATAGCCTCAGCAATCTTAAAAAGAAAAAATAAAGCAGGAGGCATCACTCTTCCGGATATCAAGGTTTACTACAAGGCCATTATACTCAAGACAGCCTGGTACTGGCATAAGAACAGGCACATAGATCAATGGATCAGAACAGAGAACCCAGAAATAAACCCACAGCTTTATGGACAACTGATATTTGACAAAGGAGGAAAGAACATACAATGGAGTAAAGACAGCCTCTTTAACAAATGGTGTTGGGAAAATTGGACATCTACCTGCAAAAAAATGAAACTAGACCATCAACTTACACCATTCACAAAAACAAACTCAAAATGGATAAAAGACTTAAATGTAAGCCGTGAAACCATAAGCATCTTAGAAGAAAACATAGGCAGCAAGCTCTCCGACATCTGTAGCAGCGGTATATTTGCCGATTTATCTTCATGGGCAACTGAAATAAAAGGCAAGATAAACAAATGGGACTATATCAAACTAAAAAGTTTTTGCACAGCTAAAGACAATAGGAACAGAATAAAAAGACAAACCACACAATGGGAGAACATATTCGGCAGCACATATGATAAGGGGTTAATAACTAAAATTTATAAAGAACTTATAAAATGCAACACCAGGAAGACAAACAACCCAATCAAAAAATGGGCAAAAGAAATGAATAGAAATTTCTCCAAAGAGGACATACGGATGGCCAATAGGCATATGAAAAAATGCTCAACATCACTAATCATTAGAGAAATGCAAATTAAAACCACAATGAGATATCACCTCACACCAGTCAGAATGGCACTTATCAGCAAAACAACACAGAATAAGTGCTGGCGAGGATGTGGAGAAAAGGGAACCCTTCTGCACTGCTGGTGGGAATGCAGACTGGTACAGCCACTGTGGAAAACAGTTTGGAGATTCCTCAGAAAATTAAAAATCGAACTGCCTTTTGACCCAGCTATTCCACTTTTAGGAATATACCCTAAGAACACCATAGCTCTGTTCGAAAAGAAGAAATGCGCCCCCATGTTCGTGGCAGCATTGTTCACAATAGCGAAGATCTGGAACCAGCCCAAGTGTCCGTCAGAAGACGAGTGGATTAAAAAGCTATGGTACATATATACTATGGAATACTACTCAGCCATAAGAAACGATGACATCGGATCATTTATAACAAAATGGATGTACCTTGATAACATTATACGGAGTGAAATAAGTAAATCAGAAAAAAAGAAAAACTGAGAACAGCACGATTACATACATAGGTGGGACATGAAAATGAGGGTATGAGACATGGACAAGAGAGTGGTGGTTATGGGATGGGGGGAGGGAGGGAAGAGTGGGATAGGGAGGAGGGGAGGGACACAGGGAAAACCAGATTGAAGGTGACAGAGGACAATTTGACTTTTGGTGATGGGTATGCAACACAATTGAATGATAAGATAACCTGGAGATGTTTTCATTGTACATATGTACCCTGATTTATTGATGTCACCCCATTAGAATTAATAATAATAAAATATATATTAAAAAAAAAAAAAAAAAAAACCACAGTGAGATATCACCTCAAACCAGTCAGAATGGTGCTCATTAACAAAACAACACATTATAGGTGCTGGCGAGGATGTGGAGAAAGGGAAACCCTCCTGCACTGCTGGTGGGAATGCAGACTGGTGCAGCCACTGTGGAAAACAGTATGGAGATTCCTCAAAAAATTAGAAATGGAACTGCCCTTTGACCCAGCTATCCCACTTATGGGAATATATCCCAAGGACACCATATCGCTGACTGAAAAAAAGAAATGCACCCCATGTTTATGGCAGCATAGTTCACAATAGCAAAGAGCTGGAAACAACCCAAGTGTTCAACAGTGGACTAGTGGATTAAAAAGTTGTGGTACATATATACAATGGAATACTATGGGGCCATGAAAAAGAAGGAAATATTACCTTTTGCAACAATATGGAGGGACCTGGAAACTATTATGTTGAGTGAAATAAGCCAGGCAGAAAAAGAAAAATATTATATGACCTCACTCATTTGAGGAATCCAAGGAGCATTGAGAACTGAGGAAAGGAATTGAGACAGAGGAGGGGTCAAAGGAACTAGAGGAAAAGAGGACAGAGGGAAAGGGGATGATAGGATGGGGTAAACCTGAAAGGAAGAGGGGAGGGCACTGTAGGGAGAGGGGCAAGGGAAGTGTGGGGGGGAATGTGGTGGAGGGGGGATGCAGTCGGAGTCACCCTAGAATCTATGTAAACACAATTAATTAAATAAATTTTTTTAAAAAGGTAAAAAAATATCTTGAAATATGTTTGTAATTGCTTGTGTCTGCTTGGACATATAAGGGGGTGAAATTCCTTTTTGTCTTTATAATCTCTAACAATTGCCTGTGAGTTAGTAGGAAAAAAGAACATTTTTCTGTTCTCTTAGGTTCTTTAGTTAAAGTCCTGGAAATTTGACTGACAAAAGACAGATGAAACCTTAACCAGATAGCATGGTTGGTTAGAACATCATATCAATAAGCAATGGTTGTCGGTTCCATCCCTGGTCAGTACATGCAGATACAGATTGATGCCTCTGTTTCTCTTTCTTCCTTTCTTTCTAAAATCAGTAAGTTAATTTTAAAAAAGAGACAAATTAATAAGAGGAAAACTAAAATTTATTAATATTCATTCTACATACACATAGGAGAAACTCAGTAATGAGTAACTCAAAAAGGTGGTTAGAACTTGGGCTTATATTGCTTCTTAACAAAGAATAATAAAATTGTAGAAAAGTGACAAGACAAAGGAAAAGAGCTTTAGGCTTTCTGGGGTAACAAACTGTGGGATGATAAATATATGAGGTAGGGGGTACTAATGTAAGATAAGGGTTAGCTGGTAAGGTTTGCTACATAGACTTCTCTGGTGGCATTGCTGGGCTGATAAGAGTCTAAAGTTGTCTCTGGTGATTAAGAATTGCTCTGCCTTGCCTGATCAGGTGGTGGCACAGTGCATAGAGCATTGGACTGGGATGCAGAGGACCCAGGTTCAAAACCCCGAGGTCACTGGCTTGAGCGTGGGATCATAGACATGACCCCATGGTCACTGGCTTGAGCCCAATGGTCACTGGCTTGAAACCCAAGGTCACTGGCTTGAGCCCAAGGTCACTGACTTGAGCAAGGGGTAACTCACTCTGCTGGAGCTCCCTGGTCAATGTACATATGAGAATGTAATCAATGAACAACTAAGGTGTCACAATGAAGAATTGATGCTTCTCATCTCTCTCTTTTTCTGTCTGTCCCTATCTGTCCCTTTCTCTGACTGTCTTTCTGTTTCTGTCAAAAAAAAAAATTGTTCTGCTTTTCCTGATAGAAAGCGAAGGGCAAAGAGTTTTCACTGTGTGTTTACTTTTCAAAATAATTCTTATACCAGAGTGACATATTATGGGTGTCATACTCTAAACTCCTTCAATAAGCATCATGTTAGGGTTTTCTGGATTGCAAGAAGAATTTTGTTTCTTTTCTATTTTCCCAATACTATCTAATACAGCCTTACTAAGTACCTCTGTGGGCCTGTTGCAGTTTTCTTCATTGTAGCAGAGAGCTGGGAGGTATCATGGGAGGTCACTTTAGCTCTTTTCCAGCCAATAAATGACAGGGTAATGTTCTGCTTGTTTCCAGACAGCGACCCTGTATCCTGAGGGGTGTCCTTGTCCACTATCTCTTAGACCCTTGTAATTAAATCATTTCACTGGTTTAGTTTAAGATTATTCCTCAGTAAGTCTAGTTATCTTTGTTAAATGCTTGCTATGTGCCTGCCACTGTACTATGCATTTACCTACACTATTTTGTTTAATCTTCATTATGACCCTGTAAAATGGGTACGATAATTCTCACCATTTTATGGCTGTGGAAGCTAATGAAAATGGATTAAATAACTTGCTCATAGTCACAACAGTGATAGAGCTGAGATTCAAACCCAGGACCCCAGGCCTTCAACCTCTGCTAAGATTGAGCAGATGTGACTCATGGAGAAGGAGAAGAAGCCAGGAGAGGCTTCAGGTGAAGGGTAACACTCATGAGGTGGGCCAAAAGAAAGGAGAGGGAAGGGGGTCTTCTACAGTCAGTCTTCATCCCACCCCAACTCCCAGTGCCTTTCTCCAGAAAACAGTGATTGAGAAGCCCTCAAGTCTTTCCACAGCTGAGGGAGGAAGGTCCAGGTGTCCTCCCTCAGATAGTCAGGCCACATCCACTATTCTTGGTTGTATTGGGACACTTTGGGTGGGGGGGGATACTTAGATACATGATACATTGAATTGGTCAGAAATGAAGCTAAGTCCTGGAGACAAGTCCTGGTTGCTCCTGGGGGGTGGAGGAGAAGTTCAGGCTCGGTGCAGTGGATCCTGTTTCCAGGCTGCTGGCCTGAGGACTAGCTGCCACAGTTCCTGACACGGGCTGCTGGGGCTGCTGGGTCAGGCAGTCGTCATCGGCTCCCCCAGGCTCCAGGGCCATGAGGGCAACTCATGGTAGAGAGTTTTTTCCAGTCCATCCCTTTCCCCCACTGCTGTCACCCCCCACCAGCCCAATGCAAAAGGAAGAAAATACAGAGTATATAAGACAAGGTAAAATTTTACACAAAGAGGACCTACTGCATTAGCCTTCTGCTGTTTGCACCTCTCTCTCCCTCTTTAACAAGATAGCTCAAAGCTATTTCTGTATTGGTACATATAGCTCTGTCTCACTCTTTAAATCATGGCTAATTTATTAAATGCTTACCCTCCTCACAAACCTGTGTGTTATGTGCATTCTAACCTACCATATTCCCCCATGTATAAGACACACCATTTTTCAAAATATTTGGGGTCTAAAAACTGGGTGCAACTTATACAGTGGTTGTGGCATTTCAAATGACATAGATGGAACTGAGGACAAGGCTATATATAAAAACAGTGATTCGTCATCAGACACAGATGAGAACAAGCTAATGGATGGGAGTTTTGACAGTGATGAGGAGTTATATGAATTTTATGATGAATAAAACTTGAGTCCAATAACTTTATGTAATACATTTTTAAAAAATTTTAGGCCCCCAAATTAAGGTGCGTCTTATACATGGGGGAATGTGGTATATTTTTAAAAGACTGATATATTTTATTATATCAAAATTTAATACTTTCTTATATCTAAACAATTCTAAAACTTTTGTAAACACATTGTAGAAGACGTTGGCATAAATACAAGGAATTAATAACAAGAACACAAACCAGCAAGAAAACCAAATGAAAACTGGGCAAGAAAAGAATTTCACAGTCCTGGCCAGTTGTCTCAGTGGTAGAGCATCAACCCAGCATGTGAAGTCTCAGGGACCATCTGCTTCTCCTCCCTTCCTCTTCTCTCTCTGTCTCTGTCTCTGTCTCTCTCTTTTTCTCTTCTCCTTCCATAGCCATGGCTCAATTGATTAGAGCACATTGACCCCGGGCACTGAAGATGGTTGCATCGAGTCTCTGCGTCAGATGCTAAAAACAGTTCGGTGTGAGCATGACCCCAGATGGGCAGAGCATCGACCCCATATGGGGCTTGCTGGATGGATCCTGGTTGAAATGCATGTGGAAGTCTGTCTCTGTATCTCCGCTCCTCTCACTTAAACAAAGAAAAAAAAGAATTTCACAGAAGAATAAGTGCCAATAAAAATATAAAGAGATGTTCAACTTCATTAATGATAAGGGATATAAAAATGAGATAGCTTTTCAAAAAAATTTTTAGTGATTTAAATTTATTGTGCTTACATAGATTCAATTGTTCCACCAAATATATCTCTTTCCTCCCCCCACTCCCGTGTTCCCCTTGATACCCCCTTTTACCCCTTCTCCAACACCCTCCCCCCTTTCCCTTCAGGATTTGCTGTCCTGCTCTCCATAGCCCTGTTTTAGGTATATATAATTTCACTAATCTCTTTCCCTTCTCTGACCCCATCCTCTCTTCCCCTTTCCCTCTAACCACTTCCCCTCTGGTCCCTTTGATCCTGCCTCTACCTCTATTCCTCAGTTCACATTGTTCATTAAATTACTTATATGAGTGAGGTCATATGATCTATTTCTTTCTCTGACTGCCTTATTTCACTTAGCATAATAGTCTCCAGGTTGATCCATGTTGCATAAGGCAAGCTTTCCTTCTTTTTCATGGTTGTGTAGTATTCCATTGTGTATATGTACCACTGCTTTTTTTTTTTTTTTTTACAGGGACAGAGATAGTCAGAGAGAGGGTTAGATAGGGACAGACAGACAGGAACAGAGAGAGATGAGAAGCATCAATCGTCAGTTTTTTGTTGCAGCACTTCAGTTGTTCATTGATTGCTTTCTCATATGTGCCTTGACGCAGGCTTTCAGCAGACCGAGTAACCTCTTGCTCGAGCCAGAGACCTTGGGTCCAAGGTGGTGAGCTTTTTGCTCAAGCCAGATGAGCCCGCGATCAAGCTGGCGACCTCAGGGTCTCAAACCCGGGTCCTCTGCACCCCAGTCCGACGCTCTATCCACTGCACCACCGCCTGGTCAGGCACCACTGCTTTTTAATACACTCATCCACTGATGGACACTTGGGCTGTTTCCAGGTCTTGGCTGCAATAAACATGGGGGTGCATTTCTTCTTTTGAATTAGTGATTTGGTATTCATAGGATATATTCCTAAAAGTGGGATAGCTGGGTCAAAAGGTAGCTCCACTTTTAATTTTTTGAGGAATCTCCATACTGTTTTCCACAGTGGCTGCACCAGTCTGCATTCCCACCAGCAGTGCAGGAGGGTTTTCTTTTCTCCACATCCTCACCAGCAATTATTATCTCTTGTTTTGTTCATGAGTGCCATTCTGACAGGTGTGAGGTGGTATCTCATTGTGTTTTTAATTTGCATTTCTCTAATGATCAGTAATGTTGAACATTTTTTCATCTGCCTATTGGCCATCTGTATGTCATCTTTGGAGAAGTGTTTATTCAGTTCTTTTGCCCATTTTTTGATTGGGTTGTTTACATTCCTGGTGTTGAGTTTTACAAGTTCTTTACAAATTTTGGCTATTAACCCCTTATCAGCCTGACCAGGCAGTGGCGCAGTGGATAGAGCGTCAGACTTGGATGCAGAAGACTAGACTGGGTTCGAGACCCCGAGGTCACCAGCTTGAGCGCGGGCCCATCTGGCTTGAGCAATAGCTCTCCAGCTTGGACCCAAAGTTACTGGTCCCAGCAAGGGGTGGTTCAGTCTGCTGAAGGCCCACGGTCAAGGCACGTGTGAGAAAGCAATCAATGAACAACTAAGGTGTTGCAACGGCAACGACAAACTAATGATTGATGCTTCCCATTTCTCTCTGTTCCTGTCTGTCTGTCCCTATCTATCCCTCTCTCTGACTCTCTCTCTATCCCTGTAAACAAAACAAAACCCCTTATCAGACTTATTGTCGAATATATTCTCACATTGTGTGGTTTGTCCTTTTATTTTGTTCATATTGTCTTTATTTGCGCAAAAGCTTTTAAGCTTGATATAGTCCCATTTGTTCATCCTGTCCTTTATTTCACTTTCCCATGGAGATAAATTAGCAAATATATTGCTGCGAGAGATGTCAGAGAGCTTACTGCTTATGTTTTTTTCCCAAGATATCTATGGTTTCACAACTTAACATTTAAGTATTTTATCCATTTTGAGTTTATTTTTGTGAATGGTGTAAGTTGGTGGTCTAGTTTCATTTTCTTGCAAATACCTGTCCAATTTTCCCACACTATTTGTTAAAGAGATTGTCTTTATTTCATTGTGTGCTTTTACCTCCTTTGTCAAATACCAATTGTCCATATAAGTTTGAGTTTATTTATAGGTTCTCTGTTCTGTTTCATTGATCTGTATGCTTGTTCTTATGCCAGTACCAAGCTGTTTTGAGTACGATGGCCTTGTAGAATAACTTGATATCAGGAAGTGTGATACCACCCACTTTATTCTTCTTTTTTAAGATTGCTGAGGCTATTCGTGTTCTTTTTTGGTTCCATATAAATTTTTGAAATATTTGCTCTATATTTTTGAAGTATGTCATTGGTATTTTAATAGGAATTGCATTGAGTTTATAGATTGCTTTGGTTAATATAGACATTTTAATTTTAATTCTTGCTATCCATGAAAACGATATATACTTCCACTTGTTTGTATCTTCCTAATTTCTTTTATCAATGTTTTATAATTTTCTGAGTACAAGTCTTTAACCTCGTTGGTTAAATTTACTCCTAGGTACTTTATTTTTGTTGTTGTTGCAATACTAAAGGGGATTTTTTTCTTAATTTCTTTATCAGACAGTTCATTGTTGGTGTATAAAAATGCCACTGTCTTCTGAATATTAATTTTATATTCTGCCACCTTGCTGAATTCATTTATCAGGTCCAGTAGTTTTTTGACTGCGACTTTAGGGTTTTCTATATACAATATCATATCATCTGCAAATAATGACAGTTTTACTTCTTCTTTTCCAATTTGGATACCTTTTATTTCTTCTTGTCTGATTGTTGTGGCTATGACTTCCAGAACTATGTTGAATAAGAGTGGTGAGAGGGGGCACCCCTTCCTTGTTCCTGATCTTATGTGGATTGCTTTTAATTTTTGCCCATTGAGTATGATGTTGGCTGTAGGTTTTTCATAGATGGCCTTTATCATGTTACAGTATGGTACTTGTATTCCCACTTTGCTGAGAGTTTTGATCATAAATTGAAGCTGGATTTTTTTATTTTATTATTTTTTTAAATTTTATTCATTTTAGAGAGGAGACACAGAGTGAGAGAGAGAGAGAGAAAGAGAGAAAGGGGAGAGGAGCTGGAAGCATCAACTCCCATATGTGCCTTGACCAGACCAGTGCAGGGTTTTGAACTGGCGACCTCAGTGTTCCCAGGTCGACGCTTTATCCACTGCGCCACCACAGGTCAGGCTGAAGCTGGATTTTTTCAAATGCTTTTTATGTGTGTATTGATATTATCATGTGATTTTTCTTGATCCTTTTGTTTATGTGATGAATCACATTGATTGGTTTGTAAATATTGTGCCAGCCTTGTCTCCACAGAATAAATCCCACTTGATCATGATGTATGATTTTTTTCATGTATTACTGGATCCAGTTTGCTAATATTTTGTTGAGAATTTTATCATCTAAGCTCATCAGAAATATTGGCCTATAGTTTTCTTTCTTTGCAGTGTCTTTGCCTGGTTTTGGAATGAGGATTATGCTTGCCTCATAAAAGGAGCTTGGAAGTCTTCCCCCTCTTGAATTTTTTGAAATAGCTTGAAAAGGGTAAGAGTTAGTTCTTTTAATATATGGTAAAATTCGCTTGTGAAGCCATCTGGCCCAGGACTTTAGTTTGTTGGGAGTTTTTGATAACTGTTTCAATTTCTTTTGATGTAAAATTGGTCTATTTAGGTTTTCTGATTCTTCCAGATTGATTTTTGGAAGATTATATTTTTCAAGGAATTTGTCCATTTCACCTAAGTTGTCTAATATTTTGACATACAGTTCTTTATAGTATTTTCTCACAATCCTTTGCATTTCTGCTGTGTCAGTTGTTACTTCTCCACTCGTATTTCTAATTTTATTTATTTGAGTCCTCTTTCTTTTTTTCTTGGTGAGTCTCGTTAAAGGTTCATCTATCTTGTTTACCTTTTCAAAGAACCAGCTCCTGGTTTCATTGATCCTCTGTATTGTTTCCTTAGCCTCTATGTCATTTATTTTCTTCTACCTTCTATGGGCTTTACTTGCTGTTCTTTTTCTGGTTCTTTTAGATGCAGGGTTAAGTTGTTTATTTGAGCTTTTTCTAGCTTCTTAAGATATGCCTGTAGGGCTATGAACTTCCCTCTCAGTACTGCTTTTGCTGTGTCCCATAAATTTTGAGTTGTTGTATGCTCATTATCATTCGTTTCTAGTAATTTTTAAATTTCTTCTTTGATCTCATTGTTAACCCATTTGTTATTTAATAACATGCTGTTTAGTCGCCAAGTGTTTGAAGTGTTTTTTAGTTTTTCTATTGTAGTTGATTTCTAGTTTCATGCCATTGTGATCAGAGAAGATGCTTGATATAATTTCAATCTTTTTAAATCTATTGAGACCCATTTTGTATTCTAGCATGTGGTCTATCCTAGAGAATGCACCATGAGCACTTGAAAAGAATGTATATTTTGCTGCTTTAGGATGAATTGTTCTGAAGATATCTATTAAATCCAGTTGATCTAGTGTGTCCTTTAAGGCTGCTGTTTCCTTGTTAATTTTCTTTCTTGAGGATACATCTATTGATGTTAGTGGGGTATTAAACTCCCCTACTATTATAGTATTGCTGTTAATATCACCTTTTATGTCCATCAAAATCTGCTTTATAAATTTAGGTGCTCCTATATTAGGTGCATTGATATTTATAATGGTTATATCTTCCTGTTGGATTGCTCCCTTTATCATTATGTAGTGACCTTCTTTATCCCTTACTATAGCCTTTGTTTTAAAGTCTATTTTGTCAGATATAAGTATTGCTACCCCAGCTTTTTTTATTTTTGTTTGCATAAAATATTTTTTTATCCATTCACTTTCAGTCTGTGTGTCTCTTTTGTTTTGAAATGGGTCTCTTGTAGACAACATATGTACAAGTCTTGATTTTTTATCCTTGCAGTTACCCTATGTCTTTTGATTGGAGTATTTAATCCATTTACATTTAAGCTTATTTTTTGATATATAGTTGTTGATATATCTAGTGCCATTTTATTATTTAAATCAACATTCTTTCTTTTCTAGATTTTTCCCCCTTTGTTCTGTTTACATCAAACCCGTTAACATTTCTTGCAGCATTGGTTTGGTTGTAATGAATTCCTTAAGTTGTTGTTTGTTTTTTGTCTGGGAAACCTTTTATTTCTCCTTCAATTTTAAATGATATCCCTGCTGGATAAAGAAGTCTTGGTTGTAGGCTCTTGTTTTGCATTATTTTGAATATTTCTTGCCATTCCCTTCTGGCTTCTAGTGTTTCTGTTGAGAAGTTGATGTCATCTTTATGGGGGTTCCTCTGTAGGTAATTGACTGCTTTTCTCTTGCAACTTTTAGTATTCTATTTTTATCCTTTAATTTTGGCATTTTAATTTTGATGTGTCTTGATTTAGGCTTTTTTGGGTTTCTCTTTAATGGGACTCTCTGTGCTTCTTGAACTTGTGTGACTGTTTTCTTCATCAATTTAGGGAAGTTTCAGCTATGATTTCTTCTATCAGATTTTCTATTCCTTGTTCTTTCTCTTCTCCTTCAGGAACCACTATGATGCAAATGTTGTTTCTCTTCATGTTGTCGCAGAGCTCTCTTAGAGTTTCCTTTGACTTTTTGAGCCTCTTTTATTTTTGCTGCTTCGCTTCTGTACTTTCGTTTATCTTGTCCTGTAAATCGCTGATTCGATCTTCTGCTTCATTCAGCCTACTTTTAATTTCTTCTGGTGTAATCTTCATTTTTGATATTGTATTTGTCATTTCTGACTGGTTCTTTATTATGATTTCAATGTCCTTTTTGATGATTGCTATCTCTTTATTCAGGTGCTCATTATGTCCGTCCATTGTTGCTCTAAGCTCTTTGAGCATCCTAACAATTATTATTTTAAACTCTGCATCCAGTAATTTGGTTATTTCCATCTTATTCGGTATTTTTTCTGGGGATTTCTCTTGTTGATTCATTTGTATTGCATTCCTCTGTCTTCCCATTTTGTCTGTTTATAGACTCTTCCTTTGGGTGTGTTGTTTGTGTAGCTAGCTGAGTCTAGGGTTGGTATTGTCAGCCTCCAATTTTCAGTTGTGTTGTTTCTAGGTCTTCTTGGGTTGGCATCAGCTGTTGTTTGTAATCCGCTGTGGGCTACTTGTTTGCTGTCACTGTTCTTTTTGTTATTTGTGTCAGCGTTTTCTATGTCTTAGCTGGGTCAGGTGTGAGAAACTTTTCCTTAAGATATCACTCTAACAAGGGTTGTTAGGTCCTGAACTGATGCTTTCTGTATCTGGCCACTGCATGTGCCCACCCTGGACCTTCCTAGCCAGAGCCTGGCACAGATCAGTGTGGGTCACTATCTATGGCCCTTATCAACCTTTTTGGAGCTATAGTTGATCCAGATTTTGTGGCTGCTTCTGTTGGGCCCAGGTGCCATTGTAAATATTAGATGCACTCCTAAGCTAGCTTTTATCTACTCTTGGCCTGGGGGAAGTTCGTTTAAAAGTTCTAGTTCCCTTCAGATCTGCAAAGCTGCTTCTTATTGCTGGCTACTTGTTGGGCTCGGTACCATAATTCAGGGATTAGGTATGGTATTGGATGTGGCCTCAGGTGTCATTCTATCCAGACCTTTATATTTTAAGTTTTATTTTATTTTTTTCTTCTTTTTCAGCCCTCAGAAGGGTGTGGCCAGAGGATTCCAGTAGATGTAGCCTCTGTGTTCCTGATGTGTGGTCTCTTTGTTGGCCTGCCACCATCACTGCTGCTGCCTCAGGCTTTGGGGCTCAGGTGCTGCTGGTGCCGGCCCACCCCTACAGCTGTTGTGGTTTCTGCTGTCATGGGTGGCCTTGTGCTCGCCTGCTTCAGCAGCCTCTGCGGCCACCCTGGCTTCCACTGCCACAGGCGGGCTTGCACACTCATGCTCGGGTCTCAGTTGAGGCCACCCCGGCCTCCGGTAAGTACTCAGCAGTGTGGGAGGTTTGGTGTAGCTCAGACCTCAGCACTCACTACCTGTTTCTCTGATGTGTGCCCTGTTTCTAAGCACCTCTTTGCTCTGACAGGAGCAGTAGAACCGCTGGTGGGCAGAGTAATTTCTTCCCTGTGCTGGTGTTGCTGCCCCCAGGAAAAATGGTCCCTTTAGATTTGAGGAGAGACTCAGACCAGGGGTTAGGGTGGCTGTCCTCAAAGTGTCTCTCCCTGTGCCTCCGAGATTACACTCTCTTCTGGCAGCTCCAGTTCTCTCGGCACTCCTGGAGCCCTGGTTAAGTGACTGTGAAAGACCGAACCTGGGTCTGAGAGTTCTGTCTCTTTCTTGCAAACAGTATCCCAGCTCTTTTCTCAGCTAAATACTGTCCGTATGCCTCTTCTAGGCTCTGGGGCTCTAGCCTGGGGCTCTGGTCTTGTGGCTGAGGACCCCCAACTCTGGGCAGCCCACCCTGCCACGAGAGTTCCTTCAGGCTGCCTCTCACTCTTTGGAGCGAGACAACCCTTTCTGCATCTCCGCCTTTCCTACCAGTCTCACTGTGGTTTCTTCGGTGGTCCTTGATTATAGAATCCTCTTAGTTTAGTCCAAAATTGGTTTTTTAAGATGATTGTTCTTAAAATTAAGTTGTAATCTGCTTTGGTTCTGGGAGGTGGGAGTTGAAATGTCTGCCTACTCCATCGCCAACTTGCCGCTCTCCGAGATACCTTTTCATGTTATTTAGTTGGTAAAAATGAAAAAGTCTGACAGTACCACATATTAAAAAGACTTTGAAGTAAGAGGATCTTTATATATCACTTGAGGGAGTGTAAATTGCTACAGCTACTTTGAAAAACAGTTCTGGTATGTCACAAAGTTCCACATACATATGGGTATGTTTCTGGGCTCAAATCAATTCTATTTCTGTGTTGTTGGTGTGTAGAAATGCAATTGACTCCTACCTGTATTTTATAGGTGAGGAAACCAAGGCTGCAAGAGCTGGATTGTATGTCCAAGTCACCCAGCCTGTGGGACCAGGGCAGGAGCAGCAGCAGGAGCACAGGTGTCCAAGGGGAAGCTCTGAGCTTGGTGTCTGGGACAGGGGATGCTCAGTGGCTGCTACTTTGCACCCTCCCTGAGAAACATTTGCTACCAGGTCTGGATAGGCACTGAACAGATGTGGGGCACTATTTCTCAACCTTCCACCATAGTAATGTTAGACATTGCTGGCCCTCTTTAACTCAGGTGGTGTCCTGAGGGTAAAGGGGACCTTGAGGCAGCCTTTCCCATCCCCCTTCCCTAACTCCCCTATGGCCCTATTCTCTGGGCTAGAAACTGAGCGTCCTTTCTCACAGATGGCTCCCAGTAACTGAGTTTTAAAAGCTCCACAGATGTGCCCAGTGGGAAGCTTTTCCTACTGCGCTTCTACTCCTGACAAGCTGGGGAAGTCATCAGTTGGAGCAGGGGACAAATGACAATGAGCGTGTATGTGGGAGGTTACCTTTTGTCAGGATACCCCTCCTCCCTGCTGCCCTGTGGACGGGTAACAAAAGAGTGAGGCCAGGCCCTTTAGGAAAACTATGCTTTTTTTTCTTCCTTCTATGCAGGCTTGCTTTTAAGCCTTTGGTTTTCCTCTTGGAATTAAATGAAACATATAGGTAAGAAGAGGCTCCCCTAGCCCCTGTTTGGCTTCCACCTCTCCTTCCACTCCCACTTGTCTAAAGTCTAGCTGCCGCAGGTAGGGGTCAAAACTGTTTTGTGCAAGGAAAAAGTGAAAGTAGCAGGGAGTTTTATTGACAGAGGGTATCTGGAGTCTGCCACCCTTTTGTTTGTAGTCAATGAGACAGTTTAGGAACTTGGGAGCCCAGGTAATCAGCCCTGATGACATAGGCCAAGATGTGGAGGCTCTGGAGGATTTCTGGTATTACCCGGCAAAATTCCCAGAGGGAAAGTTACCATTGAACAACACTCAAATATTCATTAGGTAAAAATAGAGCATCCTTTCATTTGAATGGAATAAGTTTCAGAAGCCCTGCTCCATGTCCAGTAAAACCGTATGGGTTTGGATGCTCACTATTCCCATGATAGCATTTGACAAGGACCACAGTGGGCTGGTCCCCACCAGTTTTCCTCCACAGGCAGCAGAAAGCGAGGGAAACCATGCCAGTGAACAGGGACTTGAAATCTAATTGCAGGGGAGACTTATTCTGAGGGGATTGCTTTGTCTTATAATTCTTTGTGAAAATTTGTATAAGAGATATTGGGTTGTTTTAAATCAGGGAATAAATTGAATTGAAATCTTCTAAAATCCCTGCATTCTAAGAATAACCATTGGCGGTATACCCTTCCAAAATTTCCTCCAGTCTATTAATTTGCCAGGGCTGCAATAATGAAGTATCACAAACTGGGAGGCTTAAACACAGAAATTTATTTTCTCACAGTCCTGGAAGCTAGAAGTTCAAGGTCAAGGTGTTGGCAGGTTTGGTTTCTTCTGAACCTTTCTTTGTATCTTGCATATTGCTGCTTTCTCTATGTGTTTTCACATGGTCTTTCCTTGGTGTGGGTGTATGTCTATGTCTGAATTTCCTCTTCTTATAAGAACACCAGCCATGTTGGATCAGGACCCACCCTAAAGACCTAATTTTAAATTAAGTATTTCTTCAAAGACCTTATTTCCAAATATGGTTACATTCTGTTTCAGGAACATAGGAATTTTAGGTCTAAACAATCCAGCCCATAACATTACTAATTTTTATGTAAAAATATATATTTTTCCCCAAATGGGGATCATAATGTAATTGTTATTTTGTAACCTGCTTTAAACTTTTTTAATATGTGCTATTTCTATGTCAGTCGACACAGAATAGGTTTTGATTCAAAATCAATGGATTGAGGAGGTGAATTAAGTCTGAGTTAATAACAATAGCTCACATTTACAGGGTGCTTATTATGTGCCAGACCCTGTTCTGACTACTTTGCATATATTCAATTATTTAATGCTCACAATTGTGTGAAATGGGCGTTATCTCCATTTTACAGAGGCTGAGGGGTGAAGAAAGAGCCAGTGCTAGCTCAGGTGAGGGACTAGGAGGCATTTCCTTTCCCACAGGGAGCACTGGGAGCGTGTTCATAGTTGTGGGGAAGGACGGGGAACGGGAAGGCGCAGAGACAGCTGCAGGGTCAGGGCCACACCCTGCAGCGTGGCCCAGCACACTAGGGGGCGTGGCATGTCTGGACTCCTACTCTAACCCTGGGTGCCTGTATTCCCAGCACCCAGCAGAGCGCCTCATGCATTTGTATAAATATATGTTGAAATAAATATACATTCATATAAGCACCCTGAAATCCTCTCTTAGAGAATTATTTTTGTATTTTTAAAGGTTTTTAAAATATTTTAAAACTTCCCAGGGGTGGGGGGACAGGTGTTCTCAGTTCAGCGAGTGGCATTTTGGGCCACAGTTGAATGTAATACACCTTTCTTGTTAAGTGGAAGAAAGAACTGAAGAAATGCAGAAAAGCTCCCTGTGCTTCTTCTGCAAATAAATAAATAAATAAATAAATAAATAAATTAAAAAAAAAACTTGGCTAATGGCAACAGCATTAATAAAATTTCACTTTACCATTTGTAAAGTATTTCAAGTGGTAGAGTTTCTGGGCCTAGAATGGAAATAATTGCTCACTGAGTGTGAATGTCCGTGTCTCATTGTCTTCTATCCCCATCCAACTTTATTCAAGACACCTCGTTTTCCCCAGATATTATCAGCCTGGATCACACTTCCGTCCAGCCAGCGTGGCACATGCCTCCCCCTCCAATACATGCCTGGCCGAAGCATAGACCTTCTCCATCTTTTCTATACCACCTCTCTGTCTTCTTTACACAGCCTCTCTCCACTAAAACCCTACAGAAACATCACTTCCGCTGTGAAACCCTCCCAGATTCACTCTCCCAGGTTCTCAGCCTTTTCTTTACTTCCTGAGTGAAGGTCCCTGAGTGAAGGACTTGGCCATTATTTCTCCTGTCCCTAGCATAGCATATAGATGGCCCACACCTGTATCACTGGCTCTGATGAATCCCTATCACTAGAAACATGATGCCCGCTGCTCCTGAAGTACAGATCCAGTGCTACGTTTACATGCTGGAAGGATGCTTCATCATGAGGACTGATGGATGTTGTCAGGGCTGGCCAGTCATTGTCCCTGTCCTTGCTTTCTAAGAGTTCTGAATCACTGCAGTGCCTTCCTGTTTACAAGCCATTATGTTGTTTTCTTTTGTGTCTGTCTCCCTCCTGCAAGGAATAAAGAGAAATCAAGATGCAGAGAAGGACCAATTGACTGCCCTTCTGTAGCCTCCCCCGCCCCCACCACCCGCTACCATTTCCCTATAGCTGCTCAGGCTGAATAAATTGATCTCAGTCATAACTGTGAAAAGACCACTTTAATCATGCCCCTAGCAATTGCCCATCTATTTGACCAAAGAGAAACTTCCCAGATGCTGTGTTTTGCGCTCTTTCTTTCTTTCTCTCTCTCTCTCTCTCTCTCTCTCTCTCTCTCTCACACACACACACACACACACACACACAAATTTGTGAAGAGAACAACAAAATGTACACAGTTCTTATTAGCATGGTTTTCTCCATGTCCCCTGAAGAGGATGAACTGTACAAGAAACACAAAGTACTGCATTTAGGGGAGTATAAACAGGCAATTCTGAAGAAATTATTTTAAACTAATAATTGCTAAAAAAAAAAAAAACACAACAACAAAAAAACAGAGCTTGAAAGAAAGTTCTTTTCTTTAAAAAAGGAAGAAACCCACGAGACAACTGATTGCCTTTTGTCCTTCAAGGAGGAAACAAGGCTCAAATATCCCTTTTATTGGCAGCCGCTGTGTGCAGAATGGCCACAGCTCACCAATCTCTCTCTGCTGCTCGGTCTTTCTCCCCAGCATCACACTGGTTCTTACAGGGACAGAACACCCTGGGCAGCCACAACCTGTAAGGCACTGTGATGCTGGACAAGGATTTTTCTATCCATGTGTTAACTGTGGTCTGAAGCAATTACGCGCTGTGAATGAGACCAGGTGGCTCCCCTAGCTTTTAGGAGGAAGATGATCTCTTGTTCTTCCAAAGTTAGGGTTGAAGGGGTGGGAGGGAGGAAGGGTGTGGTGTGTAGGGTGTGAGGTAGAGAGGGAGCAGTGAGCAATGGGCAACAGTTGCTACAGAGGAGGGCAGTGGGGTTTACTGAATCCCATTTCTGGAAACCACAGCCAGTGGGGGGATTCAAATAATTTAACAACCAGTTCTCTGCCCTAATGACCTAATGACTTGTCACCCCCTGGTTGTTTGGCACTTTTTCTCTTTGCATTATGTTTGTTTATTAAATTAAAATGTACTATTTCATCAAAGGTATAATGAGTATATGAAATAAATAAATAAATATTACAAGCATAGTTCTGTCAAGTTATTTTCACCTCTGGATGGAATGAACATTACTATGGGCGCTTAGAATATGCTGTTGCTCAGATGAACGTTAAAAAGAGTAAGGAATGCAAATTTCTGATTTCCACATTGGGCAGCTGCCCAGGCACCCACCTTAGAAAGAACCCTAATTACAACCTATTGTAAAATTACAACAACCCTGATTTTAACAACTGGTCTGCCTAACTCAACAAAAAATTAAGTATATGTTCTGTCGAACTGGTGCGAACCAGCTGAAACCCACCACTGACCACAGTCCAAGAGGTACATGAGGAAGGGAGCCAGCTTAGAGGGCTGTCCAACAGTGGCCAAGAACAGCCAGGGGCTTCGATTCAGTGGTAATGGAAAACTTTTCATCCCAGTCAGAAGATTTATAGTTCAGTCTGGGCACCCTGGGGAAGTCACTTCACCTTTTGGAGTCTTGGTTTGCTAAGCTATAAAATCTGAGATTCACCCCTGTAACACTAAAGCTTTATTCTAAAGATACAATGCATATTAAAGACACTTATTAATTAAACATACCCTTATCATATGACCCAGAAATCACACTATTTGGTATTTACCAGAGAGAATTGAGAATAAGCCCACACAAAAACCCACACGTGGATGTTTATAACATCTTTATTGATAATTGCCAAAACTTAGAAGCAACCAAGATGTCCTTCAGTAGGTGAATGGATGATGAAACTGTGATACATCCAGACAATGCAATATTATTTAGTGCTAAAAAGAAATGATGCTAACGTCACGAAAAGACATGGGGAAATCTTAAATGCATATTACTAAGTGAAAGAAGCAAATCTTAAAAGTCTATGTTTGGTATGATTCCAAGCATGTGACATTCTGGAAAAGGCAAAGCTATAGAGAAACATAAAGAGATCAATGGTTGCCAAGGGTTTGAAGAGAGGGAGGCATGAATACATGAAACACAGAGGAGTTTAAGGCAGCGAGATAATTTCGTATGATGCTGCAATGGTGGATACGTGTCATTAGACATTTGTCCAGACCCATAGAATAGACAACATCAAGAGTGAACCCTAATGTAAACTATGGACTTTGGTGAGTCTGGTGTGTCCTTGTAAGTTCATCAATTGAAACAAATGTACCACCCTGGGAAGAATGTTGATAATGGGGGAGTCTGTGGAGGTGGGGTATGTGGGAACACAGTACTTTCCACTCAATTTTGCTGTGAATCTTAAATTGTTCTTTTTAAAAAAAAGTCTAAACCAGTGGTAGTCAACCTGGTCCCTACTGCCCACTAGTAGGCATTCCAACTTTCATGGTAGGCAGTAGCGGAGCAACCAAAGTATAAATAAAAAGATAGATTTAACTATAGTAAGTTGTTTTATAAAGATTTATTCTGCCAAACTTAGCGAAAATCCAACATAAAGTACTTGGTAAGTAATTATTATTATATGCTTTAACTTGCTGTAACTCTGCTTTATAAATTTTATAAAGTAAAGTTACTTCCCTACTTTATAAATCACCATTACTGTGGAACCGGTGGGCGGTTAGAAAATTTTACTACTAACAGAGATACAAAAGTGGGCGGTAGGTATAAAAGGTTGACTACCCCTGTTATAAACCATAAAATCTAAAAATATGCCTGGTACCATTATTTTATTTATTATCACTCCTGTTGTTGACCTCAGTTGTAGGGTCAGGTGGGTACTGTTCAACTGAATCGTTAAAGCCAGTCAGATTGTCAAACTTATTTTCCCTATACACCGTATTAGAAACTTGATAATTAATAATAACACCTACAGGAATAATGACTATTACTCACAACATGCCCCAAATTGAACTAAAGATAGCAACGTTTGGAAGCTACTTTAAAGTGAGCTCCCAATCACAAATCTTGAATCTTACATTCAGATAGGACTATCATGGCTGGCGGAGAGGGAGTACAGCTTCCCTCCGGAGACCTCGCTGTCTAAGGGAGCCCATTTCGCCTGGGCTCAAATAAGGCCCCCCACCTGGCACACCTGCGTTACTGCCAAGGGATCACCCAACGGATAGGAAAGACAGGGTGGCAAGCTTGAAGCCATGCTGTAAAGGTGGAGAAGGGTGGGCAGTGGCCTGAGGCAGGTTTCTTCAAACCCCAGGCAGGGGAGATGCTTGCTGGAGCCCATGCTGGAGCAGGAGAGGGAAGGCGAGGATGGGGAGAATTCTGTGAAGACTGGAGCCAGGACTAGGGGGTGGGAGGGACACAGCCTGAGCCCCAGCTCTAAATGTACACGGTTTCTCACTGACCTCCCAAGCCCACCCTTCCCACAAGCACATCTCAATGTGAGCATCTGCTGAGTCTGCAAATAAACTTGGCTTTTCCCATGCCACAGACAGAGTTGCTGGCCACCACTTCCCATGTTCAAGGGAGCTTGAGGCTTTTTCTTGCTCGCAGCTGCCTCATGCCACACTCCCGTCACTTGCTCTGGCCTATGGTTGAGGCCTCTGTGCTGCAGCCACTGTTTGTTAAGGCCACATCTCAACCCAAGAGTGTGGCTTAGATGCTTCTCTTATAAGGGACAGAAGCACAGCTCAGACCCACTTATGCCATGAAGAAATGATGAAGGCAAGGAGCAGAAATATGGTTGAGGGCCTCAGGAACCCCTGGACGGAGAAACCCAGAAGACAAGGGACCCGTTCCACCTGCTGTTCCCACTTCCCACTTCTGCCGCATGCTTATGTCTTGCTGCAGACTGGCTTAGCTTCATGTCAAAACAAACATGATTTCAATAAAACTGATGAAAAAAGCATGATTTCAATATTAAAAATTTCCAAGTTTTACAATCTATAGTTTCAGCTTGCAAAAACTTTCTTTGTCCTAAGTCCAAGGATCCCCATGAAAACTCTTGATGGATGGCTGGGGTTCAGTGCCCACCCTAGGCCAATCAATGATGGCCCCAGGGCACAGTCATGCCATCTATTTCCTGGGGCCGAGATTTAGTATCCTGTTGGTTATTCTGAGTTTTTCTATCTTTTCCACTTGCCCACTAAAAAGAATATTGCCATTATCCATTCAATTAAATTGGAAAGTGCAGAGATAATATATATTAAGGTGCTACATACATGTCCAGTGACATTATTTTTATTTCCTAGGGGACCTCCCAGGTTGCAGCCTAAGGAGAATTTCTTCTTTGCCAACCAGTTCTGATCTCTTTTATGAAGGAGAATAGGGTTCAGAGACTGCATGAGAGAGGCTGCATCAGTTGAAAGGAGGCAGGGGCCTAAAGGGTGTAGGAGAGAGCTGGGGCAATGAGTTGCTTGGGAGAAGCTCTGGAAGAGCTGGGACCGTGCAGGAACCAGGGAAGACAGGAAGTGAGGTTTGGGAAGGACTGGGGTGGGACATGGACTGAAATCTCAGCAACATTCTTCAGGAAATGTGACTAAATATTGGACTATCTTTATATTTAATGTTGGCTCCTGGGTAACATGCAATTTTAGGAAAAGAATAGACCATGCGGGGTTTTATTACTGTCAGATGCAAACATGTACAGCATTTTGGGAACAATCACATGCTGATGGTGGTGGGGATGACCATACAAGACATTTATTGGACATTTATCACGCACCAGGCTCTGTGCCAACTATGTCATGTGCAGTTGAAGTCCCAAACAATACTCCAAGGAATGTACACTTGTTATCCTTTAAAAAACAACAACAAACAGATGAGGCAATTGAGGCCTAGAGAGGTTAAATGGCAAGTCCAAAGACACCCCTGGAAGTGGCAAAGCTGTGTTGGAATTTGGGTAGTATTATCTCAGCTGTGAAATGGATGGGTGTGTGAAGTCCTGACGGGTCATGCGTGATGTGGCTGCATGGTAAGAGACTAGACCAGTGGTTTTCAACCTTTTGACACTTGGGGACAAGTGAAAATAGAATTTTTTCAGGGACCTCTAAGACAGAAATCACCCTGTGCATAAATGAATTTGACTGAGATCATTGGGTGTATAATGAAGATTATAGACAACATCAGCGTAGTTAGCTCTTCTGCAGACCAGCACAGAATTTCTGGCAAACAGGTTCATAGAATGGTGGTTAGAAAACACTATATTAGGCCATTCCTAGAAAATGGGTGCTGGGTTCACAACCTTGCTAAGCCAGGTAACATAACTTTAACCCCAGCAGGGTTATAGCTCCTGCTGGGCTTCTCTCAACGCAAGGTTGCTCCTTGCCATTTGGGTCAGGTTAAGATGTCTTCATGTTGTTTCAAAGTCCTTTGACAGTCCCCATTGACCTCTGTCCTTGAAACCCAAGCCCTGAGCTGACCTCATCAATCAACACTGGCTAACGTGGCCCAGTGGCTCCTGGATCTAACCACCTACTTATTTTACCAACATGCCTTTCTCAAAGCAATAACCAGCCAGCAACACCACCTTTCAACTGTCTTATATCCTTGTTAATTTAAAACAATGTGACATCAGAGGATCGGGCAGCATCAGAATCAGGCTCCAGGGAGAGTAGGAGAGTGACCTTGGAGAAGCTTTGTATTGACATTGGAATTACCCTTTTTAGGCGAGCATCAGAGGCCTTGCCTGAGCAGACACTGTGGTCAGAACCTAAAGGTAGAAGAGGTTAATCATGGTCACCACTCTGCAAAGAGGGTTAGGATTGTGAGAATGTATTTGACATGGCCTAGGAAACCTGGAAAAAATTTAACCAACAATGGGTCCTAAGGGGCTTAAGTTCCTGCCATTTCAGGTTGAGGTAAAGGCAACAAAATGTTTTACTACAAGGCTGATATGGCCCCAGAGTCATAGGTCTCACTGACTATGAGGTTAATCAATTGACCTCATAGAAACAGAGGGGAGGTCTCATTGCTAACTTGTTTGTTTTAGGATGCTGCATTCCACCAATGTTACCAAGTCTTCATGCAGATCACATTTCTGGTCCACATTCATTGTTTGGAGCATCTCCAAGCCCTGAGTGACCACACACAGGGCAACTCACTGAATACGTGTTACCTGGAGACTTATGCTGTACAGCTACAGTCAGAGGAAGAATTTGAAACACACTGAAATCTCATTCCTAGCAAAACTGGCAGACTTCCTGGGGTACTTACTAGCTAGCCCAAGCTCTTCTCTGAGAACTTCCCAGTGTATTAGTAAAGGCCTGTGTTCTATCCCCAATTACCAGTGGCTGTAGTGAGGACCGGCTTTCCTTGGAGCAGCAAGATGAGGCTGGAGGGAGGACCCCAGGCGGCCATTGATTTCCTTGTTATTATGGGTCAAGGCAGTTGGTAACTATGAGAGCCAAAGACCCATTACTGATAGTGCAGTCAAAATGGAAACTCAAAATGGCTCAAGCCCCAAACAGGAGCAGAACCTGTGAATTAAGAGATTGAGTCATCCTTCCTATGCCTAGGAAAAATATATTGATTTATAGATTGTCACCTCAGTACCTGGGAGGTAGTTCAGAGAAACAGTAAAAAGGAGAAACTTGCAGAAGTTAAATTTGGTTTGTATTCTGTTAGGTCATTTATAGTAGTAATAATAATGCTTACATAATGTTACAATAAACCATTTTACATATATGAATTCATTTAATCTGACCATGATTTGACCACCACACTGCACATTTTTTTAAGTCTCTCCTTGATTTCTGCCTTTGCTGGGTGACCTGGGTTTGTGTGATGTAAGGAATAACTTAGTCATTAGTCTGTAGTGAATGTCTATCGTGACACTAGATAAAAATATTAATATTGATTAAATGAAAATCCATCTGTAAAGGATGACTCTTTACATTAAAAAAAGTATACTAAGTATCAATTATGTGTTAGGATATCATAAACATTGTTTCATTTAATTCTCACAGTCCTATAAAACTGGTAGCTTATGTAAAATGAAGTTAAGAGAGCCCAAGAAACTCACTCAAGTTCTTCCAGTTGAAAAGGTTGAGCCTAAACACTAGTGCTAACAAGTCACATCCAATATGTTCTATCTCCTGCACCTCATAGCTTTAGCTCTCTGTTAATATGTTCTCATTTATTACTACTTTATTATGTATTTTAATAAATAATGACTTTAACATAACCACAATACAATCATCAGACCCAACAAAATTAACAATAATTCACAATAAAGCCCATATTTTGTTTTCCCTGGTTGTCTCAAATACATCTTTTAAAACTGGCTTGTTCAAATCAATATCCAAACAAGAGCCATACAGTACATTTAACATATGTGTTTTTCCTCCCTTTGATTTATAAAAAAGGAAAGTAAAAAGATATTTAAAACCCACAGAAAAGTTGAAAGAATAGTATGATTAACATCTGTGTATCATTCAACAAGAGTCACTAAATTTGGTTTATGGTCTTAAATCTCATTTTATCTATAATTGTTACACTTCTCTTTTAAAAAGAGTCATTTATTTTTGGATTAAACTGGATCATTTGATCTGCAGCATTTCCCACATAATTAATATTTCTGATTAAATTACTTATGATTTCATTTATCGTGTTCCTCTATGTCCTGAGAACTGTGAGTTAGAGCTTGAGTTTGACTACGTTTAAGTTCTTTGTTGTTTGAGGAAGGGGTAGCGCATATTTCATAAGTCATGCTGTGTACTTCCAGCTGTAGCCATCAGGATACCCATAATGCCTGCTTCATTTAGCCTTGATGCTTAGGTTCAGATGGTGCCAACCTGCTCTGTACCTTATAGTATTCAAATGGTGCAAACCTGATCTGTTCCCTGTAGAATTTCCCATCAACCTTTAACTTTATGGCTTTAGCAGCCTCTGGTGACTGTTGCCTCAAAACATTGTTTTGTTAAGGTTTGCAAACTGGAGAGTTCCTAATTTTATCATCCCTACTGGGCTTACTTCATAATGAACTTCCCCATAGCAATTATTTAGTTGCCACACGTACAATTTGTCTAGGAAAAAGGCAGTATAATTACTTGATTCTTTTAGTCTATTTGTTAATTTTCAGAATAATGAGTTGGTGTTCTGGCAACTTCCAAAGGTGACTAAGGAGATTTTACTTACTCTGGTAGTGGGGGTATCATTATGAACCCAGAGACTTTTGCATATTTGATTGATTTCAATCCATTGCAGTATGTTTTTTTCTTTTGATGACCAAACAATCTCATCCCTGGGAGGTGAGAGCCCCTTCAAGTTGGTTACTATGTCATTCTGATGTGATCACAGTAACCTTTGATAGCTTCTTTGCTTTCAGGCATGACAAGATGTTCTAGCTCAAGGAGCTCTTGTTCTTTTTAGCAGGAAATGGCCTCTACAGACTGCAATCTGGAAACGAGGGTGTTCGTTGTCATTGAGTTATCATTGCTTCTAAGTATTTTCAGCAGACATCACTAAGAAATATCAGATTTTTAGAAAAAGAAAAAGAAATCCAAGTTTATAGTGATATTTTTCGATCTAAAATATGGGATTTAAAAAAAATTTCTTGATTTTATTTATTTATATGTCTGTTTTATCTTCTTATATTGAAAATCTTGGTTCCTTCCAGATGAGATTAGGACAAACATACTTGCTTTATTCTATCTTCTGTTTTCAAAATAATAATATGAACCACCTACGACAAGACCACTGAAAGATAGATGTTTCTTGATATCTTTGTGGTTCTTTCAGTCCTTGGGAAAGATCTCACTAGGGGTGCAGAATGAAAATACTGTGGTTTATGTTATTTGCAATAAGTCTTCTACAAGTGGTTATGCCACCAACTAGATATATAAGAAGGTTATTTTCTTTTCAGCTTGTTGTCCATTTTTAGGGGATTCTTTTGATTTAGTTATTATTTTTAAATTGTATAAAACATTTACTGGTTCCAAAATTAAACTATAAATCAAGGGGTATTCAGGAAAGTCGAGCTCCTATTCAACTCAGCTTTCCACTGTATTCTCTCTTCCCCATGGAAGTATTTTTTTTAGAGCGTGTGTGTGTTGAGTATGTATACCTATACATTTATAAATACACACACACACACAGACACACATGCGCGTGCACACACACACACATACACACAATGTGTATATCCTGGAGATCACCCTGTAGCAGTTTATAAAGATCTTTCTCATTGTTATTGGCATCTGCAAAGCATTCAATTGTGAGTATGTTTCATAGTTTATTCAACTAATTCCTTGTTTAAGGACACTAGGGTTGCTTCCAGTCTTTGGCTCTTACACGTTGTGTTGAGTGAATAGTTCTATGCACACATATGTCATCTAGTATTTTTTCCAGTGTGTCTTTGAGGTAGAATTTTTGAATTGGGGTGACTGTCACAGGGTAAATGAATCTGTAGTTGTGGTAGATATGGCCACATTCCTGTTTCTGGTAGTACCATTTTAAACTGCTCCGAGCTAGTGTGTCTGAATGCCTGTTGTGTGCTCCTCACTGCACTGGGCTATCTGTGAATATAAACCTCAGGGACATTGTGCTACACTTGATCTTTGGGGAACTTGATTGCTTTGCTAATATACGAGGTTTTCAGCCAGCTTGGGCTTCCTGCTTTCCTTGTTCTCTTGGAAATTGTAGTTGGGTTTGGTGCTATAAACACATATCAGGGGCTGTGGGTATGAGCAGAAATATTCCCTTCAGAGTGGCTGAGAGAGCTTGTGAAGTTGTGTGAGCTGCTATGAGATCTTGTTCTGTGGCCAGAGACAATATTTATATTGTGTTGAGGCTGGTGGGCTGATGGTTCTAAGTATAAAATCCATCTCAGATGTGGGACTTATTCATAGCAACCGAGAATGAAAGAAAAACCCCAGCAAGTTAGCATTTCTATGTGCCAATTCTGATAAATCTTATATAGAGAGATTTGTATTGGGAAGAGATTAAGGGTGGAATGGCCTTACAGCCTAACTCCATGGTCAGCAGTCTCTTCCCACATTTGCTTTCCAATTACCCTTCTATTGTTAAAAGGTGCCCCAACTAGGGGCTCCCATCCTCCATTTTTTATACCACTTTTCCATACATGAAGTCATGAGAGCAGGGATCTCCCCCTATAACTTATGTTTATCCTCATAACAATAATTCTGAGGCAAGTCTTGTTACCTGCAATTTAGATGAAAAACACAAACTTCAGAGAGGGTAAGTGACAGGCCTATTTCAAACATTACTTAAGTAGTGAAGTCAACCTGTGCTCTTAACCATGGCACTGAGACCCAAACCCGTGGGGCACAGAGCACAAGAAGGCTGTCTCCAAGAGCCCAGTAGTCCACACATCCCTCAATTGCCCTCTATGTCTTATTCTGAGGAAGGGGCCCTAGAAAGGGTGTGGGACTGGGTAATCAGCTTGCACTGTGGGTTTGTTTTTCTCATTAAGGTCACAGAGGTCCCCACTCATCTTGCCCTGCTTGGCCATAGATAGTGATGTCCAGACACCCATAGTCTCAGGTCTCCTCTATGGACAAACCCAGGGAAACAGGCCAAGCCAGCCAGCACTCCCAGTGAGCAGAGGCTGGAATGCAGCTCCAGGCTCATGACAGTCATTTGGCACTGGTCTGATTGCAATGCTGCACCCTCTCTCCTTTACTTCCTCTCCCTCTCCCTCAGCTCTTGGTTCTGACTGGGTTCTCACATCATTCCCAGCTAGAAATAACTAGCCCCACACCACTCTCTAGGCAACTCCCCAAGGCATCTGATTTGAACCCTGTACTAATTGAGACAGCTGGTTCTAGGACTTGAATACACCACCCACCTATAAACACAGAAGCTGACCACAGAGCCAGGTGGTTGCCTCTATATATCGGGCCCATTTTTAAAGAATGTTCGTTATTACTATTATTGGCAGCAGTATCCAGATTCTTGGGTTTTGTATATCATGTTCAAAATGATAATCAGGAACTCCCAATTTGGCCATAGGATTCCAAAAACCTGTGAGAATGGTGGGGAGGGGGGTGGATGAGAGGTAACATCTGGAAAAACCACCTCCTCATCGCTTTAGATGATCATTATGTCCTAAGTCACTTGCCAGGAAATTCCTTTTACCTTGATGAGTATGGGTGGTTCTTCTGGGCTAAAGCTCACATCTGGCTCACCTTCTCTTAATTTATGGTGCCTTCCAAGGTTTTGGAGTCTAACAGGGTCTGTCATTACTATTTGCTGTTCTTAGTGGTATGACTTCACCAGAAGTCAGTGTGCCATGAGAAGACCCTGATTTCATAGATCAACCCTCTGGAGAGATATCTCAACAGTTTTCTCCATCAGTGAGAGAGCAGGGCCATAAAAGATTTATTAGGAATGATTCTAGCTGTGGTGCTGGGCCCAGGCTGTGACTGAAAAACACTGCAGAAGAAGAACCTGGAAGCTAGAAACTTTCACTGGGTGTAGCATTAAGGTCTTTGGGAAATTGACAGGGAAGAAAACACTAAATAATCTGTCACCCAAGCCTGTCCACCATCCTGAATCCTGGTTAATGATGAAATTATCCATACAATCACCCACACCAAAATCCAAAGAGTCATTCTACATTATTTTCGTATTCTCTTTTTCTCCATTCATCTAAACCACTAAGTGCTCCTAGTTTTACCACATTAACATTTTCCCATCTCCTTGCTGTGGTCTTAGTTCAAGTCTATAGTTACTCAGCTGCTTCAAACATGTAACTGGACTCTGTCTTTAGTCACACCCTCCCAGGCAGCTGCCAAACCCGACAATTCCACTCCCATGCTTAAAGCTGTTTCACATCCCTCCGTGGCCCAGCATACCCAAACTCCTTAGCATGGAAAAATACTGCTCCCAAATCCCCAGCCTGTGGCTCTGTCCTCTCAACACACATTCTCTAAGAAGAGAAGCAGAGAGACTCCAGAATCATAGAAGGCTTTCACTACCTCACCATGGAGGTGGCATATGTCATTTCCACTTATATTTCATTGGCCACATCCCCACAGAGGAAGTGGAAAGTGTAGTCTCTCACAAGGTCAGGAAGGAAACGAGCACCAGATATTGTTGAACACTAGTAATGACTGCCTTGTGCCCCTTATGCTCCAGGTTTTCTACAACCCTGTGGCCTCCTTAGCAGGCTTTACCACATGATGCCTCTATGCTTTTGCACATATGGTTTCCATTCTCTGGAATGTCTTTATCTTCCCTCTTTTTCAGTCTCCCCTAACCGTTCTTTCTCTGCCAGCTCATGTCCTGGGATACTCTCCTACCTGGTTTTTCAGAACCCAGATTTACTGATTCCTCTATGAACTTTCTCTGACAGGCCTCAGGCCCCACAATGAATGGTGTATACCCTCCTCGGAGCCATAACACCTTTGAGATATAAACAATTTATAAAGATTACCTTCCTGTGTTGACTTGGTTTGTTGATGTATCTGTTCTTGCTTCCTTATGTCCCAAGATTTTTACACAGACCCTGGCAGTAGCAATTGCCCAATAAGCATGTATAAAATTACATCAAGTGAATGAATGTGGCTCTTTACTGAGGAGGGCTCAGATCTTTCTCTTGGGTCCCACTCCCAGGTCCAAAGAGGTTGAACACAGTGGCCCACTTCAGAGCAGGTGTCCTCATCTCTCCCGAACCTCTGCCTATCTGTCAGCTGGGTCTGTTGTCTCCTTGGACCTTTCAGGCTCTGCCAGAAGCAGACAGGAGCTTAATTCTTTGGGTTCTTGTGAATGTTCCTCACATTCATTCTTGAGATCAGGCCCAGGGTTAACAGAGAAGGGCAAAAACAATAAAGGGAGCAGCATTTTTGGAAAAAGGAGGGAAAAACGCAAAGTGGCCAAGGAGGCGAAGGCATTTCTGCCCTTTTCCTCATGGGCAAAATCACTATATTGACATCAACCTCTGCTCAACAAGACTCCCATTGACCACTTATCTCCAGGACCCTGAGGGAAAAAGGTCTTACATTGATTTTCCTTTTCTTCAATTGCCCCTTAACTTCTCCCTCTAAGATGGGTGGCTTCAATAGGCCTTTATATGTTCTAGTAGGACCCAGCTGATTGGACCCCAACCACTCTCATTCTGGAAGCCTGGTCTCAAACCAGTTGCCTTCCTCTTTCTTGTCCTTGAAAACTAATTTTCCACTTAATATTCCAATCTTCTCTGGAGGTCCAATTTGTGGGAAGGGCCAGGCTAACTTGGTGTTCTTGGTAAACTGTAATATTTATAATTGGTATTGCTTTCCTCCTATGATCTTTCCAATAATCTGTGAATCTAAGATATTTTCCCTCTCATTTTTATTCTTTATTGTCAAAATTCATTTTGCTGTTCTCATTCTACATACTCAAAAGCTCAGAGTGAGTTAGTGTGGCAGCTGTGCTTTCCCTTGGCTAGCTGTGCCTTCTAGATTAGTATCCACAGTAGATTTCATTAGCACAATGTTTACCCCTGCTTCTTACTCATTAATAAAGATATCACAGCAGAGCAGGCTCCCATGACAGCCCTCCTGAGCCATATCCAGGTGTATGAGTGTGCGAAGGAGGCTATTTGATTATTTGTGTGATAATTGACATAATAATGTGTTCATCATCATTTCCCCCAGAGACTCAGGGGACTCCTCAGAAGCAATTGTCATACAATTATTAGTTACTTTCAAAATTATATTTTTAAATCAATAAAGCATTTCTGAGATGTTTAGAAAATATGCTCTTCACTATTGTACCCTGTCCACATCTTCTCATTTATTCAGAGCCTCTAAAGTGGAAGAATGTGAAACAAAGCTAAAGATCATGGAGCTGGGGGAAGGGAAAATGAGCAAGACTTCTGCAAGGTCATGGTGGCTCCATGCCATGGGTGGGAACACATCTTTTTGCCATATCTTGAAAGGTAACAGTTTGGGCATTATTTATTACCTACCAATTCTCTCCTCTAAACCAACTGGAGCTCATGTTTGAAGAAAGAAAGTTCATAAACCAATTCGGAGATCTCTCTCTGTAACACTTACTGTGAACTCTTCAGTTTCTAGTTCCAGAGGTCCAAGGGTATTTGGACAATGCAAAGAACTCTTTTATGTAAAATATGATAGTGCAGTGGCTGAACACAATTGTTATATATTACCAGTGTGTCTGCTGATAAGAATATAAACTGCCTGTCAAAGGTGATGTAAGACATCTGTGAGAAGGATGAAAGTAACCCAGAATAAACTTGGGAGTGGAACACGAAGATAATAGTAACGATAATTTAGAACAGGGTAACATGGTGGCACTTAATTAAGGCTGCATCACAGGCTTTACAAACACCCAGAATATGGATTCAGTTGATCAGGGGCTGAGGTCCAGGCATGTATATTTGGAAAAAGTTCTCCCTGGGTTCCTCTTCTGTACAAATGCTCTTTTTGAGAAGCACTGACAGCACAATGTGGTTTTTAAAGTACGCTTCCATTCCAGACAACTGCTTGATGGGATTATCTCTGTATTGTCAAACTCAGGGTCACTTTTGCTAATGTATTACTTGCTGTCTTGGCCACTCACTCTTCCTGGTCAGACACTCCCTTCTTTTCCTGCCTTCTGCTTTTCTTCTGATCATACATGACTGCTGTTTCTCATCTCTTTTGCTGGATCCTCTTCTTCAACATCATCTACATGGTGACAGCTCCAGGACTCTGTCCCTGCATATCTTCTCTCTCCTTAGGTGACTTCATCCAGTCACATGGCTCAAATACCTCTTCTGTACTGACTAATTTCCTCATTTCTATCTGCAGCTTTGACCTGCCTCCTTAACTTTAGACTCCTATATCTAACTGCCTAGATAACATCTCTCCTTGGAGATTTGAGACATTGCAAATCTACCATGTCTAAAATAACTTGTCTGAAATTCTTGATTCCTCTAAACCTCTTTCTTCCGTAGGCTTTCCCACTTCACTCAACCACCTCTTCAATCCAAAAAACTGACCTATCCTCATAATCAATCCATCAGCAAGATTCCTGACATTACCTGCAACATGTGTCCATTTCTTCCCATCTGTCTCCTATTCCCCTAGGCCAGGGTGGCCAACAGTTTTTGCCCCTGGGGCCAGATTAGAAAAAGAACTTATTTCATGGGCCAGACGAAATATTAAAATAAAAAAATGTTAAATACAAAAACGATTCATTTAAGTAAACAAAATTTTATTATGTAACTTGCTTATGAATAAATGTAAGTGAGTGAAAATAATTTTAATATACAATATTATTTTAATAAAAATAAATTTTAATAAAAATATAATTACATACCGTATAAATATCCAAACTGTATTGCAATCGAAACAATATTTAATTAATAGAATGAGCTTGAAGGGGTTGTATCGCAAATAAAACAATTATTTCATTTTACAAACAACCTGGACACGTTTTCAGTTATCAACTGCAGCTATTGTCTATGCTACAATGCCACTTGATTCAACACACTTGACCACAAAAAAAACGAATTGTTTGACCTTGGGTGCGCACTGGCAAACTCCGCCTAAAAGAATGTGGGTTTCACATCGCCACTAAACGTCAAACAGTTCATATTGAATACAGACGAGTACAAAAGTTGTAAATCTTTATAATGGAATTTTTTAAAAAAATAAAGAAGTGTCGCGAATCCATTTGCCCAATTATTGGAAGTTAACCCTAGATTAACCACAGGGGGAATTATTTTCCCCATATCACTATCTTCTTAAATATCTCGATTTCCAAAAATCAAAGACGCTTCCACTTCTGAGTAGCTGAGATTTTAAACTAGTGGAGAAGCCTGACCAGGTGGTGGTGCAGTGGATTAAGCTTTGGACTGGGATGCAGAGGACCCAGGTTCAAGACCCCAGGTCAGCTTGAGTGCAGACTCATCTGGCTTGAGCAAAAAGCTCACCAGCTTGGACCCAAGGTCGCAGGCTCGAGCAAGGGGTTACTCAGTCTGCTGAAGGCCCACGGTCAAGGCACATGTGAGAAAGCAATCAATAAACAACTAAGGTGTTACAATGGAAAATTGATGGTTGATGTTTCTCATCTCTCTCCATTCTTGTCTGTCTATCCCTATCTCTCTCTTTCTCTCTCTGACTCTCTCTCTCTCTCTGTCCCTGTAAAAAAATAAATAAATAAAGTAGCGGAGAATATTACAAATTTAATCTCAGGCCACATAAACTCATTATGAGGGCGGATCCGGCCCACAGGCCATATGTTGGCCATGCCTGCCCTACACCAATCCGCCATCATCTTTGGCTTTGACTAGAGTAATACTCTTCTAATAATTTTCTTATTTTAAATTCATTTTCCTTAGAGTGACTAAAGAAATCTTTTTCTAGGAAATCTTTTTAAAACAGAAATCAAATCATGACCTCTTATTCCTTCTCAAAACATTGTCAAGGCTTCCAATCTATCTTTGAATACAATCCCAAATCACCACCGAGGTTTACAAAGGGTTATAGGATCTGGTCCCCACCTCCCTCTTCCTTCACCCAGCATGCTTCAGCCATGTTGCGTTTTCTTGATTCCTCGAACACTTTAAGTCTGTTCCTGTGGCAGGGCCCTTGCAGTACATATGTCTCCTGCTGATGGACCTTCCCACTTATCTTTGCATGGCTGGTTCTTTCTTGTCATCACATCTCAGTTTAAATGTCACTTCTTCATATATACCTGCCCTGACCCCACTCCCATGCTAAAGCAATTGTTGGGTCTCCCTTTTTCATCTTCCCTCTGTTTATTTACTTGCATGCTGGTTACTTCTTTATTGCTTTTGCTGCTTGTTTATACTCATAAGAATGAGAGGAGACCTTGTCTCATACTTATTTGAAATATCCCTAACCCTTGATAACTATTGAATGATTCAATCATTTTACTTAACTGAATCAAGTTGGCTATAAGGAAAGCTCGATCATACATTTTATAGATGAGAAAAACGTCCTCCAGTTGGGCCAGATGGCTTTCCGAACTTCCTGTAGCTAGATCAGTGGAGGGCAAGTCTTCTGGGTCTTAACCCTGCCCCCTTTACATTGATGTTGAGGCTGCCTCCACATGAAGAATTTCACCTTAGAAAATGTCTTCATCTTCCTTTAAAAAATTAAATGTCCAATGTAAAATAAGAATGGTGAGTAGACCGGGTGCCAATGCAGGAAAAGGCCACATTTACCTGAGTCTTAAGGTTTGGTCAATTTCTGCTGACCTCCAGGAAGGGAATACAGTGGAGCACACAACAATCATACAGGCTGTGTGTGTGTGTGAATGAATATGTGCACTCACCACGTTTCATCTGCAGCTCCTTAGTGCTTGTACTGAGCCAAGGCCCCTAGGATGAGTCATAGTCAGCAGCATGCATTCCTTGAATTAAAACCACCAGCACCTCCTTCATCACTGATCACCTAGGAAACAAGCCTGAGGGGAAAGTTTGTATGCACCTCAGGATACAGTTTGCAGGCACCCCTATGATTAGAAATGGGATTTTCAATTAGTTTCCGCATTGGAAAGGAAGTCTTTAGTTTCTGTCTTTGGTAGGGAACTACCTGACCATTCTTTTTCCATCAGCAGGAGACATATGTACTGCAAAGGCTCTGCCAAGGGAACAGACTTAAAGTGTTCAAGGAATCAAGAAAACGCAACATGGCTGAAGCATGCTGGGTGAAGGAAGAGGGAGGTGGGGACCAGATCCTATAACCCTTTGTAAACCTCGGTGGTGATTTGGGATTGTATTCAAAGATAGATTGGAAGTACATGACTTATCAGTGGCAGCATTACTCAGGCCTCAGTGTTTCAGAAAATGTGTAGGAAACTGTTACTATAGCAACAAGGAGATGGCAGCTCAGGCCTGCTGCTCCAACTGGATCACAGAATGCAGCAGGCGAACCCTTCCTCCTCAGACTCCTTGAACAGGAATATGATCATGTTCTCACACGTACCTTGACCTTCACTTAGCCTTCAGCTCTGCCATTTCAGAAAAACACAGCCATGGTCTTCAGGGCTGCATTTCCAAACTCTCCCAAAGGCATCCAAGGAATGGAAGATGCTTGAAACCTGCTCACCTCCTGCTGGCTTTTTGTAAGGCGCCAGTTTATTCTGGGCTCTCTGGTCAATTCTGTTTTGTTTGCCAGCTACTTGCAAGTCTTAGCACCTGGACTTGAAACTCTAGCTGCCACCTTGCATTTCCCTGGGTTTCCATGCTTGAGCTACAGAGATTGTTGTGGACAGCGAGGATTAGTGAGCCTCTGTCGCTCTGGGGACTCTACCCTAAGTGGAAAGAATTGTCTGAGGAGCAGAGGAGTCAGCTGGAGCTTTTACCAGCTGTAGACAGTGAGCAAGTCCCTTAGTCTCTGTGTTTTAGCTTCCATATTTCTAAAACAGATCATATATCTTAATAGGATTATTGTAAGGATTTAGTGTAAAAAGTAGAGACAGCACTTAGCATAGTGCCCAGCTGGCGGTGGCCCTACATAGTGCTGGTTCTCTGCTCCTCGGGTCCCCACTTCTCAGACCACATCTCCTCTGGGAAACAGACTTTCTGGACAGAGGCAAAGTCTATGGGGAGGAGAGAGCTTCTGTGAAGGCCTGGGAGGGAGAGAAGCAGTGGACCCTGAAAGATGTCCTTTGGGGTGGGATCATGGGACATGTGTTAGGTGGAATCCAGCCAGGAAAAAATATATATGAACACATTTTGGGATATTTGATAGAAATATTCCAAATGGTTTTTAAAAGGTTGTTGAATACCACTTTCTTGGTTAATTTACATTTTCTTTTCTAAAAAAAAAAAAAAATAGAGGGGGAGAAGGGATATAGAACAAGAGAAACATAGATTTGTTTTTCCATTCACTTATGCCCTCATTGGTTGATTCCTGTACATGCCCTGACTTTTGCATGTCAAGAGGACTCTCTAACCAACTGAGCTACCCAGACAGGTTGACATTTTCTTTAGTCTTGTGTTGCTTATGAGTTTCACAAGAGCCGTGAAAACAAAGTTTAAACCCGGAGGGACGAGAAGATGCGGAGTAGAGCAGACTGAAGAGGACCAAGGCAGCGCTGGGCTTCCCTCGCAGGCCCTCCTGGCAGAGTGGCTGGCACCTTCTTTTCCTGAAGAGTAAAAAGACTGGGGTGGGGGTGAGTGTGAGATATTTTATATTTTACCTCTTCCTCCTGCAACCTGTTCATCTTTGAGCACAGAACTGAGAAAGCTATGTTTACTTAATCAATGACGCCTTGCCTCCTCTAGGGAAGACAAAAATATTTTTCCTCTACCCCCTGGATTCTCCGGCTGGGGCCCTGGAAATTAAACTGACAAAAGACATATTAAAAAGAAGAAGAAATAGTTTTGATTATATGCAGAGGCAGTTAGAAATTGGTGGCTTATATACCATCCCCAAAAGGCAACAAAAAAGTAGAGTAGAGGTTAGACAAATGAAAAAGGATTTGGGGCTTTTTTGGTAACCAAAGGTATACCTATTCCAGAGGCTTCAATCCCAGGACCACCAGGGATGCTGTGCTCATTCCAGGGTGCCAAGGTGATTTAGGGAGAAACAGTGTCCTTACCCTGACTGGTTTGCCCCCGAGAAAGCAAGTATTTGGCTTTATAGAGCTGATTATTGAAATTGTTATTGCTCACACAGTGAATTTTACCAGTCAAACCTGGTCTAAAAAGACTTTCAGCCTAAAAACTATAAAACGAGCAATATTTGGCCCTACTCTTTATTTTCTAACCCCGATATATATGCACATCTGAAAAAAAGAAATGAATTGGTTAAGCACATGTATTCTGAAACCAGCCTGGATTCATGTCCTAACTCCACCCCTTACTGAAATGTATGACTTCGAATGAGTTTTATGAAGCTTTTCTGTGCTTGTGTCTGAATTTGTAAGATGAAGATATTCAAGCATATCTACCTCATTTCCTTTTTTGGAGATGATGAAATTACATGATGTGTGTAACTTATCTGAGTACCAGGCTCAGTTATTGTGGATGTGGTATTACTGTCATTATTGTCATCAGATACACGTTGTGCCTGGTATGATGGAAAGAGCAGAAGGTCTGGTCTACAGCAGTCTTGGGTTCAAATTCTAGTTTGGCTACTTATTAATGGCATAGCCTTAGACAAATTACTTAACCTCAGTTAGCCTCAATTTCCTCATTTGGAAAGAGGGGATTAAAGACCTCCCAGGGATGCAGTCAACCATCAGGGAGGTCACACAAAGAAAACCTCCAGCTGTGCTTGGCATCTGGAAGATGGTCCATAGTCAGCTACTAAAGTCCTTCCATGTCCTCAAGACCAGCTGAAATACTACTTCTCAGAGTCTTCCAGACCCCATAGAAACAATGATTCTCTCCCTTACATTTTCATACTTACTTTTATAGTCAAGTCCTATACTTGTTTTCTAAGGCTGTCACAACAAAGTACCACAGACTAAATTACTTGAACAATGGAAATATATTGTCTTGCTCCTCTGGAGGATGGAAGATCAAGATCAAGGTGTCAGCAGGGTTAGTTTCTCTTAAGGCCAATCTCCTTGCCTTGCACACCCCTCTTCTTCCCCTGTGTATTCACTGTATCCTCACATGGCCTTTCCAGTTCTATTAGGTTAGGAACTCATTTAGGTCATAGGACCTCATTTAACACTTATTGCTTCTTTAAAGACCTGTTCCCAGATACAGTCACACTGAGAGGTAGGGCTTTAACCTATGAAAGTTTAGGGGACTCAGTCAGCCCTGACCAATTCCCTGTCATAGTACTTGGCAAAGTCCACAGCAAGGATGGGGAAACTGACTTTGACTGAACATGTGAGTGTCAATATCAACTACCTTCACTCCTGGACAACTAACTAGCTCAGAGTGGCCTTGTCTCAGTCAGTGTCATGCTGGTGAAAGAGGAACAATACCTTATGATAGAAGTATTTCATAAAACCCTTTCTGCCAAGGGCAGCTCAACAACATTCACTGATTCATTTATTCATTCGTTCAGCAAATGCTATGTGGCAGGTACTGGCTGGGGTCTCGATCCAACAGACACATTCTTTCTTTGAGAGCCCATTGTCCAGTGGAGGATGTAACCATTAACAAAAGAATCCTTCAAACATATCTTGCAATTTGTAGTAGTTCTGTGAAGGAAAAGCACAGGGTGTGAGACACAATATAATGGTTCACCTGACCCAGGCTGGAGCGGTCAGGGGAATCTGGAGTTTCGTGGTCGGGCCACACAACAGGCCGACTTCCCTCTGCTGGAAGCATTGTGAGTTTATGACTGCCCATTCCAGGACAGCCCAGCTTTAATCAAATTGGTTTGGACAAGTCTGGCTGAGACTCCTGCCCCCACACTGGTCATAGGGGTTGATCTGCTGATCCTTTCCCCTCCTTTTTCTCTCTAAAGCTGCTTGTTCATCAATTACCTTCTCAAAATTTTGGAAAGAATTCTTTAAAGAGAAAAACAAAAATTCAAATAGCAAAAACAAAAGCTATACTACTGACACAGATTTTTAGCAAGGTCTAGTAGGAAGGTAGGTAGCCAGCCCAGCTGTACCTTTGTTAACAAAGCTTTCTTCTTATTCACTTGTGCTTGGTGGGAAGGAGAGAAGATGAGCACAGGGTGCTGGGCTCACTGCCCATCTGCTTACACACATCTGGACCCAGTAACCCCCTCGACCCAAGAAGTATTGCAGAGCTCTTTGTGATTAGTTGCGTCCGTGGACTCTCCCTTCTGAGAAAAAGACAATTCCCGGGGAAAACAATTGGGCAAAGGAGGCAGGCATAGAACAATGAATCCCCTGAGTAAAATCTCAGCTTCATCTAAAAACAGAGAAGAGAAATCTGTCCTTCTTGTGAGGATGCTAGCTAGCCCAGGGACCCAGTTGCCACTAAAGCAGGGCTGGGCACTGGGAGGCTACAAAACTGAAAAAACATTCTGCCATCACACCCCTCTTCTTCCCCTGTGTATTCACGCTGCTCGGGATGTCCTTTGCCTTCCTTTCTGTTTGCCTGAGAGGAGGACAATATCACATCCTTCCGCTGGTGCTGGGAGAGGCTGCGTACTGCATTTTAGGGAGCATTTGCTGTGTGTCTACTATATGGCCAGCCTGCGCAAGGTGCTGGGCAGTAAATGAAACATTGTCTCAGCCCATGGGTGTGACAGCCAAAAACCAGACCCCTTCCATGCCCCATGTGTGTTCACCACCTGGGGAGGAAGAAAGGCCTATCTGTGCCAGGAAGGAGCCTGAACAAGTTTTAGAGAGAAGGCGAGGTTGCCAGGATGACAAGTAAGGGAAAAATATTTGTGGTGGAGGGAACAACATGGGCAGATGCTCAGAGGCATGAAATAACATGGTTTTTTAAATTACAAATAGGTGTGTATTACTACAGTGGTAAAGACAGAGAGGGAAAACAGTTGAATTCATAGATACAGGTGGGAGGGTGGGGAATGGAGATAGGTGGATCAATAGGTACAAACTTTTAGTAATAGGACAAATAAAGTCTGAGGATCTAATGTACAACATGGTGACCATAGCTGATAAAACTGTGTTATATAATTTAAATTTGCTAACAGAGTAGAACGTAAGTGTTTTCACTAAAAAGAAAAAGTATATATGTGAGCTGATGAATGTGTTAATTAACTCTATTATGGGGATCTTTTCACAATGCACACATATATCAAACCATCACATTGTACACTTAAAATATATTACAGTGTTGTCAATTAGACCTCATTAAATGTGATATAAAGAGCGAGAAGCAGGGATTGTGGGTGCAGGAAATGAAGAGGAGAGGAACAGACATGATGGCTTTTCAGCCTATAAGTAACAACCTGGGGAAAACTGAAGTAAGGAAGGTTGTGGTTAAGAATGTGGACCTTGGAGTCAGCTCACATGAATTCAAATCTCAACACTGCTACATATAAACTGTCTAGCATTGGGCAAGTTGCTTACTCTCTTAGTATCTCAGTTTCCACATCTGTAAATTAGAGATAAAAAATATGCAAAATAGAGATAAAAATCACAGGATTGCTGGGATGATAAATCAAATCAACAAAAGTAAAACACTCAAAACAGCCTACCTGGCATATAGTAAGTACCCCATAAATGTAGACTATTTTGAGTAGTATTGGATGCAGAGAAATAGGGAGAAGAGGCTAGGAGAACAACTGAGTTTGGGAATAGATCTGTCTGTTTCAGGTTTTGTACTTCATCTTAAGGCAGAGCCATTTCTCTTGGATACGGTCCTTTCTCTCAGAAAGCAGCTTTCTCAGGTCTCATCTGAATGTTAATGTGCTTATTAGCAAGTTTTCTTGGTTCTGACTGGGCCCAGCCTCCTAGGTCTCCCAGCACCATGCAATCTTTGATACCCCTACTACACCTTGACCCAAAGAGCACCTGCATCTTTATGCCTTGCATGCCTCACCTGCCCTCTGCACCATCCAGCTCCATGGCCAGGGCTCAAGGGGAAATCCCCTTGTATGAATCTTCCCTCAGCAGTCCCCTACTCTGATCTCTGTCTCCTTCACCCACTAAAATTGTAGCTTTCCACAGACACTGCACAAAAGAAAATGTATGAAAGACTCAATAAGCACCTGAAAAGATGCTGAACATCACCAGTCATTAGAAAAATGCAAATTAAAACTACAAGGGATATCACTTTACACTCATTAGAATGACCAAAATTGATTGAAAATGCTACACATTGCCTGACCAAGTGGTGGCGCAGTGGATAGAGCATTGGACTGTGATGCAGAGGACCCAGGTTCCAAACCTGAGGTCCTAGCTTGAGCTGGGCTCACCAACTTGAGCGCAGGGTTGCTGATTTGAGCGTGGGATCATAGACATGACCCCATGATTGCTGGCTAGAGCTTAAATGTTGCTGGCTTGAAGCTAAAGGTCATTGGCCTGAGTGAAAAGTCACAGGCTTGAGCAAGGGGTCACTCACTCTGCTGGAGTCCACCCCCCCAGTCAAGGCACATAGGAGAAAGCAATCAATGAATAAATAAGATGCCGCAACGAAGAATTTATGTTTCTCATCTCTCTCCCTTCCTGTCTGTTTGTCCCTATCTGTCCCTCTTTCTGTCTTTCTCTGTTTCTGTCAAAAAAAAGAAAGAAAGAAAGAAAGAAAAGGACCTGGCTGTTTGGCTCAATGGTAGAGTGTCCGCCCGGTGTGTGTATATCCTGGGTTCCATTCCTGGTCAGGGCACACAAGAGAAGCCCCCATCTGCTTTTCTACCCCTCCCCTTCTCTCTCTTTCTCTCTCTTCCCACAGCCATGGGTCAAGCAGTTTGAGTGAGTTGGCCTCAGGCGTTGAGGATGGCTCCATGGCCTCCATCTCAGGCGCTAAAAAAAGAAAGAAAGAAAAGAAAATGCTAATACCTGTATAGAGAAACTGAAGCCCTCATGTTGGTCTGACAACTTTTTATAAAGTTAAACATACACTTACCATATGACCCAGTCATTCTACTCTTTAGTATTTACCAAGAAAAATGATAATATGTCTGCAAAAATTTATACATGAATATTTACAATAGTTTTATCCATAATTGCCCCAAACTACAAACAACTTTTTTATCTATCAAGAGGAGAATAGATAAATAAATTGTAATATATCCAGTCAATTACTCAGCAGTGAAAAGATACAAATTACTAATTTAAGCAATGGCAAGAATGAATTTCAAAATCATGCTGCCAAGTGAAAGAAGCCAGGCACAACAAGTACCTATATGATTGATTAACATAAAGCTTGAAGAGGCAAAACTTCTCCATAATGGTAGAAATCAGGGGGTAGTTGGGTTTGAAGGCAGGAATGGCCTATAAAGAGGGAATTTTATTGAGGGTGATGGAAATCTTCAATGTCTGATTTGAATTTTGATTACATGGGTGTATTAATTTGTCAAAAGTCAGTGAGTTTTTTGTTTGTTTTTGACAGAGACAGAGAGTCAGATAGATAGGGATAGACAGACGGGAACAGAGAGAGATTTGCAACACCTTAGTTGTTCATTGATTGCTTTCTCACATGTGCCTTGAGAGCGGGCCTTCAGCAGACCAAGTAACCCCTTGCTCGAGCCAGCAACCTTGGGTCCAAGCTGGTGGCTTTTCCTCGAACCAGATGGGCTCGCGCTCAAGATGGCGACCTCGGGGTCTTGAACCTGGGTCTTCCGCATCCCAGTCCAATGCTCTATCCACTGCGCCACTGCTCAGTCAGGTAAAAGTCAGTGAGTTTTACAGTAAGTATTTGATCATTTTTCTTTATGAAATTTTTACTTTAGTTTTTGAACAACTAAGAAAAATAAATTGCCAAAATAAATAAACCAACAAGCAATTCTCTCTGACTTAATTTTTTAAAAATTTATCCAAAGGAGTTGAAAACTTATGTCCACACAAAAACCTTCACACAGATGTTTATTGCAGCTTTATTCATAATTGCCAAAACTTGGAAACACCCAAGATTTTCTTCAGTAGATGAATGATAAACAAACTGTGGTACATTCAAACAATGGAATATTATTCATTGCTAAAAATAATAAAATCTATCAAATCACAAAAAGACATAGATAGACCTTAATGGCATATTACTAAGTGAAAGAAGCCAATCTGAAAAGGCTACATTGTACATGATTCCAAGTACATGACATTCTGGCAAAAGCAAAATTACAGAGACAGTAAAAGTATCAGTGGTTGCCAGAGGTTTGGGGAGAAGAAGGGGTAAATTGATGGAACAGGAGATTCTGGGGGCAGAGAAACTATTCCATATGATACTATACGGGCAAATACATCATTACACATTTGTTTAAACCCATAAAATGTACAACACCTAGAGTGAACCCTAATATTAACTAGACTCTCGATGATAATGATGTGTCAATACAAGTTCATCCACTGTAACAAATGTACTGCTCTAGTGGGGATGTCGGTAATGGAGCGGCTGGGCCTGTGTGAGGTGGGGACATAGGGAAAATCTCTGTGCCTTCCCCTTAATTTTGTTGTCAACCTAAAACTGCTCTAAAGTGATGAAGTCCTTTTTTAAAAAATGAGAAAAGTAAAGGTGGAACAACAGAATGTGAAGCACAGGAACTCAGCTGTCTGTTGTGTTAGGTGCAGGGATGCTAATGAACAGTACAGCACAGATGCTGCCCTCAGGGAGCCTACACTCTGCTAGAGAAAAAGCAAAACTGGCTCTGCAAATGATCGTGGGCAACTGAGACATGTCTTATAAAGGAGAAGCTCAAGAGGATGTGGGACTAGAAGTGAAGCACCTAACCTTATTTAAGGACCATGGGAAAAATCCCTGGGGACGTCAGCAAGAGACAGGCATTTGAGCAGACCCTGGAGGGGAGGTGTGACCACTGTGCCCTGAGCACAGACAAGAAAGAAGGTCATGCCTGGAGGTGAGGCTGGTCCACAGAGCCCAGCCCCTAGACCAGTGATTCTTAACCTTTTTGAGGTGCCAAACCCACCAGTTTCATATGAGCATTCACCGAACCCTTCCTTAGTGATAAATAAAATACGATTTTTTTCCCAAATTCAAGACATAGGTATATGTTTTTTTGCTGTTGCACAAAATGAGCCGTACATGAACATCACCTTGCTCAAAGAACAAAACCAATAAAGTGCATGAACTCACAACAAATTACGGTATTACTTTATTCTGGCCTACGTGGCAGAGGCTTCTCCAAACCCTAAGACCGACTCATTGAACCCCTAGGGTTCGATAGAACCCAGGTTAAGAACCACTGCTCTAGAGCCTTATGTTCAAGATTCAGTGTTTTGTCTAAAAGTAGTAGGAAGTTAATAAAGATTGAAGTGTAATTTAAAAACTCAGTTATAATTAAGCTTAATAATTTTATTTAACTCAAAGTCTTAAAATATCATTTTAACATGAATCAATATAAAAGGCAATTGATGAGACATTTTTACATTCTTTTATTTTTTCTTTTCCTCTCTAAGTCTTCAAAACCCAGTGTATACTCACAGCACGTCTCAGTGCAGACCAGCCACATTGCCAAGTGCTCAGCAGCTACCCGTGACCTCCGGCTGCTGTGACGGACAGCGCAGGTCTAGACGGGGGCGGAGCTGGTTGAGGGGCTGCAGCAATTTCAGGGAGAGAGAAGATGGTGTCTTGAATCAATGGGGTGAGCAGCAGGGGCTGATTTGAGAGAGAATTTGAAGAAAGCATCACCAGAACTTGGTGACTGGTTGTCAAAGTCTCAAAGGAACTCCTTTCCGCTAGCAGTCAGTTCTCAGTCCTGGTCTTACTTCACACCTTAGATGCACACATCTGACTATTTCCACCGTGAAGCATTTCTTCTGCTAGACCTCAAGCACAGGGCACACTTCCTGTCTCGCAAGCTCTTCCTTCTCAGTCAGCCTTGCTCTTTTCTTTCCCATCTCCCTGCTCTTTAAATGCCAGCTACAAGCTGGTGACTCCCAAACCTATATTTTCAGCCCAGATCCCTTCCCTAAACTCCAGACCTGCAAATCTCTCATAACCCACATTCAGTTTTGTTGGCATTTCCTTCCAACAAATTATATCTCTACGGTCCCGTGGTCCACTGCTATCTGCCTAGTCTAGGCACTCATCTTTTGCCTGTGTCATTACAATAACCTGCTAACTCTTCTTCCTGCTTCTGTTCCTTCCTCCTCAATACAGAAGCCAGAGCAATTCTGTTAAGATTCCTTGTCTTTCAAAACCTTTTAAAGGCTCCCTCTCTCACTAATAAGATCTTCACCATAATGGCCTACAAGTCCATTGCAATATGCCCCTTATATCTCTGACCTTTCCCACTTACCTCCCTCTACCCTCTGGCCACATGGCTTCTTTGCTTTTGTCCTCAACATACCAGGAATTGCCCTGACTCCAGACCTTTGCCATTTCTATTCTCTGGAATGCTCCTAAGATAGTTGCTCCCTCCCTGACTTCTTAAGATTTTGCTCAACTATCACCTTTCCAATGAGGCCACTTGTTCTCCCCACTTAAAATTGTGACCTTAAAAGTCCCTCTCTCTGTTTCTGGTGTTTTGTTTTGTTTTTTGACACAGAGAGAGAGAGACAGAGAGAGGGACAGATAGGGACAGAAAACAAGAAGGGAGAGAGATGAGAAGCATCAATTCTTCCTTGCTGCTCATTAGTTGTTCAGTGATTGCTTTCTCATATGTGCCTTGACCAGGGGGCTCCAGCAGAATCCCTTGCTCAAGCCAATGACCTTTGGGCTCAAGCCAGTGACCATGGGGTCATATCTATGATACCACACTCAAACCAGCAACCCTGTGCTCAAGCTGGTGAGCCAGCACTCAAGCGGCAACCTTGGGGTTTTATTCCTGGGTCCTTCGCATCCCAGTCTGATGCTAAAACCACTGCACCACCACTTGGTTAGGCCTCCCCGTTACTTTTGTTCTTTATAGAATTTTCACTTTTCAATATACTATGTAATTTACTTATTGACTTTGTTTATTGTCTATCTTCTCTCACTAGAATACAAACTCCAGAAAAGGAGAGGTTTTTGCTATTTTCATATATCCACAGTATTAGAATTGTACCTTGCACACAGTAGACAATCAAAATAGAATGAATGAAGAAATGTATACATTCATGAGAAAGGATAAGATGCTATGAGACAAGTTGAAATGAGATGAGGGGAGAAGGCGAATTGAAGTGAAGGACCAGATATTCAGCCTCCAGTGCATGGCAAAACTATATAGCTTGAGAATATCTTCAGATACTTCAGAGAGTCCTTCGGGGGTTATAAGATGTCATAGGATTCAACTGCCATTCTTGCATAAGCCCTCTGCTCATTTCCACTTCCTGCTGAACAGAAACCTCAGCTCTCAGGTGCTCTCAGGAAATGTGTTGTTCTGGGCAGCCAAATTTCTCAGAAGCTTTGAGCCCTAAAATATTGTTACCCTGACCATAGTTGATGTGGGTTCTCAATCACCTGACACACTTTCTAGCATCCTTATGGAGCAAGGGCTTTATTTAAGTGAATCTTTTCTATGAGTTTGGGTCATCATCGTGAGCAGTAGTGACGGTGCTGTGCTGAGAGCTGGAAACCCTCTGGAGATCCTGGGAGCAGAGGATATTTGCGTCTACACTGAAGTCCCAGCCTGAGCTACTCTCGGAGTTTATGTTTCTGGTAGTTTCTTCATCCTTGCTTGTCAGGAAGCCAGCTGTCCTCCCTGAACATGGTCACAGTCCCTTTCCTTGCATCCTAAAATTCAGCTTCAGAATCAGGTCTAAGCTTAACCTCATTGTATGAAACTAAAAGTAGGTTCTAGTAAGAAACTTGCTTATGGTTAAATGTGCCACAGCTGTTACGCATAAAATGTGTGGCATCAGCTGGCTGGGTTCCTGATAGATGAGTTTGCCAGAGAGCTGGTGTGTCTTTATTGTACAACTTGTAATTGAAATCCACTTGGGAGAAAGTCAGTGCGACTTTTAAAATTAGGGGGGGAGATGCTCAGAATTCTTATGAGCCCATTTATCCAAAATTCCAAAAGGAGAGGAACGGGGGCTTCTAGGACTGCCCAGGGAGCTTTCTGTTTCTCAGCAGGCTCTGTGCTTCTTAAAAACCATCTCAATTGTTCCTAGTGCTTTTCATGATTCTCACAATCATCCAGGGGCTGCCAGCCACCACCTGTCTTGCCCCTTCTGCATCCGTGTTCCTAAACACCTTTGTTTAGCATCTGCTCTGACCCAGGCAGCAAAGCAACTATTTTATGCTTCTGAGCCATTTAGGCACCGGAAGATAACTCTCTTCTCAGATCTTCTACAGTTTTTCCAGACCTGTCTCAGGAGTGATCTGTTCAATGTTCCCTACCTTCCTAGTCAGACATTTACCAGTCCTTTTCTTCCATGTCTGTTGTGCACAGCAGTGGACAAACTAAGGCAGGTTTTGCTTTTCCCTCATCAGGACTTCATTAGGTGGGCCATCAGCAAGACACTCATTCCTGGCAACAGGTACTGGGGTGACCCATGCCCCCTTGCTGTTTCTAATTGATATATCTTCCCTGCCACTCAGGCCTGCCTAGTGCACCTCACCTTTGCACTTAGAGAGAATCCTTTATGAACCCAAGCAACACTAAATTGAAGACAGATGTCACATTCCCCTTTGTAGAAGATGCAGAGTTGTCAGAATAAGAGGATTCTATACAAAATTAATTAACAATGATTCCTAAGAAACTATCAAAGGGTAACAAAAGAGGTCAAATTTTGAGAAATAGTTGAAGTTAAGGTATGTAGCCTTCTATAAACATAGAGATGATCTTATAACCAACAATCTATTTTTTTTAAGATTTTATTTATTGATTTTCAAGAGAGAGAGAAAAAAGGGGAGGAAGAAGCAGGAAGCATCAACTCATAGTAGTTGCTTCTCGTATGCACCTTGACTGGGTAAGTCCAGAGTTTTAAACCAGCGACCTCAGCATTCTAGGTCAGTGCTTTATACACTGTGCCACCACAGGCCAGGCCCAAAAGACAGTCTTAGCCTTAATGGTGTGGTAGACAAAATAAAAGCCCCCACAGGTATCCATGTCACAATCCCCACAACTTGGAAATATGCATAATACCTGACATGGCAAAAGGGACTTTGAAGATGTAATTTAGGTTAAGTTCTTTGAGGTAGGAAAAGTATTCAGAATTATGTAGGTGGGCACCTTCTCATCATATGAAGTATTGGAAGCAGAGAACCTTTACTAACTATAGTCAGTAGGAGATGTGACTGCAGAAGAAAAGTCAGAAGGATGAGTCACTGTTGGTCTTAAAGGTGGAGGAAGGGCCCAGGAGTTGGGAATATGGGAGTCTCTGAAGCTGGGAAAAACAAGGGGACAGAGTTCCTAGAACCTTTAGAAAGAAATGTAGCCCTGCTGACACTTTGATTCTAGGTCAGTGAGACCTGTGTGGGGCTTTCTAACCTATGAACCTGCAAGGTAATGAATTTGTGTTGTTTTAAGGCAAAAATAAGATGAAATAAAATCAACAGGAAGCATTATAGAAAGGAAGCTCTTTGCTACTCCTTTAACCCCAGAGCAGAACCTGTGCCAACACAAGAAGCAGGCAGCTAGGAAAAGGTTAAGTTGAATGAGCTACCAAGATGTTTGGTCTGATATCTAGTGATGGTCTGGAGTTAGGGATATTTGTAAGTGGCAGAATTTATGGATGCTAAAGAAATAGACTCACTGATCCAGAGAGTGATTCATTCAATGGCCCCTTGGGCTCGGAGAGGTGATGTGCTTCCCCAGTCTTGCCTTTTGGCCCTGTATGTCTCCCTCAGCAGAGCCAACCATCCTCAGCAGACTGACAGGTTTACATATGTGCATTTCAGCTGCAGTCACTTCATAGAGAGTGCTTGGTTGCCGAGCCAAACATAGCTCCAAAGTCAGGAAGCAGAAAGGGAGCTGCTTTGGAACAACAGGGAACAACGCTCACGGTAGTGATTGGGCTTCCCTTATTTATAGGCAGATGAATACCTTGATAACGACTGACCTTTATGGGACACTTAAAATGTGCCAAGCACTATGCTGAGTTTTTGACACATATTCTCTTGTTTAAGGCAATCTGCATGAGTAGGACAAAATGACATTTGCCAATAGTGTCCTCCTGTTTTTAGTACATTTATTTCAAAAAGTGTCTACATGTAGTGGGAGGCTGTGAATAAAGCCGTTCACTTTTGCACCAAAGCAGTGGTGGTTCAGCCAAATAATGCCCTCCTCACACAGAGAACATAGGGCCTTCTACTGGAGCCCAGGAAGGTTTGTCAGCCCTCCACCCCCGTCACTGGCTTGGATCATTGGTCATCGGAACCTTGACAGCTTTCCTCAGATCTCCTCAGAGGAGAATGTCTGCAGTCTGCAGATTCCTTCCTCATTCGCTCAGTGCATATTGACTGAGCATGTAGTACGTGCCAGCCCTCTACTAGGTGCTTGGAATACATGAGTGAACAATACCAAGAATTTATAGTCCTGTGTGGAGGTGGACAATAAACAGTAACATAATAACTAAATTATATAGTATGTGAAAAGCTGATAAGGACCATGGAAAATAGAGCAGGAAAAGGTAGAAAAGAGGAAAGCAAGGCGGGGTGGTGCAAGTTGCATTTTTAAATAGAGTAGACATGGTGGGTCTCAATGAGGAAGTGACTTCGAGCCAAGACTTGAAGGAAGTGAGGAAGGTGCTTATGATATCTATGAGAAGAGTATTCCAGGCAGAGGGAATGGCCAGTGCAAAGGCCCTGGGGTAGGAGCACGTCCAGTGTGCTGCAGAAAGAACTGGGCCAGTGCAACCAGAGTGGAGTGAGGGAAAAGGAAAGCAGTAGCTGTGTGCAGAGAGGGCAGAGGGGGAGGCGAGCCATTCAGGGTTTATAGGAGAGTCACTGAGATTTTAGAGCAGAGGAGCAGAATCTAACTTTTCCCTTATAAAAGTTTCAACCTGTCTGCAATAGAATTACATTCTATTTTTCCCGAGAATAGAATGAGAATGGTCAAGGGCTAACCCTGCAAAAAGCAAAAAGTGGTCAGCTTCTGTTTCTTTTTTGAAAGCAGAGCCCAAAGACTGTCCTGACGGATTCTTTCATTACCTGTGAGAGCTGAGAGGCACTGTCCCCAGAGGGTCGTGTTTCTCCCTATACTCCCTACAGCTCAACATTTTAAACACTTTCTAATAGAGAGATGATTTTCTTCCCTTCACGAGATTATTTCTACTAAGATGAACAACAACATCACACCAAGATGCCAGGCTGTGGCTAAGCTCACTCATGTGCTAAGCCTCTCAGAGCCGGTGTCAAGTCTGTGTCACAATAAAACCCCCACCTCCACCTGGCTTCTGTGAGATTTGTGTTGCAAGTGTTCAGAAAGGAGTCATAGTTAAAGCAGAATTCTGTAACCAATCTACCTGGGTTCAAATCCCAACATTTACACTTGGACAAGGGACTTTCAACCTCAGTTTAAAATATGGGTAAATAATCTATTTCTCATAGGGTTATGTGCATAATGGCCATACTAATGATTCCATGTTGACAGCCTGGGCACATTACTAGATATGGCCAATACCAGTTAGGAGGGAAATAAGGCTTTAGAAACTCTCCAAATGCCTGTCCCTGCTTCCTCCTCATCCCAGACCTTATCAAGTGCAGCTCAAAGCAAGTGCTCAACAGCACCACCTAGGGGAAGTCTTGTAGAGAAACAGAGTCAAGGACATTTTCTCCACAGGGAACTCCAAAGCCATGGGCACCTTCGTTTCTCAGAAAAACTTCAAAAGCGCTTTATGATTCTGTGGAACCTCTACTTGTGTACAAATGTAATCTGTAAATGCTTTCATCAGAATGGATTTTTCCCCTTTTTAGAGGGTTCCTGTGAACCCAGACCTGCTCAGGAATGCCATCCACAGTAGTAAGTAAACCGAAAAGCAAAGGATGATTGATGGATTTTGTGTAGGAATGTGGTGGTAACGTGTGGAATACTGAAAATACTTTTCACACTAAATGTGTGAAAGTAGCTGAAATGTCAACACTATGTCTTATTGACATCTGTAGTTCTTCATTTGATAGTTCCATTTATCTTATTCTTTTCAGTAATCCTTATGTTTCGGAATAATTTTCCCTTCACAGTGTAAGCAAATGCCGAGGTGGGGTAATAACTTAAATAAATTACATTTAGTCACTTGGAGCAGCAAAAGCAAAAAGTACCAGCTGAATTGAAGCCAACCTAAAATTAAATTGCCAGCAGTTTAGATAACCAAACGTAATATAAACAGTACTTGACTATTAGCCATGAATGGGGATGCCTGCGATCTAGAAATATATGATATATGAGGAGGAGAAGCAGGAGTGGGCTTCTTCAACCTGATCTTCCTGGCATGGCTTCTAAATCAACTGCAACCTTCTTTAGGGTCATATAACATGAGACATCTATTCTGTCTCTGTTACATAACACTGTTACACATATGTGTGTGCAAGCATGTTCTCACACACCCAGTCACTGCAAACACACACCTACACAATATGCCCCCCCACACCACAACATTGTGGCACAGGAGCACAATACACATCTTCCTACACACACTCCTGTACAACATATGGATTCAACAAACACATGACTACAAAATACCCATGAACACACAAACATCTCAAGAACATGTGTGCACCACCTGCATACCAACACCATATAGCACATGAGCACCACTCTCCCACTTAAATCTTGGAGGGCACACACACACTCTTACACACTCACATACTCACTTTTCTCTTGGTCTTCGCAAGCGCATCTTAGCATGTTGACAGAGGAAGCTCACTTGGGAAAGGAAAGGGCTCTTAGACTATCCCATCTTTGGTTTTGCCTCAAGTTTTCAGATCTCTAATAACCTAAAAACCTACTGCAATTACCCCAAAATCTTTACAGTGGAGCCACATCAATATCTTATTCCCAGAAGAGTTGTGAAGTGTTGAGAATTAAAATCAAGACAGTCCATGGACTAGGGTTGGGACAATGTGTCCTTGATACAAAAAACAACAAAAAAAACCCTGAACTGAACTGTGTTAAGTGCTTAGATGCAATTTGTTTGGAACTGAGTATAAGAGTAGATATGAGCAAAACTTAAGACAAGTAGTTTAAATGAAAACTTTTGCAGCTAGAAAAATTATCCCATGTACAGAACTTGGACTTGAATTCTCAGTATACACCTATTTTATGACTTAAAAAATGCAAATGTATTATCTAGGATTTGGTTCAGATGTCAAATGACAGAGAACTCAAAATAGTAGTGACTTAAGTAAAACAGAAGAGGAAAACTAATTCTCATGTAGATATAGGGTGTCCAGGGCTGTCAGGGACTCCACCTTCTTGTCTTCTGTTGCATCAACATCTTCAGCATATGGCTTCCCCTTCAGAGTCCCAGGTGGCTGCTCCAGCTCCAGCTCCAGCCAGCGAGGAGTAAAGAGAAGCAGGCATGCCTCTTCCTTTTAAAAACATTTTCTGGAAGGTGCTGTACAACACATCCACTTTACATCTCACTGGTCAAAACATTTACATGACCACACCTAGCTGCAAGGGAAGCCTAGAATTATTTAATTTATTCTAAGTGGCTATGAGCCGAACGAAAATGAGAGGTTCCATTACTATAGAATAAAGGGAGAATGGATATTAGAAGATAGCTATTGGCTCTTGTCACATATGTTTTTAAAAATAAAAGGATAAAAATATCCTATATGCAGAGGTAATCACTATTAACATTTTGATATGTTGCATTTTTTTCCTTTTACAAAACTGAATCCATAGTGTATACAGTGGTTTTGGTTTTCACTTTGTGAGTATCTTTTTTATGATTACACACACACACACACACACACACACGTATATATTTAAAGGCATAAAACATTCTAATCTACCTAATAAAATATGTATATTTTACAAGTCACTCAAAGCTATTATTTTTGCTTGAAGCATCATTGAGTTTGGGTTCAGGGTCCAGATTTAACTCTACATTAAGTAAAAAGCTGTAAGGGTCTGAGAGGGTAGGATCTTTGGCTGAAGAAACACATGGGGTTGTGGATGTGCAGAGAATGCAGTGTGAAGAGGACTCTTCATGAGGACTCACTTCTGTGCACTGGAGGAGGAAGTGTGGAGGGAGGAGAGGGCAGATCCATGCTGGCTTCCTCCTCATCTCCATCCAAACCCTCAACTGCTGCTGGCTGGATAATAGAGCTCACAATATTTTGTGGAAATTATTTTCTGGATTCTGCTGTTTATCATACCTAGGGCTTTATTGCCTTAGCAACCTCTGGTAGGTTTTAGAATCCTTCTCAAAAGATCAGGGGATTACATTTCAGATAAGCATCCAGAGTGGTGACTTATCTTAGCAGCAACTCCGAAATATCAATTCCGGCTGGCTCTCATTTAATAACTCTGCTATATTTACTTGGTGCCCACAAGTGTGTCACAGAAAAATAGACTGCTTTCTGCTCTCCACTCTCTGCTGTCTTCCTAAAGCGTCGATTCAAATCAACTCTGTGTTGAGAATCCTCCCCTGGGTTCCTGTTTCCTCCTGTACCAACTCCAAACTCCTCTACTTGACTTGTGACACTCTCCACAATCTGCTCACTGCCCCCAGCCACTTCCCTGTTCTCTAGGCCACACATTGCACTGAGGCCAAAGGCACCTCAGGTCTCCTTTCCAGAGCCAAAACCTTTTTTAAGGAAGTGAGACTTTGAGAACCAAATGAACTCTATCTCTTATAAGCTGTGCAACAGCGAATGTTACTTAACCCCCTTGAGCCTCTGTTCCCTCCTGTGTTAAATGGGAACACGGACAAAGGGGCCAGTGTCAGTAAGATGAGATCATACATGGCAAGGGACTAAGTGGGAGTGACTTTCCTTTTCCCATACCCTTCCCCTGTTATTGTTTCCCATTATGTAGGGCTTCTTTCTTGGCGTCTTTCTTTTGCAGTGGGTTGTATTCCAACTGAATGCCACTTGTTCAGGGCTGGTCTGTACCTTGTTCCTGTTGAGCTAAGTTGTTCCACTGCCTGGCATCTGTTGGCCTCCCTTGTAGCTGAGGTCCTAGTCTCTGATCTCCTTGTGGAGCTCTGTGCCAGAACTTGAGAGCTACAGTCTTCCAGCCCTGGCCAAATGCTCTGCTGTCTTCCTGTGCCAACTCACTCCTTGAGTAAAAGGTACAGGCCCAGGCCAGACAGCTGGCCTTTTGAGACTCAGTCCTCTGCAGCCTGCCTCAGGGCTCAGCCCCACCCAGAACCTCTCATCTCCCCAAATCTCTGTCCTCTCTCTTCTCTAATAAATGACAAAGAAACTATGCTGAAGTCATGCACACACCTTGCTCAGGCTAGAAGCTGAAGTATATGTTATGCTTAAAAAACCAACTTTATAAAAATGCAGTGCTTCTGAACAATCAAAACTAAAGTTAAAAAAGGAAAAGTAGGGGAATTTTCCTTAAATTCAATAATAAGTGCAAAAGGTAAATATCTATGGTAGACTTCATCAGCTATATAAAAACAGCTTTAAGTCTTGACAGGTAAGAGAAAATTCAAAGTGTTTTAAAAAAGAGAGACTAATGGTCAGCCTTAGTGGCAATCAAATAAATATGATTTAAATCATTAATGAAGTACCACTTATATCCATTGAATTGAAAGAATATTTTAAAATAATAAAACCCAGTGCTATAAAAGCTACAGAGAAACTAGTACACACAGAGTGCTGGTGGCATTGTAAATTATTACAGTCATTTCAAAAGCAATTTAACAGTGCATTTCAAGAGCCATGAAAATGTTTTTGCCCCTTGGCTGACAATTTTCATGTCAAGATAATTATGCAAAATAAAAATAATCATATGCATGAAAGTAATCTTTGTAGAGTTATCTATAATAGCAAACATATAAACAACCTAATTGTGTAACAGCCGGAAAATAGTAAATTAAATGTTACTCTATATACTCAATGTAATATAGCGCAATCACCAGAATGATAACTGTAGAGACGCTACCATTTGCCAACTCACTGTTAGCTGATTTCTTCATCCTCAAATTTCACAAAGAATTAGAAGGAAATCCCTTGATTTCCTGATTCCCCACTTAAAATTTATATATACGGTCCTATGTGCATTCCTCATCCTCCCTGCTCTTGCCTCTTCCAGACCCTATTTCTTTTTTTCATCTATATGTTTATTAATTTTTTTCAGACCCTCTCTATCTTTGCTCCTTACCATCCCACCCCCTCAAATGGCTATAGTTTCTGAAATCATCCTTGGATTCTCAGTGGTCTCTTTCCCCTTCAAAGCTTTTCCATTTTTCAGAACAAGCTCTCCCTTGAACCAACATCTCTATCTAGCTACCACCCTATTGCCTCGTTCCCCTTCAAGCCAAGTTCTTGATCAAGAATCTGTACCCCCTTACCCCTTATCCACCATGTACTCACCTGGCTGCTGCTACTCTTGCACTCTCAGCAAAGTCACTAATAAGTTGATGAACCTAACTAAATTCAGCAAGTACCTTTTTTCCTTTGACCTAACCCCGTTTGATCTCTCAGGGTAAAATTTGACTCTCCTCCTCCTGAAACTTGCCCTTTTTCTTTTCGTTTTTCTATTTCCACACCCAAATTCCTCCTCTCTGACTGGGACTGGGTTTCCATGATATGTCTTGCCTTTCTGACTGCTCTTCTCAACTTCCTCTGTGGCAGCTTCTTCCTCCACCCATCCTGTAAAGACTGCAATTCACAAGGGACTGTCCCAGTCTTCTTCACTTAAATTCATCAACTCCCTTCAACTAGAGTCAGACAAATAGAGTTCAAATTCTGACTCTCACTTTCCAACCATGTGACAAAGTTACTTCGCCCCCTAATCTTCATTTTCTCTTCTGTGTGGATAATAATAGGTTCCATCCCATAGGGTGCTTTAGTAAATGGTACACAGTCAATGAATAGTAGCCTTATTAGGAGGAAGAGAAAGGTGAAGAGGAGTATTTGATATTGTACTTTTTTAGTCTAGACTCTCTGCTGAGTTCTGAATGACCCCTTTATTCAATGTCCCAATGGAGAGCTGCACCTGCATGTCCTACCTCAAACTCAAATGTCTATAATTACATTAACCATTCTTCCCTTCTCCAATATAACTCCTGTCCACACCTGAAAGCTGGAAGTCATTCTTGATACCTTCTCTCCTTTTATCTGTGTCTATCTATCTCCCTACCTCCAAGAATGTCCCATAAAATATTCCAAATGAAATTCCCCAATCATTTCCCAATCACCAAAGTGATGAGATGATGAAATGGTGACAGATGAAAACTCTGAGGTCTTAGAGAAGGATAGGACTATGAGATGGAAGGAGCTAGATCCCTGGATTACCATGTAAAAGGCTGTCTGCCAGTTAGAAAAATCTACATTTGATTCCATGTGAGAAAGGAGCAATTATCTAGTATGTTATGCCACCAAGATTTGAATAACTAACTTTTACAACAGCTAGGATGCTTTAACTAATATAATGTTAACAGCTAAAGGATCCATCAACTTCTCCAATCCTTGTCATCACTAACCCTGTTAAGCCTTCAGAATCCCCTGTATTGATCACTATAGCAGTCCTCTGAGTGGTCTGCCTGACTTCACCTTTCCCTTCTTTAATCCATTCACAGAGTTGCTGGTGGGGTTTTCATAAATTATAAGAGGGACCCAGGTCTGATTATATCAACCACACTTGCTTAAGAAAATCTGTCACTGGTTCCTCATTACCCTGAGGATAAAATCCAACTCCTTCCACAGTGTAGGAGGTCCTTCATGAGTTGGCCCCACCTACCTGGTGTAACTCTGCTTCTGCCCCTTTATCTGACATGCCAGCCACAATTACATACCCACAGTCCCAATGACGTGGGTTAGACTTCCTTGACCTCATACCTTTTTCATGCTCTCTCTGCCTGGAACACTTTCATGTCTTCCTTACCAAGGTAACTGTTACTCATCCTTCAAGATTCAGGTTGAGCATAATTTCTTTTGAGAGGCCTTCCCTTACTCCTCCAGGCTGGGTGAGAGTCTTCTCCTGAGTGTCCCCATTATTCCCATGATCACCTCTTTTAGAACATGTACTTCACCATTCTCGTAGACTCTGTTTACTTGTTTCTGAGAACAAGCACGTGTTTTGGCGTGTTTATTTTCTAGCACAATGTTTAGCATGTAATTGGTGCTCAATAAATGCTTACTGAATAAATGAATAGGCAAAAGTATAAAAAATAATTATAATGCAACATATAAAAATAATGACAGCATATACTTTATTATGAAGTGAGAACTTAAATTATATAGTGTATGTATAGTATATGCATACTATGCAATCTACCCATGTTAAATACATGTGCATGTGGATAAATTCTGGAAAAAGTCATTCAATTGACATTTATGGAGCACCTGCTGTGTGCCAGATCATACGAAGGAAAGATTAATTAAAACTGGCCCATCCCTCAAGAGGTTTACAATCTGGGGGTGGGGGGGAGCAGTTCTGGTTAGCTGATGAGACTATGGGTGAGGGTTTTTCTTTCAAAATTCTCTTTCATATATTTACAATACATTTAAAATCAGCTTACAAAACAGAAAAAGTTCACCTATAAACTGCTGCTCATTGTAATATTAAAGTTAGAAAACTCAACATCCACCATTTTGGACATATCTATCCAAAGCCTCTGTTTTGAAATCACATTGAATCAGTGCTTTGCACACATTGAATTAATGCTCAGTTTGCTTTCTTATGAGATTGTCAATAACTTGCAGACAATGTGCCTGCTGGTGTCCTGTGTGCCCTTGAACAACTAACTCACTTCACTTCTCTAAATTTCGGTTGCCCCATCTGCAAAGAAAATAATTCTAAATTCCACGTAATTGTTTCAGAGACTAAAATGAGATGATGAGTATGAACCCACAGCATGAGATACAAAGCACTTTGAAAATGCAGGGCATAGCATATTGGAAGACAGCTTCTGTGTTAGTTTTCAAATACGCCAATAGAACTAATTTTATCATTCTCTTATTCAACAAGTCAATAATCTAAGTCGTAAGATTATATATTTCTCCATGAAACTCAATAAGGTTATTTTCATTCTTTATGAAAAAGAATGTGTGTCCTTAAATACTTTTATTTTTCCTGATTTGTTTCTCATGCAAAAAGAAAAGTTGCTCACCACAATTCAGTTAAATAAAAAGTGTCAACTGCCCTGCAATGTTCTGAATCTTGTGGGCATGTAATGATAATTATGGCGGCCTGCTGTTAATAAAATTTGTTGAAAACATCAGGTAATGTTGACCTTCCAGGTAAACAACCATTTGGAGTGAAGACAGCTCAACCTGGCATGAAGCAGGAACATTCCTGATGTGTTTGGACATGCTGAGGAAATAGGTACTGGGGACATTGTTATACACCATCAATACCTAAGGGTAAAAAGAGACCCTGAGGACAGGCTGAAGCAGAAAAATAAGAGATATTTTGAATATAATTCATCTGTCTCAGTAGGTGTGCCAAAAAGATTACACTCCGCCTGACCTGTGGTGGTGCAGTGGATAAAGCGTTGACCTGGAATGCTGAGGTTGCCGGTTCAAAACCCTGGGCTTGCCCGGTCAAGGCACATATGGGAGTTGAAGCTTCCTGCTCCTCCCCCCCCCCTTCTCTCTCTCTCTCTCTCTTTCTCTCTCTCTCTCCCTTTCCTCTAAAATGAATAAATAAATAAAAATAATTTAAAAAAAAAGATTACACTCCATCTAGCACCCCTAATCTGGACAAACAATGTAGACAGTTCAATGGCCCTTTGTGATTCCTGCCTCTCTCAGCAACTATCTTTCTTCATAATAGCTTCATACATCTCACTAAGCATCTGCCCTCTTCTTAAGCTGTCTGCACAAGTATCTATGTACTACCAAATAAACTCATGCTTCCCAATAGGAAACTGAACTGCTTGTCTAAGAACCAAGTTGAGGGAGAGAGTGTATGTTTGTCTGCAGCTCCTCAGAGAGAGGCCAGAATTACTGGTATGCATTTTTCTAACCTAGTTCTACAAGGTCTAGACAGCTTGTCTGACTGCTGCTCTAATTTTTTGTAAAACAGAATTGATTTGCAAAGATCTGGGGTAGGAGAGAGCATACCTGAAAAGTGGTTGTGAACTCAAAACAAGAAAGGGAGCAGATGTTGAGGTATCCCAAGATCTACAGCAAAATAGAGGGCTGAGGGCCATCAAAATTTAGAGCTCTTGATTGGATCACTGAGTTAGTTAGGGCCAAGAGGGAACCAGGTGTTAGCCTTTGTCTTGCAACACACAGATGTTTCTGTGTGAGTGTGAAAAATAAAAGGTCTGTAGAGGAGGTCTAGTTAGAGTCTTAAATCTGAAATTACACTAAGTGACATGATGCTGGCTTGTTGCTAAAATTCCTTTGTCACAACTATTTCAAACTCTAATCCACTATTTCGGGTGTTTCACTGCATGTTAAACTGATAAGGAGATTGTACTATTGCTTAGACGAGTGTTCTCAACCCTGACTTTTCATTAGAGTCTTCAGAAAACTCAATGCCTGGTCCTGACTCCAGACCAAATGAATCAGAATCTCTTGGTGAGTGATTCAGGAGTGGATAGTTTTTAAAAAGTTTCTAGGTAATTCTAATGAGCAGCAAGGGTTAGGAACCACTGGTTGAGGCTGAGATGGGCAAGAGATACGCACAGGAATCAGAGAAAACTTGTGTTTGAGAGGTTGTAATTCCTGGCCATAACCCCAGACAAGGAAAGTTTCCTTGTGTTTGCGGTTGGATAATGCTGGGATATAAAAGTACCAGATGACAGGTTGGTGTGCTATAGAGTTGGCAAAGTGAGTTTAACCTGTGACTATAAACCAGAAACCAAACTTTTACACCTTAAAACAAAACCAGGACCAGACAAGTGGGTGGATGAATAGTATATTTACTTGTGTTTCACTCAAGTATCAAGTATCACAAGAATAGAAATGCATTCAAGGTTGCTCAAGATTATAAAGGTTTTTGATAAAGACACAAATAGCAATTTCAAGACAGCCAGGGAACTGGACTTCCAGAGCCAGGAGCTAGACACTCAGGTATAGAGGTCATTCCTTCTGCCTCTCAGTCATTTGATCTCCTTCATCTCTATTTCTCTCTCCACATCTGCTTCATTCTTTCATCACAACTACCTTTCTCTGATTACTCATTTCACACAAGGCTCAATATGAGTGCCCACCCCTAATGCAGTATAATCTTGTGGGTCCAGAGCCCAATATGAACTGAGCGTTGTCATAATGTCTCTTAGTTCAAACTTTCAAGAAGAATTTGGTTACCAGTCAAGGATGGCTGGTCTTACCTAGCCTTGGGTTAGGTGTCAATCTCTTCTCAAATTTTAGGCTTGGGCTAACAAATGTCATATGGTTCATAGCCTGAACCATAGTAGACTACTAGGAGACCACTGTAAGGGGAGGTACTTGTGAGCAGCTGTGCTCAGAGCAGGCAATGAAGCATCTATTGCCCATTTATCACCAGTGGACCACATACTTTATTCCTTCCCATCTTCTGCCCCCCAGGGATGGGTGAACATGGGAGAGATATGTGCCTTGTCTGTTCTCTGGCTCAGTTATACAGCTGAGAGAGGTAATCAGACGGGCACAATGCAAAAACAGTCTAAAAATCCTCAACTAACATGAGTCCACATGTACTGTCCTCCTCCTGAAAGTACTGAAAAGTCCATTCATGGCCATGGTGAATGCCTAAGGATGTCCAAACCACAGAGTCTCTGTTCAGTTTTAATCTCACACTTTCTGCTGCATTGTGGCATATAAAAATCTAATACATTTAGCTATTCAGAAGGATTCCCCTCCCTTTGGGCCTTTATTTGATCATTTGGAAATGTTGCAATTAACATGTTATTATGGTAGTTTGACAATTCACCTGAAAGCTCTGAAATAACATTCTTGGATTTTAAAATTATAATCTTTTACTGAAATTCAAGTGGCCCTTTTCAGAAACTTAAGACTTTGGCCAATTTGGGGGCTCATATAAATGGCGGTGTGAGAACTTTACAAACTCTCCAAATAGAGTTGTCATGTGTAAACTAAATTTATGGTCAAACACTGGTTATTGCAGCAAAGAATTGAATAGTATCCCAGTTTTCCTTCTTTCCTCTAGTTAAGTTCAGCTACATTGAGGCAGAAGGGCAGGCATAGCCTGAACTTGGGGGTCATGTATAGAATGAACAATCCAGGGTAAAACTTCACTTTCCAACTGAGCATGTTCACAATCTGAGTATATTTTTTTCCTTTTTGAATCCCTAGGGCTAGAGGTAGAATGAAGTCAAGAATGGGGAAAGGAGATTCAGGGAGAGGTGGAGGAAGCACCAAAAACAAATGTCTGCTTTTACTTTGCTCAAAGCATGCAGCCTCTGAAAATCATGGCTGTGGCCTCAGTGTGATGCCACCCACCATGCTAATGTACAGTCATTTACTTCAGAGCCTTAGATTGAGCCAACTGTTTTAGCTTTTTCCTAAATACAGCTATCAAATATTCTGGATGATTAAAAGAAGAAGAAATCTGCCTGACCAGGCGGTGGCGCAGTGGATAGAGCATCGGACTGGGATGCGGAAGACCCAGGTTCGAGAGCCTGAGGTCGCCAGCTTGAGCGTGGGCCCATCTGGCTTGAACAAAAGCTCATCATCTTGGACCCAAGGTCGCTGGCTCCAGCAAGGGGTGGCTCGGTCTGCTGAAGGCCCGTGGTCAAGGCACATGTGAGAAAGCAATCAATGAACAACTATGGTGTCTCAATGGCAATGAAAAACTAATGATTGATGCTTCTCACCTCTCTCTGTTCCTGTCTGTCTGTCCCTATCTATTCCTCTCTCTGACTCTCTCTCTGTCCCTGTAAAATAAATAAATAAATAAATAAATAAATAATAAAACAAAAAATTAAAAAGAAGAAGAAATCTAATATTTGTATTTTACTAAAAACAACAACAACAACAAAAACACCTTTAAACCAAAAATGATGATTTATCTGAGCTGAAAATAAACTTCTCTACTGAGTTATCATTATTTTTGTCCGGCAACTTGTTTTATAGGGTACTAACAGGGCAAAGTCTGTTGCCAAGAAAGTAAATCACATTTTGCTGTTTTCTTATTTTCTACCAAGATACAGACCTGGTCTTTAATTAAAGAGAGCAAGTTCCAAGGGCACTATTAGCTACCCAGACTGGGAAACATTGGGCTGGGAAGATCATGGTGAAACTTGCTGTATAGAGCTCAGGAGACGATGGGAAAGAGACAAAGGAATAGAGGGGGGAAAAAGAATTCCACAGGTAACCTTCAAAAGAAGAGATTGTTTTCCTCAGATGTCTCATCTTCTCTGTTCCCCACAACTCTGCATATCTCCTCTGACTCTACTCAGCACATCATTCTGCAAACATTCTTTTAAAAAAGCTCATCCCTCCACCCCACCCCCACATGTATTCCTGTCCCCAAACCAGTACTGTTTTTTTCAAGGTAGCAAGCAACTCTGCCTTCAGACCTACCTGTCTCAACCTCCCTCTTCTCCAGGGCTTTTTATTCAACCTGGCCCCTGGTAACCTTTGACCTTGGGCTTTGCCGCCTGGCCAGTGCAACTTATCCTTCACCTTGTCCTTCCCAGCTCACCCTCCTTGCCCATTCTCAGAGTCTTCTTCATTCCTTTAGCCCTCTCCTTCTCTTTCCCACAAGGTTCTGGGCTAGAGGCAGCGGCTCCCGCTTCTCCTCCTTCCTTGAACCCTCTGAGACCTCGTTTGGGGTGGGGAGACAAGGCAAGGGGGTGGTAGTGATGGGCGGGTGAGTAGAGCGAAAGCCAAGCCTGGGGCCTGACGTCACCGCACCCTGCCTGTGAATCTGCAGCAGGCGCGCTGCTCGTAACCGCCTTTTCTGCTAGGGACTGTGCCTCACTCTCGGCGGCTCCGCACAACCGCTGGCGCCCGGCGTTCCTCTGCGCTCTGGCCCCGCGGCTCCGCAGGCATCAACACTGTCCGCACCGGGGACGCGGCCTGGCGCCCCACCACAGCGCTCATGATCGTAGACTTTCTGAAGCCCTGACTCCCCAGGTGAGCAGCTGGGCTCCCGGGAGGAACTTTGGGGGTTTGCAGAGGGAAAGGAATGAAGGTGGTCAGGGGATAAGTCCTTCCTAAAGCCGGAGAAATGGAGCCAAGCTTGACCCCACACAATCCTCCTGCATATACACCCCAACTTCTCTTCCCCCACGCCTCCCAGGACCCGCTGGGCTATGCACGCAGAAACTTAGCTGTCAGCACCGCGGACAGCGGCTCCGCCATGCCGCCTAGGCGGAAACCCTGACCCCGCTAGCCAGAGCCTGAGCCAGACTGGCAGAGGCCGACACCCCTAGCTCGGTGCATACGGATGCGTGTGCAGATGCAGTTACCCTTACGGGATCGATCTGTGTGTGTGTGAGTGCATGTTATCCGCGTGTGTATCTGTGCAAAAACCCATATATCTGTGAGAGCACCCGTGTACGTTTCACTCACTCATTCAACAGGTATTTATTTTTGGCACCACTTAATCACTGCTTCCTCGTTCTGTTATGGGATCCGGGATGGGACGGGCAATATGAGCGGGACACCTGCTTCCGATGAAGTTCCCTGTCAGCTTGAACCACACACCTGATGCTTTCTGTCCCTCTCCACACAGGGTGCAGTGTCCAACCGCGATGAACGCGAGCGCCTCTTCGCTCAACGAGTCCCAGGTGGTGGCAGTGGCGGCCGAGGGAGCGGCGGCGGCGACCACAGTGGCAGGGGCGCGGGACACGGGTGAATGGGGGCATCCTGCAGCGGCGGCGCTGGGCAGCGGGGGCGTGGCTAATGGGTCGCTGGAGCTGTCTTCGCAGATCCCGGCAGGACCTGGGCTGCTACCGTCGGCAGTTAATCCATGGGACGTGATGTTATGCATCTCAGGGACGGTGATTGCAGGAGAAAATGCGCTGGTAGTGGCGCTCATAGCATCCACCCCGGCGCTACGCACGCCCATGTTTGTGCTGGTGGGCAGCCTGGCCACCGCTGACCTGCTGGCGGGCTGCGGACTTATCCTGCACTTCGTGTTCCAGTACGTGGTGCCCTCGGAGACGGTGAGCCTGCTCACCGTAGGCTTCCTCGTGTCCTCCTTCGCTGCCTCGGTCAGCAGCCTGCTGGCCATAACGGTGGACCGCTACCTGTCCCTCTACAACGCGCTCACCTACTACTCGCGGAGGACACTGCTGGGCGTGCACCTTCTGCTCGCCGCCACCTGGACGATCTCCGTAGGCCTCGGGTTGCTGCCGGTGCTCGGCTGGAACTGCCTGGCAGAGCGTGCTGCCTGTAGTGTGGTGAGCCCTCTGACGCGCAGCCACCTGGCGCTGCTCTCTGCGGCCTTCTTTGCTGTCTTCGGCATCATGTTGCACCTGTACGTTCGCATCTGCCAGGTGGTCTGGCGCCATGCGCACCAGATAGCGCTGCAGCAGCACTGCCTGGCTCCACCCCACCTTGCTGCCACCAGAAAGGGCGTGGGTACGCTGGCCGTGGTGCTGGGTACTTTCGGTGTCAGCTGGCTGCCCTTCGCCATATACTGCGTGGTGGGCAGCCGTGAGGACCCGGCTGTCTACACCTACGCCACCCTGCTACCCGCCACCTACAACTCCATGATCAATCCTATCATCTATGCCTTCCGCAACCAGGAGATCCAGCGTGCCCTGTGGCTCCTGGTCTGTGGCTGTTTCCAGTCCAAAGTGCCCTTCCGCTCCAGGTCTCCCAGTGAGGTCTGAAGGCTTCCCCTCTGTCATCTCACCAACACCACACACCCAACAAGCCAGCCTGTGGTGAGTTTCTCGGTGCCTGCTGATGAACTCTGAGATCCCAATAGTGTGACTCTGACTTTGGAAAGAAAAAAAAGAGAGAGAGAATAAACACACACACAACAAACTCACAAGGACAAAGAAGTTTGGTGACACTTTACATATACAGTGTATACATGTGTACATATATATACAAATTATTTGTATTTTCTGGAGGTGTTCAGGATGTGGAATTTTCTGGTCTATGAAAAAGCTAACAAAGATGTGGTTGTATACTCAAATTGTACATCACATTTGTCAAATGAACACATTCCATTACTGCTTAATTATAGCATTTCATTTTTAGCTGCTGAACTGCCAAACAGTGTTGCCATTTTCAAGGGCGGGGAAGGTGAGTAAAAGGTGTATTTTTGTTGTATGTGATAGAATATTTTGCTGCATATGCATCAATAAATTACAACATATTTTGTACACAAATAAACACATTATAAAAATGTAATTTGGAGAATGTGACTGACTATTTGAGAATTGAAGTGGTAATATATTTACTTTAAAAGTTTATTATGTATCTTTTCCCTTTGATGAAAATCTTAATGTCAAAAATCATACACATTTACACGTTGTTCATGGTTGTCACTGAAATATCTAATTCAATTAATGATGGGGAGGAGCTAATATATTCATGTAACAGTATTCACAGGACACTAAAAAAATTATTGGTGTTATCAGTGTAACTTAACTTATACCCTTAAATTACTGGGTTTGGAAGACAAGCTTTATAGTATGTCTAAAACCATTCCTTCATCTTACCAATGTGCACATGTGAATCCTGAAACCATAACTTTTAGATGTAGTTTTTCCAGTCTGGAAAGAATTTTAAATGTTGAGCATTTATATTGACTGACTGTATAGCTGCTGACCCGATCTTGTAGCAAAATGCACAGCCTTGCAAAATAAATTCTTCCAAGACAAGATTCCAAGATATAGTGTGTTTATGAAGCAAATGAAGGTATGCCCAACAGCCCCTCTTGAGGCACTCTTGTCTTCAAAGCACAGGACATTAAGATCCTCCAAGACTAAATACCCCACTCTACCAATGGATGTGAGTCATAGTCAAATCGTTCCCCTCCTCTCCTTCTTATAGGATGGAGATAAATAAGATGTGTGTGCTATGAGCACCCATGAAGAAATGTGCACACAAACAAATAATTACCGGTCTTAGACTTTAGAAAATTACACACAGCAAATTTCTTCATATAGCTCACAAGTATTTATTGAATGCCTACTATCTGCTAGACACAATTCTAAGGCTGGAATACTCTGTGCTCAGTATTACATTTTACTGGGAGAGTTGGCCTATAAGTGAACAAACAAATATATATATATATATAAAGGGATTTATTATAAAGAATTACCTCACATATTTATGGAGGCTGAGAAGTTCCAAAATCTGTAGTCATCAAATTGAAGATCCAGGAGAGCTAATGGTGTAGTTTTAGTTTGAGTTCAAAGGCCTGAGAACCAGGAAAGCCTAGGGGTTCAAAACCCAAGAAGAGTTGATATTTTAATTTGAGACCGAAGACAAGAAAAGACCAACATCTCAGCTCAAGCCATTGAGATGGCAGGAGTTCCATCTTCCTCAACCCTTTTGTTCTTTTATGGACTTTAATAGATGAGATGGGCTCACCTATACTAGGTAGGATAACCTGCTGTATCAGTCTTCTGAGTCAAATGTTAATCCCATCTAGAAACACCTTCACAGACACACCCAGAGTAACATTTGACCAAATGTCTTGGCACCCTGTGGTCCAGTCAGGTTGACACATAAAATTAACCATCCTCCAAGAAAGCACAATGATCAAAAAAAAAAAAAAAAAGGGAGAGGAAGTATTTAAGGAGGGAGTTGTCAACTGAGTCAAAGGCTGCTGAGAGAATAAGTAAAATAAGAATTGAAAACAATGACTGCAGATTTCTCGATGTGTATGTCACTGGTGATCTTGACCAAAGAAACTTCAGGATAGCGAGAGAAGGAAAAGCTTGACTATAGAAGGTGCGACAGACAAAGCATTAGCAATCTAGTCTCCAACATCTTTCAACAGAGCTGTGACCTTTTTAATATTATAAAGTGCACTAGATTTTGTAGTGTGTTATAGTGACATTTGGTTTTATAGTGTCTGTAAGTTTAGGGTCAGGAAGATCAACATTATTGCTTATTCATCTAATTAACATTTTCTAAACAACTAACCTTTATAGACTATTCAACATCATCAGAAACTGTCTCAAGCCCTATTGGTATCCAGAATGCATTTAAGTGGACTAAAATAACCAAAACTCTGGTTGCAAATTTTTCCCAACATGTGGGGTGTGGAAAACAATATAATCTCAGAGATGGAACAAAAAGTCAATATTACTTTACATTTATGAATCTGACTTTAATACACTTGGTATTAATGTTCAATATCAGCCTCAGTCATAATAAAAATTTTCAAGAGAGCCAAGAACAGAAAGATACTAAACAATCAGATCGTTAATATCCCTGATTTATAGTTATAAAGATCAGGAGTTTGAAATTAACTTCACCAAGCTGAAATCAAGATGTCAGCATGAATGCACACCATTTGGAGGCTCTGGAGGGAGAACTTGTTTCCTTGCTTTTTCCATATTTAGAGCTGCCTTCTTTGGTCAGTGAACACTTCCTCCATCTTTAAAGTCAGCAGTGTATTATCTTGCATAAGTGGTTACATTGCCCTGTTTTGTAGTCAAATCTCCCTCTGCATCCTTCTTATAAGGACACTTATGATTACATTTAAGGCCTGCCCAAATAATCTAAGATAACCCGCCCATTTCAAGATCGTTAACTTAATCATATATACAAAGTCTCTTTTGCCATATATGATAACTATTACAGCCCTGAGAGCAGTATCGATGAAAAATGTGATAGCAAAGATATCACAGAGTAGTAAGGATGGATCCTAAAGGAAAGTTAGGGAATTTCTGTAGAAGACTCCCCTAGGGAGGCATTATTGAGCTGAGTCCAGAAGAACAAAAGAAATGTGTAAGGCAAAGAACATTAAAGAGAGGTATTCCAGACTAAGGGGACCACATGAAGCACGAAAGCATGGCCCATTCAGAGAAATGCAGGCTGTTCAGTGTGGTGAAGGTAGTAAGACTTAGAGCCTGGAAAGAAATTAGCAGGAGATAAGTCTGGAGAGGTAGGCAGGAGCAGGATCACAAAAAGCAGTGCTGGGAGTGCATTGCAGGTGGGGAAGACTGGAAGCCAAGAGATTATTCTGAAGGCCAGTGGCAGCAATCCAGGTGAGAGGCGATGGCAGCCTCAGCTAAGAAGGACAGAAAGGATGGAGAGAAGGAGATGGACTCAAGAGCTCTCAAATGAGTGGAGTGATTGTAGGGGTTGAGGAACAGTTTAGGAGTCAAGGATGTTCAGTTTTTCACCCAGTTCTATGTTCACTGAGATGAGAGTATATAAACAGAGGCAGATTTGAGGAGGAAGGTGGTGAATCAAGTTTTATACATAATAAATATTAGAATCTGTGGGATATCCAAATGAAGGCAATTGCCCCTATGGCTTTGGAGCTCACAAAGATGGCTGAAATTGAGACCTAATTTCAATAGTCATCAACCTTAAGGTGGACAAGAAGCCATGGAAGGAAATGAGAAAAGCCAGAGTCACAGTGTGGAGACAATAATATATGGGAGTAGAGTGAAGGAAGGCAAACAGAAAAGAGAGAGCAAGCAGGAATATCCAGGGGAGATCCTTGAAAAGCCAAGAGAAAATAGTTTTAAGAAGGAAATGATCAAGTGTGTAAAGGCTGACCAGAGGTCAACTAAAAGAGGTTTTGAAAAGTGTTAGATTTAAGAACATGGTGGTCGCTGGTGGCCTAAGTGGGAGCTGCTTCAATAAAGAACAGGATGAAAACCAGATTGCGGTGAATTGAGGAGAAAATGGAAGTTTTCCAATTTTTTCCCCAATAAATTTAACTTTAAATGGAAGAAGAAAGACAGGGTAGTAGCTTGGGGAAAACACAGGGTTACAAGATAACCTTTGCTTTGTTATGTTTTTTAAAGATGAGCAAAAATTGAATATATTATTAGACTTATTAGACTGAGGAACCAGTACTATAAAATTGGAAAAGCAGAAGATAGAGAAAAAAGGTCCCTGACAGAGCCTTCACAGAACGAGCATGGGGCCCGGGGCACAGTGTTCGGGGGAGAGAGGGACTTAGACAGGAGGAGGTGGAGACACAGCCCCCCTGCTCTGAAAGGAGGCAACGTGGGAATGATTGGCACTGAGAGAGCTAAGTGCGTAAGTGGTGGGAAGAAGTTCACAGAGTTCCTATCTGACAAGCTCAATTTATCTGAAGGAGAAATGCCAGTTAAGAGACTATTGCAAGAAGTATCAAGAGCCTAAGCTGATGACATTGGAAACAAAGTTGTGAACTTGGGATAGTATAATCATTTAATCAAAATTAAAAGTCAGACCATACCAAGTACTGAGAGGATGTAGAGCAATTCAAATTCTCATACATTGGTGGTAGGAATATAAAATGGTTCAAACATTTTAGGACATAGTTTAGTGGGGTTTTTTTAAGCAGGTAAACACACTTCTACAACATGATATAGCCATTCCACTCCTAAATATTTACCCAAGAGAAATTAAAGCATTTGTCCATATAAAGACTTAACATGAATATTCATAGCAGCTTTACTTGTAATAGACAAAAACTAGAAACAACTCAAATGTTCATAAACAAGTAAATGAATAAATAAATTGTGATATAGCTATATAATAGAATGCTAGTCAGAAATTGAAAGGAATAAACTGTTGATACATGCAACAACATGGATGAATCTCTAAATAATTATGCCGGAGTGAAAGAGGCCAGGAAAAAAGGAATATATGTTGTAAAATTCCATTTATATAAAATTCTTGAAGTATAGTGTGAGAAAGCAATCATTGGTTGGCATTGGGGGAGTAGGGATGGGAAAGAGAGAGAGGCAGGGATTACAAAGAGGCACAAGAAGACTTTTTGGGGTGATGAATAAATTTATTATCTTAATTGTGATGATGATTTCATGGAGTGTGTGTGTGTATGTGTGTGAAAACTTATCAAATTGTACACTTTAAATATTTACATTTCATTATATGTCAATTACACATCTATAAAGTTGTAATAAAAAAGTTAAGGGTCAGAGAAAGAATCATAGTAAAGTAACAGCTAATTACAAATAATAATAAATGGAATTAAAATGTAAAGTTCCAATATGGTATGACTTATTAGTCAAAATAAGCTAAGTTATTCTGCAGTAACAAACAACTCCCCTAAATCATAGTGGTCTTACACAACAAAGATTTCTTACTGTACACTATTAGCTGAACTTTCTGGACAACTTCCCAAGGCACTGTTCTCTCTGCAGCAATAAAGGCATTATCCCCTCTGTAATCACTGGGACAAGGGATGAGAGCGCTGAGGGTCTACTGGCATCAATGACATGCTTTGGCCCACAAGTGTCACCCTACTTCTAGCCTTTTGGACAGAGCTAGTCACATAGCCCCACCTAACTACAAGAGGGTGGGGAATGTCATATCCCTGAATACGTAGAAAGAAAGGCAAATCAGAAATGGATGAATTCAAGGAGATTTGTACCACTTATGGCTTCAGGAACAAATACATTATCTTTGACATCTCAAATTGAACACCCATTAATAGACAGAGAAGAGATTTGTAAGATTCAAACTCAAATTTTCAATTATTTAAGACTAGACACAGGTTTGTGGCCCTTTGATAAAACACGTTATCACTGTTGTGCTCATTTGGCAGAACACTGCATAAAACAGGACTTAAGGTGAGCAGGAAGGAAGTACAGTTCCAAAAAGGAATCTGATTTTCCATCCTCAGTCAGACTTGGCTCCTGGTTGCACAGGAGGGGAGTTTCGTGTAGGTTCACACACAGCCTTCTCCACAAACAATCCCAAGTTGTGTGTGTTGGATATGTTGTTGAAATTGTGTGGAAAAAATTGAGGGAAAGAGTGCTAAGTAATCATGGTCAGGGGATCCAGAAATATCTGAATTCTACCCACAACCTTACAAAATTTCTTAAGAAAACAGTGAGGAACAAGAGCAAGTCAAAATCGACAATTGTGGAAAGAAGGGAAGGACAGTGGAGGTTTGCTGTGACCCTGGCATATAACCAAAGTGCAGAGCACCAGTGGAAGCTGAGTTGTGTCATGTTAACTGTCCTTTTCCGTCAAGCCAAGCAGAGCCTCAGTCCAAAGCTTGACTTGTTTTGCCTAATGTAAGTCCTCAATACTCAAACCCAGGTCTCATATCTTGCCACTGATGGCTATAAGACAAGCCAAACCAACATTAAACTTTCAGTCCTGGGAGAAGACAATCAGAATGAGAGAAAAGAGAGACCTAGTGGTCAGTTAGCCTGGACCTAGCTGCCTTGGAGGATACCCAAAAGGAGGTGGCCAAGCCTCCATACAAAAAGCAGTGCTGTCCCCTCCACTCCAGCCAGGAGAAAAGGAGTATGTAGTTGGCCACTTAACAGATAAACCAATTGGATCAGTGCTCCTGCATTTGAGGGTGGAGTGAAAAGGAAGATGGAAAGAGAGAACAGTATCTTACAGTGTATATAGTAACTTATAGTGTCTTCTCACTTTTTAACTAGCTGTGAGACCTTGGGCAAATTCTCATCTGTGCAGTGGGGAATCATAGCAGTGACTACCTTCCAGTAAGGATTAAATGAGCTAATATATAAAGTTCAAATAGTGCCTGGCATAAGATAGCATTCATTATATATGCCTTAGCTGCTATTGTTCCTGTTGTTGCTGTTGTTATTATGCAGGCTTTATAAATGCTGAACTTTATATAGTCAAGATTTTATAGCCTGAAGTGCATTTTGTTTTCCAAATTTCTTTCTATCATACCCTTTACATTGTTAATCCGTTTTTAGTAATCTGAAAACTTTAAAACGTGCCATTTCAATAACTTTAGCTGCCTCTCTGAAAATAATATGAATATAAAACCTCATTTTTACAACATTTTTTGATACATAGTTAAGATTTATCTCCAAAACAGAAATCCAAATCAGTGTTGTACCCATTTCCCTCCTCAATGGACTAAAATTGAGATGAATGTATTTGCTATACAATATCAATTTATTTTCAAAGAGAAACTTGAAATCTAAGAATACCTGAGCAGAATAACATTAACATTAATCAAATCATCTGTGCTTCCCCCAAACCAGATTCCGTGTACAGAAAAACAAATAAAAACTAGCCAGCAAATACAAAAACACATTCTCTGTCTTTGCCTCTGTCTGTCTGTCTCTTTCTAACACACACACACACACACACACACACACACACACACACACACACACTCTCCATTACCTGGGAGTCCCTGTTACTTTCCAGGGCTCCCTCACTAAAAGAATATCCCACATACCCAGTAGTAGTTTGTGTTCAAAGATCCTCTGCAGAACTGGTTTTTTTCTAGAGAAATTCAACTATAAGAAAGGAATTTGCTAGGATCAACTCCAAATATGTACACAACCAGCCGAGCTAACATTCCCAGCCAGAGTAGTGGCTGAGTGAGCACATTTGAGCACTAACATGCAGGTTTGAAGAAAGGGAGAAGGACCTAGTCACTAAAAGAATTCTCTGAGAACAGTTACTATCAGTCAGGCACACATTGTTGGGGGGAAAGTCTATGTAATACAGACTATCTGAGTATACATGTTACAGCTGTGTCCTAGAAGCCTGTGTGTGACAGGTTAAGTCATAGTGTAGGCAAATCCCAACATAATTACAGTGCCTGGTAATGGGGTATTGCTGTCATATTCAAGAGAGCCTTGTATTAAAAGAATCACTGCCCCTGAGATCTTTTTATTACTATTATTAATGGGAACACACAGCAAATAATCATGAGGCAGCGTTCTTTCTTTCACTTGAAGTGTGTTAAATCTGTGTTTTGCAAATATTTTACACAAAGGTGCTTATGAAAATGATGGCAGAAGGTAAAGATGGCTAAATAATTATGTTTCATAACATGTTGATAAATCACATTTCCACCACTGTGAATGCACATCCATTTTATTACTGAAATGGCTGACAACAGATAACATTATCTTTTGTTGCTGAGTCATTTAATCACTGTGCGACAGGTGTCACTGAACTGGCTGGTACCAAAACAGCAGCATTTTCCACACCATGCAGTGTGCACGTGAAAGCTAACCTGCCTGGGCTTTGCAGACTGCACTTAACTTCAGGTGCCTGTGACCATTTCTGACTCCCTTCCTTTCCACATAGGAGCCACCTTCCCTGTCCAGGGAGCCAACTGGGCCTGCTGAGAGTTTTGGTTGGTTGCACCATCAGAGAGGGTCAGGACTGGAAGGGTCCATAAAGGTCATCTTGTCCAACCCGCTTTGGTTTCAGACAGTAATATTGGGCCTCAGAGAACGTGGTTCCCTTCCCAAGATCACATAGCCTGTGAATGTGGAGGACAGCTCTGGAGCTCAGCTTACCCAGGTTCCGGGGTTTTTTTTCCCTATCACATGAGGTGTTCAGTGTACTGTCAGCCATGCAGACTCAGGTGTGCTCTTGTCTGTCTTCATGGCCTCCCTCTGTTCTCAGAGATGTCCTTTCCTTACATCCTGGGAAAGCAGCTAGGCCAGGACTCCACTCCAAGCCTAGTACCTCGAGTGAGTTCTAAGATTTATTAGGGGTGGTGACTCAGGCTTGACCTTTGGCAAGGGGGACACTGATGCAGCTGTTTGCAAAGCCTGACACTCTCTTCTGTCTGCAAATCCAAGGCTCAGAGTGGATGGTCCCACTATTCTAGAGTCCTGGTCTTTTGGGGTGATGGGGGAAGGGAGTTTTGACCCCAGCCACTGCTTATCATTTTCTCAAAGTTCAAAGTTTGGCTACCTTTTCCTTTCTTTTTTCTTTTTCCGGTCAGAGCCCATAGGGCAGAATGATACCATCCAGGAAACAGCCCGGTTGCAACTTCCAGCTCCATTGTAGTGGATGACAAACTTTGGCTGAGCATTCAGCAAGTTGATAGACAAGCTGAGTCTTCAGCCCTAACAGCAGGGCCAAGCTCTCCCGTGCCCTATAACTCAGTCCAGGACCTGTTCTATGTCTTGGTTAGTGCTTGAAATACCATCTTCAACAACTAAACCCTGTAGCTGGCCATCTTGAAGACTTTCAGTAAAGGTTTTAGCCTAATGAGTCAAAAGAGTTTTCCACCTTTCTTAACTAAATTTCATATAGATTAATGAAGTTAAAGATCTTTATAATCTTCATATAACATCAAAGTGATTAACTCTTTCACAGACTAGCAGGAAATTCTGGGGGACCAGCAGTTGAAAAACACTGGATAATAAGTTAAAAGTTAAATTTTTATTTAAATTATCTGTGTGGCTATATGGATGCTAAATTATGCTTCTCACCTCTGAGTCTCACAGTGTGCTTCCACCACAGCCCAGTCTCCCAGTCATTACACTTTCATTGCCCTAACTTCCTAACATCACTGTTAGTACTGAAATGAACATTCCCAGGTATGTTCCCTTATTGACCATCTGAGAATTTTCTTGAACTATATATACCCAGGACCAGAATTATTATGTCATTTAACCCAGAATTTTTGAGTCAAACAATTGCTAAATCTGACTAGGTAATCCTATATTGCTCTCTGAAATAGCATTATCTGTGTATTAATTGTCTGTATAATGGAAGTGTGAGTATATACAGTGTGTCCGTAAGGTCATGGTACACTTTTGACCTGTGACCGGTCAAAAGTGCACCATGATTTTGTGGACACACTGTAGAATACTCCATATGGCAAAATGGATGCAGTAGTGATGCCAGTCATTGTGGTCTCACTCTCCACACCCACATCCTGCTCTGGCATCCTTAGTTTTACCACAGGAACTGGTCCCCACAGGCCACAGCTGATTGGACAAGGGTGAACACTTAAGTCATGCTGAGCCAATTAGATACGTTGAAACCAAGACACTGAAAGACCCAGTTAAAAGATGGTAGACTCTTGAAATAAAGTTTGTATAAGGTCAGAACTGGACTGGCCCAACTACCTTCAGCAGTTTTTTTGCACTGATAATTAAGCAGGGAGAATCCATTGAGAGAAGAAGGAGGGAGAGAGAAAGAAACAGAGCGAGAGTGAGAGTGAGAGAATGGAGCTGACATGGGGTTCCACCTGAAATGGAAGAAGCAGTTTGTTTACCTCCTTGACTTTCTGAACTTGGTCCTGAGTTTTGTTTGTCATTTTAGATGCCTAAAAGGTGAGTTGATTGTTGAATCCAAAAACAAAACTAAAAATATGACTTCACCTATATTAGCTTAAATAAGTTAAATTTCTAGCAACCAAATAGCTCCTAATATAATATAAGTCTTATTTTCCTGCCTTAGTAGACAGAGCACATTGTTTTTATAAATAAATTTACTGGAACACAGCCAGCTCATTCATGCCCATATTAACTATGGTTGCTTTCCTGCCACCAAAGCAGAATTGCTACTGTATGACACGCACAGTCGAAAATATTACTGGACTGGCACAGAAAAAGTGTGCCGGTCCCAGCTTAACCTTTAGGTATCTCAATGGCATCATGATGAATGGCAACCTGCGTTGGTACAGTGCTGCACTGAGGGCTCCTCTGCCAAGGGTGCCCCAAGGTGCCATGATGCTCCAGCAACTGGCTTTCTCCCTCCACCCCCCACTCAGGGCCTTTTTGCCACTTCTCTCTGCCCTTCGGGTAGGACGGCAGCACCAAAGCTAGATGACCTATTTCTCTCATTCTTCTCAGGCCTCTTGGGTCTTCCCCTTTCCTCCTCCTTTCTTCCTTCTCCTTTTCTAGCAGCTTCTCACTTTGCATTTTTTTCTTTGAACGTGGACTTTTAGGTCCAGCACCAGTTACCTCATGCTCTGCTGAGGAGCTATCTAGCTACGTTTCATCACCTTCAGTCTTCTTATCTGAGGTTCTTATTGCTCTTTTAATCATAATTTAGTTTTCTGTTCTGTTCAGACTTCTGACACCTCCACACTGTGGAAAGCGCTGGAAACAGAGCAGTGGAAAATTACAAAGAGGACTTCAATAGTTCCCCAAGACGTGCGAGAGACTAGGCATTGGAACAGGGGTGGGGGTGGGCCACCCCTCCTCTGCATCTTCACTCAGACTCCCCTAAGCCAGCTACCACACCTCTGTGCCCACCCAAACCCTTCCACCCAGGGAAGGGTGGGCCAGAGTTCCAGGTAGGCTTCTCTGCAGATGGTCTTGGCACACAGAGATCCCACCCTAAACGACCCTCTCTTTACATGTGAGAGATGACAGAGGGCCTGGACACCTGAACCTAACTAACGTCTTCAGGAGTCAGGTTTACACAACAAACTGTCGTACATCAGGACAGTGTGATTTCTGCTTATTGGGGCTGGCACCCCAGGAGTCAGACGTGGGACTTAGTCCTGGCGCTTCCCTTGAGTGGCTATGGGACCTCAGATGAGGCCACTCACTGCTCTGGGCCTCCACTTGTTCATCTGCAAAATAAGGGATCTGAACTGTGAAGAGTTCTGAGTGCTCTTTTCATCCTGCTACTGTCTTCTGAGCAGTTGGCCTGCCAAGATCCTACACAATAGAGCAGAGAGACGCTGTGTTGGCTGAGATGGTCAAGTGTCCATTAAACAGGATTTATGAACACCTCACATTTTTCAGAAGCAGCAACCTCAGCTGCAGAAGGATTTCTTTTGCTGTGAGAGTGGTTGGAAGACTCCATATTTACTAAAAAAATGGTATCAAAACATAATCTGAGTTTAATCTGTTTTTGCTAAAACAAAGCAAAGCAAAATACCTCTATCAAATTGTGGTTTCAAATTTTCTTTTAACCAAAGAGCACTCCTCACTCCCTGGGAAGGTCATTCTCTTCCATGCAGCCTCTAAGACCAACTGAGCTAATTCAGTGCACACCTCCACCCCACCCCACGGCCTGACCATCCTCTGCTCTGGCCTGTTTTTTTGCGCAGCCTCCGAGCTTCCATTCCCTTTTCTTATGGCATCCCTCCCTCAGTGCCCTGCCTTCCCTTGCCCAGAAGGTGGCACAGGATCCAAGCTGAACCAACCAGATTCCCTACATCATGATCTGAATCTTGAGTCCATTGCTGTAAGAATGGGAAAATGTTACATCCATTCAAGGGACAGCATCAAAGAAAGGAAGGCTGAGTGTTTTCTGCTGCCTTGATGCCCAGAGCTGCCTGATTCCCATTCTTATCCCTCTCCTGGGTCTCAGTCTTCCTGTCCATCAGGTGAGCTCCTCATTATCCCTTCCACGCATTACCTTTGTGCTTAAGAAGACTAAACTTAGTCTCTGTTGCTTACAACCGAAGAATTGTGGTGCATCTTCGGGTCTTTATTTGAAGATATTTTAAAGTTAAAAACTGTCACTAACTCAGGTTTATCACATAGTGTGAAGCTTAAAAAGAAAGATGCAAACCATAGGTATATTGATCTATAGGTATATTTGGGTTAAAACAACATAAAACTGTGTTTACAGAGGGTGAAAGACTGCAAGAAAATACATCAAATATTGAGTGATTATGTTAAGATTTCTCTTTATTTTCTCTATATTCTACATTATTTATGATGTGGCATATTACTTTAATAATATAAATATTTATTTATAGTGAGGAAAGTATAAAATGTAGGTATGTTGTCTAGTATTAAAGACAATAAAGTACTATGACCTTATTTAAAAAGTTACAAATATAGTACTTGGCCTCTTGTTCCAGATTTCTAGTTTAATTTCCTGCCAGGATTCTCAATACACAGTAGCAAGGTCAACTCTTAATCAAATCATCGTAGCGAGAGCTGGCATGGCATGGGCTCACAGCAATCATCTCTCTGTAAGAACAACCACACATTTTAGGACTAAGGATGAGTCACTTAAAAATATGCCTGCTAGTGGAGTTTTATAGAAAGTCAAGCAAGTAAATAGTGAAAGCCATGCTACATGGAAGCCCACTAAAGAGAAAAGCTAGCTTGTAACTGTAGAGGTGTTAAAAGGCTTAAGAAGAACATTTCCATCTTTTAGATTAATTAATTCTAAATTAAGAATTCATCTGGAAACTGAAAAAGACCAGAAAGTTCATGTTTGCTGTTATGTTTAAGAATAAACAGGATGAGGAAGGTAAAATCTAGGCTGACTACATTATGTTCACGTTTAGTTAATCTGTTTATTTGTAAGTAGGAGATCCTCATCGTACCTTTAAGTTTATTTGCTGTGTGTATTAGTTTGCTATTGTTGCTGTAACAAATGATCACAAATTGGCGGCTTTAAACAATTAAAATTTATTCTCTTACTGTTTTGGAGGTCAGACGTCCATGATCAATTTCACTGAGCTCAGGTCCACCCGGCGGGAGGGGCGAGGATTCATCTGCAAGCTCGGGGTAAGTCCATTTCTTGCTTTTTCCATCTCCTCCTACAGGCTGTCCTCATTCCTTGGCTCACTGTTCCAGATCATGTCACTTTTTCTCCCTCTGCTTCTATCTTACGTGGCCTTTTCCATTTGCGTCTGACCTTCCTATGTTCTTTTTAAAAGTATCCTTGTGATTACAGGGGATCCATGGAGATAACCCATAATAATTGCCCCAACTCAAGACCCTTAACTTAATCACATCTGTAAAGTTTCATTTGCCAAGTAAAGTAAGAGTCAGGACATGCACAACTTTGGAAGGCAGCAGGCACTAGTCTACCTCCCACACAATGTGTACTAAAATTCTCTATTTGGTTAAAATTAATACAATTTTTGAAAATGTAGACAGCAAACATTTTCTTAGTTAATAAAAATATTTTAGTATGCTGTATATGTGATCATTATACTATAGTGTGGCAAAAAGAAAGTGTCCAAATTAGAGCCCTTCATTTATTTTAATGGCTTCATCGATTTTCTGACAGATATGAAAATTTAAAATAAAATCAGCATTTGTCTCATAGTTATGAAGGCCAAGAATTTTTTAAAGTGATAAAATATGTGTTTTAAAATTAAAAGAAGGATTAAATTGGGTCTTCCTGACTTGATTAGTAATGAATCTTTTTATTCATTACTCAGAATTTTTAAACATCACTACATCTTCTATACATGTCTTCCAACTTGTGTGGTAAGTGAAAGATTCTAATTCACATCCCTTCTGTTAAAGAGGAACTGCAAGGTGGTGAAACCAAAGGTACCACTCTGGCCCTGCACACTACTGCCTCAGCCCTTACCTGTCTGGGACTCAGTTGAGAACTAGAAAGGACCCAGGAAATACCCCTGAACATCCAAAACAGGAGGCACTAAAGACTCCCAATTAGCATCCTGCACTCCATTTGCAGGAAAGCCCATCAGGCCCTGACACAGAGCCACAGTGCTTTTCTTTCCTGACTAATAACTGTGGTCTTTTGGTTTCCCAAGGAGACAGGAAAAGGTGATAGAAGTCAAGTGTGCAGAGTGGAGTAATTTACTCAAGGTGGACCAATGACTGCAGCTGTACTGAGGACCTGGCATGGAGGAGCACGGGGACTCTCAGGGACCAGGCCCATCCACTCATAGACACACTTTCAGAGAATTCATCTAAGCAGACAAAAAACACCCCAGGATCTTCACAGCAATAAAATAACTGTTGTTCAAAAAAGTAATTTTAAATCACTTTAAAAAGGACAAATCATGTGTGGTCAGCTCTGCTGAAGAAAACAGGGAAGTATATGGGTTATTTTGGAAAAGTTTCATAAAAATAAAGCAAGGCTTCTCCTTCATGAGTTGATTGAAAGGATAAAGCCTCTACCACCCAGAAAATACAGTCCCCCTAAATGATTTACTGTCTGGTATCCAGGTAACTACAATTTATTTGTAAATTAAATTTTTATTAATTTGTATTCTACTCAGAATTTTTGATAATTCTATCCCAGCTAGAATGATTAAAAATTTTGCTTTTATATAATCTACAAAGGAAAGGTTTCCAAGTAAACTAATAACATAAATAAGACTTCAGAGAGATATATTTAGTCTGCTTATCAAAAAATGCAAATAAAGTTCTTTGAAATGCTTCTATGCAAAGAGAAGCTACTCAAATATGTATTTTCCGATCATTATTCTTAGTGTGGAAACATTTCAATATCAGTTTTGTTTTGGGTACCCAAAAAGAGTTTAAAAAGTGCATTTTTAAATAATTTAAAATTCAGACCAACCACCTCAGTTTGTCCAAGTTAATGAGAATTTTTCTCTTTTTCTCTGTGCATTATATTACAATTAAATGAATGGTGATTAAATAGTTTGAAAACTATCTAAATAAAATGAAAAGATTTTTTTAGACACAATCATCATTTACCATAATTCAAAATATGAATTATATTTAAAAGACTTTTTTTGTTAAATTAAGAAGATAAAACATCATTTTAAATTGAGAAATGTTCTCTAATATATTCAACACCCTAATATTCACTCTAATATATTCAAAACTTACAAAACCTTTGTGAATATTTGCCGATTATCCCAGTGTTCTCCTACAGTCTTATTTTAAAACACTGGGGAAACAATCTTTGTGATTCTGTAAATCACAAACCAACAGATGAAAAACTGAACTTGCAGACATCCAAGAAGTTTGCATCTGTCTCATAAGATAAGCAAAAACCTAGGGTGGCTCACATAGATGCAGATAAATCGATACACATCTCCTAGGAAATGTATCCGGAAGGTTAGGGTTAGTATTTAACATTTTCTCATTTAAATCTGGTTTAGCTTGCTATTTTATGTTCAGAAGAGTTTATAAACAGCAGTTGTATCTGACTACACAAACTATTTGGGAAAAAGATGTTAAATCCAGCCAGATAATTATTTTGTTTCCTCTAGCAACTGGGTTTTGTCAGTCTAATAGTTTATAACTAGATAATAATTGGAATTGTTTAATACTTTTGATTTCTAAGTGATTGGTTATTTAAATATTAGTTTTTAAAAAAAGCTTTGACTAAATGACACAGCTGGGATTTGCTTTGAATTAATCTAGGAGTGGAAGTGGATTGTTATAGATGAAGAAGATGAGCTATGAATTGATAACTGCTAAGGCTAGGTGATGAGGACATAGGTACTCATGAGTAAATGACTGCATCATACTATTTTCTCTACTTTTGGTTTGTTCGACATTTTCCACAATAAAAAAGGAAAAGGAAAAGCTATGTTGAAGATAGTTGAATGAAAACAAGACTAATTACCAGTTAAGCATGAGAAAAGGAAACATGAAACTGAATTGTGGTTAGCTAGTCATGTTTTTTAAGTGACATCTCCAGTGTCTATGCTGTAGACATCTACACATGGTTCATATGGAACAGTCCAGTACTGAGACTTCAGGCCTGCTGGATTCACCATACAAATGGTATGAGGCAGTCATCAGAATGTTGGCAGCTTGGGGTCTCCCTTCACAGCTTCTGGGTGGTATCTGGGTAACATCAGCACTTCCCTCATCTGAATATAATTTGGCCCAAGAAATTCATGGGTGAACACTATGAGATTTCCATATAACAATGGTTCTGTGATTTTCCAAGACACCAAGCCGCTAACTCAGTGATGGGCAATCTTTTGAGCTTGGTGTGTCAAAATTTGCCAAAAAACCGAGCTTAATTCGGGTGGCATGTCACCTGTAAAGCCAGTAGTCAAGGCCACTATCACAGCCGCCTGACCTGTGCAGGTTCACATTAGATTCGAACAGTCGGTAATGAAACACAGGAGCCAAAAACTGGTGAGCCATCAGCTTTAATTCTAGCTTGCACCCGGCGGGCAAGCAAAAACACACACTGGGCTCCAAAACCCACACATTCAGTGCTCACAAAGCTACTGACTTATCCGAGTTTCCTAGAATCAAAGGTTTCTAGCTCACCAGACTTATTCGCCTCTGTTTCCCATCTCCTTCTCCAGCACAAACTCTGCACAAACTGGCTTCTTCCTCAGCACTCTGCCATCTTGGCTACTTCTCCTCCACATGGCCTTAATCTGCTCTCCTCTCTAATACCTCAGGAACCAAGAGAGAGAGATCAAGCTACTGCTCTCTCCCACTTTATACCATAGAATCAAAACCTTTAATCCAATTATGCAAAAAAGGAAGTCTCTGTATAATAAGATTTCTCAGGAGAGTGCACCACCCTACATCATCCAATCAGTCAAGGGTGTGGAGAAGAGCTTACTCTTAAAACTAAGCCTTAGGCTATGACGACCCGGCCTGCCCAGAGCCTGTTCCAGAACACACATTAATATCAACGAACTTCCATGTGGAGAAGAGCTTACTCTTAAAACTAAGCCTTAGGCTACGACGACCCGGCCTGCCCAGAGCCTGTTCCAGAACACACATTAATATCAACGAACTTCCATGTGGGCAGCGCCATCTTTAACAAAGTGAGCATAATATATTTTATCTGCCCAACATCACTTCAAGAAAAACGGCCTAACCAGAAGTCCCAGAACTAGACGCTCTGAGCCGGAGTTCTGTTGTTTTGGCTTACAGACCTCCGGCACAAAGTGTCTAAACTACAGCAAATGTTTTATCCTCGGCTACTGCAGGAGCCGAGGATGAAATGTCCTTCTTGGCATGCGTCCCCATACTTCTCTGGTATGCGGCCACGTGTCACTGAAAATGGCTACACGTAGTGTGTCAGTGCTGCCACACGTGTCATAGGTTCGCCATCACGGCCCTAACTGGATGAGAATTAACCATGATTCAATACCGAATTCTCACTGAAAATAAGCTCATATGTAAAAGCACACTTCTACTAGTACATTTAAGAATGTAAAATTATACCCCTACCTTGTCTCCCCCCACAAAAAAATTTAAGATACTTGTGCACATGTGATTTAAACCTAAATTAGTTTTGCCATTTAAAATTTCTCTCTCTAAAATAAATCTTCATGAATATTTATCTTATATTTGCATAAAAGAGTCAAACACCTTATCATAAGACCCTTTGTTCTGTTGGCTCATATCACTCAAGCTCATGATGAGAAACTTTCCTATTTATACACAAAATGTTAGATTTGCTTTTGATTGAAAGGTGGTTAATATCAGAAAAGTTGCGCTAAGAATATTGCTTTTCTTTCTTTTATTTTTTAATTAATTTTAATGGGGTGACATTAATAAATCAGGGTACATACGTTCAAAGAAAACATCTCCAGGTTATCTTATCATTCAATTATGTTGCATACCCAACACCCAAAGTCAAGTTGTCCTCTGTCACCTTCTATCTGGTTTTCTTCGTGTTCCTCCCATCCCCCTCTCCTCCCTCCCCCCACCCCGTAACCACCACACACTTGTCCATGTCTCATAGTCCCGTTTTTATTTCCCACCTATGTGTGAAATCATACAGTTCTCAGCTGTTTTCTGTTTTACTTATTTCACTCCGTATAATGTTATCAAGGTCCATCTATTTTGTTTTAAAAGATCCGACGTCATCATTTCTTATGGCTGAGTAGTATTCCATAGTATATATGTACCATAGCTTTTCAATCCACTCGTCCTCTGACGGACACTTGGGCTGTTTCCAGATCTTCGCTATTGTGAACAATGCTGTCACGAACATGGGGGCGCATTTCTTCTTTTTGAACAGTGCTATGGTGTTTTTAGGGTATATTCCTAAAAGTGAGATATCTCGGTCAAAAGGCAATTCGATTTTTAATTTTTTGAGGAATCTCAATACTGTTTTCCACAGTGGCTGCACCAGCCTGCATTCCCACCAGCAATGCAGGAGGGTTCCCTTTTCTCCTCATCCTCACCAGCACCTATCATGTGTTGTTTTGTTAATGAGCGCCATTCTGACTGGTGTGAGGTGACATCTCATTGTGGTTTTAATTTGCATTTCTCTAATGATTAGTGATGTTGAGCAATTTTTCATATGCCTATTGGCCATCTGTATGTTCTCTTTGGAGAAATATCTATTCATTTCTTTTGCCCATTTTTTGATTGGATTGTTTGTCTTCCTGGTATTGAGTTCTATAAGTTCTTTATAAATTTTGGTTATTAATCTCTTATCAGACATGTTGTCAAATATGTTCTCCCATTGTGTGGTTTGTCTTTTTATTCTGTTTTTATTGTCTTTAGCTGTGCAAAAACTTTTTAGTTTGATATAGTCCCATTTGATTATCCCACCTTTTATTTCACTTGCCTGTGGAGATAAATCAGCAAATACATTGCTGCTACAGATGTCGGAGAGCTTACTGCCTATGTTTTCTTCTAAGATGCTTATGGTTTCACGGCTTACGTTTAAGTCTTTTATCCATTTTGAGTTTGTTTTTGTGAATGGTGTAAGTTGATTGTCTAGTTTCATTTTTTTGCAGGTAGATGTCCAATTTTCCCAACACCATTTGTTAAAGAGGCTGTCTTTACTCCATTGTATGTTCTTTCCTCCTTTGTCAAATATCAGTTGTTCATAAAGGTGTGGGTTTATTTCTGGGTTCTCTGTTCTCTTCCATTGATCTATGTGCCTGTTCTTATGCCAGTACCAGGCTGTCTTGAGTACAATGGCCTTGTAGTAAACCTTGATATCTGGAAGAGTGATACCCCCTGCTTTATTTTTTCTTTTTAAGATTGCTGAGGCTATTCGTGTTCTTTTTTGGTTCCATATAAATTTTTGGAATATGTGTTCTATATCTTTGAAGTATGTCATTGGTATTTTAATTGGTATTGCATTGAATTTATAAATTGCTTTGGGTAATATAGACATTTTAATGATGTTTATTCTTCCTAGCCATGAGCACGGTATATGCTTCCACTTGTTTGCAGCTTCCTTGATTTCTTTTATCAATGTTTTATAATTTTTCGAGTACAAGTCCTCAACCTCCTTGGTTAAATTTACTCCTAGGTACTTTATATTTTTGGTTGCTATAGTGAAGGGGATTGTTTCCTTATTTCTTTTGCTGACAGTTCATTGTTGGTATATAGAAATGCCTCTGATTTCTGAGTATTAATTTTATATCCTGCCACCTTGCTGAATTTATTTATAAGGTCCAGTAGTTTTTAGACTGAGACTTTAGGGTTTTCTATATACAATATCATATTATCTGCAAATAATGACAGTTTTACTTCTTCTTTTCCAATTTGGATGCTTTTTATTTCCTCTTCTTGTCTAATTGCTGTGGCTAGGACTTCCAGAACTATGTTGAATAAGAGTGGTGAAAGGAGGCACCCCTGCCTGGTTCCTGATCTTAAGGGGATTGCTTTTAATTTTTGCCCATTTAGTATGATGTTTGCTGTGGGTTTGTAATCAATGGCCTTTATCATGTTAAGGAATGTTCCTTGTATTCCCACTTTACTGAGAGTTTTGATCATGAATGGGTGCTGGATTTTATCAAATGCTTTTTTTGCATCTATTGAAATTATCATGTGATTTTTGTTCTTCCTTTTGTTTATGTGATGAATCACATTGATTGATTTGTGAATATTGAACCAGCCTTGCCTCTCCAGAGTAAATCCCACTTGATCATGGTGTATGATTTTTTCCATATGTTGCTGGATCCGGTTGGCTAATATTTTGTTGAGAATTTTAGCATCTAAATTTATCAGGGATATTGGCCTATAATTTTCTTTCTTTGTGTTGTCTTTGCCTGGTTTCAGAATCAGAATTATGCTCGCCTCATAAAAGGAACTTGGTAGTGTTCCTTCCTCTTGAATTTTTTGAAATAGCTTGAGGAGGATAGGAGTTAGTTCTTCTTTGAATTTTTGGTAAAATTTACTTGTGAAGCCATCAGGCCCAGGACTTTTCTTTGTTGGTAGTTTTTTGATAACTGTTTTGATCTCATTTTATTGTAATTGGTCTGTCTAGGTGTTCTGATTTTTCCAGATTGACTTTTGGAAGATTATATGATTCAAGAAATTATTCCATTTCACCAAGGTTGCCTAATTTTTTGGCATAGAGTTCTTCATAATATTTTCCTAGAATACTTTGTATTTCTGTTGTGTCAGTTGTTATTTCTCCACTCTCATTTCTAATTTTGTTTATTTGAGTTCTTTCTTGGTGAGTCTACTTAAAGGTTCATTGATCTTGTTTACCTTTTCAAAGAACCAGCTCCTGGTTTCATTGATCCTAAGTATTGTTTTCTTAGCCTCCTTGTCATTTATTTCCGCTCTGATCTTTATTATTTCTTTCCTTCTACTAGTCATGGGCTTTATTTGCTGTCGTTTCTCTAGTTCTTTTAGATGCAGAGTCAGGTTGCTTATTTGAGCTTTTTCTAGCTTTTCATGGTGTGCCTATAGTGCTATGAACTACCCTCTCAGTACTGCTTTTGCTGTGTCCCATAAATTTTGAGTTGATGTATGCTCATTATCATTGGTTTCTAGAAACTTTTTTATTTCTTCTTTGATCTCATTGTTAATCCACTCGTTATTTAATAACATGCTATTTAGTTTCCAAGTGTTTGAGTATTTTTTAGTTTTTCTTTTGTGGTTAATTTCTAGTTTCATGGCATTATGATCAGAGAAAATGCTTGATATGATTTCAATCTTTTTAAATTTGTTGAGACCACTTTTGTGTCCTAACATGTGGTCTGTCCTAGAGAATATACCATGAGCGCTTGAAAAGAATGTATGTTCTATTGCTTTAGGGTGAAAAGTTCTGAAGATATCTATTAAATTGAGTTGATCTAGTATATCCTTTAAGTCTACTGTTTCTTTGTTAAGTTTCTTTCTTGAGGATCTATCCAGTGATGTTAGTGAGGTATTGAAACCCCCTACTATTATAGTATTGCTGTTAATCTCACCCTTTATATCCATCAAAGTCTGTTTTATGTATGTCAGGGCTCCTATGTTCAGTGCGTAGATATTTATTATGGTTTTATCTTCCTGTTAAATTGTTCCCTTTATCATTAGGTAGTGTCTTTCTTTATCTCTTACTACAGCCTTTGTTTTAAAGTCCATTATGTCAGATATAAGTATTGCTACCCCAGCTTTTTTTTCATTTTCATTTGCATGAAATATTTTTTTTCATCCTTTTACCTTCAGTCTATGTGCATCTTTTGTTTTAAGGTGTGTCTCTTATAGACAGCATATGTATGGGTCCTATTTCTTTATCCATGTAGCTACCCTATATCTTTTTATTGAATCATTTAATCCATTTACATTTAAGGTTATTATTGATATGTAGTTGTTTATTGTTATTTTATTCTTTTAAGCTGTATTCTTCTTTTGCTATATTCTTTTCCCCCCTTTGAACTGTTCACTACAGGCCCCTAAGCACTTCCTGCAGAATTGGTTTGGTTTTAATGAATTGCCTGAGGTTTTCTTTGTCTGGGAAGCTCTTTATTTCTCCTTCAATTTTAAACGTTAGCCTTGCTAGATAGAGTAGTCTTGGTTGTAGGTTCTTGATCTGCATTACTTTGAATATATCTTGCCATTCCCTTCTGGCCTCAAGTGTTTATGTTGAGAAGTCTGATGTCATCCTTATGGGGGCTCCTTTGTAGGTGATAGTCTTTTTTTCTCTTGCAGCTTTTAAAATTTTCTCTTTATCACTTAGCTTTGGCATTTTAACTATGATGTGTCTTGGTGTAGATTTCTTTGGGTTTCTTTTTAATGGAGTTCTCTGTGCTTCTTGCATGTGTGAAACATTTTCCAGTCTAAATTTAGGGAAGTTTTCAGCTATGATTTGACTGAACAAAGTTTCTATCCCTTGATATTTCTCCTCTTCTTCAGGAACCCCTATGATGCGGATGTTATTTCTCTTCATGTTACAGAGCTCTCTTAGAGTTTCCTCAGATTTATTGAGGCTCTTTTCTTTTTTCTGCTCTGCTTCTGTTTCTTTGTTTATTTTGTCCTCTAACTCGCTGATTCGATCCTCAGCTTCATCCATCCTGCTTTTAATTTCTTCCATTGTGGTCATCAGTTCTGATACTGTATTTGTCATTTCTGTCTGATTCTTTTTATTATTTAAATTTCCTTTTTAATACTTGCTATCTCTTTATTTAGGTGTTTGTATTGACTATCCATTGTTGCTCTAAGCTTTTTGAACATCCTAACTATCATTATTTTAAACTCTGCATCAGGTAGTTTGGTTATATCTGATTCATTTATGTAAAGCCAATAGCCAGGGCCACCATCAAAGCCACCTAGCCAGTGCAGGTTCGCATTAGAATTGGACAGTCAGTAATGAAGCAACGGAGCCAAGAACTGGTGAGCCATCAGCTTTAATTCTAGCTTGCACCCGGCGGGCAAGCAAAAACACACACTGGGCTCCAAAACCCACTCATTCAGTGCTCACAAAGCTACTGACTTATCCAAGTTTCCTAGCATCAAAGCTTTCTAGCTCACCAGACTTATTCACCTCTGTTTTCCATCTCCTTCTCCAGCACAAACTCTGCACAAACTGGGTTCTCCCTCAGCACTCTGCCATCTTGGCTGCTTCTCCTGGCCTCCACATGGCCTTTATCTGCTCTCCTTTCTAATACTAACCTCAGGAATCAAGAGAGAGCAAGCTACTGGTCTGTCCCACTTTATAGTGTAGAAATCCAAACCCTTAATTCAATCTACAAACAAGAAAGTCTCTGATACAAAGTCACTCATCTGAAGAACAATGGGATTCCTTATGAGAGTGCACCACCCTACATCATCCAATCCATCAAGGGTGTGGAGAAAAGCTTACTCTTAAAACTAAGGCATAGGCTATAACAACCCAGCCTGCCCACAGCCTGTCCCCCAAAACACATTAATATCAATGAACTTGCACATGGGCAGTGCCATCTTTAACAAAGTGAGCATAATATATTTTATCTGCTCAACAATTCAGGTCCTTCTCTGGGGATTTCTCTTGATTCATTTGGGTTGCATTTCTCTGCCTGCCCATTTTTTCTGTGTGTAAGAAGAGTTTGGCTACTGGAGTCCAATGGGTGTTGCCTCTGTGTTCCCTAGGTGTGGTCTTTCTGCAGGCCTGCCACCCCCGTGCCACTGCCTAGGGCGGGTGGGTGTGGGTGTTGCCGGCGCCGGCCTTGTCTGCTGAGGTCTCTGCCTCACCTCCGCAGGAGGGGCTGTGTTCTCGTGCCTGGCTCTACAAACCTCAGCCAGTCTTGGCCTTCGCCCCTCTCCCACGAGTGGGACCATGCACCACACTCGGGCCACAAGCCTGGGTGCCAAGGGCAAGGGTGAGCACTTTTGCTTAGCTGCCGGTCCCTGTCAGCCTGTTCCTCCAGCCGGGAGGAGCTTTTGGTGCGCGCTCAGCTGCTAGCCCAGGTCGGAAGCCCCACCCCGCCAACCTCGGCTCCTCAGCTGGGATGGGCTGCTGCTATGTGCTCAGCCACGCTCTGGGCTTCTGGCTCACCTCACCGGGCGGGCAGGGCTTCAAGCTCCAGAGGCCAGGTGTGGCCGCGCGCCTGCTTGCCCCTGCCCAGCGGCAGATCTCCACCCACTTCGGGCTCCCGCTTTTCCCCCACAGGTGGGGGTGCTGGCAGGCCGCAGCCGCTGTACCTCTTTCACCTGTCCCCTTTGCCCCAACTGGGCTAGACTGAGCTCATGCCAACCGGCTCTGCCTCTGCCCCCGCCAACAAAACCACGCTTCTGCCTGCCCTCCAGCAAGCCCTCAGCAGTGTGGATGTGGGCGCTGCAGCTCAGACCCTAACACTCCATACTGTAGTCCTGAAAGCTCCCTCCTTCTAAGCAACTGTGCTTTAATTGCCGCAGGAGAGCCTGTTTGGTTGGTGTCGTGCTTCCCTTTGCTGGTCTCAGGGGAAATACTATTTCAGATTTGTGGAGTTACTCAGCCCAGGGCTTAGGGTGGCTGTCCCTCAAAGCTTTTCTCTCTGTGCCTTCCAGGCCGCACTCTCTTCCCGCTGCTCCGGTCCTCTCCTCTGTCCCCGTTTCCCGGAGTCCCGGGTGAGTGGTTGTGAGAGAGGTTTTCTATGCCGTCCCTTTAAGAAGAATCCTGGGTCTGAGACAACTGTCTCTTTCTCACAAACAGTATCCTAACCTGTTTCCCAGCTAAATACTGTCCATATGCCTCTTCTAGGCTCTGGGGCTGTATGCTGGGGCTTTGTTCCTGGGACCCAGGTCCCTACCCTTCTACTGGCCTCTTTTCCCACCATACAAGTCTCTCCAGGCTGCCTTTCGCCCCGGGGAACTGGGCAGCCCTTTCCGCGTTTTTGCTTTTCCTATCAGTCTCAATGTTGCTTCTTCAGTGTTTCCCGGTTGAAGAGTCTTCTCAGTCCAGTTCAGCATTGGTTTATCCAGATGATGGTTCTTAAAATCAAGTTATAATCCACTTTGGTTCTGGGAGTAGGAAGTTGGTTTGTCTGTTTACTCCATTGCCATCTTGCCTCCAGAATATTGCTTTTCTTAGTGACATTCACTTCAAATTCTCATCTCATAACTCCTCAGATTGTGTTTTGTATGGAAATCGGGGTCAATACTTTGTAAGTATACACAAGGAAGCACAGTTGTTCTGATACCTCTGGCATAGGAAGACATTCTCTCCTGGAGAGTAGCTTGCATTTTCCCTTTGTCATCACCTATCAATAAAAATTTCAGAATCAAAAAGAAGAGAGTGATTTCCTTGCTGAACTAGAACAAAAGAAATTAAATCTCCAAAGATGACTTAGGCCACTTCAAAGCAAAAAGAGTTGGAGAAAAAATGTTATGCTTAAACACCACAATCAGGTGTATTACCCCCTTAGTATGCCCGATCAGTGTGTAGAATGGCTAAAAGTCTCCTGTTAGTTTGCAGGCAGCTAGAGCTTGACCTGCCTGGGTAACAGCAGGGCAGGGCACAGTCATTCCAGCCTGGGGGACCCAGAGACCAGGGAAACAGTGGGGATTCATTTCAAACCAAGTTAACCTACAATAAAGAATTACAATCACTTTTTTTTTCATTCAACATTATCTAACAAATATCAGGGCAAAGCACTCACTGTGTGTTGAGAGTTCAAGGATGCTAAGTCCTGGTCCCCACCCTCACTGTATCTCTGAAACCTGTAATTTCTCCTATGATTACAGTCATTCTCATTACAGAAGTTTGGGAATATTTACCAGATTAACCAGTGGGAGCAATACATGTTAGTAAATGTCATCACTGATGAACAAAGTCCCCTCAAGAACCACAGAGATTAATTAGCCTAGAAATTGAATTTTTAACATGCAGACCTGAGATGTTATCTGTAAGACTCCAAATATTTTGTAAGCTATTGACCATCTGTCTTACCCGCAAGCTCCTCCTAAGTCCAGTCAAACCTCAGACCAATGAACTCAGAATCTCTCTGGGTGAATTCCAGGTCTCAGTATCTTGTTTAACTCCCCAGGTGATTCCATGCACCCAAATTGAAAAGCCAGTGCTTTAGATACATAATATCACTTAATCTTTAAAACAATCTCATGAGGTAGATGTTTTCCATGCCTGTCTTGTACAGGAAGAAATAAGCTCAGAGAAGTTTTGAAATTTATAGCTAATTTCTAACCTACATTTTTCTACCAGAACTAAGGTTTGAACAAGAGCTTCTGTCACATTATTATCTAAGAAAAGCAGTTATTTAAATGCTGATCCCAACGTTTCAGGATTCAATGACACATAAACAGACTAGTTTACCAGCCTCAGAAGCAAAAAGCAGTACTCCTAGTGAGTAGAGTCTGGAAGGCAATTTTTCTAAGGAGAGGAGGTTGGGCGGTCTGGACTTTGGAAACTATGATACCTTGGTCCCATGCGGTGGAGTATGTCTCTTGCCTGAATGTTGGGTTGATGTGTTGTAATGAAACATAGTTATGGCCTGACTGATGGATGCTACTGCTCTTGAAGAAGAAATTGCCCTTAACAATAAAGAGGATGTCAGTGAAAGAAGGAATTCTTTCTCTCCTGAATTAGGTGTTCTAGGAGTCCAAAGCTTTCCAAGAATGGTCTGAGTAGTAGAGGAAAACTGGCACATGCCTTAGTGAGGCAGGCTGGGGCCAAGCAGCAAGGTATTTTGTATTCTTAAACCTTCATATCCCAGTCCAGGGCCAGAGCTTTTCGAATATGTACACTCCCAAGGCTCACCCTAGTCATAAGGGTGGGCTACAAACCAAGCCTTAAGTGTGGGCTAGAAATACGTCTTTTTATAACGTTCTCCTAGGTGGAAGTCTCTTAGATAGCTTCCCTTTTCCTTTCCTTTCCTGTTAATCTCTCCCCAATCCCTTGCTGGCTTCCTTCAGAGTGTGATATCTCTCATCATTTATTATTTTTTAAATGTATTTGTCTGTTAACTAGGGTTTTATTTTTCTCCCTCACAAGAGGGTAGAGTTCACTACAATATTCTCAATGTTTATCACGGTGTTTGGAATATGATTGGCACCTGATAAATACATTTAAATAAATGAATGAGTAACAAGTCATATCAAAGCAAGAGGGAAGATTCAAAACTATAAGAATTAAAGAGATAAGAGTTCAGAGGAAATAAAGAGAGCTCTCTGATGCAGAGAGAAGATGGTTGCAGTCCCTTTTCTGAATGGTAGCAGGTCAACAGTCTCAGCGGACTTCTGGGGATGGGTGTTAGCCACAGCCCTAGTGACAGGCAGCCATAAGGTAATTATCCAAGAAGCTACTGGGTGTTTGGTGGTGTCTTGATGAGATGCCAGAAAACAGTACAGTATATGCAAGTCACCTAGACCCCACTTTATCAACATGAACTTGCCTCTGAGGGACCCAGGCTGAGTAATCCTGAAAAGCCATTCCTAGATCATGACCAAGACCTACCTGGCATGCCTACAGCATCCTTGTTCTCACAGTGATCATTAACAACTCACATTTATTGAGCACCTACTTATGTGTTAGGCACTAGCTTTATCATTTAATATCAAACCTATAAAAGAAGATATTGCTCAAAAACTGAGGCAGAAAGTAAAGGTGATTTACCAAGGTCAACAAGACAGGAAGTGGTCACACTAGAGGCTCTATCTCAAGCATTGTTCTCTGAAACCGTGCGTAATGCCACCTCCCAAAGCTATTCATACACAGTTTCATGGATTTTACTCCTAACCTCTCTAGCCCAAATGGAGTTTGCTAAATATTTTAAAGCAGCTCTTTAGTTTGACAACCTAGTTTGGGAAACTCTCTTTTGAGTAGGTGGGAGCTCAATTAACTTATAATGGTGGTGTGGTCTTCACATACCTGAGGATGTTTTTAACAACCTGATTATTCAGCATCTTCCCAGCACAGGAAAAGATCCCATCATGGTCTTCTTATCTAGCTTTGGGACCACATGGTTGATACACTGATTTGTGAAAAGCCTTTACAGGTGTCCTTCGACAATTTGACAAGTCCTCCTCCTCCTCTTCTTTCTCCACAAGTTGCCTTTGGATTGTTCCCCACCTTGGCTGGTATATGCTCTCAAATTTAAAATGCCAGCTGGAAGACTGGAACCCACAGCCACATGCCAAAAGCTCACATGGAAGTTCTAAGAGTTGCTATTACTGAGAAATTGCTTGTAGCATACAATGGTACCAAAACACAAATCCTCAATCTTTCTTGCTCAAAATAATGCAAAGGCAAAAAGCATAACTTCCCTGAAAGCTCAGAAGTGATGTTGGCTTTTTTTTGTTTGATATTGCCATGTAGTTATTGGAACTGTCCATATCCTTGGGACTGTGTGTGTAGAAGTGGAATGAATATTTTTGGCTACCTGCAGAGAACTGCTGTGTAAGTTAATCCATGCCAGTATCAACATCTGGACCTGCTAAGAAAGAGTATGGGAGAGACGAGAGCCCCTGTTGCCTTTTACCCCTCATGAATGACAGCTCTCACAGGAACCAGATATGTCCAAGGCTCTACTGTTTTTTATCTCCAAAACCTTGTTCTGATAAAATGTACATAAAGGTTTTAAAGGGGCCCAGTATAGTGTTCCACACAGTGTTACAGAATATCATGATACTAAAATGTGTATTTTTCTCTCCCAGATTTGTTGCAAGTCAAAACAGGAATTTTAAAAATCAGCCTATAGAAAAATATACATTTTCTTATGGTCAAAGTCTAAAAAGCCAGTGAAAAACATTTTAAATCCTAGGTGAAACATTAAATTATATCTTTTTTCATGTGTTTATTTATTGTAACAAATCCATTCCAACAAGTTCTTCTAGAGACACTTATCTTTATATTTATTTATTTATTGAGACAGAAAGACAGACAGGAAGGGAGAAAGATGAGAAGCCTCAACTTGTTGCGGCACCTTAGTTGTTCATTGATTGCTTTCTTATATGTGCCTTGACCAGGGGGCTACAGCAGAGCCAGCGACCTTTTGCTCAAGCCAGCAACCTGAGCTAGAGCCAGTGACCTTGGGCTTCAAGCCAATGACCTTGGGCTCATGCCTGTGACTATTGGGTCATGTCTGTGATCCCACACTCAAGCTGTTGACTCAAGCCAGAGATCCTGAGTTTAAGCTGGTGAACCTGTGCTCAAGCCAGTGACCTTGGGTTTTGAACCTGGGTCCTCAGGATCCTAGGCTGATGCTCTATCCACTGTGCCACTGCCTGGTCAGGCTAGAGATACCTTTAAAAGCCTGTAATTAGAAGTAGACAGAGCTGAATATTCTTATTAAGTGAGAATGTTCAAATATACCTTGAGATATGTTATCAGTGATCACCTGGTGGTGGTGACACTACAATGATATGACTAGTGATGAAAGACATGATTCTGAATATAGCTATCTCATTCATTGGGTAATTGACTATTATAATATTTTTGGAAAATATTTTTGCACCATCTACTAAAGTTGGACATATACACACCCTGCATTTTAGCTATTTCTTTTGCCATAGAATTAGAATTTTCTAAGGTAGTATCCGGACATTATAATTCTATCAAATGCTTCAAATATGCAGACATGTGCAAGATTGTTCATAGCAGCACTGTTTGTAATAGTCAAAGAGTGGAAATAACCATGTCTATCAATCGTGGAATGGATAAATCGAACTTAGTCACAGAATATAATTCTGTGACTTCTATGCAACACTGAAAATAAAAATAATATATTGCTACATGCAATAACCTGGATGTTGCGTGAGAGGCCAGACACAAAAGAATGCATTCTGTTTGAGTCCACTTGTATAACAAGGTTCAAAAGTCTCCACCAATGATGAAAACACTGGAATTATTACCTGGGCTATATATTTTATGTTTGTGTACTTTTGCACATGTGTTTTACTTTACAATAGAAAATAATTTTAAAAATAAATAGGAGAGAACTAAAGTCAATGGTTATAGTCCATACTCAAACAATTTGGGGGCAGGGAGGAATCTTATTTTATTTTTATCTATTTTCTCATTCAAACCTGGGTGTATGAGTCCAGAAGCCAAAGACAAAAGGGTCATTTGGGAGCCTTTAGTACTGCTTTAAGTCAAGTCAGCCTTGGGGTTCTCAGTTTGACTTGTGAACTACATATATCCATCCAGTCATGAACTCCGGAGTCCCAAATTCCACGTGACCAGCTTCCTAAAGTCTTTTTACTTGATGAACAAATTATACTGCCAAGAAAGTATCAAAATTCTATCAACTTAATTATGCAATTTCTGTCTATAAATGACATCCCTCCTATACCCGGTGAGACCCGCCCATGCACTAATAGGATGTGACAGCTGCGTTACCAACAAAGCCTCCCCCACCTTCAGTTCTCCTCAGAGGTGAACACCTCCTGCTTAGGAGGTGTTGACAGGCTTTTTGAGAATGTGAACCCTGTGAGGTCTCAGATAAGAGATAGTGTGACTGCCCAGGCTCACCCAAGGACCATCCCATGTCACCAACAGGGTGTGTGAGAGGGGTGGGGGTGGGTGGGAAGAGTGGCTCAACACATTTTTACCTTTTGGACCAAAATATATTCCTATTAGAAGTTGTGGCACTCTTTTTTTCTTTTCTTTTCTTTCTTTTTTTTTTTTTTACAGGGACGGAGAGAGAGTCAGAGAGAGTGATAGATAGGGACAGACAGACAGGAACGGATAGAGATAAGAAGCATCAATCATTAGTTTTTTGTTGCCATTGCAATACCATAGTTGTTCATTGATTGCTTTCTCACATGTGCCTTGACCGCGGGCCTTCAGCAGACCAAGCTACCCCTTGCTGGAGCCAGCGACCTTGGGTCCAAGCTGGCGAGCTTTTGCTCAAGCCAGATGGGCCTGCACTCAAGCTGGTGACCTCGGGGTCTCAAACCTGGGTCTTCCACATCCCAGTCCGATGCTCTATCCACTGCGCCACCGCCTGGTCAGGCAGAAGTTGTGGTATTGTTATCATGAAATTTTTTTATAACAGGGTCAAAATGTTTTTTTTATTAAGATCATATGCAGTGTATTCCTGTTTAGATAGCAGGAAACCAAAGGCACACCCCCTCCCCCCCCCCCCCCCCCCCGTGAGCCCTGGACTCACCTGTAACCTCACACTGTCACCACATCTAGGGTAGAAGGGAAGAATTCCTTTCTGCAGGTTTTTCTGGTCTCTTTGCTCTCTTTGAATGAATAAACAAATGACCCCAAGCTAATTGTTCTGAGTCTTAACAGAAATAAAAATTCTTTTAATTCTGGCTACAAATACATTCTTTCTCAATATATTTGGGTTAGAAAAAAGGAAACATCTAGTGAACTGGAAAGAAAAAAATCATGGTTACCCCCCCAACTCTGCTGAACCGTACACCCAACCCCTCCCTCAATTTCCACATGCTTTGAGTTCAAAGGAGAATGTCAGGGGAAAAAATCCGAGTGGAGACCACTCAGCATATGAAGCCCCAGCTCTGAAGGAACTCCCATGGAAATAAGGGAGGTCTGACTAAATGTAAGAAGAACTGTGCAGGTAATAGGACTCGGATGTTTATTTATATTTTACTAGTATAATCCAAACAACTTCTACATCTGAAGGTACAAATTCTAGTAGAGGCTGCAACATTATTCCATTGGTGCCAATCCTACTACAAACATTTTGATAATAGTTCTTTTGAAATTGTTTTTGCCTGCAATAAAGTCCTCTGAAATATGAGTTGTGGGGGAAGCATGTGGATGATTTTACAGAGCCAGTTCAAGGAAGGAGATACGTTCTTCGCTTTCCCTACCTAGTTTCTGTTATTGAGAAAGAAAAGAAGAAAGGTCAGGAAACTCTGAAAGGGCTGGAAAGTTCTTCACATTAGTGGTTCTCAAAGTGTGGCCCCTGCCTGGCAGGCTCAGCATCACCTAGGAACTTTGAAAAATGCAAATTCTCCACCCAACTTCCGACCTACCTAATCAGGATTTCTAAATGTCCACAGGGCTTTTTAAAAGTCTGATTGCATCTTCACTTTCTTTCTTCATGTAAAAATAACTACTAACACCTTTGGATTTCTTTTTAATCATCACTTGGAGGTACTTGTGTGAATGGATCCTGTCCTCTTCGTTCTAAACCGCATGGTTTCACATTAATATGGAATAACCCGGTCCTGTCTTCCTGTGTGTCATTAGGCTGCTCAATGTGAACTGGGTCACTTCTGTGGCTGACCGATCTGGCTTTCCCATAGAAGAAAACGGAAAATTACCTGATGCAATTTCCCCTTGAGAAATAGCTTGTTTCTCATCTTTAATTAATTGTTCCTCTCAGACACTTTATTAGAGTTAAAGCAGATTCCTTTCTCTTTGGGAGGAAAGAAGCTATTTCCTATACCAGAACACTTGAGGTGTCCTGGGGCTTGGAGTGAGCTTGCTGGAGGAGAGGGTGAGGGGACCAGGGTGGGTGTAAGGGGAAGGGGGTGGAAGTGAAGTCTAGAGCATATCAGGGAATGGGGACCTTGAAAGGTACCCATGGGGAAAACAGATCTGGGAGCCACAGTAAGAGGCCAGTCTGACTCTATTCAAGATGGACACTTAATCTTCATAACACTGTTTTGGGGAACTTTGTGTACAGAAGATGTGTTGTAAAATTGTGCACCTAAAACCTGTATAATTTTGTTAACCAGTGTCACCCCAACAAATTCAGTTTAAAAAATCAGTCATGCTTGACCAGGCAATGGTACAGTGGACAGAGCCTTGGACTGGGACACAGAGGACTCAGGCTCAAAACCCCGCAGTCACCGGCTTGAGTGCATGCTCACCAGCTTGATTGCGGGGTCACTGACTTGAATGTGGGATCATATATATGACCCCAAGGTCACTGGTTTGAGCCCAAGGTCACTGGCTTGAGCAAGGGATCACTCGCTCTGCTTAGCCCCCCCAGTCAAGGCGCATATGAGAAAGCAATCAATGAACAACTAAGGAGACAAAGGAGCCACAAGGAAGAATTGATGATTCTCATCTCTCTTCCTTCCTGTCTGTCTGTCCCTATCTATCCCTCTCTCTGTCTCTCTCTCTGTCTCTGTCACAAAATATAGTCAGTCAAAAAACCTTCAAATAAGTGAAGAAGGCTTACACGACAATACATGCTATCTCCCCAGAAGTTCTTCTGTCCTTCCATTTAAGAACACAACTAATAGTTATTGGACAGATGTTTGCAAGTTCAGAATGGAGGAGGACAATGTCAAGAAACAATACACAAAAATTCTCAGTTCTTCAACCATGTCTGATGATTGCTGAGAGGCAATAAAAAAACCTCAAAACATTTATGAAACAAAGAACTGCTTTGGGAAACACTGAATACTATTTCCAATTTCTCTAACAAATTTGTTTCCACAGAAGGGGGATGTGCACTAACCTGGAAGTCCAGTGGCGGGTCCATTTCTAGCTCTGTCAGGGAATCATGGATTGAATGTGGATAAGGGCTTGTCTTCCCAGAGCCCTTGGCTCCACATCTGTAAAATAAAGGGTTGGGATTCTCAATCTCAAAAATCCACTTCAATTCCAGCTTCCTAAGAATCTATGAAAGCTTAATAGGTGGTAACAACCTAAATATCCATCAACTGATGAATGAATTAAAAAATGTGGTTTATCCATACAGTGGAATATTATTTAGTCATAAAAGGAATGAAGTACTAACCCATGTTACAAAATAAGTAAACCTTAAAAACATTATGCTAAGTGAAGGAAGCCTGACCAAAAAAGACCACTTAGAAGATTTCACTTCCAGAACGGAGGAATCTATAGAAAATGTAGATTTGTGGTTGCTTAGGGCTGGGAGGATGGGTAAATGGGGGATAAGGAGAATGATAGCTAAGGGTATGGAGTTTCTTTTTGAGGTGGTAAAAATGTTTCAAAATTAACTGTGGTAATTGTTATAACCTCTGTGAATACACTAAAAACCACTGAACTGTATACTTTACTTGGGTGAACTATATGGCATGTAAATTATATCTCAATAAAGCCATTAGAAAGAAAGTCAATAAAAACTACACTTTTATAAGTTACTAAGTTTTTGGTGAGCAATAAACCCATGGAATTAAACCAAAAATACCATTTTGAGGTGGATAGGAATTACTATTTCATATGAAGCAAGTTTCATAAGGCTTGACATCACTCCCTAGATAATAAACTCTGGAGAAGACATTGAACCACTGACCTTTGGGCATGAAAAGGGAATGGCCCAAACCTAATGAGTAGAAGAGTAGAGAAATGAGGTGAGGAACAGTTAAGTGAGAATCAGCATAAGGAGCTGACTCTGCATATGGGAAGGTCAGTGATGTGAAAATGTGCCTGGATGAGGACAGCAGCTGCAGTGACCCTGGGGAGAAGGGGTGGGGTGGCCAGGCAGCTACAGTGAGGACAGGATGGTGAGAATACAAGCACTGGCAGGTAACTTGGCAACACGAGTGTTGAGGGGCCAAGGGCAGACTGGGGGTGAGGGCCGGAAGCAATTACTAGATCACCCAGCTGTAACCATCACCGCACAGGAGCCCATCTGCCAGCAAAAGGGTTTTTTCCGGTCACAGAACCACAGCTGGCACTCAGCAAAATGTCCTCAGCCCACAAAAGCAAGACCCAAAATTTGACCAAGCCAAAAAGCAGCACCCTGAGTCAAACCTTGAATGACGTTCCAAATTAAAAACGATGCATGCAACTGCTTTCTCCTTTGAGAAAAAGTACACAGTGTGGTACCAATGTACTGTACTACCATTTTCCTCGTGGGCATGTGGGCTGGTGCTTATGGCTCCATCCTCACAGAAGGCACAGTGGACAGCCAGACCTCACTGATCCATTAGCTCTAACAGATGGGTAGAGTCTGGGATTTTCAGGGAAGGGGCTACAGAAGGGGCCCAAGACCAGCTGACAGCTTGAATTTTAAATCCTCAAGTAAGGGATCCCTAGACCCTTCCATCTGATTAGCCCAAGGCCGTGGAAACACAGTCTGAGACCAACAGAACCAGTATGGCCTGAGAACTTGTTAGAAACACAAATTTCCTGTGAATCAGAAATTTTGCAGTAGGCCCAACAATCTGTTTTAGCAGGATGCACTGAATTTGCAGAAGCATTAACTAAGTCACTCTACTCCTGAGCACCTTCATTTTGAGCACTTGGGAGCTGAATCCTATGACTATTGAGTTGGAGGGTCAGCAGGGCATGTGCCTAAGGAGAGAAATACCCAAGTGATATGCACTGAGGAAAGAAAAGCTCTAGGCTTCACCTGAACTCTACTCACCTGGGCCAGCCCAGGGTGACTCACTCCTGTGAGCACCACTCAAAGGGTTAGCCAAGGTCTCATGCAAACACATTCATTGTCCCATCCCATTCTGCCTTCACACACTTCTCACAGAGTGGCCATCCTTGTAACAGTCCGACTCTCCATTAGTACTTTTTGGTTAATGAAGTCCACTTACGGATGTGTGTGTTTGATATAGTTCACAGAAGTACCTCTGGAAGTGGGGCCTCCCTCCAGAACTGAGGAAATGGGGGCTCACTGAAGATCACCCAGCTGGAAAGCGGGGTACCAGGAGCCCACCCCATTTTCTCTCTCTCAAGTTAGAGCGCCCACCTCCATGCACTGCCTGCCTTCTAGGGAAAGGGTTCCTAACAAGTTACTCAACTGACTCAAAACACTGTAGAGACTTAGTGGCCTGCGAAATAAAAAGAGATGTGGTAGTTTTTCACTCTTTCTTTGAGGGGTCCTTACTTTCTTCCAGAATCTATTACCAGCCTGGGACTTGAAGCACTCCTGCTCATTCCCACCCTGGAGGTGTGTGTGGTTGAGTCTGTGTGCAAGTGCCCGGGAGCACTCACCACATACGCGCCCTTGTTCCAGGTCTACTGGCTTCCAACTTTGGTTCATTGGACTGGCCTGCATGGGGACTTTATCTTACATTCTTCACCCTTCCCCAAAAACTCCTCAGTTCTGGATTCCAGTAAATCTTCCACCACGCTTTTATTTGATAGGAGTGGAAGTAGATAGTGTTTAATTTAATAGCTAGTATTGGAGAAATTTTTCCATAAGATTCCAGCATTCCACACCATCCATAAGTGTTTGTGTACTCAGGCACACACATTTATATGGCTGTGGGAGAGAAAGAGAGAGATTTGTCACAAGACAGAAGAAACATTGTGTACTGTGCCTCCTTTACAATGCACATGAACTTGTTATAGGCTCTGAGACTTTCATCTACTGAGCCTGACCATGCAGTGGTGCAGTGGATAGAGCATCAGACTGGCCTGACCATGCAGTGGTGCAGTGGATAGAGCATCAGACTGGAAAGCAGAGAACCCAGGTTCAAAAGCGCTAGGTCACCGGCTTATGTGCCGGCGCATCAACTTGAGTGCGGGATCACTAACTTGAAGGCCAGGGTCGCTGACTTGAGCCCAAGGTCGCTGTCTTGAGCAAGGGGTCACTCGTTCTGCTGTAACCCCTCGGTTAAGGCACATATGAGAAAGCAGTCAATGAACAACAAAGGTGCCGCATCGAAGAATTGATGTTTCTCATCTCTCTCCCTTCCTGTCTGTCTATCCCTGTCTGTCACACACACACACACACACACACACACACACACACACACACACACACACACCCCAAAAAAAAAAAAGAGAGAGAGAGAAAGAAAGAAAACTACTGAACTTCATTTGCCCATTTCTCCCAAAATGCATTTGATTACAGACCTATTTTTTCATGGAAGGATTTTTTATTTCTCATGGGGAAAAAAAGCCTCATTGTATTCTCATTAAACTCATTATATTGAGTACAATTTGTGAAGAGCTAGCGTTGACACTACAAATACTGAGAAATTCCACAGTAGAAAAGAGAGGCGGCAAACACCAAAGTTACCATTTCAAATTATTAGCAAAGATAAACAGGAAAGAAATGATAGAACAGATACAACTTCTCAAAAAATAACATTTCAGAAAATATTTTGCTGTATACTTTCAAAGAAGCAGAAACAGGAAAACACATGAGGTAACTTCTATATATTCATCTCAATTAAAACTTTGGTTATATTTTAGAACATCTTATAAATGACAACTCATTTTTGAGGTTAGGATGACTGTCAGCTCACCATGTATAGCTACCCCCTACACTCCGCAAACTATCCCCAGTCCACACTTGCAAGCATTGTGGGTTTTTGAGCTCTTTATGTCCAAGAAAACAATTCTTGTTCTAGTGGAAATGTCCTACAGAAGCAAACCAAAGATATTATAGAGAACTAATGCAACTAGTTATTAAAAATATATTTTAAAAACAAAAAATACAGATTAAAATGATATTTACCCAATATCAGCTCAAACTGACTTGAAAGATGGAGTAAAGGGAAGAAAAAAGAAGAAATCATAATCTTAGTGATCCTAAACAATATATTATCCAGAATAGAATATATATATTTATTTTTTTCCCCTGCATTGAACAAGAAGCCCCTAATCTTCCTCTTTGAGGCTTTGACAAAAGATTACTTCTGAGACAATGGTACCAAGTCTAATGTACTCAATGTCACAAAAGCCTAAGATTACTTTATAGTTATCTTAATTTGGTCATCTAATGAGATTGGCTCAAGGTAAAAATCAAAGTGTGTTTTCCTGCTATCTTTAGCTTTTATTAAGAAAGAGTTTTTCTCTGCCTTTCAGCTGTTTATAGAAATGTACACAGCTTCTTTCTAGCACTTTCTCAAATTTAGCACTTGCATTATAACGTCAACAAAGATAACAAGAGGTCTGGCAGGGTCCGCATGCAGCAGACTCCCATGGGAGCCCGCACTTATGTCCATGGCCCACAGAGATAACTGCTCTTGGGGCTAGCTCTGAGTCTGGCTCTTTGTTGGTAAGGATCTCTCATCCAAAGAGCTTGTAAAGACAAAATCAAAACAAAGTGTTAGCAATGAAACACAGTCCTTTCCCTGTTCTCTTATAAGCACCTTGTTTTAAAATGTACCTGGGATTTGTTCTAACCAAGTGTGGCAAGACACAAAGACACGGAATGACTGTTATGAAGAAAGAAGTTTTTACTCACAGGTCCCTAGGGGCGGGAGGCATGGTACACCACACAGGGCCACACAGGGAAGCACCAGGGTTGGCAGGGTTGGTCAGGAGGCAGAAGGGGTGAGGGGAAAGCATAGGCAAAAGCCTGCATTATGATTTTTGAAGGAAGGAATGGCCAGGCAAGGTAAGCAGTTTAGGATTGGCTAGTTTAAATCATTTCAGCAGGCTGTGGGCATAAGGGTGGGCCCTAGTGGGCAAGTTCTTGACCATGGAGTGATTTAGGGCAGCAGAAATATAGGCTTGCTGTGTGAGGGTTAGATAAAGGAGGTGGTTGGGGGTATGGACTTTAGATTAGTTGGCTTGGATATAAAGGGCATGCTCACAGGCAAGTTGTTTATTCTCTCTAGGAATTAGCCAGCTCTGGACAGGAAAGTCTTTCCAGGATGAGCAAAGCCCCAAGATATTAAAGTATCATAAAATACAGAAAATTTAAAAATGATTGATACATACCTGATGTTCCTTCTTGACCTTCTCATTTCCTTCTCCTTTTTTTCCAACAAGGGACCCGTCTTGTCAGTATGAGCTTACTAACCCCCAGGTATGCAGGAACCCTTTAGTACTTACTGTCTTATTATATTACTTAAGCATCCTCGTTAAGAATGAAAGTTAAAGACACCTGCACATGTCAGAATCACTTGGGGAATTTATTAAAAATGTAGGTCCTGGGTCCCACTCCAGACCCATAGAATTAGAAGTTTCCAAGGTGGAGCCAAGTGTGGTAGAACCATCCATAAACATGGCATAGATCTCCATTTATTTAGTTCTTCTTTAATTTCTCTTTAATTTCTGTGATGATTAATTTTATGTGTCAAATTAACTGGACCACAAGGTGCTCAGATATTTGGTTAAACAATACTATGCGTAAATCTGCAGGAGTGTTTCTAGATGAGATTAACATTTTAATCAGTAGACTGCCCTCCCCAACATGAGTGGGCCTCATTCAGTCCTTAGAAGGGCTGAATTGAACACAAAAGGTCAAGACAGAACTCGGTGACTTTGAGCTGTCTTCATCTTCACGCTCCACCTAGAATTCACACCATCAGCTCTCCTATTTCTCAGGCCTTTAGACTCAAACTGAAACTATACCGTCAGCTCTCCTGGGTCTCCAGCTTGCCAACAATATATCCTTTTGATTCTGTTTCTCTGGAGAAGACAAACACCTGGCATTTAGGCCTTTCCATCTCAAGCCTTGGGTGTCTCCATGCATCTGACAGGTCAACCATGAAGAACCTAAGATTTGATTCCAACTTTTTTCATGTTTGCCTTGGATGAATAGTTGTCTTTTAGAGACTAGCTTTAGGTGGTTTACGTTCTGCTAACACTGAGCTATTTTGTTGACACCCATCTCAATACTGTTGTTTTATCTTTGCCCACATTTAAATCCAGGATTTAATGGAGTTTAGTGAAAAAAGTTAGTGGGAAGCAAGAGTATAAAAAAAATTTTTTTAGGAAAAAGGAAAAGTTTAAATAAAACTATTTAGAATATAGTTTTATTATATTCCTAACACTTCAGAATTTATTAGTTGCTTACAAATTTGGGTGGCTGTATAGTTTATAAATGTCTGTGTACTATACTAATTAGAAGATCCCAGAATCTGACAACAGGTTATTGGGGTGTTTACTGCAGCTACGATTGTGGAAGAAATTATTTGTTAAATTTAGCTTAACAAGTGGGCAAAACATGGCTTTATACATCAGTATTAATATTTACAAGACAAATATGCTTTCAGAATGTAAATGCATTACTTATTTATGGCACTGACATTAACTCCAGCAGCTGATCGCCTTCACTGCTATCAAGGTCAACAGGATCCCAACAATGATTCTTATTTTGACTTGTTTTTAGTTTGGGACTCTGATTGTTGGCCTTTTATCATTGTCATAATTTTAAATAATTAAGATTTGAAAGCAGCCTATAGAATATTTAAACATGATTTAATATTTACTATTAAAGCCTTATTTTTAATCCTTTCAGAAAAAATGTGAAGAATTGTGCATTTAGGGGTCTACCTCTCTAGCATTGTGAAAATAAACATTTACAAAACTGATGTGAAAAGATACACTTGTAATTCTCTCAAGTGCTTCACAGTTTAAATCTGGGGTGTATCCTGCAGTTCCCTGTTCCTTCTGAGCCATGATGGTCCCATGCCTCAGCCCACATAGGCTTTTCCTTTCTCTGAAAGGCTTGGTGCATGAATGCTCAGAATTATACATCTTTCTTTATATCTCCGTTAGCGTTGTCCTGATTGGTGAAGCTTTACAGTAAGACTTAAAATGATATAGTGTAAATAAAGAACTACAAAATTATTTTGTTCAAAATATTTTTTTAGCCTGACCAGACAGTGGCGCAGTGGATAGAGTGTCGGACTGGGATGCGGAAGACCCAGGTTTGAGACCCCGAGCTCGCCAGCTTGAGCGCGGGCCCATCTGGCTTGAGCAAAAAGCTCGCCAGCTTGGACCCAAGGTCGCTGGCTCCTCCTGCAAGGGGTTGCTCGATCTGCTGAAGGCCCGCGGTCAAGGCACATGTAAGAAAGCAATCAATGAACAACTAAGGTGTTGCAACGGTAACAAAAAAACTAATGATTGATGCTTCTCACCTCTCTCTGTTCCTGTCTGTCTGTCCCTATCTATCCCTCTGTCTGACTCTCTCTCTGTCCCTGTGTAAAAAATTTAAAAAATAAATAAATAAATAAATAAATAATCTTTTAAAAAAATTTATTGTGAAGATCAAAATCATTTTTTAAATATAAAATCACTTTGGCTATTCTAGGTCCTTTGCATTTCTGTATAAAATTCAGAATTGGCTTGCCAATCTCTGCAAAATTCCTTTTGGGATTTTGATTGGAAATGTATTAAATTTATAGACCAATTTAAGAAGACCTGAATTTCAATAACATTAAGTCTGTCTATGGTATATGTCTCCATTATTTAGGTCTTCTTTGATTTCCGTAAGCAATGTTTTACATTTTTCATTGTAAATGTCTTGCACATATTTTACTAAATTTATACCTGAATATTTCATAGTTTTGTTGCCATTATAAATATAAATTCAATTTCAGTTCCTAGTTATTTATTGATTATATATAAAAATTTAATGATTTTTGTGTACTGACCATGTGCAACCTTGCTAAATTTATTTATCAGTTCTAGATTTCTTAGACTTTCTTTAGATAGACAATCATATAATCTGTAAGTAAATACAGTTTTATTTCCTCTCTTCTGCTCTGTGTGTATTTTATTTCTTATTAGACTGGTTAGGATCAGCACAATGTTGAATAGAAGTGATGAGAATAGACATCCTTCCCTTGCTCCCAGTCTTAGCAGTAATGCATTCCATCTTTCCCCATTCAGTATGATGTTTGCTGTAGGTCTTTGTTGGTGTTGTTATTGACCTTTATCTTCTATTCTTAGTTTTTAAGAGATGCTGTTATTGTTTTAATAACTTAGTATTGAACATTACTTTATGCTAGTTAAGCATTAGATATGTTGAGATAACCATACCATTTTTCCATTTTTAGTCTGTTTAATGTGATGGATTATATTGTCTGATTTTTGTACATTAAACCAACTTTGTACTTGGTGCTGATGGTCCTCTTTGTGTAATGCTAGATTTATTTTGGTAATATTTTAAAAGAATTTTTGTGTCTTTGTTCAAGAGAGATATTGTTCTTGAGCAATTCTTATGCGTCCAATCTGCATTATTTTATTTTGATTTTTACAAAAATCTTGTAAAGATATGTCAGTGAATCTTAAAGTGAATATAGACCTTTAAAATCTCTGTCACTCAGGCACTTATGCTGAATTTTTTTATTATTATTACTTGTATTTATAATTTTTAAGTAGGAAAACTGAGACTCAAGAAATGAATAACTTGTCCAGGTGTTAGTTCTGGGATTCAAACCCAGGTCTGTCTCTATGTTCACCTTGTCTTTAAAGGGAAATGATTTCTTTTTACCCTGTATGAGGATTCTCTGTTACTTAGAAATGCATTCGGCTACATAGAAGAGAAAACCCAACATACAATGTCTTATTCAAATGGATATTTTATTTTCCTTTTATTTTAGAAAACCTAGATCTATGAAGTTCAGAGTTGGCATGATGGCTCCTAATGCCACCAGGCTCCTTGTCTTTCCACTCGACTGTTTGGCTGCCACCTCATGGGCACAAGTTGGTTGATGCACCTCTAGTATTGTGATAACTTCTAGGCAGGAAAGAGAGGATGGGAAAAAAGCAAAAGAGAATGGATTGGTGTCCAAGTCTTTCCCCTTTTAAAGAATAATCCAGAAACAGCAATTAATTACTTCTGCTTATACCACATGGGCCAGGACTGTGTCACATGGCCATTCCTAGCTGCAGGAAAGACTGGGAAATGTAGTATTTTCCCCCTAGGCACACTGTCCACCCTTTCAGGGTACATTGTTGGCCTATACAAAACTAAGTGTGAATAGTAAGAAAAGGAGAAAAAATAATATTAAATAGATACTTAGCAACATTGGCCACAATGTTTCTCAAGGGAGAATTGACTGTTCAACAATCAACAGCCACAGCAAATTGGTTAGAAATGAGAGTAGAGTTCTGCTCCAACTATTTCCCACACTCCACCAGATGACAGTATAATCCTAGGTTTATACATGAGTTTGAATTTTAAGCGAGCTGGCTCTCCCTAGAGGTGTGGTTTATCTCTCCAGTTCAAGCAGTCCATAAATGAAGATTCTGTGAGGCCATTTGCAGTGTAAGAAGGCTGAATGAGAGGTTGCAAAAAGACTTAGTCGAAAGCTCACCAAGTCTTTAAAGCAGCGGTTGGCCTGCTGCCTGTTTTTATAAATAAAATTTTATTGGGGGACAGGTACATGCCAAAAAAATGAAACTAGACCACCCACTTACACCATTCACAAAAATAAACTCAAAATAGATAAAAGACTTAAATGTAAGTCACGAAACCATAAACATCTTGGAAGAAAACATAGGCAGTAAACTTTCTGATATCTCTTGTAGCAATATTTTTGCCAATATATCTCCACGGGCAAGTAAAATAAAAGACAAAATAGAAAAATGGGACTATATCAAACTAAAAAGCTTTTGTACAGCAAAAGACACCATGAACAAAATAAAAAGGCAACCCACACAATGAGAGAATATATTCACCAATATGTCTGATAGGGGTTAATAACCAAAATTTATAAAGAACTTGTAAAACTCAACAACAGGAAGGTAAACAATCCAATTAAAAAATGGGGAAAAAACTGAACAGACAATTCTTCAAAGAGGATATACAGATGGCCAATAGGCAGATGAAAATAATGTTCAACATCACTAATCATCAGAGAAATGCAAATTAAACCACAATGAGATACCACCTCACACCTGTCAGAATGGCGCTCATTAACAAATCAACACACAATAAGTGCTGGTGAGGGTGTGGAGAAAAGCGAACCCTCCTGCACTGCTGGTGAGAATGCAGACTGGTGCAGCCACTGCAAAAAACAGTATGGCGTTTCCTCAAAAAATTAAAAGTGGAACTGCCTTTTAACCCAGCTATTCCACTATTAGGAATATATCTGAAGAATACCAAAACACTGATTCAAAAGATGATATGCACCCCCATGTTTATTGCTGCTTTGTTTACAATAGCCAAGATCTGGAAATAGCCAAAGTGTCCATCAGTGGACGAATGGATTAAAAAGTGGTGGTACATATACACAATGGAATACTATGTGGTCTTGAAAAAGAAGGAAATCTTACCTTTTACAATGGCATGTATGGACCTGGAGACTATTATGCTAAGTGAAATAAGCCAGGCATAGAAAAACAAATATCATATGACCTCACTTACATGTGGAATCTAAGGAACAAAGTGAACTGAGGAATGAAATAAAGGCAGAGGCAGGGTCACAAGGACCAGAAGGACAGCTGTCAGAGGGAAGGGGGATGAAGGGATGGGATCAGAGAAGGTGAAGGTATTAGTGAAATTATATATACATAACACAGAGATACAGATAACAGGACAGCAAATCCCAAAGGGAAGGAGGGTGGGAGTTAGGGGGGGAGGCAAAAGAGGTGTAATATTTGGCTATTGTAAACAAAGCTGCAATAAACATGGGGGTGCATATCATCTTTTGAATCAGTGTTTTGGGACACAGGGGAGGAGGGGAGGGTGTTATATTCAGTGGGACACTTGAATCCATGTTAACACAATAAATTAAAATTAATTTTAAAAATAATAAAATAAATAAAAAAGAAAAATTTTATTGGGGCCTGGCCAGGTGGTGGCACAGTGGATAGAACTTCAGACTGGGTCACAGAAGACCCAAGTTTGAAACCTCAAGGTCATTGGCTGAGCGCAGGCTTACCAGGTTGAGTACAGGTTCGCTGGCTTGAACATAGGATCATAGACATGAACCTATGTTCGTTGCCTTGAGCCCAAAGGTTGCTGGCTTGAAGCCCAAGGTCGCTGGCTTGAGCTCAAAGTCGCTGGCTTGAGCAAGAGATCACTAGCTCTGCTGTAGTCCTCTCGTAAAGGTACATATGAGAGAGCAATCAATGAACAACTAAGGTGCTGCAAGGAAAAATTGATGCTTCTCATCTCTCTCCTTTCTTGTCTGTCTTTCCTATCTGTCCCTTTCTCTGCCTCTGTCTCTGTCTCTGTCCCCCACCAAAAACAATTCTATTGGGAAACAGCCATATCAGTTTGTTTAAATATTGTCTATGGCTACTTTTGGTCAACAGCCGTATTAACTTTTTGAAACTGAGACATATGGCTGACAAAACCTGAAATATTATTATTTGGCTCTTTGCAGAAAAAGTCTACCAACCTCTTCTCTAAAGTAATATGCTCAATAAAACTTCCTTTGATGATAGAAATGTTTTATATCTGTCCAATATGGTAGCAACTAGTTGTTTGTGGCTGTTGAGTACTTAAAATATGGCTAGTGAGACTGTAAAATTTAAATTTTATTTGATTTTTATTAATTTAAATAGCTTCATATAGCTGGTGGCTACTGTATTGGACAGCCAGTGCAGATATAAAATGTCAGCATCTCCTATTTACAAATGATATATCTAATAAAGTGTTAATACATATTTAAAATATATAAAGAACTCATACAACTCAATATCCAAAAAACCCAATATGATTTAAAAATGAACACAGGCAAAGAAGACACACAGATAACCCATAGTTACATGAAAAGATGTTTCACTAATCATCAGGGAAATGCAAGTCAAAACCACAATGAGATATCACCTCTCTCCTGTTAGAATGGATATTATCAACATATAACTAACAAGTGTTGGTGAGGTTGTAGAGAAAAGATAACCCTAGCACACTATTGGTGGGAATGTAAACTGATGTAGTCACTATGGAAAAATGTATAGGCTGTGCTCAAAAAATTAAAAATAGAACTACCATATAAACCAGCAATTCCACTTCCAGGTATTTATGCAAAAAAAAAATCCCATCCTAATTCAATAAGATATATGCACCCCTATGTTAATTATAACATCATATACAATAGCCAAGATATAAAAGCAATTCAAATGTCTGTCCAAAGATGAATGGATAAAGAAGATGTGGTACATACATACAAAAGAATATTGCTCAGCCATAAAAAAAGAATAAAATCTTGCCATTTTCTATAGCACGGATGGATCTAGAGGGTATTATGTTTAGTAAAATAAGTCAGACAGAGAAAGGCAAAGACAGTATGATTTCACTCACAAGTAGAATCTAAAAAAAATAAAACAAACCAGAAACAGACTTACAGATACAGAAAACAAACTGATGGTTGTCAGAGGGGAGGGAGATGGAGGATAAGTGGAAAAGATGAAGGAGATTAAGAGGTACATACTTTTAGCTATAAAATAAGTCAAGGGATGTAAAGTACAGCATTGAAAATATAGTCAGTAATGTTATAATAACTTTGTATGGTAACAGATGGTTACTACTTATTGTGATGATCACTTGGCAAGGTATATTAATGTTGAATCACTATGTTGTACACCTAAAACTAATATCATATTGTATTTCAACTATACTTTCATTTAAATAAATGAGTGAATAAATAAATAACTAAATAAAATGTCAGTGTATCTTTTTTAAATTGAATTTATTAACAAAATTATACAAGTTTCAGGTGTCCAATTCTACAACTCATATCTGTACACTGCATTGTGTGTTAATCCTCCCAAGTCAAGTTTCTGTCTGTCACCATTTATCTCCCATATACCCTACTTCCCCTCTTCCTCCCTGGCAATCACGGACTGTTGTCCGTGTCCATCAGGGGTTTTCTTGTTGCTGTCCTTTTATGCTCTATCCCTCCACCGAGGACTATCAGCGTATTCTCTAAGTATGAGTCTGTCTCTATTTTGCTTGTTAGTTCATTTTGTTCATTAGATTCTACATATGAGTGAAATCATATGGTACTTGTCTTTCTCTGCCTGGCTTATTTTATTTAGCATAATGCTCTCCAGTCCATCCATGCTGTTACAGAAGGTAAGATTTCTTTCTTTTTATGATCACATAGTATTCCATTGAGTAAATGTACCACAACTTTTTCATCTACTCATCTACTGATGGGGCACTTGGCTGTTTCCAGGTCTTGGCTGTTGTAAATAATGCTGCAATGAACATAAGGGTGTATTCATGCTCTCTAATTACTATTTTGGACTTCTTTGGATATATTCCCAAAAGTGAGAAGTGAGATCACAGAGACGTTTCTTTAACACCTTATGAACTGTAGTCTTGCTTAGGTGTAATTGTCGAGCACACGCACACACAGTTGTTTTAGGGCTCCTTAGGTAGCTATCCCGTACAGCCTCTACAGACTCGTCACTGACTGGTGGCCTACCAGAACGGGGTTTCTCCACCAAATTGCCGGTTTCCTTCAACTGCTTATCCCACCGAGTAATGTTATTCCTATGTGGTGGCGCTTCGTTATAAACGCGCCGATATTCACGTTGCACTTTGGTCACGGATTTGAATTTAGCGAGCCACAGAACACACTGAACTTTCCTCTGTACCGTCCACATCTCAACTGGCATGGCTGTGTGCTGCTCCGCTGTATACCCGGTGTTACGTCATCATCTGCGCGTGCGCACATGCTGCCACATCATCCTACAGAAACTGGGAGTGTTTTCCTTTTATTTGGTGCAAATTTCACATTTCTATCATCTTTTGTTGCTTTCCTGTGATGGGTTAAAAGTGCACCATGACTTTACAGACACACTGTATGTTAAGTGAATATAAGCCTTCAAATTTCTGTCAGTCAGGCACCTAGGTTGACTTTTTATTACCGTTGTTACCACTTCCTATAGTAGCAGATCCCTCATAGCTTTATAGCTAAATAAATTGAGACCTGTCCAAATTAACCAAATAGCCCATGGTTACAGTGTTAGCTAGTAACAGAGCCCAGAGTATAACAGGTCCACATAGCCAGTGTGTGATGCGTGCCAAGAGGTGTGGCGAACCCTGCTTTGGTTCTTTTGGAGTTTGGGGGTGATGTGGGCAAACTATACCCTGTGTAGTCCTGGCCTCTGTGAAAGGCATGTGATTAATGTCTGCCCATCCTTGGCTCCCTGTTATCATTCCTGTATAGGATGAGAGAAATATTTCTGCTATAAAAGATACTTAATATTTATCATAAATAGTCTTCTTGGGAAATGTTCAAATAGCTGTCATGCTCCAGACTCTTCATTAAGATTTATTCTATCTCTGGAGAGAGAAAACAAAGGGGCCTTAATGACTTCCATTCCTTTACTGGGAGTAGGGGGGTTGAGGGGTGGTACATGCACTTACATTGTGTCCCTAACAGATACCAGAATCCAGGCTTAATAAGTGTGACTGACTGAATGACTGTTCCAGTCACATTAAGTGCTTGTACCCTGAATGCTAGCAAGGAATCAGTTCAGTGCACTTCCGCGACCAGCTCAGCAATGGGTGTGCACTAAAGGAAGACACTGCAGGAGTTAAAAAAAACATACAAGAGGGCCTGACCTGTGGTGGTGCAGTGGATAAAGTGTTGACCTGGGAACACTGAGGTCGCCAGTTCAAAACCCTGCACTGGTCTGGTCAAGGCACATATGGGAGTTGATGGTTCCAGCTCCTCTTCCCCCTTTCTCTCTCTCTCTCTCTCTCTCTCTCTCTCTCTCTCTCTCTCTCTCTCTTTCTCTCACTCTATGTCTCCTCTCTAAAAAAAAAAAATGAATGAAATAAAAAAAAAACATACAAGACACAGAAAGAGAAAAGATGGTCCCAGGGGACTCCCAGCAACGGATTCAGGTGCGGAGAAGGATGATTAACTAATAGCTTTCAGGTATGTAGGGAAAAATGGCTATAGGGATCAGCTGCTTCCTTTAAACAATCTTATCATTGCTTGGTGTTCCAAAGTCCGCACCAAAGACTTGTCTCAGGGCAGTCTAATCTCTCGCCATTTTCCTACAGTGCACCTACCAAATGCCACGTTCCCTTCTCTGTGGTGTGGGCCCACGGACCCCCTCTGTTTTTCCTTAGTTAAGCAGGAGGTACCTTTAGTTGATTTAAGATTGGGTTTAAAATACCATTAATCTCCCTTCCCCTTTCTCCCATCCTTTTCGCTGTTCTCTGTTCACACTGGGCTGGAAACCCACTTTTCCCCTGAAATGAGATTGTGGGAAAGAAATAATTTGTGTGCATTCCCATGTCAGCAGGAGGGGAAAGGGCGCCCTGACTCTGTGGCAAGGCCTGAGTCGTGCAGGGTGGGTCCTGACCCTGGCGTGGGCCTGCACTTTGTGGAAGTTAAAGCAGATTTTAATGTGCTAGGGGTGCCCGTTACCAAAGGAATCCCGTAATGTAGCCTCAGCAGGAAGGGCGCAATTAAAAATAGCAACAAAACACAATGTATTTAAAAATAAGCCTGCATTCCATGTGTGAGGTCTGTATAAAGACAAGGGACAGGCTTTATGAGAGACATAAATGCAGAAGGACACTGCATAAGCCCCGAATATAGACATGGGGCCTGACAGTACTGCTAAGTAAAGAATAAAATGCCAACTGTTTTCTCATTATGAGTAATAACGGGTAATAATAATTCTGCCTGATAGAATCATAGCCAAGATTAAGTGAAATATTGCACATGAAGAGCTTAGCATTGTACCTGACCCAAGGTAAGTAATGCTCGATATTTGTTAACTATGATGATTGTTAGCTAACTTTAACCAAACAAAACATTATTTTTTTTTATTTCTTTTTATTTATTCATTTTAGAGAGGAGACACAGAGTGAGAGAGAGAGAGAGAGAGAGAAAGAGAGAAACGGGGGAGGAGCTGGAAGCATCAACTCCCATATGTGCCTTGACCAGACCAGTGCAGGGTTTTGAACTGGCGACCTCAGTGTTCCCAGGTTGACGATTTATCCACTGCGCCACCACAAGTCAGGCACAAAACATTATTTTTAAAGGGAAGCTGAGAAAAATAGTTTTACAGTTATTTAAGTATGACTTAAAACAATGAGTAAAAGCAACAGGCTACTGACAAACAGAAGTACAGCTGGAGACAGGTGCCTCGGCTACCCTGGGTGCTCTTGACACGTTCCCCCATTGGAAATGCTCTCAGAAATCCTGCTTTAAGAAATTCAACTGCAGGATTAAAGCCATTACTGGTTTAAACTCTAAAGTCACCATGCAAAATTAATTTAAACTCTCTCTCTCCCTCTCTCTCCTCTCTCTTTCCTTTCTACCTCCTTCCCTTCCTTCACTTCCCTTATGTACCAAGAAAAGACCAGGTCAGGAAATAGAAAGAAGGCAGCCATCAGACACCAACCATGATCTTGGACATTTCAAGTCTTTGGAACTGAGAAATAAATACCTGTTATTTAAAAATACAACTTTATGTATCACTCTTAGATATTAACTTACAAGTTTTGACAAATACATATACCTACCTGGGGATTGATCACCCTAGTCAAAAGTTTCTATCACTTTAAAATTTTCCTTGTGCTACTCTACAGTCAGTTCCTCTACCCTACGTCCTACCCCTGACAGCAATTATCTGCTATCACCTTAAATTAGCTTTCCTTGTCAAGTACCACACAGTATATACTAATACATGCCTGGCTTCCTTTGTACAAATTAATGCTTTTAAGATTCATTCATCTTATATGTATCAGAAGCTTAATGATTTTTATTGATGAATAGTTATTCCATTGTATGGATCCTTCATATTTTGTTTATTCAGTGAAAACATTTGGGATGTTTTCAGTTTGGAGTTCTAATGAACAAAGCTGCTATGAACATTAGCATAAAAATCTCTGTGGGTATACATTTTTAATTTTCTTAAGTAAACATCCAGCACTGGAATTGCTGGGTCAAATGCTAAGTATATGCTTAACTTCATAAGAACTGCCAGACTGTCTTCCAAAGTGATCATGCCGTTTTACTCTCCCTCCAGCAATGTATAAGTTCCGGTAGTTTCAAACCCTTGTTAACACTCGATATTGTTAGTCTTTACATTTCAGACATTTTAAAGAATGTTTCAGGGTATTTCACTGTGGATTTAATCTGTATTTCTCTGATGAGCATTTTCATGTGCTTATTGGATTTTTGTATGTCTTTTTCAATAAAATGCTTGTTCAGATGTTTGGCCCATTTTCTTATGGAGTTGTTTGTTTTCTTATTGAGTTTGTAATAGATTCTGAATACAAGTCTTTTAATGATAGATACATAGATAGAAATATCCACAAAATATTCACATAAAATAAAAATATTTCTATATATAATTTATAGTATAAAACACATAAATATGTGAACATTTTATTATAATTTGTGGTTTGCCATTTCATTTTCTTAAGATCAGAGTTTTTAGTTTTGACTAAGTCCAGTGCCTGAATTTTTTTAATGGTATGTAATTTTTGTGTTCTAAGAACTCATTGTCTGCTTCAAAATCACAAAGATTTTTCTCCTATGTTTCCCTCCAAAAGTCTTACAATTTTAGCTTTTCTATTTAGGTTGGTGATATATTTTGAGTTAATTTTTGTATGTTGGCCTGACCTGTGGAGGTACAGTGGATAAAGCGTCAACCTGGAACGCTGAGTTCTCCTGTTTGAAACCCTGGACTTGTCTGGTCACATATGGAAGTTGATGCTTCCTGCTACTCCCCCTTTATCTCTCGTTCTGTCTTTCTCTCTCCCTTCTGTCTAAAATGAAGAGTCTTTGAAAAAATTTTTGTGCATGTGATGTGATCTAGGATTGTAGGTTTGTTTTTCTCCAAATGTATGCCAACATCATCAGTTAAGAAGATTATCCTTTCTGCATTGAATTAATTAGCACATTTATTGAAAATCCAATAACCATATGTATATGGATCTATTTGGGGGCATTTATTCTGTTTCAATAATAAACATAACTATCTTTTTGTCATACCACACTGTCTTGATAACAGTAACTGTACAGTAAGTAAGTCTTGTAGTCAGGTAGCATAAAATCTCCAAATTTGTTCTTTTTCAAATAGTTTTGGAAACTCAAGATCATTTTGGGTTTTTTTTATATAACTTAGAATCAGTTTGTTACTGTAATTTATATTTTAAATATTTTTAAAAATTTTTGTTTATTCATTTTAGAGAGGTGGGATAGAGAGAAAGAGAGAGAGAGAAGGGCAGGGGGAGGAGCAGTAAGCATCAACTCCTATATCTGCCTTGACCAGGTAAGCCCAGGGTTTTAAGCCGGCGATCTTATCATTCCAGGTTGATGCTTTAACCACTGTGCCACCACAGATCAGGCTAATTTCTATTTTTAAAAATGCCCGATGGAATTTTGATTTGATGAGTGTTGATTCTACTGATCAGTTTGAGGGACACTGACATCTTAACAATACTGGAGCTTCCAATTCATGAACATGGTATAGTTCTCCTCTATATAAGTGTTCTTTTTATTGTTTTTATTTTTAAAAGATTTTACTTATTCATATTAGAGAGGAGAGAGAGAGAGTGAGAGAGAGAGAGAGAGAGAGAGAGAAAAGGGGGGAGAAACCTTGACCAGGTAAGCCCAGAGTTTTGAACCAGTATCCTCAGTGTTCCAAGTTGATGCTTTATCCACTGAGTCACCATAGGTCAAGGCATAAGTGTTCTTAAGTTTTATAATTTTCTATGTAGAGGGTTTGAGTGCCTTTGTTAAATTTATACCAAAGCATTCTATCTTTTTGATACTATTGTAAATAAATAAATTTACAATATTTCTGTTGATGGTTTAGGATATCCTACAAACATGATTATGTCATTTGCAAATAAAAGTTTTACTTCTTTTTATTTTTAAAGTGACAGAGAGAGAGTCAGAGAGAGGGTTAGATAGGGACAGACAGACAGAAACGGAGAGAGATGAGAAGCATCAATCATCAGTTTTTCATTGCAACACCTTAGTTGTTCATTGATTGCTTTCTCATATGTGCCTTGACCACAGGCCTTCAGCAGAGTGAGTAACCCCTTGCTCAAGCCAGTGACCTTGGGTCCAAGCTGGTGAGCTTTTTTTTTTTTTTCTCAAGCCAGATGAGCCCTTGCTCAAGCTGGCGACCTCGGGGTCTCAAATCTGGGTCCTCTATATCCCAGTCCGACGCTCTATCCACTGCACCACTGCCAGATCAGGCAAAACAGTTTTACTTCTTGACTCTTTAATTTGTACAACTTTTATATCTTTTTCTTGCCTTATTGCATGACATAGAACTTCCAGTAAAATATTGAATCAGTTCTGAAAGTAGAAACCCTTGATATTCTTCTTGGTATTAGGGAGAAAATGTTGGTATTTAACATTAGGTGTGTTGTAAGTTGTAGGATTTTTATAGGTGCCCTTTGTATAAGGATAAGTTTAACTTGCAGCTGGTCTATGATAGTTCTGTGTTTATTTCTGAGGACACACAGAACCATGAAACTGACCCTTTGCCAAGATAAGAATGGGCTGTATTAGCTAGTGACTTATAATATGCCATTCAAAGTCTAAAACTTCCCTAAAGGCACTCTGTACCAGCTTGTCTACACTGTCTATTGAAAATGTATAGCTTGATGGCCTGAGCCTGGTTTACTATATACCCAGCATGATTTGGGGTATTTAAGATAAAAGAAAGGAGACTGACTTGGGGTTTTTGTGGTGGTTAGTCGTAGGGCCAGAGTAAAAATTCCTGTGCAGGGGAAAAGGGGCTTACATGATTTTAATCTTCAACCAGCAACGAAGGAGGCCACATCTAGATTTTCCATGGGCTTGTCCAGATGTGAAGCACAAAGGGGACAGAGGGTAAGGCTTAAAAGCTGTCAGCAGTCAAACATCAAAAATGGAGTCAGACAGTAAGGTATTTGCCCATATTACCTAGGTTGTCAAATTTAGTGACAAAAATTATTCATAGTATTATTCCCTTAGTATCTTTTTAATGACTGTTGAATATATAATAATGTTTCCTCTTTTATTTCTCATATTGGCAGTTGTGTTTTGCTTGATTGGTCTAGCTATAATTTTATTGGTTTTATTGAGTTTTCCAAAGAACCAGCTTTGGATTTTTATTAATTTTATTTATTGCTTATTTGTTTTCTATTTTGTCAATTTTCTCTTTATTATTTCCATTTTTTGTGAATTTTACTTGTGTTTTTCTTACCTTCTTAGAATGAAAGCTTAGACTGTTCATTTTAGAACTTTATTCTTCCAGCTTTATTGAGGTATGATTGATAAATAAAATTATATATATAGTATACAAAGTGATGTTTTAATATACATATACATTGTGAAAGAATTACCTTTCTTCTCTCTAAATATAGGCATTTAATACTTAAAGTTGTTTCCTAAGTAATAATGCTTTAGCATTAGTTTGATATGTTATCTTTTCATTATAATTCAGTCAAAATATTTTCTAATTTTCCTTATGATTTGTTCTATGCATTGTTTAGAAAAGTGTCATATAATTCCAAATACTTAGATATTTTCCAGATTTATTTTTGTTAGTGATTTATAATTTAACTTTGATGTGATCAAAAAATATACTCTGTATGAACTTAATCATTTTAATTTATTGAGACAATTTATGGCCAGATTATGGCCTGCGTTGGTGAATGATCCATGTGTACTTGAAAAGAATGAGTATTTTGCTGTAATTCGGTAGGGTGCTCTATATATGGTGGCAGCTTTAGATTGAGTGGCCAGAGAGGTCTTTTCTGGGAAGGTGATAGTTACAATGTATAAATGGCACAAAGGAACCAACCAGGTAGAGATCTAGGGAAGGGCAGACTGGGGAGGGAGTGGCTGGTACAAAGGCCCTGAGATGGGAGGTGGGCCCTGTATTAACTGCCATTAATAGACAATATCCTCCTCATAACTTAGACCTTTGCCTCCTAACTCAGATTTTCAAGAGCTGCTGTTATGCCTGGACTAATTCTCATATCCATGATCCTCCTTGTCCCATGACCAGAGGCTGGTGCAAGTGAAGAGGTTGGCATCCTATTACCCAAGTGATGAGCCTGCCTCTGGTCTGTGTCTCAGTTATGATTTCCAGGCAACTGTCAGATTCCCAAACCCTACTAGAATAAATAACAATGAATCTAAAATAACAAAGCAGTTATCATGTATTGTAGAGTACCAAACATATACACAGCAGCTATCAATCATCATAATTAGCTTATGAAGTAGGCATCACTATCTCTTTTACATAAAAGGAAGTGAAGTTTAATGAAGCTGAGGAACTTATACAAGTTCAGGCAGCCAGGAAGTGAAAGAGCTGGGCTTTAAGCCTAGATTGGTCTGGATCTAAGGTCCATATTTCTAACCATTAGATAGCACTGCCTCTACTTACCCATCTTGTCTATGCCAGTGATAACCTCTGAATCCCTGTCCAGTCTTGATCTTGCCTAGCACTCAGCACACCGAGCATGTACCCTGCCTTGTTCCCACTACCTCTCTGCCCTGGATAGAAGCCCATGCCCAGAACCTGCTCTATCTGACATCCCCAACCCTACTGCCCTCCTCACTGTGTGACCCTGGCCTGCGTCTCGCTGTTCTGTCAGAGGCTGTGAACACTCTGCTGTACCAGTGTGCTTCTGGCTTTTGCTTCCCAGCCTTGGCTTCCACAGGACTTTGCAACCAGGGAATTGGTCCTGTTCCAGGTCTCCAGCTCACACTGCCAGCCTCGTGCCTCTGTGGTGCACCAGACCCCGGGAATGACAGAATTTCCACTACCCACACTTCCTCCAGGGTTCTGTGTAGTTTACAATCCTACAGCTTATGGGGACTGCACTTGCCCTTCATACCCTGAACTTCAGCAATAGAGACCCAACTATTTTTGTCAGAATCCCCACTGGTGGAAGAGTTTTGCATCTGTACTCCTAATATATGTACATTTATGTATAAATTGTAGGCATGCACTACTGCACCAGTATACTAAATACTTCACAAAGCACAAAATATATGGAAAGTGTTAAAGAATGAGATTGAGTAAAACACTCTCTGGAATATATACATTTTAATATCTCACATGTTTTAATGCACATTATTATATGTTATATATATAATATACACACTAATTTTTTCTATCTTAAGAATTACTCCTTAAGAACATGTGTGTGTGTTATGAGAGAGAATGTTTTATTTTATCTCATTCTTTAACACTTCCTACAGCAGGTCCTCAAATCAGATTGTTTCATTTAACATTGTTTTTTACAACATTGATGAGATGCTGTAGAAACTTTACTCCTGTTTATATTAATTAGCCTATAGTAAAATTGGTTTCCTTATACATCTTTTACTTATCAGTGACAATGAGGACTTAATGTATGATTTCTGTGCTTATGAAGTATGCAATATACTGGTGCATGTCTAATATACACACACACTAACATTTTCTATATGAAGAATTTGTGTGCAGCCCATGTGAAGTGTATGCTCCTCCTCTGGAGACCCCTGCACCACAGGATCCAGGCCACGCCATTAGGGCTGTCCTGTCTCCCTTTGTCTTGCCATCTTCTTCACCTCAGCCCAGAACCCTGGTCTGCTAGTCGCCTCACCCACCATTCCCTCCATTGCAACACATGGTTTGGAGTGAGAACAACCTGGATTTAACTGCACACTGCCACTTACCAGCTGTGTGGCTTTGGACAGTGTATATGTCCTCTGGGGCTTCAGTTCTCACCCAGAGGTCATATACACAAAATCAGGACAACGGCACCAACTTTGCAGGGTGGTTGGTTATAAGGACCAAAAGAGGAAATACCTAGAAGGGGGTCTGGTATGGGGAGGGTGGGCAAATGAATGATGACTATCATCATCCTGTTGCCAGGGGGCCCGCTCCTGCCTCCAGCCCCAGATCATGCTGATCCATCTGCCCTGCTGAGGGCCCCTTGCCTACTAGTTCCAAGATTCCTTTCCTGACCACCTCAGCTCATATGAGCTGCCCCCATACTATCCCCCCTCTGGGGCTCTCTGACCTCCTGCACTTATGCCTGGGCAGCCCCAGATTGCCAGTTAGTCATTTCTGTCTATTCTTACTTGTCCAAACAGCTTACATGTTTCTGGAAGTTGGGGGCCACATAAGGTTCCACTCACTTGGTACCCACTGCAGGTGACACTGAGGCAAAGCAGTTGATTTGGACATGTGCCCTCAGCCACATGAATCTGAAGTCTTCCTGTACTTCACCTCCTGGCATTTTACCACCTGTGTTCATCACTGATACACAGGGTAGCGTGTGTTGGCCTGTAAAATCCTACAGGCTGCTGCAGAAGAGGCCACTCCAACCAGACACTCCAGCCAGTTCTGCAAGCTGGGATCAGCATCTAATCACGTTTCCATCACAACACCATGAAAAACGTGTGACTTGCCCTTAGCAACGGTTTCTCAAGAAAGCTACCCCTACAGAGAGCTCGTTAAGTTAACCGATCACACGTGAGGCAAAAATCTAAAAACAGACCTGTGTTGTCTGAAGCCTCACTCCACACGTGGCAGAGCTGGGAAGGGCAAGGACAAGCCTCGCTCTGGGTGATAGCAGGGAAGAACTCTGCTGGGAAGCAGCCAGGAGAGCCTCCAGGTCTGTGAGCAAGAGATGAACCCCTGAGGCAAGGCCAGCCCCCCACCCACACCCCTGCATACAGACTGTCAATCCCAGCTATCAGGGAGCTCTCCTCCACCCCCTAAACCCCTGCATCATTTGGATCCCAGGGCAGAGCACCACCAGGGACTGGCTGTGAAAAGCATTTGAAATAATGAGAATTTAAAATTCATTTCAATTCAGCAAACCTTAGGCACCTAACCATCCTGCAAACTGCTGGCCGGGGTGACACAGTCCTAACTTCTAAGAGATTTTCAAGGACAGATAGGACACATAACAAATACAACTCAGGATAACACACAGTAAACACTCTAATGGAAAAGCAGGCAAAGCATTCTGGGAGCAGAGAGAAGAAAGGAGAAATAACACCAACAGGGGAATGGAGAATCAAGGAGGGTTGCATGGAAGAGACAGCACTTGCCTTAACCACGGCTCCTGACTCCTGGCACCTGCTAGTTGTGTTCCTCAGTGCTCAGTTGAATTCAGCAAGTGCTAGTTAAGTGATTAAATAAGGTGTTCCAGGAACGTGGTTCCTGTATGTTCCCAGGTTTTCAAGGGGAACCTTGAAGTGCTGCACCTTCTTTTGTCTTTGGAGAACCAACTGGAAGGGGCTAGCGAGACTCAGATATCAGAGCAGAAAACAAGGACCCTGCAACTTTGCATCCTCTCTGGTTTTCCTTTTATCACTTCTTTATGGAGACCATGGGGATAAAACAGGCTCTTTGGCTCACTTTGATGTTAAAATAAGAAGGCAAATTAGGGCAGCACACATAGGTGAGTTATTGCTTTTTAAATGGTTTTGAAATACGAAACAGTCTCAGCCACTTTCAGTGAATGCTCGCCTTCAAGCAAAACCAGCACAAAGGGTTAATATCTTACATGTAAAATTTTCTTTATTAAAGGGGCAGTAAAATCTTACAAATGGGGAATATGTGTTCCACCCCTGAGAGTTTGTACATTTAAAAGAACACAGGAGAACAGGAGAAGGAGTCCGCATCTTTAACCTGGAGGTCTGTCTTAGCAGGCCATCAGGATGATAGGAAGCAATTCAGAAAAATAACAAACCATGCACACACATTCTCCTACACATGCACTCTTGTGCACACATGCAAACAGAGAGGGAGCTTTTGAGAGTGTCCAGTGTTTAAAACATAGTACATCAGACATCCAGGCCACTGGAGCTTGGTCAGAAATCTCTGGATCCACTGCAGTGGGTGTCGGAGCAGAGGGAAGCGTGGCAGCCACTGCGTGGTGCGAGCTGTGTTTGGCTCTCATCCTCCACATCACTAGGAGGCTCCATCACCAACAGGGAAACACTTGAATGAAGGGGGAGCTCACACCTATTTCAGAGAGAACCACACTCAAAGCTGAAACAGACATGGGCCATCTTCTAGGACCATGGGCCGGGTAAAAGTTGAAGACAGAGGGGTGGGAGCAGAGCTTTTCTGTGAGAAAATGCTTTGTACACTTTGAAGCACCATACAAATGTTAGATTTTTGAGGAAATTAACATTAACTTCAGTTGAAACAAGTATTCATGTTTCCCAGCCTGTTAGCTGTCCACCTCATTCCCTCCCTCCCCATTGAAAATTAATCGGTTTCTTTATTCCTTTCCTCAATTCATTCTATACATGCATATTGAGCACCTAACATGTGTCAGGTTCACCAAAATGAGTAAGACATGGCTGGTGCCCTCTAGAAAGTAAAAGCCCAAATCTTCTCAAGGGTACTAGATAAGCCAAATAGATAGGAAAGAACACAGACCAGAAGTAGCTTCCTCTAAGGAGGGAAAAATGATGGGGGTATTATTAAATTTTTTGGAGGAGAAAGTGATGAGGTATTATTGAATTCTTTACCAGTTAAAGATTCAATGATAGCACCCAAGGTTAACTCTGCTTTAAAAAAAAATAATTACTCAACTGTAAGCTGGTTTTTCAGATGCAACCAAAAATTTTTTAAATTTTCAATAATCTGCTCTTTCAATTAGGGATATCATGAAATGGACATGACCACTTCCAGAAGCTGCCTAAACTTCCCATTGACCCAAATACCTCTCTGGCCCCAGGGCTAAAGACACTGTGTTCCAGTTACATAAATTCTATTCCTCAGAATAGCCTTGCACACTGACAGCCATTTACCCTGTCCCTATGGCCCCAGGTTCTGCTGTCTGGACCTGTCAGATGGGCAGCTAGGAAAGGTCCCCAAAGCAGGACCAAGTCCACCCAGCCCCATATCCCGACTCCAAGTGCTCAACCCCCATTAGAGGACACCAGAAAGAAGCCTTCCTAAGGGTCCCGCTAGAAATTTTAACATAAAAATGAACTAAATACAGGAGAAAATATGGTTTTCAAGACTTTGGAAATGAATAAATGAGGGACTATGATTCCAAAGAGTCAGGAATAGAACGACAAAAGGCCCTGTAATTGCCGGTAGTGTTTCTTTAAGGGAGAATCTGGGCTGTAGCTGAGGAAGGGGTGCGGAAGGAACCTGGGAGACACACTGGGTTGCAAACATAGAGCAGAGAGTCGGAGATGTCCAGGAGACTGAAATAATAAAAAGTAAGTAAATTAAAACAAGTTTTAAACAAACAGAAGCCACTTAAAAAATTAATGATACAATTAAAATAGACCACTCACAAAAATCAGAGGATATTTCAAAATGAATATGAAGCTATAAAATATCCCCTAATATTTGTGAGCAGTATATCATTCATTGGTGTTCAAAGTAGAAATAAATGCAAATTCTCGGGCCCTATCCCAGACCTACAGAATCAGAAACTCTGGGGCCCTGGTTCACCTATCTCAGATTTCTCAAGCCCTGCGGGGGATTCTGATAGGACTAAAGTTTGAGCAGCACTAATGCAATCATTTGAAGCTAGGTCCCCAGTGCATAAAACTTGTAGAAACTCCTTGGCTTAACTGCCTGCCTCAAAAGTGTGAGAGCCTGACCAGACAGTGGCGCAGTGGATAGAGCGTCAGACTGGAATGCGGAGGATCCATGTTCGAGACCCCAAAGTTGCCAGCTTGAGCGTGGGCTCATCTGGCTTGAGCAAAAAACTCACCAGCTTGGACCCCAAGGTCGCTGGCTCCAGCAAGGGGTGGCTCGGTCTGCTGAAGGCCTGCAGTCAAGGCACATATGAGAAAGCAATCAATGAACAACTAAGGCGTCGCAACGAAAAACTGATGATTGATACTTCTCATCTCTCTCCCTTCCTGTCTGTCTGTTCCTATCTATCCCTCTCTCTGACTCTTTCTCTTGTCCCTGTTAAAAGAAAAAAAAAAGGCAGGAGAGTTGTCATTCCTCAGGCATTTCACTCTACAGATAAGCTAAGCATTTTGAGGATATGAGAATAAGAGTCATATTAGTTTGCTAGGGTTGCCATTACCAAATACCACAGACTGAGTGGCTAAACAACAGATACTTATTTTTTCTCAGTTCTAGAGTCCAAAATGAAGTTATGGGCAGGTTTAATTTCCCCTAAGGCCTCTCTCCTTGGCTTGCAGATGGCTGCCTTCTTGCTGTCTCTTTAGAATGGTCATCTCTATACATGTGGGGGGGTTCAGAAGGAGCCACCCCAACATGTGCCTGAGGAGTATGCAGATTGCTTTGAGCTAAAGGCAATTTTAGCTGCAGGCTCAAACTCCTGTTCCTCCCTTTCACTACCTAGAAGAATTTGAATGTAGGGGCCTTGCTCAGAATAAGAGATGAGCAGAGATAACTTCTGTTGACCTATCTGTAGGGCAAGTCAACCTTCTATTTATGAGATACCTGTTCTTTTTATCATCCTGAATTGACCCTTGAAGCTCCCATGGTGCATTAATTACCCCATCCCTAGTTCAAGATGTCTTATAGACCTAGATCCCATTTTCTATCTCTGAACCTCACTTGCATGGCGAGTCTCTGATCTCTCATGTGTGTGGGATTCCCATACATATGTTTGTATTAAATTTGGCCATTTTCTCTTGCTAGTCTGTCTCATATCTACTTGATTACTAGGCCAGCCAGACCTCTGAGGGCAGAGGAAAGTTTGTTCCTCCCCCACACATACATACCCCTGTTGTTTCTCTGTGTCCTAATCTCCTTGTCTAATAGACTCCAGTCACATTAAATTGGGCCTACCCTATCATCCTCATTTTAGCTTAATCACCCCTTATAAAGGTCTTATATTATATCGCAATAGCTGTGTATGGTGTCAGATGAGTACCTGACTTACCAGGGTGATTACTTTGTAAGTTATATACGTCTAATCACTACGTTGTATACCTGAAACTAATATAATACTGTATGTTAATTGTCATTGAAAAACTTAAAAAAAAATTTTTTTTAAGGTTTTAGTTTCAAATATAGTCACATTCTGAGGTACTAGAGCTTAGGACTTTGGCATATAAATTTTGGAGAATACATTTCAGCCCCTAATGAGAGTCTTCTCAAAATGGACTATTTCACCAATCATCACCAGTCCTGTCTGAAACCTTTCCCTGGGTGGTGGGACCAAGGTGAGAATGCCTGCTTATTCTCCCTGTTCTTTAGCTCCCTCCTCAGCTCACACCACTCTCAAGGGGCAGCTGATTCTATAGGCCCAAAGGCCTCTGGGAAGACTGCCATGCCTTAACAGACAGGAAGAGGAAATGAAGAGGGAGTAGGAGAGAAGAAGGGAGAAAGAGAAATTTTAAAAATAAAATAAAAAGGTGAGAGTCAAAGGGTGAAAACACTAATGAGTTCATCAGGGAAAGGCCTTCTTGCCTTTGTCTCCAGAATCGGAGGAGGAGTGACCCCCTAACCCTACGCAATCAGAAAGACCAAGCAGAATGAAGGTTTGGAGCCAAACCAAGGCTGTATCACTTATGAGCTATGTGGCCTGAGGTCAGCACTTAACTTCTTGGTGCCTCTCTGTTCATTTACTTGTTTGATAATTTATTCATTCATTCAATCTACAAAATCGTACAGGTTCTCAGACACTGTCCTGGGTAGTAGTTTTTTATTGGTAAAATGAGAATAATAAACCTAATTTACAAAGTTGTTAGGCAAATTCAAGTATAGTGTCTAACCTACTAGACAGTGATTCTCACTAGAATATAAGCTCTTAAGGGTAGGAACTTGTTCTAAGTTGATTCACTTCAATCTTCTGGCACCCAGAGAATGACTGGTACTCATGAACATTTGAGGAAGAAAAGAGAGGTGAAAGCTGGGGGAGGGGGAGGGACAGAAGAAAAGATGCCAGCATGGCACACTGGCCATTGTGTTACTGCTGCCCCCGGGGTCACTCACATCCGGGGGGAGTCCTGAGAACTCAGTCGCCCTTACACCAGGTCTTGGAACCACATCACACCCTTCTTCCTCAGGTGGGTTCTGGGAACAGAAGACTGTATATTATTTTAGAGATTCCAGATCAGCTCAAGACCAGTCCATGAAGCAACTGAACTTTGATTTGACACTTCTCCACCTTCACCATCCTCCACAACCCCTCTAGGTCACTTCTCATTCCCGATGCCAGGACCTTCTTGTTACTTAAGGGGGTGGGGCTTAGATAGGGCCCTAGGGCCCCTCATGTCTAATAAAAGGGGAGAGGACGAGGACAGAGCTCCGAACACTCTACATATCCCCCCAACACTTTCCAAGGCTGATAACCTTCTTGAAAATCCCAGACATCATGTCTGTGGACTTGGCTGATGAACAAGTTCTCACTGTGGTGAAGAAACAACAGCATGGTATGCTGCCCTCCGGAGGGTATCTGCTCTATCACAGGGCTAATGCTTAAGCCAGAGACAGTAACAATTATAGAAAATTTGCACTAGACCTGCCAGCCTTGACTCATCATCACCAGTGGCAAATATGCAACCCCACAAAAAACATTAAAATAAAAATGGAAGCTTTAAGCAGACTGTCTCCTTGTAACGACCTGAACTCCAATCTCCCTATAAATCAGGCTGTTTGTACTGACCTACATTTTTAGCATGGCAGAGACAAAAGAAGAAATTCTCTTTGGCCTCACTGCTTTCTCAGTATTCTCAAACATTGCCAGCTATTGTCCTATTATCACCTCAAATTTGACAAGAAGCAATTTCCTCATATATTGAACTCTTCCAAGAGGCCAGTCACCTGGACACCATAGCACCAGCCCCAGAGGACGTTAGAGCCCAACGTCCTTCCATACATTCTTACTTCCGACCATAAGAGAAACAAAGTTTGCTTTTCTTCTCCTTGGGACAAAAATCACCAGAATAGAAAAACAACCACTTCCAAAGCTGTTTTTATAATTAGCAAATCAAGGGCCTGCATTTCCTATCTCTTAGCAAAGAAGGTGGGAAGCTGAAGACAGGTCCAGTCGTCTCTGTTCTGGACCCTGAGGCTGAACAGAGAGCTGTCCCAGTGCAGGAGCGGCCACCCATAGACCTGTCCCTGCCACATGTCCCAGCACTGTAGCTCACCATGGAGCCACGACAGGAAGAGGACTCTGTCATTTCTGCAAGTTTGGCAGCAGCAGAGGTACATTAGCACCGTGGGCAATGAATTGTCAGTGCCACGCTGCCTCACTTCAAGGTTCTGCGTAGCGCCTTGCCAATACGTTCCCATGTCCCATGTTCTTATGAACTGTACATACATAAGCTATTTTAACCTCAATCAATGAAGATCCTTTCCTTTTGACTTTCCTTCCATCACCATACTCTAATAGAGTAGTGGAAAGTATTCTAGGCACTGGTCAAGGGGGACTTGAGTATATGGTAGGTTTAATTTGGGTTTCATGAGACATGTATGTGGTCCACAGTTAATTCTGTGTGTTGTGAAGTTACTGCTAGCTGCCCTGAGGAATTACTTCTAGGAAATCTCCCACCGCCCACTGGACATCTCATCCATTCTCCTGACACCATGGTGCAAGGCCAGGGGCTATGTAGCAACGTGATCACATTCTGGAAGTGTAGGTTAGTGAGGGAGAATCAAGATTTGGGATATAAAAAGCCATAAATAAGTCTGTGGAAAATTCTTCTAGTTCTTACAGCTCATGTATGAGAGAAACTTGATAGCAGTTTTCAGACATTTGACAACAAGCCTAAACATTTACAGGACATAACCAATGAAGACTTGTGAAGCTGGAAGAAACTTTACTAAAATATAAAAATGAAAAACAAATTTTGATCATCTGGAAGTCAGAAAAAATAATGTATCTTTCTCATCTCTCTATAAAGCATTGTAAAGTCGTTATCATATGAAGAGGTGATCAAACAGTACACACACAAAAAAGAGAAGGGAGTAAAGTGTTAAAGAATGTTGTTGAGAGTTAATTAATAAACTTGATGTGTCATTTGAATTCTGTAATGTTTGTGGTATATTTGGTTTGTGATTTCTTTTCTCATTCTAAATAAAAATTACCTTTTATACCTAATTTTGTAATACGTGGTTTTGTATTTAAAAAGGTCTCCAAAATCATGTAAGCTTCAGACCCTCCAAAACCTGGATGGAACCCTGGCAGATAGTCACTAAGGCAGTGGTTCTCAAACTTTTTGAAGTCGGGGTGCATTTAAAATTCTACAAATAATTGTAGGCACACTGTATACACATTTCTGAGAAATATGTTATAATAATTAAGTTAAATACTAAAGAAAAAAATATAAAGTCCAAGCATGTTTTTATGGTAATTGAACAAAATAAATATGACAAAATAAATTTATTCTGACATTAAAAAACATTTTAATGTTACATTTTTTGAGTTATGCTTTTTAGAATTTGTAAAAAAGAGGGGTTAAAAATAATAAAATGACAGAAAGTTATCTTTTATATATAGATACATTACTAAATCTTAGTAAGATTTAGTAAATTCAGCAGGTCCCAGTGCAAATGTGTTAAGTTTTTTCATTTTTGTGTTTATGAGAAACAAGAGCCTGATGTGTCCTAGCGATTTCTTCAATGTTTGGACATATGTTTGAAAGGCAAACTTTCATTTCCTCGTCAATACATTGAAGAATTCCTCTCTTTTTACTCAATTGTGTTGAGCATAGAAAATCCTAATTCACATAAATAGGATGTTGAAAATTTTAATAAAATGTTCAAAGTTTTTTTAGATATTGCCACATATTCTTCTTTTATAGAAATCCAAAAGGCTTCAAGAGACAATTTCTTATGTTTAATCATCAATCCAAACCCCCACTATACATATCATCTTAACTTAACACCAAACAAAGGATAAAAGAAACTTGCCTCCAGTCTTTCTGGGGAACATAGGGAGTAGTGTAAACAATCCAGCACCACAGTTTAACAGCCTTTTGCAACATAATCAGGCAAGTGAGGTGGGGGGTTGGGCAAACTGTCAGCTTACAGCCAATTCCCCACACCTCTGTCCCCAAAAATCTAAACTCCAAAGACACTGTTGATTTTTTGGTCCCCAACAGGCACATATTTCTCTGGAATACCACAGGGTGCTCCTGGAAATCTTCTAGGGCGCACCAGTGCACCCTGGCACACACTTTGAGAACCACTGCACTAAGCAAACAATTTAAACCCATTGGAAAGATGACAACCATGTAACAATAGCAGGATATTCTCCCTGCTGCAATCCCAAATAGCTATTACATATAAGAAAGACAATTGAGCATGGAGAAACTTTGGGTTCATAAGTTACAGAGAGTTACATAGTTAAAGGAAACATCCACACTTGTGCATGCATAATACACATTAATTTGCATGAGTTGATAGTTGGGACCTCAAAAGAAAGGCTAGATCTGGGGTTGCATTATCTTCTAGGAACGGGGAATTGTTTCCCCTGCAAGGACGCATGAGAGCACAGGGGCTTCCCTGACCTCCATCACTGAAGGGGAAGACTCGCACCCCTGGAATGAATCTCCAGTCCCACTAGTCCAAGCCATCTGTCCTTGCCTTTCATTTTCTTCCTTTCTTTTCAAGGTATTTTACATTTGGGGAAATGACATATCAACAAAAAAATCAAATCAACAGCAATATGCTTCTAATATGGGAAAGGAAGAAACTTTCCTCTACCCTTAAGGTGTTTTGGGCTGGTCTAATAATTAAATAGACATGAGGCAAATCAGCAAGAGAAAGTGACCAAATTTAATTACATATATACGTATAGGAACCCCACATACGTAAGAGTCAGAGACTGTGAATACATGAGAGGCTCAGGGACAGAAAGGGAACATGAATGTATAACATCCTGAGCTAGGGATGGATAAAGCACCTTGGGGCTTCTGCAGGTCACTGCAGGAAGAACAAGTGTCAGTAATTATTAGTTTGCCTGCCATATAGAAACATAAAAAGTCATTTCTGGTGATAACTCTTATACTGGGCCAGGCTTCTAATTAAAATTCTTCTATATAGTTAAGAGGTGAGGGGGCAGAAGTTGCCCTTGAGCCTGCAGAGTCTTGGTTTATTTTAGCTCAAAATAATCTGCATACCACTGAGGCCCATCTTAGGGTGGCTTGTTCTGATCCCCCACACGCAGTTTGGGAGTGCGGCTGGAGCCCATACTGGTGTGAGTGGGGACTGGAATTTTAACAGGCCCCCAGAGAGGCTCAACGTGATAAGTGGCTTGCCCTGTCCTTCTGTTAATATTTTAAATGTTCACTAATTTTCTTAGTAAATATATATTTCTTCATTATTATAAAAGAAAAATAATTTTTTTTTTTCAATCCCTGTGACAGGGCCTAGGAGGTGGTGAAGGGGCAAAAAGTGAGGCCACCTGGCTACCTTCCTCCAAATTATCTAGACTTTTTAAAATGCACTCTTAGACCTGACCAGGCAGTGGCTCAGTGGGTAAAGCATCAAACTGGGATGCGGAAGACCCAGGTTCGAGACCCCTAGGTCTCCAGCTTGAGCGCGGGGTCATCTGGTTCGAGTGAAAGCTCCTTTTTCTAAAGGCCCGTGGTCAAGACACATATGAGAAAGCAATCAATGAACAACTAAGGTGTCGCAACGAAAAACTAATGATTGATGCTTCTCATCTCTCTCCATTCCCGTCTGTCTGTCCCTATCTATCCCTCTCTCTGACTCTCTCTCTGTCAAAAAAATAAAAATAAAATGCACTTTTGGAGTTCATCGTGGAACACCTGAGTCAGAGGTTTCTGGGAGTGTTTGGGGTACTGAAACTGCATTTTTAACAAGGTGCCCAGGTGCGTCTGCTCTAGACCCAGAAGCTCTGAGGTCCAACCCCAACACCCCTCTGCTCAAGAGAGCTGGAGTTGGCAGTGCAGAGCATGGGACCAGGCTACCTAGGCTTCTGGTTCGCATTCTGACTTTGTTACTAATGACACGGTCAAGTTTCTCTTTCTAAAACTCAGTTTCCTCATCTGTCAAATAGATATAATAATAGTATCTACCTCACAGGTAGCTTGACAAAATATTTATTTGTTTGTTTATTTTATTTATTCATTTTTTAGAAAGGAGAGAGAGAGAAAGAAAAGGGGGAGAGGAGCAGGAAGCATTAACTCCCATATGTGCCTTGACAAGGAAAGCCCAGGGTTTCAAACCAGCAACCTCAGCTTTACAGTTTGACGCTTTATCCACTGTGCCACCACAGGTCAGGCAGCTTTATAAAATAAACGAAACAGTTTGTATGAGAAGCTTACAACAATGCCTGGCACATAGTAAGGCCACAAAAAGAAATGTTTACTGTTATTATTGCTATTTTTATATTTTGGCTGGGGCTCACAAGCAGGACACGTGGTCCATGTCTTGTGGTGTGTCTGACCTGCTCACCTCTCTAGCCCTCTGACCCTGCTGGCCCAGATCCTCAGACTGTGACCCACGCTGGATCAGCCGCCACTGGGAGCACCTCCCATAACTCACCTTCTACCTCACATATGCCCTGTTATGCTTTTAAGTTAAAATCAGCTGGGAAATAAATATTTAAAGGCATTTTATAAATTGAACTTGAAGGAACGACTCAGCTAAGCCCAGGCAGCTCAGCATTGCTTCTCTGTTTTCTCAGTTCTTTCCGCTCAGAGAGATGAGGACAAGTCATTCTGGAGGAGGGTACTTTACCTAGTCACCCTTCAATTAGGGTGCTGGCAGGTAGGTGCACGGGACTCTAGGAAACCGTACCCATCCACTCAACCTGACAGCATTGCTAAATCAATGCTTAACCCAGAGGCCTAGGAATAATATTACTGTACTTAGCAGACTAGCAGGATGCCATTAAGGCAGGCAAATACTGCCACCTGTTGATCAGCCAGAATGCTTGACAAATTTCCATGTCTAAAAATTAATCTAGCCTTTTCCTAGTACTGAATACTGAGAAAATTCATTATCTTATATTTGAACCCGCTGTGCCATTTTTACACAAATAACTAGTAAATAGACTTAAAAAATCACGTCTCAATCCCAGTTCCATATTCTCAAAGTCACTGCTGAAAGCAGGTGCTGAATAAACATTTCATGTGCTCAGATGAAAGTTACATAGATCAGCAGAGTAGAGGAGTCTTGAACTTCAAGTCTAGAGTTCTGGGCTCTGTCCTTGCATGATCCCTAATTAGCTATAGGACTGGGGAAGTCTCTCCACATCAGAAGCCCATCAGTAGTTCAGAAAATGGGGACTTCCAGCTCCAAAATGCCCTGTGGTTCTGGGTACCTAATAACATGTGAGGGCAAAACACTGCAAGTGAATTTTCTTAACTCAGTATAATATAAAAAATTATATTGCAAAAATCCTACTTAGAGAATATTAATAGAAGGAGTGCTCCCTGAAGCCTTCCGCTGTGGGTCATTATGACACTGCTATACCTCACTGGGCCTTTGAAAACGAAGTGTCCCAGAGCAAGGAAATGACCAGGGAAATGGCTTCATATCCATCCTCCCCACATTCTTCAGAATGGTTCATGTTGGGCAGATAAAATATATTATGCTCACTTTGTTAAAGATGGCGCTGCCCACATGGAAGTTCGTTGATATTAATGTGTGTTCTGGAACAGGCTGTGGGCAGGCCGGGTCGTTATAGCCTAAGGTTTAGTTTAAGAGTAAGCTTTTCCCCACACCCTTGACTGATTGGACGATGTAGGGTGGTGCACTCTCCTGAGGAATCCCATTATGCCTCAGATGGGTGGCTTTGTATCAGAGACTTTCTTTATGTATAATTGGATTAAAGGTTCGGATTTTCTATGCTATAAACTGGGGCAGTCCGGGAGCTTGCTTTCTCTCTTGCTTGGTTCCTGAGGTAGAAGAGAGGAGAGCAGATTAAGGCCATGTGCAGGAGAAGCAGTCAAGATGGCAGAGTGCTGAGGAAGAAGCCAGTTTGTTAAGAGTTTGTGCAGGAGGAGATGGGAAACAGAGGTGAATAAGTCTGGTGAGCTAGAAACCTTTGATTCTAGGAAACTCGGATAAGTCAGTAGCTTTGTGAGCACTGAATGTATGGGTTTTGGAGCCCAGTGTGTATTTTTGCTTGCCCGCCGGGTGCAAGCTAGAATTAAAGCTGATGGCTCACCAGTTCTTGGCTCCATTGTTTCAATACCGATTGTACGAATCTTATGCGAACCTGCACGGGTCGGGCGGCTGTGATGGTGACCCCGACTACTGGCTTTACAGTTCACCTCTCATCCTTTCAACCAGAGGGCAGGGTATGCTTATCACCCTTGGCTGTTGCTGCCTGAGAGTGCAAAAAAAGGAGTTTTTCCAGTAAGAAACCCCTGTGGCATCAGCCAGAGACCCACAGGAGCTTGCAACCGCTAACAGGCAGCTAGCAGGATCCCTCCTTACTGCCAAGACACCTGTGTACGTGGACCTGGAGCTTAACTGGCTCTGTAGCACCAGTTAGGACTTTTTTCACATCTGGTAAAACAGGACCTTACAAGTTGGACAGTGTTGGGCAGTTAAAATATATTATGCTCACTTTGTTAAAGATGGCGCTGCCCACATGCAAGTTTTAAGAGTAAGCTTTGCCCCACACCCTTGACTGATTGGATGATGTGGGGTGGTGCACTCTCATGAGGAATCCTCCCATTATGCCTCAGATAAGTGACTTTGTATCAGAGACTTCCTTGTTTGTAGATTGGATTAAAGGTTTGGATTTCTACACTATAAAGTGAGGCAGACCAGGAGCTTGCACACTCTCGGTTCCTGAGGTTAACATTAGAGAGGAGAGCAGATTAAGGCCACGTGGAGGAGGCCAGGAGAAGCAGCCAAGATGGCAGAGTGCTGAGGAAGAAGCCAGTTTGTGTAGAAAGAAGGAGATGGGGAACAGAGGTGAATAAGACTGGAGAGCTAGAAGCCTTTGATGCTAGGAAACTCGGATAAGTCAGTAGCTTTTTGAGCACTGAATGAGTGGGTTTTGGAGCCCAGTGTGTGTTTTTACTTGCCCACCGGGTGCAAGCTAGGATTAAAGCTGGCGGGTCACCAGTTCTTGGCACCATTGTTTCATTACCGACTGTCCGAATCAAATGAGAACCTGCACTGGCCAGGTGGCTGTGATAATGGCCTTGGCCACTGGCTTTACAGACAGTCAGCCACAGAAATGGGAGAAATAAGGGAGATCAGAGGTGTAGGTACAGTCCTGACTTGTTGTCTTAAAATAAAAATGTAAGTTACACATTTGCTAAAATAAGAAAGTCAGTTGTGAGTTACAATAATAAAAAAAGAACCTTGCCTGACCAAGTGGTGGCGCAGTGGATAGAGCATCAGACTGGGATGCGGAGGACCCAGGCTCAAAACCGGAGGTCACCAGCTTGAGCATAAGCTCATCTGGTTTGAGCAAGGCTCACCAGCTTGAGCCGAAGGTCACTGGCTTGAGCGAGAGGTCACTCGGTTTGCTATAGACCCCTGATCAAGGCACATATGAGAAGGCAATCAATGAACAACTAAGATACTGCAACAAAGAATTGATGCTTCTCATCTCTCTCCTTTCCTGTATGTCTGTCCCTCTCTCTGTCTCTGTTACCAAGAAAAAGAAACTTTTATTGTAAAATATTCAAAATACTATGACTTTTTTTTTTTTAAGATTTTTATTATTCATTTGAGAGGAAAGAAAGAGATGGGGAAGAGAGACAAGGGGCGAGGAGCAAGAGCATCAACTCCCATAAGTGCATTGACCAGGTAAGCCCAGGGTTTTGAACCTGCGATCTCAGTGTTCCAGGTCAACACTTTATCCACTACGACACCACAGGGCAGGCTATGACTCTTTTTATGTCTCAGAAACTATGACTATTCGGGGACCACATAGAGTGCACTGAGGGACCTAGGGGAGTGTAAAGCTAGTAGTCGAGGCCACTATCACAGCCGCCCGACCCGTGCAGGTTCGCATTAGATTCGAACAGTCGGTAATGAAACACAGGAGCCACGAACTGGTGAGCCATCAGCTTTAATTCTAGCTTGCACCCAGCGGGCAAGCAAAAACACACACTGGGCTCCAAAACCCACACATTCAGTGCTCACAAAGCTACTGACTTATCCGAGTTTCCTAGCATCAAAGCTTTCCAGCTCACCAGACTTATTCACCTCTGTTTCCCATCTCCTCCTGCACAAACTCTTAACAAACTGGCTTCTTCCTCAGCATTCAGCCATCTCGGCTGCTTCTCCTGGCCTTCACGTGGCCTTACTCTGCTCTCCTCTCTAATACTAATCTCAGGAACCCAGGAACCGAGAGAGCTCAAGCTACTGGTCTCTCCCACTTTATACCATAGAATCCAAACCCTTAATCCAATCTACAGACAAGAAAGTCTCTGATACAAAGCCACCCATCTGAGGCATAATGGGATTCCTCAAGAGAGTGCACCACCCCTACAGTATCCAATCAGTCAAGGGTGTGGGGAAAAGCTTACTCTTAAACTAAACCTTAGGCTATGACGACCCGGCCTGCCCACAGCCTGTTCCAGAACACACATTAATATCAACGAACTTCCATGTGGGCAGCGCCATCTTTAACAAAGTGAGCATAATATATTTTATCTGCCCAACAGGGAGACTGCCTCACAATCCCCTATATAGGTTTCATGAGATGGTCCAGAACCCCAGTTCTTATGGGTATTTATTGATAGACACAAATAGAAGCTGGGACAAGAATGAGGAAGTCAGGAAGGGGAGCTTATCTAGAGCAGATTAAAGGGCAAGAGCAGTAGCTCAAAGGTCACCACCTATGGACTAATCAGAATTGTTCATTCTATCCCTATTGTGCTGCATTCAGCACTTTTGTCAGTATGGTCACCGTGACCCTTGCTTCAAGGCACTAAACTCTGTCTCTGCTTTATGTCTCTATTCAGGGCCTCTTCATTTTTAAACATATAATTTATTTTTAAAATGTGCTCAGTTACTTCACATAATGCTTCCTCTGGTGTACAATCTCAGAATTGCATTTAGTTATTCTATGCCTCAGACTCCAGTGCTCATAGTCGGGTAGAATGACTTGGCAGCCAACACTTGTCAACAGCAAATCTCTTTTCTCAGTTAAGGCTGGCTTGGTGACTAAAGAATTTAAGGCATATTCTCCTTGAAGGAGAGTCTCTTTTTCATAGTGTCAGTCAAATAAATTTGTAAATATGATGTATATGTCTGCTCACTTATAGTTTGCATTGGGTGTGGGAGACAGGCTGTAAGCCAACAAGGTCCTTATAGCCTAAGGCTTAGTTTTGAAGACTAAACCTTTCCCACCCTTTTAATGCTAAAATCTTTGCAACATCCTTCTAATACTAAGATCTTCTCAAAACAGCTTTTCCCCACATCCTTGATTGCATGATGTGGGGTGGTGCACTCTTATGAGGAATCCCATTTATGCCTCAGATAAGTGGCTTTGTATCAGAGTCTTTCTTATTTGTATATTGGCTTAAAGGCTTTAATTTCTACATATAAGATAAGGCAGAGTGGGGGCTCTCTCGCTCAGATCCTGCCATCAGCATTGCAGAGAGGCAGCCAAGATGGCAGAGTGCTGAAGGAGAAGCCAGTTTGTACAGAGAGAAGGAGATGGGGAACAGAGGTGAATAAGGCTGGTGGGGCCTTTGATTCTAGGAAAACTCGATGAGTCAGTGGCTTTGGGAGCCCTGAATGGAAAGGGAAGTGTTTTCCCTCTGTGTGTATTTCTCGCCCACTGGGTGCAAGCTAGGATTAAAGGTAATGACCCACTGTAGGGCAGATAAAATATATTATGCTCACTTCGTTAAAGATGGTGCTTCCCACGTGGAAACCCATCACCCAGGTGATAATATTAGTTGCCCTTCTTGCTTGGGATGGGCGTGATTATATTAATGTGTGTTGGGGAGGGCTTTCGCACCAAAAGATTTTAAAAGGAGAGATCATGTTGTTCTGGGTTGTTATAGCCTAGGGCTTAGTTTTAAGACTAAGCCTTTTCTACCCTAAGTGACTTTGTATCAGAGACTTCCTTGTCTGTATATTGGATTAAAGGTTTTGAATCTACACTATAAAGTGGGGCAGACCAGAAGCTTGCTCTCTTTCAGTTCCTGAGATTAGCATTAGAGAGGAGAGCAAAGAAAGGCCACGTGGAGGAGAGGGGAAGTAGCCAAGATGGTGGAGTGCTGAAGGAGAAGCCAGTTTGTGCAGAGTTTGTGCAGAGAGAAGGAGATGGGAACAGGTAAATAAGGCTGGTGAGGTAGATACTTTTGATTCTAGGAAATTCGGATAAGTCAATGGCTTTGGGAACCCTGAATGGAAAGGGAAGTGTTTTCCCACTGTGTTTATTTCTTGCCTGCTGGGTGCAAGTCAGGATTAAAGGTGATGGCCCACCAGTTTTTGGCTCCGTTGTTTCATTACCATCTATCCAAATCTAATGCAAACGTGCACGGGCCAGGTGGCTGTGATGGTGGCCGCAGCTACTAGCCTTACACATAGTTTCTGTCTTGTCTTCTCAAGTCCCTGTTAAACTCCTCCTGCAGTCCCCGAAGCAATGGCATGCTGGTAAATATTTGACAGCCTCTTCTAGTAGGACAGGAAACCCCGATGTGTAGTGTTTGCCGTTTCCCATGGTGTAAATACTCCTACCACGGCCAATCTCAAGCTACCTTTATGTGAACAAACCAGAGTTAGATGTGCCTCCTTGGCACATGTGCACGCCATAGCACACCTCTGTAAAGTCAACTCATTTCAAAATTGGTGAATTCTAAAAGACATACAGAAATTTCTACTCATTTATACAGAACATAAAATGTTATTCATCATATAAAACTTACTCTAATCATCTGCCACACAGTTGTAACAAGGTTGTTATTTCACACACACACACCCCTGTGAAAATGTTGGGAGAGTCCCCGCTTCTCTGATGCAGTAAATGATGCCAGGGAAGGAGAAAGGGGAGTGTAAAACCAATAGTCACAGCCACAATCACAGCTGTCCAACCTGTGCAGGTTTGCATTTGATTTGGACAGACGATAATGAAACAATGGAGCCAAGAACTGGTAGGCCATTACCTTTAATCCTAGTTTGCAGCTGGCGGGCGAGAAAATACACACGGTAAGAAAATATATCCTTTTCTATTAGGGCTCTCAAAGTCATTGACTCATCTGAATATTCCTAGAATCAAAGGCCCCACCAGCCTTATTCACCTCTGTTCCCCATCTCCTTCTCTCTGCACAAACTCTGTACAAACTGGCTTCTCCTTCTGCACTCCGCGCCATCTTGGCTGCCTCTCCTCTGCTGTGCTAATAGCAGGAACTGAGAGAGCGAGAGCCCCTGATTTATTTCATTTTGTAGTGTAGAAAATTAAAGTCTTTAAGCCAATATACAAATAAGGAAGCCTCTGATACAAAGCCAGCTATCTGAGGTATCATAAGAGTGCACCACCCCACATCATGGAACAGTCAGGGGTGTGGGGAAAAGCTTAGTTTTAAGAAGATCTTAGTACAGTGGTTCTTAACCTTTTTTGAGGTACTGAACTGTAAAGCCAATAGTTGCGGCCACAATCACAGCCGCCTCGCCAAGGCAGGTTCGCATTAGATTCGGACAGTCGGTAATGAAACAACGAAGCCAAAAACTGGTAAGCCAAGCCATCAGCTTTAATCCTAGCTTGCACCTGGTGGGCAAGTAAAAACACACACTGGGCTCCAAAACCCACTCATTCAGTGCTCACAAAGCTACTAATTTATTCGAGTTTCCTAGAATCAAAGGCTTCTAGCTCACCAGACTTATTCACCTGTGTTCCCCATCTCCTTCTGCACAAACTCTGCACAAACTGGCTTCTTCCTCAGCACTCCGCCATCTTGACTGCTTCTCCTCTCATCCACGTGGCCTTAATCTGCTCTCCTTTCTAATACTAACCTCAGGTACTGAGAGAGCAAGTTCCTAGTCTGCCCCACTTTATAGTGTAGATTCAAAACCCTTAATTCAATCTACAAACAGGAAGTCTCTGATACAAAGTCACTTATCTGAGACATACTGGGAGGATTCCTCATGAGAGTGCACCACCCCACATCATCCAACCAGTCAAGGGTGTAGGGAAAAGCTTACTCTTAAAACTTGCACGTGGGCAGCGCCATCTTTAACAAAGCGAGTATAATATATTTCATCTGCCCAACATGAACCCACCAGTTTCATACGCGCATTCACCGAACCCTTCTTTAGTGATAAATAAAATATGATTTTTTTCCCAAATTCAAGACATAGGTATATGTTATTTTACTGGTGCACAAAATGAACCGTGCATGAACATCACCTTACTCAAAGAACAAAACCAACAAAGTGCATGAACTCACAACAAATTACGGTATTACTTTATTCTGGCCTCCGCGGCAGAGGCTTCTCCGAACCCCTAAGACCGACTCATCGAATCCCTAAGGTTCGATAGAACCCAGGTTAAGAACATTGTCTTAGTATTAGAAGGATGTTGCAAAGATAGTATTAAAAAGGTGGGAAAGGCTTAGTCTTAAAACTAAGCCTTAGCCTATAAGGATTCTGCCTGCTTACAGCCTGTCCCCCACACCCAATGCAAACTATAAGCGAGCAAACATATACATCATATTTACAAACTTATCTGACCAACAGGGAGCCACATATTTTATTACTGCAAAATCAGGAAAGTGAGAGAATGTAGGAAAATGGCCATAAAATGCTGCCCTGAAACAAGTCTTTGGTGTGGACTTTGAAATGCCAAGTACTGTGAGGGCAGAACGCTGCCCCGACAAGCACTGATAAGATTGTTCAAAGAAAGCAGCTAGCTGATCCCTATAGCCTTTTTTCTACATACCTGAAAGCTATTAGTTAATCATCCTTCTCTGCACCTGAACCCAGACTCTGCTAATTTGCTTGAAGAGCAAAGAGACAAATAAATACGATGAGACTGCAGAGATCTGGGCTCTCAGTCCTAAAGGCTGGGAGTCCCCTGTACCCTTCTTTTCTCTATGTTGTGTCTTCTGTGTTTTTTCTTAAGTCCTTCAGTGCCTTCCTTTTGTGCACACCCTTTGCTGAGCTGGTTCCTTTGCGTCTGGTCTAAAGGGATGCAAGCCAATGTGACAGTGCAGGTAAGGCTGGAAGAGGAGCTGGGGGAACAAACAGAAATCAGATCTCGGACAAGCCTCTCACTGGGGCCGGCCCTTGCAATGCATGAATAACTGCACCGTTGTAGCCAGGGAGGCTCTCAGCACCCTAAATCCTCAGGGAAATAGATAGGAAGGAGCTGAAGGAAAGTCCCAGGGAATCTGTGAAAAGATTAACGTCACCTTCATTCAACTGACTGGTTTCTCATGCCACTGAAGCTCAGAAAGGGATGGCCAGCCTCAGACGACATTGTGAAGAGCAGACGGGCGTTTTCACTGGCGGGTCAGTTTTCTTCTTCTGTCTAACTCTCCCCCCTTCACTTGTCCAGCTGCTGGCGGCCTTCCAACTAGCCAACGCATCCAGAGGAAGACCAGTCTGCTTCAACTAAGAATTCCCTCCAAAAAGCAATTTGCTTATTATTCATGAATCTGGAAAGACAGAAAAGCCTCTAAGAAATCAGTAGTCAGTGCAGGTGGATGGGTGTAAGGCCAGGGGCCACCACCATCATGGCCATTAACATGCAGGTTCTTACTGAATTCGGGCAGATGGTCAAGAAACAGCGGAGTCAGAGGATGGTGGGCCATTCTGTTTATTGGTGTTTGTTGGCCAAATAACTTTGTAAATATGATAAATGTGTTTGCTTGCTTATAGTTTGCATTGGGTATGGGGGACATGCTGTAAGCAGGCAGGGTCGTTATAGCCTAAGGCTTAGTTTTAAGAGGAAGCCTTTCCCACCCTTGACTGTTGCATGATAGGGGGTGGTGCACTCTCATGAGGAATCCCATTGTGCCTCAGATAAGTGACTTTGTATCAGAGACTTCCTTGTTTGTATATTGGATTAAAGGTTTTGATTTCTACACTATAAAATGGGGCAGAGGAGCCCATGCTGGAGGAGAGCAGAGAAAGGCCACGTGGAGGAGAGGAGAAGCAGGCAAGATGGCAGAGTGCTGAAGGAGAAGCCAGTTTGTGCAGGAGAAGGAGATAGGGAACAGACGTGAATAAGGCTGGTGAGGTAGAAACCTTTGATTCTAGGAAACTTGGATAAGTCAGTAGCTTTGGGAGCCCTGAATGAAAAGGGAAGTGTTTTCCCACTGTGTGTATTTCTGGCCCACCGGGTGTAAGCTAAAATTTAAAAGGTAATGGCCCACCAGTTCTTGGCTCCATTGTTTCATACTGTCTGTCCGAATCATATACGAACCTGCATGGACCAAGTGGCTGTGATGGCGGCTGTGGCTACTGGCTTTACAGTCCCTGACACCCGTTTTCAGAAAGAAAGACTGGGGTGACCGAAATCAGGAGTCAGACACATTTGTGTTTATATAGAGGGTGAGCACTTTCTCCAGAGGACAAAATAATAGTAAATGAGTTTATATTTCAGCATAAAATATTTAATGAATATAAATAATAAAACCTATAGGTGACAATAATTATTTTCAATGATTTACATAGCACTGTAATGATATATACTATCATTGTTTGTCTGACATAGTGTTTCTTTTCTTTGTTTTTTAATTCATCTCCTGTTCACTAGTGATGTGGCATTGGGTAGAATCCAGTTTTATTTTTCTTTACATAGTGAACCAAATTTCCTGACATGTTTTTACTAAATAATGTGTCCTTTCCCTACTGATTTGTGGTGTCACTTCTGTCTTTTGGTTCCACATTCACTTGGATTTGCCTCTGAGCTCTCCATTCTGTCCATTGATCTAGTTGCCTGTTCTCCAAAATTACACTTTAAAATATTAATAATGGTTTTGTAGTATGTCAATATCTATTATAATTAGATCGGTCCCTTATCATTACTCTTCTTTTTAAGGTTGATTAATCATGAATTTTTAATTCTTCATATTAATGTTAGAGTAAGTTAACCAAGGTCCTCAGAAAAATTGGTTTGGAATGTTGATTAAAATTGCATTTGAACCTGACCTGTGGTGGGGCAGTGGCTAAAGCCTTGACCTGGAATGCTGAGGACACTGGTTCAAAACCCTGAGCTTGCCCATTCAGGGCACATACAGGAAGCAACTACTGTGAGTTGATGCTTCCCACTTCTTCCCTCTTTTTCTCTCTCTCTCCTCTCCTCTCTCTAAAAATCAATAAATAAAACTATATTTTTTAAAAAATTGCATTTGAAAATTCGGGGGTTGGGGAAGATGGCGATGGAGTAGGCGGACGTACCAACTTCCAACTCCCAGAACCAAAGTGGATTATAACTCAATTTTAAGAACCATCATCTGGATAAACCAACTTTGAATTAAACTAAGTGGACTCTTCAACCAAGGAACACTGCAGAAGCCACATTGAGACTGGTAGGAATAGCGAAAACGCGAAGAGGGCTGCCCAGCTCCCCAGAGCAAACGGCAGCCCAGAGAGACCCGCGTGGCGGGAGGAGAGTTTGGCGGAGAGGGAGGGACCTGGGTCCCAGGAACCAAGCCCCAGACTGCAGTCCCAGAGCCTAGAAGAGGCGTATGGACAGGATTGAGCTGTGAAGCAAGTGAGGATACTGTTTGTGAAAAAGAGAGAGTTTTCTCAGACCCAAGAATCTTTTCAAAGGGACAGCACAGAAACCCTCTCTCACAACTACGCACCCGGGGCTCCGGGGAACGGGGACAGAGGAGAGGAACAGAGCAGCGGGAACAGAGAGTAGACTGAAGGCACGAGAACACTCTGAGGGTCAGCCATCCTGACCCCTGGGCTAAGTCATTTCCCTAAGCGAAAACGAATATTTCCCCTGGAACTAGCAATACCAGCAAAGGGAGACAAGACAATAGCCAAACAAGCTCTCCCGCAGCAATTAGAGCAGAGCTGCTTAGAGGGAGGGAGCTCCCAAACCTACAGTGTGGAGACTTAAGACACTGCTATCTCTCTGAGGCTTGCTGAAGGGATGTTGGCGGCAGGACGCTGAAAAGCGGTCCTGTCGGCGTGGGCGGAGGCACAACCGCTGTGAGCTCAGTCTAGCCCAGCAGGGGCGGAGGGGACGTGCGAAAGCGGTCCGACAGCTGCGGGCCGCCTGTGAACCCCACTTGTGGGGAAAAATACGGGCAGAGATCTGCTCTGCGACCCTGCGCAAGCCGGCCCTGACCACGGGGACAGGGCTAGGACCAGGGACGGGTGAGGGGCTCACGGCTGAGCTCACGCTACTAGCCCTGCCCGGCCAGAGAAACCCTGGTGGTTTGAAATCGTGTAAGCGCGTGCGCCAGCTGGCTTTCGCTGCTGAGCTCACGCTACTAGCCCCGCCTGGCCAGAGAAATCCCGGCGGCTGGCCACCCTACGTGCGCAAGCTGGTGCCGAACGTGGGAGCGTGGTAGAGTCCTGATCGATCGGAAGCTAGCAGCTGAGCTAACGCCAGCAAACACACCCAGCCCAATAAACCACAGTTTGCGACCCTACGCAGGAGGGCCCCGGCCTCGAGGGCGGGGCTAAATTCTGGACGGGCAAAGGCTCACAGCTGAGAGCACGTCAAAGCCCCGCCCAACCAGCAAAACTGTGGCGAGCAGGCTCTGACTGCGGAGGCTGGGCGTAAGCCTTCCGGAAAAGGGCTGGTTCTGCAGCTGAGCAAAGGTGCTCACCTCTGCCCTTGGTACTAAGGCTTGTGGCTTGAGTGACAGCCCCTCCCGAGGAGGAGAGGTGGAAATCACAGCAACCGCCGCAGTAGGCTGTCACTGGCAAAGCCCATACCCAACCACCCTAGGCAGCATCAGAGGGGGTGGCAGGCCTGCAGACAGACCACACCTAGAGAACACAAAGGGAACACCTACTGGACTCCAGTGCCCACAACTTGCCTATACACAGATAAAATGGGCAGGCAGAGGAATGCAAACCAAATGAATCAAGAGAAATCCCCAGAGAAGGACCTGAATGAACCAGATATAACCAAACTACCAGAAGCAGAATTTAGAATAATGATAGTTAGGATGTTCAAAGAAATTAGAGCAACAATGGATAGTCACTATGAACACCTAAATGAAGAGATAACAAGTATAAAGAACGAAATTGAAATAATAAAAAAGAATCAGACAGAAATGACAAATACAGTATCAGAACTGAAGACCACAATGGAAAGAATTAAAAGCAGGATGAATCACGCTGAGGATCGAATCAGCGAGTTAGAAGACACAATGAACAAAGGCACAGAAGCAGAGAAGAAAAAGGAAAAGAGACTCAAAAAATGTGAGGAAACTCTAAGGGAGCTCTGTGACAACATGAAAAGAAAAAACATTCGCATCATAGGGGTGCCTGAAGAAGAGGAGAGAGGACAGGAAATGGAAACTTTGTTCAATCAAATCATAGCAGAAAACTTCCCTAAATTAAGGCCGGGAAACATTCCACACGTTCAAGAAGTACACAGAACTCCATTAAAGAGAAACCCAAAAAGATCTACACCAAGACACATCATAGTTAAAATACCAAAGCTAATGGATAAAGAAAAAATCTTAAAATCTGCTAGAGAAAAAAAGACTATCACCTACAAAGGAGCTCCCATAAGGATGACATCGGACTTCTCAACAGAAACACTTGAGACCAGAAGGGAATGGCAAGATATATTCAAAATAATGCAGAACAAGAACCTACAACCAAGACTACTCTATCCAGCAAGGCTAACGTTTAAAATTGAAGGAGAAATAAAGAGCTTCTCAGAAAAAGAAAGCCTCAAGGAATTCATAAAAACCAAACCAATTCTGCAAGAGATACTAAGGGGCCTCTTGTGAACAGTTTAAAGGGAGGAATGAATAGAGCAAAAGAAGAATACAGCTTTAAAGAATAAAATGGCAATAAACAACTACATATCAATAATAACATTAAATGTAAATGGATTAAATGATCCAATCAAAAGACATAGGGTAGCTGCATGGATAAATAAACAGGACCCATACATATGCTGTGTACAAGAGACACACCTTAAAACAAAAGATGCACATAGACTGAAGGTAAAAGGATGGAAAAAAATATTTCATGCAAATGGAAATGAAAAAAAAGCCAGGGTAGCAGTACTTATAGCTGACAAAATGGACTTTAAAACAAAGGCTGTAGTAAGAGATAAAGAAGGACACTACATAATGATAAAAGGAACAATTCAACAGGAAGATATAACTATTATAAATATCTACGCACCAAATATAGGAGCCCCGACATACATAAAGCAGACTTTGATGGATATAAAGGGCGAGATTAACAGCAATACTATCATAGTAGGGGATTTCAATACCCCACTAACAACACTGGATAGATCCTCAAGAAAGAAAATCAATAAAGAAACAGCAGACGTAAAGGATACACTAGATCAACTTGATTTAATAGATATCTTCAGAACTTTTCATCCTAAAGCAGTAGAATGTACATTCTTCTCAAGCGCTCATGGTACGTTTTCTAGGATAGACCACATGTTAGGACACAAAAATGGTCTCAATAAATTTAAGAAGATTGAAATCATATCAAGCATTTTCTCTGATCACAATGCTATGAAACTAGAAATTAACCACAAAAGAAAAACCGAAAAATACTCAAACACTTGGAAACTAAATAGCATGTTATTAAATAATGAATGGATTAACAATGAGATCAAAGAAGAAATAAAAAAGTTTCTAGAAACAAATGATAATGAGCATACATCAACTCAAAATTTATGGGACACAGCAAAAGCAGTACTGAGAGGGAAGTTCATTGCACTACAGGAATATCTTAGGAAGCTAGAAAAAGCTCAAATAAGCAACCTGACCCTGCAGCTAAAAGAACTAGAAAAACAACAGCAAATAAAACCCAGGACAAGTAGAAGGAAGGAAATAATAAAGATGAGAGCAGAAATAAATGACATAGAGGCAAAAGAAACAATACAGAGGATCAATGAAACCAGAAGCTGGTTCTTTGAAAAGGTAAACAAGATTGATGAACCTTTAACTAGACTCACCAAGAAAAAAAGAGAGAGTTTTCAAATAAATAAAATTAAAAAGGACAGTGGAGAAATAACAACTGATACAACAGAAATACAAAGCATTGTAAGAAAATACTATGAAGAACTCTATGCCAAAAAATTAGACAATCTAGATGAAATGGACAAATTTCTTGAATCATATAAACTTCCAAAAATCAATCTAGAAGAATCAGAACACCTAAACAGACCAATTACAGCAAATGAGATCGAAACAGTTATCAAAAAACTCCCAAAAAAGAAAAGTCCTGGGCCTGATGGCTTCACAAGTGAATTCTATCAAAAATTCAAAGAAGAACTAACTCCTATCCTCCTCAAGCTATTTCAAAAAATTCAAGAGGAAGGAAGACTTCCAAACTCCTTTTATGAGGCGAGCATAATTCTGATCCCAAAACAGGGCAAAGGCAACACAAAGAAAGAAAATTATAGGCCTATATCCCTGATGAATTTAGACGCTAAAATTTTCAACAAAGTATCAGCCAACCGGATCCAGCAATATATGAAAAAAATCATACACCATGATCAAGTGGGATTTATTCTGGAGAGGCAAGGCTGGTTTAATATTCGCAAATCAATCAATGTGATTCATCACATAAACAAAAGGAAGGACAAAAATCACATGATAATTTCAATAGATGCAGAAAAGGCATTTGATAAAATCCAGCACCCATTCATGCTCAAAACTCTCAGTAAAGTGGGAATACAAGGAACATTCCTTAACACGATAAAGGCCATCTACGACAAACCCACAGCAAACATCATACTAAATGGACCTAAATTAAAAGCAATCCCCTTAAGATCAGGAACCAGGCAGGGTTGCCCACTTTCACCACTCTTATTCAACATAGTTCTGGAAGTCCTAGCTATAGCAATCAGACAAGAAGAAGAAATAAAAGGCATCCAAATTGGAAAAGAAGAAGTAAAACTGTCACTATTTGCAGATGATATGATATTGTATATAGAAAACCCTAAAGTCGCAGTCAAAAAACTACTGGACCTTATAAATGAATTCAGCAAGGTAGCAGGATATAAAATTAATACGCAGAAATCAGAGGCATTTCTGTATACAAACAATGAACTGTCAGCAAAAGAACTTAAGGAAACAATCCCCTTCACTATTACAGCCAAAAAAATAAAATACCTAGGAGTAAATTTAACCAAGGAGGTTAAGGACTTGTACTCAGAAAATTATAAAACATTAATAAAGGAAATCAAGGAAGATACAAACAAGTGGAAGCATATACCGTGCTCATGGCTAGGAAGAATTAACATCATTAAAATGTCTATACTACCCAAAGCAATTTATAAATTCAATGCAATACCAATTAAAATACCAATGACATACTTCAAAGATATAGAAAACATATTCCAAAAATTTATATGGAACCAAAAAAGAACACGAATAGCCTCAGCAATCCTAAAAAGAAAAAATAAAGCAGGAGGTATCACTCTTCCGGATATCAAGGTCTACTACAAGGCCATTATACTCAAGACAGCTTGGTACTGGCATAAGAACAGACACATTGATCAATGGAACAGAACAGAGAACCCAGAAATAAACCCGCCGCTTTATGGACAACTGATATTTGACAAAGGAGGAAAGAACATACAATGGAGTAAAGACAGCCTCTTTAACAAATGGTGTTGGGAAAATTGGACATCTACCTGCAAAAAAATGAAACTAGACCATCAACTTACACCATTCACAAAAACAAACTCAAAATGGATAAAAGACTTAAACATAAGCCGTGAAACTATAAGCATCTCAGAAGAAAACATAGGCAGCAAGCTTTCCGACATCTGTAGCAGCAATATATTTGCTGATTTATCTCCATCGGCAAATGAAATAGAAGGCAAGATAAACAAATGGGACTATATCAAACTAAAAAGTTTTTGCACAGCTAAAGACAATAAGAACAGAATAAAAAGACAAACCACACAATGGGAGAACATATTCGACAGTATGTCGGATAACTGGTTAATAACCAAAATTTATAAAGAACTTATAAAACTCAACACCAGGAAGACAAACAACCCAATCAAAAAATGGGCAAAAGAAGTGAATAGAAATTTCTCCAAAGAAGACATACAGATGGCCAAAAGACATATGAAAAAATGCTCAACATCACTAATTATTAGAGAAATGCAAATTAAAACCACAATGAGGTATCACCTCACACCAGTCAGAATGGCACTCATCAGCAAAACAACACAGAATAAGTGCTGGCGAGGATGCGGAGAAAAGGGAACCCTTCTGCACTGCTGGTGGGAATGCAGTCTGGTGCAGCCATTGTGGAAAACAGTATGGAGATTCCTCAAAAAATTAAAAATCGAACTGCCTTTTGACCCGGCTACCCCACTTTTAGGAATATACCCTAAGAACACCATAGCACTGTTTGAAAAGAAGAAATGCACCCCCATGTTCGTGGCAGCATTGTTCACAATAGCGAAGATCTGGAAACAGCCCAAGTGTCCATCAGAAGACGAGTGTATTAAAAAGCTATGGTACATATATACTATGGAATACTACTCGGCCATAACAAATGATGACATCGGATCATTTACAACAGAATGGTGGTACCTTGATAACATTATACGAAGTGAAATAAGTAAATCAGAAAAAAAAAACTGAGAACAGCATGAATTCATACATAGGTGGGACATAAAAGTGAGACTATGAGACATGGACAAGAGTGTGGTGGTTACGGGGTGGGCTAAGGGAGGGGAGGGTGTTAGGGGCACAAGGAAAACCAGATAGAAGGTGACAGAGGACAATTTGACTTTGGGTGATGGGTATGCAACACAATTGAATGATAAGATAATCTGGAGATGTTTTCATTGTACATATGTACCCTGATTTTTTGGTGTCACCACATTAAAGTTAATAAAAAAAAAAATCTAAAAATAAAATTGCATTTGATTATAGTTTAAGTTGAGGAATAATTGACATCTTTGTAATATCAAATCACACTATTTAAGAGAATGGACTATCCTTCCAGTTACTGACATATTCTATGGTGTTTATAACAATTTTTAATTTCCTCCACAGAAGTATCCCCCATAGAGGTATCTATCATATTAGTAAAATGAATTCCTGGATACTTTATAGTTTTTTGTTTCTATTATAGATGGTATTTTAATTTTAATTATATAGTATAAAACAGATTGATCTCTATTCAGCAATATTGCTGAATTTTTATTTTATTATTATTTTTTCTGTTTATCTTTTTATTTATTTTTTTATTTTATTCATTTTAGAGAGGAGACAGAGAGAGAGTGAGAGTGAGAGAGAGAGAGAGAGAGAGAGAGAGAGAGAAAGGGGGGAGAAGCTGGAAGCATCAACTCCCATATGTGCCTTGACCAGACCAGTGCAGGGTTTTGAACTGGCGACCTCAGTGTTCCCAGGTCGACACTTTATCCACTGCGCCACCACAGGTCAGGCCTGTTTATCTTTTTAAAAAGATTATACCTCCTGAAAATAATAAAAGTGTCAACTCTTCTTTTTCAATCTTTAGACACATTTTTTTTCCTTTTCAATATTGTCCAGGACCCCTCATACTCTGTAACAGTGTGAAGGAGTATTGGTAATAGTGGTAGAAGTATGTCAGGGGTATTATTGTTCTGATTCCTGCCTTGAAGAAACTGCATCTAAAGTTTCTCTGTTGTGTATAAGTATCTGCTATAAGATTTTGTATATAAGGTTTATCAATTTAAAGGAGTTTCCTTCTATTCCTAGTTTGATAAAGAGTTTTTATCATAATGAGTGATGATCTTTTCAAAAATATTTTCCACAAAAATTGAAATAATTATATAATTCTCCTTTGTATGTTTGGAATCTGGGAAATGACATCATTTTCTGATGTTGAGCTATCCTGTTCTTCCTGGAATAAATGTCATTTGATAATGATGCATTATTTTTTACACCGATGTATTCAGTGAATGATTTACTCTCTGCTTATGTATCCATGTTTATAAGTGAAATCAGTCTATAATTTTCTCTGTCTCTGTCTTGGGGATCAAGATTACACTAAATTTATAGAGTGAACGAAGCAGCTTTTACTTTTCCTATTTTCTGGTACCACTTGTATGAGAGAGGAGTATCTGTTTCTTCACTGGCGAGATTGTCTGGGCCTGGGATGTTTTTGGAAGTTATGTCTTTGATATCCTTTTGTCTGATACCTGTTGATCGAGTTCAAGCTATTTCTTTTCTAATTTTAACACTTCATATTTTTCTAAGAATTTATTTCTTTCACCCAGTCTCTCAAACTTAGTGGCACCCAGGTGTCCCTGTGCTCTTCGTTCTCTTTCGATCTTTCTGTTGTAGCTACTTTCCTCTTTCTTTCTGTGTTTTTAAATTTGCATCTTCTCTCTTTTAAATCAAATCCTGCCAACTGTCTGTTTTGTTAATACAGTGGTACCTTGAGATACGAATTTAACTCGTTCTGTAACCGAGCTCGTAAGTCAGTCAACTCGTATATCAAACTGCCGATACTGGACCCGTGCGCTTACGCGCCAACTAGCGGCAGCTCCCCGAATCACAACTTGTATCTCAGAATTTTGCTCGGGTCTCGAACAAAAATATGGACTGAGTCACAGCTCGTATCTTAAAAAAGTTGGTTTGTTCGTATCTCAAGGTACCACTGTACTTGAAAAATATTTTTGTGTCAATCCTGTCAATCGTTTTCTGTGTTCAGTATATTAGTGATTTGTCTCCCTATAATTATTTCGCTTTCTCTCCTTTTCAAATTCCCTGTATTGATTGCTCACTTCATTTATTATTAACATTCAGGCTTCTTGATACATGTTTTTAAGACTGAATTTTCCTTAAATTTTCATTTGGATCCCACAGTGTTGACATGTAATTTTCACTTAAGTTCTAGTGTTCCTTAAATTCCTTTATGGCTTTGTCTTTAATTGAGAAAATTCAAAAGTTATTTAATAGTATGTTATTTTGTTTCCTAACATGAGAAATTTAGTTTTATTTTCTTGTCAGTTTTTGAATGTATTCATTATTAATTTGTTGCCCAAAACATTTTTTTTGTAAATGTTTCATGTGTGCTTGTAAAAATCTTTAATTTTATTGTTATGTCTTTGATATCTCTGCTATTTTTTTTCTTTTGGTCTACTTGATCCACTGTTTCTCTAGCTACAACTGTACAATCATATATTTCTCTCTGCAATTCTTTCATTTGTTTGGAGTATTTTGAAGCTTTTTTTTTAGGTATATTGCTGATAATGGGCTTATCTTTTTCTATTCTTTTTTCTGTTATTCCTTTTTATGCACATATAATGTCTATCATATTGAAGTGTTATATGCCTGAGAATATTTTTATAATGTCCTTACATTTCATTAACACATTGGCGGGATATAATAGTTGAACACCAGAAACTTTATCTTTCCTTTTTCTTCAAGTATTGCCATTCTTTGTTTTTAGTTTTCTCCCTTTTTAGGACTCTAATAAGGTGTGCACATTTTTCTATCTTTCATTTCTCTGTGTTTAATTTTTTTAAATATCTATTTTTTTCTCCTATCACACCCTTCTTTGTTGCATTTTGGGAGAACTTCTCCATCTGATCTTTCAACTCATTAACTGATCTTTAGCTGTTTCACTCCTACGAGATATCCCATTACAGCACTCTTTAATTTTATTACTTATCTTTTCTACACCAATATTTCTATTTGGTTCTTTTTTGTTATTTTTAAATTTTTATTAATATCTTCCCTATTTCCTTAGGTGTATATATAGCACTTATTTTAAATTGTTGGTTTATCTCTTCAAATACTTCTGCCCAATGGCACATGCTATGCAATCTGTTTCGTAGTTGCATTTCTCCAGTCATTTTGGCTTGTGAGCTTCTTCTGTTCCTCGCCTCTCCTTATACTACCTGTTAATTTTTCCTCTGCTCTGTTTTGTAATGTGTATTGTATGACTGGGCCAGTTCCAGTGAGTTTAAGGAAAAGGGAGGAGTAGAGGCCTGGAATGGACAGTCCCAGGCACCATGGGATCACTACTGATTTCTCTGGGCCTTCACTATCCCTCAGGCAACTCCTCTGATCAAGATTTCATCTTTAAATCTTTAGGACCAGGCAAGATTGGAAGGAGGTAGTCCCCAAGTATGCAAGCCCCCAGCCCTGGGGGTGTGGAGACTGAGGAGGTGACTCTCTGACGTTAGCTATTTAGTCCACACTCGTTTTCATCACTTTCTCTGACCAAGACTTTTGTGTTGCCATGAATTTCCCTGCAGACACTGCACAGATAGTCCAGGCTACCGCACGGAGCTCTGTACCAGCGAGGCAGGCAATAACTGTCATAGGCCACTCCCGGGAAGTGCAAGGACAGACGGCCTTTACGAGACTCTTCTCCAGCTGGTCTCTACACTGCTGCCTCTGGTCCCAGTGCCCAGGTTGCAGTCACCACCTCCACATACAAAAGTCCAAGACAAGCTTCCCAGTGCCCACTGGGGTGGGAGGTTGTTTAATTCTTCTGTTTTTATTTGTTTTCCAAAATTTCCTTCTTGTTTCTATGTTTCTTCACTATTGATTAGCAAACAACCTGATTTAATTTGCCATCCTAGGCGGAACCTTACATAATAAATATTTAATGAATATTTGCGATTGATCAGAGAATCTAATGAAGAAGCATGTCTATCTCTCCAGGCTTTCTTTAAAAAACAAGGAAAGGCTTTCAGCTGGTTGCCAGGTTTATGGATATCCCTAACACAGGAATAGGAAAGAGGAGTGGATTTCTCATTGTGTGCCCACTAGGCAGTGGGCACTGGCTTGGTGCTAAATATTTGAGGTGGGTATGCACCTCACTCCACGAAATGTTTCATTTCTCTAAATCATATAACCACTGTAGGCCCAGCCACCTGGCTAGTGGAAAATATTGACCTCAGCGATGGAGGTGCTTTCCTTCCGTATGGGCATGCAGAAGTCCCAGGAGAATGAGCCTTACATAGCCTAGAATGTTCCAGAAAGGGCATCTACTTTTCAATTCCTACTGGCATCTCTTTGGGAGCTCTGTGCAGTCTTGGAACGGAGGCATTTCTGCTGCTTCTCTGCCTGGTGCCAGCCCAGGGGGTTTTCTCTGAGCTTTTTAAAGCAACAAGGAAAACTGTACAGTCTCTCTCCCCTCAAACTCACACCCTATGTCCTGGGGGGCTGATAGAAATGGTCTGAGACCAGCCTCACAAATTGGAATCCGTGCCCACTGATCCTCCCATTGTAGGGAATTTCTCTCCCTTTCCCTGTAATTCAGAACCATTTCTATCTCCCTATCTCCAGGGTGTCCCCATCCCCTCCGGGCTCTGACCATCTAGCCTGCTCCCCTAAATGAACTTTGGAAACACCACAGTTCTTTGTCTCCCTTGTAGGGTGCTCAGTTTAAGGATGACAGCTCAGAACTTTAATAGCACAATGCCACTTTTTCCAAGAATGAGGCTGGGGAAATGTGAACCAGTTAGGTTTTATGTATTTATTTTTAATTCTTAACCTTATTGCAGTGGTTCTTAACCTGGGTTCTATTGAACCCTAGGGGTTCGATGAGCCAGTCTCAGGGGTTCGGAGAAGCCTCTGCCGCGGAGGCCAGAATAAAGTAATACTGTAATTTGTTGTGAGTTCATGCACTTTGTTGGTTTTGTTCTTTGAGCAAGGTGATGTTCATGCACGGCTCATTTTGTGCACCAGTAAAAAAACATATACCTATGTCTTGAATTTGGGAAAAAAAATCATATTTTATTTATCACTAAAGAAGGTTTCGGTGAATGCGCATATGAAACTGGTGGGTTCGGTACCTCAAAAAAGGTTAAGAACCACTGCCTTATTGTATAGACCTTCTGTCACTTAATTCCCTTCCACACCTTGTAGTAGATGCTGCAGTCCGATGTACAGCACCCCCCCTCCCCGCACCCCTCTGCAGGGTGGAGGAGAAAGTGTTTGAATCACTTTCCTTACTCCAGGTCACACCCTCTCCCCAGAGGTGGCCAGTGTCCATCTGGTTCATTCAGGATTGTAGGGGAGGTGCAGAGGCCTGGCGCCCTTCGCTCAAGGTGGTACAACTCTGAGAAGCCATCCATTGCGCTCCCTGTGAAACTGACTGAGGCCTGTGACCAACTGTCCCCAATTTGGCCTCTGCCCTGTCCTGCTTCCTTCCCTTCCCTGTTCATCTTGGCCCTGAGGACATTCTCCAGGGAACTTCCTACACACAGCATCTCTGCCTCAAAGTCTGTTTTCTAAGACAGGACCAAAAGATAGATACATATACTAGAAATGGAGGCTCTGGAATCTGAAGTAACTTGGTCATATGTGGAATGATATTCAATTACAAAACCTGTCCGACTCTCAAACCTTTGAATGCTTTCTTGGTCTGAGGGATCCTAGCTCTCACTGGGGCAGGAGTTTGGGGTAGTTCACTTACCTGCTTGCTCAAGTCCTCTTTGCCAAGTGTCAGGCCCCAAACCTATATTTACATTACACACACTTCCACCAGGGTTACCATCTCTTTCATGTCAAAGATCCTCGAAAATCCCAGGAGGCTGGGGGCAGGGTTGGGCCTTCCCCTCAGGGCATAGCTTCCACTGCCGAGTTCTGAGGAAGGGCACAATGGCTGCCCCCTGATGGTTCCTCAACATTCCCTGACTCCCACCTTTTGTCCTCCACTCCCATTCTTGAATAGTTCAAAGCAGGGGGAGTGCTGGTTTCTGTTCCTAAGGCAGAATCAGGAGTGGATGTATTTTTTAAGAACAAACGTCCTCTACAGTTGGAGCACAGCTAAGAACTCTCCTTCAGGAGCCTTCATTTTAACACACACACCCCCATGCCCACATTAACGTGCTGCACGCAGCAATATTTTCTAAGTGTAAACCTATTTGGTCCTTGCCTTGGACCTTTTAAAGAGGTGATCCTGTTTGTGTGGTAGCAGGAACACCCCGACCCTGCTTGGGGTCAGAAAGGCACCCCGGGCTGTGGTTTCAACCCCAATCTACAGAAACAGCAAGACCCCACTGGGCTGTGGCATAAAGGAGAAAATACAAAGAAACCCCTGATAGTTTCTAACCATGGGCCCCCATTGGTGCTTATGTTACTCATTTCATCCAAAATTACTGTGTGACTTTGGGATCCCTGGAGAACTGGTTCTGGCTCAGTGTAAAGCCAGTTGACACAGCCACCATCACAGTGCCTGGCCCATGCAGGTTCGCATTTGATTCGGACACTCGGTAATGAAATAACAGAGCCAAGAACTGGTGGGCCATCATCTTTAATCCTAGCATGCACCTGGCACGCAAGTAAAAACACACACTGGGCTCCAAAACCCACTCATTCAGTGCTCACAAAGCTACTGACTTATCCGAGTTTCCTAGAATCAAGGGTTTCTAGCTCACCAGTCTTATTCACCTCTGTTCCCCATCTCGTTCTCTCTACACAAACTGGCTTCTCCTTCAGCGCTCCACCATCTTGGCTGCTTCTCCTGGTCTCCACGTGGCCTTACTCTGCTCTCCTACAGCATGGGCTCCTCCTAGAACAGGGGTGCCCACACTTTTTCAGCTTGTGAGCTACTTATAAGATGACCAAGTCAAAATGATCTACCTATAATAAAAATGCAAAACATAAATTTATTTCTTCTATATTATCATTATTTAAGTTACTATTATTACTATTTAATATTGTGTATTCTTCTTTCACCTTTCTCCTTCTCAGCTCTCTTTTCGGAGGAAAGTCAATGTCATAGTTTTTATGAACAGTCCGAAAAAGCTGCTCCACATTTCCCTTCTTTGGAATAGCAATGGCACACAGACAGATGAGGCAAATGCACTTAGAATATGACATAGTGAAAAAAATCCCCTCCTATTCTGTATGAAAGTGATAGGTTTTAGGCTTCTTACTCGGACCAGCTACGGCACTCATTTTTATATCCTTTGTTGTATTTAGTTTAAATAAATTGAAGGCTAACTACACAGCAATGTAACTGAACAAGTTAGCGCGGTTTAACGCGCATGCGTAGGGTGTCAAAAGTTCAGACGTCAGATTGGCTACCCTTTATGCCAATCAAAAGACAAATGTCTTTTTAATGTCATGCGATCTACCCACATTTCCTTCGCGATCGACCAGTAGATCGCGATGGACGTATTGAGCACCCCTGTCCTAGAACATGATCCCTCTTCTCCTGGAACAACATGATCTCTCCTTTTAAAATCTTTTGGAGCAAAAGCCCGTCCCCCAACACACATTAACATAATCACACCCATCCAAGCAAGAAGGGCAACTAATATCATCACCTGGGTAACGGGCTTCCACGTGGGCAGCGCCATCTTTAACAAAGTGAGCATAATATGTTTTATCTGCCCAACACTCAGCTTCCAGGCTTCCCTGGACTTCTCCCTCCCCAGGAAATGTCAGCGTAGATGAGGACAGGGCAGGCACCTGGGGTGGCTGTCCTGTTGGATTCCAGCAGTAGATGCCCTAGGGCTGCCAGGGCACCGGACACAGGATCTGTTTGGCTTCCCACACTCACAGCCCTTGGTCTTGCCTGACAGGCCAGTCAAGTGCCCATGGCTTAGAGGAGCTGCCCCCTCTGCTGGTCATTGAGGTGATAGCTCATGATTGTCTTGCTCGGCTTCCCCCCACCCCCAAAGTTGTATAAAAATATGTACAGGATTAAATTTTTAAACTTTATTTGCTGTTCAAATCTGTGAAGTTTCACTTATCTAAAATGAACTTACACAAATATGTAATGTTACAAATTGCAAGGTAATATGTAGTGTTTGTAAAATACTCTTGTCTAATATTAACTAGTGGTGTTTTGATTTGTACAGTCATAATTTGTTAAAATGATTTCATTTTAACGCTCACTGATACAGGTTGATGACGGAAGTTCAGATTTAAAGACTGATGAGGAAATGGTGCTTGCAATACTTTCACAAGTATTGGGAGTTGGGTGTGTTTTGGAAAGAGTAATTGAATGTTTGGGTGTCAGAAAATGGGTTTTCTCAATACCCATTGCTGGCCTAGTAATACTGGCAGAGAATTAACTGTATACCTCACAGACAGTGAGGGGAATAACTGAATAAAGTTTTAGAGAAAAAATAAATTAGAACACATTTAGGGGATCACTTTAAAAGCTTAGAAGAGTTCTGGCATTTTGGTAGCAGAGAGGAACTATCAATGTCAGAAGCAAAGCAATTTGTGGGCACCCCAGGGGCTGTGGGCCTGCACTCTCTTCTATGCGCTCCCTCTGCAGGGCCCCTCCCAGGCAGGGCTGAGGGGTTGGCCACCGCTCCTGCTGGGACACCCACCACTGCATTCATGTGCTCCACAGGGTCTTCCTAGAGTCCCAACAGGGAGCCAAACCCAGCATCAGAGCTGGGGAATGTGACAGTGAGGGGAAAGATCAACTTAAAAATCACCAGAGAACTTGCCGTGTCAGAGGAGAAAAACTAACACTAATCCCAGAATTAGACAAATAGAAGTAAAGCTATAATTGTCCCAAGTGCCAAGCAAAGGAGGTGCATGGTACAATGAGAGCATATCACCGAGGACCTGACCTAGTCTGGCTCCCCTAAGAAGTGGTGAATAGGCTGACTCTGAAGAAGGAGCTGGCAAAGCAGGAGATGGCCGTTACTGGCAGAAGGGACAGCAGTGGCCAGAGAGGGTGTAGGCCTGTGAAGGTGAGCAGGAAGAAGGCAGGGGTGTGCTGTGAGCCAAGGGAGAGAGGAGCCAGTGAGCAGGATGACGGAAAGTCTTTAAAGTATTTGAGGCGGTGACATGAAATGATCAGATGTGCACTTTTTAAAAAATCCCTATTGGCTGCAGCAGAGAGCAAACTAGGGAGAGATGATGGAGACCAGTGAGGAGCCAGCACTTGGACCCGTGGGATGGCAGTGCAGATGGAGAGCCGGGAGCAGGTATTAGAGCTCTATTTGGAGAATCAGCAGGACCTGGCAGTGGGTGTGCTGTGTCAGGGAAGACATGGGGCTTTGGCTTCATGACTGGTTATATAGTACCAAGAGGGTCAAACTTGAGGACAGATAATGAATATATTTCAGACATGTTTAGTTTGAGGTGCTTAGAGACCTTCAAGAGTATAGTCAAAGAGGCAGCTGGATATCTGGGACTGGATGGAACTCTGGGCTAGGAATCTCATTTGTGCTACACGTGGTGACCACAGCCCAGCGCATGGACGAGCTCCCCAGGGGAACAGTCCTGGAGGCCGAGGAGGAAAGACACCGTGGCGATGATGGAAAAACCGACAGGGACTGGCCGGCTGTGGGAGGCTGAGCCTGCAGGGGAGACTCGTGGGGCTGCTCTCAGCTGGTTGAGAGAGAGAGAGAGAGAGAGAGAGAGAGAGAGGAGGGGGACATCAGGTCATGGAATCCCACAGAGAAAGACATGTTTCACGGAGAAGGGGACGCTGCTTCTGGCCACAGAGGGACCATATTGACCCTCTGCCTTTAAGCACCTACTAAAACAGACTGGGTCTATGAGACAATGATTTTTCAGACATTCAAAAACAGGTAGCGCAGCACAGCTTGGGAGTCTGAAGAAACCTGTCTGGAAATTTATCACACCTGTGTTTGTGAACTTTCCAGTAAGGAACATCCAGTAAGAAAAGATGACTTTAGCATGTTGTACTATGTGCAGTCCCAGGCTACCCCTCGCTGTGGGCGGCCCAAGCTGGCAGATGTCTGAGGCAGTGACAGGGAAAAGCTTCCTTTCTGTGGCTGCAGTCAGCTTGGGGGCTAACACCATACAGAGGGGGTGATCCTCAAGTCAGTCGGCTGGAGGGCATGAGCATGGGAGTCAGGGAGCCAGCGCTACCGCCAACTGCCCACGGCAGCCACACAGCCCAAAGAGAGATGCAAAGCAAAGGATCTCCAGCCAGAAGGTCGGCTCCGAGAGGGGCCAGGCTACTCACCCCCAGCAGCGCCTGTGTGACCAGCTGACATCACCTGGGAAAGACAAGGTTGGGACAGGATGAGGCCAGGAGCTGGTGGAAAGGCAGGTCCAGGAGCACGCAGAGCTCTGTCACCTGCACTGTGACCCTGAACTAATGACAGCTCTGGTTTGTGGCCTCTGTGTGGGTTTTCCTTGAGAGCTGGGTGAGAGAAAAGCTGTATAACGCTCATCACCTACTACATTCGTTTTCTTCATTTCTACTTAGAACATTGTGCCTGTCAGATAAGAGAGGAGCTCAATTAGGCTCCAAATGTCACACTTTCTAGCAATTACCGTCATGCACAAACAATGCAAAATGCTCAACAATGGGTCTGATTTGAAACATTAACTTTTGAAACTGCTCACAAATGAATCATTTCATCTACAATCAAATTCTTTTTCTCCTAGAGGTATAAAATAGGTAATTACTGAGAAAAGAATTGGGGAAACTTCCACGCACCTAAATGTGTGTTCAGGAACATAGAAGCAAGCATTTCTCTGGCACGTACAAAATAATTCCATATACAATCTGTTATTGTAGAAAACGTGCTAAAATGGATTCAGTGCAAGAAATCCTAGTTGAAAAACATCTGTGATTTAGGCATGCCAAACTTGAAATATGCCCACATGGGTGTGCGCTACGCTCCCATAATAGAGTCCCTGTGCTCCTCACTCTGTGTGGCCCACGCAGAAGTGGGCATGGAATGATTAATAACACAACCCAAGCTGCCGTACCCAAGGAGAATATCTGACAGGGCAACACAAAAAAGAGCACAGAGTCAGTGACTGCTATGCAGCGGGGAAGACTTGGTAACTATAGCAACTTGCTCTGGAAGCTGTTCTTTCCATGCCAACAATCAGGTAGGCCCTGTCAGCCCCACTGCCACACCTCATGGAGACAGAAGCCATTCAGGACAGATGGCAGGCCAGCCACGCAAAGGGCACTTGAGGGAAAGTACACCTCCTTAAGTTCCAGCACCACGTAGGACACAAGAATGAGCAGTGTAGTGGAGGAATGGATTCAGAACTCTTGCAAACAGAATGAGAACTCTTTGTAATGCATAGCTCAGCCCCATTGTGGCCCTTCTGATGTACGCTGGCAGGGAATGAAGAAAAAGATTAGCACACTCAGAGAACCAAGACAACTAAGGACCCAGACAGGCTCAGGGTGTTTCCTTCGGGCTCCTGGAGAAGGTTTCACCCATTACACGGGAGGAGGGGCTGGGGTGAACACCAGAATCCCCCCGCACCTTGCTCCCATGTAGTAGATAGATTTCTGTAGTTGCGGCAATTAAAAAAAATGTTTGACTATTATTAAACTGCGGATAGTTGAAACCACAGGGTGAGCTCATTTCTTCTTACCAAATTCTTTGTAATCATTAAAAAACATGAAGCATAAAGGAGTTCCTCAAATATGGTTAGATGGAAGTCTTCCAGGCCACCAGCCTCAGTTCTCGAGGTGTCTCTGCAGAGATGGTGTATGCATATACAAGCAGATAATATGTATATGGACAATCAGTAACTTGCTTTTTTACTCGTTCTCTTTCAGCTCCAAAATTAAGCATTTAGGAATCTTTTTAAAGGGGAATGGTAAGGGTGCACACGGAGAATCCAGAATCTTAAAAGTTGTCATATGGTTATTTCTGAGTCCATTGCTCAGTAGTACCTATAGCGTCTCCATCTCTTCTGTACCTGAGAGGAGAGCTCTTCAAATCTTAGTGTCCTTCCGCCCCTGCGTCCTTGACCCCATAAAACCTCTTTAATCCCTGACCTCAATCGGCCTTTTGAGTCCCTGACCCCAGTCAGGATTTTTTTTTTCTGTCCTTCCTTTGAGTAAGTGCCTCTCACTAGGAAGTGGTCCTCAATGGGCAGTTCAGGTGGAACAATGCTTGTGAACAGCAGTCCATTCAGACTCCTAACCTCATTGGGGAATTATACATCTCAGAGGAATTTATGACCCACATCACCCAGAGCAACATTTCTCTTAGCAATCTGGGCCAATGACAAGGGTTCGTGCTATGGTGTGAAAAGCTGAAATTCGAAGGAAGGGGTAAATAGGAGAAACAATGCAGAGAAATGTAATGCGAGTTGATAGCTGACCATGTTCAGGCAATGGAGAGAAAGGAGTGAACAACTTCTAGGCCTTAGGATCTAAGATTTTAAGCTCACGCAACCAGAAGAATGGTGGGGTCACTATTAAACAAGACATTCTTTGTAAAGGGCTTTCAAAAGCCTTATTTTTTCCTAGGTTGAATACTGTACTCATCAAATTTCGGAGATGGACCAGGCATGGGAAAACCTGTGAGGTAATGAAGTTTGTCTCCAACCCTTCTCAGCACCTTTTCTCCTCCACGCCTCTGCCCGATTCCATGGGCTATTCTTCCCCGCGGCGACCTTTCATCTAAGCCCTGCTAAAGTGATGAACAGTATCAGGTTTAGGCTGATAAAGGCAAAAGCTGCGCCCTCTCCCAGGGGGAGCTACATTTTAAAAGGAGACGCATGAAGATATAAAACCTTAAGACAAAATAAAATGCACCTACAAGAATGGCATTAATGGGCCCTAGGGTTAGCTTTTTAGATGAGCTGGTAGTGCTCAAATCACACTGGTGGTTAATCATAAGGTTAATTCTGTTTTATTGGGAATACTTAATTTCAAGGCTCTTCTTGCCTGAACAGTCTAGTGCCTACTGATGCTTTAGGCCCATTATTGTGTGAGGTACAAAGTTACTTTCTAGCCATCCATTTATTTCTTTTAAAAAATAGCAACAGAGGTTAAGTATAAGTAAGTTTGTTCCATATTCCCTGACAGTCTGAGCTGGTGGGATTTTCCGCGGTCCATCATAGGTCTTCCCTAACTGGAATTATGTAATATTTAATAACTTGTCGCAGAACTAAATCTCCATCACCACTTCCAAAGCATTAATGGAGGCATATGGCTCTTCTAAAGACAGTTTCTCACATCCCCAGGTTAACTTGAATGCAACTGAAACAGCTGATCTGTTATCACGAGCCGGGAGCTCAATAAATGCATGTGTACAAGAGTCACCAGTTCTACTCCAGCTGGGTTTACCAGAGGTCCAGATAACGAGGACGTTTACTGCTTCACCTCCCCCGGGGATCTGACCTTGAAACTGTTCCCACTGTATGTGAAGGGGAGCAGTATAGAGGTGAAGAGCGTGGGCTCTGGAGTCAGGATATTTGGGTTCAGTACTAACTTTGCCAGTCGCTACTGAGGTGACCTCAACACAGCTGTTTAACCTGTTGTGCCTTGGATTCTGGGACCATATTAATACCTCCCCTACAGGGTGGTTGTGAAGGTGAGATGACATAATACATGTAAAGCACTTAGAACAGTGCATGGCATATAGTTATAGCCATATACACGTTAGCTGTTAGTCTTCTCGCTTACTAATTAAGACATTTCATATTCAGATTTTGTAGGCATTCTGTTTTGCAATTAATCTTAGTTTGTTAAAATGTGAATAAAGGGCAGGGGGAAGCAGTATTTAGCCTCTTTTTTAAAAAACCATTTTGAGTTTCCCACTGGTGTCTCAGGGTCTAGTAAATGGTATTCACATGTGGCAAGGGACTATAGCAGTCAAGTCACACATTGACAGAAATGTCAGGGGACCCTTCAGAGTTGTCTTTAAATTGTGATTGCCCATTGAGGCAACATAAACTCTTAAAATTTATTTTTATTTTTATTGATTTTATGGAGAGTGAGAGAGACAGACAGACAGGAACATTGATCTGTTCCCATATGTGCCCTGACTGGGGATCGAACCAGCAACTTCTGTGCTTTGCAATGATACTTGAACCAACTGAGCTACCAGGCCAGGGCAACATAAACCCTTTATACCCTTTCATTGCCACACTGTCCATTGGCAGGAGATTCAATTTCAAGTGAACTCGGCCAACAACTTCTCACTTCTGCTTCAAGCAAGCATCCCAGTTGGAGACAAGTGTTAAAAAACACCACACAGAAATATATTCCGTATCCTTGTCTTTTTTAAAAAAAAAATATATATATATATATATATATATATATATATATATATATATATGCGCCAAAGTAAGATTGAAAGAAGCGACATGCTAATATTAGTTTCTTCAGCTAAAGGAGAAACAAGGTCTATCTGAATATATCAACTCAAAGAAAGGAAGATCTGTGATACCTCAGGGTTTGGAGAATGCCGATACCATTGAGGACAGAAGACATCTGAAAAGATACTGAGTGAAGGGTTCTTTTTCATCGTGATGTTTTCATTATTATTGCGCTGTGGAGCTGTACAAATATTTGTTGAATATTCTTGTTGAGTGTTTTCTCTGTACATAAAATGCTGGTCACATAAATGTTAATTTAATTTGTAATTCTATTGAAAAGTAACAACAATAAGCATTTAAACTGGATGGATGAATATATTTTAGTTAGAAGTATCATCATTTATATACTATGTCATTTGTATTTGGGCATTTAACTGGGATAGCTTTTTGTAAAATAGCACAGGAAGAAAATTTTCTATTCCATGTTGTTTTGAATAATTTCTGTTTTTGTGGATTTCAGCAGGATCCCAATAAAGAAACATGGAGAGTTTAATACTTTTACCTGTTAGTTTAGCTAATGAATATCAAATTAGCATCATAAATCCTCAAGAGTTTGTACTGCTATTGATAAAAATTCCACTTTGATAGCATTTTTTTCAGTACGGAAATGGAGCATATTTGAGAGAACTCTAGAGACTGCACATTTTCCTTGAGAAGATAAGTCATTTTCTGCCAAAAATATAAGATGCATCAAATACCGATGTTAGTCTAATAAATCTTGTTTATGAATTACAGAAGGACATAAAATATGTCTGAAAGGTAGCTCGTGCTAGGAGAATATATTAAATTTACATGCCAACCCAGAGGTGGCTCAGTTTCATATCCTATTCTATGTCACCTAATCTTTAATTCTTTTATCCTATTTCTAGACAGACTAGATCTCATACTGGATAATGGACTACCTGGTACAATTTAATTTATCCCAAGATTTCAAAAAGCTATTTCTAGAATAATGTGAGTTTTACCAAAGAAAAGCAGGGTCCTCCAGGGCCACATAAAATATAGCAGTAAGGCTGGAGGAGCCCAGCTGACCACAGCTGGACTAAGCACGCTAGTCCTTTCACTATAGCTGTGTTTGTTGAGGTATCACTTATGGGCTCTTTCTCAGTATTAAAATCACAAGATAACAGAGACACCTTAAGCCATAAAATCAATCCACAATCTCAGTTCTTGGGTGTGGTTAATAGGCATCCAGGTAACATCGGCCAACACTTTCTTGAAGTTCCAAAAATCACCTGTTAACATTCTTTTAATTTAAGCCTTTCCAGACTTTACTATCTCCTGTCAAAGACTGTGTAGGTAATAAAATAACTGATCAGTTATTAACCTTTTGGTGATTAGCTGGTTAGTAGTGTATATAACAAAGAATCGCTAGCAGTGGTCAGAGGTGGCAGCACTGAGGTAGCTAGGAAAGGACGTGAGGTAAGTAGGAAGGGGTGAGGGGTAAGTAGGAAGGGGCGAGGGGTAAGTAGGAAGGGGTGAGGGGTAAGTAGGAAAGGGCGAGGGGTAAGTAGGAAGGGGTGTGAAGTAAGTAGGAAGGGATGTGGGATAAGTAGGAAGGGGTGTAAGGTAAGTAGGAACGGGTGTGAGGTAAGTAGAAAGAGGTGAGGGGTAAGTAGGAAGGGGCGAGGGGTAAGTAGGAAGGGGTGTGAGGTAAGTAGGAAGGGGTGAGGGGTAAGTAGGAAGGGGCGAGGGGTAAGTAGGAAGGGGTGTGAGGTAAGTAGGAAGGGGTGTGAGGTAAGTAGGAAGGGGCGAGGGGTAAGTAGGAAGGGGTGTGGGGTAAGTAGGAAGGGGTGTGAGGTAAGTAGGAAGGGGTGTGGGGTAAGTAGAAAGGGGTGTGGGGTAAGTAGGAAGGGGTGAGGGGTAAGTAGGAAGGGGTGAGGGGTAAGTAGGAAGATGTATGAGGTAACTAGGAAAGAATGTGTAGGAAGGGATGAGGTGGAAGGCCTTGGGAGTGAGATAGAAAATTTATTCTGGAAGGAGAGAACGAAAGTTATCAAAAATAAGCACTCTTGGCCCTGGCTGGTTGGCTCAGCAATAGAGCGTCGGCCTGGCATGTGGAAGTCCCAGGTTTGATTCCTGGCCAGGGCACACAGGAGAAGTGACCATCTGCTTCTCCACCCTTCCCCCTCCCCTTCCTCTATCTCTCTCTTCCCTTCAGGCAGCCAAGGCTCCATTGGAGCAAAGTTGGCCCAGGTGCTGAGGATGGTTCCATGGCCTCTGCCTCAGGCACTAGAATGGCTCCAGCTGCAATGGAGCAATGCCCCAGATGGGCAGAGCATCGTCCCCTGGTGGGCATGCCTGGTGAATCCCAGCCAGGCGCAGGCAGGAGTCTGTCTCTCTGCCTCCCCACTCTAACTTTGGAAAAATACAAAAAATAAAAAATAAATGTAAGCATTCTCGCTCTGCGCACGCGCGCACACACACACACACACACACACACACACACACACACGTGATGTGTGTATCTTTCTTTTCATCCTAGCCCTGGCTACAGATTCTAACCCAGCATCAGTGTGGTCTTCTGAAGATTTTTTTTTTTAATTCTAAATACAGTTTTTAAAAATAAATCTTACTTTTGAAATAAATGCTTTTATGTAGAAAATGCTATCTGTAGAAAAAAATGACAATCTTATAATCTACAGATGTTTTGTAGAAGAGGGAGAAAGAGAAGGAGATAGAGAAGGGGGAGTAGCAGGAAGCATCATCTATATGTGCCTTGACCAGGGAAGCCAGGGTTTCGAACTGGCGACCTCAGCGTTCCAGGTTGACATTTTATCCACTGCACCACCACAGGTCAGGCAGAATATGTTTCCTCAACTAAAAAAAAAAGGCATTAAATGTTCTCTCCCCAAGGAAGGAAATTATGATTATCTTGAATATTACTTTTTCCTTTTTGATAACACCTAAGTCCTACAGTATACACTTCCCTTCCCCTAAACTTGTCAAGGTCTAATCATTTGCTTTGGGTTACTTTCAGTTGCTCTTCAGAAGTCCTTCAACCCCACACTCCCCCCAAACGGGGACAAGGCAAATTTCACCTGAACAGTTTGTTCTCTGTATTCATTATTTTTCTTCCCTTTCCTTCATTGTTGAAGCCCTCTCCCTCCCCCTTTCTTGTAACATAACATGATTGCTGTTGGTTGTACTCTTTACTGTAGTGCAAGGCAAATCTTAAATAACTCAAATGGTTGACACACATTCAACTGACTGGTTCCAACACCCCTGTGAATCCCTTTTCTAGTGTTCAGCCCTGGGGTAGAAGTGGGCAAGGGAAGGAGCAGTGTGCTTGCCCAGAGGACCTTTAACCCTGTGCTGGTTGTCTCCTTTCCCATGGGCTGTGCTGGTTTCCTGTCCCCTTAGACCCCCCTCCCTGCTGTCTTTGGACTGATGATGTTAGGAAATCGTCAATATCCCTTTCTCTCCTGGCTCCTGCCCCCAGCTGCTTACCATGCATGAATCCACAGCTGACCATCTCCATTAGCAGATTCCAACCTTCAAGTGTATCCTTCCCTGCACTTGATGTTGGGGTTGTAAAGGAGTGAGCTGAGTGCACCTAGCCTTTCCCTTTCTGCAGAATTACCTCACTCTGGTTCCCAGGAGTGTGTTTAGTCACCCATGTCTTCTCTGAAAATCCTCCTTGTCACTGCATAACCTGCCCCTGTCCTCGGAATGTCTAAGTCACAACAGGGAAGGTCATCCTTTGTGAGCCACATCCTTCATCTACACATCAACATGTTAGAAAGGGAAAATAGAAATTCCACATGGTTCAGCCTAATAAATGTCATCAATGGAAAACAAATAAATCGGTTATAATCTAGTCCCACCTTGGAATACTCTGGCAGTGAGATAAAAGTCACAAATACACTGTTGAAAAAAGAAATCTACAGAAGAGAATATATAGTGTATCATGAATACAAAGCTTGAAAACTATGCACAACAATGCCATATTTCTTAGGAATTTACACACATACATATATTCATAGTTATATTTCTTGGAGATAAATATATATTCCACACACATATCCATATATATATATATATATATATATATATATATATATATATATATATATATACACACACATACATATATCTTCCAAAACAAGTAGGAGTATGTGTTTTTTTTTTTTGTGTGTGTGTGTGTGTGTGTATACACATATATATGTATTTCTTAAGATGGGTAGAGGATACATGGATGACCATTATGTATTTTATAAATTTTATGTGTTACACAGCAAACAACAAAAACAAAATGCCTTCCAGCTTCTGTTATAACAAGGTAGTTCAGATATTTTATTAAAGTTAGATGAAATTTTGATAGACTCATTTATTATTTGCCTTCCCACAATGTAAAATTCTAGTAAGAAGCTGCGGCTCTACAGTATTTTCTTAGGAAGACAGACACTCTGTCATTTTAAGTTAATGTGATATCCTCTGTCTCTTGTTCCCAGCACAAGTCACAGTCGGAAACTTCAGTCCTAATTAAAACCAGCCCCTTCTTTCCTAAATCTAACTGTGGAATTAACATGGAGCTGGCACTAAGTTTCTAAATTGGTATCAGAAAACTGTCTACGATTTCTACTCATCTCTAGTCAGGTTTTGGTGTTATAAAGTATCATTAACTAATAATAAAATTGTATTCTAATACAGTATAACCACCATTATTAATATTTTATTCTTGACTTTTTAAGTTTCATTGAAAGATTCAGAGACTATCTTCCGCCTTATTTATCTGGGATCAGAGTGGTGGTAAGACCAACTGCATAGAATCTCAGATAATTAAAAAATGAATCTGTTATAAACTGGTTTGTTTGTACCTTTTCTTTAAGCTACTTTTCTTTTTTCCCCATATAAAACTGCTACCATGTACAGTCACAAGTCATAATTAGCAATATTTGGGTAGTGTTAGCATTCGCAAAGTGTTTTCAATCTGAGATAGTCAGAATTCCTTTGTTGTAGTATTCTAATGCAAACCATATGTCACCAACATATATAAAATCCTTGAGAAAATTAAGTAAATAATTAAAAGTCATACATTCTAAGTACTAGTAGAAACCATGAAACTTTAATTATATTCTACTAAGGAAGGAATAAAATTTAAAAATTTAATGGTACCTCTAAAAATCATGCTTTGAAGACAACATATTATATATACATGCGGAAACTCTGATATACAATAGCGTAACATTCCTGGGAGGTGAAAAAAGTCATTTTATTAGAGAAATACGAGGTACCCAAATTCTCAATCAGCAAGCTTCTTATTAAGTTCTAAAGATAATAAAAGTGTTCTAAGTACATAGCAACTTCAGGCAAACATTATTTACAATTTAATGGAATTTGGGAAAAGGTGCATCTCAACTGGAAGCTTATCTACAAAAAATAATATCTGCACAGGTGGGATATAAAACTGAGACTCCTGAACACAGATGGAAGTAAAGTGGTTACAGGAGGAAGAGGGTGTGGGGGAGGGGTGGGGAAAGGTGTAAAGAGGGACAAATATAAGCTGACGGAGTATACAACATAATCAACAGTTCAAATGCTATAGAAATGTTCACCTGAAACCTGTGTACTCTTATTGATCTATGTCATCCTGTTAAATTTTTCTAAATAATTTTTATTTTATTTTATTTTTTTTACAGGCACAGAGAGAGAGTCAGAGAGAGGGATAGATAAGGACAGACAAACAGGAACAAAGAGAGGTGAAAAGCATCAATCATTAGTTTTTCGTTGCTGTTGCGACACCTTAGTTGTTCATTGATTGCTTTCTCACATGTGCCTTGACCGCGGGCCTTCAGCGGACCAAGTAACCCCTTGCTCGAGCCAGCGACCTTGGGTCCAAGCTGATGAGCTTTTTGCTCAAGCCAGATGGGCCTGCGCTCAAGCTGGCAAGCTTGGGGTCTCGAACCTGGGTCTTCCACATCCCAGTCCAACGCTCTATCCACTGCGCCACTGCCTGGTCAAAAAATTTTAAAAACTAATAGATGGAATGTATGGAACTTATTCTAAAATGGTTCATTACAAAGTATGCATATACACACAATAAATATGAACAAAAATTAGGTTAAATGTTAACAAGTAAGAGATGTCTGGGTTGGGTTTTCTTTTCACTATTCCTGCAAGTTTTCTGTCAGTTTGAAATTATTTCCAAATAAAATTTTTTTTAAACTTCATTGCTCTATTTGGGGACTTAGGGGTGAAAGAGGGAAGAAGGAGGGGAAAAGAACCAGGGCCAATGTTAAGTTTCCAGCCAAACACACAGGGGTTGCCTGACGCCTAGACCCTACAGTAAGTTCCAGATCAGATACTAGCTGTCATCTTACACTAATTATGGGAAGGAAGAACTTATATGGCCATGTTTCCTGGGAAGAAAGTGTTTTTCTCTGGCCTTGGTTCAGAGCCTAAAGGTTGGCTCTAAGATTATGGTCCTTCTCAAAGATATGCCCAACTTTCTTAATACTCCTGCAATGACATAGAGAGGCTGATAGCAAAGAGGAGAAATTCAATCATTTCTGATGGTTCCAGTTGTAGGCAAGTCCATACAATCTGACTGGCTGCATGGTTAGAGTTTAGTCTGTCAGGATCTATTAAAGGTCTGAATGTCATCCTACTTGCAAGCTACCTTCCCAGATGCTGACAGTAGACATGAGGAAGAAATGCCTTTATTACTCATAGCGAAAGCAGGAGCCAAAGTGTCTGATGTTCTCGGCGGCTCCCCAAGCTCCAGTCCGCAGAGAGGTGACGTGAACGGGCCCAGATGCAGACAGTCCTGCCTGTGCAGTGCTGTGCATTAGAGGAGAGCAACACAGGGCTTGGGGCGCCTGTTTTCTAGCAGAAAGCAAGTGAGTCTGATCTTGTTCGGGAGAGAGACATTATCTCATTCCTCACAGTTGTACATTGCAAAATCAACCCTGAGAAATGGCCCAGACAGTGTGGTCAGGGACTTGCTGGAGTAGAAGACTCAGGGAGGAATGTCTCTCAGTAGAGTCCTGGCTCAGTAGCAGTTAGATAACTAGCGAGTGGCACAGTGCAGGTTATCAGTCATAACCAAAACACTTTCAGGATGGAGCCAATGGTGAGTGGATAGTGTAGGAAAATAGTAGATAGGAGCAGATGCATGGGCAGGGAAGTACAGCTCAGCCAAGCTCTTGCCTTTGATTAAGAAGTAGAAGGGGTAGGAGAGCAGTCCCTGACAGATAAGGAGGCTGGAACCTCCCAGGGGGCATAGGAAAGGTCTCTCTTGTTTGTATTTTCTGTGTCTTTCCCTTAGCAGCTGCTTCCTCCCCCCTTAGTCTCCTCAGCCCTCTCTGGGGTGGCACTTTGGCTTTGGCCCTGAACAGGCTGCTCTCCTCTGGGTGTTTTCCTGTCCCAGATGTTAGCTGCACTAACTACTTGCCTCTTGCTCCTTCTTTGTATCTTAGACCTCACTGAAGGGTCCAGTTTTCAATAAAATAGCATTTAATTTCTCAAATATCCAGAAACCTCTCTCTCAGTTCCAAGCACTCAAAAGCACAGAATCACTATGATAATTGCTCAATGTTTTATTTTTTTTTTCAATAAAGACTATTTTTATTTATTTATTTTTTTTTTTAAATTTTATTTTATTATTTGTATTTTTTCTTTTTTGAAGTTAGAAGCGGGGAGGCAGTCAGACAGACTCCCGCCTGCGCGTGACCTGGATCCACCCAGCTTGCCCACCAGGGGGCGATGATCTGCCCATCTGCTGCGTTGCTCCATTGCGGCTGGAGTCATTCTAGAGCCTGAGGTGGAGGCCATGGAGCTGTCCTCAAGCACCTGGGCCAACTTTGTTCCAATGGAACCTTGGCTGTGGGAGAGGAAGCTCTCTTGAGAGATAGTGAGAAAGAAGAAGTGTAAGGGTGGAGAAGCAGATGAGCGCTTCTCCTGTGTCCTAATTGGGAATCGAACTTGGGACTTCCACACACCGGGCCGACACTCTACTGCTGAGCCAACTGGCTAGGGCCTCAAGGCTATTTTACTTTTTAATCACCCAGAGCTTCCACCTAATCCATCTAACATTTACTGACCACTTCCTTTGTCCGGATACAGTACTAATGCTGGGTTTAACATTAAACCTATTTAATGCTTGTTAACCAGGTTTAACAGGACCATGTGCCTGTTTCCAAAGATTTTATAATCTCTGCTTAAAAAATCTAAGAGAATTGGTAAGCTATTAAAATTATTAGGCAGATCAGGAAGGTTATTGAAAATGTACCAATATTTTGAAAAATAATATGCACCAGTACTTAGAAAATGTAAACCTTAAACTATAACAAAAATGATTACAAGGTGGCTAGTAATAATCTAACTGTAAACAAGATGTTGAGCTGTATTTTTCTGTTGTTATCCCAGAACTGTTATGACAAACAGAGAAGAAAAGAGACTTCAGGTACACCACCTACAGTACTTGCTCTTATTGGAATATCTTACAGAGGATTTTAAAACAACAAGAATTAGTATGTTAAAGGCTCTAATGAAAAAGGTTGACAACATGCACTTTAGCAGAAAGATATAAATAAGAGTTAAATGAAAATGCTAGAACTGAAAATCCTAGTAACAGAGCTGTAGAATGCTTTGACAGTAGTAGACGCAACAAAGACAAAGAAAGAATCAATGAACTTCAAAAATAGAGAGAAATTACCCAAACAAACACAGAAAAAAAGGTGTGTGAAGCTGGGTAATAAAACAGAACAGAGCATCCATGGGCTGAGACAATATCAAATTATCATGCAAATATGTAATTGGAATCCAAGAAGTAGATGAGAAAGAGAACAGGGTAGAAGAAATATTTGATGAGATAATGGCTAAGACGTCTCTAAAAGTTCCACAGATGAACCTGATGACCAGCCAAGGTGTAAATGGTAAGCAGTTCCTCCTCACTTCATGAACTAACAAATCAAGTGAACTGGAGGAGTGGATTGAAGCTTTTAAGAGGTATTTGCTTATTCACTGTGTCAATGAGGTACCAATAATGCTGACAAGTCAACATAATAGAACAGTAAAAAAGAAGATTTATGTTTAGGGCCCGAAAATTCTCTCTGGTAAAAGGGGTACTGCGGTAAACTAGTGTCAATATGACAAAGTGACTGTAAGCTACTAAAGCAGCTAAAGCTCTGTGTGTTCCTTTCCTTTACAAGCACAGAACAGTGTATGTGCCTGGTACATAAGAACCAGAGCAAATATTTGTTGAACGAATAAAAGAAATCAGCAAAAAGAAAAAGGACACCGGGAGCTTTTCTCAAAATAAGCGAGATTCAAGTACAAGGATGAAAAAATACTATCCTTTTAGCTTCATGCACCACAATCTACATCTATATCTGCTCCAGTATCTGGTTTTTAACAGTTCATAGGAACAAATATTAATAACAATGATACTCACCCATTCGTTTATTATTAAAAAAACAAAACCCATTATTGAAAGCATCCTGTGAGGCTAGGACCTGTACTGAGGGCTAGGGACACAAAATAAACAAGATAAGGTTCTCAAGATGCTCACAATCTAATATAAGGAGACAATAATATAAACAAATAATTATAATTTGTTTATAATTCTAATACATTCTGATAATGTTATATTAACATAATTTTTTTTTTTTACACAGGGACAGAGAGAGAGTCAGACAGAGGGATAGATAGGGACAGACAGACAGGAACGGAGAGAGATGAGAAGCATCAATCATTAGTTTTTTCATTGTCATTACAACACCTTAGTTGTTCATTGATTGCTTTCTCACATGTGCCTTGACTGCGGGCCTTCAGCAGACCGAGCAACCCCTTGCTGGAGCCAGCGACCTTGGGTCCAAGCTGGCGAGCTTTTGCTTAAGCCAGATGGGCCTGCTCTCAAGCTGGTGAGCTCGGGGTCTCGAACCTGGGTCTTCTGCATCACAGTCCGACGCTCTATCCACTGCAACACTGCCTTGTCTGGCTTAATATAATATTTAAATGGAAATAATGTCCAGAATATTCTTTTTAAAAGGTTGAATAATTCATAGTAGCTTTCTGTAGTAACAGCGATTAAGGACAAGGGCTTTGAAGTCAGTCACAATCCAGGATTTATTCCTTAGAGCTGTGAGACGTGCCAGCCCAGTCACAACTCTGTCCCCAGCTCCTTCCTCTGCAAAATGGACATAATTCCACATCCTATCTGATCCTGTAATTAGGAGGATTAAATGAGATAAAGAATGTAAACAATTTAGGACAGTGCCCAGTGCCCTGCACAAAAATAACAGGTGATTAACAGGGCGGTGGAAGCAAGGGTGGTGATGGAAGTAATAGTAACACTCTCTTAATATCTGAAATTTTAAAACCCATAATTATATGAAAAGGAGATTTATCCGGGATGACTTATTTCTCAAATACTCTAGATAAGTAATGTTTTATTTTTAACAAACGTGTTATACCAAGATCTGGAAGTAGAAGAATGAGGAAGGTAGTCTCTATCTTGTCAGATATTATTATCAGTGATACCTCTTAGGGTACCACTTGTAATCAACAAAGATTCTACTACTCATCAAAAGTTAAAATAGAATTGGAAGTATAATAAATACTTCAAACACACACCTTCTTCCCTTAAGCAAGAATGCGTCCAAGTAAGGTGCCATGAGGGAATTTTGATTTATGATGAAGTTTTTATAAGTTGTATAACTTTAAACAGCATCCTGTGAGTCCCCAAGCAGTAAATTGGGAGCCATTTGACAGGTCTGCCACTTGCTCTTTCTCATTCTTCAGAAAACTCCAGGGAGGCACTGTCTCCACTTATGTAAGCCTCTGTATCTATGCTTCTGAACATTTCCCTTTGTTAGTTAAAAATAACCTGGATTGTTCACAGTTCTCTGTTCTGATGTGTCTTTAAACACAGCTGCACGCAGTTTCACCGCAAACAGTTTAATTGTGAGCTTAAAAATCTCAGTTAAAATTTGGAAACTGCATTTTATGTAACTCATGCTCAAGATGGCAAAATGGTTATTAATTTTTACTTTCCATAAGTACCAAAATTGGTCTTCACATTAATTTCCCTTTTTTGACAAAAAAATAAAAAAAGAAAAAAGAGATTGGGCCAGCCAATGTCTTCTGGTAATTGGGTCTTAGGTCATTTGGATCTACCTTCTTGTTGAAGATAATTAGAAAGCTGGACAAAATAGTAAAAAAAATATGTGCTTGAAACCACCCAAGAGATAACAAGATAGTAAAGAACTTCCAGGCCAAGATCTAGGGGAACTGATGGCTCAGTTCCTTTCTCTTGTTGGCTGTAAAAACGCACCTCTCATCCCTCCTGATGGGGGAAGCACAGCTGCTGCCCTTCTGGATCTCCCGTTATGTTCATGCCAAGGCCAGCTCACCTTATGCAGCTCCTAGTCGATGATTAGGCACAGCAGGGTTAGTAATACAGACCCATCCTCTAACAGACAACGTTGGCATGAGGACTCCCCACAGCCCTGATCAAACTTTCTTAGAATAACACTGCAGTCTAAGACACTTTCACTTTTTTCCCCTCCTCTCATCATCTAAAGGCTCTCCACATACCTTCTCTGTTCCCCTTTTATCCTTCATAGGCATTCCCCCCAATCATACACATCTAATCCTGTCTTGGCATACGCATCTCAGAGGACCTACACTGACACAAGTGGTCGGATAGAGTTGTGGACTGGCTTTTTCATTACCTGGTAGGTATAGAGGAATGACATCCTAATTGGTATGTGGGGCATGGATAGTGCCTGGCACAGGGTAGTGGCCAAACCTCTAAAGAGTTCACCAATGGTGACCTGAAAAAAATATCGTAGGGAGGTAACTGTCTTTGCTCGTGTAACGAAATGAACAATGCCTAAAACAACAGTGGGGTTGGCTGGTTGTTGCCAAGTTGCAACAATTCTCTGCAGTGGGATAATGAGCACCTGAGAGCTGTTAACAAGCAGTGAAAGTCTATGGGTGAAAGCTCAGTTTAGTAGCTTACAGAAAGGCCCTTATTCCGGCTGTGGAATTGCAGATACAACTGAGCAGCTAACTGAAGACCTGTTCATTAGAGTCAGAGTTCTGGAGACATTTGAATGCTCAGCTGATGGAGGTCTTCTATGCTAAGGCCAGGAAAATTTGCATGAGGGCACATGAATAGCGTGGCCCCAGTGGCAGAAATAAAGACTATGTAATGAGCTCCCACTTATCAAGGTCAGTCTAGCTACTGCTGCCTTGAAATGCCCAATCTGTTAGCAGCCAATACAATTCCAAAGTTTATATAGAAATGCAAAGGGTCAGGAATAGTAAAGAAAATCAACAGGTAGATGGGCATGCTTTCTTGGATATCAATACTTTCTGTAAGGGTATAACCATTAAAAAAAACTGATATTGGTATAAAAATAGACCAGTGAAACAGAATAAAGTCTGTAAAGAGATTCATGTCTTTGTGTGCATCTGTGTTGTCATCATCATACAGTTATATCAATCATATCTCAACATAAATACACATGTATAGTTATTTTTTGTCTGTGTTTATGTATATTTGGTCAACTGGCCCTGCAGAGCACTGGGAAAAAGACAGTCTCCAATAAACGGTGCTAACTTGATTGGCTATCCATGTGAAAACAAAACAAAACTTAACTCTGACTTCACATGGCACATAAAAAGCCAATCCAGATGGATTATAAATCTGACTGAAAGGCAAAACAACAACCAGAAAACAATATAGAAAAGCACTTATAACCTTGGCACAAAAAATCACCAACCATAAAAGAGATTGATAAATGGACTACATTAAAATTAGTACCTTATTTTCAAAAAGCACCATTAAAGAGAGAAGACAAACCACAGAGAAGGAGAAGATATGGTTGATAAACACAGGAAAACATTCCCAACCTCGTCAGTAATCAGGGAGAAGAAAATTTAAACCATAATGAGACACTGCCACAAATGCACTAGAATAGCTAAAACTAAACAAAGGATACCAGAGGCTGGCAGAGAGATGGAGCAAAAGGAATTCCCAGACTGCTGGTGAGAGTATAAGTCGGTACAACCTCTTTGGAAAACCATTTGACATTATCTACTAAAGGTGAAGATACTTATAGCCTGTGAGTTAGCGATTCCACTTCTAGGTATACACTTAACAGAAATGCCTACATACAAATAAGAAACATTATGAAAAAAATGTTCACACCAGTATTATTTGTAGAAGTCCCAAACGTCCAACTAAAATATCCATCAATAGTAGAATGGATAAATTGTGGTATATTTACACTATGGACTACTATAAAGCAGTGAAAATGAACAAAGCTGTTTACATATGGTAGCACAGTTGAATTTTAAGAGATGTTGAACAAAAAAAGTACACACTAAAAGATTCCATTTATATAAAGTTTAAAATAAAAACAAAATTAAACTGTTATATTCAGAAACATACTTAGGTGGTAAAAATTTCTAGATAAAAGCAACAAATGATTATAAATGAGGACAGTGATTACTCCTGAGACTGGGTGTGAAGGGGGCGGGTAATTAGGAGGAAACACGGGAGGCTTTCTGGAGTGATGACATATTGTTTCCTGGCCTGGATGACAGTGACATTGGAATTCACACTGCCACCGATTACTGAGCTGAAAATTGTATGTACTTTTCTGTCTTTAAGTTTTATAATAAAAAAAATTCAAGAACCAAACAAAACATGGCTGGCCTTTGATATCAAGATGAAAGGCTTAGTACTTGGTAAGCAGGCCCTTCTTTGTTTTATTGGTAGTGGTAAGCAGTTCACACTGAATTGTCTGGATGCTTTGATGCTTTCCTGAGACTCTATGCCAGGCATTTCTGAGATGGTTTGCTAAAGGTGTAAAAACAACCCCCAAAACCAAAAAAACCCCCCCAGTTTATTATCAAAGAGCTATTGAAAATGAACCAATCCAAGAATTAAATCTAAAAATTTGGCCTGTTTTAATATGCCCTAAAAAACACAGTTAATAGAATCAAGCATTACATTTATTTTTGGAGCGGAGGAAAGTGTCTTTAAAAGAAAATGGATTCCTGCCAACAAAGTAAATGAGGCAGATGAGATAACTCACACATGAAAGGGAGAGGTAAAAAGTCAAATCCCAAAGAGCCTCACTTGCCTTTGTTTTGAATTACATAACCTTCATGGCAGAATCCACTTTGACAGAATCCTTAGAAGGTTTCCAGATCAGAAAGATGACGGACTAAAGGATAACTGAGTGTGTTTAAATGAGAATAGGGCAGGAATTCAGCAGGTGTTATAGGGTAAAAAAAAAGGAAGAACTGCAGAATAAACCGAGTTAGCAAGAAAACAAAGATGACATGGAGCCTATGGGAGGCAAAATGTAAAGTTGTAAAAAACCAGAAGATCCGCCTGACCAGGCGGTGGCACAGTGGATAGAGCATCGGACTGGGATGCAGAAGACCCAGGTTTGAGACCCCGAGCTTGCCAGTTTGAGCGCGGGCCCATCTGCCTTGAGCATAAAGCTCGCCAGCTTGGACCCAAGGTCTCTGGCGCCAGCAAGGGGTTGCTCGATCTGCTGAAGGCCCGCGGTCAAGGCACATGTGAGAAAGCAATCAATGTACAACTAAGGTGTCATAATGGTAATGAAAAACTAATGATTGATGATTCTAACCTCTCTCCATTCCTGTCCGGCTGTCCCTATCTATCCCTCTGTCTGACTCTCTCTCTGTCCCTGTGTAAAAAAAAAATCCAAAAAACCAGAAGATCCATCTGCATAATTTGGCAATGCAGGAGTATACTTAATAAGAGAAGGCAAGCAAACTGGTATGATGGCAAATTAGAGAACAACTTCAACATGTGAGTTTACTCATGGGATTAAGATATGAAGGAGATTGAGCCCTAGCCTTGGCCAGTTAGCTCAGTGGTAGAGTGTTGGCCTAGTGTGTGGACGTGCCAGGTTTGATTCCTGGTCAGGGCACACAGGAAAGTGCTCATCTGCTTCTCTACCACCCTTACCCACTTTCTCTCTCTCTCTCTCTCTCTCTTCCTCTCCCACAGCCATGGTTCGATTTGAGCACATCAACCCCAGGCACTGAGGATGGCTCCCTGGAGCCTCCCCCTCAGGTGCTAAAAATAGCTCGTGGTGAGCATAGACCCAGACAGGAATTGCCAGGTAGATCCTGGTAGGGTGCTTGGGGGAGTCTATCTCCCCTCCTCTTACTTGGAAAAGAAGATACTAAGGAGATCGGACAATCTTCCCTAAAGATAGACTTTCCATCCCATGAATACAGTCAAAACCCAACTCTGGATAAATCCAACTCTCTTTCTGAAAACTGTTTTCAGACTGCTAGGGGAAGAAGTCACACAGTGCAGACTGGGCCACTATACATCAGTCACCAATTGCAACATTCTCACAATTGTCTGACCATTTCCTATTTCCCTGGGAAAGATCTCCCATTTTCACAACGACCACTTTGAACCTTATGCACTACTTTCTTTAAAAATGTTCACACTCCTGCTCCCCAATCCCCCTGAGCAGTGTTGTCATCTACCTCAGAGAAAATAAGAGGCCATTAGAAGGCAAGTTTCCCAACTCTTTCACACCAGACCTTCAAATCTAACTGCTTACATAGCCATCCTATTCTCCTCCCTGCAGGTTTCCTTTCACAGATACAAGATTAATCCCTGCCCCACTTCAACTGTGTCATTGATCTTTTCCCTGCCTATGTCCCAAACTGTGTCACTCATCTTCCCAAACCTGTGCCTCCTCTGACAGTCCTTTTGTCAGGAAGCCAAGACGTGGGAATTTATCCTTGACTTCTTCCTCTCCAATTACCAAGTCCATTGTATTCATCCGAAGTCCCTCTTGAATCTATCTTGTTATCTCTGCTGTCACCAACATCCCTAATTATCTGTCACCTACTGTAACAGCCTGACTGGTTTCTTGACCTCCAAGTTTCCGCCTAATGCATTTATCACTTTTGTAGCCACCAGTTATCTTACCAAAGTGCTGTTCTAATGTTGCTTTCAGCCAACTTCATTGCCCATGGAACAAAATGGAAATTCCTTAATATGGCCTCTAAGACTTGTCTCATGATTTGCTCTTGGCTCACCTTTCTAATTTAGTTCTTGTTACTCCAATCCTTGCATACTTTGCATTAAGCATTTCCAGATATTCACACACCTATTTCCTTTGCTTGGGAGACTGTTCACCCTCGCTTCAACATTTGCCTGCCTCGGTCCACCTCAAAATTATAATGCCATTTCCTTTTGGAGGCCTTTCCTGACTTTCTAGACTAGGCTTGGTCTCTGTGCTATGAGCTTCCCTAACATAACATTCATTGTCCTTTGTTAATTTATCTGTATGCTCAGAAAGCAGGGCTCTGTCTATTCACTGTTGTGGCTCTGAGACTCAGTCAACTCTGTAGGCATCAAAATGTTTTGTTGAAGAAATAAAAGGAAGTGAAACAAATGTAAAAAGAAATGTAAAAGTAAAAATAAACTATTCATAATAGGAGAGGTGCTCCTTTACCTAGAAAGGGCTAAATAGTTCCTATAAATTTTCTTGAAAGTTAGAAGTGCAACATTTCATGGCTTTCACAGATAAGAATGAAACAGATACTTTTAAGTAATATTTGAGGCGGTTACAATAGAAGACAGATTGTGATTTGATGGCTCTTGTTTGTGTCATTAGAGTATTTCCAGGCCAGAAGAGAAGATGAAAAATTTTATTATTCCTGGAAGCATCAATGTCCTGTATCAAACGAGTAGTAGTAGTCCTGGAAAAGCTAGTTACCTAAAGGCAAGATGGATAAATAAGAAATTTATCAAGGAGTCTTTGAGTATAATACACACACATACACAAGGAACATATTTATACAGATATGATAAAATATTCATTATCACTAAAAATTTATCTGTTATAGAGAAGAGAAACTATAAATATACTGAGAAAGATGACTTCAATACATGCTCAGTTATATTTAAATAGTTTTCCTAAAGAAAAAAAAATCAGAGCAGCTGGCCTTACAATAATGAGAAAAAGGTATTGATAGCTAGTCTGTAGGAAAAAGAAGTGCCTGAAATGTTCATTCAAGGCTGGTATTCATTCTTGATTCAGAGCCTGGTTGTCAGGCTTGAAAAGCAACCAATTACTGATGCATTGTACAGCCAAGTCATGGCAAACATAAATAAATTTGTTCTTGGTGCAGCAATGAATAGAGGGAGGAAGAAATGTACTCTGTGTGTTACAAGGTTCCTATGCCTTCTGTTTGGTTTCAGTAGGGCGATTTCTATCAATTGCAGTTATATGACACAATTTAGAAATACTACAATGTGATATTTCATTTTCATTAGTTCAACACTGCAAAGAGACCTTTAAACCCTGATACCGCATGATAAATATCTTGAATTAGCTTATTTGCATTTTTATTACGTGGACAATATAGAGATTGTGAAATCCAAAAGAAATTTCTTGAACTACTTAGGAGCTTTAAATAATTAAATTTTGCCTTCATCAGGTCAAGGAGGTAGTTTTATAAAAGCTTGGGTCAAGATACATGTAGCAGAGTGAAAACAAACAAATAGCAGTAGTATGTTTACTAAGGGCAAAGATAAAGCTATGTTTTGAAAGTAATTCATGAGAATTCCCAATAAATTAAAATACTTGATTAAGTTTGCTTTTTGCCCTAAGAAAATGACTTCAGAGATATTAATAACTTCCGCCTTTCGGCCAGAAGAGTCAATTCGATGCTTTCTATTTCTTAAATCACACACAGTTTTGATAAAGTTAGGGCTAATTTTAGGTCCATCTTATTACTGAGATTAGTGGTTAAAAAATTTTTTAAACAGCAGCAGTGTCTAGCAAGATACGATTTTAAGAGCCCTCATGGAAAGAATATGGAAAGAATAAAAAGGGGTGTTTCTGAAATCTGCTCACACAGAGATATTGTGAGTTGCCTATTTTAGGCGAGGCACCTGCTGTCCTGTGAGTAATCTATTTGGTAAGCTCGAATAGGTAGTAACTGTGATGCAAAATGGCATTAAATATCACTTGAAGAAAGCTTAAAATAAAAAACTTAAGAGAAACTGAAAAGGAATAAGAACTGTTGTGGTGATCTAAAAAGACACCATAAAAACATGGATGTGAGAAGACTGTTGAAGAAAGGGCGGGGCTTCTAGGGCTTTCTAAAAGGTGGGAATAAAGGGAGGTGTTTCATCCTTGAAAATTTTGTGATTTACCTTTTAATAAGTATTTATAATGTGATGACTTCAGGAGTCATCCCATCTGCCCAAATATATTATAAATTATGAAAAGCAATGGTTATAGCTTCAAATGCCTTAAAAATCTGCAGCTTGCAAAGACTCCTTACATAGGAGAAGTTACAGACACACTCTGTTTCCCTCCACACGACTGAATCTCACCCCAAACTCCGCTGCTGATAGGACTCCCTCCCCTTCTGTCCCATTATTGGGAAGAGAAGAAATAGGGTCACAAAAAAAGCCAGAGGAACTGACAGCTTCAAGAAGGTAGAGTATACACAGAATAAAGACCAATTAAAGGACTAAAGAGGATTTATTAGATTTGGTAATATGGAGGCAAAGGAGTGACTTCAACCAAAACAAGTGAAGCCAATTACTTCCCCATGATATTCAAATCATTTTATTCTGACTCTGGGCTTATGCACGACCTTGTAGAACAGTCATATCATTCAATAGGAAAAAGGCAGTCACCACCCAGTAACTTTATTCCTCCTATGATATTGAAATCAATCACTGAATGACTTGTTCCAAAATTCTCTCAGCAAGTTAACTTAAATATCTAGACTGAAAGGTTATTTTAATTTTAAAATCAACACTACATATATGGCCTCTTCAGTCTGTGGACACTTTCTTAGCTTCTAGGAATGTTGTAAAAAAAAACAAAACAAAACAAAAAAGAAATCTATTATAAACTGTCTAGGATACATACTTCCAGGCTTTGCAACAGATTTACTTCTATTATTAAGAAATCTTCAACCATTTCCTTTTTTCACCCTTAACTGCTCTAACACCAGTACCATTACATTTTAGTTATCTGGCTATTATGGAGCTTTATAAAAAAAACTATTAGCTACGCCTTTTGACCATAAGCACACACTTAAAAAGACAAATTTTAAACTGTGCCATATTTTCTTGAGTTAAGGGCAACACTATAAAGTCTTGTAAGGTTGGAAAGAAACCTCAAATGGCCATGTAATAATCTCGTTCTTGGCAAAGCTACCAAAAGAGCAAAGCAAATCTTTTTGTTTATTAGAGGTATTAGGAATTTTTTTTTTATATCTAAACTGCATTGCTACAATATAACTTAGTTCATCATTCCTATTACACAAGGATTACAAGTTATCAGTTATTTGTCTAAATAACCCCCAAATTGATGAACAGTTAGCAATGACCACATGTATTAGCTATCTCTTGCCACAATAATACTATGTGAACTAATCCCCTCAAAACTCAGGTGTCAGACAATAAACTTTTTTTTTGCTTATGAGTTTATAGGTCAGCCGAACAGTTCTCCTGGGCTTGGCTTGTGCTTGGCTGGTGGTCTACGATGGGCTCACTTGGGATAGTGCTCTGCATGAGGTTTCTGATCTAGTAGGTTCCTGAGCATACTTCTGTTATCTGTTATTGGCCAGAAGAAGTCTCTGATTCAAGAGTGAGGATTGGAACCCATCTCTTGATGGGAGGAGTAGGAAACTGCATTGCAAAACAAGTAGATAGAGGCAAGGATAAAATTACAGTCACTTTTATAGTCATCTACCGAAACCTCATTTAGTCTTTTCTTCACACTAAATAATCTGATATAAATGCTGCTTCCCCTCCACCTCTGACTCTGGACTTGTATAAACATTCACAAGTCATTTTATCATTGTTATAAAGAATTTCAAGGCCTGACCCGTGGTGGCGCAGTGGATAAAGCGTCGACTTGGGAACACTGAGGTCACCAGTTCAAAACCCTGCACTGCTCTGGTCAAGGCACATATGGGAGTTGATGCTTCCAGCTCCTCCCCCCTTTCTTTCTCTCTCTCTCTCTCACTCTGTGTCTCCTCTCTAAAATGAATAAAATAAAAAGAAATTAAAAAAATAATCAAATGAGCCTCCATTTAAAAAAACAAAAGATTAAAAAAAAAAAGAATTTCAAGAATGATGTTAAACTGAAGCCAAGGTGTGCTAAAATTAGCAAGTTAAGATTTTAATTTAAGAGCATAAGGAGTTACAATTCTTCTATATACATCGAAACTTTTCTACATTAGCAACAATAGTCTATATAACAATGTTGGTACTCATGTGGCATATTCTTTACTCTTATGTCTGTTCTCAGGAAAATTATTTTAGGCATGACAGGAATGTTGGTATAAAGATATTACTGGGATTAAAATAATCCACCCCCCTAAAACCCCCAAAATAGTAAAAGGAGTTAAAAAATACTGATTTTGTGACCTTAGGGGAAAATGATATAAAAGTTACCCTCTCCACTCGACAATATGAATCTGTTCAATTAGGAAATTATATAGCATAAATTGATTTTTAAATCTTCGTTTACTAGCTATGTATTAAGAGCCTACTTTATATTATTTGATAACCTTTCAGAAATACTTTTTTTCCAAGAACAACACCCATGAACTTTTAAAATGAACCATTTATTAAATCAGACTGTTATTCTGAACAGGTAAGTTACATATAAGCTTATGTCAGAGTACTTCACATGGAAATCTTTTAAATTCTTATAGGCAAGCAAAATCATACCACACGATATATAAGTAGAAAGGGGTACTGCTAAACATTCAAATAAGGCAAGTATTTAAAAACAATAAAACAATAATTAAAAAAATTCAAGCATTCCTTTAAGAGAATTCCATACTACAAGCTAAATGTACCTTCCGAGTGTATCCATGTAATCCAGTCAGTGTTTCTTCTTTTAAAACATCAATCAAGAAACGGAATAAGGCTCATTAATAGATACAGCTGCCCTCAAGATTTCAATCTCAGTTGCTTTCTTTAAATTAAAATTCACAAAGTGCACAATTAAGATATATCAAAAAACTGAATCTGCTACTCTAACAGCTGTCCATGCTTAATACTTAGTGGTTTACTTAACCAAATTAAAGTCTTTTCAGGGAAAAATAGAAAAGATAAGCCACTGTAAAACATTTAGTTTGAAATGTATGCTATTATTTTTCTTAGAAATAAAAAATTATGGAGGGGAAAGGGTTATTTTATCTTAAGGAAAAGAAAGCAAAAGACTGGAATGACCAAACATTTTCAAAGAACAAGCACCACAAAGGACATTTGCATTCAGTTTTGTAATATATATCAACGCATTTTGCTTACTCCAACCAATCTACTTCATCAAATTCTGAGTCATCTTCCGAATCACTATATTCCACTGCAATCCGGCGGGACAGGATGGTGGCAACATCATTTTCAATGCGTTCATGTTTAGCTTCCTGTTCACGCTGCTCTTCCACTTTTCGTAGCTGAATACCTGACAGAGTAAATCCAAACCATTCACTTCAAACTGAGATACTAAATACTAGGTAGTATTAATCTTTCTGGGATAAAATCAAATACCCATGAGAAACGGTAAGAGAAAAATAAAAAGCAAGATCTATTAAAAAGACCTTGAAGAAATCATATTTAGAGAGACATTAATTTCTTCATTATGTTACCTGTGATATTAGATGGTTGAATTCACCAGACACCCCCGTGGGTATCTACAATTGATTAAACCACGATAATCTATTGTGGCTCCCTGCTCACCAAATCCTAAAAGGATTAACCAGATGAAACTTTTTGATTATATTTTTTGAGGCTTTATTCTCTTTGGAACTTGGAGAGAAAAAGGCACTCTTAATCATTCTATACTATCAGTGCCTGGCATATAGTAGGTGTTTAGGATACGTTTGCAGAATAAAGAAATGAATATGTCAGGACTTGTTTTGTTGTTACTAAGGGAGGAAACTTAGTCCTTTAAAGGCATCTGGTAGAGCAGGGGTCGCTGAGACGCCAGATGGAAAGCCTTGACACTGAAGCAGTTTTTAAGGAGTTAATGTACATGTTAAACATGATAGAAAGGGTTTTAACATTTTTGGAATGTTTAAATCTGATGCTTTTAGTTACTTATTCATTCAATAAACATTATATGAACTCTACTAGGTATAATATGACTAAATGTGATATATTTCCTTGAAAATGATTCAAAATATAAGTTGAACATAGCTTTACTTTCTAAAGACCATTTGTACAAAAATATGATTTGAAATTTTGTAAATGAGTAAAACATTATGGTTCAAGTAATTACAAAGTTTCTAATGCTACAATAGCAGTGCTTTTAATGGCCCTAAGAAATTACCTTTCCGTATTGCTTCCAGAAGTACACTCCTGGCGTCGCTGATTACAGGCAGGGTTGATGGATGGCGCTTTGGCTCAGAAGCAGGTACGACTTGTGATGGAGGAGATGGAGGCATTAATGGAACATGGGGACCTGGGGCAGTAGATGGAGCTGGATGGAGCCCAGAAGGAGGATGAGTAACAGCTGCGACTGTGACAGGTGACGATGGTCGAATGCCAGGTGGAGGCAAGGGAGGCGGTGGCGGGGGTGGAGGCAGCCCCTGGACTTCACCTTGCGGGAGTGGATGAACTGGCACAGTCTCACATACTGGGGCAGCTCTAGCTACCGGTGGAGAGGGCTGTACTAGAGGAGGTGCAACTGGAGGAGGAGCTGGGTGAAGAACTCCAGGAGCAATCTGCAGAGGAGCTGGAGGTGGTGGCACTGCTGGAGCTTGCAAAGCAGTGGTTGGAGGTGGCGGTGGGGGAGGTATTGGTGGGGGCGGAGTTGAAGTAATCGAAGCTCTTAATGAAGAAGTTGACAAGGCAGATGGAAGAGGTGGAGGAGGAGGTGGGGGGGTGGGGCTCACAAACACAGGTGTCCTGCCTGCAGCTGGTGACTGAGGGCGATTTTCTATCAAACCAGTAGCAGAACTGAAATGATAAAGAGATCCTAGCAAGTTATTAAAAGGTAAAAAATTAACCACACAAAATATAAATGACGATCAGTAATTATATCAAAGTAGAGGCACTGACATGTTCTTACAGAAATTTAAAATTTTTCAGCAGTATTTGGAATGAAAGGAGAACTAAAAGTTCACCAACAAGAAAATTAATAGGTGAGACTTGGTAAAATCCTGTGTCGTCTCATCCTCTCATGCAACTTTCATATTTACTCAAGCATTTTATACTTATTTTGCTAAGTAAAATGCTCAATTTTACACTGTGATGTGAATCTCTTTAATGATTCGACATTTATCCTATTACAATATTTGTAGCAATACCTGTGTCCAGCACAAAGCTGTATTTAAATTGAAACTTTTAAGACTCACCATATAGTATATCATTTCATTTAAATCAGCGACAACTAATAAACCACAAAAGGAAATTTCAACCCTCTTTCTTCCTGAGGATGAAAAATCAAATGAGACAGTGACAGAAGCCTCATTTGATTTTTTTTAAAACTGAAAGCTATAAAGCTGATCTTTCTCTTTAAAAATTTATAATTTCAAAAACAATAAATGGACAAAATTAAATTTCAAAATTGCTTTATTGAAGTACTATGAGCAACTGCCTATTCCCTCTGAAATTCTTGAAATATTTCCCCTAATATCAAATTAACATTTATTTATTTTTTTAAAATGCCAACCTTTTTTTTTTATTTTTATTTATTCATTTTAGAGAGGAGACACACAGAGATAGAGAGAGAGAGAGAGAGAGAGAGAGAGAGAGAGAGACAAAGAAAGGGGGGAGGAGCTAGAAGCATCAACTCCCATATGTGCCTTGACCAGAGCAGTGCAGGGTTTTGAACTGGTGACCTCAGTGTTCCCAGGTTGATGCTTTATCCACTGCGCCACCACAGGTCAGGCTACACAGGTCAGGCATACAAAATTTTTTTATTTGTATTAATTTATAGTAAGTCCTCCCTTATCACTGTAGATAAGTTCAATGACTTTAAGTAAAATGAAAAAACAAAACCAATTTTACCACAGGCTAACTTTGGTAGGTTAAGTTCTTACAGTATCTAATCAGTGTTTGTTTATTTTTAGTGAGAGGAGGGGAGGCAGAGAGACAGACTCCCCCATCCACTGTGACTGGGATCCATTGGGCAAGCCTACTAGGGGGTGATGCTCTGTCCCTCTGGGCCCTTGCTCCATTGCTCAGCAACAGAGCCATTTTTTAGTGCCTGAGGCAGAGGCCAAGGAACCATCCTCTGCGCCTGAAGCCAACTTGCTCAACCAATCAAACCATGGCTGCAGGAGAGGAAGACAGAAAGAGACAAGGGGGTAGCGGTGAAGAAGCAGATGCTTGCTTCTGTGTGCCCTGCCTGATTGGGAATTGAACCCAGAACATCCACATACTGGCCAATGCTCTACCCCTGAGCCAGCTGGACATGGCCTCTATTCAGTGTTCATCAATGTTGAACAACATGACGCTATTCAAGGAACTGCTATACTGCACATCATGTATTTATAAGAATAAAATGAAACACACTTTAATCTTTTAATTCTCACTAGTTTATATTTTACCAAAAGAATGTGTCAGCTCTTATCAGAGACTGGTAAATGACCTCCCACATGCCAAATCTGCCCCATTCCCTGTTTTTGTAAGTAAAGTTTTACTGAAATACTAATGTATTCAATTAATTATGTACACAGTCCATTGATGCTTTTATGCAACAATGGCAGAAGTGAATAGTTGTGACACAAATACATGCCCACAAAACCTAAAATATATATTTAACACATGGGTCTTAGAAAAGAAAAAGGTCACCCACCCCTGAGATAAAACATCAAGTGCTTGCCCCAACATACCTGATACAGGTGGGTATCGGTTTCGCGTCCCCCGCTCCATGCATTGGTGGAGGTGGAGGTGGCTCATGCGGTCTGACCAAGACCCTTTCCTCGGCTCTCGTCAGAAGCTCACTCATCTGACTAAACGGCAAGGCAGAAAGCGAGTAAGATCCATCCATATGATCCACATATGTCTGAGGTCTAAAAAATATAGACAATATCAGTATATTTTTCTTGAATTATTGGTGGAGTGAAGTGTTCTATAGTAGATAAAGTTTATCCTTTATCAGTGCCAATATTTCAACTACATTTAAGAAACTTCAGAAATTCATTATACATCTTGATTTTTAAAACAAAAAATGCTGTTCACAATGCAAATTTTTCTTGCTGATTCAGGTTAATTTAATGACCATCAGTTGTTTTATTATTTCATAATATAATATTAATTCAATTCACAAGGATAAAAAGTATTACTTATATAATCTTATAAGCAAAAAAAAATTAACCTTTAGCAAACTGCATTCAAAGCTATCTGTTTCATTTTTTTCTTCACAAGAAGATGCCAATGACAAAAAGTTAGAATATAAAAACTGGAATTTTCCACCATCAGGATATTTTATTGATCTCTTAAACTTAAATGACTTCCAAATGTCAGGCCCATGGAGAAAGGTCTCCCTGATGCTGGCACCACAGACATGGTTAACTACATCATTTTTGTCTTGCTGGTTTTGTCAAAGGTAACACAGCCACATCTGACTTAAGATCAGATTTAAGCAAAATTTTAGATATCTTGAGTATGTGAAGACACAAATATTTACTGATTACAGCACATGTCGGGGACAAAATGGGATTTAAAAAATGTACACAAAGCAAGTTAGAAATATTGTATTTACACTACTGGGTCAGCTAAATACTGTACCTCAATTATTTAACAGTAATAGAAATAAATGTTTGCCTATAGATTTTTTTAATTTCAATTCTCTCAGTATCTTTTTTTCAGTAATGCATGTAAATAGTATCTTACATGTATATTACTCCTAAAATAGGCCAAAATATATCATACTAATGGCCCAATGATTTACATGCATTATTCAAAAGAAATACTTAAGCTCTTTTCCATTTAAAAATCAATAACTGTAATATATTTAATAATACCCATAATCAATTATACAAAATTCTTCACAGAAAGATGCTAGTATGTTTGTTATGGTAGCATGCTACTTATATAGAGCTCCTAACCACAGAGAAAGGGAAAGGTCCTATCCTATGCTTTTGCAAAAGGAGATGAGTAATTTTGTCCTGATATATCTGAGTGAGAGAAAGGAAGTCAGAAAGAAAAAAAAAAACAAAATATAATCCTTTCTCAGCACACACACACACACACACACACACACACACACACACACACACACACACAGTCAATAATAATTCAAAAAATATTCCAGACACCATTCCTCTATTAGGAAATTCTAGCAGTCTGCCTGAAATATAGTGAGGGGAAGTTGAGACCTTATATGAAAGCTAAATCAATCCTGAAGATCATCTACTCCAGTGGTAATCAACCTGGTCCCTACCGCCCACTAGCGGGTGTTCCAGCTTTCATGGTGGACGGTAGCAGAGCAACCAAAGTATAAATAAAAAGATAGATTTAACTATAGTAAGTTGTTTTATAAAGATTTATTCTGCCAAACTTAGCGAAAATCCGACATAAAGTACTTGGTAAGTAATTATTATTATATGCTTTAACTTGCTTTATAAATTTTATAAAGTAAAGTTACTTCCCTACTTTATAAATCACCATTACTGTGGAACCGATGGGCAGTTAGAAAATTTTACTACTAACAGATACAAAAGTGGGCGGTAGGTATAAAAAGGTTGACTACCCCTGAACTCCAACCACTGCTTTCTAAAGATGACAAAACAGAAGTCCCAGTATGAGAACAATCTGCCTCAAATCAGACTTCAGTAGGCTCACAGTGCTTAGGGTTTCAAAATCATTTCTCTACTTATAACAGGGTCTGCCGGTTCAACAGTTCAGGACCTAACACTTAGAGGTATAGATATTAGAAATAACGTCAGTATTTTATCATTAATTTTGTTTAAAAAAAAAAAAAAAACGAACAAAAAAAAAAAAGAAACCTTGTTTCAAAATGAGAGGCTGGGCCATTTGCAACTTCAATATGCTTGTGTAAGAGATTAGCATCGTCTTCAGCCAGCTCTGGACCTTGGGCCAGCTTTTGCCATTCTCTTCGCCTGTCATGGGGTGCTCTTGGCACTTTTTCTGGTTCAAGAGGACGATCTAGATTTTTCTGCTGTAACAGATATATTGAAACAAAGCCAAATGCTGAGTATTACATTTAAAAAAAGAGGTTTTAACAATCAAAATAAGAATTTAGTATCAATATTGAAAAAGACAATGTTATAATATAGTAAAACAAAGAGACAGTTCATTTGTACATTCAGAGTTAAATCTTAGTTTGCTTGTAATACAGTTTCTCATGTTTCTTAAATCTCTAATTAAAATTGATGTACCAGATAAAAACAGTATGCTTAAGTAATAAACTGTGAGGCCAGAAAGTCCTTTTACCAGCTCTGCTACCACATCTATTAGTTTTTGCTATAATGAATGGAATTTCTACCATTAATGGCACTGTCTACCTCCAACCAAAACCTGAAAATTTACTAAGATATGTTATCTGGGAAGTCACTAAGTGGCTGGCCAATATATAAGAAAAAATCTAATTGTCCAATTAACTCATTATAACTGTGTCACTCAATAGAAAACAGGGTACTTGAAAAATAAAACAAGAAGTGATTTAAATTGTGGGAGAAAGCATAGAAAGGTCTAGAGTAGGTATAAAAATGCCCATAGGAGCCAAGCAAATAACATAAATGAAGAGAATAGGGTATAAGATGGGAAAGACAGGCATGTTTATTTAAAGCCTTTTAGTTAAAAAAAATTTAAAACCACTTGGTTATCAAACAAAAAACACTGCTTGCAGGTGCTATTTGGGCTGCCAGTCACCAGTTTGCAAACTCAAGCTAGAACACTGGGATACTGTCTAGTGAAGAGATAACAAGAATGAATTATGGGAAACTGGGGCTGAGGGAGATTAGAGAGCTATAGGAGAAACAGAGGGGTGATGAAGACAGACTGCCTCCTTCATAATTCCGACTGAATCCAACATCGCTTCCACCTTCTGTATTTCTAGCTATCATTAACATGGTATAAAATAAATCCATGTGAATTTCATCAGAAAGTGGAAAATGACAACATAGCAGACAGATAACAGGAATTTAGTGAGAGTGTAATAACCTTTCCAAGACACTTAGAATATGCTCTGTGGTTAGAAAATATTAGCTTAATCAACTTTATCAATATCTGCACAATATTGCTTTGTTTCTTCTTATTAGAATATCCTTCTCTTCCCTGGCCCACTTAATAGCTATTCGTTGTTCAAGATGCATCATAAGCTTTGTTGGAAGTGTTTACCAGCCCTGTACTCAGTTTAAAGCAGGTGCTTTTTTGTGTACACCTCTATTATGGCACTATCACACCATAACATAAAAATCTAATTATATACTGCACATTAGGGAATATTTCAAAACAAATATGAAGCAATAAAATATCCCCTAATTTTTGTGAGTGGTGTAATCTATCTATCTATCTATCTATCTATCTATCTATCTATCTATCTATCTATCTATCTATCTATCTATCTAATTCAGTGGTTCTTAACCTTTTTTGAGGTACCGAACCCACCAGTTTCATATGTGCATTCACCGAACCCTTCTTTAGTGATAAATAAAATATGTTTTTTTTCCCAAATTCAAGACATAGGTATATGTTTTTTTACTGGTGCACAAAATGAGCTGTGCATGAACATCACCTTGCTCAAAGAACAAAACCAACAAAGTGCATGAACTCACAACAAATTATGGTATTACTTTATTCTGGCCTCCACAGCAGAGGCTTCTCCGAACCCCTGAGACCGACTCATTGAACCCTTAGGGTTCGATAGAACCCAGGTTAAGAACCACTGATCTAATTATATGCTCTAATATGTTCCTATTAGACTGTTGTTTTTTTGTGTGATTCTAAAGACTTCACCATTTGACTATATAGACTCAAAAAATATAACTGTTAAAGTACAGGATTAAATAAAGTTTCATTTGTGTAATAAAATATAAATACATGAAAACTAACTTCAATTTTTTGAATATCTTGTAATACCTTCTGCTTCCTCTTTTCCTTCCTCTTATCCTCTGTATCTTGCAACATTTTTTCTTTCCATAGATCAAAGAAATAGGAAGGATTGGTATAAAACTTCAAACCTTCTTTACCATCATCTCTGAAATAGGAAATATCAATTAAATTATTTGTTAGTAAGAATGAGGCAATCAGAATAGAAATATTTTTATTAAAATGTTTCTTCTCTTACAATAATAAAATAGAGCATCTGTAAAACTAGTGGCAAAATAAATAAGAATACTGCACCAATAGAACATTTCTCACAAGTCAGACAGAAAAGTAAGAAAAATGGAAAACCAGATGTTTTTCAGAGTTGGTGTTAACAATTTAAAGTACAACTGGACAGGCCCTGATTGGCTGGCTCAATGGCAGAGCATCGGCCCACCGTGTAAAAGTCTGGGTTTTGATTCCGGGCCTGGGCAACAGGAGGACCACCCATCTGCTTCTCCACCTTTTCCCCTCTCCTTTCTCACTATTTCTCTCTTCTGCTCCCACAGCCAAGGCTCCATTGGAGCAAAGTTGGCCCCGGTGCTGAGGATGGCTCCATGGCATTTGCCTCAGGCACTAGAATGGCTCCGGTTGCAATGGAGCAATGCCCCAGATGGGCAGAGCATTGCCCCCGAGTGGGCATGCTGGATGGATCCCGGTTGGGTACATGTGGGAGTCTGTCTCTCTGCCTCCCCACTTCTCACTTCAGAAAAGTACCCCCCCCCAAAAAAAAAAGGTACAGCTGGACAATTTCATCCCTAACTTCTGCTGAATACCTAGTTTACTAAAAGTTCTTTGAGAAACTCCAATAATTACAAATGGTCCTGCCAAAAATAAAAGTCTAAAAGGAAAGTATCATTTATAATACAGAAATTATACAGGGTTTCTGCCAATTATTATCTTACTACACTCCAAAAATATCACCTAATAGTCATTCTTTAGTAACACAATTATTTATATCCAAATGACTCGCATACAGACAAATAGTTCCAAATAAGTAAGTATCCGAATACCATTTTATTCAGGATATGCGCGATGCATCTTAAATTACCTTTTTAACAAATCATGTGAAATGACTCCAAAAAGGGCTGAAATATTCCAGATTTTAATTTAAATGGTATAATACATTTGAAAAATACTGCATACTCATTATGTAAATTTAATGCATATAGATCAAGAGTGGATAAGACAAGCAAAAATAATATTTATTTTGTAAGGGTGCTAGAATTTTGAACTCTTTATTTTCTACTTTCCATCTGATTAGAAATTAAATTAAAAAGAAAATATTAACCCCTTAGCCCTTCATAGTTCTAAGTTTGCCATTGTCTTTTCTTATTAATACCTGTGAAAACAAATCCCTTGCCTTCTGTATGCCAGAACTTTGGGAACTCAGTGAATAAAGCAAATATCTTCTAAAAGTGGTGGATAAGGAGGGTTATTTACTGGTCAGGAGCCCAGTAAAATAAAGAATGTTTGGGGATTTAGCATTTAAAGGTAGACTGTTACCTAACTAAACTTGGTCTGAGATAAATAACCAGCCTTCTTATTTATTAGCCTACTGACCTATAAGGAGTGAGTATATTGAGAGGTGGAGGCTGTTCACAAACATCATATGTCTCCTGTAATGGAATAGGCAAAGTCTTGCGGTCAAAAAGCTGCTGATCTTGAATTGTAGAACTCCGGAAAGCTTTTCTCATCGTTATATCTTGCAAAGACACTGAAAACAAAAATCAATAATGTATTTTGTTTATTTTACTAAGATGATTTAACATAAAAACACATTCACATACTGTATTTTTTTAAAAGGCAGCATGGCTCAGGAGGTTGTGACTGTAGTGGTTTATGAATCAGGAGCCATATTTTAAATGTTCTATCAATATATCCTATATCATTTTGTGCTCAATTTTCCCAAACAAGTCTTAATGCAACCTTTGATTTCTAAGGATCAGAGGCTCTAACAACTCCTAAAGCACTTCTGTATCTTCCAACAAACACACCTTTTCCTTTTCTCTACCTGCCATCCCCAGCCCCTACCGACATCTATTCCTTCTTTTTTCCATAATATTTTTCCCCATCCCCCTTCATTACTTTTATTTAGATTATATCAATAACACTGAAGGAATTATTTAGTTATCAGTAGCATTCTGGGCTAAATATACTGTTGATTTCTATGCTATAATGACTATACAAGGGTCCTTGGGTTACAACAGTCTCAACATATGATGTTTTGAGTTTATGATGCTTATGCCCATAAAAACTTAAAAATTTGAGACATAAGTGTTTCGCCTTACGTCATTAGTGTCGTACTTACAGACTACATGGGCAAACTAGTCTGGCTGCACATGGCGGAAGAATACGCAGTAAGACAGCACATGAGTGAGGGAGCTGGCGTCCCCAAGTATATTTACCTACGCCATTTTGAACTGTTAAAAGTGCAAGTGTTCCGTTTATGTTAGGCTAAGTAAGGTGTGTTTCGACTTACACAAAAATTTGGGTTACATCACTGTCGTAGGAACAGAACTGGGTTGTCACCTGAGGACCCCCTGTATATATTATACATATACGATAAGTTAAAGTTTAAAGAAAATATTTTCAAGTACTGGGAAATCTATATTAATGTCTAATTCACTTTTATCTTGTACCATAAGCATCTCTACTTAGCTGTAAGTTCTTGAAGACTGAGACTGTTTTGCATGAGTTTGTCCAGTAATTAGCACAGCCATATCTTATATATGGTGATTCAAAATAACTTCATTTATTCAATTTATTTTGGACTATGCAGCATATTAAGAGATGTTCCAAAATACTACATTTCAACTCTTAGAGTGACTTCCTGATATTAATTAGATAATTTTTTTACATATTTAATATGGCTTTAAGTATACAAACAAATGCTTTATAATACCATAGCAAGGTCAGTACTAAACAATCATAACAATTCTTTAATTACTTTTCTCCTTAAATAGTATTATCTCTATTATCCTCATAAGTAGAGTTTACTCAACATGAATGCTTGGCTCTATGGACCGGGCTGAGGCAGCGAGTCTGCGGAAGCAATGGCCATGCCAGGGCTGCATTCCCGGCAACCCCACTGCCGCACAGCTTGCGGCACACTCAGAAACTCCAAAATGAAATGCAAAGAAATTGAGGCTTTTTTACTATCACTAAAAAGTAGTATGAGAGACATGTAATGACTATGATAGTTGCTATAATTATATATATGTTCTACATATATATATATAGTATTTATATTATACACTTACAGTATATTATTCCTATATGTTCTAGATGCTTTCATTAATTTGTGTTTTATTTAATCTTTGTAATTCAATGAGATAAGAATTGTTATCACGTTTTTAAACATAAGAAAACTAAGGCTAGAAAATATGTAACTGACTCAAGGCAAAATGGTTAATATGCCGTAAAGTCTGATCAGAAAACCCAAATCTGCCTTTGAGGTGATCCTCTTGCTGCGATACCACGAGCTGTTCATCTGGCTTGTGCCCAAGTGGCCTCTGCTTTCTGTCACCACAATGGGTCAGATTCTTGCCGCTTGCTCACCCCACTCATTTACCATAAGTAACCAGATGGAAGTCAGTGTTCATTCTCCCAAAACTTTCTTAGAAAACATGTAAAGGCCACACAAAGTAGCGAGTGCTTCTTTTGTCTTAAACTCTTCTCACTTATCATTTGTCCTATTTGTTAACAGACCACTGTGACAAAACCCCTTCCAGCTGCCAACAACGACATTTACTATCATTTAAATAGTATTAAATATACAGTAAGTTAGCACAATATGTTCATAAACATACATAATTGAATTAAATATAACTGTACAGATCTTTATGTAAAACCATATTTATGTACATATAATTCTGAATTATATTAGCAGTTCTCACAATTACTTACTATTAAATGGTAATTAAAAAACAAAATATTGATATTACACTCTATAATTCAGTATTGTATACATGATGTTATTTTGTTTGAACCCTCACACCAAGTTACAAAATCTAGGTTAAATAATTTTTGAAAACTGCTTCTATCCAACATCGCCTAAACAATTTCAAATTAAATAGTTCATATTTCAGATTTTGAATTCTTACCCACTGCTCCACATAATTTTATGGACTTAGATTCCACATTATTTTTAAAGAAAACTATAAAGAATCTGATAGATGTTAGCATGCTTCAATTTTTTAAAATACTTAAACACATCATGAGTTATTTATTGGTACCTGTACTTTCATTTTCAACTTTAACAGGAATGCTATTTGTTAAAATTTAACAGTATTTTGAAATAAAATGTTAATTTTTATTTCCGTTAATATAAGAACTGCCTGTGTATCTCTGTATTATTAGATGCCATATTAAATATTTAAGTTATTTAAAAAAAAACTTTGGATGTAAATGATTGTTTGTTTATTCAGTGAGAGAAGGGGGCACATGAACTCCCGCATTTGCCCCGACTGGGATTCACTGGGCAAGCAGGCTGGCTAGGGGGCAATGTTCTGCCCATCTGGGGCACCATGTGGGGCATCTTCTTAGCACCTGAGGCGGAGGCCATGGAGCTATCCTTAGCGCCCAGGGCCGACTCGCTCTAATCAAGCCATGGCTGCAGGATAAGAAAGAAAGAGAGAGAACGAGAGAGAGAGAGAAGCAAGGAGGGGGAGGGGTGGAGAAGCAGCTAGTCACTTCTCCTGTGTGCCCTGACCAGGAATCGAACCTGGGACATCCACACGCCGGGCCAACGCTCTACCAATGAGCCAAATGGCCAGGGCCGATGTAAATGATATATTTAAAGTATGGCCATAAAATATTTTTTCACTACTAGCAAAGATTTTGTTTCAAGAATATCAAGAAGTATGACTAATGCATATGTATATGCTTCAAAGGAACCAGTAAAACCAGTAAAAACAACCCATAGAATAGAGAAATACAGTGCGACCGGTCAAAAGTATACCATGACTTTACAGACACACTGTACTTGCATATCATATAATCTGACAAGGGACTTGGATCCAGACTATATATAGAATTCTTAAAATTCAACAATAAAAAGAAAAATAATCCAATTTAAAAATGGTAAAAGGATCTGAGTAGACATTTCTCCAAAAATGATACACAAATTGCTGATAAGTCATTTAAACACTGGTTTTAAATCCACGCTCTACCATTTCCTGCTGAGTGACTTCTCTCTAAATGGCTTATAAGCTATGAAAAAACACTCAACATCATTAGCCATCAGGGAAATGTAAATACATTCTACAACATGAACTAATATTGAAAATATTATGCTAAGTGAAAGAAGCCAGTCACAAAAGACCTCATATTATAAGATCCCACTCATGAAATGTCCAGAACAGGCAAATCCATAGAGATAGAAAGTAGATTAGTGACTGCTTGATTTGGGGGTAAGGAGAGGTGCAGAGTGACTACTAAGGGGTCTAGGGTTTCTTTTTGGAATGATGCAGTATTCTAAAATTGATGTGGAGATAGTTGCATTACTCTGAATATGCTAAAACCCACAGTTAAACTATTTAACTTTAGACGAGCTAACTGTAGCATATATTTATTTACATCTCAATAAAACTGTTAAAAAAAGATGCTGCTTTGGTTTTTTTCACAACCAGACTTAGAGTTTATGGCTTTGCAAGCAGTAGAAGCTTTGCACAGTATTTGCCTCTCCTTATTTAGGCATTAAATTAGGTTATGCCAAAGGATGTCGGTTCAGTCACTATTCACCTATCACTACATTCTACTTTTTGCTTTTTCCCAGTGGTATCCTTTAATATAGTTATTGTTCAAGTTTAAATCTCTTATATAACTTGCATTTATACTAAGAATGTTATTCAACAAAAAAATATTTATTGAAGAAAGGGTTATAAGAAATTCACATTAAATAACTCTACTCAGTAGTGGTTGACAAACTCATTAGTCAACAGAGCCAAATATCAATAATACAATGATTGAAATTTCTTTTGAGAGCCAAATTTTTTAAACTTAAACTATATAGGTAGGTACATTCCTTATTAAGGTAGTGCCCACACGAGGTATTTTGTGGAAGAGCCACACTCAAGGGACCAAAGAGCCGCATGTGGCTCGTGAGCCACAGTTTGCCGACCAGGGCTGGGTAAGTAAAAATTATGTCCTTAATAGTTTCATTTCTTTTTGTTAAAAAGAAACACAAAAAAACAGAAAGGAGTTTGAGAAACATTAGCATTCACTGCATTCCATCAAGGCACGAAATGTTGTTTTACCACTAAAGTTTCTAACGTTATTTTAGTCTATAATGTGGGTCTTTTAAAATTTATATTGTTTCTTACCTTATATCCCTGGTTTAAATATCATTATGAAACATTTTTGTCCTACGTATTAGCAATTTGGGTTTGTTCGTATTTTTTAAAATAGTCTTTTAAAATGGGAAGTAACATTCAAATAACTAGATCAGATTTTAGCAATTTAACATGCACACACAAAAGCATATTAAAAGGAATACATTCTTAAAGAATCAATTTTAATTTACTTAGAATTTCAAGTAATTTTCAAATAATTTTTATTTCTAAGACAAAGTTTACAAACAAATTGTAAGAAAGAAAAGATAAAGAGAGCGGATGAAAGCTGGCTAAAAACTTCTTATGTCAAAAACTCAAGAGTTATTTAGTATATAAAAAGAAGAGTTCAAACAACATGTACACCGAAGGTCATGGGTAAAAAGACTTGTAATAAATTTGTGTTTAATACTGTTCTTAAATACTTCACTCATTTCACCCAACCTAAAATATATATGAAAGAAAATATAATATGAATAAACTTACATTCTTCTTCTTTAGGGTCAAGTTGTGTAACACTAACAGATAAACGGTCCACACGTTCTTGTAATGAGTTAACTCTGAAGGAAAAACTATGTGCTTCATTGAATAATTCCCCAAATATATCTTCAGCATATTTACCTAAGCAAAAATAAAATGTACACCATAGCATTTAATGTGATCAGATAAGTATCACACCATTTAATATTTAAATGTGCTGCCCTGATGAAGCTGGCATTTGCTGAAACTAGTTTAAACTTTAAATCCTAGTCTTAAGTAACCCAACTGTGACAGAGTTGGAAAACAAGACAATCCCTGGGAAATCTGGTTTAGGTAACTTGTATCTAAAATGGAAATACTCTTACCTTTTTATCCATAAATACCTACATGCTGAGGGTCAGAGAAGACTATGATATGCAAGTAAATACAGAAAATATGTCTTTTAACCCCAAATCAGCATTCAAAAATAGACTCTACACTAGAACTGAATTTCAGACCAAGTGGCAGAATCCAAGATTCTTTATAAGCCAAGCAAATGACCTGTCTCAGGTATGCCAAAATATAGATTCTGAAAATTTATGAGATATTTTACATTTTCTCTTGTTTCAGTTTTTTAAAAAATTCATCAGAAATCTAAAATAATTGTATTTTTCTAGTTAGGTAGATTTCCACTACTGAAAAAAATAAGTCAATATAGTCTATTCTAAAAAGAGTTTTAGATTAACCACAATGAAAAATATCCAATTGTATTTAGAACATATAAACTAATGCATAATTAAAACATAAAGATAAGTCAATGACTATACTTTTTTTTTTTACAGAGACAGAGTCAGAGAGAGGGATAAACAGGAATGGAGAGAGATGAGAAGCATCAATCATCAGTTTTTTTCGTTGCGACACTTTAGTTGTTCATTGATTGCTTTCTCATATGTGCCTTGATCGCCTTCAGCAGACCGAGTAACTCCTTGCTTGAGCCAGTGACCTTGGGTCCAAGCTGGTGAGCTTTGCTCAAACTAGGTGAGCCTGTGTTCAAGCTAGCAACCTCGGGGTCTCAAACCTGGGCCCCTCTGCATCCCAGTCCGATGCTCTATCCACTGCACCACCACCTGGTCAGGCCCAATAGTCTTCTTAAATCAGGACAATTTTAGACCCCAGCATACTGTCTAGGACTAGGTTAAATCTAGTTCAATAGTAAGCTCTATCAAGAGAGTTGATATGACAGAGAAGTACTAAATACTTATTAAATGAATTCATTAATCTTACCAATTTATTTGAATAATGCTGCATTTTTAGAGGATTTCAATATATTATCAGTTAAAAGAAAATCATTCACTGAGCGCTCACCCTGTGCCAGGTAAATGTAAAACCTACTGAATGCACAAAAAATAAAACATAAAATTTCTGTCCTAGAATATCTTATAATCTTTAAGAAAATAATAAGAACTTCAATCTCTCTATAATTAAGAAAAAAGGGATAGTTTTATATATATTCAGTCATCCATCTACGTTCCTTAAACCAAACTGACTGAAAATGACTTATGTGCCAGACACTGTACCAGACTCCAGAAACAGGAAATGATAAGAAGGTCTCTGCCACTGATAAGTTTTGAGCAAACATTTAAACACATGAAAAGCAACTTAAAAATAAGTACAAATCTTTGCTCCATTTGCTCTGAGACTTTGTTGCAACACCTTAGTTGTTAATTGACTGCTTTCTCATATGTGCCTTGACCACCAGCCTTCAGCAGACCGAGTAACCCCTTGCTCGAGTGAGCGACCTTGGTGAGCTTTTTGCTCAAGCCAGATGAGCCTGCGCTCAAGCTGGCGACCTCGGGGTCTTGAACCTGGGTCCTCCGCATCCCAGTCCGACGCTTTATCCACTATGCCACCGCCTGGTCAGGATTGCTTTGAGACTTTGGTATCAATTTCTTTACCTATACAATGGGGATAAAAATATCTGCCTTAAAAAGAAGTTATAATAAAAAGCAAACGTGGTGGCCTGACCATGCAGTGGCACAGTGAAAAAAAGCATTGGACTGGGACACAGAGGACCCAGGTCTGAAACCCTGAGGTCACTGGTTTAGTAAGGGCTCATCTGGCTTGAGCATAGGCTCACCAGCTCGAGTACAGGGTTGCTGGTTTGAGCAAGGGGTCATAGACATAACCCCATGGTCGCTGGCCTGAGCCCAAAGGTTGCTGGTTTGAAGCCCAAGGTCCTGGCTCGAGGCCAAAGTCGCTGGCTTAAGCAAGGTGTCATTCGCTCTGCTGTAGTCCCTCCCACCCGTCAAGGCACTTATGAGAAAGCAATCAACAAACAACTAAGGTGCCTCAATGAAGAATTGATGCTTTTCATCTCTCTCCTTTCCTGTCTGTCTGTCCTCATCTGTCCCTCTCTCCCTCTGTCTCTGTCACACACAAACATACACACACAAAAGCAGACATAGTGAACAAAGGGCCTGGTAGAGTACCTGATACAGGATAGGAGCTCAACAATATGTAGCTCTTACTATAATATGAAGTTAGAACCACAGAACAGAGAAAAAAAAGCAGGTATAACAACATTATTCTTTTATTCAATGAACATTAGGGATACAGAGATGGAAGACACAATTTTATCCCAAAAGAGCTGAGTTTAATACAGGAATCCTCAACATTCAGTCTGAGCCTGTATACAACCTGAAATTATATGCAGATTTTTAAACGCATTTGCACTTTTCTGGAAAAGGGCTAACAGTTCATCAATAGATTTTTTTTTAAAAGAGTATGAGTTTAGGTGATAAGTACCAAGTACCTCAGTGAGTAAGATAAACATCCCATCTGTTCTCTGATCATATCATTTTTACTTTCCAAATCCACCTCCTCCTTCCCTCCCAGAAAGGTGAAAGGAAGAAAGTTTGCAATGTAAAACTGTTAGTGCATCTGAATTTCAGCTAACCTTACATTGATTATACTACCTCTCTATTCAGGAACCTACAAGTTCTTGATATTAAAAATGTAAGTCCTCTCATCTAACATTCTGTCTACCATAATCAGGTGCTACAGTATGTATCCAATCATTCGTCCCTTCAGTCCCCCTTATATATTTACTTATTCACATTTCTTTCAGCAAGCCCTTTCTCATGACTTCACTTTATGTTCATGTTGCTTTTCTCAGTTCCTGTAATCTAGAACTCGTGATTTTAATTATATACCTGTGCACACTGTTGCGAATGGTTTCAGTATTCATCACATTGACTCTTCACGTAAACTGGGGTATGCTCATTTGGAACAAGAATCACGTAGCTTTATCACACAGCAAGGTGTTATTTGTCCACTGTCTGTCTATGCAACCCATTAGTCTTATCAAACCAATCTATGTATCCCTCCTACCCATCTACATTGCTACCTATCGATCTGTTTTAGAATAAATAGGCTCTATGAGCAGAATGAACTAACAACATTCAACAAGAAAAAGGCCTTGGAAAGAAAGAATGATAAAAGAGTCCTCAGGTAAATAAGAGTTCCAATAGTTGTTAAGTAAGATGACAATAATATGGCAAAGAATTTTGGTATAACAGAAGAAACTTACATAAAGTGATTTCTCAGTTGTTAGTAATTATATATTATAAAACAGAAATGTGTTCTACTATGAAATAAACCTGGATGTACATTTTCATGAGAAAGGTCGAGAGGATGTTCAGCTCCACGCCATGCTGGGCCCTGCACTCTACCTCCACGGCTGTGTTTTCTAGCACTTCTGGTGCTAACAATAGCACCAAAGTGAAAATCTCAATTACTTAGAAAACATTTTGAAGAGCCAAGTCTTCAAATTCAGAGATTATTTATACATTAATTATTTTTACTATTTTGGATGGAAACTGATATAAAATCTGTTTTAAGCTTCCCTGTCTTAAATACAATAAAAAATTAAACAATTTAACCATTTCTTAAGGATTCAGTTTGAACTATATGAAAATCAATTAATGTCTTTGTCTAAAAAACAGCCTTGAAATGTATAATACTATTTGCTTTTACATTAAATGGCCTCTTTTCAGTTTTTATATAGCTTCTTCTCTTATACAATTTTTTCCTTTGCTATAAATTATTTCTTTGGCTTGCTTCAGTAATGCCTGCTTCTATTATCTCCCCTCTACCTCCTCCTTAATGCTCTGCGTAATAAATATTTGAAAAACTAGATCATCAAACCAATATGAACTGCCAAGGTAAAAGTAAACGGGCTCTGAGAAAGGGATCAATTGGCTATTTTATGTGCATAGTCATTAGTGCATGGGCTTGTTGATTCTGGCCATCTAGAGGGCTGCTAAATTTAATTCCTGGTTCTCCACTATGTCAAGTGGGACAACTACTAGGAAACTTAATTCCAGGGTGGTAAAATACTGTTACACCTTGCTACAATACTTTATGGATTTTCTCTTTGTTTTTGAATCTCCACACTGCTTATAAAATGCCTATATAGTCTTTAATTCCAAATCTGAAGCACCCAAAACCAAATTTAGTTTTATTTTTACAATGTATTTCTATTTTTAGGGTTTGGCAACAACATGACCATGTGCATGCTAATAGGTGTTGTTACTTATATGAGCTATATCAGACTTGAAAATTCTCTAAGTTTTTACCTTTAGGTTATGTAAGAAATAGGCTGGTACTAAAATTAACACCCTTAATCATTATATTAGTTCTAAGTTCTATGTTGGGCAAATTAATTTGTAAAATTTGTATTTTTTGAGTTGCTTACTTTTAGTGTTAAAAAATGGCACTGGGCAGTGCCAGGTATGTGATCTATGAAATTGCAAATTACCTTCCTGCTTGGAAAGGGCCACTGGTTTACTAACGTTTGCAGGAGGACAGGTTTTTGCACCAGAAAATTTAGAAAGAGAAGGAGAAGAAGGAATCCATGTTTTGTAGGAAGAGCAGAGAGAATGAAGAGTGCTGAAGAAGCCAGTGTGTGCAGAGAGAAGGTGTGCAGATGGGGAACCAGAGCTGAGGGGCTTTGTGAGCTCTGCTAAGACTGGTGGGGCCTTTAATTCTAGGAGAAACTGGAGAAGATTCTCCTGGTTGTGGAACTGGAGAATGTGTCAGTGGCTTTGGAAGCCCTGTGTGTTTGCTCGTCAGCTAGTGCATTGGGAGCCCTGTGTGTCCGCTTGTCAGCCAGTGCAAGACTTTAATAAAGGAATGGCCCACCAGTTTTTGGCTCCACTGTTTCTTTACCGTCTGTCCAAATTCAATGAGAACCTGCCTGTGAATGGCCACGATGGCCACAACTACTGGTCATACACTCTATATTGGGAATATACATAAGTAAGATGCCAGTACTAAACTGAAATTCATCTTAATTATAAGAACTATTTTAACCAAATGTATCAGTGTCATTTCTGTGATCTTCAAATGTATTTTAATATTAACATGCTAATGTACTCATGTATTTGTATTACATATAAATTTTATGTTAGATTCAATTAGTGCTGGATCACAAAAATAGGTAGTAATTGTTTTTTAAACACTATAGTTAATCATATGTTAATACAATAGCTAGGACTCTTCTTTCGACTTTTCTATAGTCTATATTGACTTTCCCCAATGAAGGAACAACTAAACAATAATATGTTAGTGAATCACTGCCAATAACTGAAAAACAAAAACTATCAAAAAGGACAAGGAATATTCTTGAATTCAAATAAACAGCTTTTTAATTTATTCTTACAACTTATTTCCTAGGCAATGCAGAAATTTAGAGCTCTGCAGTTGCTCTAGCCAGTTGCTTTAGCTATATACACGAATGTCCAAATGCTCTCGCTTGGACCAAATTAGATTAATGATCTCTGTTTATCTTGTGCTATTTAAATACTCAATTATAAAAAGAAAGGAAAAAGTTAAAAGGAAAAGAAGAGCCAATCCTGCCTGCAAAGACAATCGATGTGGAAGGGTATAAATAGGAAGATAAATCTATGACCATTTAGAGATTATTTCTAGGCCAAAAACACATTGTTTTATCTTTAAAATGAAATACAAATGTCTTATAAGAAAGCTAATCATTCAAATACAATAGACTGGTTTTATTTTTTAATTTTGTAACATTAAAAAAAATTTCCCATTTTTCTAAACACAATTCCTTAACCTAGTAGCTCTGTTCTGTAATCTTGTAATGGGAACACACTGCCTAGCTCCTCCCATACAAGCCCCTTCCATTGTCCTTTCTTATCTGGTCAAGATGCTTGCCTTTTGTCTGTCAGAAGCTAGGCTCACTTGCTATTTTCACATAATGCTTCATATCAGACTCGTAATAGATATCCTAATGCCTTTTAGACAACTCATTTGCCAAACAAATCCACTGAGCAGTGACTACCCGTACCTTTCACTTTGTAGATATCTGATAATATAAAAATAAACTGCTCACAAACATTAGGAATATTTTATCACTTCATATTCATTTTGAAATATCCCCTAATGTCTGTGAGCAGCGTATTTCCCAAAGGCTAATAAAATATATGTAAAGAGAGAGAGAGACATAGTGTCCCAAAACATAAATAGTTAAACCCTCTAAAAAAGTAATAGTGGTAACAAGCAAGTGGAAATATAACTCTGGCTCTACCTTTCATAGATCAAATCGTTTCAGAAATAATCTCAGTAATTCTTAGCCATCATGTGATTATGTTCCTAAAGATTCTGTCCTTACTTCCCTGTCCCAGGAGAAACACAAGGAAAGAAGAAATGATCCTAAAACTCATTAATTTTACTTAAAATGACTATATTTTTTCAGGATAATTTCATATACTCACCAAACACCTCTCCCTCCTCCCATTTAATCACAAGAACATCTTCTTAATACTCTACAGCATAACTTTCTGATTTGGAAGTAGTAATTTTAATTGATATAAAAATACTTACTTAGGCTACTTAGTTGTCTAATTATATTTGCCAAGGAAATATTGGTTACACATTCCAGCTCATTCTTAATGCCCCTAGGCAGTGCTGTGTGGCACAGGTGCCTGGGGTCAATGTTTCTTTTTACTAATGGCATCTTGAGCTCAACCTCCGTGCCAGTTCACCTGCAGAAAAATCAAACAATTAACATGATTAAATTTCAACCAACAGGGTGAGACCATTTCTTTCATGTTAAATATCAAAATATTTGTTAGTATAAGACAATGAAATCACCTAACTAAATGAATCAAAATTGATTTGTTAACCTTCTTTTATCCTCAATTATTATAATGTCAACATTATATAAAACATTAAAAAATAAACTTACTTTCAATGTCAGTTGCTTTGTGGTGATTTCATAATCACCATCACTATTATTTTCCTAAGACCATTGTTTTTATTTTCTACAAGTAGGTATTTTGCTCTGGAGAATTGGTAAGAAAGGTCCTCTCTAAATAAGTGCCTAAAAGAATTAAAGCAGCTAGAAAAGTAGTACCAAATTTACATTGCCACATGTGTATGAAAAAAGGGCCACACACTAGACCTGACAAGCTCAGAGGGACCTGCATGGTGGCCTCACAAAATCAGAGACCTAAAGTAACCATATGGAATGATCTGAAATTAAAACTCCCTAACAAAAAGTGAGTCCTTGACAACAGTCAATCTTGACCTTATAACTGAGCCTGTCCATTGTCTTTTTGCATCTATGGTACATAACTTTGGAATGTCAGTCATCCCCTTTTCCCAGACCTGTCAGGGCATAATCTCCCACCGCACCAGAGACCCCTCAATAATATCTGGTACACAATGGTTACTGAAGAATGTAATTATGTACTAAACTTTAATGACTACCATATGAAAAGTTTTTAGATAAATCTAATTGTACTGAAGTGCTTACTTACCAACATTACTTAAAAATACACTTTGCATTAAATTTGTCTCCTCTGACTTATTTCCTCATTATTCTCTCTACATGTTAAATCTTTATAAAATTGTATAATATGACACAAAATTAACAGTTCAATGATTTAAGCAACCATACGTAGGAAATAAGACATTGCCTGGACCCCAAATCCCTCCCACTTCAGTTCCCTCTCCAGTCACCCTTGCTTCCCTCCCCCTCCAGCAATTAGCATTCTCTTATTAGCATAAACTTGTTTTTCTTTATACTTTTACCACTTAAGCAGGTAACTCTAAAACATGGTTTTGAGTGCTTTTTGAAGTTTATACAAATAGAATTAAATGATAGGTATTATTTTTTGTCTTGCTCTTTTATTTGTACCATTCAGTCATGTTTTATATAGATGTAGGATGTTCACTTTTAAGTCCACTGTAATGATTACACCGTAATTTATTCATTCTAATGTTGATGAGTTGTTTCCAGTTTGAGGCCATTATGATGACAAACTGTTCCAAGTGACTGTTTCCATGTAGACTCCTTCCAGCCCTGTAGGAGGCCGTGCTGCTCCACATCCTCCCAGCACTTGACACCATCCACCGTAAAAGTCTAGCTATTCTTGTGTGTTGTGGTCAATTATTGTAGTTTTAATTAATATTTTCCCAATTACAAATAAATTTAAGTGCCTTTTCAAGTTTATTGATCTTTTGGATTTTTCTCTGAGAAATGCCTATTCAATGTTCTTGCCCACTTTCTATTTATCATCTGTTGTGCTGTGGGCTGGTCTGTAGAAACACTGGATATGAACCATGTGAAGGTTATTTCTGATGCAAATACCTTCTTCTCTCGTGTCACTTGCTATTTCATTATTTCACTCTCCGGATGTCTTTTAACGAACAGGTTTTTACACTCTATAGTGGGATTTATTAATTCTTTCTTAAAATATAAAAACACAGGTGTGAAATCATTTTCTACAATAAGACCATATACCGTATTTTTCGCTCGCTCCAAAAGGCACTATTTTTTCCCCAAAAGTGGAGGGGGAAATGCCCGTGCGTCTTATGGAGCGAATGTTCATTTTTTTTAGCTGCTGCGGGTTCCCAGACAACTAGAAGAGTATTTGAACATTAAAGTCTCTTCAAATTTGTTAATAACAGTGCTAATGGTTGTTAATACTGCTGTTGAGTTTACATTGTTGGAGTATTATTGTGGTACATTTTATTAAATATTTTAACACATCATTTGTTTCAGAATATTTTTTACTTATTTTCCTCCTTAAAACCTTAGGTGCATTTTATGGTCAGGGGCGTCTTATGGAGCAAAATATATGGTATATGATCTCCTATATTATCTGTTGTTTTGCCTTGTACTTTTAAACTATAATTGATGTAGAATTAATTTTTGTGAATAGTGTGAAGCAGCAGTTAGCTTTCTTCTGCATTGGTTCAGTACCATTTATTGAAACAACTTTCCCCATTGCTTTACAGTGGCACTTTTGTCACAAATCAAGTTTTTATATAATTGCACATCCATTTTAGGGCTCTATAATATTCCACTGGTCTGTCTGCCTTGAGGTAATGACGCTATCTTAAAAGAGCTTTAAGTCTTGAGAGTCAATAGGACAAGTCTTTTTACCTTGTTTTTGAAAAATTTCGTTTATTCTTGGCCCTTTGTATTTCCATGTGAATTCAATAAAATGTTTTTATTTAGAATTTTAGAATCAGATTATCAATTTACACACATCCATACTGGGAATCTAATTGGAACTGTACGAAATCTACAGAGCATATCAGGGAGCACTGATATCTACATGTTACCTTCCTATTCATGAACCTTTATGTCTCTCCAATTATTACGGCTTGAAAATGTCTCATAGTTCTAAGAATAAAAGTCTTATACATCCTTTGTTAGATTTATTGGTATATATGTGATTATTTTTTATAGTGCTGGAAATGGCATGTTTTGTCCTTTATTTTCTCTTTATTGTATACATGAAAAAATAAACTGATTTTGGAACATTGACCCTATATCTAGATACTTTCCTAATCTCTACTAACCTATCTGTAGTTATTTTGGATTTTTAAAATCTACATAATCATATTTAAATAATAATTATCTCTTCTTTCCAAACTTTTTTCTTCTTCCTTATCATTAGCTGGAATCTTTAACAATGTAAAATAGAGGTAATTAGAACAAGCATTCTTGTCTTATTCCTGAACCAAAGGAAGAGATTTCAAGGTTTTTGTAGTTATTGTTGCTTTTGTTTTTAGGCATCTTTTGACAAATAAGGGAAGTCCTTACAAGTATTTCTAGTCGGTCATAATTTTTTAAATCACTAATGATGTTGATTTTATCGAATGTGTTTCCTACATTTATTATGAGGATCATGTAACTTTTATTATTAAAGAGGTAAACTATATTAGTTGTTTTTTTTTTATGTTAAACAACTTTGTATCCTTGGAATAAACCCAGCTTGGTTGAGAGTATATGATAAGAGTAGAATAATATCCCTCCAAATCTACTCATTTTCAGGTTCCCAGAATCTGTGAATGTTACATTATAAGGCAAAGGGAAATTAAGATAGCAGATATAATTAAATTTGCTAATCAGCAGACCTTAAAATAGGGAGATTATATCTTTTTTATACACAGCTAGATTTGTTTTGGGTTGTTTCTACGTTTAGCAAGTTTTTGCATTTATATTCATGACAGAAATTGATCCATTATCTTCCTTTCATGTAATGTCCTTGAGAGATTTGTTTTGTATTTAAGGTTATGCTGGCTTAATAAAACAAATTGGAATATGTTCCCTCTCTCACTATTCTTTGGATAAATTTGCATTATTTTTTCTTAAATATTTGGTATAGTTCACCTATGAAACAATTCAGCCTCCAGTTTCTTTGTGGAAAGGTTTAAAATTATTAGTTTCCTTTAATTGTTATCAAACTTTTATGATTCTCTATTTCTTTAGTTAATTTTGCTAAGCTGCATTTTTAAAGGAATTCATCTACGTCATCTAAAATTTTAAATTTATTGACATCAAATTATTCTTATAATTTTCCTATGATTATAAAATATTCTTTTTCATTTATTACATTAATTATGCATCCTCTATTTTCCTGTCTTTATCACAATGGGTTTGTTAAATTTTCTTAGTCTTTTTAGAAAATCAATTTTTGGCTTTATTGAATTTCACTACTGTATGTTTGCTTGCTACTTCATTATTGATTTATTCTTTCTTTCCTTCTGCTTTCTGTGGGTTTAATATGATGCTTTTTAACTTTATTGATACAGATGTTTAGCTTATTGATATTCAGCTTCATGTCGAGTATGTGGTTTTAAAGCCACAGATTTCCCTACAAGCATATATTTAATTGTATCTCTTCAATTTTTGATATCTACTAATTTTATTATTGTTCACTGCAAAATAATTTGTATTGCTATTTTTCTTTGATCCATGAATTATTTAGTATATAATCTTGATTAACAAACATATGGAGATTTTCAAATTATCTTTCTGTTACTCATTTCTAGCTTAGTGGCATTGTAGTCAGAGAATGCACTCTGAATGTATTTACATTTATTGCCCAGCATAGTCATTTACACATAAAGAATGTATATTTTGTGTTGTCGGTTGCAGTGTTCCATATATGTCTAATTGTTAGATTTACTAATTGTGCCCAAATTCTATAGCCTTATAATATTTTTATTTTTGTCATCTGGTTCTACCAGATGTGTTAAGGTCTCCCACTATGACTACAGATTTCTCAAATGCTCCATATGGTTTATATACTTTGAGACTATTATTATAAAGTTCCAACTTTATTTCTGGTATCATGGCTTCTTGCTTAAAAGTATTAGATATTAATGCCAGGTTTCTTTTAGTGTTTTCTGCATGATACAGATTTTTCCACCCCCTTCCTTTCAACCTTGTTATACTCATTTGGTTTACACATGTCACTTCCTAGCATAGTTGTGTTTTTTTCATTTATTATTTTTTAATCCAGCTTTGTAACCTTTCAGTACTTTATTGGTAGGATGATGTTCCTGCTTCCCAGAACACCCTTCTTGCCCATAGTTTCCCTTCCTAACTTGTTTCTCAGATTTCATCTCAAATGAGAACATTCCCCGACCCCAACCCCCAGACAAGATCTGGTCTTTCTGTTAAAATACAGTGTGTCCGTAAAGTCACGGTGTACAGTCGACCGGTCAAAAGTGCACCGTGACTTTATGGACACACTGTACTATACTATGATTTACTCCTTATAGCATTTATCTCAGTTGAAATTATCTATCTTCATGCTTGATTTCTGTTCTCCTTTATTCTTTATAAAGCAAAGATTGTGTGTTTTGTCCATCATTGTATGCTGGATGCCTGGTACAACAAGCCTGACACATATAAAGATGTTCAATATATATTTTGCTGAATAACTAAAAAATTCTTAACTCTAGCTCAAATCTGTCCCCTAAACTGCAGATGCATATTTGCAACTGTTTTTGGACAGCTCTACTTGGAAGTTCCGTATCAGATTTAGTATATCTAAAACTAAACACATTATATTTCCTTTTTAAATCTAGGCATCATCTTCAGTTCTGCCCCTATCTACATCCAGCAGATCAAACCTTTCTAGTTTTAACTCATTAACATCCCTCATACTCTCACCTTCCTGTTCTATTCTAACTTCTACTGTTTTAATGCAAACCCTGGTCATTTCTCACTTGTTTGGACTAGACTTTCTGTTTTTACATCTAACAGCTTCTCCCTGCCATTTCATCTATATCACCACTCCCACCAATCCATCCCACACCACAGCTTAAAGAGTATTATCAAAATTTTGAATCTTGTAATGTCATTCACCTGCAGAAAACGAACCCTTCAATGCTTCCTTGCTGTGAGGATTCACCAAGTTTATCAGTATTTAGTCCCTCCCCATGTCTTCTAGCTTTGTTTCTCATTGCACTCCTTCTTATACTCGAATCATTCTGAACACACCTTGCTGTTTACAGCCATGCTTTTCTTCGTGGTGTTTGTGCTCCATCTAGAATGCTTTCCTTTCTTATCCTCACAGAGAATGCTTAATTGTTCCAGACCAGACTCAGGCATTATCTCTTTTCTGAAGTACTGAATCGCCTAGATGCAGAACTTTGACCCATCTATGCAACTACCTAAATACTAACAGATAGACAGTGAGGGAGATTTATTATGCCATTGCTGGCTTGAAGATGGAGGGGCCACTTGGAAAGACATGACAGTGGCCTCTAGGAACCTAAAAGCAACCCTTGGCTGACATGCAGTTTTAAAAATGCAAGGAACTGGATTCTGCAAACTTGAATGGGCTTGGAAGCTGATTTTCACCCCAAAGCCTCCAGAAAGGAATGTAGCCCAGTCAATACCTTGAGTTCAGTCTTATGAGACCCTTAGCAGAAAGCCAGCCACACTCACCCGGAATTCTGACCTACAAAACTGAAATAATTAATAGTTGTTTCAATCTAGTATATGTGTGGTAATTTATTGAACAGCAACAGAAAATTAATAGACTGTACATACTTAAAGTTTAAAGTACTGTCAGTTTTAAAACAGCTTTAACATAATTTAACACTGTAAGTTACCACAGCCACCCCTTAAATTTTCTGTGCCCCTTGGGAGTCACTCCCTCCACCCATGTCAGCAAGCAACCACTGACTTGCTTTCTAACATACAGATTCATTTACTTGCAGAATTCTATATAAGTGGGATCAGAAAGTATTTACTCTCTTTAATACCTGCCTTCTTTCCATTCAGCCTAAAGATTTTTATATTCCTCCATGTTGCTGCATGTATCAATAATTCATTTTTATTGTTGAGTAGTAGTATTTCATTGTATGGTTGCACCACAATTTATCCATCCATCTGTTGATGAACAATTGATTTATTTTCAAATTGTGGCTATTACAAATAAAGTTCCCATGAACATTTTGTAGCAGCCTATATGAGAATATGTTTTTCTTGGGTAAATTATATGCATAAGTTTTATTTAAGAGCCTAGGGTGGGCAGGGGTGGCATGAAATGGGAAGGGTGGGTGAAGTTTGCTTGAGAGCAGAAAATGCTAGGAATTCTTTTGAGTTTCAAAATTAAATTTCAGGAGAAGCTGTAAACTTTTTCTTCTGTGTCTGGAAAAATGTTAAGGGAAGTGAGATTCTGTAAACTTTTAATGATTACAAGGAAGATGGATTGATAAGCAAAGACTTAAGTCTCTTCTTTCTAAAAACGTATCTTTCAACGTTTCTATTTTGTTGCCTATATGCCTACTAAAATACATTATACGGATTACATTTAATGTATTTTCAATGCTTTTTACAAAGATGTTTCCATTTAAGATTTCTCCTTTACTACAATGAACAATGTTACTCTGTCCTCTACGAACAGGTTACATGACCATGGCCCAGCCTTAACCTGACCTCTAAGAATAGACCACATTTCAGCAAGAACCTCGTCCATATGATAAGCTGTCGATTAATATGAGTGAAATCATATTGTTCTTGACTTTTTCCATTTAGCCTGATATTCTTAAGATCCATTTATGTCATCACAAATGGCAGTATTTCACTTTTCTTTATGGCCGAGTAGTATCTCAGTGTATATATGTACCAAATCTTGTTTATACAATTATCTATCGACGGACACTTCAGTTGTTTCCATGTCTTGGCTACTGTGAATAATGCTGCAATGAATGAACATAGGGGTGTATGTACCTTTACGAATAAATGTTTTCAAATTTTTAAGGTAGATACCCATAAAAGAGATTGCTGGATCATATAGTAGCTCTAATCTTAATATTCTGAGGCATCTCCAAATTGTTTTCCATTGTGGCTGCACCAATTTAGGTCTTGGGACTTTAAGATAAACAAGGTATAATCATCCCAATTTTACCATATGCTAATTGAGATAAACAAGACTTAGGTTCCTATAGCATTTCATTAATGTTGAAACTTTTGAAACAATGTTATTCAAGGACCTGCTATCCTTGCTTCCGGCTTAGATCATCTATGGTAGTGCTAATTCAGGGAGTGGTCTTTAAACTAGTTAGCATCAGTACCATTAGCATCACCTGGAAATTTGTTAGAACTGAACATTTTAGTCAAGAATCTTCTTTTTAACAAGATCCCCAGGGAATTAGAATGGACAATAAAATTTGAGTCCAGTATTCCATAAGACTTAGATCTTGTGCACTTCTTTTTTGTGCACCTCCTCTTTTGGGTTCCTAGCAAGAGGTATGAATTCTTGGAAGCAAGGCACAACAAAAGTAAAAAGGATAGGGCAGGTTTTATAGAAGGATTACTATGGAGTAGTGCAAAGCTAAACTATGAGGTTGTAGTTGGGAAAAGAGAAACATTCATGAGAAAACTGGTGGCATACCAAGCCAAGATGGTGTAAAGTCAGTATCTGAGAATAAGAGGAATGGGAAAGCAGATGAATGTCTATACTCTTAATAGTCCAAAAGTACGTTCAATTAAATTATCTTAAAGGCTTTAAGTCACTAAGCAGTGGTAAGTAACTTTCACCTCCTTTTTATACCAAAGATGAAGAATAGAAAAAAAGACCCAATTTTCAGAATTCTAAAAGTCCACTTGCAAGCAATGCCTTCTAAAAAAGATAAAAACTGTGAAATTATTCTTCTGTGAGGATCTATTCCTTATAAATACCACTTTTCTGGGCAATTCCATGCCACGTAAGGAAAGTAAAAAGCTTACTCTCCACCCTCTCATCACCTCCCACATTCCCCCAGTGCTATGACTCCCTTGCTTGTTCTACCAAATAACCCAAGCCAATTTTGTGCAGGTAATTTTTTTTTAATAATTGTGCATTGTTACCCATAAGTATTATCTAGTTTATGCAACCTTAAGTACCTCAGGACCTATAGATTAAAAATGGCCACAAGTTCTTTGCAACTCTTCAATATATTATCTCCATATTCTTTGAATATGGGTTGGGGATAATGTCAGAGTAATGGCAGCATGAGAGATACTCCTGATCTCCCCTTGAAATTTCAACAAATTGAACTATAATGCAGCGATGGAACCCCAGCTGGACTTGCAGGTGTGCCTGAAAGATCCATGCACTGAATGGACTCAAGGTGGGACAGGGTGAAAATGGGGGCAGAAGAGAAAATGCTTTCATGGTGGGCTCTGAGGAGGAGACAAACCTGGGTATGACTGGGGTTTTTTCCTCTGCTGGACTACAATGAGGAGGAAAGCTCAGGCTTTCTGGATTTTGTCTGAAGGGTGCAGAGAGGGAAACTCAGAGTGATTAGTTCTTCTTCTGCCAGGAGAAGTGGTGAGACAGAGGGGCAGAGGAGGAAACAAACTAAAGTGGCCAGACTTTGGGGTCACAGACAGTGTTCCCAATGTCCGCTTGCAGCCTACACTTAGCAGAGAACACTAAAGTGCAGCTCCCAGCCTCCCAGATTCTGCTTCCCTCACCTCGTGGTAGGGAGAGGGTTAGAGACAAACCCCACAGATGACACTCCAGAGCCATTCTCTCCCCCGAAGAACAGAGGTGCTCCATGTCCGGTCCTCAGGTCTGTTGAAACGTGGTAAAGAACACCCAGAAGCCTGAGATGACCATTGTTGGAGACCTAAAACCCTCCCAACATGCACCACCCACCAATGGGACTGTGGCCCTGTCTACATCATTGCAACATCTCAGCAGATGGCACAGGAACTTCACAAGAGCTAAAACTTGTAATACAGTGAGAACTAATAGAAGAAACCTCTCAAAACCAAAATTTGCTTTTTTTTCTTTAGTCTTTCTTTCCTTCTTATTCTGTTACCCTTTTGAATTTAATTTCCCTTAATTTTGATATTTTTTATTCTTATTTTTTTGTGGGTGTTTTGTATTTGATGTTTCTGTTTGTTTTTTATCTTTTTATCTCTGGTTTTTCTTCTTGTAATAATTTTTAAGTTTTCATATTTTTATTGTATACTTTTAATTTTTCATTTTTTAGTAGTTTTTTTGTTAAGGTTCTTAATAATGCCACTCTCAAATACTGTGGCTACATCAGACAGAGACGCAGTTCAGAAAGAAAAAGAAAGCTCTTCAGAAAAATATCTCATTCACATGGAAACCTTTGAGTCAAATGATAGAGAATTCAAAACTGAAGTTCAGAAAATACTCAACAGGATACAAGAAGACACCAATAGGCAACTTAGCTCAGAAGACAAACTAATAAATAAAATGAATGCCTCACCAAGGAGATTGAAACTTTAAAAACAGAGATGAAGAACTCAATACATGAATTGAAAACTGAGGTGGCAAGTTTAGCTAATAGAATAAGGCAGATAGAGAAAAGAATCAGTGACATCGAAGACAGGCAACTAGAGATGCTACAGAGAAGAGGAGAGAGACTCATGAATTAAAATAAATGAGCAAGCTCTACAAGAATTGTCTGACTCCATCAGAAAGAGCAATTAAGAATAATGGGTATATCAGAAGAAAAAGAGAGGGAGAAGGGAATGGAGAGCCTATTCAAAAAAATAATTGATGATTTTCCCAAGCCTGGAATGAGTTAGAGCCTTGAATGCAAGAAGCAAACAGAACACCGAGTTACTTCAACCCAAACAGACCTATTCCAAGGCAGATTATAATAGAATTGTCAAAAAGTCAATGACAAAAAAAGAATCCTCAAGGCAGTTAGGGAAAAGAAAAACATAATATATAAAAGAAAGCCCATGAGGTTATCATCAGATTGCTCAGCAGAAACTCTACAAGCCAGAAGAGAGTGGACCCAAACATTCGAAGTACTGAGAGTAATTACCAGCCAAGAATACCATATTCATCAAAGTTACCCTTCAAATATGAAAGAGAAAAAAAACTTTTACAGACATACAGAAGCTGAGGGAATTTATCACCAGAAAATCGCCACTGCAGGAAATACTCAAGGGGGTTATCTGACCAGACACAAAGAACAAAACAAATCAAAACTACAAGTAAAAGCTCCAACGAGGTCACAATAAAAACAAGGATAATCCATGACAACAATAAGATAAAAAGACAGAAGATGAAGTTCTGCAGTAGCAAAAGAGGACGCAGTGCAGGAGCACTCATAAGACAAAGGATTCTTGTATATATAAACGTTTTTCTCTTAATAAGCTAATGGTAACCACCCATGAAAAAGCCACTACTGAAATACTCAAATTAAAAAAAGAAGAAACAGGGAAAAGAAGTGTGGAATATCATCAATCAAAAACAACTGACTGAAACACAAAAGAGAAGAACCAAACAAGACACAGAGTTACCAGAAAACAAAACATAAAATTGCTATCAGAAATCCTCAAGTGTCAATAATTATCCTAAATGTAAATGGACTGAACTCACCAATAAAGAGGCACACAATAGCAGATTGGATCAAAAAGAAAAACCCAACAATATGCTGCCTTTAAGAGACATATCTAAGCAGCAAGAACAAAAGTAGATTCAAAATAAAAGGTTGGAAAACAATCCTTCAAGCAAAAAATATACAAAGAAAAGCAGGTGTAGCCATACTCATATCTGACAATGCTGACTTCAAAACAACAAAGGTAACCAGAGAAAAAGATGGTCATTTCATAATGATAAAGGAGACATTGTATTAAGAAGACATAACACTTCTTAATATATATGCACAAAACAAGGGAGCACCAAAATATACAAGACATCTACTAACTGATCTAAGAATAGAAGCAGTAAAAACACAGTCATACTTGGAGATTTCAACAGACCACTGATGGCTTTAGATAGATCATCCAAACAGAAAATCAAAGAAATATCAGCCTTAAATAACACTTGGACCAAATGGACATAACGGACATTTACAGGACACTTCATCCCAAAACATTGGATTATACATTCTTCTCCAGTGTGCATGGAACATTCCCAAGGATAGACCATATAGTGGGCCACAAAACTAACATAAAAAATTTCAAGAAGACTGAAAGTATAGCAAGCATATTTTCTAAACATAAGGCTTTGAAATTAGAATTCAACTGCAACGAGGAGGTAAAGAAACCCACAAAACTGTGGAAATTAAACAACATACTTCTCAAAACTGACAGAATCAAAGAAGAACTAAAACCAGAGATCAAAAGGTATATACAGATAAATGAAAATGACAACATGACATATCAAAATTTCTGGGATGCAGTGAAAGCAGTAATAAGAAGAACATTTATATCCTTACAAGCTGATATCAAGAAACAAGAGAGATCCCAAGTAAAAAATATAACATCACATCTTAAGGAACTAGAAAAAGAAAAACAAAGGCAACCCAAAGTCAGCAGAAGAGAGGAAATAGTAAAAATTAGAGTAGAACTAAATAAAATAGAGGAAAGAAAGTACAGAAAAAAAATCAATACTACAAAGAGCTGGTTCTTTGAAAAGGTCAATAATTGACAAACCACTGGCTAGACTCACTAAGAAAAAAAGAGAAACAACTCATATAAACAAAATCCAAAATGAAAGAGGAGAAACTACTACAGACATCATAGACATATAAAGGATCATAGTAGACTATTAAGAAAGACTGTATGCCACCAAATTCAAGAACCTAGAGGAAATAAATTCCTAGAACCATACAATCTACCTAGACTGAGTCACAAAGAAGTGGAATACCTAAATAGATCTATAAGCAGGGAGAAATAGAAACAACTATCAAAACCCTCTAAAAAACAAAAGTCCAGGACCACATGGCTACATTAGTGAATTCTACCAAGCATTCAAAGATTTGGTTCCTAGCCTCAAAGTCTCCCCCCTCCAAAAAAAAGAAGCAATACTCCCTATCACATTTTAGGAGTCCAAAATAACCCTCATACCAAAACCTGGAAAGCACAACATAAGAAAACTACCGACCAATATCTCTAATGAATAAGGATGCAAAAATCCTAAACAAAATACTGGCAAATCGAATACAACAACACATTAAAAAACAATACATCACGATCAAGTGTGATTTATTCCAGGAGCACAAGGACGGTTCAACATACAGAAATCGATCAACATAATATACCACATCAACAAAACAAAGAACAAAAATCCTAAGATCCTATCATAGATGCAGAAAGATATTCAATAAGATACAACATCCCTTTATGTTTAACAAACTCAAAATCAAAATCAAAGGAAAGTACCTTAACATAATAAAAGTCATATATTACAAACCATCAGCTAATATACTAAAATAGTGAAAAAAATAAAGGCTTTTCCTCTAAAATCAGGAGTAAGACAAGGCTGCCCACTCTCTCGACTCTTATTCAACATAATTCTGGAAGTTTTAGCCAGAGTGATAAAGTCAAGAGAAAGAAATAAAAGGCATCCACATCAGGAAAGAAGTAAAAGTATCATTTTTTGCAGATGACATGATCCTGTAAAAAGAAAACCCCAAAGGCTCTGCCAAAAAAGCCATTAGGAAACAATAAACCAAGACAGTAAAGTTGCAGGACACAAAATCAATATACAAAAGTCTACTGTTTTCCTATATGCCAATGATGACACTTCGGAAAACGAACTAAAACGACCAATTACAACAACAAAAATAAAATAAAATACCTAGGAATAAACTTAACAAAGGATTTAAAGGACTGAAAAGCACAAAACATTACTGAAAGAAATTGAAAAAGACACAATGGAAAAATATTCCATGTTCATGGATTGAAAGAATCAACATAGTTAAAATGGCCATATTACCCAAAGCAATACACCAATTTAATTGCAATCCCCATCAAAATCCCAATGTCATTTTTAAAACAAATAGAGCAAATAATTACCAGAATTATAAGGAACCATAAAAAACCCCAAAGAGCCAAAGTTATCCTGAGGAAAAAGAATGAAACTGGAGGTATCACAATATTCAAATTATACTATAGAGCCATGCTAATCAAAACAGCATGGTATTGCCAGAAAAACAGACATACAGACCAATGAAACAGAATTGAGAGCCCAGAAATAAAAACACATATATATGGATAAATCATCTTTGACAAAGGAGCCAAAAACACATAATGGAGAAAAGAAAGCCTTTTCAAGAAATGCTGCTGGGAAAATTGGAAAGCCACATGCAAAAGAATGAAACCTGACTACAGTTTGTCCCCTCTGCACAAAAATTAATTCAAAATGGAACCAAAAACCTAAATATAAAATCTGAAACAATAAATTACATAGAAGAAAACATAGGACCTTGGCTGTAGAGAACAATTTATGAAATTGACACCAGAGGCAAGGGAAATAAAGGCAAAAATAAATGAATGGGACTGTATCAAAATAAAAAGCTTCTGCACAGCAAAAGAAACTGACAATAAAACAAATAGGCAGCCAACTAAATGGGAGATGTTATTGCAAACAACGGCTCCGATAAGGGGTTAATATCCAAAATATAAAAATACTCACAAAGCTCAGCAACAAACAAGAAAACAATCCAATCAAAAAATGGGGAGAGGACCTGTACAGACACCTATTCCAAGAAGACATACAAATGACCAACAGACATGAAAAGATGTTCAACTTCTCAAACTATTTGAGAAATGCAAATCAAAACTACAATGAAATACCACCTTACACCTGTTAGATTGGCTATTATCAACAAGTGTCGGAGAGGCTGTGGAAAAAAAGAACCCTCATTTACTGATGGTGGGAATGCAGATTAGTACAACCATTATGAAGAAACTATGGTGATTCTGCAAAAAATTAAGAATAGAACTACCATATGACCCAGCAATCCTTCTACTGGGTATCTACCCCCAAAACTCAAAAACATTGGTACGTAAAGATACATGCATGTCTGTGTTCATCGCAGTATTATTCACAGTGGCCAAGACACGGAAACAACCAAAGTGTCCCTCGATAGAGAACTGGATAAAGAAGATGTGGTACATATATGCGATGGAATGCTACTCAGCCATAAGAAATGATGACATCGTGTTATTTATGACAACATGGATGGACCTTGAGAACTTTATACTGAGTGAAATAAGTAAATCAGAAAAAGCTAAGAACTGTATGATTTCACACATAGATGTGAGGCTTATGGACATAGATAAAAGTGAAATGGTTACCAGGGGAGGGGGACAGGGAAAGGGATGGAGAAAGGGTGTAAGGAGGGACAAATATAAGGTGACAAAAATAACTTGACTTTGGGTGATGGGTATACAACATAATCAACGGTTCAAATGCTATAAAAACATTTACCTGAAACCTATGTACTCTTAAAATAAATGTCACCTAAAGTTATTTCTCTAAATATAAAAATAAAAATAATAAATAAATAAATAAATAAAAGAACATGGGTTGGTCTTGTGGTTCGTTTTGACAATATGATCTGGTGGAAGCAACACTGTAATTTCTAAGTCTAGGCCTCAGAAAACCTTACAGTTCTGGCCCTGCCTGTGGGCTCAGTGGATAAAACTTCAGCCCAGAGCATGGATGTCCTAGGTTTGATTCCAAGTCAGGGCACACAGGAGAAGCAACCATCTGCTTCCCCCTCTTGTCTCCCTGTTATCCTCCCATAGCCAGTGGCTCAACTGGTTTAAGCGTGGCCCCAAGGTGCTGAGGATAGCTCCATCAGAGCATGACAGCCTCAGGCACTAAAAATAGCTTAGTACTTGAGCACTGGCCCTAGACTGGGTTTCTGGGTGGATCTCGGTGGGCGTGCATGTGGGAGTCTGTCTATCTCCCCTCCTCTCACCTAAAAAAAAAAAAAAAAAGACCCTCACAGTTCCTTCGATTGCTCTCTTACAACTCTAACACAGGCACATGTGGGAGTCTGTCTATCTCCCCTCCTCTCAACTAAAAAAAACCCTTCACAGTTCCTTCAATTGCTCTCTTACAACTCTTCCACGGACTAGCTTAGATGGCCTCTTGGAGATACAGTACATATGTGGCCCAGTCTATATCCAGAACAGCCAGACATGTGGATGAGGTCCTCATTGACCATCCAGCCCCAGCTGAGACAACTGTAGCCATGTGAGTGACCTTGAGAAGATAAACAGATGAACTGGTCAGCTGACCCCACATCGAAGTGCTGACCTACAGAATCATGAACAAATAAAATGGTTGTTTTACACCTAAGATTTGGCATGTTTTATTATCCTATGAGAAAAATGATATAGTATAAAACCTCTTTCTAAAAAAATAATTATTTTTGCATAAAGTAAAACTAATAAGGTGTACTATTTTTACCTTCGATTAAATCAAACCTACTAATTTTATCATAACTACTGGATTGGTATTTGATCTAAAAGCAGCCACATTAAGACACAGAAAAGGCCTATTACCTATAAAGTGACACAGCACAAAATTCTGCCCCAAGGCCCTGACTGCTGGCTTAGTGGATAGAGCATCTGCCCAGCATATGGACATCCTGGGTTTAATTCTCAGGGCACACAGGAGAAGCAATCATCTGCTTCTCCCAGTTTGCCCTCCCCCTTTTATTCCCCTCTCCCCCCTCATTCTTACCCCACAATGACTTGCTTCATTGGTATGAGTATGTCAGCCTCAGGTACTAAAAATAGTTCAGTTGATTTGAGTATTGGCCCAAGACAGGGGTTGCCAGGTGGACCCCAGTCAGGACACATGCAGGACTCTGTCTCACTATCTCCCTTTCTCTTACTTAAAAAAAAAAAAAATCTGCCCCAATGGACAACCCATGGAAGATAGTGGCAAATGTAAATCCTTTATCAGGTAATATAAATGCAATATAAAAACCTGGTCACTAAAGCTGCTGTTGCATCATAAACAGCCTGATTTAAATCCTTATCCTGTAAGCACTAGGACCCAGCCTCCTTACATACCTACTCTAGAAGAAAACTCTGGAGTGAACATCCATTGCCTAAGGAAATTTGAGCATTTTTATCTTTACAATCTGAAAAGACTTAATATGCTATATTAACTACAGTAGCACTTTATAGTGGTTTTTAAACATTCATAAGACATTTATAAATAATCTTTGAGAAAAAGCATAGTATAGTGGACAGAGCACAGACTTTGGGTCAGGGAGACCTCTAAGTTCAATAATACTATATGTGACCACTAAGATTTATTTTAATAACTAGAAATAAGAAAAATATATGTAAAGTTTTTAGTATCTGGCATTCCAATAAATTCTATTTTTGTATAATTTATTAAGATTAAGGACACTGATCTTATTAGTTGGCTTTTCTTATGTAACAAACTGCCTCAAAAATTAGTAGCTTAAAATAACCAAGTCTGAGCCAGCAATTTAGGCTAGGCTCAGCTGGGCAGTTTTGCTGATTTGGGCCAACCTCATTCAGGTTCCTGTGGACAGCTACCAGGTAGACAGGACTAGCTGGTCTATGACGGCTCAGCTGGGATGGCTTGTCTATTTTAAACGATCTTTCATCATCGATCTATCTAGCCTAGACTCAATTACATGTTGGAAACATGTAAAATCTCTAAAGGCCCAGGATGAGAACTCACAAAATGTTACTTCCACCAAGTTTATTGGCTAAAGCACATCACAAGGCAATCAAAGTCTTAAAGGATGGAGTTAAGGAGCTGCTTATTTTGTTCATTTTTGCAAATTACCACAGATCTATATATTAGATAGTGTTAAGGATTTTAGAAAAATGTAACTCTTACTAAGTGCTAAGCACTTTGCTAAATGCTATATACATGTAGATGTGCACGTTTTTGTGTATTTAATCATTACATTAAAGCATTACAAAAAGTCCCTAGGAGAAACATGGGCTATTCCTATTTTACATGTGGGGAAATTAAAGTTCAGGGAGTTAGTAACTAGTCCAAAATACTATCACTTATACATATAGCTGAGTCAAACTCGGAAATCAGGTTTTCTAGGTCCGATCTAGTCCAATGTTTCTGCCACTACATCACCCTCCATTATCTAAGAAATTGATTATAAGATCCTAGTGGTCCTATAACATTTCCATAAAGAAGCCTCTAAATAATGTCACATAATAAAATATTTTATCTTACAATTTGAGATGTAAGTTTTATAGTCTATGAGCCTAACAAATCTGTTGTAAACTTTAAAAAGAAGTTTATATGGTGCCTGTGTCATCTTGTTTGATTCTGGGCAACTTTTATTTTTCTTTCAAAGAGAAGTCTTTCAGTAAACTTCTACTGAATGCCTGTTGCCTATGCCAGTCACTGTACTAAATACTAAATGAATATAAACTTTATTAAAAAGTTTTTTCCATATTAAGATGCCCCCTTTAAAATTTCTGGGATCTACTATTGTAAAGGAAATCTATATCTTTTTACATCTAAATTCTGCAAAAACTAGTAAGAACTCCAAGTTTAACAAATTGAGCCTGCTAACAGATAATCGCAAACATTCATTTAATTACTGAAGTTGGAGACTATCAGTCATCCTTTTTTTTTTCCAGATTTTATTTATTTTTAGAGAGAGACAGAGACAAAGAAAGAAGAGAGAGAGAAGCTGGAAGCATCAACTCCCATATGTGCCTTGACCAGGCAAGCCCAGGGTTTCAAACTGGCAACCTCAGCATTCCAGGTAGACCCTTGATCCACTGTGCCACCACAGGTCAGGCTGGAGACTATCAGTCATTCTTGACTCCTCCCTCTACTCATCACCCACATCTTCTGCTCCAGTTTATTGATCCTACCTTCAAAATATATAGCTAGTCCATCCACTACTCTACACTCCACTAACACTACCTTGGATCAAGCTACTATCATTTCTCACTCACACCATAACTAACATCTATTGGGTCTCCCTGTGCCCATTCTTGCCTTTTTAGAGGAGCCAAAATCATCCTTGAAAGGACTTTCCTAACTCCTCTTAAACAGATTCCCTTGTTATCCTATTATATTGCCCTATTTGTTTCCTTCATAGTATGTTTTCTATTTATTAGTACATACTTACTTGTCTATTTGTTATATCTTTCTTATTAGGGTGTAAATTCCATGAGAGTAAAAACTGTTTCATTTATTACTGTCCCAATATTTAGAATACTGCTTGTAACATAGTGTTTAATAAATATTTTCAACATAATCAGTGTTTACTTATTGTATGGCACCATATTGGTTTATTCTCTAACAATAGCAGAGAATGAAAGAATGGATGAAACTAAAGTTATCACAGGGAATGAAAATGAAAAGATCTCGTATTAGGTCAACACCTAATACGAAAATAAAAGAATTACCTAAAAATAAGTACGTACCTGTTAACATCAACTTAGATTATTAATTATCTGACAAATAAAACCTAAGTTCTTATGTGCCTGGAGTATCTAGGATTAGTAGTTTGCTACTTGGAAACACAGAGATAATCGTATCACTGCTAGTGTGACTTCACAATACACTTTTCTCACAGTTTCTATTTCTTTATAGAAGAAGTACCATATTATTGAGTTATAGAAAATGGAATTTATAACTAATTTCCAAATACAGTTCAGTGTATTTATAAAGACAGAATTACGTATACTGTTTCTGGCATAAAAGCAGTAACTGTGTTGAAACAGATTTTTTAAATAATGGTTGTTTGCAGACAGCTAAAAAGAGGAAATTTCTTCTTTTTTAAAACTTTTATTTATTGACTTTTTAGAGAGAGAGAAGGGGGGGAGAAAAACATCAATTTGTTGTTCCACTTATTTATGCATTCATCAGTTGATTCTTGTATGTGTCCTGACTGAGGATCAAACCGGCAACCTTGGCATATGGAAACGATGCTCTAACCAACTGAGCTATCTGGCCAGAACAACCAAAAGGAGAGAATTTCTAACATCAGTTATTTTAATGTAGAAAAACATGTCTATATAGCATATAATTAGTATAAACTAAATTTATGTAGCTCATTAATTTTAAAAATTATATCGGATAGTAGTTAGCATCATATGAAGTGTTTTCACAACTATATTCATAAAAAACATACTCCTCTTTTAATACTGTGAAATAACACTTATTGCTGCCAGTTACATACGCAATATACTATGTTTCTTGAAGAACATTTGAAAGATAGTAACATACATGAAAATAAAAATCATTCCAAATCCCAGCAACCAGAATAGTTAACATTTTATTCAACAAATAACCATATTTTAGATTGACTATATTATTATGTAGATATACTCTTATAAAGAATCTAATTCTCTGAACATATTAGGTGCCTACTATCCAATTAGAGACTTCTGTTCATGCTATTCTCTCCTCAAAGCATCAACCTGATCCCAATCTACTCACCTTCCTGATTGAGAGTTACTTAAACTCTGAGCATATTTTTTTAAAATTTTTTAAAAGACTTTATTCAATTCTTTTTTCAGAGGAGAGAGAGGGAAAGAAGGGGAGGAGAGAGAGATAGAGATAGAGATAGATAGAGAGAGAGAGAGAGAAAGTAGGGGGAGGAGCAGGAAGCATCAACTCCCATATGTGCCTTGACCAGGCAAGCCCAGGGTTTCAAACCAGCAACCCCAGTGTTCCAGGTCGACGCTTTATCCCACTGCGCCACCACAGGTCAGGCTCTGAGCATCTATTTTATCACAAAGTTTTTGTGAGAATTTAGTGATGAGAATTGAGAGTCTAGGAAAGTGCTGTATAAATGGTGGTCATTATCATTAGCTAAAAAGTACCTCTTTAGTGGCACTTTCACGGATTACTTCGGTCCTTTTCTTATACTATTTGTACGCCACTTACACTGTAATGCATCATCACGAGCCAATACTTGTCCTCCCCCCTCACTAGGATCGGAGATACTTTGGGCAGTTCTCAAGCCTCCCTCAATTTTATACTTTGCACACTGTATCAAGAAACTTAAGGTCAAATAAAAAATATTTTTTCACACCTACTACCTATAAGCCATTAAGCAAGGAGGCACAGAGATGAGCAGTGAGTCTCAATTTTTGTCCTCACATAGCTTATACACTTTCAGAAGGAAAGAGACAAATGACCCTTCTTTTGAAACCCTTGGGGAAAAATACGTTTCAGAATTTAGAATTTCTCAGATTTCAGAAAAGTAATGCACATAATGTACTGTATATTTAGTAACTCGGTGAGATCTATGCCAGGGCCCTATAATCAAACATTATTATTTCTATAGTGAAATGTATAAATATTTATATTTACTAAGCATTAATAGATTATAAATAGTTTCACATCAGTTCAGGTTCAATTTTATCGCTGTATTGATTTCCAACTGTTGCTATAACAAATTATCATAAACTTAGTGGATGACTAGATAAATTTCTTATGGTTCTGGAAATCAGAATCAGAAGTCTCACTGGGCTAAGGCCCAGGACTCTGCATAGCTGGGTTCTTTCTAGAGGATATATGGGAGAATCTATTCTTTTCCTCTCCCTCTTCTACAGGCTGTTTGCATTTCTCTGTTCCTGACCCTTCATCCTCAAAGCCAGTAATCCCATCACTCAGACCTCCGCTTCTGCTCTCACATCTTCCCTGACTCTCTGGCCTCCCTCTCTCCCTTATAAGAAACAACCCTGTGGTTACATTGACTCCATTTGGATAATCCAGGTTAATCTCCCCATTTTAAGATTCTTAATTTAATCATATCTGCAAAGTTGCTTTTGCCAAGTAAAGGAGCATTTACAGGTTTCAGGAATTAAGAATTATCCTCTTTAGGGTAGGGGTGGGGGTGAATGAGGCATTTACTGCCCACCAGCACCACCAGATGAGTTAAAAACAAACAAACAAAAAAGAAAAACTACTTTTCAGTTTTTTGGAATTTAGAACTACAGATTAAGGAATTTTGGACCTGTATAAGCCAAAATAGTGTAAGACCAGTCATATAAGAAAAGCACAGGAGCCTGACCTGTGGTGGCGCAGTGGATAAAGCGTCGACCTGGGAACACTGAGGTCGCCAGTTCAAAACCCTGCACTGGTCTGGTCAAGGCACATATGGGAGTTGATGCTTCCAGCTCCTCCCCCCTTTCTCTCTCTTTCTCTCTCTCTCTCTCACTATGTCTCTCCTCTCTAAAATGAATAATAAAAAAAAAAGGAAAGCACAGGATAATTGTAGAAATACCATACTTCCCCATGTATAAGACGCCCCTATCTATAAAGACACACCTTAATTTGGGGGCTCAAATTTGAAAATAAGTGTATTACATAAAGTTATTGAACTCAAGTATTGTTCACCATAAAATTCATACAACTCCTCATCACTGTCAAAACTCTCAACCATTAGCTTGTCCTCATCTGTGTCTGATGATGAATCACTGTCTCCACATACTGCCTCATCCTCAATTTCATCTATGGCATTTGAAATGCCACACTTCTTAAATGACTTGACAACCATCTCAGTCTTGATATTATCACAGGATCTTTTCACCCAGGAACAAAGTTCTTCTATAGCTGATTTCTTCACTCTTCCTGCTGGTGTCCAGTTGTCCCCAGAAGACTTCATCCATTGGTTCCATTTGTCTATGTCTCTCATGGCAGCTTTGAAGGGATTGTTAATGAGGACATCAAGTGGATGGGGCTGTGATGTCAAGCCTCCAGGTATGATGGCAAGTTTTGTATTTTGCTCTGCAGCAATCTTTGCGTTTTTTGTTATGTGTGCCCTGAACTGATCAAGCACCAATAGGGCAGGTTTGCATAAGAGCACAACTGGTCTCTTCCAAACTTTGTCAAACCAGATCTTCATCCCATCCTGATCTATCCAACCCTTGTTATGAAGGTGGACAATTACTCCTTGAGGAATGTCTTCTTTTGGCACAATTTTGCATTTGAAAATCAGCAGAGGAGGAAGCTTGGTTCTGTCCACACAACAAGCTAGAATAACTGTATGATGGCTCTTTTCATGTCCACTCGGCTTCACAGTTAGTTTTCACCCCCTTCTTATCAACTGTTCTGTTACTTGGGACATCAAATTGAAGGGGGACTTCATCCATACTTGCAATCTGTCTCAACTCAAACTGATGTGTCTTCCTACAATGAATATCAAAATGATGAAATTCAAGAACCTTCTGCTTGTAGCTTTCAGGCATCTTTTGGGCAGTCTTGTGAGTGCACACATGTATTCCATTCCATTTGATAAACCTGAAGCACCAATTGTGTCCTCCTTTGAAATCAGTAACTTCTTTTTCATTAGCAATTCTTCCTGACTCATAATGAACCATTTCTATAGACACAGGAATTCCAATTGCCCTTTGCTCTTCGATCCATATCTTCAATTCTCTCTCTACATCAGGCCATTTTGATCACTTGCCTCTCATGGCCTTCTTCTGCCGTGGCATTTTCAGTAGGGTTTCTTCTTCCCGTAACCAGTCTCGGATTGATTTCTCAGTTGGAGGAGGATCAAACTTACATTCAGCAGCACGATTTCCATTCACTTTTGCAAGCTGGATTACTTTTAACTTGAATTCAGCACTGTACGAAAATCTTTTCTGAGCCATTTCTGGGCAGAACGTGGCAAAATGTAACCTACCGTAATATATGGGTAACAAGTGTGAAACAATGAGTGCAAAGACAAGTATTAAAAAGCAGGAAATGCAAGTAAAAAAATCTACAATGAGTGCAAAAAGCGGGAAATACAAGTAAAAACATCTATAACCACTGTATAAGATGCCCCCAGTTTTTAGACCCCAAATTTTTCAAAATAGGGTGCGTCTTATACATGGGGATATGTGGTATAATGAATGGAAAGACTGACCAGCTAAAATGCCAGGAAATGATGCAAAGGACTGTGACAGGCCAACACTGATACAAAAGGTCATTTTCAGAAATACAAACTTTTCAGACACACAAAACAGCAACAACAAAGTCAGAGACAGGTAATTATATTACATATTTGGGAAAGAAAGAGAAATGCAGTTTAACTGAACTGTGTAGAGTAAAAGCAGAAAAGTAGTGAAAGGAAAGAATGGAAAAACAAGTTGAGGACAGATATGTTAGGCTATGTTGCTTGTCGAGATGAAGAGTTTGTCCTTAACCCTGGAAGTGAGCAGCAGATGGAACTAGTTTTAAAGAAAGAAATGATGTGATTTGATTAACAACTGGAATAAGATGAACTTAACAGGAGGATTCATTCAAACCGTGAGAGGAAGAAAAATAGCAGACCAGTGAGTGATTAATCTAAAGAAGTAATAAGTACTTTACCTAGGGTGGTGGGAGAAGTAGCGTGATGTCAAGATACGTAGAATTCATAAGACATTTCATAAAATAATATTTTTTGTATTTTTCTGAAGTGAGAAGCGGGGAATAGAGAGACAAACTCCCACATGTGCCCAACCAAAATCCACCTAGCAAGCCCACTAGGGGGCGATGCTCTGCCCATCTGGGGTGTTGTTCCATTGCAACAGGAGCCAGTCTATCACCTGAGGCAGAGGCCATGGGGCCATCCTTAGTGCCTGGGCCAACTTTACTCCAGTGGAGCCATGGCTGCAGTAGGGGAAGAGAGAGAGAGAGAGAAAGAAAGGAGAGGGGGAAAGGTGGAGAAGTAGATGGGCGCTTCTCCTGTATGCCCTGGCCGGGAATCAAACCCGGGACTTCCACACGCTAGGCCAATACTCTGCCATTGAGCCAACCAGCCAGGGCTCATAAAATAATCTTTAATAAAAGTAGCTACCAATTATAGTGTCTACTGTGTATCAGGTATCATTTTAAATTATTTCTACCTCACAAAAACTTATGAAAGTTTATTTCTATTTTATAAATGAAAAGATTAAGACAGCAAAGTGAAAGCAATCCTACACTGTGCAAGTAGCATGGCTTGGATTTGGATCCAGTTGGATATGACTCCAAAGTCCAAATAAGCATGAGCCCAGAGTGACATAATGTTAAGTCCTTAATCTGAAAGCTGGAAAAATTAATTTGTAAATTAAATTAAATATATAAATATTAGAATAATTAGATATATACTCTAAAGCAAATACTAAAATTTCACTAGTTACAGCTATTAAGCCAACAAAGAAGACAAAATGGAATCATTAAAAAAAACCCTACTAAATCTAAAAGACAAAAAAGGAAATAAAATTGATGAACATTAAGGCAAAAAGAAAACAAATAGCAAAATGGTAGATTTAAACCCTACCATATCAATAATCACATTAATCATAAAGAATCTGAACATGCCAATTAAAAAAAGGAGATTGTGAGAGGGGATTGAAAAAAAAGATACCCATCCACATACTGCCTATAAAAAAATCTGCTTTAGACATAAATTGTTTAAAAGTAAAAGGATGGAAAAAGATATACAATGCCAAGGAAAAAAAAGTTGAGTGACTATATTAACTAATCAAAGTAGATTTTAGATAAATAATATTACCAGAGGTAAAGAGAATCATTCATAATAATAAAGGAGTCAATTCATCAAAAAGATATAGAAATCTAAAATGTTTGTGTACCTTATAAAGAGTTTCAAAGTAAAGTAAAAAAAAAAAACTGCAAGAAAAAAACCCAGAAAAGTCAGCAGTTATAGTAAAATATTGCACCGTCTCCTTCAATAACTGATAGAACTGAATAGGCAGAAAATCAGTAAGCATACAGAGGTCTTGAAGAACACTATCAAACCACTTGACCTAATTGAATTTTATAGAAAGAACATCCTATCCCAAAACATCAGAATACTGTACACATTTTCAAGATTACCAAGAAAGTCCTTATTCTGTGCCATAAAGCAAGTCAGAATAAAGTTAAATGGGTTCAAGTCCTACAAAGTATGTTTTCTGACCACAACATAGTTAGAAATCAGTAACAGAAAGGTATCCAGACAATTCTCATATATCTAAAAACTAGAAAACATATTTCTAAATAGCCCCAATTGAAAGAAAAAAAAAATCAAAATTTGAAGGAAGCACCTAGAGCAGTACAAAGAGGGAAACATGTAACACCAAAATGTCTATATTAGAGAAGAGCTCAAATGAATGGCCTCAACTTTCACCTCAAGAAATTAGGGAAAAAAAGCATATTTAACTCGAAATACGCAAGAGACGAAACAGTAAAGATGAGATCAGAAATCAAGGGAATTGAAAATAGAAAAATAATGGAGGGGAAAAGGATCAATGAAACTAAAAGCAGGTTCTTTGAGAACATCAGTAAATAGACAGGCTAATGGGGGAGGGAAGGGAATACGAAATGACAGTATCTGGAATGAGGGGAGTGATTATCACTGTACATTCTACAGCTAGTAAAAGAATAGTTTGAGAATATTATAAATAACTTATGCCAAAAAATTAAACATGAATGAAATAGATAAATTCCAGTAAAGACAGAACTACTACAGCTTACTCAAGAAGAAATAATTACATAGCCCATTAAAAGAAAAAAGAACACAAAACCAATATTAAAGCATTTATACTACCTGACTTCAGTATTTATTATAAAGCTACATAATTCAAGGTAGTGTGGTATTATTGGTGTGAAGAGAGACAAAGAGTCAAAAAAGTTGACTATGTCCAGAAGTTGACATAGGTGCAAACATAACTGGATAGAGAAAGGATTTTTTAATAGTGCTACAACAATTAGATATCTGTATTAAAAAAAAGACAAAAATAAAACACCTTGTTGATCCTTATATCACACCATGTACAAATGGGTCATAGACCCAAATAGAATGTAAAATTATAAAACTTCTAGATGAAAACAAAATCTTTGCGACCTTGGGGTAGGCAAAATTTTCTTAGATATAACACCAAAAGCACAATCCATAAAAGAAAATAAAATGTTAAACTGGAATGCAACAAAATTAAAATTTTTGGTTTTTGAAAGCTACTTTTAAGGGAATGAAAAGATAACCTACAGGTTAAGAAAAAATATTAGCAAATCGCACATGTAATAAAGCACATATATCTAGAATAAAGAACGCTTAAAATTCAATTACAAAAGAAATAATCCAATACATAATGGCCAAAGATTTAAACCAATACTTTATAAAAGAAAATATACAAATATCATAAGAAAAGGTGATCAACATCATTAGTTTTTAGGGAAATGCAAATTAAAGCCACAATAAGATACCATTATAAACCTGTAAGAATAGCTAAACTTAGAATGGCAAGGATGTGGAGCAACTGACCTTACCCCTTGCTTGTAGAAATATAAAATGACATGATCACTTTGAAGAATACTTTAGCACTTTATCTTATAAAGTTAAACATATGTCTACTGTATGACCAGCCATTCCACTTCTAGGCATTTACTCAGGAAAAATGAAAGCATTCATCCAAACATACATTGACTTGTACACAATGCTCATGGCAACTGTATAAAACTTAAAAACCACCCAAATGCTCACCAACAGATGAATGAATAACAACTTGTTACCCACTGGAATAGTATTCACACAATGGAAGGGTATTCGGCAATAAAATTAACTAATGATGTATGGAACAACATGGGTAAATTAAGATCATTATACTTAGTGAAGGAAGCCAAATGAAAAAGAGTATATGCTACATAATTCCATATGAAGTTCTAGAAAATGCTAACTAAACTACAGTGACAGAAAGTAGATTAGAATGGAGGTGGAAGGAGTAGAAAGAGGCAGGATACAGGGCATAGAAAGGAAGACTATAAAATTGAGGGAAGCTGGGGAGGGGTACTCATTATCTTGATTGTCACGATGATTCAGAATAAATCTGTAAATCAAAACTTAACAAATTGTATAATTTGTTTGACAATTGTATTTCAATAAAGTTCTCAAAAATCTATCCAATCAAATAGCCTTACTATTCCATTACTCTTAATATGTTAAAAATGCTTATTTTCTACCAGTTATTACCAAAAATACATGAGTTTATGACAGTATTATTAGATATCAACTTCAATGTGCAAGGCTGTATGGTTTTTCAAAAACATACCTAGATATACATATGCAAAAAATCTTGAAGACTAATAGATTAAACCAGTGCAAATTTAGACAAATCAGTGAGCTTTGCTATCTTCTGTCAACATATTACAACCCTATTCTTGATTTGAAAATAAATGCAGTCATCACAATGAAAAACTGGTATGTGGTTTTATCAATTCCCATTCCATCACTAAAAATAATGTACAGCATAAAATAGAAGAAGAGTTGAGTTACTAGGCATTTGTAATTTGTCTATGTCAAAGTCAAAGTTTCTCCACAAAAAGCATTTCACTTGGTGACAGAGTCCCAAACCAGTTCACAAACCCTATTTAAGCAGCAGGGATTAATTTTCCTCTGCATCACTACCTACTCTCCCTCCCCGCCCCCCCCCCCCCCCACACACACCACTGACACTGGCATGGACACATGCTATACTTTCATCCATTTTAAAACACAAAACAACATCAACAAAAACAAACATCGCTTCATTCCACTTCTCCCTCTGGCTACTTTATCTACCCTCTACCTCCCCCCCCCCAAACACACCCTGATTTCTCTGTTCTCTTTAATGGCAAAATTCCTTGAATGAGTTCTGACTTCTTTCCTCCAGTTCTCACTTAAATCTGTTACACTCAGTCTTTCATGTCCAACACTACAGCAAACCACCTTACCAAGGTCAGTTATCTGCTATACCCAGTACCAGGCCACTCCTAATAGTCTCTTAACAGCATCTGACAGTTAGTTATTCACTCCTTGAAACCATTTCCTTAATTTGGCTTTCAAAAGACCTCAAATTCCTGTCTTTCCTACTACTTCCTTCTCTTCATCTTCTGTGCCTCTAAATCTTAGAATATTCTAAGACTTAGTGCTTGGACCTTTTTTCTTATTTTTGCCCTTATTCACTTCATTAATAATTTCAAATTCAAAGTTCTTAAAGTGGGATGTACATCTATATCTAACTTAAAGAACTTGGGCAGCTCACTGCCATCCTCAAATAAAGTCAATTATAGAGAATTCCACCATTATTCGGGGAGACAGCTGTAGGTAAAAAACATATTCAAATAGAAACAAAAAAGTTAAAAAGAAAAATAAGTGAAGATTTTCAATAGACTATCACAATCTTTCTTTAGTTTAACTTTAATATTCCTGGTATAGAAATTACTTAAAAATTAAAAATAAAGCTAAATTGATGAATACTAAAACAAGTACTTTTTGTTCTACACATTTATTACACTAGAAACATTTAAATACCACATTGAGTAGTTCACTAAAATGTAAATCACGGCATAACTAAGGTCCTGGTCCTATAGGACTATAACAGCAGTAGCTTATATTAATAAAGACTTGATACAAAAGCCTTTTTATAGCAATTATCTCATTTTACCCTAAAAAAGATATTATAGAAAATACTATTTTAACCAGCAGTTTCACGATCTCTCTTAAAATAGACTTTTAATAAGCAAATTTAATGAATTTAAAATTAGTTGCAGAACTCATAAATCCATCCCTACTATAAGAAATATATTTTAAAATTTATGTTTGACTGAGGACAGGTCATTAATGTCATCTTTCCATACTTAGTGTAACATCACAAAAAAGAAATTTACATTTTCTTTCTAATGCTAATGATGAAACTAAGTTCTTTATATGTGAATTCATTAAGAGACATACTTTCATCATTTATTTCCATGACCACACTGACCATGAAAAGGATGATTTTTATGATATTAACACTGATGGGTACACAGCTGTTAGCTGCCTATATCACAATGAAAAAAGACTTATTTTTTCAAGTTAGAAGAATACATTTATAATTAAGCACTCAAGAGTAATGCATGACCCCTTTCTTCCCTCCAGGATTCCTACCATAAATGATGTGGCCTGTTCTGCCTGCCAGCCTGGTTGGAAGCATGGAGACCAGGCAGAGGAAGGCTTTCTAAAGTGCGCAAGTATCTCTTGAGCACTCCTACTGTCGTCAGTTCTTCCAGTCCTGGAGATTGAGGTGTAACACCTTCCCTTTCACTACTAAAAGCATCTGTGCACTCAAAAGGTTCCACCTCTAAAACTCCGTCTCTAAAATGTCCCCTTCAGACATAATATTCCATCCTACCAATCCAATTTCTCATTATAAAATGTATCAGTCCCTGTAATCCTTCCATCCCCTCCATTTTCAAAACCATTAACATACTTTTGCCTTTGCTCCCCTTCCTACTTCCCTGGCATTTCACATACCTCTTCAAAGGAGAACTGCCCCAGACCTTACTCCCTGGTCCCAATCGAACAGTCAAATCCGATGCACCACATTATATCCTCTTCCATCACACATTCTGCATCCTCTGCTGGCTGTTCCTAATTCCCACACTGTAAATATTAAGTCAAGTAAACAGTTTTGTTATATCCCAGTTCTTTCTACACTCTCTTCTATGCATAAATTCATCTATTTCCAGATTCTTGAACTGTCGCCTCTAAATTACTTACACAAACAATGCTAACACTGCTTGTAAATATTTAGTCCTGAGCTATCTGACAGACAGTAATACATTGTCTCATTAACCCAAATTCAACATAGTCAAAATCAAATTCATCATCCAAGACTCTACTCTCCCCCAAAAGAAGATTTACTCAATCTCTGAACTTCTCTATTCCTAGCAACAGCAACAAATCAGTTATGATCACTGTAACAAAAACTCTCCTTTAATGACCTAAAGATTAAGAGGACAATCTCTTCAGAGGTAGATCCAGAAAGGAGAAATTCCCTGACAGGAAGTATGTAAGCACTAATACTATAAAGGAAAAATGAACTCTCAGGGGGAAAAGAAGGGTTATACTGAGCTTCTAAGTGCCTTTGAATTTTATTTGTGACTGAAAGGAACCACAGAGATCATCTACTTCAACACCTTCATTTCACAATTGAGAAAACAGAGACCTTGCTGGAGAGGTACATGACTTGCCCAACATTGCACTGAAGATCCTAGCTCCTTCCAATTTGTCTCACTCTCTGACCATTTCCCAGATGATCTAAGCCTGTACCACTGACTGAGGAAGATCCCCGCTTCTCCATATCCAGTAGGTGTCAAGAGGCCAAGTTCCTAATAATGTTGTCATATCTAACATAAGAGAAACGTACTTCAAGGTAAATTCTGAATTGATTTTCCCATAAAAATATTGTTGTACATTGTATTATAGGTATTTTCAATACTATATTTATACTAATTATTATTAATATAAATTTTAAATTTTTTAGTATTATTAATTAGCTTAACTCTTTAAGGAATATTATGGATTAAATTTTGTGGGCTGTTTGTGAATATAACGACTAAGCTTCTTGTTTATGAGAAAGTAAAGTTCTAAGTTTTAAAGCAGGGGTCCCCAAACTACAGCCAGGCCGCATGAGGCCCCCTAAGGCCATTTATACGGCCACCGCTGCACTTCTGAAGGGGCACCTCTTCCATTGGTGGTCAGTGAGAGGAGCACAGGATGCATCCGCACCCATAGTTCCCATTGATATACTGGTCAGTTTGTTGATTTAAATTTACTTGTTCTTTATTTTAAATATTGTATTTGTCACTGTTTTTTTTACTTTAAAATAAGATATGTACAGTGTGCATAGGGATTTGTTCATAGTTTTTTTTATAGTCCGGCCCTCCAACGATTTGAGGGACAGTGAACTGGCCCCTTGTGTAAAAGTTTTGGGGGTCCCTGTTTTAAAGTATAATCAATCCCATGCTAAGTTAGGAACTACCAATACACAGAGACTCAAAATTATAAACTGAATGTGGTAAACTAAGAACACATTTCAGAAAAGCTTCATTTTACACAATGCTCTCCTCAGCAGTCATTTATTTTTAAAGTTAGGTATTTTGGCACATTTAGCACAGGATATATTTATATACATCTTTTTATTAATATTTCACTGGAAAACCAAAGTAAATCAAAAAGAATCAAACACATTTCTATACTCATCTTAAGAAAAACAAAGAAAACTTTTCATGTACGTTTTCAGGAAGTGAGCTATAAGAGGTAAGAAGAAAACTATTATCATTTCGTAAGTAAAGGGTTGACAATGTACACATTATACAGTATCTAGTGCTAGTTCCAAATATGTGTGGGTAAAGGAATTATATCTGAATAGATAAATGAAGTTCAAAGAACCTCCAAATAACATTTTCTCTTTTCTCTTGAGATAAAGCAATGTTTCATGAATTGAAATTTGTTTAATAAAGTTTAAAAAATTTCTACTCAGTTCATTAAGTCAGTGGATATTCTTCACTCATTTTATTTGCCCAACATCAACAACAAAACACTGAGCCTCTACTACTTGCTAACTAACAACTTTGGACTGATGGTAGTAATCATCAAGTCAGTTCCCACCTTCAAGAAGCTTAATAGAAACCTTGAATTAACTGTATGTATGCAAGTGATAATGACAACTGAATTTCAGTTGGTCATTTAAGAAAATATTTCAAAATGTAATCAAATAAATTCTCCAAAAAAAATACAATAGCAATTTTAAGGACATTTAATAGTCTTTTCTATATAAAGTGCCCTCACAAAGTAACCAAAAGCACTGTTTTGGTAAAAGTTCTCATAATATATTTTAATAGTTTTTACTATGAAAATTACCAGAGCTAATCCTCCGATAAGGAAATCAAAAGCTATTATCTATCTACTGTGATAATGAAGATCAAGCATTTGGAAATGGCACCTTACACTGTTCTGAAAATAAAGGAAAATGAATAAATAGACCATTATACAACAGTTATACACAGTCTCTGAATATATAGTTATTTACAAACCTGAATAAAAAGTAGCTCTGTATCATCTTACAAATCACAACTATGGATTTTGAATTTTGTCAGCTCTAAGTTCTTTTCCTTAATGTTTTGTAGAGATTTTATTTTTCACAAACTTAAATCAATATTCTACTTGTTTATTACCGAGTTCTGTAACTTTTTTCATCAATACTAGCTATACCTATATTTAGATGTTACATACTAATATTAACTATAATACTTATTATATTATTAAAAAACTCTTGATAAATGAGAAACATTCTCAACTTAAAGCCATATCCTTCCAAAGCAAAATTCAATGTAAATACCAGCCATTCTAAAATGGCACAACAAATCCTAATGACATTTTTTTCATTGTATTTTTACACTGAATATTTTTATCATTCATCTGCTAAAACATTTTTTAAATCTTTAAAAGCATTAGAAAAACATTTTTAGTAAATTTATGCATTCTACTTAGTGGAATAAATGAATATTTCATCACCATTTACATACAAGAAAATCAGGGTACAAAGGTGTCCATTTTGTAAATTGCAAGGTCATTTCCTAACCCAGCAACTGATCCCACGCCATTAAATTCTATTATGCGTGCACCACTTCCAAGTGCCATAAAACAATTACTTAAAACTGCCTCTGCAATGCCTGTGTGTAATTCCCGTTTCATCAAGAGGGTTATGGCAACAAGCTCAAACAAGAGAAGCCGGAAAGGGAGGATTACAAAAACCCACTTATTTTTGGTAGTGAATCATTTATTTTAAAATAATAAGATGTAAATAGTTTTTAACATACCATGAAACCAACAGTTGTTTCTTCCATTTTCAAAAAATAGTTCACCTTTTCAGATAAATCATGTAAAATTGGAACCTACTCATCCTTGTAGACAGAAGTTAGAAAAATAATTTTAAAAATCCCATAACAAGTAATTCAATACATGATAATAGCAAAAAAAAACCCTGAATAAAAAATAAAATTCAGATTAGAGTATACTCATAATGGTAGTTAAAACTCCATCTTAACTATTAAATGCTTCCTTTCGTTCAACTGAAGACTATGATAAAAAATCAAATATTCTGCTAAGAAAATAAACACAAAACTTTTCTTATTGAAAACTTGAAAAATTTTATATCACGTACTTTATTCAACTATTCGACATATACTTTTCCTAACTTAGTAACTTACAGCATGAGAAAAACTGTTCCTGAGAGTTCAAAGGTTGAAACTGCATTTGTAATTATGATAAGGTCTTATCGACAATTAGAAAAATAAAAGTTACATACCATATGGATTAAATTTAAGAACATTAGACGGATTGAATAACCAATAAGTCAATTACATCAATTACTGGACAGAAATAAGACTACTATGTGAATCTAGCACCAAAGAAAAAAACTAAACTATAATTCAAAGCACGCCTTATATAGATAAAGGACAGAATTAGACCGAGTCGTATTAAGGTGCAAAGCCTAACTGAGGATTACTTAATTAATCGGCTATAGGGCAGGTCGTGAATGTTCAGGTCAGATGTGCTTCCCCCTTTTATCATCATTCCAGTTCATCATCATCCCTAAGTGCAAGAGAAGGCGTCAGAGTACCAAAGCTAGGGGGCATGCTGTAGCACGGGGAGAAGAAAAATGGAAAAGGTGCAATGGTTGCTGCATAGTTGAATAATTATCTGGGTGGCACAATGGGCGAGTCCTGCCGACCTCGGAGCCGAGTGAGAGGCTCCGTAACTCTCCCGGAGGAAGCCCCATTAGCAGGCATCAGAAACGATCGCCCCGCTTCACGTGCGCTTCAAGCGAAGAAAGGATTCCGCACTCACTTTACCGTTAGGTCTTCAGACACAGACGCGCGGCGCAAACACGCAAACGCATAAGCTCCCTTTACAGAGCCCCCGGCACGTTGCGCAAGCAGGGGCTTCTCCGCCACGCTACGCTGCAGCCTCCCCCAGAGCCAGGAGGCACGGAGCGGCACGGGGGCGGCCCGTGGGTGCAGCGCAGGGGCGCTCAGGCGGTGGCACCTCAGGTGAGACCCACAGTCTCGCCGACTACAGCAGCCTGGAGCCGGTCCCTGCAACCGAGACCCCGACGCGTCCGCGGGCCGCCGTCTCCCTCGGCACCCAGCCCGGCTGGCCGGTGGGCGGCGGGAGACCGGGAACCCGCGGATGGGGGTGGGGGCCGTCGCGGGGGAGGCGCGCCCACCTCCCTAACCTTTGCTGGGCTAGAGCTCCACGCACACTTCTCCGTTCTAGCCGGTGAGGAAGAGTTCCTCTCCAGCACCTTCTCCCCCCAAAAGCAATTCCTGAGAGACTCGCGCTCACCGAGAAATCTTGGGGGGCTTTTGCTTTACCCCTTCTTCATGCTTCGGCGGCAGCCGCCGGTCCTTCTCAGCTCCCAGGACTCCTCCTAAAGCCTCCAGGAGAGTCAGGCTCCCGGGTGGAACCCGCTCGGTGCAGCGGCCGACGCGCCCGGCCACGAGGATCGCCGGCTGCGGTGCCCGCCAGTCGCCGGACCCACAGTGTGCTCGACGAGCGATCGAACAACACCAAGAGCCGCCGCCACCGCCGCCCCCTCCCCGCACGATCCTCTCCACAACTGGGCACAGGGACCCGCGCCTGAAGCAGGGGGGACCGCTGGACTCTCGCCACCTAACCTCCCATCCTTTCCACCAGGAGCTGTCCCCCGCCACTCAAAGTCTTCCAACTTAAGATTCTCGCTTTTCTCTTCAGCCCCCACTGCCAAGGTGCAGAGGTGGTGGGAAACTCAGCCTCCGCCCACTCACCCGTCAGCGGGGATGAATATCAATCTTCCCCCTCTTTCCTGAGGTTTTATGGTAGTGTCCAATCCTCAGTTTGGGGGAGGGTGATGAAGAGAACAGAGCTGGGCCAGGGAATGGGGGACAATGATAGCCAATTGAATGAACTATCCATTGAGGGGCGGGGCAAAGGTATGCATGCCTGCCCCTCCCCTCCCACAAAACTACATTTCCCATAGTGATTTTCACTTCCTGTTACATTGCACGCCGGGAGTGCAGGGCCCCGAGGCCGCAAGGTACGTCGGGATTCGTAGTCTTCTATCTAGCCTTAAAGGTCCTAAAAGTTAAAAGGTATTGTAATTCTTTCTAGTTCCCTAGATAAATATTTCCAAATTATCAGTTATGTTGTACTTGTTCTAATACTAATTAATTTATTTAAAGTGTCATAAATTTTTTCTTAGCACAGGAAGTAAATAATGTGTGTTATGGCAATCTGTAAGGACCTGGGAACCTCTTCTTCCGCCGAGGCCTTGTGGACACAATTGTGTTGCAGTCATGTCGGCTGCGATTGCAGCTCTGGCTGCTTCCTATGGTTCGGGTTCAGGGTCCGAGTCGGACTCGGACAGTGAGGGCGGACGGTGTCCGCTACCAGCCGCTGACTCCCTCATGCACTTGACTAAATCGCCTTCTGCCAAGCCCTCGCTGGCAGTGGCTGTGGACTCGGCTCCGGAGGTGGCAGTTAAGGTAAGCTTACGCATTTGCCTCTGATGCGGTGAGGGAATTGGCTTCTGTTCCAAAATCCGGCATTCACTTGTTGGGCCCTGGGTTACCTCTTCCCTAGTGCTCAGAGATACATAGGTTATTTACGCTCGGAGCTCCTCTGCTTCCCACATGCATCTTCCTTGGGAGAAACCGGGAACTGGAAGTCCAGCGCGGGAGTTCCCCGGCCCCCCACCCCCACCCCGCTCCTCGCCCTGGCCACCCGTCCGCTGAAAGCAAGTGGGAAGGAGTGAAATGTGAATTTATGGATTAGGATGTGACCTGGGTGGAACAGGTGTAATCTCAAAACATAAGAGAAGCTAGCGCAGGACTTTGCAGCCTAGAACATAGCGCTCACTGGAAGCGAGCAGTGGACTGACTGGCTTAATTTTGTTTTTGAAGTCCCAAAGTACCTATTTATTTGAGTGTATTATTGCGTAGCTTAAATGAAACGATGTAAGTAAAGGTTATCGCACAGATTCTGGTAAATAAGTTTAATAAACGTTAGTAAGCTCTTTTGATTATATAGGTCCATACAGTGAGAGCAGTCTGGGATTTAAGGAGTGCGTGATCCCGATTGAGAGAGTTGATAGAGTGAGAAACTGAGTTATGTAGTTGATTTAACAAATATTTATTGAATACGTATTATTGATCAGGGCTGAAGATACAGAGGCCAGAAAGCCAAACATCTTTGCCATCATGTGCACACGTTCTAGTAGAAGAGACAGTCAATAAAACGTGAGCAAAGTGGTTACAGATTAGATTGAGTACTGTGAAGGGAAAGAATAGAGTAGTGTGATACAGAATAATGCAGGAGTAGGATTTCAATAGATTGGTCAGGGAAGTCCTCTGAAAAAGTGGCTTTGAAGAACGAGAAGCCAGCCATGGAAGCTAAATCAGGAGTGTCCAGGCAAAGGAGATAGCAAGCCTTGAGATGGCCAAGTTTAGTATTTAAAGAACTGTGGAAGGGTCAGTGTGTCTAGTGCCCAAGGACAGCACCCACCAATAGGTAGTATAGGCCAGAAGAGCCTAATGGGGCGGTAAGGGGGGGGGCACTGTGCAAAAATACCTTCATATTTAAGGTGTTCCCACGTCTAGTGTGTTATCACTTAAGTGTTCTAAAGTTTTTAACAAACTATTAATATTACTTTTTACTAATGGGCATTTGGTATGAAAGAATGCTTAAAATACTCCAATCTTTATAACAAAACAAACTCCCCAAATTTACACTTCTTCATCAACCTCCTGGGTCTTCATTCCTTTTGCAGCTGAGATTTTAGGAGCTCTCTCCTACTTCTTCGTTGCATTTGCTCCTCAATGAAAAGTAGCCTGCCTAGTCGTAGCCTCTTGGTAAAACTCTGGGAGTTGAAAGAGGTCGTCATCCACTGCGCCACCGCCTGGTCAGGCAAGAGGTCGTCATAAAACATGTAAAGCAATTGGAACTGCCAGCCACACTATCCTTGTTATTTCAAATTATAAACTCATTGCTAGCTCCAGAACTATTATACTTCTGTCCCAGGATGGCTCTTGAGCACCTCCAGTCCAAAGTACTTTTGAAAAGTTAATGCATTTTCTTTCCCTCAAAATCCACTTCACCTGTTTTTCCCATTTTGAATAATGATCCTACCCATCAGTCCAAGCCGAGAACAGAGGGTCTTCCTTTTCCTTCTTCCTCAGACCTTGAAGCTAGTCATTTGGCTTGTTCTAACATTTCTGCTTCCTTAATTTCTCTTAAATCAGTTCCTTCTCCATTTTTACTGGCACAGTCTTACTTCATATCTTCCTTACTTTTTTATTTAATTTAATTTTTTATTGATTTCAGAGAGAGAGGAATGAGAAAGTGAGACAGAAACATCTATTTGTTGCTGTATGTGCCCTGTCCAGGGATCGAACCTACAACCTCTGTTTTCAGGACAATGCTCTCACCAACTGAGCCATCTGACCAGGACTCTCAGTAGTCCTTCTTGACTTTATTTTCTCAATCCCTACTTTTGGGTAGTGTGTCCTCTCCATTATGATGCAGTGATATTTATCAGATCTCTTATTTCCTCTTTGCTGCCACCCTTTTGAGATTCTTACCATTTCTTTTGAAGACAATGATAATAAGCTAAGTGGTCTCTCCCAGTTCCTCCCAGTCTTTCCTTCAGAGTGCACCCAGAGTGATCTTTCTGATCTCTTCCTTGCTCAAAGATATTGTATTGCCCACTGGATAATTTCTAAGTTTTTTATGTAACATATGAACCCTGCCGTTCTCCCAAAAGCTTTATTTTCCTTTTTTCCTCTCAAGATGTTTCCCATATTAGTCTCTCTGCTTGGAAACCCCTTGCTTTGTGCCTTTACCGCGCCCCCAATCAGACTTGACCGCCTTTCGTCTCCTGCTCTGCCTACCCTACACCTTTCCAGAGGTCAGCTGTAGCACTTGCCATAGTGCTCTCATTTGTTAACCTTCCCCCCCTCAATTATTGTGAGAGCCTAGGGACCAGAAATTGTTGCATCTATTCGATTTATATGTCTAATGCCTACTACACAAGGTTAAGGGAAATATAGTTGGTGATAAAATGAGTAGAAGTGTACATGAAAAAGAAGGTCTTTAAAACATATACCGGTACATTGAAAATCAACGTATATTGATTGGATGGGGGTGGGGTGGGGCGATGTCTCTAGAACTCAGTTCAGTCACTTCAAGAAAATCCAGAAGAGGTTGCATAAGGTTCCAGAAGTCCTTTGAAAGCAGAGCAAGGGCTAGACCCCTGGTGATCTAGGTTCTGTGATGATAGCAAAGGACATTAGTCTTCGCTAGTTTGTGGCCCAGCACATAGTAAATGTAAGGATAGAAAAATGGCCAGGGCAGAGATGTGAAGCATGCAAATCTGTTCATCTGTATTTGGTTGTATTGTGACTAATAGCAAGCATTTTGGCAGAGTATGAACTTATGCGGTGTTTTTAATCTATTTCCCTGTATACAAGGTTCAGTTCCCAAGGAGGTAAATGGCAGTTTTAAATTTGTATGTATCTAAGAATGTAAGCTTAAAATATTTAAGCAAATATGGATAGAACTATATAAGAAATGGACAAATAGTCACAGTGGGAGGTTTTGATATACCTCTCTCAGTAATAAATCGAAAAAGCAAAAAAAATATTAATGATACAGAAAACATGAAAAACAAAATTACAAACTATATCTAAAGGGTATAAAAAATGTAGCACTCAATGCAGAACAATGTTTTCAAGCACTAATTAAAATTTTTATTTTAACTGACCATAAACTAGGCCATATAGTAAATACTTGAGGCTGTTGCTGACCACATACAGTTTGTCATATCTTTCTTTGTCTTGCTTGATTTTTATAACAACCCTTTAAAATGTAAATAACATTCTTGTTGGATACAAAAACAGACTGTGGGCTAGATTTAGTCATTAAACTAGTTTGCCAGGCTCTGCAAGAGGCCATAAAATAAGTCTTAATAAATTTTAAATTATGTTATGTACTCTGACCACAGCGCTGCTGAGCTGAATCAGCCACAAAAGGATAAGTATAAAATGCCCATACAGTGGTTCCTTGAGATACGAACAGACCAACATTTCTTTTAAGATACAAACTGCGACTTGGTCTGTATTTTTGTTCGAGATCCGAGCGAAATTCCGAGATACGAGTGGTGATTCTGGAAGGGGCCACTAGTTGGCACGTTGGCGCACTAGTCCAGTATCCGCAGTTTGATATATGAGTTGACTGACTTACAAGTTCGGTTACAGAATGAATTAAATTCGTATCTCAAGGTACCAGAGTGGTATTTCAAACAAATTTCTCCCATTTAAAATAACTGAAATGGATTTAATCCATTCCAGCCCTGTGAAACATCCCCAAACCATCCTAAATTATGAAAAAAGATGTTTTTAATTAAGAAACACACATGTATACTTTACCAATGCATAACAAAATATATGAAATAAAAGAAAAAAGTGTTATTTAGTACTGCATTCTTACCTTGGAGACAGACGAGTGTGGCTAATGGAGGTGAATGGCGGAGGAGAACTACATTTTTTTAAACAAAACTAAAACTGCACTTACTTTACTTAAAATGAAACCACAAAAGTTAATCACTACTCGTATCTCGGAATTTTGCTCAGATCTTGAACAAAAATACAGACTGAGTCACAGCTTGTATCTTTAAAAAAAAATGTTGGTCTGTTCTTATCTCAAGGTACCACTGTATAGTCTTAAATACATACATATCAAAGAAGAAAGGCACAAAGTTAGTATGCTAGGTATCCATTCTTTCGAATAGATTACTTTTTTAAATCATTCCATTCTTTGCTGTACTTATTTCTAACTTATGCCCTCAGTTTCTGTTAAGTGATTAGTCCTAGAAATTAAAACATGTCTGAGTTATATCTTTGCCTCTTAGGAAACAGTGCAAGAACACTTCACCTCTGCTCACATCTCCCCTCCCCTACTTTAGCTGCTATTCTCAGTACTTATCTTTTCAAATATTATTTTAGTCCTATTCTCTCTTCTTTTATTCTGGAACTCCAGTTATACATTGAGTATTTTCTAGTTAAAAAATTATTTAAGGCAACATTGTCAGATTTTGCACTTTGAGCCCTGTTAGATTATGAGTTGCTTATAATTGACTTTAAAGTTAAAAAAACTAAAGCAAAAAACAAAAATAAAAAAACTAAAGCAGACCTAGCTTTCTCTCATTTCAGTTAATGACTATTACTGTTCCCACTGTATCCCTCACTTTAGCATAGTCTACTTGAGTAAAATGAAAATTTTGCCTCTAATTTTGAGCATATTTACATTTTTCTTTTTGGGTGAGCTTTCTCATACTTGTGAGCTTCAAATGGATTGCCTTTTTCCTCTGCATTTCGTAAGACCCAAACTCAAGGATATCTTTATATGAGCTTCTGTTCTTTTTTTTCTCATCCACCTAGACTTCCATTTTAGGCAGTTTGTTCATTCCCATTTTCTAGGGGAAAAAGAGCTATACCATAAATTGGTAAACTGTTTACAATAATGATTAATATTTGTGTTATGCTTTATTATTTATAAAGTGCTTTTACATCTAGTTTCTTATTTGTACAACAGTAAGAAATGTGAAAAGGACTGGAAAGTGTATATATATATATATATATTTCTCAAATTTCTTTGAATCAACAAAAGATAAACTTTCAAAACTTATTTGGCCTATATAGGGTCTGCTCTTCACTTACTGCACTGTGATTTATATGGATAATTCAAAAAGTAAAAATCCTTTGTAATTCTGGGGTAATTTCAGCTGTATGCCTAATTGGTATTGAACTCATGGGTTTTAAAACAAGGTTGTAGTATTATTGTTCAAGTTTTTCTAATTAAATGTAAAATTAATAGCCCTTTATTTTTCAGATATTTGTTCTGTGAATAGTAGAGACTAATACCTATTTATATTTTTTATTAGTTGCCACTGTTGTATATATAAAGAGTAATTCTTTTTAAATTGTACTTTGAATTTAAAGCTTGGTGTCTCATGGTACTCTGTTAAAAATGATTAAAATTTGGAATACTATTAATCAGAAAGTAAACCATATTATAAAGTGTTTCTAGCAACTGTATTCTATAAAATCCTCTGGGGAGGTATCAATGTGGGCTCTTGTTAATTTAAGTAGTTTATCACTACAAGTTGAATATTAAGAGAGAAAGCATTTAATTTAGTTTTTATGGAGTTTTAGCAATTTGTATATACCCTTTTAACTTTGTAGTACTGGGTTTTGCTACTAAGCCCTAGGCAAAATACCATCTTTAATCAATGAAGATTCTAATATTCTTTCTAGGGTAATATCTGTGTATCATCTTTTGGTGGCCCAGCATTTGAACCCCCTTCTTTAAGCGTCTTAATGTGATGAATGTCTCTCCTGGCCCCTACCTTTCAGGAGCTGACAATGCAGATTCACATTCTTTCAACTCCCTTTTTAGGCCCACTACTACAGTGTGGGCCTAGCTAGACATATGTATCCACCTAAATTCTAATCTAAAGCTAATAATCCACAGAGAAGCAAGGAAATAATTTTAAGTGGCAGTGATAGCGTCATTGTCTAGTTTCTTGAGCTGATAGTTTCAAGAGCAGCATCCAGTGGCAGCCATAGCAGTGGTTTTCAGCAGTGGTCAACTGTTATCTTCACCGGACTGTCCTGTGATATGATGGATTTAGAATTGTGATTCCATCTGGAGACTCACCTCTTGATCTCTGCCTGTTTCCCCAAGCTGATTCTTGACCCTTCTTGGCAATGCTAAGAGAAACTTAGAAGGTTTCATTTGCTTGCAACTAAGAACCTGACTGGTACTCTGCCAGTGATTGCTAATTGGGTCTCTCCATCCTTCATTTTGGTTACTTTAAATTCTTTTCCTTCTCATTTAATCTACTAGTACTTTGGGGTGAGTGACTTAATTTTGCTAATACCTCACAGAGTGTTGTAAGGATTATATGAGGTAAGGTGTTTACCTCAGTCCTGGCACTAATGTTAAATGCTTTTTTTCATAGCACCTGCCCTCTTCCAGCAAGCTGTATGTACTGCTTATAAAAATTAGGGGATATTTCAAAATGAATATGTGAATATGAAGCGATAAAACATCCCCCAATTTTTGTGAGCAGTGTGTATGTATATATACACACACATGTATAGGTATGTATGTATGTATATGTATATGTAATTCACTTATTTATTATATTGGTTGTTGTCTGTACCCCCACTGGGATATAGACTCCACAAGGGCAGTGATCTTTGTCAATTTCTTTGGGTCTAGAGCAGTGGCTGGCACATAGTAGGCACACAATCAGTATTTATTAAATGAATAAATAAATCTGAAGTTCCTTTATGAAGATGCCTGTGCCCCTAACTACACAAAGATAATGAAAAGACCAACTGTGACTCCCTCCATCTCCAACTGGCTCTGGACAGCTGTCACCTATCAGTTCTTATCTTTGTCATCTCCATTTCATCTCAGAGCACCTGCTCTTTTCAGAGGCTGATCTTCTAACTCTCCTGCCTCCTCCACACCTTTGATTATCCCCTCCTTTTCACGTGTTTCTCTACTTGCTCCTTTCCTCTAGCCTAGAATTGGCTAAATCTTTGACCTAGTCTTTTTCTTATGGAAAGAGAAAAACATACTTAATTTCACCCTGAACACCATTTAATGTGGCACCCCATCTCTTTTCTTCTTTATCACCAAATGTCTTGAAAGAGTAACAATTATTACTGTCCTGTTTTCCTTAATACCTCTGCCCCTTGTAGCTGGCTTCACATACCCCAACCAACTACCAAAAATGCTAATAGATATTTTTGTGACATGATCGCCAAATTCCATGGCAACCTTCATTCTAGTTAATTTATCGATGGATTTGACTTTTCTTCATTTTAATTGAACAAGTATTTATTAATTATGCACCGGGTGCCCTGCTTTGTACTAGGCAGTGAAGATAAAAAATGTAAGTACAGGTCAGGCGCAACAGGTACTGCAGTATCACAAATGCTGTAAGGAGTTACGTAAAGCATCCCTTTGGACTGTGGATGAAAAAGCAGTTTTCTTGAGCCAGGAGGAGGGAAGATATCAAGGAAAATAAGATGACATATTATCATCATCATTGGAAGATAAGCCTCTAATGAGAATAAAGGGAAATGCATAACGAACAAAGAGTAACATTGCCAGCAGCACAGGAAGTATGGAAGTGCTTGATATTTTTAAAAATCGACAATTATGTTAAAGTGGGGGTATAGTGAACCTGATAAAGAGGTATTATAATAGTCCAGGCAAGATACAATGAAGCCCTGAGCGAGGGTGGTGGCAGCTGGGCTGTGGATAAGGGATAGTGGGAGGGGAGTTGCTGGAGAGAGAGGGCAGAGGTAGAATCAGTAAGACTAGGTGCCTGATTTGTTAGGGAGTGAGTCTGAGTCATGGGGAAATGAAATCTTCTGTTCTGGACATAGCAAAGAATCTGATTCTATGGCATATCCATAGGATAAAGTTAACTGGGCAGTTAAATATGTGGATCCAGAGGCCAGATAAAAATTTGGGGTGGAAATTGAAGTCATACGGATGATAAGATATGGTAAAGATACAGACTGTTGAAACTAGTGGGGAAGGAAGTTTAATGGAGTCATACCTGAGGGACTCAACCTTTGAGAACTAGAGAAACTAAGTTGCCTGCTTTGGTGAAGGATGTTTTAAATTATGTAAAATTTTGGAACAATATCTGGGTGCCTATGGTGTTATTTTTCCTATCAGTTCTGTAGTCTTTGGTCCTTAATTGGTCTAATTCTACCAGCTCTTCATTTGTTAGTGGCATTGCTTCTTCTCCAACATCACTGTCAATGCCATGATATCCCACATCTTTTGCAAAGTTTGTGATATCGCATGCATTGTCTTTGCATTGTATTGATGGATGTATCCTACCATCAGCAAGAGGCGAACAGCCTAAAAGTGGTGATATGATAGGGATAGTTCGAGCAATTGAGGACACATTTGTGCCTACAAAATCTAGCTTGTATAGCTTATATTTATTGGAGGGGGGTACACAGTAAATACATGTCACGGGGAGACTCATAATGGAGATAATTAAAACAAGGTAAAGAGAAAGTACAAAAACTGAGCTGGGACCTGAAAGAAGGGAGAATATTCATGTGGATATCCAGGAAAAGAACATTGCAGGAAGAGGAAACAGTAAGTCCAGGGACCCTGAGGCAAGATTGTCCATCGTTGAATTCCAGGAATAGCATATGCGCCCGTGAGGCTGGAGTACAGTGAGCACAGGGACAGAGCTAGATGAGAAGTTGGGGTGAAGGGTAGGCGGAGGGACAGATCATGGAGGGTAAGTTCTCAACCAGTCAGATTCAAACATCTTCATTTTATAACAGCAATTTTGTAATTCCAGCTTTTCTGAAATATAATTCATAAATGATATGTAACTACCTTGAAAACTTAAAAATGTAACTTGAATGCTCTAAAGATATTTGTAAATGTTTAATATGGATATTAAATCTGTGCAAAAACATTTTTAATATATAAAAGCTAAAGCAGGACAATACAGGAAGACAGAAACGCCCTATAATACTACCTTACGGAACTATACTTACTTTCTGAGAACAACTGATAATGAGTCTTGTAGCCCTTTGTTTGGCCTTTACTCTGAGCAGGGAGGGTACTGAAGGATTTAGAGCAGGGGTCCCAAACTTTTTACATGGTGGCCAGTTCACTGTCCCTCAGATAATTGGAGGACCGGACTATAAAAAAAACTATGAACAAATCCCTATGCACACTGCACATATCTTATTTTAAAGTAAAAAAAACGGGAACAAATACAATATTTAAAATAAAGAACAAGTAAATTTAAATCAACAAACTGACCAGTATTTCAATGGGAACTATGGGTGCGGATGCATCCTGTGCTCCTCTCACTGACCACCAATGAAAGAGGTGCCCCCTTCCGGAAGTGTGGCAGGGACCAGATTAATGGCCTCAGGGGACCGCATGCAGCCCGTAGTTTGGGGGCCCCTGGTTTAGAGCAAAGGAGCAACATAATGTGGTGAATATTTTAATTACTGGTTCCTGTGTGGAGTGAGGCTGTTGGGGGCAAGGGCAGAAGCAGGGAGACCACCAGTTCAGAGGCTGTTACAGTAATCCAGGTGTGAGATGGTAAGTTGGACTGAGGCGAGAGTGGAAGAGGACTTAAACAGTGGTTGATCTGGATGTCTATAGAAGGTAGAGGGTTTGCTGATGGATTGGATATTGTACCATACAGTGTGAAGGAAAGAGGAATCAGGGGTAACTCCAGGCATTTTCACATGAGTAAATGTAAGGGCCGAATTGCAATTAACTTAGAAAAGTCGGGAGGGAATCATTAGGGAAAGGGAGACCGGAAGTTCCCTTTTGGTCCCGTTAAGTGTGAGTTGTCTGTTAAACATTGTGAGGGAAGGAGCGGTCAGATAGGTCAGATACACGAGTCTCTAGAGCTCAGGGAAGAGGTCCAGACTAGAGATACCAGTTTGGGAACTGTTGTATCTGTGAGTGATGGGGTTACATGGAAATAGATGACCAGTGGTTCTGTAGTAGAGATGAGATTTTTATGTCTATCAAACTGGGAGATGAATGAAACATTGACGTAGATATGTCTTTATCTTTTTTTTTATTTAGATTTTACTTATTGATTTTTAGGGAGAGGGAAGGGGGAGAGAAAAAGTGGAAAGGGGGGGGAAGGGGAGAAGCAGGAAGCATCAACTCGTAGTAGTTGCTTCCTGTACATACCTTGATTGGGAAAGCCCAGGAGTTTGAACCTGCGACCTCAGCATTCCAGGTCGACACTTGATCCACTGTGCCACCACAGGTCAGGCAGATATAAGACTTTAGATTTAATTTGCGCTCTGTCCCTTCCTTTTGTTTACTCTCCAGTCCCTAACCAGTGGCATCTGGGTGTGTACCTAATAGTTTGCTGAAAAAAGGAGTGCTTCTCCTGAATTTGTAACCAAAAGATCAGGTCTTTTCTGAGTAATAAAAAAAGAGGATTTGAGCTCTCAATGTAAGGCTTTGAGCAGTGTTAACTTATTTAGAAATATTTAATTTGCTCTGATGGGATGAAATTAGTATTTGAAAGGAAAAAAAAATTTTCTGCAATGCTAACCTTTATACCTGTATATATTACTTTTACTAGTATTTATTAGAATTATTAATTATATGGCACTAATGTACGAATCATAAAATTGGTGTTAAAATGGCTAGTGTGACCTTAATGTAGTTATAAGATAAAACTATTACCTGTCAGGTCTTTAAACCATCTGGTTTTCTTGTAGGAAGATTTGGAGACTGGAGTTCATCTTGACCCTGCTGTCAAAGAGGTTCAGTATAATCCTACCTATGAGACCATGTTTGCTCCTGAGGTGAGAAAACATAACCATGTTTAATATTCTTTTGCTAAACTATTTAAATTATACAGAGGTAAATAGTTGGTGAATTTTTTAAAGTTTTCTCACAAAAGTATACTAATAATACTGTTATATATCTACTATATATTAATATAAAAAGAAAAGATATTGTTCTGTTTTTTAAAAGTTTAAATAGTGTATATGATTTTGTGAGAATACTTTTAAAAATCCACTAATGTTTATCTCCCATCGTACAACTATCTGGTAGCATGAAACTGTCTTTTGAAAAAAGGAAATCTCAGAATATCTGATTCTTAGATGTGAAGTTAGTTAACCTACTCTCGGTATTGATAAGGTAATATTACAAATTACCCATAGGTAAAAAGAATTTGGTTTATTAACATCACTGCATAGTATATTATGAAACATCTGGTTACAAATGTTGCTCTGTGGACAATCAAAGGAGTGCCATCCTGATGTGCTGGCTGCTCTGAAGTAGTCACAGTGTTTGTTGCCTTCTCAGAGTAAGGCCCTTGTGGATTCTTTATTTCATGTGATGATGGGGATGAAAGCATTAAAGAAGGTGAGGAAGGGGGAAAAAACAAACAGTGAAAATTGTGCATTTAGGAACATTTGTATAAAAGATAAAATTTCTCAGTATTTTGCCTTTAAAAAAAAAGAGTGCTTGATTGACAAAATAGATTCCATGAATACAAAAAAAATGCATCAGTAGTAGGGTCTTTTATTTATTTATTTATTTATTTTATACACAGGGACAGAGAGAAAGTCAGACAGAGGGATAGAGAGGGACAGAGAGACAGGAACGGAGAGAGGTGAGAAGCATCAATCATTAGTTTTTCATTGCCATTACGACACCTTAGTTGTTCATTGATTGCTTTCTCACATGTGCCTTGACCGTGGGCCTTCAGCAGACCGAGCCACCCCTTGCTGGTGCCAGCGACCTTCGGTCCAAGCTTGTGAGCTTTTGCTCAAGCCAGATGGGCCCCACGCTCAAGCACGTTGGCGCAGTGGATAGAGTGTCAGACTGGGATGAGGAGACCCAGGTTTGAGACCCCGAGCTCGCCAGCTTGAACGCAGGGCCCATCTGGCTTGAGCAAAAGCTCGCCAGCTTGGACCCAAGGTTGCTGGCTCCAGCAAGGGGTGGCTTGGTCAAGGCACATGTGAGAAAACAATCAATGAACAGCTAAGGAGTCGCAACAAAAAACTGATGATTGATGCTTCTCACCTCTCAGTTCCTGTCTGTCCCTATCCATCCCTCTCTCTGACTTTCTCTCTATCCCTGTAAAAAATAAAAAAAAAGAAGCACTTTAAAAAGCCAAATCTTGGTGGAGAAAGAGGTATTTTTTAGTATTTTTCATTTTTACTGTATGGTGATTGATTTGTTTGATAAAGCAGAGCCATAACGCTATTCCATATAATTTTCTGGCTTAGGTTTCTATAGTCACTAAAAATGACAATTGAAATATGTAACACAGCCAGTGATATCGGTGCTTGTATTTAGACAGTGTTCTAGTTGTTCTCTAGGTATACAGTAAGCAAAAATCTTGTTCTCATTCATGCTCCAACCCTGTAGCGCATTTTAAATTTGTTCCTTTATTTCTTAAATCCTTCCAACCTGTCGAACTACAGGCTGTCCCATATTCCTCGGCATCATTTTAGCCATCATATTGAAGAGAGATTGTACATTACATATACGCTTCATGATTTTTTAAATGAAAAGTACTTCAATAAAATAGGATCACTGAATTAAGAAAATGAGAAAATTTATAAGTAACATGGGTTATGACATTCCTGTGTCAGTATATGTATTTTCTGTGAAGTCTTGTTTTTCTTAAATTTTTAGATCCTATGCATAACTAATTGCTATTTGATACATTTTTCAAAAATTTTAAGAAAATTTAAAAGGTAAAGATTTTGTGTGGTGATATTGACAAGGCAGTAGGCCTGTTCTTTTTGTGGAATTATCAGTCCTTTAATATTTTCATGCTAGGAAGCCTCCCACTAAATATATAACTTAGTTTATGTTAGAAACACTTCAGTGCTTATCAACAATTGAAGAATAATGACACTTAAAAGTGAAGAGAAATTATAATTTTTCGTGGTTGCCAAATGAATTGTCTGTGAGATACAGATTATTGACTTTGAATTGACTATGACTAAGATCTATATAACCTGACAAAGTCAGGAAAGATGTTACCAGGATCTTTGCTAGATAAAATTCAAGTTCCCATATTTGAGAATACATTGTTAGAAACAAAGTACAACCCCTCTCTGCAAACTAGTGTTTACCAGGAAAGATATGCTAAGTGTATTTTTTTTAAAAAAGTAGAGACCATACTATTTCCTATAGTGCCTGTAAATTACCATTCAGGTTTAAGGAGACATTGCATCTGGTTATAAAGATAAGAAAAAGTTCCATGAAAGAAATAGTATTTAAAGTAAGCAGTGCAGTCTAGGTTAAGAAAATGAGATTTGGAGTTAAAACAGACGGCTTTTTAGGTGTCGTGTGACCTGACCTTGAATTATCTTAGTTTTCTCATTAGGTAAAATGAAGATGAGTTCTACTTTACTGAGTTACAAAGATAAACGAGGTGATGTCTGCTATGCTTAGGAAACTCAGGCACCAAATAAGCATTTAATAAATGGTAGCACTTACTGTTATGTATATTACTCATTTTGGCAGCGATGACTAGGAGGGTTTTTATGAGGAAAGGTTCTAGGCCAGGGGTGCCCACACTTTTTCAGCTTGCGAGCTACTTATAAGATGACCAAGTCAAGATGATCTACCTATACAATAAAAATGCAAAACATAAATTTATTTCTTCTATATTATCATTATTTAAGTTACTATTATTACTATTTAATATTGTGTATTCTTCTTTCACCTTTCTCCTTCTCAGCTCTCTTTTCGGAGGAAAGTCAATGTCATAGTTTTTATGAACAGTCTGAAAAAGCTGCTCCACATTTCCCTTCTTTGGAATAGCAATGGCACACAGACAAGATGAGGCAAACGCACTTAGAATATGACATAGTGAAAAAAATCCCCTCCCATTCTGTATGAGAGTGGTAGGTTTTAGGCTTCTTACTCGGACCAGCTACGGCACTCATTTTTATATCCTTTGTTGTATTTAGTTTAAATAAATTGAAGGCTAACTACGCAGCAATGTAACTGAACAAGTTAGCGCGGTTTAACGTGCATGCGTAGTGTGTCAAAAGTTCAGAAAGTTCAGACATCAGATTGGCTACCCTGTATGCCAATCAAAAGACAAATGTCTTTTTAATGTCATGCGATCTACCCACACTTCCTTCGCGATCGACCTATGAGCACCCCTGTTCTAGGCAGAAGACAACAGCATGAGCTAAATCTTAGAATCTCTAAAGAACAAGAAGTCTTTAGTCATCAGTAGAGGACAGTGAGGTAAGACTAGAATAGTAGTTTGTATAATATTGCACAGGGCTCTGGGGGCTAAAGTGAAGAGTTTGTTCTTGATTTAATAGATGGTCAATAGATTGCTAAGGTTCTTTAATGGGAGAGTGGCATAATTCAAGCTGAATTTATAGGAAAGTAAATTTGGTAAGGGTTTGCATAATGGAACAGAATAGGGATAGAAACTAATGAAATAAAACTACCAATTATTACTGTTTGCATGTTACCATACTGAAGGGCTTATATTCCTGTCTCCTTTAGTTTTCACTATAACCCTATGAAGTACAATAAGTTCTCTTATCCCTATTTTATAGCAAGGAAACCAGGTCTCAGATAATACTGCCAGCAAGTGGTAGATTTGCAGATTAGATCAGATCACTCTTAACAATTGCTCCACAACTTGAAAACCAGTTGAAGGCTGTGGTGGAGTTTGTAGGGAACAAGCCCATGTGTTTGACTTTGCTAGTTCAGTAAATTAACTGAATTGGCTGTTACAAAATTATTTATCAAATATTATTTCTTTCTCCCAACCTAGGACATCCCTAAGTGGTCTAGTTATCCAGATAAGCTTTCTCAAATTTATAGGTAGAATTTGAAAATAGTAGCCATTGTTTTAGTCTAATTATTTTCTTCATTTCACCCAATCCTTTTTGTATCTACTTAGAGGAAAGTGTATTTGTTAACTTCTCTGGACTCATAAAACCCATAGAATGCTTCAGGGAGATTTTCAGACTTAAAAATAATACTATTTTTAGGTATAGAGAAAAAATTTAAAAGAGAAAAAAATGCTGTTACTCTTAAAAATCTGGCTGTATAGGCTGCTATAAATATTAATGTTAAAATGAACTTTAAAAATCATGTGGCTCAGCTCTTTTATTTTATAGATAAGGGACCTAGGGTCCAGGTCATAGAACCAGCCCTAACAAGGTGTTCTTACATTATTAATATTTAAATTCTCTTCTATCTTACATGATTGAGATACTCTGCCAATAAAACTGAACTTTGGTGATCTTTGCCGAATTGTAGAAAATAATTAAGTTAATCAACAGACTGTTCTTGCCTGACCAGGTGGTGCTGCAGTGGATAGAGCACCGGACTGGGACTCAGAGGACCCAGGTTCGAAACCCCGAGGTTGCCAGCTTGAGCCCAAGGTTGCTGGCTTAAGTCCAAGGTCACTGGTTTGAGCAGTGGGTCACTACTCTGCTGTAGCCCCCCTGCCACCGTCAAGGCACGTATGAGAAAGCAATCAGTGAACAACTAAGGTGCTGCAACGAAGAATTGATGCTTCTCCTCTCCCTTCCTGTCTGTCCCTGTCTGTCCCTCTCTCTGTCTCTCTCTCTGTCTCTGTCACAAAAAAAAGACTGTTCTCACTTTAAAATTTGTTAATGAATGTTTTAAACATTGATGACTGAATAAATATTAATGAAAAACACCACTCTAAGTATGATTATTAGCTCAGTAACTTGAGTTTATTATGTAGACATATAGTTATGATTTCATTTACTAGTGAGTTTTTACTAGTATAAATTTTCTTAACCCTGTGATGTTATGATATACTGCTAAGACGTTGACCCTCAAGTGTCCTACCTACTGAAGATTTCCATATAGTATGCAGATCTCTTGGATTTATCAACTGGTGCTTAAAAATGCTTTTCTCCCAGCTCTATGAATAAATCACTGCTTCACTCAGATTAAAAATGAAAGGATACTTACTTCTCCCAGGAATATCACACTTTTTGGGGGGTGTACTGATTTGAATTAATACTTAAATGTGTATATATTCATATGAGAGATTACAATTATAACTGACTATTACATCAATGTTCTTTTAGCTAAAAACTTAAATAGTCATACTTAATGAACTTGAATATGTATTTTTAAAAATCACTTGATTTACAAATTTACCCTTAAACTTAGCTACCAAAAGTTGAAAAGAATGATTTGGAAATCAGTTGTGTGTGTGTGTTTGTGTGTGGTTTTGTTTGTCTGCTTGTTTCTTTTTTATATGCTTTGTTTTTTTAATGGTTATCCCAGAATTAAAGGAGGTGCATATTTACGGAGAACAGCAACCTCTGGAAGGCATACTCTATTTCAGTGGTTTTTAACCTTTTTTGAGGTACCGAACCCACCAGTTTCATATACGCATTCACTGAACCCTTCTTTAGTGATAAATAAAATATGATTTTTTTCCAAATTCAAGACATAGGTATATGTTTTTTTACTGGTGCACAAAATGAGCCGTGCATGAACATCACCTTGCTCAAAGAACAAAACCAACAAAGTGCATGAACTCACAACAAATTACGGTATTACTTTATTCTGGCCTCTGCAGCAGAGGCTTCTCCGAACCCCTGAGACCGACTCATAGAACTCCTAGGGTTCGATAGAACCCAGGTTAAGAACCACTGCTCTATTTTGAGTAATTAGGAAGAGCTGAGTCTTACTAAGTAAGAATCTCTGCCTTCGCCTATTGACATTTAATGTCTGCGAAGCTAGCTCCGACAGCTGCCAGTAACCAGGCAGCTAAGGTGAGGCAGAAGTACATGGAATGTTTCCCAAGCAGCTTCTTTTATCATTAGAGTTTTTGTTGTCTCAGCTTAAATATCTATAAACCATAAGCATGTTTAAATTTTTAGACTGAGTTAGGAATAGCACTACATATAAGATTTACTTAACTGTAATACATGGATTCGTATTTATATAGAAGTCAGTTCTTTAACACTGAGAATTTTTCTTTAAAAATTGGTGCCGGTTTGATAGGTATGGCCTTTAGAAGAATTGTTCTCTTTTTGTAAAATCTTATTAAAATAAGACTCTGGAAATTGTGTTTTCCTTTTTTAAATTGTAAACTATAAGTATGATTGGTAATTTATTATATGTAATCTGAATAACAATAAGAGCAATGGGAATTTTTACTGCTTTAGGAATCATCGCATGCTGCTACATAGGTAGTGGCTGACTACAGCAGTTAGAGAATCTAGGAAACTCAAATCATTTTATTATCTTTAATTTTATGACTTTTTCTTGTTTTGTAATAAATTTCATGACTGAACAAAGTTAACTGAAAATTCCAGCATTCAACGATCTAGATTTTTATTTCTGCCCTTTGTTTTCACCTAGAAGCATAGGAAGAACTAATATGGGCTACAGTCTTGTACTTTCCTTTATTATTTAGAATAAGTAGTAATAAAAGCTCTATGTTAAAATCATATATTTCAAGATTGAATTATTTTAAACAGAAATGGAAGCTGTAGATAAAAAAGAATATTGTTATTTTCTAAGCCAAAAAATTGTAGAACAAATCTAATATCCTTTAAATTTAGATGTGCATAATGTAATGTTTATATTTAGAGAAGGCAACATTCTGGTTAAGAGATGAATAATTTATATTTATGGCTTTGGCTATGTATCATAGAAAAGGTGGTTTCTAATGCCAGTGACCTAAGATGTTCTAATGTCAAAATATTTCATTATGACAGTAGACCTTCCAGAGTTCAAATAAAAATATCACATGTAATTCGATTATTTTCAAAGTGGGAAGGTAATTTCATTCTTTATTTTAAAACATGAAAGAGTTTAATTTTCCCAGTACCTTTATAATATCTTTTGTTGTTATTAGAGGTTATGCTCGTATGTTTAAGTCATACTATTATATAATGGAATGCTAGATTAAAATTTATTCTAGAGGTCCTGGCCGTTTGGTTCAGTGGTAGAGCATCTCCTAGCGTGTGGATGTTCTAGGTTCGATTCCCGGTCAGGGCACATGGGAGAAATACCCATCTGTTTCTCCACCCCTCCTCCTCTCACCTCTCTCTCTCTCTCTCTCCCCCCCCCACCCCCCTGCTCCTGCAGCCATGGCTTGATTGGAGCAAGTTGGCCCAGGTGCTGGGGATAGCTCCATGACCTCTGCCTCAGGCACTAAAAAATGGGCTCCAGTTGCAATGGAGCAGGGACCCCAGATGTGCAGAGCATTGCCTGCTTGTGGGGCAGATCCTGGTCCCCATGCATGCAGGAGTCTGTCTCTGCCTCCCCTCCTCACTAAAATTAAAAAAAAAAAAAAAAAATTTATTCTAGCCTTGGTTCTACCAATTAATAAAACTCTTGACTCTAAGGAAAGTAAAATATATAATCTTTGGCCTCTCTTTATTTCTAACACAAGAATAAAAATACTTTTCTAAATTTTAAGGAGTTTTGTACAAATTAAATAACATTTGAAAAGCTGTTCTAAAATCTCAAAGCATTATAAAGAAATAGATAATGTTGGTACTATTTTGTGTAAGGTTTTCATAGAGTGACTTTTTAGAGTTGAGAATTTTTATTTACATTTGTAATGTCTTTTCCTAGGGACTTTTTCAGGCACTTTACTTTTATTGTCTATTTACTGTCTTCTGCCCTCAGGGATTCTGATTAATCTTTCCTTTATTAGTGCTTTCTGTATCCCAGGCACTATAGTAAGTATTGAGTATTCTAAGTCTCCATCTTATTTTACTTTAATTTAAATTTAAATAAAGCCCTGGCTGGTTAGTTCAGTGGGTTAGAGCACTGTCCCAAAATACCAACGTTGAGGAGGGTTCAATCCCCAGTCAGGGCACATACAGGTAGCAACCAGTGAACACACAAAGTGGAACAACAAATGAATCCTTCTTTCTATGTCCTTCTTTCTTCGTTTCTCTGTCTCTCTAAAAATCAATTAATAAAAATTTTTTAATAACCACATGTGGGCCTACGTAAGCTAGGTGTCTCTCCTTGTGTCCTAGGATTGACAGACAGCACTAATAAGCCATCTCCCAGTAACACTGCACTAAGTGAGGTGAACATCCGTGCGTCCGTGTTTCCAAATAGGTTCATCAGCAGCGATGATTTAGGGTTGCAGATATATTATACATTGTATATTATCCTAGTAGTTCTAGCTTTATACATTCAGAATTTAAATTTGTGTTTTTGTTTTATAACACTACAGTTTGGACCAGAAAATCCCTTTAGGACACAGCAAATGGCTGCCCCTAGAAATATGCTTTCTGGATACGCTGAACCAGCTCATATCAATGATTTTATGTTTGAACAGCAAAGAAGAACTTTTGCCACATATGGTAAGGTGATTGAGACTTAGTTTCAAGTCTGATTTTATTAGAAGTGATGTGTGTCTGTGTGTGTGTGTGTGAGAGAGAGGTTCTATCTTATCCTCTAGCTTTTTAAATTTATTAATCTATATTCCTTCAAAAGAGGTATTGTATTTTCTTACACACATCTGTAAATTTATACAAATGGGAAGGTAAACTAGTATGTTTAGCTGTCATTTTAAATCTATGATTTTTGAGTACTAGAAATATTCTGTGATCTTAAAATCAGAATATTCTCTGTTGTATTTGATATTGAATGTCCCTTTCATGCAGATTGCCATTGAAGTTAGTAAATGATAGGGTAAATTAAGAGGTTACACTTTTATTTAATATGCTAGTTAATCTTATTCTGTTTCTCAGATCTTATCACTGAAAAGTTTCCTATTGATCACTAAGAGGCATCAGGAAATAGAATAGCCAGAAATTTACTGTGTAAGATAATTACATCTTATCTATGGCAGGATGCAAGAACATTGATGTGCACACACAGAGCTGGGAATCCTCTCTAGAAGATGGTCTAGCCTGACCAGGCGGTAGCGCAGTGGATAGAGCATGGGACTGGGATGCGGAAGACTACAAGGTCGTCAGCTTGATCACGGGCCCATCTGGCTTGAGCAGAAAGCTCGCCAGCTTAGACTCAAGGTCACTGGCTCCAGCAAGGGGTGGCTTGGTCTGCTGAATGCCCGCAGTCAAAATACATGTGAGAAAGCAATCAATGAAGAACTAAGGTGTCGCAACGGCAACGAAAAACTAATGATTGATGCTTCTCATCTCTCTCCGTTCCTGTCTGTCTGTCCCTATCTATCCTTCTCTCTGACTCTCTCTCTCTGTCCCTGAAAAAAAAATAAAAATAAAGAAGATGGCCTTAATAATGTCCTTGTTCAGAGTTCCACAAATCATAAGTTCTGGTCACATATATCAGATTTGGCCATTTTTGGTGGTGCCTTTCCTTTCTCTTCTATAATCCACATCTATGGCTTGAAAGGCACACTGATCACCTTCTTTAAACAGCTTTTAAGTGGGGAGTGGGTGAGCAAAGTAAATGAGAATGTTTATGTGTGCTGTAGTTGTAACCTTCTTTATGGATTACTTGTGCTGATATTTCCCAAAAGAGTAATTGAAAAAGAAAACTAAATATTGTTTATATTAGATTTAATAATCACATTTTAGATATCAGCACTTTTCTCTCTTTTTTAAAAACTTTTCTTTGCAGTTAAGAGTTCTAATAACTCCTTTTTTATTTCTTATGGTGGAATTTTTTTCTAAACAAATTTTTATGTTCTACCTACCATTAACTTCCATTGTATAAGACAGGACTAAAAAAGTTAAACAATATTATGTTCTCAGGGATGCTTTCTTTATTTTTTTAATTTGGTGAGAGGAAGGGAGGCAATACAGACTCCTGCATGTACCCGGACTGGAATCCACCCAGCAAGCCCACTTGGGGTCGATGCTCAACCCATCTAGGGTGTTTCTCTTTTGCTCAACAACTGAGCTCTTTTTAGCACCTGAGGCCGAGGCCATGGAGCCATCATTAGTGCCCAATGCCAACTCGCTCCAGTCGAGCCATGGCTGCAGGAGGGGGAGAGAGAGAGAAGCAGGATGGGGGGATGGGAGGGAGATGCAAATGGGTGCTTCTTCTGTGTGCCCTGACTGGGAATCGAGCCTGGGACATCCGCACGCCAGGCTGAACCAGCCAGGGCCAGGGAGGGATGCTTTTTTAATAACAGTTACTTTCATCAAAAAGCAATAAATAAATTTTAGACATTTAAAGGAAAGAAAAAAGGTGTACTTATAATACTACTTTATTAAAATGTCTCAGCCTCGTGGTGTATATCCCCAACCCCCGGCACATATGAGAAGCAATCACTGAACAACTAAAATGACACAACTACAAGTTGATGCTTCTCATCTCTCGCTGTGTTTCTCTGCCTCCGTTTTGCTCTCTCTCAGAAAAAAGAAAGAAAAAGAAAAAACAGGAAATAGAGTTAAATTAAGCTTAAGCTTATAGTGATGCCTACTTTCTTTCTTAAATTATAGAAAAGAGTAAGCATTTGAAGTATTCAGTTGGCTTTAGACCTGGTTTCAGGTCTCATCTCTCCCTTTCTCTCTGTCTGTCCCTCTCTCTGATTCTCTCGCTGTCTCTGTCAAAAAAAAAAAAATTCTACTGAATGACGTTATCATTTATATAAAATTTTCTTCTACCATTTAGATTTCAAGTTGGTTCCAGTTTTCACTGTAAAAATATGGTGATGTGTATAATAGTAAATTGCAGTAAAATGCTTTTTTTTTTTTTTTTACAAGGACAGACAGACAGGAACAGAGAGAGATTAGAAGTATCAATCATTAGTTTTTCATTGCCGTTGCAATACCATAGTTGTTCATTGATTGCTTTCTCACGTGTGCCTTGACTGCGGGCCTTCAGCAGACCGAGCCACCCCTTGCTGGAGCCAGCGACCTTGGGTCCAAGCTGGCGGTTTTGCTCAAGTCAGATGGGCCCTGCGCTCAAGCTGGTGACCTCGGAGTCTTGAACCTGGGTCTTCCACATCCCAATCCGACGCTCTATCCACTGCACCACCGCCTGGTCAGGCAGTAAAATGCTTTTTAAACGTGATGGTGAATATCTTTGTGCATAAAACTTTATTAGTTTTTCTCATTTTCTTAAAAGAATTCTCAGAAGTAGGTCTAAGAATATAAATGTTTTTTAAAGCTTTTGTTGTATATTGTCAAATTGCTTTCCAAAAGAATTCTTCTGTATTGTACTGCCACCACCATGTCCAAGAGTCATATTTCTGTTTACCCAAGATCCATATGAATGTTTTTCTTGTTTATTTAAAAAACAGATTATTATATCTCTTTGTTAAAATTCTATTCTTTTGGTAAGATTGAATGTTTTCCCACATATAGGCATACCTCATTTTACTGCGCTTTTTGCTTTATTGCGCTTCACAGATGTGTTATTTACAAATTAAAGACAAGACTCTCCACCAGCAAAAAGATTATGACTCACTTTTTCACAATACTCCTTTATTGCAATGTCTGGAATTGAACCCGCAATGTCTTTGAGGTATGCCTGTATTTGTGACCATTTTTTATAGTCTCTTCTCATTTACCTATTGGGATATTAGTATTAGTAATCTTAGGGATAAATAATAAAATTGATAGCCATTTCAAATAAGACTACAAATAAAAAAGTAGACACTAACTCCATTAAGAAGATGAAATGGAAAATAAACTTCAGAAAGATAGAAGAGAATATTTCAGAACTAAAATACAAATATATTTATTTGAGACATGGAATAGATAGTAGGAAATGAATTGGACTGAAATTCTGTAGTGTTACCTTGTTCTCTCACTAGTTGACTTCCAGTAGGACATGTAGCTAAATATTTCACTTCTCTTATTTGTAAAGGAAAAATACTGTTACCCACTAATTACCTGGGATGGGAGGCAGTAGTGGTAATGGTAATAATAGCAGTAAAGATTTTACCACAGGGGATGGGAAAGGAAAAGAGTGTAAGTTCCTTTTCTCAGAAACAAGACTGTGGCTGGAGGAGTCGGGGATTGGTGCTTACGCAGTTAACACGGGAAGGGCCAGGGCTCTCCCTTCCATCTCTGCTGCCTCCTTCATCCTGCCAAACCTATAATGCAGTACTGCTTATATAAACAATAATTTCCTTGAAGAGAATTATATTCTAGATATGTCTTTATCATTGAGATAGGGATTTTTTAACTTAGGGTATGTTTAAATTTGATGTAAGCCTTTTCTAGTCTCATTTTTAAAAATATATCATTTACAGAAGAGAGATGAAATATAAAATAATTTATGGGCATTAAACCTGTGATTTCACAGATTCTATTCTGAAGCTGCTTTTCTGCCATCAAGCTCCTCCTAACAAAAAACTACATGCAAATTAGCTAAGCAGGTAGTTGATTCTATCCTAAGCATATCCCAAGGGTTAATTGGGCACTTACATTCTTAGCATGTGTGAAATGTATGTTTGATGACAAATCCTTTTCTGTTTCTCAAGAAATTCCTTTTAATCTTTAGCTGGGAAATTAAAATGTTAACTATTTACACTAAGATGTGCCTTAAAAAAATAGGGTAGTACTATTATGTATTCCGTGGTTGTTCACATAGATTGCAAGCAAGCCATAGACTGATTAATGATCTAGCTCTCTTTTGTGAATATACTAGATTGTTATTAAAACTGATCTTACCAAGCATTTATTATACTAGCACCCCCCACTTGAGAAGAACCTGATTTGAAGGTAATATAGACTTTTTTTCCTTAAGGCCCCATAAGCCCCTGAAGACTACGTTTATATATAGGCACATACTCTTTCTCTAGTTGAAGAAGTGTATTCATATGTGCTAGTTGATATCCTTACTTCTCTTACTAAGGAAATAATAAGTAATGATTTATGAAGTAGAAATAAATAATTTTAAAACTTGGAGGGCAGAATTTCTTTACTGAAAATGGAATTTTCAAAATAATAGCAAGATTTTGTATAATTGTTCTTATCCTATTTTTGTATTATTTAATAGTTTATGTAATTTGATAAACTAAGTCATGTATTATCTGTTGACAAAAAGAAAAAGTTTCTATATTTCTGAATGTGTATATTTCCATGCTCCCCTAAAATTTAAGACTACACAGTTGAATATTTTGACCAGGAAGGATCTATTTTATTGTATTTTATTTTATTTTAATTTTGAGAGACAAAAGGAGACAGAGAAACATTGATTTGTTGTTTCACTTATTTATGCATTTGTTTGTCGCTGCTTATATGTACCCTAACTGGGAATTGAACCTGCAACTTTGGCATATCGTGATGATGCTCCAACCAACTGAACTACTCAGCCAGGGCTTTAATAATAATACAATTATAATGTCAGTGGGCTAGCTTCATCCTATCAGGTACTTCCTATTCTGCTGAAGTCATTCATGGTCCAGCCTGAGATTTGGGTTAATTGTCCTGAATAGTTCGGGAAAGAACGATTGGTCCTAAGTTAGAGTCAATTTTCATCATCTGGGAAAGAAAATGTGAAATGACTATATTTGTATAGAATTAAAATGAATTGTAAGTGGCAAAAATGGAGTCAGTAATTTGTACTTTTTTTCCTTTCAGGTTATGCGTTGGACCCTTCATTAGATAATCAAGTGACTACTAAGTATATTGGTTCTGTAGAGGAAGCTGAAAAAAATCAAGGTAATTGACTTGAAATTATGTATACCTGTAATTACTGTCTTGCAGATTGACTTTAAACAATAATAAAACTAGTATTTTATTTAGCTCTTGGTTTTTTTAAGTTGAGACAATAGTATTGCAATTTAGAATTATTACAATTTTAGAGCTTGCTTTTGCCTCCTTGTAAGGAAGATAGTTGTACCTATATCAGGGAATTATGAGTACTTGGCACATTGCCAACCCCATAAAAATAATTCAGTAAATTATAATTAATGTATAGCTGATTTTAGCAATTTATTCCTCAACGCTGTTGTCAAGCTACAAAATTTTAACAACAGAAAAAATTTCATTGTACATGTCTGTGGAGATTGTCTTTGAAGGGGTGCTTTGAATGTTGAGATTTTAAATGTGTTTTAAAGTACATGTTTGTATTCATATTCATTTTGTGTTTATTCTAAGGCAAAGTGTCATATTCTAAATGCTAATTTAAACAAAGGTCATCAGCCCGTTGTAATCTTTTCCATAAAATACTCATTAAAACAATATGCTATTTGCACAAAGACACTTAGTAGCTACAGACTCTGTATGATCAAGCTGTCCTTGGTATATAAGCTAGATTATTGTGAAAATACAGTTTTAACAAGTTTCTGTTATAACACACAGCCTAAAGGAAACTGATTTAAATTAATATATATGAGCTTTTTTCTTTAAGGTAGAACTCCGCAGGCCACATATCTATATAGCTCGATTCTCAGTTAACAGTTTGTGATCACGTTCCATAAACCTTTCTTTTTCCAATTTAACAACTACACATAGTATTTCACCTTCTACTGATCAAATTCAAAGCTAAAAACATCCTCTTTCCTCTTTTCCCTCTTACTGTTAAGATTTATGATATTAAAGGTGAAGTTTGGATTGAGATCACTTAGAAGATACCAGATTCTTATGAAACATTGATTTATGTTGCAACAAGAAAACAGTTATTAACTAATGTAATTTAATCTAATTAAGTTTTTAAATAATAAATTTTATTTTATTCTTGCTTTTATAGGTAGCTTTATTACTTTTTAGCAATATTAAATGGCTGATTTTCTTTCAAAAAGTGGTATAATTCACTGATATGTATATGAGTCATTAAAAGGATTGTGCACTATTATAGGATTACATAGCTGACCTTTTCTTTACATATATTAGAATTTGCAAAATATTACAGTGGTAGAAAAGTTCTCTTTGCCCAGAACCTTGAATCCTTTTTTTTATAATTTGAGTTGGTATATCTGACATATTCTTATAAATTTTATTTTGTGTTTTTTAATAGATTTTTGGTGACATGAATACTATAAAGTAATACAGTGTGTCCGTAAAGTCATGGTGCACTTAACCGGTCAAAAGTGCACCATGACTTTACGGACACACTGTATATTGCATATATATTTCTTTTTCTTTAAAAAAAATCTATGCTTGTGATGTCTATTATTTTTAATGTAGGTTTAACTGTGTTTGAAACTGGTCAGAAGAAAACAGAAAAGAGGAAAAAGTTCAAAGAAAATGATGCATCTAATATTGATGGTTTCTTGGGACCATGGGCAAAATATGTGGATGAAAAAGATGTAGCCAAACCTTCAGAAGTAAGCTTTGATGTTTTTCATTGTCAATCCAGGAGTACACTATATCTTTATGAAGGATGCCTATATTAATAAACGTAAGCCTGACCAGGCGGTTGCGCAATGGATAGAGCGTTGGATTGGGACATAGAGAACCCAGGCACGAAACCCCGAGGTCACTGGCTTGAGCACGGGGTCGCTGGCTTGAGCCCAGAGGTTGCTGGTTTGAAGCCCAAAGTCACTGGCTTGAGCTCAAGGTTGCTGGCTTGAGCAAGGGGTCACTCGCTTTCCTGTAGCTCCCTGGTCAAGGCACATATGAAAAAGCAGTCAATGAACAACTAAGGTGCTGCAATGAAGAATTGATGCTTCTCATCTCTCTCCATTCCTGTCTATCTGTCCCTCTCTCTGTCTGTCTCTGTCAAAAAAATAAATAAACGTGAGATTTCCTTAGAGATCCAAATGACTCATCAAAATTTCTTCCTGCCTTGGTTAACTAAGCAAATACAGTACAATTTCTTTGATTTTCTTCATAATATTTTTACTTATATTTTTTCTGATTTATTTTCTTCCATACTTTTTTTATTATAATTCACTATTGAACAATTTTTAGTAAAAAATCACCTTTATAATGCTATTAAGCTGCCATGCTAGCTGCTCTTGTGATACAAGATATTCAGGTACTAACTAAAGAATCAGCCTTTCACCTGACCAGGCGGTGGCGCAGTGGATAGAGCGTCGGACTGGGATGCGGAAGACCCGGGTTCGAGACCCCGAGGTCACCAGTGTGGGCCCATCTGGCTTGAGCAAAAGCTCGGCAACGAAAAACTAATGATTGATGCTTCTCACCTCTCTCCGTTTCTGTCTGTCCCTACCTATCCCTCTCTCTGACTCTCTCTCTGTCCCTGGGGAAAAAAAAAAGAATCAGCCTTTCTATGATTTTAGAATTGATGTGGGTTTTATTTATTAATTTATTTAAAATTTTTAACAAGAAGGTAATATATCTATATATTTATATATAGGTTTTTTTAATTCTACTCTGAAGTAAAGCTATAAACCCCTACCCTGTCTCTCCACACCTCCTAAAGTTTATATTAACCTCATGAAGTTTATATTGCTTTACCTTACATCCAATAACTTATATATTATTGTACTTTATTGATGTATTATATCTTAGTAATATACATATACTAATGTTTATTTGTTTTAGACATCATCTCTTGACTTATAAAGATTTTCTACTTACCCCCTCTTTCGTTCCTCTGCTTCTTCCATAAAAGCTGTGTCAATAATCTGTTGTCATGGTTTATATTCTTAGGATGATGTAAAAGCTTTTTACTAAAGAACAATATTGTGTAATAAAATTCAGCTTTCTGTCTGGTACTCAATTGTCTGTTTGTCTTGTCCTTTCACTTACATAATGAGCATAATGTTAAATTTATTTCTAGGTGTTCCAGAAGGATGAGTTTTCTATAAAATTAGTTTAAAATTATTAATTAGTACCCTTTATGTGTTTAATATCATTTTGTAATCTGTCAAAGAGTTGGGATTGTTATCCTGGGAGGCATTCTTTAAGCTATTCCTTCAAAAAGTAGACCTCATAAAGAATTTTTAACCAGCTTTGGCCATGATGGGGTTCTGGAACATCTATTTTTTTAAAGTTTACTTCTTCCTTTCCTTAGGAAGAACAAAGAGAATTAGATGAAATCACAGCAAAGAGGCAGAAAAAAGGCAAACTGGAAGACGAGAAACCTGGGGAGGAAAAGACAATCTTACATGGTAATACATTTTTTTGCAGCTTCATTTTTATGATAAACTTTTAGATATTTACTCTGTTCTCTGTTCATATAATATCCATGATCCTTATTAATCAGCTGCTGCAATTCATTTAATTAAGAATTATATTGGATAATTTGCATCCCAAAGAAATTATAACAAATTATTTTCTGTTTTAATAGATGAGAGGTGATAGCATGATTATTGATAGCTACAGATAATATTTTTAGTGCTGATGAGTATAAAAATGATAGAGAAGAAATCTGAATGGTCTACATGTCCTTTCCTAAGATAAAATTAACTCTCTTTGGTGTGTTGGCAGTGCCCCAGTCATCTTCATCTTTTATCTTTAATCCACATCAGATATTCTCCAGGTCTCCTCACAGTTACTAAATTATACTTTAAAAGAATAAACTTTGTTTTCATGTGAATAGATTGGAGATTAAGACTCTCATACTCATTTTGATTTGGGGGAGGGAATGCATATACAACAAAATAAATTGTAAATATTCTCAAATGTGCCTGGTTCATTATTAATTTATTATATGTATTTTGAAAATTATGTAATGATTTTCTGAAACTGTAAAGAATTCAGTACTAATAGTATTAATTATTGTAATGTTATATCACATATCAAATATTTGGGTTTGATAAAGCCATATTTGGTTTCCCAGGCTCCAGTTTTTGTCTCCTAGGAGTCCAGTTAGTGCCATGGTGCTGCAGCCATAATAACAATAACAGCCAACGTTTATTTAGTGCCTGCGCCAGGCGTGCTACTAAGTGCAGTGTATACACTATGTCATTTAATTCCCACAGAGACTTTATGGTAAAGTCTGGGTTGCAAGTAGAAAAGAGAATAGAAAAGGAACCTAGAAGCGCGTAAGAGAGGAAGGCAGGGGAAAAGGATAGCTGATATTTTTGTTTTATCTTCCTTCTTACTCTGTTTTGCTTCTGGTTCTTTGCCAGTGACTAACAGGGCCCTAGTATTATTATAATTATTGCCTCTCTCTAATCATACTGCAGTGAAGTCTTTCTTATATATTACTAAAATCTGTAACTGGGTAAAAGAAATATAGATTTTATTTAGAGGTCTTATATTCTCTGGATATTTAGAAATTCCAAACGCTATCTCTAATTATAAACAATAGCAATGATTTCAGGCAGCCTAATTTTAGCTAATCTTGATCTTAACATCAGAGTGTTATTACCTAAACCTTAGTGGGGAATAATATCCCTATGAATAAGGATATAGATTTCTTGGCTCTGGCTTGTATTTTTCCATTGTTTTTCTTTGCCTTTTTGTTTCAGTTAAAGAAATGTATGACTATCAAGGCAGGTCCTATCTTCACATACCTCAGGATGTTGGTGTTAATCTGCGGTCAACTGTGCCACCTGAAAAGTGTTATCTTCCCAAAAAACAAATTCATGTATGGTCGGGACACACAAAGGTAAGCGAATCGGTTGTTTATATTTATTGCAATGTATACTTGTGAAGCCAGCATGAAGTTTCAGCTATTGATGCAGAACATTCACTGTTTTTGGTAAAGATGGAGGGAAGTCAAGATAGAGCAGGGAAGCCAAATTGAAGAGAAACCTAAGTTAGTCTTTAGAGCTACCCACACATATCAGTCACAGTCTTCAAGGCCATCTGGATTGGCTATGACATAAGGGTTTGTGATTCAGTGTCCTCTCCTCTTATGGTATCCCTGGTCTTTCCCTCCAAGTTCCTGCCTCAGTTAGCTTCCTCTTGGGCAGCAAGTCAGTGAGTAATTGGCTCATACTAGCACCAAAGCCTCAGGACTTTAGCTCGTGAGGAGGTGTTCCCTGGTTGATAAACTATGATAATATTTAAACTAATGAAGAGACAAGGTACTTTAGAACTTTTTATGTTGATAATCCTTGTCAACTGTGCTATTCCAAGTAGCAATTTACAGATCCTAGCAAAGAGCAAAGGTACTGAACGAAACACGGGAGAGGAGTTGAGGCATTGGCAACTTGATAGACTGAGAATTCCCTAAGTAATCAATTTTAAAGGTCAAAAAACAAATCTTTAGAAGTTTTGTTTCCATAAGGGCTGTTCTTGGAATATTAATAAAGAAAAATAGTAAATTGGGTTGCTTAAAAATGCACCGTGCTTTTCTTATGTTTAATTTGAGTTGATTTTAAAATGCTTCTGATTGGTAACCATAATACCTTTTTATAGGGTGTCAGTGCCGTCAGATTGTTTCCTCTTTCTGGCCATTTATTGCTGTCTTGTTCCATGGACTGTAAAATTAAGGTGAGTTTTCAGTGACAGAGTAGGAGTGCAGCAAAGCTAGTGCTTTGGTTAAACATGGTTAATTATAAATAAATTTGGGTTTGTTAGGCAATTAGAGACTGATTATTTTGTTTTAGGCCCTGTGAATGCAGCAATTTATGAACTGCTTCCAAACATGTTGATTCAAATATGGCTCTGTGGTCCAGTTGGCTAGGCTCTTTTGTAAACTTTGATAACTGATTAGAATGTAATCATTCACTTTGGCTTTAGGTACATAAATGTTTAATCATTAATAATACATTGTGTAGAGGTTTTTATATATGTAAGAGTCCATTTGTTCCTCAGAACCTTATGAGGTAGAGAGGACACATAGTAGAAATCACATTTCTAGAAAGTAAGTAATGTGATTCGATGCTAGTAGACACTAAGGAGCAGGCAAGCTCTCAGACTCTCCTCCCACTGTCTATAGTCTTGGAACGCTGCTTCACCTTTCGGCCAATGTTCAGCTGTAGAGCGTGCGGTAGGAAAAACTCCGTTGCCAGTGCGTGTTAACCTGAGTATAGGAAAGCCTTTACAGAAATCTTAACCCTAAAAGAGCAGCTCTTATCTCTTATGTGTGTGGTTCATTATGATGGGCAGTAAATATGAACCCTAAAATTCTCTTGAGGTTTGGAAAGTTGAATCTTTAAAATTTTATTATTTGTAAATAATTTATGGATATTAATAATATCCATAAAGACAGCTTTTTTTTTTATGGGAGTTTAGTTTTAAAGTGTATGTATATGATAGTCCATGAGTCCAAATGGTGCAACACAGACTAGAAGCAACAACCAAGCAATATATTTAATGATGAATAATGCCTTTGGTTCAGTCCCCTGTACACACACACATATGCACACACTTAGCCAGCACATGTCTGTTGTTACTGATTAAACGTCATTTTATCAGTCTAGTATTAAATTTAATAATTATCTGTGTTTGTCTTTTTTCAGCTGTGGGAGGTGTATGGAGATAGGCGCTGTCTGCGAACATTTATTGGTAATAATTCTTTTCTCCCTGACTATAAATCTCTTTGGAAAGACTTTTTAAACTTTTTTTAAGTCATTGACCATAATTTTACTCCATAAATATGAATGAAGATCTTTATAGTCTTAAGTTGAGTCAGTAAGTCTCTCTACATCCGAGATGGTGAACCTACGACACACGTGTCAGCACTGACACGCGTAGCCATTTTTGATGACACGTGGCCGCATACCAGAGAAGTATGGGGCCACATGCCGAGAAGGACGTTTCTTCCTCAGCTCCTCCACGGCCAGGTGCAGTAGCTGAGGATAAAACATTTGCTGTAGTGTAGACACTCTGTGCTGGAGGTCTATAGGCCAAAACAACAGATCTCCGGCACAGAGCGCCTAGTTCTGGGACTTCCGGTTAGGCTGTTTTTCTTGAAGTGGCACACCACCCGAATTATTCTTGGTTTTTTGGCAAATTTTGACACACCAAGCTCAAAAGATTACCCATCACTGCTCTACATAGATAAAGAAAGAGAGCTAGGAAGAGTGAGCAGCAGAGGTAGTATGAGAAAGCATGCTGCCTTGGGGGAACTGTGTGTATTTCAGAACCGCCAGGGTGTGGGATGACGTGATGAAAAATGAAGGTGCAAAAAGCGGCAGAAGGGATAGAGTGTGAGGTCTGTGGGTACCATTAATAAGGAGTTTAGACTATCCTGAGGGCTTTGGGAAGCCAGACGTTAAACAGCTCTTGCAGGAAAGCAACATGATCTGGTTTGAAGTTTACAGAGATCACAATGGCAATATGGAGGATGCTTTGATAGAGCAGGCCTGGAGGCAGGGAAATTAATTACAAGGTTACTACATTAGTCTCCATTAGAGTTGGCTAGAACCTGAACTACAGCAGCAGAGATAGAGATAGAGAGGAAAGAACTAATCAAGAGATAAAATCAGTGGGATTTAATAACAATGTGAATGGTAAGAATAAGGCAAGAATCTGGGATGTGTCCCAGATGATACCAAGGTAATTGCTGGTGTCATTTACCAAGACAGGGAACAGAAGAGGATGTTGAGGTTTTGGACTCATTGAAGTTGAGCTGCCGTTGGGGTTTTGCAATGAAAATGTCTAGTAAAGCAATTAGCTAGCGACATGTTAAGGACTGAAGGGAGGTTGGGAATTGGCGTCTAATGCGTCAAAAAGGATGAGATTAAGAGAACTCCAGGAAGCAAAGTAGAGGACCAAAGAGAGAACAGCTTTGCAGCAGACTAGCCTTTTTGGTAGAGAATAGTTTATTGTCTTTGTCAGATTTTGTGTAAAGGCTAGTTACATTTCCAAATTTAACTGTATTGCATTGAAACACTTTGTGTGAATCTTAGTGGCTCTGTTTTTAGATTGAAGTGGAGTGTATTCTGTAGTGCCAGAGATTTTAGTGCCTCACGGCACAGATACTGCCCAAGGTGCTGTAGCAGCCTAAAGAACAACTCATGGGAAGGCTCTCAGCAGCATGCAGGGGAACAAAATGTCTCCTGCAGAAGTAGTGGGTTTGGTCCCCACTTGTCTCCCCTGCACTGGCAGACAGCTTTTCGGTAGGAAACTGAGAATTTCCTACTTAGGAAAACTAGCATCTCTGACTGGGACCCTGTGATAGAAAAGATGACCTGATTGCTATGACACATAGTGGCTCCCTAGAGTTCACTGGTGGGGGTCAGGGCTGCTGTGTATGGTTGACAAGTTGTGTCATGCACATTTTGCACAATTGTACTTGGCAGTCTTGGTCGTGCTGGCGTGGGAAAAATATGAAAGGTTCTGCTTTCATTTAGCCACATTTTATTTGTCCATGTAACTGTCAGAAGAATTGATTGGTCTGATAAGACTGATTTCCAAGCAAAACACCTTAAAACTAATAATTTTTAAATTTCATCTTTAAACAAAATAGAAGTTAATAATTGTTTTCAAGAGGGGTTAGTCTCAGATTTGGAATCCATTTCTCTGAAATTTGGTAATGTGAGCAGACAAATAGGCAGTTATTGAACAGGAGCTACAATTTTCGTGAACTTGAAGTTTCAGTCACTCTTTTTACTTCCAGCGTGGTGAGTAATCTGAGAGTGAACTTCCAAAATGTCACCAGTCATTTCTCTTTCATTGCAATAATTGGCCTAGTATATTTCCTTAAATTCTTAGCTGTTTAGTCATCAGTTGTATATATAACCTATTAAGAGCTTGCCATGACAAACTAAAACAATGTTAGATCTTTCCTCTTGGTTCTTACCTAAATGTTATACATCAGAATCACCTGAGGAGCTTTTTTTAGGGGTTTGGGGGTACACCACCTACATTCCCAAGCCCACATAAAAGCTATTCTGAGTCAGCAAATCAGGGGTTAGGGTTACAGTGATTTTTGGCTCACATCATGGCTTGGAAAACACTGTTTAATGCTGTTTTTCTTATGGTGTTTATGTTTTAAAAGATACTTCTGCCCTTGCTGGTTAGCTCAGCAGTCGAGCGTTGGCTCAGCATGTGAAAATCCTGGGTTTGATTCCCAGTCAGAGCACATAGGAGAAGCGACCCTCTGCTTCTTCACCTCTTCCCCTTGTCTCTCTCTTTTTCCTTTCTCAACCATGGCTGGGTTTGAGCAAATTGGCCCCAGGCTCTGAGGGCGGCTCCATGACTTCTGCCTCAGCTCTAAAATAGCTTGTTGCTGAGCAATGGACCAGTGGCGCCAGATGGGCAGAGCATCACCCTTAGGAGGCTTGTTGGGTGGATCCTGGTCCAGCCACATGCAGGAGTCTGTCTCTGCCTCCCTGCCTCTCACTTAATAAGAAAAAAAAGAAGAAGATACTTCACCTCACATTTCTTTTGTCTCTGCCTTCAGGTCACAGTAAAGCTGTTAGGGACATCTGCTTTAATACTGCAGGGACACAGTTCCTCAGCGCAGCTTATGACAGGTATCTTAAGCTCTGGGACACTGAGACAGGTAAGAGCTCACTTATACTAATACTTTCTCATAAATTAGCATTTTTAAATGAAACATGGGTGTAATCTCCTGGAGCAAAACGGTACTTTCTCTACCTGCTAATTCTTTTGTCATTGACTGTCAACCTATGTCGCATTTGTTTGTAGAGCTGGAACTCAACTATATGAGTAGCTCTTTCACTATGAAACTTTGTTTCTACCAAATACAATTTATAAAGCAAACATAATGATAGACAAAGACATTTGAAATCTCCCAGTTTAATCGATTTTCTGTTCTCCTGCATCACATGGCACATAGCCTCTCACATTGTAGAAGCACAGTAGATGGACAGAATTAAATGTAATTGTCCAAACTGATTAAAATATAGGTTTAAATTTTCACGGTCCAATTGGTTTTATACATTCACAGGCATATGAATTGCTTTAGTACATTGTGGCTGGTGTAAATTTATATAATTAAAGAACCATATTTCATCTTGCTGAATTTTAAGGGTAAAGATAATAGTTAACATTTATCAAACTCTTCATGTTTACCAGGCATTCTGCTAAGTGCTTATATTCAGTATCTAATTCAATCCTTAAAATGTCTCTATGAGATAAGGTATTGTTATAGAGGAGAAAACTAAGGCTTAAAGAGGTAACTTTTTCAGCTAGTAAGTGGCCAAATTGGGTTCATACTACGGACTCCGTAATGCCATAGCCGTTTAGCAGTGGTCCTCAACTCTGGCTGCACATCATAATGGTCTGGAGACCTTTATCAAGCCTGCAATTGGTGCTGCAGATTTACTTTTGACAAAACTATTTTTAATTATTAAAAATATGTGAAAAGGGCCTGACCAGGCGGTGGCGCAGTGGATAGAGCGTCGGACTAGGATGTGGAAGATCCAGGTTCGAGACCCTGAGGTTGCCAGCTTGAGCAAGGGCCCATCTGGCTTGAGCAAAAGCTTGTTAGCTTGGACCCAAGGTCGCTGGCTCCAGCAAGGGGTTGCTTGGTCTGCTGAAGGCCTGTGAGAAAGCAATCAATGAACAACTATGGTGTCGCAACGGCAATGAAAAACTAATGATTGATGCTTCTCACCTCTCTCTGTCCCTGTCTATCCCTCTCTCTGACTCTCTCTCTCTGTCCCTGTAAAAAAAAAAAATATATATATATATATGAGAAAAGAAATAATATGGTCTATAATAAAGAACAAGCAGGCTGCCTTTCCTTAGAATTTATTAAGCAAATAATCTTTAGATCTTAATCCCAGGGTTATCTTTCAGTGGTCAAATCTATTTTGCCTATTTGAACTTGGTTCTTTGGTTTTAGGACAGTGTATATCAAGATTTACAAACCGAAAAGTCCCCTATTGTGTCAAATTTAATCCTGATGAAGATAAGCAAAATCTCTTTGTGGCTGGGATGTCTGATAAAAAGATTGTGCAAGTAAGTCTTTTCAAAGTATTTTTATTAAGATTCTTGAGCCTTACATTATGTTAGGGCAGTGGTTCTTAACCTTTTTTGAGGTACCGAACCCACCAGTTTCATATGCGCATTCACCGAACCCTTCTTTAGTGATAAATAAAATATGGTGTTTTTTTTCCAAATTCAAGACATAGGTATATGTTTTTTTACTGGTGCACAAAATGAGCCGTGCATGAATATCACCTTGCTCAAAGAACAAAACCAACAAAGTGCATGAACTCACAACAAATTACGGTATTACTTTATTCTGGCCTCCACGGCAGAGGCTTCTCCGAACCCCTGAGACCAACTCATCGAACCCCTAGGGTTTGATAGAACCCAGGTTAAGAACCACTGTGTTAGGGGATGGGATAAGGAATATTATTAACTTGTTTAATGTTTGCTACTTTTAGGGACTACTGATGATCTTCCTAGTAGAAAACAGTAAATTTATAAAAACATGATGTTGGAAATCTTTCTCCACTTTTCATAATTATGATCTTTGTTTTCATAAATCTCCACTTCTGTCTTTCCTTCTTCTCGTTTGCTATCCAGTGGGACATTCGAAGTGGAGAAATCGTGCAGGAATATGATCGGCATTTGGGAGCTGTCAACACCATTGTTTTTGTTGATGAGAATAGGAGATTTGTGAGCACATCTGATGATAAGAGCCTCAGAGTTTGGGAATGGTGAGTTTCTATCAAAAGAAAATTGATTATATAAAGCAAGCAATTTAAAAATCTGTGGCCAAAGACAAACCCTGATAATATGCAGCTATTTGAATATTTTCACAGCTGTGATTTCTGGCCTGTCAGTCAAACTTTTTAACTATTTAACGTATCTGTAATATGAAAATAGAAACTTAAACATGCTATTTTTCATAGTCTTTGAATAAAGGATATGTATTTTGAGTCATTTTTCTGGTGGTAGTGGAAAGTTTGAATAGTGCAGTCTTAATTCTTTATTTATTGCCTATCTTATTCCTCTTTGCAAAATGACGATGAGAGGCAGGGCCACAATGTATAGACTTCAGTACATAGGTTATGCTAGAGTTTGAGCATAAGATCCTGGCCTCAGAACCAACCCAAAGAAAATACTGAAAAAAATCTCTTAATTTTCAAAAGTCTGCATCTTGTCTCTTGGGTACTAGAAACTGCCCCATGTCCCCTCCCTTGTGTCCTGCCATTCACAGTCCACATGGTTGAAAACAAATGTTTTGCTTATAGAATTTTGCTGTCCTAGAGAAAAATAAAACACTTCTCTAACATCAAATACTAACAGCTAATTTCACTAAGTACCATAGATCATGTCTTATAATTTATTTCCAAAGAAATGCATAATAATCTTGTTAAAATAAATGTTTGAATGGAACCCAGCCTGTTTTCATAGTCATGAAGCTCAGGTAACCATGGTTACATCAGCCTTGTAGGGAAAATGCCTTCCCACCTCCCAGAAGTTGTTCTGTTTTTGTTTTTTTTTTAAGGTGTTTTTTTTTTTTAATTTTTATTCATTTTAGAGAGAGAGAGAGAGAGAAAGAGAGAAAGGGGAGAGGAGCTGGAAGCATCAACTCTCATATGTGCCTTGACCGAACCAGTGCAGGGTTTTGAACTGGCGACCTCAGTGTTCCCAGGTCGACGCTTGATCCACTGCGCCACCACAGGTCAGGCCGAAGTTGTTCTGTTTTAAGAAGTCGGAAGTTTCCTGACCTGTGGTGGTGCAGTGGATTAAGCGTCGATCTGAAACGCTGAGATCACCAGTTCAAAACTCTGGGCTTGCCTGGTCAAGGCACATATGGGAGTTGATGCTTCCTGCTCTTCCTTCTTCTGTCTCTCTCTATCTCTATCTCTCTCTCTCTTCCCCCCCTCCTCTAAAATGAATGAAGTCTAATAAAAAAAAAGAGTGGAAGCCTTTTCAGAGGTTGCTGGTTCGATCCCTGGTCAGGACACATATAGGAACAGCTCGGTATTCCGGTCCCTATATCTCTCTTCCTGCATCTCTAAAAAAAAGAAGAAGAAGATGGAAGCCGCCTGACCAGGCGGTGGCGCAGTGGATAGAGCGTCGGACTGGAATGCAGAAGACCCAGGTTCGAGTCCCTGAGGTTGCCAGCTTGAGCGCGGGCCCATCTGGCTTGAGCAATAGCTCGCCAGCTTGGACCCAAGGTCACTGGCTCCAGCAAGGGGTTGCTCGGTCTGCTGAAGGCCCGCAGTCAAGGCACATGTGAGAAAGCAATCAATGAACAATTATGGTGTCGCAAGGGCAATGAGAAACTAATGATAGATGCTTCTCACCTCTCTTTGTTCCTGTCTGTCTGTCCCTATCTATCCCTCTGTCTGACTCTCTCTCTGTCCCTGTAAAAAATAAAATAAAATAAGAAAAGAAGGTGGAAGCCTTGAACTACAGCCAATAGTTTCCTTCTGAAACTAAGTGCCTTTAGGGAGCTGAGCAGGCCCTTAACCATTGTCAGGGCAATTTGGGTAATTGAGAAGGCTTTAAGAATACTGTTTTCTCTTTTCTAAATTAGAGCATTGGTCAGCAAAATATTTTAGATTAAATTAAGTGGTGATGTTAGCTGGCTTTTTTTTTTCTTCTCAGAGCTTAAGAAATACTCCTAAAATTTATAATACTGTTTGATTATAAATAGTTTTTTTTTTTTTTTTTTTTTTTTTTTTACAGGGACAGAGAGGGATAGATAGGGACAGATAGACAGGAATGAGGAGAGATGAGAAGCATCAATCATTAGATTTTCCGTTGCTGTAGCGACACCATGGTTATACCATGGTTATTCATTGATTGCTTTCTCACATGTGCCCTGATCGTGGGCCTTCAGCAGACTGAGCCACCCCTTGCTGGAGCCAGCGACCTTGGGTCCAAGCTGATGAGCTTTTTACTCAAGCCAGATGGGCCCACGCTCAAGCAGGCAACCTCGGGGTCTCAAACCTGGTTCTTCCTGCATCCCAGTCCGACACTCTATCCACTGCGCCACCGCCTGGTCAGGCAAATAATGATATTCTTTAGATTTTAAATGAATCCTCGCTTGGGGTTGGAGCCTTCCTATGAGAATAGGTGCCTGTTCACTGTCATCCACACAACCCTTTGCTTCCATAGCTTGTTAGCACTTGCTTACTTATTCTTCTTCTCCAAGAAGTTCTTAACCATGAGAAAAGACCGGCTGGAGTTTTTTTTTTTTTTCCAGCTTTATTGAGGTATAATTGACAAAACTATAATATATTTAAAGTGAAAGGATTCCTGCTAATTACCATGTCTGCTACCTCACATACTTACCTTTTGTTATTTGGTGAGAACACTTAGGTTCTACTCTCAGAAAATTGCAGTTATACAATACAGTATCTGTAGTCCCCATGTTCTCTACTCCACGGTTTCTTTACCCATTGACAGATACTTAGGCTGTTTCCCTCCCTTGGCTGTTGTGAATAATGCTGCATTGACCGTGGGAGTACAAATATCTCTTTGATATAATGATTTCAGTTCCTTTTAGTACCCAGAAGTAGGATTGATGGATCATACAGTGTTTCTATTTTTAATTTCTTGAGGAACCTCCATACTGTCTTCCTTCTTTTTTTATTTTTCAGTGAAAGAGAAAAAGATACTGTTTTCCATAAAGGCTGTACCAGTTTACATTTCCACCACTGGTGTACAAGGGTTTCTTTTTCTCCACACTCTCACCAACATTTGTTATCTCTTAACTTTTAGATAATACCCTAACAAATGTAAGGTGAAGGTCTTATTGTGGTTTTGATTTACATTTTTCTGGTGATTAGTCATATGGAGCATATTTTCGTGTACCTGTTGGATAGTTATGTCTTCTGTGGAAAAAAGTGTCTATTCAGATTCTTTACCCATTTTTTAATTGGGTTTTTTGTTGTTGTTGATTTGGTTTTGGATGGGGGTTGTTGGTTAGCTTTTCTTTTTTTATTTTGCTACTGGTTTTTGAATTCTTTGTATATTTTGAAAATTGACCTCATGTCAGGCACTGGTTTGCAAATATTTTCTAGTTTGTCTTTTCATTTTATTGGTGGTTTTCTTTGCTGTACTGAAGTTTTTTACATGGACGGTTGTCCCACTTGTTTATTTTTGCTTTTGTTGCCTGCTGAAGATATCGAATCCAAAAAATTATTGCTGATACCAATGTCAAGGACCTTATCCCCTATCTTGTCTTCCAGGAGTTTTACAGTTTCAGTTCTTATGTTCAAGTCTTTAATCCATTTTGAGTTGACGTAAAATAGGGGTTCAATTTTATTCTTGTGCATGTAGATATCCAGTTTTCCCAACATTATTTATTGAAAAGACTGTCCTTACCCCATTGTATTCTTGACGCCTTTGTTGAAAATTAATTGAATGTATTCACATGGGTTCATTTCTAGGCTCTCTATTCTATTCTGTTTGATCTGTGTGTCTGTTTTTATGTCAGAACCATACTGTTTTGATTACTGTGGCTTTGTAATATAGTTTGAAATCAGGACGCATAATTCCTCCAACTTTGTTTTTTCTCAAGCTTCCTTTAGAGTTTTTTGTGGTTTCGTACAAATTTAAGGATTATTCTATTTCTGTAAAAAGTGTTATTGGAATTTTTATAAGAATTGCTTCAAATCTGTAAATAACTGGTTATTATGGACATTTTAAGGATATTCTTTTGATTTATGAACATGGACTGCCTTCCTGTTTGTTTATGTCTTCATTTTCTTTCATTGATATTTTATAATTTTCAGCATATAGATCTTTCACTGGCTTGGTTAAATTTATTCCTATATTGGTTTTGTATCCTGCAACTTTACTGAATTTATTACTTGTAACAATTTTATTGATGGAGTGCTTAAGGTTTTCTGTAAATAATCATGTCATCTGCAAATAAAAACAATTTTACCTCTTCCTTTTTTATTTATATAGATGCCTTTTATTTCTTTTTCTTGCCTAACTGTTCTTGCTTGGACTTCCAATACTAGGTTGAATAAAGATGGTAAGAGTGGACAACCTTGTCTTTTTCCTGATCTTAGAGGAAAAGTTTTCAGCTTTTCACTGTTGAGTATATTAGCTGTGGGTTTTTCACATATAGGTATGTTCCCTTTATACCCAGTTTGTTGAGACTTTTTTTCATGAAAGAATGTTGAATTTTATTGATTTTATTTTTCCATCTATTGAGATAATATGATTTTTATCCTTCATTTTGGTGTATCATATATATTGATTTGCATATATTCAAAACTATCGTTGCATCCCAGGGGAAAAACCCATTTGATTATGGTGTATAATCCTTTTAATGTGTTGTTGATTTGGTTTGCTAATACAATGTTTGGTATAGTTTACTAGTGAAGCCATCTGTTCTTGTACTTTTTTGTTGTTGAAAGGTGGTTGATTACTGATCTGTTCAGATTTTCTATTTCTTCGTGTTTCAATCTCAGTAGGTCGTCTGTTTCTAGGAATTTATTCCTTCTAGGTCAGTGTTCGGCAAATTGCGGCTCATGAGCCACATGCAGCTCTTTGGCCCCTTGAGTGTGGCTCTTCCACAAAATAGCACATGTGGGTGCTACCTCGATAAGGAATGTACCTACCTATATAGTTTAAGTTTAAAAAATTTGACTCTCAAAAAGAAATTTCAATCGTTGTACTATTGATATTTGGCTGTGTTGACTAATGAGTTTGCCAACCACTGTTCTAGGTTATCTAATAAGTGTTCATAATATTCTTGCAATCCTTAGTGTTTCGTTTCTGGTTTTACTTATGTCTTTTGTTTAGTCTAGCTAAATTTTTGTCAGTTTTATTTACCCTTTAAAACTGTTTATCGATCTTTTTCATTGTCTTTTTAGTTTCTTCATTTATTTTCTCTCTAGTCTGTTATTTTCTTCATTCTGCTAACTTTGGTCTTATTTATTCTTTTTTATTTGAGATCTTCCTTTTTATTGTTTGATTTGGGGGGGAGGGGCGTGGAGAGGCATTTATTTGTTGTTCTACTTAGTTGTGCATTCACTGGTTGCTTTTCTTATGTGCCCTGACCAGGGATCAAACCCACAACCCTAGTATTTCAGGACAATGCTCTAACCAATTGAGCTAACCATCCAGGGCCTCTTCTTTCTTAACTTAGGTGTTTATCACTATAAATTTCCCCCTTTGAATTGTGTCTTCTGCATCCCATAGTTTTGGTATGTTTTGTTTCTATATTCAGTTGTCTCGAGATTGTTTTATTTCCCTTTTGATTCCCTTTTTGACCCCTTTAAGGTTGAGTAGCATGTTGTTTAATCTCCACATATTTGTGACTTTTCCACTTCTCATTTCTAGTTTCATATCATTATGATCAGAAAAGATGCTTGATATGATTTCACATTTTTTAAAATTTATTAAGACTTGTGACCTAATATATGATATGTCCTGGCGAGTGTTCATTGTGCACTTGAGAATAATGTGTCTCCTGCTGCTGTTGGGTGGAAGGTTTATGCATCAGTTAGATCCATCTCATCTAACATATTTAAGTTCAGTGTTTTCTTAATGATTATCCATTGTTGAAAGAGGTATATCGAAGTTTCCTACTATAATTGTATTGCTATTTATTTCTCTCCAAATCTGTAATATTTGCTTTATATAGTTCGGTGCTCTCATGTTGAGTTTATAAATATTCACAACTGTTATATCCTTTTGATGAATTTACCCCTTTTTCATTATATAATGACCTTCTTTGTCTCTTATTACAGTTTTTAGCTTAAAAATCTATTTTGTCTAATGTAAGTATAGTGATCCCTGTTTTCTTTTGGTGTCCATTTGCATGGGCACTTTCATTGTATGTATGTCCTTACAACTGAAGTGAGTCTCTTGTAGGCAGCATCTAGTTGATTCTTGTTCTTTTATCCATTCAGCTACACTGTGATTTTTGGAGAATTAAATCCATTGCAGTTACACTAATTATTAGTAGGTATGGACTCACTGTGCCATTCTGTTCATTGTTTTCTGGTTATTTTATACTTCCTTTGTTTCTTCCTCTCTTCCTTTGTCACTTGATTATTTTCTCCAGTGGTATGTTTTGATTCCTCCCTTGTTATCTTTTATGTTTTTGCTTTGTAGATACCGTGAAGCTTACATTAAACATCCAGAACTTGAGTTCTTAATCATATGGATGGATAATTAGATGAATGAAGACTCTGGTGGGGAGAGAAGATAACTTGTATCTATATTGAATAGTCAGAAAGCAATAAATCTGAGGACCAGTCTTGCTATAAAGACAAATAGGAAGCAAAACTACCTCAGGATTCCCAGAAGTGTGTTCACCATATACAGCCATACCCAAAATCAGTTACTAGTGATACTCATAGCATGCTTGGGAAAGAAAGAGATGTCCTGACTACCTCAAAGTTAAGAAATGACTCCCACAGTAAGAAAATTATTATTCAGTCCTTCAGACAAGTGGTATTTGTCTTACACCCTGTACCTGCTTAGAGTAGCACAATGATACAGGAAAACAAATAAAAGGAAACTCGGTTTTCTTAAGCAATACTGTACAATTCTGAAGAAGAAAAAAAGATTATAATTAGATATTGAGCATCCTATGGTATTCTGATTGGCTAAATTCATAAGATTGCCATAGACATGGTTTCTCCCAATGGTTTTTATTTTGTTAAAAAAATTTTTTATTAAGTGGGAGGTGGGAAGGCAGAGAGACAGACTCCCACATGTGCCGCAAACCAGGATCCACCCACCAAGTCCTCTGTGGGGCAGTGTTCTGCCCATGTGGGGTGTTACTCCATTGCTCAGCAACTGAGCTACTTTAGAGCCTGAAGTGAGTCATGGCACCTTCTTCAGTGCCTGGGGCCAACTCTGCTCAAACCATTTGAGCCTTGACTGCAGGGGGGAAGAGAGAGAAAGAAGGGGAGAAGTTAGGGGAGGGGTAGAAAAGCAGATAGTTGCTCCTCTGTGTGCCCTGACCAGGAATCGAACCTGAGACTTCCACACACCAGGCCAACACTGTGCTGCTGAGGCAACCAGCCAGGGCCTAAAATATTTTTAAAAGAAAATTTTACAGAGGTTTATACTACTGTTTATCTTTTAGCTTTAAATTTTCATTGATTATTTTGTAAGGATTTTTTAAATTTCATTTCCAGACTGAAAATTATTTCTTTTTTTTTTTTTTTTGACTGAAGATTATTTCTAAGATATATGTTACTAGTTTTTTATACTAAATTACAGTTTCTAATTAGAAAGTAGTGTTGTTTAATATAATTGCAAGACTATACTTTCAGGGATAATTTCTGACATTTTTTTTTGTTTTTATTTTACAGGGACAGAGAGAGTCAGAGAGAGGGATAGATAGGGACAGACAGACAGGAGTAGAGAGAGGTGAGAAGCATCAGTCATTAGTTTTTCGTTGCCCTTGGGACACCACAGTTGTTCATTGATTGCTTTCTCACATGTGCATTGACCGCAGGCCTTTAGCAGACCAAGCAACCCCTTGCTGGAGCCAGCGACCTTGGGTCCACGCTGGCGAGCTTTTGCTCAAGCCAGATGGGCTTGCACTCAAGCTGGCGAGCTCGGGGTCTCGAACCTGGGTCTTCCGCATCCCAGTCTGACGCTCTATCCACTGTGCTACTGCCTGGTCAGGCCAGGGATAATTTCTATAGTCCGATAATATAACTCTGCCTAGCAGACATTTTTACTAACAATAATGACGTTCATAGGGTACTCAGATTAATTTCTTGATCTATAGTTTATTGTACCAAGAGTACTTGGAATAAAGGATCTATTCTAATTTTGTTTGTGTTTAGTAAAACATTGATTGATATGAATCTGCACTATGGATAGTTTAATATAGAAAATGTACTTATGATTTAATCCAAGTTATAAAATTACTAAATACCAGGAGGGAAAAACAGTTGGGCATCTTTAGTACATTTGGGTTATTCTGACTCTCAGTTTTCATTGGTACCTTAGATGTGTAAAGGGTTGGAGATTGGCAAATGATACTGTTTCCCAGGATATACCTGAAAATGTCCTTGAACCAAGCCCTGATAGAATTATTTTCTAATCATTTGTTGCTTCTTCTAGACAGATAGATAAATGAAGGAAATCCTTACTTAACAGCAAAATGTTATTTTTTATTTAATCAAAATCTTGGAACTTGAACCATATTTTGAAATTGAAATTGCAGCTTTATATTATGAGATAACATGAGATGACATTTCCCACACATTACTCTGTAAAAAAACGTTTTTGGTATGTCATGTAAAGCAACAAGACAAAAATTTTTTAGAATCACTGAAGTATGTTTTTTATCATGGGGAATATTAAAAATGAAAAGACACTTTGAACTTTTGATGATTCTAAATTAGAGTCATGACTAGGCTTTGTATTTTGTTTCACCTTTTGTATCATTCACGTGAGAATTTTTTAAATCTATTTCTCCTGTACTATACACATTTGTAATATTTTACATGTAAACTGAGAATAGAAAGGTGTTCAGGTGCCAAGCACTTAATCTTTCCCACCCATCCTGAAATTGCATCCTTTCCAGAGAGGCTTACTGATCCCCGTACAGCTTTACCCCCCACGTGTGCTGTCGAAAGCTCTTCAGCACTCGCACCTGCTTGCAGAGGAAAGTTAAGGTTGACTGGCAGGTAAAATAAGAACATTCCCTGTAGGCTTGCCTCAGACATCTTGCTTCTGCCTACCATGATACATTTTTAGATGAGCTCATATTAAAAAGTTTTAGTAACTTTTTTTAACATAAAGGTCAAAGTTTAAATTAAATAAAATTTTAAAGCTAAATCACTGACACTGTTATAATTATCACAGAAAGTTGTTTGTGATGTAAAAGATTTATAATAAGCAACAGAATGTCATTTTGTGATTTTTCTTCCCCCAGAAAGTGTCATGAAAGATTTATGAAATATATCATTTCAAGAGTATCTCTTATGGTTCAGAGATAATTCTTATTTATTTATTTATTTATTTTGTGACAGAGGGACAGATAGGGACAGACAGACAGGAAGGGAAATGAGAAGCATCAAGTGTTTGTTGAAGCCCCTTAGTTGTTAATTTTTGCTTTCTCATATTTGCCTTGAGTGGGGGGCTATAACAGAGTGAGTGACCCCTTGCTCCAGCCAGTGACCTTGGGCTCAAGCCAGCAACTCTGCACTCAAGCTGGTGAGCCCACGCTCATACTGGATGAGCCTGCACTCAAACCAGCAACCTTAGGGTTTTGAACCTGGGTCCCCTGCATTCCAGTCCAGTGCTCTATCCACTGTGCCACCTCCCAATCAGGCAGAAATAATTTTTCTAAAGGTACATTTTAAAAATTACTTAATCTGTTATGCTATTTTTAATATTTAGGGATATACCTGTGGATTTCAAGTATATAGCAGAACCAAGTATGCACTCAATGCCTGCAGTGACTTTATCTCCAAATGGTGAGTTAGTAGGTAGTGTTTTTAAATGATCTCCTAAGACATGGTGTGATTTCTGTTCAAAAGAACTGTGGCCATTCCCTCTGGGGGAAAAAGTCTTGTCACAGTATCATATTGTATAAGGAAATTGTAAAGCCAGTAGCCACAGCCACCATCACAGCTGCCTGACCCATGCAGGTTTGCATTTGATTTAGACAGACTGGTAATGAAACAATGGAGCCAAGAACTGGAGGGCCATTAGCTTTAATCCTAGCTTGCACCCGGCGGGCAAGAAATACACACATTGGGAAAATACTTCCCTTTTCATTCAGGGCTCCCAGAGCCACTGACTTATCTGAGTTTTCCTAGGATCAAAGGTTTGTACCTCACCAGCCTTGTTCATCTCTGTTCCCCATCTCCTTCTCTCTGTACAAAAATGCTTCTCCTTCAGCGCTCTGCCATCTTGGCTGCTTCTCCTCTCCTCCACGTGGCCTTTCTCTGCTCTCTTCCTGTATGGGCTTCTCTGCCCCATTTTATAGTATAGAAATCAAAACCTTTAATCCAATATACAAACAAGGAAGTCTCCAATACAAAGTCACTTATCTGAGGCACTCAGATTCCTCATGAGAGTGCACCACCCCCTATCATGCAACTATCAAGGGTGTGGGGAAAAGCTTACTCTTAAAACTAAGCCTTAGGCTATAACGACCTGGCCTGCTTATATTCCAGCCTTTCCCCCACACCCATCCTAAGCATAAGGGCAAATAATATCACCTGGGTGACGGGCTTCCATGTGGGCAGCACCATCTTTAACAAAGTGAGCATAATATATTTTATCTGCCCAACAGAAGAAATCCAAACCTTTAAGCCAATCTACAAACAAGGAAGTCTCTGATACAAAGCCATTTATCCAAGGCATAATGGGAGGATTCCTCATGAGAGTGCACCACCCCACATCATCCAGTCAGTCAAGGGTGTGGGGAAAAGCTTCCTCTTAAAACTAAGCCTTAGGCTATCAGGACCCGGCCTGCCCACAGCCTGTCCCCCAACACACATTAATATCAACAGACTTCCGTGTGGGCAGCGCCATCTTTAACAAAGTGAGCATAATATACAGTGTGTCCGTAAAGTCACGGTGCATGTAAAGCCGGTGGTCAGGGCCAGGATCACAGCCGCCTGACCCGTGCAGGTTCCCACTAGATTCGGACAGTCGGTAATGAAACAATGGAGCCAGGAACTGGTGAGCCATCAGCTTTAATTCTAGCTTGCACCCGGCGGGCAGGCAAAAACACACACTGGGCTCCAAAACCCACTCATTCAGTGCTCACAAAGCTACTGACTTATCCGAGTTTCCTAGAATCAAAAGTTTCCAGCTCACCAGACTTATTCACCTCTGTTCCCCATCTCCTTCTCTCTACACAAACTCTGCATAAACTTGCTTCTTCCTCAGCATTCCGCCATCTTGGCTGCTTCTCCTGGTCTGCACATGGCCTTACTCTGCTCTCCTTTCTAATACTAACCTCAGGAACCGAGAGAGAACAGGCTCCCTGTCTGTCCCACTTTATAGTGTAAAAATCCAAACCCTTAATCCAATCTACAAACAAGGAAGTCTCTGATAGGAAGTCACTTATCTGAGACATAATGGGAGGATTCCTCATGAGAGTGCACCACCCCACATCATCCAATCAGTCAAGGGTGTGGGGAAAAGCTTACTCTTAAAACTTGCACCATCTTTAACAAAGTGAGCATAATATATTTCATCTGCCCAACAGTGCACTTTTGACCAGTCAAAAGTCAAAAGTGCACTATGACCTTTCGGACACACTGTATTTTATCTGCCTGACACCATCAAAGGCACTCGTCACTCATGGAATTATTGTGAGTGTAGAACAAGGAAGAGAAGGTAAGAAATACTTTGGTCGTGGGGCATCTGCCACAGGCAAATGCCACAGGTGATCATTTTTGTCAAATGCCCTATGATTTTTATGAGAAGAGCAACTTAATTGGGTACTATTTCAGTAATCACCATATTGTACACTTTGTCCCATTTGACAGGGCATGTACATTTCATATAGCACAGTTTTAAAGTATCCATTACAAATATTATATCCATCTTGAACAAGGCCATTTACCCACTCAGACTATGAGCATTGCTAGGATCATTCCCTTTAATAATGTCTACCAGTATGTAGGCTACAGAAAAGACAGCAGTTTAGCTTCTGGGGGTCATGGACAGTCCTGACTAGATAAGATCAGTGTGGCCTTTCAACAACAGTTACTGAAATTGTTTTAATCATATTTTTTCATGGTTTTATTTAATAATCTTAGGTTTTCTCACCTGTAGTTGATCTTTTCTTTTTTCATAATTAACATAGGGAAATCTTTCCCCATGGTTCTTTTGTCTATATTTAATTGAGGTTGATTTACTTTCATAAAGCTTTAGTTTTATTCTGTTAACACTGAATATCTGTATATCCTTATTTAAAAAACAAAAAAGTTTTATATGAAGAGTGCTCAATGACATGGGAATGTATGAGCAAACTCCATTTATATGTAAATACCTCTTGCCAGTGAAAAATTTGTAACACTTTACAGGTGGTCTGGTAAACTTACTTTCCTAATATTATAAAATAGTTGGGAACAAAAAGATCAATGACTGAATATATTTAAAATAAAATTTCTTTTTAAAGTTTTTAGTTTTTCTCTAAAATGTCTCATTATTGAATTTACAGGAAAATGGCTAGCATGCCAATCAATGGACAACCAAATCTTAATTTTTGGAGCACAGAACAGATTTAGATTAAATAAGAAAAAAATTTTTAAGGGCCATATGGTAGCAGGTTATGCTTGTCAGGTGGACTTTTCACCAGATATGAGGTAAGTTTAATCTTCTCATGTATTCTCATATTTAAATACAATGTTAATGTCTGTTGTGCAAACAATTACACTTTACATCTCACTTTCACATTTGTAATTATAAGTTCTTTCATATATTTCCTTACATTGTTAGTCTTGAGCTATTTAATCCCTGTCTATATCAGCAATGCTTTATTTTCTCTGCTTTTCTAAGGAAAGTTTGAAGGACTGTAACTGCTATATTGCTGTGATTGAGTGGACACAAGAATTAATTCTGTATTGCTTTGTTGAAATTAATAACTTCACTATCGCTTTCTGTGCTAAAATCACAGCAGCCTACTTCTGAATATCTCTAGGCCACGTTGGATTTGTGAGGCCTAGGGTCTTTCTAAGTGAAACTACATTCATTACCCCATTCTTAGCTAAAATATATAGGTGTAAGTAATGCAGAAATCCCTGTAGCCTTATATGTGAAGTCTGATAATTGGGTCTTAGAGTCAGTCTTAGACATTCCTTCCAAAAGTATCAGAGCCAAAATGTAATTATGAAGGTGGTGGAGCCTACTACAGTAGAAAGGACCTGTGTTTGTTTGCTCTGTGTGCAGTTGGTTCCCCTGCACTGTTTCTGACTGTCTGTAGCAGTGTTTCAACCATCAGTTGGTCCACCAGAAATTTCATACTGGTCCATAAAAGAAACCTTGATGTATGAAGATTATAGACCCAGTGATCTTCGTTGAATTCACTTATTATGCTCAGGGTGATTTCTGCCCATAGTGGTCCCTGAAATAATTTACCTGTTTTCCTTGGTCCCCAAGTGTAAAAAGGTTGAAAACTGCTGGTCTAGAAAATGATACTGCTTTCACTTTGGCACCTGAGTCTGTGAGTCTTCCAAGTTAATTATTCTTTACTCTTAGGTTGGTGCTCAGTGGGGATGGTTTTTGGTAGAAGTTTAAATTATAGACTGCTTTATGCTCTACTTTGTTCTTCTCACTGGATATTATATATTCACATTGATATTTTTATGTTAAGGTAAAAAAGATAAACTGTTTCTGTTCCTCATCTGCTTTACCAGTTTGAGGTGTTTGACTAATTTGAATTTATTTTTCTTCCCGTTGTAGCTATGTGATTTCAGGGGACGGAAATGGAAAATTAAATGTCTGGGACTGGAAGACTACAAAACTCTACAGTCGGTTTAAGGCTCATGATAAAGTGTGTATAGGTGCAGTGTGGCATCCTCATGAAACATCTAAAGTCATAACGTGTGGTTGGGATGGTCTCATTAAGTTGTGGGATTGAGATTAATCCTTAAACTAGCTAGGATTATTATTGATCCAATTATCATATTTAACTATATTTAACTATTAAATGTGTTAAATGATAACTTGATTTACAGATTATCATTTCTTTACATGGCCTTATAAAGTTGACATATTGTTTTAAGAAAAAACTTTGTAAATTTGGCTCATATAATTTCACTGGCAACTTTATTTTGTTCTTTATAGATATTATTTATACAGAGAATGACCACTGATTTTCTGTTAGACAAGGACATACTATTGGCAGGAGGTTTGGGCTTACCCCCAAGACAAAAAAGGATCCCCTTGGAGTTGGGAAAGAATCCCTAATGGATTTAGGTTCTAAAGGAGGTAATACAATTAATGACAAATGATTCGGAAAGGTACCAAAGTATTTCCTTTTCAAAAAAAAGAAAAGTAAGGAACAGGGAAGACATAATTTAATGCAACTCTGAGAAAAGGATAAAACCACCCACAATCACTGTTTTCATTATTTCCAGTGGGTCAAGATCTAATGTTTTGGATTCAGGAGTTCCATTATTTTTTATGATACGTCTTATCTATTTTTAGTTGTAAGCCAGCAACCTTCTCTGATTGCAGCATTTCTCTACTTATTATTTAAAAATGTAAAATATAAATTAGCTGAGTTTTTTCCTTGACTTCCTGATCAGTATATAATTAGAGAATTATGTTATTTTTAAAGGATGAAACTCAAGAATGAGTCAAAACCTTGAATTTTATTTATATTTGTATTTAATGTAAGAACCTGGCCATACTTTCAGAAATCAAGGTCTCTTAGGTCATTGCTTCACAGATGTGACTACTGAAATACTCCTCATAGGAGATAGAGCCAAGGTCAAAATATCAACTTGTAATTTCTTTGAAGAGTTATATATTTTATCTTTAAAATTATTCTCATTTAGCTTGTGACTATATTTGACAAAACTTTTCTTTAAGATCAGAAAGGTTTTAATATTCTTTCTAAATCTTTGAGTAAAATTGTCAGTCAAGGAAAATGGCTAGGGATCCCCAGTTTGAGAAGCAGTGGATGTGTTTGATTTAAAAAGAAAAGTATTAAACTTCACATTTTGAAATCAAGATAGCCTCTTGAATATAGTAGCTAATAGCACTTTAGTTGACAAACCATTTCTCCAGCTTTATAACAAATCTGTATCAGATGTTTGAATGTGGTTTGAAATATTTCAGTACCATACTAAAAAAAGATTGGTTCACAGCTGCTCAAGAGTACTGGGAGACCAAAACCATATTGAGTGTTGAGATCCTAAGGGCATTAGCTCTGAGTCCTGTGCTGTCAGTAACAGTTTGTGCTTCTTGTCCATAAGAACATCCATTTTTTTAAATTAAAAATTTTTTAAAGAAGCCTGATGCAGATGAACAGGTGCTATAGCCACGTATGAATAACTCTCAAAGAAGAAAATAGAAAAACAGAATAAAAGTGGAAGAGCTGTTTTTGGACACAGAAGCACTCAGAGAAATAAGAATACACTGCCTAACTGCTGTCATTCTGTATCTGCCAGGAAGGGTGGCTGTGTTTCCTGCAGAGGAAAGGATTCAGACAAGACCTTTTCTTTAGTCCCAGCCACTGGTTTAACAAATGTGAATTCATCACATTTGATTAATAATAAAAGAATTAATTGTATATATAAATCAGCTTGTTCAGCACCAGTATTGTGTGTGTTACAAATCATAATTTCTAAATCTGGATTTATTTTATTGTGTTTTTGATGGTTTCTAAACTAAGCAACTGTATATAAAAGTCTTTTTTAAAAAAAAAATCATATTTTTAAATAAAGCATTTTTGTAAAAAATGTTATCAAAATTTTTATTCTTGGTCTCCTTATTTTTTTTTCTCATTCATTTTAGAGAGGAGAGAGAGTGAGACAGAGAGAAAGAGAGAGAGAGAGAAAAGAGGGAGGAGCAGGAAGCATCAACTCCCATATGTGCCTTGACCAGGCAAGCCCAGGGTTTTAAACCAGCAACCTCAGTGTTCCAGGTCAATGTTTTATCCACTGCGCCACCACAGGTCAGGCTCTTGGTCTCCTTTTAATTTGAGACACCACATTAACCATTTACAAATTTTAAATGGTCGTTTTGATTTTATGAAGAAAAATAATGCTTTGGGGGTAGGTGTGGTATATTAATGGGTTTATTCTGATTAAGTAATAAAAATAAGGGCAGTGCCCTCAGAGCATACAGATTCATATTTATTTACTAAGTGGTGACACTGAGTCATGATTGCACTCATTTTAAAGTTTACAAATGAGTGGGGTTCTTTTCCAGCATAAAAAAGTCTCATCATGCTGTTACTGGAATTAAGTTGTCACCATCTGACTCCTTTTCCTTACTGTATCCTTTTTGTCACGCCCCCAGGACAGATTTCCTTTTCTACAAGTAGAATAAAAGTGATGCTTTAGTGAAAGGTTTAACGGGATGAATATTTAAATATTGAAGCACACACTGGGAATATTTTGTCTTGAGACAGTTTATAGGTAAGGAACAGGGATTAGCAGCAACAGGCACTTCTCTAAATAGAAAAGTACAGAGTGATTCTTAAGAAAAGTACAGAGTGAGGCTGATTGATGTCCATCGCATGTTTATAAATTACCTGAAAGAAAACACGGACAGGGAAATAGCAAGGCCTTGGAATGCAGCCCTAAGAATTGCAACACTAGCAGTCACTATGGAGGCTCTCTGTGAAGAACAGTGTTTCTCAGACTGTGGACTGAGAACCCTCTGTATCAGAATCACTTGGAGATAGTGTCTCTTACTGAGACACGGAATTCAAAAGAAAACAAAGGTAAGTTGGAGGAGCCATAATGAATTCAGGTATGGGGAAGGGAAGTGTGAAGTGCCATCTAGGTCAGGCTATCCAGCTGTAATATATAATTTGGGTCTCAAAAGTGAGATCTACAGGGAGTGTGGGGAGGTAGAAAAGGGTAAAGGAAGGGTAGATGGTGATGGAAGGAAATTTGAGTTGGAGTGGTGAACACAGTACAATACACAGATGAGTTAAGTAGAATTGTACACCTGAAACCTGTATAATTTTATTAATGTCACCCCAATATATTCAATAACATTTTTTAAAAAGACCTGTGGAACACTGATGCTATGTAGCATCAAAGATGCGTATTTTCACACCTTGACACCTCTAAAATAGAGCTACATCTTAAAATCAATGTTGTGTCATAGTTTAATTGTATCATTCTTTCTTAGATCTTAAAATAATTGATTTAAAACAGTATAAACATGGCAAATACTAAAGGACCTGGGAATAAGAAAAGAGCCAATCAATGGAAAGAAGGTTGTATTGCAGCACTTGGCTCAGAATTTGTTGCCACTTTTTATTTAATGGGTAAATAAAATGAACTAACAAAAGATTGCTGTTTTAAAAATATATATTCATTCACTGGTTCAAAGTTGGCAGCTCTAAGCAAGGTCTCCAGATGATACAGTGCACACTAAGGATGAGAATCTGTGAAGTGGCATCTGAGTTTAGCTTGAGTATTTCAGAAACTACACTGTTTAGTACATGTAAACCTGAGAAATTTAGCTAACCAAAAAAATGCATACACGTGTGTGTGTATGTATATATGTATGTATCTATGTGAATGTATGTGCATACATTTTATATATTTCTATGTGCACCTTCCATGTTGATAGTCACTTTAATGATTGTAGAAACAACTTTTTCAACCTAAACACTGCAACGTTATCTGGAACTTAAGGGAAAAGATACCACGGTTCATAGAGCGGCTTTATTTTTAGTGACAGAAAAAGAAATCCTCTGCCTGTCCAGCTTCCTATAATTGCAATAGCTGTCTTCAGATGAGTTATTTAGTTCCCACTCCCTACTCGCCAACCTTCAGCATTTGAGATCTGAAGAACTAATTCAAACCTCAAGCATTTTTTAAGTGTGTTCTAGTATAGTGCTAATAGAAATATGTGAGTCATATATGTAAATTTTAATTTTCTAATGGCCATATTTTTAAGAAACCCAGAGAGTATTTTAATCATATATTTTATATACCATAACATTCAAAATATATCAACATGCAATTTTCTTCTTTCTTGAGAAGCACGGGAGAGAGATACAGGAACAGTGAGCTGCTGCTGTCTGTGCTCTGACTGGGGGGAATCAAACCAGAAACCTTACATTACATTTCTAAAATAAATATTTTACTTTTCTCATACTAAGTCTTTGAAATCATGTACCATATATTTTACATTTAACGGCACATCTTGATTCAGACATTAAATTTTCATCAAAAATTTTATCTTTCATACAAAGCACATATGATAAGCCCAAGTTGTTCCAAATATACCTAAGAATTTTTAATAATTAAATCACAGATAAGTTTTTAAATATAATTTAAAATTCAATTTCTCAATCACACTAGCCACAATCTAAGTGCTCAGTAACATGTGGCTAATGGCTGCCATACTGCATGAACTAGCGTGTCTGTTTACACATACTGGGTCAGTCTACTTTACCGCTTCATTTTCTTAAAAGCATTCTAAGATTCAAACAATTTACAAGATATCTCTTGTAAGTAATAGACATATTTTTCTAAGTTTTGGGTAGTTTTCTCAGATTTGGCTTCCAGATCACTTTACAATCTCTTCAGCTATGTCTAATCTGTTCTTTTAGTTTGTTTGCTTGCTTGTTTTTTTAGAGGGAGAGAGATAGGGACAGTCAGGAAGGGAGAGAGATGAGAAGCATTAATTCTTCGTTGCGGCACCTTAGTTGTTCATTGTTGCTTTCTCATGTGCCTTGAGTGGGGGGGTGGGGGGGTGGGGGGGGGGCTAGAGCAGAGCGAGTGACCCCTTGCTCAAGCCAGTGATCTTTGAGCTTAAACCAGTGACCATGAAGTCATGTCCATGATCCCATGCTCAAGCCAGTGACCCCACATGCTCACCCCACTGACCTTGGGGTTTTGAACCTGGGTCCTCTGTGTCCCAGGCCGATGCTCTATCCACTCTGCCACCACGTGGTCAGACATGTCTAATCTTTTTAATCCATTAAATTTCTGATTCCAGTGACTTTTTCCTTTATGGGAGGTGTAAAGCCAGTGGCCAAGGTCAGGATCACAGCAGCCTGACCTGTGCAGGTTCACATTGGATTCGGACAGTCAGTAATGAAACACCAGAGCCAAGAACTGGTGAGCCATCAGCTTTAATTCTAGCTTGCACCCAGTGAGCAAGCAAAAACACACACTGGGCTCCAAAACCCACTCACTCAGTACTCACAAAGCTACTGACTTACCCAAGTTTCCTAGAATCAAAGATTTCTAGCTCACCAGACTTATTCACCTCTGTTTCCCATCTCCTTCTCTCTACACAAACTGCACAAACTGGCTTCTCCCTCAGCATTCCACCATCTTGGCTACCTCCTCTCCTCCACGTGGCCTTAATCTGCTCTCCTCTCTAATACTAACCTCAGGAACTGAGAGAGCAAGCTCCCGGTCTGCCCCAATTTATAGCATAGATTCAAAACCTCCAATCCAATTACTCAAACAAGGAAGTTTCCAATACAAAGCCACCCATCCAAGGTACAATGGGATTCCTCAAGAGAGTGCACCACCCCACATCATCCAATCAGTCAAGAGCGTGGGGAAAAGCTTACTCTCAAAACCAAGCCTTAGGCTATAATGACTGGGCCTGCTTACATTAGAGCCTTTCCCCCACACCCATCTCAAACATAAGGGCAAATAATATCACCTGGGTGATGGACTTCCATGTGGGCAGCGCCATCTTTAGCAAAGTGAGCATATTATATTTTATCTGCCCAACAGGAGGTTTATTTGCATTTTTAATATCTACCTGTTCTTCACATGTCATTATTTTTGCAGTTTATATATATGCTTTTAATCATTTTAAACAATTTATATTAAACTTCCTTTGTTATTCTATTATCTCACATTCTTGAGCTGAAAACACCAATGTTTACTGTGTCTGTTAACTCTGCCTCATTGTGGGCCATTCCTTGTCATTTGTAATTTTTTATTAGGAGTTCATCTTAAGTGGGTCTTGCTTTTATTTATTTATTTATTTTGAGGAAACCCTTTGTAGCGAGAGTTGAAGAGTCTCTTCAGAGTGGTGTGTGTGTGTGTGTGTGTGTGTGAGTGTGTGTGTATGTGTATAAAATTTTTTATTAATTTTAGTGGGGTGACATTAATAAATCAGGGTACATATGTTCAAAGAAAACATCTCCAGGTTATCTTGTCGTTCAATTACATTGCATACCCATCACCCAAAGTCAAATTGTCCTCTGTCACCTTCTATCTGGTTTTCTTTGTGCCCCTCCACTCCCCCCTCTTCAGAGTGGTTTTACATTGGCTTCTGCCATATGCCCCTGAGGTATCACCTGCTACAACCAGCTCTTACTTTCTGGGCTTACAATTTTTCTCACCATGTGGTTAGTATTTACACCCTTAAATGGGCCAGAGGATTCAAATTCTCATGAGAAACATTTCTTCCAGAGCTATAGCAAGAACAGGCTTCCTTGTGCTGGAGTTGGGGGTAGATTTAGAGACCCTCTTCCTCTGAGGTTGCAGCCCTCTAGGGGTCTCACTGCTGCAGATGTTTCAGTCCCAATCCTTTCCCCTAATATAGACCTTATCTCTAGGGCTCCAGGCCCTCGGCCACCACTGGCACACTGAACTCCTGGGACTACTGCACGGAACCTCCTTGTCTACCTCTCTGACTCTAGGCTCACTCTGCTCTCTGTGTCTGAAGCTATTTCTTTATTGGGTATTCAGCCATACACATGTCTATGTGTATGTACACTACACACATTCAGGCTCCCTCTGAATTTATTATGGCTGAAGATTTTTCTTCAGCGGTCAGCCATATATGTATGTGTATATGTGTGTATATATCCTGGGGGTATATTTATGTGTGTGCATATATATATATACACACACACACACACACACACACATATATATATATATGCACACACATACATATAGAAGGATCACCATAGATATATACTTAATCTAATTTCTTCAGATATTACCACTTTGTTAGGACAGTCTAAAAACATACACATATAAACTAGCACAGCCTTGGGGGTTTTAAGTGTGTTATCAAAAAGGTACTCTTCCTGAGGGCACTTCACATGGTGACTGGAGAGCCATCATAATGGATTCATCTTTTATCTGAGCGTTTTCTTCTGAATAAGCACATCGTTTGGATTCTTGTGATTTTATACTAAGACTTCCCTTGATAGAATACAAATCAAGAAATTATCCTACCACTATCTGGGCCTTGTCTAATCAAGAAGATTTTAGAATAATTAGAGTTTTCAGGCTAGAAGAAACCTTAGAAAGTAACCCTTTCTAAGGTAGTGAGTTTTCTTCATCCTCGCTGAACCCCGGGGAGTATTTTTTCAAAAAATGAAATTAGTTTCAGTTACAGGTTTTTTTTTTTGTTTTTTTTTTGAAACCGTTTTTTTTTGTTTTTTTTTAAATTTATTTTAGAGAGGAGACACAGAGTGAGAGAGAGAGAGAGAGAGAGAGAGAGAGAGAGAGAGAGAAAGGGGGGAGGAGCTAGAAGCATCAACTCCCATATGTGCCTTGACCAGACCAGTGCAGGGTTTTGAACTGGCGACCTCAGTGTTCCCAGGTCGACGCTTTATCCACTGCTCCACCACAGGTCAGGCCCAGTTACAGTTTTATTAACTTAAAATCATGTTCGTTTGATAACAAATTTATGGAAACAAGAAAAACATTTGCTTTTTTAATGTTGCCTTACTCATTTTTAAAATAAATATTTTTGTTATTATCATACTCTGGATGGTCAGGAGACACAAGGACGTACATGAACGTTCGTACTATTCAAAGGGTTAAATATTCCATTCTATGGGAGGAAATAGGCCTAGAAAGGTGAGGATGCTTGACAGCATGCAGCCAGTTAGCAGCAGTGTGGGATTCAGCTGGTGCACCTGGGTTCGGCAGAACTGATAATCTAGTTTTTTGTTGAGTTCGGTGAACCAGTTGTTAAAATGGCACTTGTAATTAGGGTTCTTTCTGAGGTGGGCACCTGGACAGCCACCCAATGTGGAAATCACATTTTTACATTCCTTACTCTTTTTTAACGTTCATCTGTGCAACAGAGTATTCTAAGCGCTGTAATGTTCATTCCATCCATAGCTGAAAAAAATTCATGGAACTATGCTTGTTTTAAAAAATTCCCAGAACAAGGCAATTCCTGAAAGTGTTCAAAGTATATATTATCAGAACAATTGCTGTAAGTTTAGCAGGAGCGGAAAGGGGTTTTTCAAAGATGAACATATGTTCAGAGAAGAGAAGTTGCCTATTTCTAACATATCAAACGCAATGACCATTAGTCTAATCGGCCTACCTCTAAAGGAATGGGGTCCTACTCCTACAGTGAAGAGATGGTTAAGGATAAATCACACAGTCGATGATGCTCAGATAAAAGCGAAGAAAATTGCAAGTGAGAACACCAATCAAGAAGTAATATGAAAATATCTTTAACAGTTTTATTGTTTTTTGTCAGGTATTTAATATTTTTTTCAGTAATATTTTAAAACTCTTTAGTTTTGTGTACCTCTTTTATTGTTCTTATTTAAGTATTAAGTGCATTAAATAATAAATTACTTTTCCATATATTGTTTTTTTACACTTAAAATGATCATTAGGGCAGAGAACCGGTTGTTAAATTATTTGAATGCCACCACTGTCTGTATAATGCCACTCAGCTGTGTGTTTTCTTAAACTGTCAGGTTGGGACCATAATCTTTGTGGCTTCCAGCTTGCTCTCTTTGAGTTAGGTGGTTTAAAAGAAACACTCAGCTATATAGATTATGTTTATTTCATTCTTTAATAAAACAACCCGTAGCTAAATACAGTTTCATGGCCACTTCCATTCAAGTTGAGCCCCATTTCCTCATAACTGCTCACAAGGACATTCCTTAGCCATACTTGAGATAGTTTTGAGAACACTATTTTTTTCTCACCTTGTCTTTACTCTTTGAACATCTGTTTAATCGTTTTTGTAGAAATCCTAGTCTCTATCTTGGCATAAGTAGCCTTACATCATCATACCTTCCTTTTCTCATAAACTGAAAAATATTTTTTCATGCTACTGGGATTTGTGGTTTTATATACTGTCTCTAAAAAGTATTTTGTTTTCTGGGAATTGATGCAAAGAAAGGACAATGAGGAATGAGGAGCAACGGTTGAGGTTTAATATCTTAGGACATCTTCTAGTAATAACTGAGCCTTCAATTGTTATTGTATTTATTCAATTCAACTACAGTATAGCTTTCAAGTCCCCCAGTAAGGATCTCCAGGTTAGCATTCCTGAATCGGAGTGAGTACTACCAGAAGCAGCACAATAAACAACCATGTCAAGGAAAGGATAAATTGTGTCTAAATTTAAATTAACCCAAATGAGAAATGTACATCTGAACTGCAAAGGTATTTTTTTCCCATTGATGGGGGGGGGTCGAGGGGAGTATCAATTTGTTGTTCCATTTAGTCGTGCACTTCTTAGTACTTCTTGTATGTTCCCTGACCAGGGATTGAACCTACAACCTCAGCACGCCAGGATGACATTCTATCCAATGAGCCACCTGGCCAAGGCCACAAAGGATTTTTAATACCAGAAAACAATTTCATTAACAAAGCTGATGAAATAAATTCACTGAAAAATCCTATGTGAAATAGCTGTCTATTCATATTCAACAAATATTTATTGAGCACCTTTTACCTGCAGGCACTGGGGCTACAGACTTGGCCCTAACCCTCATGGAGCTTACAGTCTGCTGGAAAAGACAGCCATTATACAAGCAGACACATTAAAGTACAATGTGTGTGACGATAGACTCGAAGGCACTATTGGGACCCGTAGCTGGGGGCCTTTACTGAGGAAACCATGTTTGACCTGACATCAATCCGTAAGAAATTATATTGTCTTGTACAGATAATAGCTTACTTTTATTGACAGAGTTGTGGTTTTATTAATGTTGTAGAACCCACTTGGACCTTTGCTCATTATATATTCACCCTGAGGTGACATCAATCTATCCCAACAACCAGTAACATAGGACATTCAGCAGTTAGACTACTGTTGAAGCTCACCATTGTGCTAGGGCAGGGTCCTGGAAGCTGCCTAGTGTGTTGTGCATTCGTTGCTCAGTTTTGGAGAGATCTGGGGGTCCTGTGGGAGGGACTGCAGTGGAGGAGAATGACTCAGGATCACAGCCATTTACCAGCTACTATCATTCCCTGGTACATACTGATTAAACATCTGTCCTATGTGTACTGGGCTTCTCTATTGAAACAGTCTAAATTAGAATTCAAACAATGGGGGTGAGGGGGAATCCCTTATTGTTTCAGATAATCTCATTGCACAAAACAAAATCATTAAGAAAAACTTTAAATATTTTAACAATAATGCATACTTGCTAGCTTTACAAAGCATGGTTTTACTGTGCTGAGAACTAGGATTTTTCCAAATGGTGGCAAATAAAGTGTGGCATCAAGCTCTCTTGATTTATTTTCCTTGAGGACAGAAATACAATAACATTATTTAAAGATTTTCAATAATTTCTAAATTTAGGCAGTGCATGAATATACTGAATTTTGGGGGGTATGGTATCATGTGATAAGCTCAAATACCTCTTTCAATGTAAGGTAAAGGAAGACTTTTTAGCAGAAGGTCAAATATACTATTGAATTCACAAAGAGCCAGCAATTGGCTAATAAAAAGGAATTATGTTATTGCTTAAAAGGCAAAACATAAATTTATCTCCAAAAGAAGAGAACAATTAATTCTATTAATTGAGCTTGGAGGTACTGTTGTATTGTCAAGTATAATAACATTTAAATGAAGTTATCATTTTTAATCTGGCAAAAAAAATAAGGAGGCTACTTTTCTGACATAAATCGAAGTTTTGCAAAATCCAAACATGTAATACTTAGGAAATGTGAACCTTGGACTGTATTTACTAGCTACTAAACTCTTACAGCCAAGGCAGAAATGCTTACATGAGGAGCCACTTTGAACTAAACACTGTAAATTCATGAATTTACTTTTGTTTTACCCTGGTGTAAATATTAACGGACCATCAGTCAAGTCGAACGAAATTTGTTTGCTTCTCCCTGGCTCTCTTCATTTGAACATGTCAAATAGCTACAAATATTTATGTGATAACCTATTACAACTTTACCAAATACAATCACTCTAAGAAAAGGGGAAAGGGGAATGTTTTTCTTTTACTTTAATCCCAACTTGCAACAGAGTTTATGCTAAAAGTTGATCTCTAGATCTCTTACATCCTCATGTTTTTCACCTGAGAAAAGAACTTTTTTTTTTTATCATTGGATAAGAGCATTATTAAATTTGTGTTTTCAAATTCATTCATGAGCATTGCTCTGATAACAGTTGATTATGTCACAGATACTCACATCTGAGATAATTTATCTGAGATCAAAAACTAATGTGAAACAAAGGGAACTCACTCTGCACTTCCAAGTCCCTGTGCCCTTTCTAAAGCCCGGGAGGAAAGGTGTCAGGCACTGGAACAAGCCAGGCCCAAGTCACTTCCAAGTCCTTGCAAGAGCTTTTCTGGCCACTCAAATATATTGACAAAGAATTTGTTGGGTCACTATGTTTTTTCAGTAAGCCTCCATTTGATAGGCATATTTTAATTAAGTATATTGTTTAAATTAAACCTGCATGCTACAAAAATAACTCCTAACAGGTTTGCAGGCCTGAAAGAAGCACCTTACATTTGTTAGTGGCTACAGAGGCAGCGTTGAGGAGGACCAGCCTGGGCATTGGGATTCCTGCCCCACCAATCTACTAGCTGAATGATACAAATAAATTATTTAAGCTCTCAGAGTTTTCTCACCTGTATATGTCATTGGGAAAATTACACTTCTTTGTAGGGTTGTCAGTAGAATTAGGAATAATCTATGACAGTTCTGTCCACGCAGTAGGTGCTCAATAAATAGTAGCTATTTTGTTCATATCTTGTTTGTGGTCTTTTACAATGGTTTTTGCCTAGTCTTCACCAACAAGATCTCCGCAAACACTAGTGCATTTCTCGTGGCCTACACCAGTTCTCCACCGTGGGGGATTCTGCCCTCTAGGGGACATTTGGCACCATGCAGAGACAGGTCTGGTTGTCACAACTGAAAAGGGAGGGGGAAGGTGCTTCTGGCACATAGTAGGGAGGACCAGAGATGCTGCTAACCATCCCACAATGCACAGAACAGCCCTCCCTCTCCCAGCAAAGAATTACCCAGCCCTAAATGGCACTAGCGCTGAGACTAATAAACCCTGGCCACACAAGTACAATCAATACATTCTAGAGGCAGGGAAACCATAGCAACTGTCAGAAAATTCATCATATATTTCAAACTCTCCACAAAGGGAATGAAGAACAGTCTTAGAAATAAGCATAAAATAAGTACAAATAACTATTGAACAGGCTGCCTAGTAGGTGGGTGTGGGTGGATGTGTTCGTGATTTTTTTTTAGTTTGTCTCTCTTTTTGTTTTTTAATAATACATTCATTTTTCCTTAATATATATAGAGAGTGATAAAGTCAATGGTCTGATCACCACTCTGGAATAACTGGTAACTTGCCCTGTACAAAGGAGACTTTCAGTAATGCCATAAATCCTCAATCCTATGAATTAAAAATCTTGATATGGGTGTGTACCTATCTGGACACTTAAGGTCAGTATACTTCATACTTTCATGCATAAGAAGATTATAAAGGTTTAATATATAAAAATATTTATTGCATATACTTGAGTGTATAAAATTTTTATGAAAAAATAAGAGAGAGAGGATCTGTGATATAATCCAAACAGGAACTGGACTAGAGCTAGCTTGCTTTGGAGGCTATGCCATGCAAATTAACAGTATTGCTTACAGTGTTTATGGACCCTTTGTTTTTTGTTTCTTTTTTAAATTTTTTTATTGATTTTTTTTAAAGAAAGGAAAGGAGAGAAAGAGAGACAGGAACATCAATCTGTTCCTGTATGTGCCCTGACCAGGGATCGAACTGGCAACCTCTGTGCTCCAGGAAGATGCTCCAACCAACGAAGCCATCCAGCCAGGGCTATGGACCCTTTGTACCTTTGAAATTACATGGACATTAAAAGCAACTGAATTGCTCTTACAAATCACACTTACTCAAGCTGGTCCTCCCACCTCAAGGACTTTTATTAGTGTACTATGGGTTTTAAAATAAAAACCTTATTTAAATTTTAAAAATTCATCATTAATTCAGAAAGTCTTACTTCTTTTGAATCCAAGTGAGTGAGATCATCCAACTCTAACATTTTTGTTTCTCACTTGAGGCATGGTATTTTCAAACTTTTGCAAGAAACAAAGAGCCAACCCAGGGACTGTCTGGGATAAAAGGATATGAAAAACTGAGAAGAGGAATAAAGTTTCATAGTAATCAGTATTCTATGCTCTCCCAAAATTTCTCTTTTTACTTTTATTAAGTGAGAGGCAGGGAAGCAGAAACAGACTCTCATATGTGCCCCACCAGGCATCCATCCAGCAAGCCCCCTACCAGTGATGCTCTGCCTGTCAGGGCCGCTGCTCCATTGCTCAGCAACCGAGTTATTTTAGCTGCAGAGGTGAAGCCATGGAGCCATCCTCAGTGCCCAGGGCCAACTCACTTCAATCAAGCCATGGCTGCAGGAGGAGAAGAGAGCAGGAGAGAGAGAGGGGGCAGGAGAAGGGAGAAGCAGATGGTTGCTTCTCCTGTATGCCCTGACCACAAATCACACCCAGGACTTCCACACACCAGGCCGATGCTTTACTGCTAAGACAACAGGCCAGGGCTCCCTCCCCAAATTTCTTGAACACAGTGTATGTATGGTTTTTCTGTCAAAATGTAAAAAGTATCAGCAAATAAACTTAGAATAAGGTAATAATTTGGTAAAGTTTATTTTATATTATTTTATTTATTTGAAATAGGATTTTTGAAAATTATTGATATGGGTAAATGTCTAATCCTGCAAACAGAAGTGTAAAAGACTACTTGAAGTATTGAGAACCTGCATATTCTGCTTAATATTTTTTTAAAACATAAAAAGGATTGGTACTCCTGAAACATGGTGTAACCAGCGCAGGAAAGACTCTGGCCCTCAGGCCACAGACTTGTACCGAACACCAATGGACAGTAAAGAAAAAAATCTGTTTTTTAAAAAAATTGACAGCATAGACAAGTCAGTGAGTGAGAAATCAGGTTTGAAGGAAGAGGCGACAATAAAAGACTCAAATTCTGTTTTGTGCTTAGTTCACATGAACAGAAGGGGACTTAAGGCCTCTGTGAGAAGAATGCTGAGTTGCAGCTTGTTATTGAGTCTGAAACTCAGTGGCAGAAGTCAGTCTCAGTTCCCAGGTACCAGGACCAGTGGTCCTTACAAAACCAGGGCAGGGCCTCCACTAAGGCTGTGAGGAGCAAGGACTGAAATCTGCGAGGTGCGAAGAAAGTTGAACTGACAAGGTGAACAGGAAGAACTGTGAAAGACGGGAGTTCGAGTCAAACTGAAAGGTCCTATTTTAAACAGTAGCTTCTAACTTAATGACTTTCATCAACCCAGTAAACATGGAAAACTTATGTAATTTTCTTTTCATGTTGGTGAACTCATGGATTCTAGATGCATAATGAATTTTAGAGAACACTGAGGTAAGTGAGGGTTTATCTTCAAAAATTAAGTGAAGGAATATGAGCATCCCCACCCTGCCAGAGGCAAAGAGTCAACAAGCTGGGGTATGGGCAGAGGAACAGCTAACTGCTGTGGCACTCCTGTGTTTTCCCATCCATAAGTGTTCCCTGTGTCGCTACCATGAGGCAGGTACCACAAACGCAGTAGGACTTCGCCTGAAGCGGGGAACAAGCTGGTGGGAGCCTGCACAAGCATAATGCTAATTAGAATCACGGACATCCTCCATTGCACACAAAGACTTCCTTGAGTTCTATCTATCTATCTAGATATCTATCTATCTAGATATTTCAGGGACAGAGAGAGATAGACAGGGTAGACAGGGACAGAGAGAGGTGAGAAGCATCAATCATTAGTTTTTCGTTGCCGTCGCAACACCTTAGTTGTTCATTGATTGCTTTCTCACATGTGCCTTGACTGCGGGCCTTCAGTAGACCAAGCAACCCCTTGCTGGAGCCAGCGACCTTGGGTCCAAGCTGGCGAGCTTTTGCTCAAGCCAGATGGGCCCGCACTCAAGCTGGCGAGCTCGGAGTCTCGAACCTGGGTCTTCCGCATTCCAGTCCGACGCTGTATCCACTGCGCCAGGCGACTTCCTTGAGTTCTTGACGGGGCCCTACATCCTATTTCCACCCTGTATTTACCCAGCTGAGAGTATAACAGCTACTTGCATTGAAAATGTCTTTCTTCAAAAACAGCTGAGGTTTAGATAAATCTTTGTAACTGTGGAAAAGCCTGAATTCCTTGAGCTCCAACTCCTTGAGGAGGCTGTACCAGAACCGCACGACACTGCTGTCACTGCCACTGACCTCGAACCCGGGCCAGTGGAGGTGGATCTCAAAGACAAGCTGTCCAATCTGTTCAAGGACATCTTCCAGAATAAGATTTTCCAAAACTTTCCATTCTGCACTTTCCAGATCTGCTATGAGAACATCAACCTGTAACAAAATGATAAAATGAGATTAGCAGACTCAAGAAACATTGTTTAAAATGCCATCTTGCTATCGGAAACATCACGGTTTAACTGCCTCCTCAGAAAGCAGAATTTTTCAAATTTTAGAATTAGAGCTCTTTTTCAAATGGCCACTTATGAATTTCTAACCTCACTCCACACCAAATATTAATGTTAAAAATAATGAAATGCCAGTCAGAGGTCATAAAGGACCCTCCTACTGTCTGCCCAATGGGAATGGGTGCCCAAGAGGGAGAAGCTGGAGTATGTGTGTCAGAAAACTCCACGCCCGCTGCCTCCCCACAGAAACTACATGCTGCTCAGAGGAACCCGGCTGTCCAGACAGAGTGGTGGCCTGCAGGGAGAGACTGACAGAGGACTGCTGTCTGCAGGGACCACATCACGAGCTTCCTCCTTCAACTTCATCAGGACTGGAAGCCAGGGAAAGAATTCTCAGGTATCGGAATATTGGACTTGTAAAATTATTATTCCATTTCTCCTCCTTCCCTCCCTTCCTTCCTTCTTCCTGTCTTTCCTTCCTTCTTTTTTTTTTTTTCTTTCCTTTTCTTTTTTTTCTTTGTGACCGAGACAGAGAGAGATACAGATAGGCACAGACAGACAGGAAGGGAGAGATGAGAAGCATCAATTCTTTTTAGCGGCACCTTACTTGTTTATTGATTGCTTTCTCATATGTGCCTTGATCAGGGAGGGGGGCGTCCAGCAGAGTGAGTGACACCATCCTCAAGCCAGTGACCTTGGGCTCAAGACAGCAACTATGGATTCATGTCTATGATCCCATGCTCAGGCCAGCAACCTTGGGGTTTCGAATCTGGATCCTCTGCGTTCCAGTCCGATGCTCTATCTACTGCGCCACCTCCTGGTTAGGCCCATGATGTCTTTAAAAAGTATGTACCAGTATAGTATTCTGAAAAAGGGGGGAGGGCAAATGTACCCTTCTCTGTTCACTTAATGAATGCAAGTTCACATTCTGGCTGAGATAGAATTTTTAAAAAAGAGTAGGAGAGATTTTAAAATTAATTAAGTTATGAGAATCAGCTCTTTTGGCTGGCTTTACACAAAGTCCATTAGAATAACAGGACCCCAAACATTCCCAGAAAGCAATGAAAGCTGATGACCTACCGAGAGCCTATATATGCCTGGCACTATGCTAAATGCTTCATCTTGCAATATCCATTTACTCCTCTTGACAATTCTGCAAGGATGATTCTTATAATATCCCTATTTAGAGTTTCTGAAACCAGACTTGCAGTAACCTATCCCCTCACACAGCTGGATAGGCGGTGGTGAAACCTGAATCAAATCTGTCTACTGACCCATGTTCTTAACCACGACATGGCGTTGAGTCCCCGTAAACCACAAGAAGAAAACCAGTTAACGCAGGGTTCCTAAAAGGTTTTCGGTATGGAAAATAAGGTGCTAATGGAGAGTGAAGAAGGGTCAGTGAGTAGAAGTATTGTTATCAACATCACCATTTTACATTTGCAGAGTACTTTCCAGCTTAAAGAATTACTTCATATAGGGGGTAGGCAAAAGTAGATTTACAGTTGTGAGTGCACAAAACAGTGTATTCTTGAATTATTATTTATTAATTATAAGGTGACCAACTGTTTTACAATGAAAAAGAGGACAAAAATAAACTGAAAACAATATTGTAAATAAAAGAAACTTTTTTTTTTTTTTTTTACAGGGACAGAGAGTGAGTCAGAGAGAGGGATAGATAGGGACAGACAGACAGGAACAAAGAGAGGTGAGAAGCATCAATCATTAGTTTTTCGTTGCCCTTGTGACACCTTAATTGTTCATTGATTGCTTTCTCACATGTGCCTTGACTGCGGGCCTTCAGCAGACCGAGCAACCCCTTGCTGGAGCCAGCGACCTTGGGTCCAAGCTGGCGAGCTTTTGCTCAAGCCAGATGGGCCTCCGCTCAAGCTGGCGAGCTCGGTGTCTCGAACCTGGGTCTTCCGCATCTATCCACTGCGCCACTGCCTGGTCAGGCTAAAAGAAACATTTTATTCATTGCAACAATAATACACTATAATATAATAAATGCATAATAAAAACATTTTTAATATTTTATATTATAATTATGCTTACATGCTTATTAATTTTTAATAATTGTAATAATGTTATCTAAATGAGTACTCTTACATTGAATGAATATTTTTTGTCAACGTATCATCTTATAACAATATATTGGAAATATCTGAACAAGAAATATCCTTCATATTGAATTTTATAGCAAATGCAGCAGCTAGAGTATCAACATTCAGTCTCAATTTCTCACTTGTCCAAAAATCATTAGCAATTGGAAAAACTCAACTGCTGTATTAGCTCCAGGGCAGCACAATGTAAATTGAACAAGAATAAATAAATTTTCACATGGAATATGTTCATTTTTGAAATGGCTGAATATTTTCACTCATCTTTTATCAATTTTGATGTATTCATTTTCCCACTGAACTAATTTTTCAGAATTTAAATATACATTGTCTTCTAATTTCATCAAAGAGACAATTGTCATCTATTTTGATGTCTGGCATTTCTTTAGATAAAAACTAAAGACAAGATTCAATATCTGTCTAATATACTTGCATTGAAATCAAAAAACACCATCGAAAACTGTTATTTCCCGTGATGTTAGTTTCAGACCATTCTTCGATATATTGAAAACATGTCTGGTAAAAATTCTGCACTTCTTTGATAAACTTTTCTGTTATGCCTGGATTTGATTCCTCTAAGTCTGACAATTTTCTTTTTATAATTAAAGGAAGAAATTTTTCTTCAAAACAAGATTTATATTGAAGGATAAAGTCATTCAAAATAAGACTAACTTTTGTAGCTGAAATGTGTTCACCTTCAATCTTTTGAATCGTTTTGTAAAAAATAGGTGCTTGATTATGTACAAAATACATTAATATCTCAGATATTTTATTATTGAAAAACGATTCCAGGATTTCAGGACATTTGTCTAAACTTAAATAAATATGAACAGAGAGTCTCAAATAGTTGTTGAACACACTCTATAGCAGGTGTCAGAGGAAGCCATCTCACTTTGGAGTATCCTAAAAGTTTTTTGTATTCAACATTTGCTTCTTCACCAAATTGTTTTAAAGTAGCAACGTGAATGGTAAAACAACTAAAATGCAAATAAGTTGTAGTTATTATTTCTACTACATCAATTGGCATGGCACATGACGCTGTGTTGATTGCATTTGACAAAATATGTGCATTACAACCTATTCCTAGTGTTTTCTTTTGGAGTAACTCTTGTAATCTTACATACACATTATTCACTCTTTTGTGTCTTCGCCCACCAAAATTTGTATTTGTATTATCAGCGTTAGTGCAACAACTTTGGATTTCAAATTGTTTTCATTTATTACTCAGTATAGATGGTTTGACAAAATTTCAGAAGTTTCACCCTCAATGGATTCTAAATTTAAAATGTTTACTTGAATGCCCTTAGTAACATTAAAATATCTTACTATTATTGGATACAATTTGATTTCATTATAATTTGATGCATCAGATAAAATCGTTACAAATGCTGCAGTTTCCAAGTCCTCTGTAAGTATTTTATCACAGTAATATTTAAATACTGATTTCAAAATAGCATCGCATTTTGTCCTGGCACATGATAATTTTGCATTGTGAAATTTTTTCAATAATTTAATGTACAATCCATACTACAGAAACTTTAATTGTGAATTATGATATGAAATGCAAATGTTCCCTCCATTGCAGCCAACTGTTTTTAATCTTCAGAATAGTTTGAAGTTTTAAAAAAACCTTGTTACTTTACAACTGGAAGCTGATGCACCTAATGATTGCTTATGTCTGTTGGTGGTCAAGTGTTTCACTATCGCTGCTCTGCCCACTAACTGCAATACAAAATTCTCCACTGCAAATATTGCAGAAAACAATGGTATCTTTCTTTGATATGAGGAATGAAAATTCCTTTTTCAATTTATCGTTGAAATGGCATTTTCTCTTTTTTGATTTTCCCATCTCTTAAATGAAATTTATAATTAAAAATAAAATATAGAGCTACACGAATGATGCAAGCACATTAGGAACTGAAAACATTACATCATGGTGGGCGAATTTTCCAGAAGCTAAATTAACAAAACTAAATATCAAACAAAACCACTAATTTGGAGTGATATTTGGGTGTATTTGTCATTTTCTAATTTAAAAATGCCTGTTTTATGCAACTATTGAATCAAAATGTGTAATTAATAGATATGGTTTGAGGTTAGATTTCTACTTTAAAACTCAAATTTTGGGAAAATACTTGTAAAGAAAATTATACGTATTTGGAAATTTTTAAATAGATAATGAATTAATAAAACGTGAATTGTACTTACCTGTCTATGATTGAATATTCACTGAGAAAGAAATAATCGTGAGTCTACAATGTCACATGTGCCATGCCATGTTTCAGTAAGTACACAAAGCCATTTGCGCATTCGGTATATTGCGTGCTTTCTCAAGGTCTCCCATGTGGAGCGCATGCATCTCATAATCACGTCTGGCCGCACTGTACTGATCCTTGAGGAATCGTCATGTCAAATACAAATACGTCACATCACATGCAATGGATTGACTCTGCATCAATCGAATACGGACATTTATAGATTAGTCTTCCAATATCGTAAAGGAGGACATGTAGGAGGACATTTTTCGAGGGAGGATGGAACTTACAAAAGAAGGACTGTCCTCCCTAAAGGAGGACGATTGGTCATCTTATTAATCACTGCATTATTTTCCATATGAACAACTGTAAGCCTACTTTTGCCCACCCCCTATATAATCTCCCTGAAACAGCCCTATGCACAGAGACGGATTTGGTAAAGGTGACTTTCTGTTGCCGAGGAATGAACAGGAAGTGGAAGTGGATAATTAGATCACATCCAGGAAGGTGACAGCATCCAGTCACCAACAGGAATAATGAGGATGAGGGAACCACTAAGATAGAGAAAAGACTGGCATCCCAGGAGGTGACAGTACAGCCCTAATCAGCTCTTAGGAAGCTGCCAACTGAAGTTACTGATATCCTGCCCATGAAAGTAAAATACCTTTGCCTGTTTAGGAGGATGGATGAGGACCAAGAGCAATTCTGCCCCAACTCTCTCTTCTCTCTTGGTGCATGTCTATAAGTCTCTTGGATAAAGATGAGTCATGAGGCTCTCTGTGCAGTGATAACATTTCATGTGAAATTTCAGAGCTGGATGGAGAACGTGCATAGAATTTAGACATAATTGCTCTGAGGAAATGGTCTTTGCCTACCATCCAGAAGTCCTGTGGGAGATGCTGTCGTTCTCTTGCCTTGCATAGAACATCTTGGTCCATAAGGGAAAGAATGATGATGGTAACAACCCAAGAATATTATCTATAAATTGGCGATTGGTTCAACAGTTGCAAAATCAAACAAACAAACAAAAAACTCAACAACTTTCTTTTCTCAAAGGAACAGAGCAAAGGCAGATTTCATGTGAACAGACACAAGGCTGAAATAATTCTTGTCAATTGGACACAAGAGAATTAACTCATCCCTTTTTCATCTTTGTGGCCCTGGCACTTCTCGACTTTGTTTAATTTTTGGAGTCTTTAAGCAGAGTATTCCTGAATTAGGGTAATGAAGCTGCCAAAAGATCTATTTAATCAAAACTTCACATTTTCTAAGTGGTATAGAAACTATCCAAAACCCCAAATCAACATTTGTTGTGCCGATTCACATAGTCAAGAATTTCTTAAGTTCCTTATAGATTTACTTTTTATTGTACTATGGTTTTCTGTGAGTTTGCATAAGTTGAATGACCAATAAATCAAAGCATGAAAGAGACAGGGTAAAGGTAATCAACCTAAAATTGACTTAAAAACTATAGTTATTAAGTATAGAGGAATATACTTGACATAGTTTTTCCAAACATTTTAAAATAAGCTGTTAATCAAAAGTTATGAGCAACTAGAAAATAACCAGATTAGTAGGCTAAATCATAGCAAATGTATGCTTCCTTTGGAAGTCCAATTTTCATTTACAAAATGCTAACCCATTCTAAAGAGCAAAACATATATGAAAACATGACAATATTCCCACTGCTTTTTGATTTCAGTGACTAGAAATTCTCTACTTCAATCAGAATTGCACAGGGTGATCTAACCCGTGCAGCCCAGGCCTGGTGTGGCACTGAGGAGCCCCGATAGCCAAAATGCTGTGAATAAAACATGTGTTTCTCTTACAGTGTGCTTTTTCTATTTCTTGCATTTCAGAATGTTCTATTTCCACTATTTTACAAATGTAATTTTCACTATTAATGCACAACGCACCCAATATTATTGTTATATTAAGGCACAAGATATGCCAATTTTAATATTATAATATCAGATTTCTATAATAATGGCACTAATAAATTATTCAAATCATCATATCAGAATAATCAAGTGCCAATCCTAATACAGTTAAGTTTCTTGGGAAAAGAAAACAACTAAATGTTGATTCTCTGAAATCTCTGGAATGACTGAAGACATTCTTGGGTAGAAGGGTCTCAAAGAAGGTAAATGAAACAAAGTTTTGGTATCATTTCAGAGGTAGTAAAGGAGTCTCCCTATCAAAAGTTATCCTTTTTTTTATGCCTGAAACACGTAACAAATCGCCACTCATAATACTTTTGAGGAAATGAGATGTTTAATTTTAACTGGATGAAGTTGTGAGGCCACCTGGCAGCTTCCTCATTTGGACACAAGTTTACCCCTGTGTTCATCTACCCAGAAGTGAGAGATGAGAGGAAAGGATGGGGGGTGGTACATAAGGGACACCAACATTTGTATTAGTTTGCTAGGGCCACTGTGTAACAAAGCATCACAAATAGTGTATCTTCAACAACAGAAATGTATTGCCTCAGTTCTGGAGACCAGGCATCCGATATCAAGATGTGGGTTTTTTTTCTGAGGGCTGTGAGGGAGCATCTGTTCTTTGCTTCTCTCCTAGCTCCTGGTGGTTGGCTGGCAGCCATTGGCATTTCTTGTCTTCTGCATCCCTCTGACCTCTGTCTTTGTCTTCACACTGCGTTATCCCTATGTGCCTGTGTCTAACTTTAGCCTCTATATAAGGAAACCAGTCATACTGGGTTTGGTCCACTTTAAACTAGTATGACCTCCTTTAAACTAGTTATACCTGCAATAACCCTCCAATCAAGATCACATTCACAGGTATTAGGGGTTAGGATTTCAATACATGAATTTGAGGGGGGCACAATGCAACCCACAACAGTGTTTGAGGTAGCTATCACTATAGAGCTTTGGCAAGACAATGTGTGTTCAGGAGCCAATTCCCCAGGGCAATGCCTAGGAAACGTGTCCAGAAACCATTAGAGGCAAGGATGAACATCTTCCTGACAGTCCCTACACCAGCTAAGTGTAATCCTGGAGGCCCCAACCTTGCTAAGTGTCAAACCCAGAGGTCAACAAGCTTCCAAGGCCAGTTAAGACCACCGTCATAAACGCCCTGGGTTTCATTCCCTGGTTCCTTCTAGGCCACACAACCAGATCTCGCATGTGTGGTTTGCTTTTGTCACCCTCCTATTCCTTAGCTGCACCCTTTTCCCACCTTCCGGAGCTCCTCATGCCTCCAGCTTCCCACCTGAATCTTCTCCCGCAGGATAGGCAGATTTTGTCACAGCCAGCTGGCTCTCAGGAAGGTAAAATGGAAGCTGCAAGACCTTTAAAGGTCTAGGTCTGGACTCACCAGCAACATTTCTACTTCCTTCTGTTGGTTAAAGCAAATTACAGGTCAGCTCAGATTCAAGGGGCGGTGAACTAGATCCCAGCCCTTGAGAAGTGGCAGGCATGGAAAAGATGAGATGAATTGTCCATAGCAATGTGTGCAGTTAATTAACCCCAGTGATTAAAAGCAATATTACCTTACATGCAAATCCATGAATGGACTAAAGTTATTACAGCAGACATAAACCTTTATCAGACATAAGCAACACACTAGGAAAAACAAATAATAAAACCTTTATTCATTAGAATATTATTAAAGAAAGGACATTAAAACATGGCATTTGCTACTAGATCTGGCGGCTTTCCTTGGAAGTTGACAAGAGAGCTTAGGATATTCAATAGATTAAGGATGACTAATCAAAAAATTTGAAAAGGACAAGTAAATATGTGTGAGTTTTAGGTAGTATATTAGTGTGCTTGGAATACTATGACAAAATACCACAGACTGGGGGCTTAAACAACGGAAATTTATTTCTCACAGGTCTGTAGGCTTAGATGTCCGAGTCCAGGTGTTGGCAGGTTTGGTTTCTCCTGAGGCCTCTCTCCTTGGCTCCCTGATGGCTACTCCCTGTGTCCTCACATGGCCTTTCTCCTGTATGTGTGCACTCTTGGTATCTTTTCTTCTTATAAGGACATCAGTCCTATTGGACTAGGTCTCCACTCATATGACTTCATTTAACTTTAATTACCTTTATTAAGGTCATGTCTATCACCAAACATAGTCACATTGGAGGGTGAGTGCCTCAACTCATGAATTTTGGAGGGGACACAATTCAGTCCATAACACATATAAAATAGGCATTTTTGCTATCCTCTAGCTAGAGACAACCAATGTCTCTCCACAGTGAGTTTACAATCCATCCCTGTCACTCTGATGGCAGCCTGGCTTCTGGACTGCTAGTGTGTCTACCTTCTAGGTAGTCAATGGCTAACTCCAGTTTTGGGTAGTAACCATGTGAGCCACCTAATTCACTGAAGGTGAGTCTAGAGTCTGTGGCAGATTTTATTTTCCAAAGATGGTCTTACCATTAACTCCCATCTCACATGCTCTTCTACAACATGGTCTGGACCTTCCTCTTATACAGAGATGGAATTGGTGCGCCCTCCCCAGAGGTAGCTTCACAGGGTGTGACCTGCATAGTCACACCAGGCCCCACACAGAGAAGGCAACTTAGCACTCTGTTGCCATTGACTTGAGATTCTTAATGAGTGTTGAATATAGGACACTGCATTTTTATTATTCATTGGGCCTCACAATTTATTCATCCTGCCTTGTGACCCTCCCCTTGAGTTGTGATGGGCTCGTGACTGTTGACGAATAAAGCATAACAGAAGTGACTCTAGGTAACATCCGAGCCCAAGCCATGAAAGGTGATGCAGCTTCCATTTTGTTCCCTGGTACACTCACTCTTGAAAACTAGCCACCATGCGAGGTGTCTGCCTTCCCTGATACCTCCATGTGCTGAGGAGAGCAGCCTTTGCAGAGAGACCACATAAGGGTCCAAAGGAAGAGAAAGGCCTGGACAACGCCAGCTGCTGCAGCCATCACCTGACATGACACCTGCACAACAGCATCTGAGCCAGCATTGCCTAGCACAAGCCTGTCCCAGACACTCCCCCCCAGAAACTGAAAAACAATAAGATGATCAATGGTCATTATTTTAAGACTTAAGTTTTGGGGGTGACTCATTATGTAACAGTAGATAACTAGAACAAGTACTGTCTATGCAAATATTCTTTTAAACAGTTAAACGTTGCTTGCGTAGTGTCACATCCTATATATTCCAAAGCTTGATTTCTAGAAATTAATATATATTTAAACAAAAATACTTTCTTATTAAAAACCAACACATGGTCATTATTTAAAAGTTAAAACTACATACCCTGGCTGGTTGGCTCAGTGGTAGAGCATCAGCCTGGTGTGTGGAAGTCCCGAGTTTGATTCCCTGTCAGGGCACACAGGAGAAGTGCCCATCTGCTTCTCCACCCTTCCCCCTTTCCTCTCTTTCTATCTCTCTCTTGCCTTCTCACAGCCAAGGCTCCATTGGAGCAAAGTTGGTCTGGGCACTGAGGACTGCTCCATGGCCTATGCCTCAGGCACTAGAAGGGCCCTGGCCACAATGGAGCCATGACCCAGATGGGCAGAACATCGCCCCCTGGTGGGCATGCTGGGTGGAGCCTGGTCGGGCGCATGTGGGAGTCTCTGCCTCCCCGCTTCTAACTTCGGGAAAAAATAAAAATATAAAAAAAGTTAAAACTACAGATAAGTATACTGGCCAGGTAGCTCGGTTGGAGCTTCATCATGATACACCACATTCCAGGTTAGATCCCCGGTTAGGACACACACAAGAATCAACCAATGAATGCACAAATATAGTGAAACAACAAATGGATCTCTCTCTCTCTCTCTCTCTCTCTTTCTCAAATCAAACATTTATTTAAAAACTATAGGTCAGCAAAAATAATATGAATTAAAATATTCATACTCCAGAGTTTAAACAGTTAACTCTTGAACACCTGGTATATTTCTTGCTAAACAGTTTTCATTTCCATAAACAACCCCCCCCACACACACACCACATAGATTAAAGAATGCAAAGCCATAATCTAAACACACATGTTGTTTATAAAATCAGAATTACACTGTGTTTTCATACCTGCTTTTTAATGTAACAGACCATGAACATCTTTCCAGGCCAAAAAATTTTTATCTGAAGTGTCTGTCAAACCAGGTTCCTCAGGGCTTTCAGAAGAATGAGATGGAGGTAACGGAGGGCCCTGCCAGAGGAAGAGGTGTGTGGCTGAGGCCCCAGATCACCTCCTTAGTTCAACAGGAGCAACTCCCTGTTCTGTCCTTTAATATCTGAATTCCTTGCAAATTTTTACTTGAAAAAAAGCTTTCTTGTTTAAGGGAAAAAGTTTGAAAGCTTCCACCTATAGCCTGTTTTTTAATGACGTTTTCATTGCTTTAATGATGTGATTAAAAACTTGTAGCTAAATATTTAAGTGTGTTCTATTATTTTCTTAGAATAAGAATACTCCCAGAACTGGAGCAGCAGGTTCAAAGGATAGGAATGGTTTGCAACTTGTAATAATTTGACTAACCTGTAGCCCCTTCCTGTTCCTGCTCTTGAGAAACAGGACACACCAGGCTGTGCTAAGGCTGGGCTCCCCATGCAGATGCAGGACAAAAGGCTCCTCCTGTCATCAGCCCAGTCAACACCCGCTTGTTTTCTCACCCCAAAGCCATGTGACACTCCGGAACAGTCCTAAACATACCTACACCATTATGTCTGAACAATTCCCTAGATGAGAAAAAAACCTGCACGCCACTTAAAAAAAGAGAAAACAAGACAAAACAATTTTAACTAATTACATGTTATATTGTCTTTAGATAACGTTTTATTTAAAGCATTTTAATAAAAAATACTTTATCTGTTGTTCTATATTAAATCTTTAAAAATATATAGATTCTTTCTCTACCCAGGAAATGTGTATTAAAACTTAACACTGGTTATTACCATCTATGATAAAGCTAATTAACCATTATATTAATAAAAATCTCTGGCTAAGAGTCAAAGCTACATGAGTTACATCAATAAAACGTCAACATTAACCATCCGGCTTATGCAAGCACTGACACAGAAAAAATAACCTTCCATTTAAGTCATAACCGACCTACAAACACAGCTGCTTGCCTCTGTCTGGTTTGGGGTTCAGGATCATGTACTCGGGGATATTTACAGGCATATCTCACACTTTGTAAAAGATATCTGAAAAGAGGTGCTGTAATTGAGTTTTGTAATTGGGTTTTATTTTGAAATTATTATTTATTTATCATGCATCTAGTTACTTAATAAATATTTTTAAAAATTAGATTATAATCAATTACCTTCTACCCCCCAAAAATCAAGCTATATATTCATCTTTCATATTCATTACAGTTTGGGTCAATATCTAATTATAATTTTAAAACAATTGCATTAATATAACTTCTTTTGGTTTTTGGATTAATTATGAAAAGTTGTTTTGAATGATTAAAGTAAAGCAAATCTAAGCTTTTCTACATCAAGTCTACTTAAAGCAAGATACATATATCTGTACCTACAGAACTAAAGCTGAACACATTAGGAAAATAATAACCTTTTTGTAGAAAACTGGAAGAAATTAATCTGTCTTAAGTGAACAAGAGGATTAAAAGTCTCTTTAAGAGCCTTAGACTTTAAACACATTAAATCAGGTTCAATTATCATTTTCGGCTGGCAGAAGTATAACATTACATGATTTCTGCTGCCACCAGGGTGAGGGAGGTAAGACTTGGCCTGCATATTAGGAAAAATATAAAGGGCCATTCAAAGCTAATATAGAACCAATTCTGAACTATTAAAGAAACAAAGTTTTATGTAGTAATCAGCTCATAGGAAATAACCTTTGTAAAGAGGCAACAGTCGGTAAACAAATTTAAAAAAAAAATTTTTAAAAAAACGTTGACAAAGATTTTTTTAAATTTTGTTTGTTTGCCAGATTTCTAGCCTGTTCCAAAGAAACCAACCTGAGGCTGCTGAGCAAGACTGTTCTGTGAGGTTGATGTAACCAGGTCAGGGACAGGTAAGTGGTGAGCTGGTGACAAATCAAGAAGTCAGAAGTCAGCAAGGTTATGAATGACATACAACAGCAAGGAATCAAGAAGTGCAAATTCAGGCAGGATTCAGGTGGCAGCAAGAGACCTGCCAAGGGCAGAGTCATGCAGGAAGGTAGTGAGTGGCAGGACCAAGGACAGAGCCAGGCAGCTGTTTTAATTTTTCTTTCTACCCTGCTTCCCTGGTCTGCTGACCCTACGCCTTAAAGCTACAATATACATTACCTGGTTAATTTATTTCTTCTGGTCTAATCACATTTATGCAAACATTCTCAAGTATTTCCAGAAAGAGATAGGACATAAAACAAACTTGTATAAACTATTTCTAAACAGATGTGTAGATAAATTCATGACCAAGTAAACACCCAAGTAAAATGTTCTTCAGTCAGACATGTTCTTGAGGTTCAATAGAAGATCTCAGAAGTGGGGCCAGGTCAATCTCAGGGCATGGTGAGGACAGCCAGCAATGGGACTTAGGCTACATAAAACATGGCACAAATGCAAAAAGCAAGCACTAATTTAGGGGGACACAAAATAAACACATTGGATTATTTAGATATTTTTCAATATACTGAAATATGAGTTAAAAAATAACACTGTCCTGGCGATGAAAATTATGAAAGGATCAGCAGTGAGTGAAGTCGAGTGTTAAAAGACAGAAATGAGAGGAGATGAGGGAACAGTGAGAAGTCCCAGGGTATGAGCTGTATGTCAGGGTCACCTTGATGTCCTCCATTTCTGGACACTATATTGACTTCTAGGGAAGCATATAACATGGTTTTCACTCATGTGTTGACATGCGTGATTACCTCTTCTTACTTGGGTTATAAATTCTTCCAGGGCAGGACCCAACTCCTCTTTGGTATCAAGTTTTCTTTTTTTATTTTTATTGATTTTAATTTATTGTGCTTACATAGATTCAAGTGTCCCACCAAATATATCTCCCTCCCCCTACCCCAGTATTCCCCTTGATATCGCCTTTGTCCCCTCCCCCCTTCCCTCCAGGATTTCTGTCCTGCTCTCTATAACTCTGTGTTATGTATATATAATTTCACTAATCTCTTTCCCTTCTCTGACCCCATCCTCTCCTACCCTTCCCCTCTGACCACTTCCCCTCTGGTCCCTTTGATCCCACCTCTACCTCTATTCTGTTTCTCAGTTCACACCGTTCATTAGATTCCTCATATGAGTGAGGTCATATGATATTTTTCTTTCCCTGCCTGGCTTATTTCACTTAGCATAATAGTTTCCAGGTCCATCCATGCTGTCGCAAAAGGTAAGATTTTCTTCTTTTCCATAGCTGCAGTATTTTATTGTATATATATATACCACTGATTTTAAATCTACTCATCCACTGATGAACACTTGGGCTGTTTCCAGGTCTTGGTTATTGTAAACAAGGCTGCAATAAACACGGAGGTGCATTTCTTCTTATGAATTAGTGATTTGGTAATTTTAGGATATATTACTAAAAGTGGGATAGGTGGGTCAAAAGGCAGTTTCGGTTTTAATTTCTTGAGGAATCTCCATACTGTTTTCCACAGTGGCTGCACCAGTCTGCATTCCCACCAGCAGTGCAGGAGGGTTCCCTTTTCTCCACATCTTCGCCAGCATTTATTATGTGTTGTTTTGTTAATGAGTGCCATTCTGACAGGAGTGAGGTGGTATCTCATTGTGGTTTTAATTTGCATTTCTCTAATGATTAGTGATATTAAACCTTTTTTCAGATGCCTATAGGCATCTGTATGTCCTATTTGGAGAAGTGTCTCTTCAGTTCTTTTGCCCATTTTTTGATTGGGTTGTTTACCTTCCTGGTGTTAAGTTTTATAAGTTCTTTATAAATTTTGGTTATTAACGCCTTATCAGACATATTATTGAATATGTTCTCCCATAGTGTGGTTTCTCTTTTTATTTTGTTGATATTGTCTTTAGCTGTGCAAAGGCTTTTTAGTTTGATATATAGTCCCATCTATTCATCCTGTCCTTTACTTCACTTGCCCATGTAAATAAATCATCAAATAGATTGCTGCGAGAGATGGGGGAGAGCTTACTGCCTATGTTTTCTTCCAAGGTGAATTATGGTTTCGTGACTTACATTTAAGTCTTTTATCCATTTTGAATTTATTTTTGTGAATGGTGTAAGTTGGTGGTCTAGTTTTACTTTTTTACAAGTATCTGTCCAATTTTCCCAACACCATTTGTTAAAGAGCCTATCTTTACTCCATTGTATGCTCTTACCTCCTTTGTCAAATATCAATTGTCCATAAAGGTGTGGGTTTATTTCTGGGTTCTCTGTTCTGTTCCATTGATCTATGTGCCTGTTCTTATGCCAAGACCAAACTGTTTTGAGCACAGTGGCCTTGTAGTATCACTTGACATCAGGAAGTGTGATACCACCCACCTTGTTCTTCTTTTTCAAGATTGCTGTGGCTATTTGTGTTCTTTTTTAGTTCCATATAAATTTTTGGAATATTTGTTCTATATCTTTGAAGTATGCCATTGGTATTTTAATAGAAATTGTAATGAATTTATAGATTGCTTTGGGTAATATAGACATTTTAATGATGTTTATTCTTCCTATCCATGAACACAGTATATGCTTCCACTTGTTTGTATCTTCCTTGATTTCTTTTATCAATGTTTTATAATTTTTCGAGTACAAGTCTTTAACTTCCTTGGTTGAATTTAATCCTAGGTACTTTATTTTTGTGTGTGTGTTGCAAAGTGAAGGGGATTGTTTTCTTAATTTCTCTTTCAGACAGATCATTGTTGGTGTATAAAAATGCCTCTGTTTTCTGAATATTAATTTTATATCCTGCCACCACCTTGCTGAATTCATTTATCAGGTCCAGTAGTTTTTTTGACTGAGCCTTTAGGATTTTCTATCTTCAATATTATATCATCAGCAAACAATGATAGTTTTACTTCTTCTTTTCCAATTTGAATGACTTTTATCTCTTCTTCTTGTCCAATTGCTGTAGCTAGGACTTCCAGAACTATGTTGAATAAGAGTGGTGAAAGGGGGCACCCCCTACCTTGTTCTTGATCTTAAGGGGATTGCTTCTAATTTTTGCCCATTGTGTATGATGTTGGCTGTGGGCTTGTCATAGATGGTCTTTATCGTGTTGAGGTATGTTCCCTGTATTCCCACTTTGCTGAGAGTTTTGATCATAAATGGGTGCTAGATTTTATCAAATGCTTTTTCTTTATCTATTAATATTATCATGTGATTTTTATTCTTCCTTTTATTTATGTGATTAATCACATTGATTAATTTGTGAATATTGTACCAGCCTTGTCTCTCCAGAATAAATCCCACTTGATCATGATGTATGATTTATTTCATGTGTTGCTGGATCTGGTTTGTTAATATTTTATTGAGAATTTTAGCATCAAAATTCATCAGGGATATTGGTCTATAGGTTTCTTTCTTTGTACTATCTGCCTGGTTTTGGAATGAGGATTATACTCACCTCATAAAAGGAACTTGGAAGTCTTCCCTCTTCTTGAATTTTTTGAAATAGCTTGAGAAGGATAGGTGTTAGTTCTTTGAATATTTGGTAATATTCACCTGTGAAGCCATCTGGTCCAGAACTTTTGCTTCTTGGGAGTTTTTTGATAACTGTTTCAATCTCATTTGTTGCAATTGGTCTGTTTAGGTTTTCTGATTCTTCCTGATTGATATTTAAAATATTATGTTTCAAGAAATTTGTCCATTTTACCTAGGTTGTCTAATTTTTTGGCATACAGTTCTTCATAGTATTTTCTTACAATCCTTTGTATTTTTGCTGTGTCAGTTGTTACTTCTCCTCTCTCATTTCTAATTTTAGTTATTTGAGTCCTCTCTCTTTTTTTCTTGGTGAGTCTGATTAAAGGTTCATCTATCTTGTTTACCTTTTCAAAGAACCAGCTCTTAGTTTCATTGATCCTCTGTATTGCTTTTTTTAGCCTCTATGTCATTTATTTCCACTCTGATCTTTATTATTTCTTTCCTTGTACTTCCTCTAGGCTTTACCTGCTGCTCCTTTCTAGTTCTTTTAGATGCAGGGTTAAGTTGTTTATTTGATTTTTTTCTTGCTTCTTAAGGTATGCCTATAATGCTATGAATGTCCCTCTCAGGACTGTTTTTGCTGTGTCCCATAAATTTTGAGTTTTTGTATGTTCATTTTCATATGTTTCAAGGAAATTTTTTATTTCTTCCTTGATCTCATTGTTAACCCATTTATTATTTAATAACATGCTGTTTAGTTTCTAAGGGCTTTAGTATTTTTCAGTTCTTCTGTTGTGGTTGATTTCTAGTTTCATGCCATTGTGATCAGAGAAGATGCTTGATATATTTCAATCTTCTTAAATTTGTTGCGACTCATTTTGTGTTCTAACATGTGGTCTATCCTAGAGAATGTATCACGAGCACTTGAAAAGAATGTATATTCTGCTGCTTTAGGGTGAACAATTCTGAAGATATTTATTAAATCCAGTCCATCTAGTGTGTCCTTTAAGGCTGCTTTCTTTTTGTTAATTTTCTTTCTTGAGGATCCATCTAGTGATGTTAGTGGGGTATTAAAATCCCCTACTATTATAGTATTGCTGTTGATCTCACCCTTTATGTCCATCAAAATCTGCTGCACAGATATTTATAATGGTTATATCTTCCTGTTGGATTGCTCCCTTTATCATTATGTAGTGACCATCTTTATCCCTTACTATGGCTTTTGTTTTAAAGTCTATTTTTGTCAGATATAAGTATTGCTACCCCAGCTTTTTTTCTATTTTTGTTCGCATGGAATACTTTTTCCATCCCTTCACTTTTAGTCTATGTGTATCTTTTGTTCTGAGGTGGATCTCTTGTAGACAGCATATATATGGGTCCTGTTTTCTTATCCACTCAGCTACCCTATGTCTTTTGATTGGAGCATTTAATCCATTTACATTTAAGGTTATTATTGATATGTGGTTGTTTATTGCCATTTTATTCTTTAAATCTACAATCCTCTTTTTATAGATTTTCTTTTATTCCCCTTTGCTCTGTTTACAGCAGTCCCCTTAACATTTCTTGCAAAATTGGTTTAGTTGTATTGAATTCCTTTAGTGTTTTTGTTTGTTTGTTTGTCTCAGAAGGTTTTTATTTCTCCTTCAATTTTAAACAATAACCTTGCTAGATAAAGAAGTCTTGGTCGTAGGCTCTTGTTCTGCATTACTTTGAATATTTCTTGCCATTCCCTTCTGGCTTCAAGTGTTTCTGTTGAAAAATCAGATGTCATCCTTATGGGGGCTCCTCTGTAGGTAATTGACTGCTTTTCTCTTATAGCTTTTAGTATTCTTTCTTTATCTCTTAACTTTGCTATTTTAATTATGATGCATCTTGGTGTAGGCCTCTTTGGGTTTCTCTTTAATGGGACTCTCTGTGCTTCTTAAACTTCTGTGACTTTTTTCTTCATCAATTTAGGAAAGTTTTCAGCTATAATTTCTTCAATGAGATTCTCTATTCCTTGTTCTTTATCTTCTCCTTCAGGAACCCTTATTATGCAAAGGTTGTTTCTCTTCATGTTGTCACAGAGCTCTCTTAGAGTTTCCTCAGACTTTTTGAGCCTCTTTTCTCTTCACTGCTCTGCTTTCATGATTTCATTTATCTTGTCCTCTAAATCGCTGATTTGATCATCTGCTTCATCCAGCCTGCTGTTAATTCCTTCTAGTGTAGTCTTCATTTCTAATATTGTATTTGTCATTTCTGGCTGATTCTTTTTTATACTTTTTTTTTTTTTTTTTTTTTTTACAGGGACAGAGAGAGAGTCAGAGAGAGGCATAGATAGGAACAGACAGACAGGAACGGAGAGAGGTGAGAAGCATCAATCATTAGTTTTTCGTTGCCGTTGCAACACCTTAGTTGTTCATTGATTGCTTTCTCACATGTGCCTTGTCTGTGGGCCTATAGGAGACTGAGCAACCCTTTGCTGGAGCCAGTGACCTTGGGTCCAAGCTGACGAGCTTTTTCATCAAGCCAGATGGACCCACGCTCAAGCTGGCGAGCTCAGGGTCTCGAACTTGGGTCTCCCGCATCCCAATTCGATGCTCTATCCATTGTACCACCACCTGGTCAGGCTCTTTTTCATGATTTTAATGTCCTTTTTGATGTTTGCTATCTCTTTATTTAAGTGCTCAATATGTCCATCCAATGTTCCTCTAAGATCCTTGAATACCCTAACAATCATTATTTTAAACTCTGCATCTGGGAATTTGGTTACTTCCATCTCATTCAGTTCTTTTTCTGGGTATTTCTCTTGTTGATTTATTTGGATTGCATTTCTCTGTCTACCCATTGTTTTCTGTGTATAGACTCCTCCTTCGGGTTTATTGTTTGAATAGCTAGCTGGGTCTAGGGTTTAAGTTGTCTGCCTCCAGCTATCAGTTGTGTTGGTTCTAGATCTTCTTGGGTTGGCATTGTCTGTTGTTTGTAATCCACTGTGGGCTACTTGTCAGCAGTTACTACTCTTTTTGCTGTTTGTGCCAGTGATTTCAGCGCCTTGGTAGTATGGGAGGGGTCTACCTGTCTATATGGATTAGCTTCCTCCTGCTTAGTGCTGTCAGCAGCTCCATAGAAGCTGCAAGTTCTGAAAGATTTGCCTCCACTTTTCAGTTTTTCCACCCGCTCTTGCAGCTGCCTCATCTTCCCAGAGTCTTATGTTGAAAGATTGTAGTGTGGGCCCGACTGGCCTCACCTAACCAACCCCTGTACAGATTGTAAGCTTGTTGGGTTAGGGCAGCTGAGGTTAGGAATACAACATTAGTGGGACCCCCTACTTCAGGGGTCTCTTGGGCAGTAGCTCAGTATAGGCATGGCCCCTACTCCAGGGCCTAATTCCTCAGCCTCTGCTGGAAACTCGAATTTTATTTTTCCCCAACAAGGTGAGCTGCAGAAAAGTCTGAATTTCCTTAAATTCCTCTTTCTGCTGCCTCTTACTGTTGGCTGTTTGCTGGGCCCAGCAGGGATCCAGGGGTTAGGATGGATAGTGGGTGTGGCCTGCTTCTTGGCCCCAGTTGTCATCTATCCAGACTTCTTTTTACAAACCTCTGTAGGGTATGACCACAAGAGTACAGTGTGTATGGCCTCTGAGAATCAGAGGTGGGGTCTGCTCACCCAGCTCTCTGGGGTCAGGGTGTGTTCTCAGCATTGGAGGGGGGAGGTATAGCTCAAGTCTCACTGGAAACCTGAGTCACTGACCTGCCCCTGCTTCCTCACCTTTCAGACAGACCCTATGCCCTGGCTGGAGCTGGAGAGATTTCCGGGGGTGGGGCGGCTGCCTTTCCCCCACTGGTGCCAAACTAAGGGAGTGTCCCTCTCATGAAAATGTCCACCTCAGTATTGGAGAATGACTCAGCACAGGTGTTCTAGTCACAATCACCATGTCTGTCCTTGGGCCTCCAACTTTACACTTTCCTCCTGCAACTTCAGTCCTCTCAGCTCTCACTCCCCCAGAACCCCGGGTGAGTGGCTATGAACGAGGTGTTCTGCGAAGGCCCTTTGAAACTGAATCTTCTGTCTGAGAGCTGTATCTGTTTCTTGCAGTCAGAAACCCAGCTCTTTTCACAGCTAAGTGCTGTCTGGTCACCTCTTCTAGGCTCTGGAGCTCTATGCTGGGGCTTCAGGCCTGAGGCTGAAGACCCACACTTTTCAGGGCTGCCCACCCCACCATGAGAAACTCTCCAGGCCACTGCTCACTCCTAGGAGCTAGGCAGCCCTTTCACATCTCTGCCCTTCCTACCAGTCTCAGTGTGGCTTCTTCAGTGATCCTTGGTTATAGATTCCTCTTAGTTTAGTACAAAGTTGGTTTTTCAAGATGATTGTTCTTAGAATTAAGTTGTAATCCACTTTGGTTCTGGGAGTTGGCAGTTGGAATGTCTGCCACTCTGTTGCCATCTTGAAATCTCTGGTATCAAGATTCTATGAGAGTTCTTGGCAGGCATTCAGTGTAATGTCAGATAACCAGTCCTGTCTGTTCTGCCTCTGAAACATCTTACACCTGGCCTCTTTTCTCTACCCCTCACCTCCACCACCGTGGCCATCTTACCTAAGACCCCATTGACTGAAAGGGGGAAGAATCAAAGGTTGGAAGTTAGGAATGAGGGTAACTATGGGTTCCATCAGCCCACTCTGCACAAATGGTGTCAGGGTCTTGGTTATCAACACTTTCTGAACCCTATGCTTTAGCCAAGTGCAATTCTTTGTTATCCTTCACAATGCCATGAAATAGCTTGCTTTTGTTCCTTTATTCATGCTACAACAAACAAAAGTTTCTTCTGGTCACCACCTCTTCCCTCTACCAACACACAAAGCACCACAGCTGTCCTTCAAGCACAGGCTGAGTTTCATTTTCTTTAAGCAATTTCAGTTGTTGGGGTTATTCAAAAATTTTGCCCTCAGGATCTAAAGCAGAAACAATCTTCTAAGAAGGACCTATTTATCATAATTCTAACAAGACTTGGAAATACATACAAATTACTTTTCTCTTCTAGGATAGTTCACTGGCACTCAATTACCAGGTTCCCATCCCAAACATTGTCTAATTAAATGATCCCACAACTAGAATAAAGAAATAAATAACACCAATACATAATTCTATATATAGCATTCAGTATTTTTCCTGGTTATGTTGTGTATAATGCAGTGATTGTTCAGATGCCTGCTTAGAAATGCAATGGGGGGGGGGAGCTGTGCTGTCCTGTACAACAGCCACTCACCACACGTGGCCATTGTAATTAATTAAAATAAAGTGAAATCAACATTTCACTTCCTCTGCCACATTTCAAATGCTCAACAGTCACATGTGCTAGTGGCTACCATATTGGACAGTGTATCTCTGTCATCACACAAAGTTCTACTGGACAGTGCTGCTCAGGGTCACATGCATCAAAGTCACCTGGAGGGCACGTGACTACACTGCTTCTGCTTCATAGATCTGGAGCAGGGTCCGCATATCTGCATTTCTACCAGAGCCAGCTGATATTGATGCTGTTGGTCCAAGGACCACACTTTGAGAACCTCTGGATGTGGCTAATGATGCCAGGTGGGCTGTTTATGCTATATGTACACAGGAGTTTTTACCTCAGCACAGACCAAATTCTCCCCTTCTCTTGAGCAGATGCAGAAAGCATCTACCCCTGGTAATCTTTGGGAAGGTATACAATGGTTTTCCAACACCAATTGTTTTTTTAATGAGGGCACAGTTAGGTCAGACTTTCCTAAACAACCACCAAGGTGTCAGTGAGGCTTGTACTTCCTGGAACTCTGAGCAAAAGCATGCGTTAGTGCCCATGACCACTTTTCTGAGAATACAAAGGTTGCTGGGACCTTGGCTCTGAGGCCAATGCCTCATCACATAGGTCTGGGGAAGGCTGTTTAGCCTGTCAGTGACTCACAGAAAAACAACAGGACTACCACAGGGCTATCTTGAAGTTAAAGCAGAAATACACAGAAGGCACCATGCACAGCATTTAAAACAGTGTATGTACCCCATCTGTGTGAGCTGTTATCATTTTCACAAATTCTCAATGTGGTCCATAACTCACCTCTCTCTCCCCTCAGTTAAGATTGCTTTGTTTAAGCTAATATTGAAGTGTGCCTTCTTTGCACCATAGCAGCTGTTTTGGAAAATCATTTAGGGGAAGAATTAAAATTTGGTACATGAAATATACATAGGTATCGCAAACATGATAGCCAAGAACCATCTTTATACAGCACATTGGTAGGTGAAATCAAAAACAGAATTTCTTCAACTGCATTTCCATCTGACCAGATGCATGGACTGAACTATAAGCTCCATGAAGGCTAATCAGATACTTATTTTTGAATCCTCAACTGTTGTAGCACACTGCCAGGCACTATTAAAAATAGTATATAGGTAGATGAGTGGATGGACAGAAAAATGGATAGATGAACATGTGAATGAATGGATAGGTGAATGAGAAGATGGTTAAATGCATCTCCCAGGTTTCAGGTTATGAAAGATGAAAGCCAATTGGGACTTTGTGAACATCTGGTCCAACTTCCTCATTTTAAAGACAAGAAAAACTCAGTCCTAAAGAGGCTAAATTATTTGCCCAGGATCACAAATGTATTAATTTATAGCAGATATTCTACATCTCAAACATCATTCCTCTGTTCTGAGTCTAGATAGACACGCACATACATTAACATTCATCACTCACACATAGCTTTGAGGCAAGTCTATAACTCTAAACTTCATTCTCCTTGGGACTTAAGGACTAGCAAAGTGTTCTGTTTAAGGACTGCTACAATATTTGAGAAAGAACTGTGATCTCTTTCTTCTCCCAATATCCCTCTCTTTCAAGAATTAAAATAATTCAATAATAATAATAATCAACTGAGGTGCACAAGTGTCTAGAAAAGCACAATCTGTTACTCTTCAGATTTACTTCTGTTCAACACTGGTTCACTACTAAGCACATTAATACAAAATTCAGATCCTATAAAATGCTTAATTTTTTGTAGAGAAAAAGAGCAACATACACTGTTGTTTAGTTTAAAGTTGAATAAATGTAGCACAGCAGAGATGACATTCGCCCACATATTCATTTTTCCTTCTTTCTCAATACTTAACAAAACCCTATTTGTTAACTGATCACAGTGCCGCCAGACAAAAGATTATATTTCCTTCTCTCTCTTATGGCTGTGCGGCCATGTAACTAAATTCTGATATAAATAAAAGTGTCATGTGGGATTTCTAGAAAGTTTCCTTAAAGGGAAGGGCTGTATTTAGTCTTTCCTTTGTCCCTTGTCCTGGAATGAGAATGTGATGGCTGGAACTGCAGCAGCAATATTGGACACCGCAAGAGGAAGGATTATACCTTAGGGATGAAAGAAAGGAGAGCTAGATATAGATTGGGTCATAGGACTATGGAGTCCACATACAAGCTTTGTACTACCTACATCTACATTTCTCTTATGCAAAATAGTTGTCTTATTGTTTAAGCCACTATAATTTTTCCACATATAACTCAACCTTATTATGTTAAATGCATTCAACACTTTCTAGCATCCTTAGCTACTTATAAAGAGTAGTGCCTCTATTAAAAAAGTGACTCATAGTTGAAGCTTCTGTAAAGAAGTAGTTAGTGGCAGTGTAAAAGACCAGTAACCCATACCTATTGGAAGTTAAAGTCCCCACTTAAAAGTTTACTGTCCTTATTCAGCTCTTCCTGCAATGCTAAGGAACGTCTGGTCCTGGAATCGCCACCCTTCCTCTGGATTCCCTATATATTTCCTTAGTTCCCTGCTTCTTTGATCCAGAACCACGGCAGGTCATCTTCTGCATGATCACCACACTGCACTCTCCCTCTCTTAGCCCAGAAATATACAATTTTTTAGGCCAAAAATGTACAATGCAATCACAAAGTGGGGTTGCAAAATTACTTAGTTCCTGTAACCTGAAAAAGGTAGGTTTGAGGCATTATGTTAATGAAGTTAGCTCTCTTTTTTTATCTATTGTATACATTTGAAATTCTAATATATATTTAAGAAGTCAGATACTGACATTATTTTGACCATTCAATGAATTCTACATGTCTGTATAATTTTATTGAAAGCATGATGTTTTTTTTCTTGAAGAAGCAAAGCAAATTTAGTCGGGCCTTAAGTGGAGCAAGAAAATAAAGATATCTTTAGTCTCATAATGTTCCCATTATAACATTCACTTTACACAATTTTAAGTTGAATGTGTCAAGTGTTTCACTTACAAAAGAAATGTAATATAATCGGGGCATATTCTGGCTTTGTGGAGCTTAAAGCTTATTTAATTTCAAAGCTCTCTTTAAGAAAAAGAATACAAAATTATAAAGTACAGAATTAGGTAAAATCACTTCTGGTTAATAATCAAGACATACGCACAAGTTCCAACCCAAGAGAAAAGGAAGGATTAAGTGAAAGCAAATTATAAACAGATGTACAACTAAAAGCCAGAAAAGAAGAAAAAAATGCTTTAAAAAACCCTGCAAGAAAAAAACACAAACTGTACCAATTGTGAACCTTCTGTTAAATTTATGTAGCAGTTTGTGTTTTTTTATACACAAAAAGATCAGTCTGATCTTTACCACTTTATCAGTCTGATATTTACCACTTACAGATATCACCCATACCATACTCAAAGGAATGTTCTAGATATTCAGATATAGGTTATAACTAAACACCTATATTAGGGAATATGCGAAGACAATCAATGGTGGGATTTGTAATCAGGGTTCTCTTTAAGGTGTGTGCCTGCGCAGCCGCCCAATGTAGAAATCACAAATTTACATTCCTTACTCTTTATTAACATTCATCTGCACAACAGTGTATTCTAAGTGCTTGCTCATTCCATTCGTAGTTGAAAAGAAATTGATGGAACTATGCTTCTAATATTTATTTATTCATTTCATAAAATTTAGTATACCTTTGATGAAATACATTTTAATTCCCTCGTGTTTGTTACTTCAATAAACAAACAGAAAGAGAAAAAGTGCCAGCTAACCAGGATGTGACAAGCTGTCATTTGTTTCAGCTTTGTGTTACACCCAAAATTCCCCCGACATATTATAAGTGTGTTAGTGTTCCCTTAATGGTGAAACAACAGGAAGCTAGGACACAATGAGCCAACAGAAATATAAATTTCAAGGGTCACCTTATCACCCATTTTGTAAACCGTGGAAGATCGTTCAAAACTTTGCTGTGAGAAAAAGGTTTGTCATGAACATTATTTGATCACATTTAATCTGCATAGCCTATGCCATTTATTAATTCAGCTGAGAAGTCACCTATTTCTAATATATCAAACACAATGACTATTAGTCTAATTGGCCTACCTCTAAAGGAATGGGGTCCTACTCCTACAGTGAAAAGATGGTTAAGGATAAATCACAGAACCGATGATGCTCAGATAAAAGTGAAGAAAATTGCAAGTGAGGATGCCAATCAAGAAGCAATATGAAAATATCTTAAATAACAGTTTTATTGCTTTTTGTCAGGTATTATTTTAATATTTTTTCATTAATATTGTCAAATTTTCTTTTAACATAATCTAGTTCTGTGTACCTTGTTTATTATTTTTATTTAAGTATTAAATGCACGAAATAATAAACTACATTTTGGTATATATTTTTTATACTTATATTTTGTAAGTATAAAAATATATATACCATTAGGGCAGAGAACCGGTTGTTAAATTATTTGAATTCCACCACTGAAGACAATGAGTTGTAGAAATAAGCATCCTTTGGCTCAATGTATATTGATTAAAAGCCTCTAACATTTGCTTTAGATGTGCCATCCCTCAGAACACAGTATCTTTTTTTTTTTTTTTGACAGAGACAGAGAGAGAGTCAGAGAGAGGGACAGACAGACATGATGGGAGAGAGATGAAAAGCATCAAATCTTCGTTACGGCACCTTAGTTGTTTATTGATTGCCTTCTTATATGTGCCTTGAGGGGGGGCAACAGCAGAGCGAGTGACCCCTTGCTTAAACCAGTGACCTTGGGCTCAAGCTAGTGACCATGGGTCATGTCTATGATCCCACGCTCAAGCCAGTGACCCATTTCTCAAGCTGGATGAGCCTGCACTCAAGCTGGAGACCTTGGGGTTTTGAACCTGGGTCTTCCGAGTCCCAGTTCAATGCTCTATCCACTGTGCCACCGCCTGGTCAGACTACAGTATCTTTTTTTTTAATCTTGTATCAACTGGTATTAATAATAATGATAACTAATAGTCAACTTTAAGTACTTGCTATGTGCCCAGCCAAGCAGAATGCTAAGCACTTTACATCAATGCCCCAGGCAATCCCCAACAAAAGAAGGAAATAAGTGTTTTACTATCCTCATTTTACAGATGGAGAAACTGAGGCCTAAGGAGTTCACATAGCTTGTAAGAGAGGTGAGGCCAAACCCAAATCCAAGCAATTTCCATAAACCTGAGATTCAGAGACATTAACCAACCAACCTAGGTCACACAGCTATTGAGTGGTAGAACCAGGATTTTAACTGGGTCTGACTTTAAAACAGAGGCTCCACTTAACCCCATGTTCTCATACTCTCACAATATTAAAGGATCCAAACACAAAATACAATATTGTTGAGAGTTTCTGGGCTTATAGTTCCTTTTTCAAAAATGACAGACAGGAGAAAAACAAATGTAGAGTGTTTATTAATTTAATAAGTCTTTTAATATTATTTTTCAATTGCAGTTTACATTCAATATTATTTTGTATTAGTTTCAGGTGAACAGTGTAGTGGTTAGGTTCATAGATACAGAGAACAGACTGATGGCTGCCGAGGGGAGGGGAATTTGGGAAATGGGTGAAAAGGTGCGGATTTAGTAAGTCTTTGTTGAGCTCTTTGGGCATGCGTGGGCCTCTTGCTGTCGTTTTGGAGGTGAAAGGCACCAATCAGGTCTGCCTTCTGACAAGGTACATGCATTTTAGCAGTTGTAGCTTATTTTATCACTGGACTTTATTCCATGTACTTTTCCTAAAATAATAACATCATTTATAACATTTCATAGCTTCCCTATAAACAAAAGACATAATTTGGGCCTGGGACATTTTCTTTGTCATTTCATATTTTATCAAGTTTCATACAAATTAATATGAGTGCATAATAAGAAGAGGTTGTCTCAGCAGTAGAGTATCAGCCCAGCATGTGAAAGTTCCAGGTTTGATTCCCTTCAGGGCACACAGTAAAAGCGTCCATCTGCTTCTCCACCTCTCCCCTCTTACGTCTCTATATCTCCCCCTCCCATGGCCATGGTTCATTTGAGCAAGTTGGCCAGGAGCACCATGGCCTTGTCTCAGGAGCTAAAATAGCTCATTGCCAAGTGATGGAGAAATGGCCCTAGATGGGCAGAGCATCACCCCCTAATGGGCTTGTCAGGTGGATCCCAGTCAGGGCTCATGCAGGAGTCTGTTTTTCTGCTTCCCTGCCTCTCATTTAATAATAAATAAAAGAAGAAAACCACCATTTGCATCTTTGGAGACTAAAATAACTGCCACAAGTCCCCTATTCTTGTTGAAGAGAGGTTTCCTCCCACTAACTCTCTCCCCGACCCCACACACCAAACATGGATTATATATTCTCTTCAATTCCTAATTCCAGAGTCAGGTCCAACTGGGAGAGATCAGACCTATAGCCAACACCATATCACATGTGAAGTTTTCAAAAAGAAAATAATTATTTGAGACCTAACATACCATGAGACAAACATCTGACACCCACCCAGCTCAGGCCTCTCCAATTCCTAGAAGAGGACAACGATTTGAGATGCTGTGTTTCTATTTAATATTAAGACACGGAATTGTTAAAAATTGGGAAAATGTAAAAAAGGTATACAGGAGAGAAAACTGAAGTTCAAAATTCTAATCCGAAGAGGAAAGGACTATTAAACATTTTGGTAATACTTCATTCAGTTTTTTATCTACCTTTAAAAATAATTAAGATCAAACTGTATAATTCGGAAATCTGTTCCTAGTGGGTTTTTTGTTGTTGTTGTTGTTTCACTTTAAAAGGCTATCTGCTTACTATGCATGTACAGCTCCCGTATTTTTCAGGCAAACATAATTTCAACACCTTGACTAGAGCATCCTAGAGGCATCTGTAAATAGCCCTAGGCTCTTTTAGGCATAATTCAGTAGGCTGCCCTGGGACTTTTAAATACCACAGTAGTGAGGATGTGCACACTCAATTTATCCTGCATACATGACAAAATGAGAGCCCACCTTCCTGAAAAATATGGTCTCTCATTGTATTTTTATGTTAATATGAACTTAGTGAAAAGTTTGTGTTTTCTTGTGTTTCACAAGATCTATTGCTTTATACCTGTCAATCTCTAAATTGCTTAAGCAGGAGTGATTGCAAATTAAAAATAATAAAGAAAGAAAGAAAGAAAAAGAAAGAAAGAAAGATGAAAGAAAGAAAGAAAGAAAGAAAGAAAGAAAGAAGGAAAGGAGGGAAGTAGGGAGGAGGGAGGGAGGAAAGAGAAAAAGAAAAAAGAAAGGACTGAGTCTGACCTGTGGTGGCACAGTGGATAAAGCATCAACCTGGAACACTGAGGTCGCCGGCTCGAAACCCTGGGCTTGCCTGGTCAAGGCACATATGGGAGTTGATGCTTCCTGCTCCTCCTCTCCCCCTTCTCTCTCTCTCTTCCTATCTCTCTCTTTTTCGAAATGAATAGATAAAAGGAATAGAAAGAAAGAAAGAGAAAAGGGAAATAAAGGAAGAAGAAAGGAAAGAAAGGAAGAAGAAAGAAATAAACACAGCACATATGGAGGAGTAGAGGAGTCATTTAAACATTTATCAAGATAAAAGTATCTAAGAGCCTCATTCGTGTGACAAGAAGGCGACCAAAGAAGAGGAGGTGGAGGAGGAGGGGAAGATGAGACTCAGCTTGTCCTCTGACTGATGTGCACCTTGTGGAGCAGGGGTTGGGAAGCTTTTTGTCTGAGAGAGCTATGAACGCTACATATTTTAAACTGTAATTCTGTGAGAGCCATACAACGACCCATGTACATTACACATTATCCAATAAAAATTTGGTGTTGTCCCAGAGGACAGCTGTGATTGGCTCCAGCCACCCACAACCACGAACATGAGCGGTAGGAAATGAATGGATTGTAATACATGAGAATGTTTTATATTTTTAATGTTATTATTATTTTTTATTAAAGATTTGTCTGCGAGCCATCACGAGCCATAGGTTCCTGACCCCTGTTGTAGAGGATTTCTGGTTGAGAAACCTCCTCTCCAACTGCCCTAACACCTTTCTTATCTCTCAGTCCCACATCAAGAACAACTGAATGACTGCCCAACAATTCGAGTGAAAAGATACCTTGACTACTTTGGTTGATATGAGTTGACATTTGGGAGAGTTGACAGATGATTATCTTTGAAAATTCTTCAAACCCATGTACTGAATCAGAGAGATCAATACATGTAATGGATTGTTTTTAAGTCTGTGTGTTTGCCCAGAACAGAGTGAGTGCAGGTAATCATGAAAGTTTTATGGGTTGTCAACCAGGGACTTCATCATCTTGCTCATTTTGGTGGAGGCTGTTTTATAATTTTTAAATTGAGATTCCCAGGATTCTCTATCTTCCTGCTTTAAAAGAATTGCTGATGCCTGGGTGGCTTCAGCCATGAGGCAGTTCAGAGTTACTGGAGCTGCAGGAATTTTCCAGATGGCATTTTTTTTTTCAGGAGAAACAGAGGGTAGGTTGCAGTGTTCTTAACACACCACTTATGGAGCTTGGCATCAGTCTGTCAACCTGTCACCATGAACACCTTCTCTTAAATGCATGCTCTGTATTTCAGGGAGTAGTTGGTTTCAGGCAAATATTTTTCTGTCACCAAGGAAAGCTCTGACTCGTGTTCAATAGAATGAGTATTGTTACCTCACAGTCTCCCTGTTTCTTAACTGGTAATGTAACAGCATTTGAACTCCCTGGAAAGCCCAACCTTTTACAAAACATTATTGTAGCAAGTTATGTTCCTTTGGCTACTAATAATACTCAGATTGGCATTTTCCATGAATGTCTGAACAGAGAAAAAATGTATTCAAATAGTCATTTTTCATGAGAGAAGGAAAAAAAGCAGCATCTTGGTTCTTCCGAATCGAGTTGCCAAATTGAGCTAAGTCTCCTAGTAACTGGAAGTTTAACTAATGAATTTCTGTTGAAAACAGCTTCTTAGTATCTTTAGTTAGAGCATACATTTTCAATTTGTTGTTTTTATAAAATCGAATGTAGTGAATTAGATGATTTCAATAGTGACCGTCTTGATCTGTACTGGAGATTGTCATCCAGTCTCACATTTGAACTTGAAAAAAACAGTGTATAGGGAAGGATCAACAAAAGATAGTCTATAGTCCATGTAAAACATTTATACAGTCTATTTTTAAAATCACTTCTCAGCCATGGGGTAATTTCTTAACCCACATTCAAAAGCAATTATAAGTGCACAGTTCATAGCTGAATACCAAATATTTATTTTGAGTTATCTGTAATTTGAATTAACCAGATCCCTGGAGAAAAAGAATAAATTGTTGATAGTGCAAAAATAGCTTTCATTGTTTGTGGGAAATGTGGCATATTTCTGTTTTCTTCATAGACAAAAACTCAGTTCAAATTTGTTTACAACAAGGTCCAGAAGAACATTGAAAGGTCTTATTTCCTTTCAAAAATATTTCCTTTTAAAATTAATTGTTAAATAAAGCTTTAAAATATGTTGTGCTGAAGCTTTAATTTTATTGTCTGGGATTTGACTTTTTTAAAAAAATAAATTTGTTTTATTAAAAAGTTGATTGTAGCCTGACCTGTGGTGGTGCAGTGGATAAAACGTCGACCTGGGAACACTGAGGTCGCCAATTCAAAACCCTGCATTGGTCTGGTCAAGGCACATATGGGAGTTGATGCTTCCAGCTCCTCCCCCCTTTCTCTCTCTCTCTCTCTCTCTCACTCTGTGTCTCCTCTCTAAAATGAATAAAATAAAATAAGAAAAAAAAAAGGTGATTGTACCCTGACAAGGTGGTGGTGGAGTGGATTAAGCGTCTACCTGGGATGCTGAGGACTGAGGTTCAAAACCCTGATGTCACCGGTGTGAGCAAGGTTTATCTGGCTTGAGAGTGAGCTCGCCAGCTTGAGCATGGGATCATAGACATGACCCCATGGTCACTAGCTTGAAGCCCAAGGTCGCTGGATTGGGCAAGTGGTAACTGCCTCAGCTGGAGACCCCCACAGATCAAGGCACATGTGAGAAGCAATCAACAAACAATTAAAGTGACACAACTATGAGCTGACACTTCTCATCTTTCCTCCTTCCTCTCCTCTCCTCTCTCACTCTCTCGCTAAAAAAAAAAAAAAAAAAAAAAAAAAGATAAAAATAAAAATAAAAAGTTGGTTCAAACATGCAACTGAGAAAGACATATATATATAAAACAAAAAGTAGAAGTTCCTTATTCCTGCCCACATTTTAAATTTTGGTAGAGCTTGATAGATATGTTAGCTATTGCTAAAATACCAAGGCTGACTAATGTCACCTTCACCAAAACTGGCTCTTATCAATCTTGTTAACACTTGCTCGCCCGATGTTTCTAACGAACTATGTCTGCTTTCAGGAGATCTTAGCCTTGAATTGTCCATCTTCCACAGAGTTTCCAGAAATATCTACCTAATTTAAAACCTCCTTAGTTATTTAGAAACAAACTTAGTTTGTTTCAGTGCCTCTGCTGGCTCCCTGCAGCTATGACACAAAGTCCAGACTCCTTTACAGGGCTCATCCAGCCCTCACAGCCTGGGCCCCACCTCCTATTTCGGCCTCACATCCTTGTTTTCTGTGCAAATCATCTTTTGTGCCAGCCAATTGTTTTACCTTTTTTGGAATTCATGATTCTCTTTCTCACCTCTACACCCTTCCATTTACTATTTCTCATCCCTTCTATCTCTGATAAACTCCCATTCAACTTCCAAAAGCCAGATGAAATATCATCTTTTCTGTGCCACCTCCCTGACCACACAGGAAAAAAGAGAGCTATTCCTCTTCTGTGTCTCTTTTGGTTACACTTAGTTCATTACTATATAATTTTTGCACAAATGTTTGTCTCCCCCTATAGACCATGATGTCTGTGAAGGGAAAGACCCACATCATTGCTTCCTTGTCATTGGTTGAGTTCTTGGTCTATAGGAGGTCCTCAAGGGTTTACTGAATACCTAGAGAGTGTTCAATAGCAACTAGCAAAAGTAAACAACAAACAATAAAAACCCGGTTTCTCTTCTTCATCTATAGCACGGAATATGAAACATTTGAGAGTAGTGAGTACATAACAAGCATTGCCAGCCTATGGCTGCCCTGCAGAAGGAAAGTACACTGTGAAACACTGCTGGTGGGCACCTCCATAGCCTCCTCCCGACTGCAAAAACAGACCACACTTAAGTGTTTGTCCTTCCCACCTTCCTTCTGTCTTCCCTTTTGCACTTCCTGTGACTTCACATCCACAGTATCCATTCACAGATGCCTTCTGCCCAGCCAAAGCTCTTTATTATAGAATGTATATTGAGCCATACACAAAAATTTTCTCCTTTCCCACCTCAGCCAACTTCCATTCCCTCAGCCAAGTGTCATGCAACATCTGCTCAAGAAACTAACAAGATTGTCTGACTTAAGTAGGTGATGCTCAGGCAGGCATAAGCTCGATCTTTCAGAGAAATACGTTTTTAAAAAATTAGCTAATGAACTCAAATGATTCTAACCAGCAATATATACTGAAGAGGTGTCTTTATCAGAAGACCTTCTAGAAGTTCATTGAACCATCTGAGTAGGTAGATACCACCAGCCCCGAGATGGAAGAGATGGGGTTGGCCACCAGACGCCTCATTTTCTGAAAGGTTACTTACACTTGGCATGTCTACAGAAATCTCCCATCACACCTTCCTTATTGGATCAGTGCTCAAAAGGTCACACTCTTTTGGGGTAGACACTTTGGACTTATGGAAAGAAATCATTAAAAATAATAAAATTAGGGCAAGGAGAGCCAGGCGAAAAAGGTTGAGAGCAAAGATGTGTCAGCATTGGGGAAACCACATAGAAGACACAGTGCCTAAATAGATGGCACTCACAACAAAAGCCAAATGAAAGAATCAGAAATGCACCCATCCCAGCATTTTTTTTTCTATTTAAAAGATTTTTCCCTTAAAGAAGCTGTGTCCTATATTTTGTAAAAATTTACAAAAGATTGAGTGAGTCAGACAACCCCAGAGCACTTTTTCTCCTGAAATTATGAAAGCCTACTGAATGGCTGAAAATGTCTCTGCTCTACCCGGGCTTCTGGAGATAGTCGTTTTTATCCCCAATTTGATGTGATTTCCAGGCCAGCCATTCCTCTGATAGCCACACATGCTGAGATCAAAGAAAGGAGAGGCTGTGACACACAGGACTAATGTTGCGGAGAGAAGAGCAGGAAAGGGCTCAAACTTCATTATATATATATAAAAAAAAAAATTCAAGGGATAAAAAACATTTTCAGAGGATGCCAAAACCAACATAGTGGCAACTTTAAACTTCACTTTAGGAGCTTGAAGGGATATTATACCCCTCCATGTGGTTGCCTAGGAAACAGGATTCATTATCCTTTTCTATCCAATAATTTATTGGAAATTAATTCTCTACATTAGATCTATGATTGTTAAATTCTCTAAATGGAAAAGCCCCTCCAAAATTAACTGTAAATAGAAAAGCTCCTCAAAAAGTGCAGTTTACGTTATAATTTTGGAATCTTTGTCAGGAAAATTGTTATAGAAAGCTGAAGCTCTTTTAATGTTTCGAATTTTTCCCAATACATTAACATTCTTCTACTTGAACAGGAGATACTCTCATCCATAGTGTCTTATTCCTCCTTTGATTGCTGAATGTGGAGTCTTCTTATAATTAAGTGAATTTGTCTTAATTAAACACACTTATCTTAGTATGTCAAATATTTAAATGGGAATATTCTAATCTGATCTAAGCCATGCAAAATTATTCTGATTTTACCTTAAGCATGAATTTTAAAAATGTCCTTGATAATAAGTGTGTGAGAAGCAAAAAGAATAATTATTGGATTTCTATATATGATAAATTTTCTTTTTTTACAAAAAATTAATTGACTTTTTGAAAGAGAGAGAAAGGGAGAGATATAGAGAGTAAAACATTAATTTATTGTTCCACTTATTTATGCATTTATTGGTTGATTCTAGTATGTGCCCTAGCCGGGGTTCAAACCTGCAACCTTGGTGTATTGGGATGATGCTCTAGCCAACTGGACTACCCAGCTACAGCTGTACATAATAAATTTTCTTCAACTCTTGCCTATTATAGGCCCAACTATGAGGGTGAAAAGTTTGGGTCACTATCATGAGGAAGCTTATTGAAAATGCCATCAGTGATATTAGCACATTTGTTGTACATAAAAGCAACACTGCTGTCAAATCCCTATCCTTTCTACTTCCCACAATTCTATCAGGCCAAAGTACTCATTTCACTAGATGAGCTGAGTTTTTCATTTCTGGTTCCTCTGTGTTGTTAAATGAATAAAGGGCATTCTGAGAGCTGACTCTCCAGTGGGTAGAATATTCCTTCTGTTTATGTTCCTTGACAATGCTTTTGGCTTCTCTACACATTATCACTTTTCACAAGGAAGCTAGAGGAGGCTAAACCTTATCTCTTCACTTTCCTCTTTGAAACAACTTGTGTTAAAATCTAGATCAGGGAAAGAAATGGAGACCATGGCTAAAAAGGAAATGATGTGATTTTGTGAGTTCATTTTTTTCTGAAATGTTAAGATCTGGCTGCCCTGTCTCTGAGACAAGAGACTTTGAGACTCCCACACATATGCTCTAGTGGAACCCTAAACAGCAAAATCTCACTTAAGCAGAATTTAATCACAGGAAAAATATTCCTACTTGTCATAAAGCATTGTCTTGGGTACTGTGGGACTTAAAAATATGCCCCAATAGTTTTTTCTACAGATTGATTTTAAGGGAGCTGAATGATAACAGCAAATTCATATAAGAAATCTTATTTAAAAATTTTTTTTTAATTTCCAGTAAAGTCCTGAGATAAGTCAGTGCAGAACAATTTTACAGGACAAAGTCAAACATCTCACTTTGCTCACTCTGTTAATTAATGAGGGCCTATTAATGACTGTTTTAGGCTACTGTGGAAGGAACACTAGATAAAGGTGTTTAAACACTGACATGCTGAAGCAGATTAATGTAACAATCTTTTTAATTTTAGGTTTTAAATTAGTAATGTGCATTTGTTGTTTTATTTGAGAATGTTCGATTCTGCTATAGAAAATGAGAAATCAAATGGGATAGATGAAACTTGTAAGATGTATGAATAAGTAACTTATGAGACATTAGACATAAATAAAATAAGTAGTACATATGTGTGCTGAACATAAAAAGGGATAGAAATGCTGACTAGACACAAAATTGTCACTAAACATTAAGTATACATGAGGTATGAGTCAATCAATATTTATAAGGTTCCAAATTGGCCACCCATTGGTTACACCCACTGGCACCACAGATACTCTGCCAGATAAAATCCACAGATGCTCATACACTAACTGGTGAACTAATAGTTGTGGCCAGACATACTTGGCCTTGTGTCTTTCTAGTTTAGACTCCTTACTCCAAACCCTGACTCTGTTCTTCTTTTAACACACCATAAACAGGGAAGGCTGATGAGAGAGGAGGAAGAGGAGGGGAAGGTGGAGAAGGGGGAGGAAGAAGGAGAGAGGGAGAAGTCTGAGGAGGATAAAAAGGAGGGAGAGGGAGAGGGGGATAGAAACTGACCAGGACTCAGGCAGTTTGGTCCTCCTACCTCACTTGTACCCAATACCAAGTACATAAACCTACTCCACCTCTTTATGACTACTCACTGTGTTTTTTAAATGGATTCAATAAACCATGCAATTCAAACATCTTAATTTGGGAATAGCTTGCCTGGTAGTATAAATTGCATCAAGGTAATTTCCCACATGACAAAACTCATCAGTGTTTTATACTATCTGCTAACTGTCTGCTACCAAGGGCCAATAGAAGAAAAATAAATGAAAGGTGACAACCAATTATTAATGGAGAAATTTTAAGTAGTCAATCCTTATTCCCACAGCTTGTTTACACCTGATCTTTGTTGTGACTTTATATTATGTACATATAAAGAGTCCTGTTTTCTCCTGGTAAAATTATCCTTGAATCGAACCATTAAATTACAGATATAGGTGTTTCATAATATTCCACAAAGAGTATAGTGGACTATATGGAGGCGTGTAATCTCAAGGTGGACAAGTTTCACTACTGTCATTTTAGGAAGATGTTTGCCAACAGTGTGAAACTTGCTCATTTCACTACAACTGTATTTATGTTCTACACATTTCACATGGGCCACACAATATGCTATGAGCTGCAGCAGAGAAAGAGTAAATTGAAAGAGTCACTATCTCAGGAGTTTCAGAGTACATCATAGAAATACATAGTATACCACAAAAATACACTAAGTGCCCAGGTAATTATACTACAAGGAACTAGATGCATTGCATAAAGACATGGAGACAAAACTTTATGAAAAATTCAAAGAAGTAAGCAATCACATTCACTAGCAGGGTCCCAGTAAAGTAAATTGATGCAAACTCTCTTGAAGGTAACTTAGCAATGTGTATGAAAAGACTTACAACTGCACAGTGTAGCCCTGCCTAAGTGCTTCATTTGGAACCAGTAGAGGATTGTTCTGATGAACCAAGGTTACCAGTTAGCAGTCAGGGCACATATAAGAATCAGTCAATGAATACATAAATATGTGAAACAACAAGTGCATGTTTCTCTTTGTCTCTTTCTAAAATCAATCAATAAAAAAATATTTCAAGACTGCACAGTTTATGGTAGTTAAAAACTGGCAGTTATCTTCATGTCTAATATTTTAGGAATGGTTACATCCATTCACTAAAATATATGCAGCTCTTAAAAATTATATTGCAGTTATATATTTCATAAAATGTTATGGAAAAAGTATAAAATACACATGGTAAAAAAAGTGATCAAAACCTTCAAAAGAATAATGATGTTTTTTGATTCCACCACAGGATCCCAGTACCTTTATCCATAGACACCATTGTTTTAAAGTGCACTCACAAACATGCATTTGTATATACGCTCTTTTATTTTCATTCAAATAGTAGATATCATACTATAACCACTGTTTGGCACTATGTATTTGGAGCCCTTAATTTATTTTGGTGCTCTTTCTATATTAACGAAATATAGGTCTAGCAGTGGTAGTCAGCCTGGTCCCTACTGCCCACTAGTGGGCATTCCAGCTTTCATGGTGGGTGGTAGCGGAGCAACCAAAGTATAAATAAAAAGGTAGATTTAACTATAGTAAGTTGTTTTATAAATATTTATTCTGCCAAATTTAGCAAAAATCCGACATAAAGTACTTGGTAAGTAATTATTATTATATGCTTTCACTTGCTGTAACTCTGCTTTATAAATTTTATAAAGTAAAGTTACTTCCTTACTTTATAAATCACCATTACTGTGGAACCGACGGGCGGATAGAAAATTTTACTATTAACAGATACAAAAGGGGGCGGTAGGTATAAAAAGGTTGACTACCCTTGGTACAGCATCTTCTTACGGTTGCAGATACACAATTCTATGGTGTTTTACGCAGTCTTCTATTAAAGGGCAACTATATTGTTTCATGAATTTTGTCATTACAATGTTGCAATATGTCTAGATGAAATGTTTAATAATACTTACAAACGCTCAAGTTATTTTCAATTTAAAAATGGACAGATGAATGTCTGGTTTCCAGTTCCACCTGTAAGGAGCTTCTTTAGAAGTTGCTACTCCATTGTAATAGCAGAAGCTAAACAAACTTAAAAATCAACAATTCATCTTGGATCCATCAGAGAGGAGAGGACATGGTGCTAACCAATGCCCCCATGACTGCAGAGACAGGAAACAGAGGGTGAATGCAGGGATTCGTGGCTTCCCAGAGCAGAAACTCAGCAGTGGAAACCACACAGGAACTGGTGCTGGGGCAGGAAAACCAGACGAATGGCTGGAGATGCAATGTGGTCAAGTCTGAGGGTTAAAAACTCCAGGTGGAGTTTTCACAATACTGAGATTTACCTCAAGGAATTTGGCCACATTCCCACAGTATATATCAGAGAAAACCCATCAGGTTTCCCAAAGGAATGAGCTGTCTCCACAATACTGAGATTTACCTCAAGGAATTTGGCCACATTCCACAGTAAATATCAGAGAAAACCCATCAGGCTTCCCAAAGGAGCAATAAAAAAGTAATCATTGCAAAATATGCCGTAGTACTCCAATTTTCCCAACAAGACCTGCCCTCAGGAGAGACTAGCTAACCTAAGACTACTCTGTTGGGGCATCCTTAGAGCCTAAATGACCTAGAGAGAATGGAAATGTCCAACTCCAGCTCATGCTAGCCATCCTGCTCTACCTAAGGGGGGAGAAAAAACTGAGAAACTTTTGTGACGTTTCCAGAGGCATAAGCTCACTAAAAACTGAGACCTGCCTGACTAGTCAGTGGCACAGTGGATAGAATGTCCGACTGGGACGGAGAGGACCCAGGTTTGAAACCCTGAGGTCGCTGGCTTGAGCGCAGGTTCATAGATATGATTCCATGTTCGCCGGGTTGGGCCCAAGGTCTCTGACTTGAGCAAGGGGTCACTCGTTCTGCTGTAGCCCCTGTGATCAAGGCACATATGAGAAAGCAATCAATGAACAACTAAGGAGCTGCAATGGAGAACTGATGCTTCTCATCTCTCTCTCTTCCTGTCTGTCTGTGCTCTGTCTCTCTATCTCTGTAAAAACAAAACAAAACCTGAGACTTAATCATAGGGCTATAGAACACACCCTCCCCCTCCACTTTACTAAAGACCTATTTATATCAGTTCCTCTTATGTGGTATATCATGTCTAGCTACTGAGAAAAATTATAAGGCATATCAAAGGGTGAAAAACACAATTTGAAGAGACAGATCAAGCATTAGAATCATCCATGGCAAGGATGTTGGAATTACCAGGCTGGGAATTTAAAACAACGATGATTAATATGCTAAGGACCGCAATGTATAAAGTAGACAGCAAGCAAGAACAGATGGGCAATGTAAGCAGAAAGATGGAACGCCTAAGAAAGACCCAAAAAAGAAATTCTAGACATTGAAACCAGTGACCTTGAAATGAAGCATGCTTCTGATGGGCTTAGTAGGAGGCTGGACACAGAAGAGGAAAGAATCTCTGGGCTTGAGGAAATCTCAACAAAAAATTTCAAAACTGAAAAGCAACAAATACAAAGGCTAGGGGGAAAAAACAGAATCAAATATCCAAAAACTGTGGGACAACCACAAAAGGTTTAACGATGGAGTAGCAACTTCTAAAGAAGCTCCTGACATGTGGAACTGGAAACCAGACGTTCATCTACCCATTTTTAAATTGAAAATATCTTGAGTGTTTGTACATATTATTAAACATTTCATCTAGATATATTGCAACATTGTAATGTCAAAATTCAGGAAACAATATAGTTGCCCTTTAATAGAGGACTGAATAAAAACCCTCCCTCCCTTCAAATGTCATGCAAGGAAAAAAGAGAGTGGACTGAAATATTTAACTTGTTGAGAAATGAAAACCACTGACCTAAATTCTGTACTCTGCAAAATTATCCTTCAAAAGTAAATGGGAAAGAAAACTCTTTCAGACACACAAAAATTGAGGGAATTTCTTGCCAATACACCTGCCCTGCAAGAATTGTTAAAAGAAGCTCTTTAGAGGAAAGAAAAATAGTATGGGTCAGAAACCTGGATAAGTAAACACGGAAGAAGAAATAAGTCAAGGTAAAATGAAAACTTGTTTTTCATATTCTTTTATTTTTAGTTGACCTAACATAACTGTTCAAGATAATATCAACAATGTTTTTGATTACCTATGCTTATGTATATATCATCTATGTGTATGTTATATATAACGAAGTTCACATGGACTTTAGGTGATTATGTGATTCACATAGGCTCATCATTTGTAACAATGTACCATCTTGGCCAGAGATGTTGCTAGTGGTGGAGGCTATGAATGTGTGGGAGCAAGGAATACATGGAAAATCTCTGTACTTTCCTCTGAAAGTAAAACCTAAAACTGCCCTAAAATATAAAGTCAATAACAAAAAGGTAGATTAGAAAATAGCATATACAGTTTGATCCCACTTTAATTTAGTTAAAATATATTTGGCATAGGGCAAAAGAATCTGAGAGACTATATATTATTAATAGTTATCTTAATGGTAACTTTAATTTTCAGGCAATTAAATTTTCATTCTTTTAGTTTCTGTGTGTTCTATTGTCTAAATTTTCTACAGTGAACATATGCAGTGTGTCCGTAAAGTCATGGTGCACTTTTGACGTTTGACGGGTCAAAAGTGCACCATGACTTTAAGGACACACTGTATATAATTTATGTAATTGAAAACATTAAAATAAAGTGATTAAGAAGAGCTTTGTGAATAAGACATCATTTGGAATAAAATTTGAAAGATGGGTGAAATTTTGACTTGTCAGGTCCCAAGAAAATATTAGCAATCAAAAGAATTGTGACTAAACCTACAAGGAATAAGAAAGCTTAGGCAAGTTGGAAGTAAAACTGTCCTAGTTAGGTAGAGCATAGACTATCTATAAGAAAGTAGTGAGAGAGGAAAAAAAAGAGGCTGCAAACCGAATTGAGATGTTGTACATCAGATGAGTGTTTATATTTAACACAGCAGGTATCAGAGGAGAGAAACAGTAAAGACAGAGGTGGGCAACAGCACCTTTTTTGTCAGAACACTGAGTTATCCAGAATATTCCTAAGCATTTAACGGTTGGTACTAACTTTGATATGTCTCAAAAAAGAGTCAACCTTTCAGAAAAGTCAACCTAGAGGAAATACAATGTCATAAGACAAATGTAGTGAAAAGTATTAAAGAATTATTATTATTATATAAAATACTTTCAAAGACATCAATACTCACCACACAAATGATTTCACAACAATCTCCTCAGTAAGCCTGTGGGACAGTAAGTACTTATGCTCAAGAGATGGACATAAGAAAGGTAACTGAATTACAAGATTTCTACCAATGTCATGAAGGAGGTAGACTATTTGAAATGCTCACCAATTATAGTTATGATTGTCACTGAAGATTGATCCCAAGGACATTGAAGAGGTGTCTGGTCATCAGATTTATACTACTACTTTTCTAAACACTTCCAAAATCCAATTCAGAATAATGGCTCTCAAACATTTTCTAGAGTAAATGGTTGATCTATTGAAAATTTCCCACTATCACTAAGAAAGTAGAAGAGCAATAAAATATACCAAATGGTTCATACCATAATACTCCATTGAGAGTGTTTGAACATTGGCCTAAAGCAATTCAAATCACCCAACCCAATAACTACCATAAACAGCTTCCATATGGGAGCAACTGGCCAGGCACTGTGCTAGGTTCCTTACAGACTTTTTGTCTTTAACCCCAACGGTCTCGCACAGAAGGTTTTATCATATCTATTTTACAGAAAAATAAAATGTGGCTCCAACAGTTCCATTCACCTGTGCTGTTCACACAACTAACAGGAGATAAAGCTGGTATTGGGGCCTTTTTGGCTGAGAGCCAGTGACCCTTCCACTGAGCAACATATCTCAGTTTTGTCACCTACCCTAAAAACATTCGGAAACGTCATTCTGAAAATGGCATCATCATTATTTTCCTGTGTTAATACCATGATCAGAACAACTGTGAGGAAGCCTCAGGACTCGTATCAGACAGATAACTGGATCTCTCGAGCTCATCAGAATAATAATGCATAGCAAACAGGAAAACCAATAAAATTTTCTAAAGAAAGAGCTGTGCCAAATATTTTTGGGAACAGCTTTTTTCCTCGCTTCAATTGCTAGCAAAACAAAACATTGGACACAATGATAACTATGTTTTTCATTGGTTTGGGGTCAGGTAAACAGATTCATTTTCTAAAACCAGGAAGAGGACGTTTAAGTCTCCAAATATAATGCTTATGCATTTTAAATATCTGGATCTTAGAGGAAAGAAAATTTCTTTTTAAAAATCTCAAGAATGAAATTTCAATTTAAAATATCTATAAATAGTCTGGAATTGAGCAAAATGTTACTGATATGAGCCAAATGAGGAAATAAGAAAGAGACCGTTTTGCTATCTTTATAGAACAAAATTCTTCAGGGAATGGAGGCAGTGTTCTAAGAATAGAAAGAACATTTTCTCCCTGAGTACCCACCACTCCCTAATATCACTACACTTTCATTTTATATCCACAGGCAGTGTTCTTTTTTCTGCTCCAAAGAAAAGACAGGGACTATCTGGTAGAAATAGCTCAACATCTCTGAATAGTAGATGATATACAGAATTAGGAAAATGTTTTTCATAATCTCACCAGAGATCAATAAAGGCAACCAGGGAAAAGGTAGTAATCTATCAACAAATACTCTCATTGATCTCCAGGGCCATTCTTGGAGAATAGAGGGCAGCTGAATAGCAGGAAGGAAACAAAAGAAAGGGGTCTAGTCCCCAAGTGTCTACCTAACTCACTTACCTACCCACCAAACATGGAGTTCTCACTATGGACTAGGCATCAGGACAACAATAATGGCATATTAAGTTGAATTTCTCTATTAAACAACCCTACAGTACATGGTATGTCTTATTTGTAGCACTCATTTCAGAATCATATTTCTGTATTTTTAGTGACATGTTAAATCATAAGAGATTGGTTTATGGAAATATAATATGGTGCAGTCACTATGAAAAATTGTATGGCAGTTTCTAAAAAAACAAAAAATAGAATTACCATGGGATCCAACAATTTTATTTCTGCATCTGTATCCAAAAAAAACTAAAAGCAGAGTTTGAAAAGCTATTTCTCATAGCAGCATTACCCACAATAGGCAAGAGGTGAAAGCAACACAATTGTTCATTGATGGATAAACCAAATGTGTTATATACATACAAGGGAACATTACTCAGCCTTAAAAAGGAAGGAAATCTTAACACATGCTACAACATGGATGAACTTCGAGGACATTATGCTAAGTGAAATAGTTCAGTCACAAAAGACAAATACTGTACAATTTCATTTATATGAGGTCCTTACAGTAGTCAATTTCACTAACACAGAAACTGTAATGGTGGTTACCAAGGGTAGGGAAAGAGAGGAATTAGTGTTTAATTCACATAGAGCTTCAGTTTCGCAAGGTGGAGACGTTGCGGAGATTAGGTGCACAATGTGAGTATATGCAGCATCACTTAACTATACACTTAAAAATGGTTAAGAAGAAAAAATTGTACATTATGTGTATTTTCCACAATTAAAATGTTTTAACTAAAAAGAGACTTGTTTATCTCTGTACCTTTATTACTTAAGCACAGGTCCTTACATATAGATTATGCTTAATAAATATTTATTGGATGGATGGATGGATGGATGAATAGATGGATGGATAGACAGACTGGACATACAGATGGAACTGTGAACAGAAGTGCAACATATAAACCAATATTTATTATGCCATATGAACACAGAGAAATGGGCCTTGTGAATACGAAGAAGTGAAGAGTTTTTGTTATAGTTCATTTTGACATAATATTTATCATATAGAATTACTGTTTTATCTATCAATAACCCCCCAAATTCTTAATATAGAGTTAGTTCTATCTAGTTGAATAATTCTCTCTTTTTTTCTCTTATTTCTCTTCATTACTGTGTAGTCTGTCTTCTGACCTAGATGATATTAACAGAGAGGAAAATCCATTCTCTGGCACCTTTGCTCTTCTCAGCACCTCTCTTAATTCAAAAGGAAAGTGAAATAAAGCTTACACTCAACACCGTGGAAGATGGAAGCAGGTGATAAGTTGCTTGCCCATAGATTATTAATCAGCCATCCTCTGGGGTACAGTGTTAGAGGAAGCTGTGTCATGTAATCAACAGCAGGCAAAAAGAATAATCTCCATTTTCTAACTCTGAAGTGTAGGCATGTGCTATAAAATTAAATTGACATCTGTTAGCAGGCTTGTCACATAGATGTGGGTTTTTTTCCTGCAGAATTTGGAATAAATTAAATCTTAAAATAAAACTTGGAACAGAGAGGCTGCTTTACATAATTCTGTCTAATGGTGTGCTGTGAACCCATCGCACTGATTTTAAAGAGAGGTTCTTATAAGAAATTGTGCATTACCATTTTAAATGAAAAACTGTTGAATGCCAAGCCATGATAGAAAATCTGTGTTTTTTAAATGGTTCTTGTATTTTTAACTGAAACATGGCATATGGAACCTTCCTTTCCTGTTACTTTTACTGGCTGGAAAATCAATCAGGTATCACCTCCAAATGAAAGGATGACCTCCTGGCCCTTAAGCCCCTGGAGACTGTTTTGTGGGTGGTTTGTTATGCTTGGGCACCTTGGGGAGCTGGCAGGGTCAAGCTCCCGAGCCAGAAATAAACAGTCTGTGTGTGACCTCACAGGATTTGCTCAGAAATACACTCCCTCTAAGGATTCACTAATATGATAGCGAGTTCTGGGGGCTTTTACTGTCAAAAGGCATTAAGCATTTTTTTTAAAACACACATAAAGGAACTTGCTGAGCTGTGTGACCCAGCAAATCCAAGCTGCACAATTCTGAACATAGCATTCCTCTATTGACCACAGTCTCCTTTGGCAAAGGAAGTCTCAGAAGGAGAAACCTCTCTGGGCACCTGCAGCTGATAGCCCCTCTCTTCCCTTGGGACTCGCTCAGCTCTTAGTTTCAAATGTTTGTCAAAATGGCAAGATTCTCAGACAAATACACCCACCTCTGTTTTGCAGTAAAAAAGAAAAACAAATGCCAGCTCCCTGGAGGCTAATTTCCTCCATATGTAAAATCTTTCTCTTTTGTCTAAAAGAAGTAATTTTTGTCATGATGCTTTATTTTATATAAAATTCCAATTCTGGTCTCATAGAAACCTCTCCTTCATTTCTGTCACTGACATGAGTTTACTTCCTGCATAATCTTCTCAAATGGCAGGTGTCACACACCATACACCGCCCATCAGGGAAAACTGAAGCAGAGAGGACACAGCGACTTCGTCAGGAGGCAGGGAGGGAGGTTGCAGAACTAGACAGCTAGGCTCTGGACCACTGTCTGTTTTAAAGGGTTTGATGCACAGCAGGGTATGAGGGTTTGCAGATGGAAGACTGAGCTACCAAAGTTCTCTCTACACACTGAGGGTCATCAAAGGGTGATCTTCACAGCACCTGGGTCAGAGTGGGGAATGGTGGATTATTTATGCAAGTTCCTGGGCTCCATGCCAGACCAGCTACATCAGAATCTCTGAGGTTGGTCCTGGGCTTGACATTTTTATCAAGTTCCCTAAGTGATTGGTTTCTTTGCTTGTGGCCTGATGCTGTAATTTCTCGGTTTGTTTTCTTGTATTCTGAATTCTAACCGTAAAACCTGAGAGCCCCTTGTTGCACAGGTGGAAGCAGGTCTCCGAACTCCAGAGTGTCGTTCACATAAAAAGCCAGACATGGCTTCTGCCCAAGGAAAACCAAGGGGAGGACACATCGCAAACCACCGTTAAATTCAGATGTACCTAGTTCATTCTTCAAATGGGCTTTATAATCTACTGTTTCTACCTGCTAGCTAAAAGCTAAATGGTGGTAAAGTCATGAAGAAGAGCCCAGGTATTTTGCCTCACAGCAAATCTGGTGAAATTACTCATCATCAGAGAAGAGTAAAAAGGATGAAAAGCCAAAACTCATTTCCTAAGTGTTGAAGGAGGAAGATCTTGACTCACTTTCTCAAGATGGCTTGTCCTTAGGGTCCAGTGCAGATTGACAGAAACCGAAAGATGCCTCTGCATTTCACATTGCAAGTCAGGACCGTGAATGACTCCTCACTTGTCACTGGCTTATTTCACGGAGACGCAGCACTGTTGTAATTAAATAATAATTCTACAAGATGAAGCTGCCTTCAAATGCACAGAAGGATGCCTCTCTTTGAAAAAGGAATATAAATGAATCTAAACAGAAGATTGCACTGGGGCCTAAAAGAATCACCTGGACTTCTTCCTTTACCACAGCATATATTGTTTCCATGGAGCTTTCCGCCCAAACGTTCTTGTGAGACATCACTGACTAAGGTCTCTGAATGCTCAAGCTGCTGCTCATTAATTCTGACATGGGTTCTACAAGAGATAAAGTATGCAAACTTTGATACCCTGCACATTTTATTTTGGGAAGTACTGATGAGAAGGTCAGGTTGGCCAGTATCATATAGTTCCTGAGCCTTTCCCTAGCCATTTGGGATGGAATTCCATACAATAAAGGGTCACTGGCTTGGAGCTGCACAAAGCTGTTAGGAATACACATCTCAGAGCAGGGGTACAGCTAAACCACTGAACATCTAGGACTCAGGCATGTCTGGACTTTGAAGTGGTGGGGCAGACAACCAGAAGACATTTGTTTTTTGTTGTTTTTGTGTTGTTTTTAATTCAGTGAGAGGAGGGGAGGTAGAGACAGACTCCCACATGCACCCTGACTGGGATCCACCTGGCAAACCCACTAGGGGGCGATGCTCTGTCCATCTGGGGCATTGCTCCATTTCTTAGTGCTTGAGGCAGAGATCATGGAGCCATTCTCAGGACCCGGGGCCAACTCACTCCAATTGAGCCATGGCTGCAGGAGGGGAAGAGATAAAGAGAAGCAAAAGGGAGAGGAGTGGAGAAGCAGATGGGTGACTCTCCTGTGTGCCCTGGTCAGGAAATGAAACTGAGCCATCCACATGCCAGGCTGACGCTTTACCACTGAGCCAACGGGCCAGGGCCAACATTTTTTATAAAGAAGCTTCCTTCCTGAGAAAAATATTTTTCCAGAAATACTCTGGTGCAGTAGGCTGGCAAAGGAATGGGCATGGTAAACGATCTGGAGCACAACATAGCATGTGTGCCTCATACCATCTTTGCCCGGGACTTGGGCTGAGAGGAGAGGACATCAGCAGAGCATGAAGTGGCCCAGTGCTGGGCCTCTGGGGCAATACCGCCTGGCTTCACGTCCCAGCACTGCCAGTTACTATTAAATGTCCTCTGTTCCTGTGTTTCTCAGCTTGCAGTACCAATCTTGCTCCTCTGTGTATGGTCCCCCAACTGCAGCATCAGTACCCCCTGGGAGCTTACTAGAAATGCAGAATCTGAGTCCCACCCCAGACCTCCTGAATCAATGTCTGCGTTTTAATTAGACTCTCCAGAAGGTTCATATACATTATTAAATATGAGCAATCTTGGTATAGAATATAAATAAGCATTTCAAAATCTTTCCTTGGTTAGGGATTTTTAATATTTATAAGAAAATATAACTAGAATGGTTGACTCGTGAGTCCATGCATATTATTTCTTCAGTTAATTCTAAATAAGAAAGATGAGTCAAGGTACTTAAAGTATAAAAATAGGATGAACCCCCTCCAATGCCAAACACAAAGCAAGAAGAGAGAATTATAAAAGAGAGAGATAAAACAAAAAGGATAAAGCAGGGTTCAAAATCAAAATGAACATCTCAATGAACCAACACACAGAGCAGTGAGCAGGCCTGAAGCCAGGGCGCAGGGCTCCTGCCCTAAAAGAGGTGGCAGTGGGTCTAGGGGTGCATGTACTCCAGGGAACAGGAACTAGAAGTGGTCTCATGAGACAGCAGTCGAGTCACATTCATGTATTAAAGCCAAGGGCTGGTGGAGTTTCCTAGGTCAGAAAGGATCCTTACATAAACTACAGACAACCACTGGCTGGGGCTGGGGCTTAAAATCAACCACTGGTCTAGGGAGATGGGAGGAGAGGGATTTACCCCAGTGAATAGCAAACGAGCCAGATCCCATATGGTTCAGTACCTGAATACTCCTAATCACACAGGGACAAGTAGGAGCCCCTCAATGCTTATTTAAGACCAGGCTCTCAAGGCTACCGTAAAATCACTAGGCAGAGAAGGGTGAACCAAAAAGAAAAGAAAAACCAAAAGCCTCCCACTGAAAATGAGGCAGCAAGTGAAAATTCCAAAATGCACACAGAAATCAGCTGCTGAGAAACAGCCAACCAAAGCAATACTTATAACATGACTTCATTCTGAGATTAAATTAATTTTGTTGAACAGTCTGACAAAAGTTTAAAATAAGTTTAGGATGCTCAGAGCAATCAATAAGAATAATATTTTCTTTCATAAACATGCAAGCAGTGGTAATACATTTTGAAATAAAAACATGCAAAACTAAAAAGGAACAGATGGAGAGGAAAATAGCAGTTCAAAAATCTTAGAAGTGAAAGACATAGTCATTACAATTTTTAAAAATATCAATAAATGGTAAAAACTCTAAACTGGACCTAGTTTAAAAAAAAATAAAGAATTGGAAGCTAGTACTGAGAAATTTATCCTAAAGTAAGATGGTTATTAACATTTTAAAATATGAAATTCTTCTCCCTGGAGTCAACTGGTACCTCCATTTTCTTGTGTGTATTTTCAGAGAGATTCTATATATATAAAAGTAATTATATGAGCCTGACCAGGCACTGGCTCAGTGGTTAGAGTATCAGCCTAGGATGCAGAGGACCCAGGTTTGAAACTCCAAGGTCACCGGCTTGAGCGCAGGCTCATCCAGCATGAGTGTGGGCTCACCAGCTTGAGAGCGGGGTCTCTGGCTTGAGCATGGGATCATAGACATGACCCCATGGTCGCTAGCTTAAGCCCAAAGGTCACTGGCTTAAAGCCCAAGGCCGCTGGTTTGAGCACAGGGTCACTGGTTTGCTGTAGCCCCCTGGTAAATGCACATATAAGAAAGCAATCAATGAACGACTAAGGGGCCACAACTAAGAATTGATGCTTCTCATCTCTCTCCCTTCCTGCCTGTCTGTCCCTATCTGTCCCTCTCTCTGTCTCTCTCACTAAAAAAAATAAAAAAGTATGTGAAACAGTAGAATGGTAGAAATATACACACATTCTTCTACAATTTGCTTTATTAAGCTATAATTTATATACAATAAAATTTATACATTTTAAGTATACAGGTCAGTGACTTGCGGCATATCTATACACCATGTAATCTGTAATCACCAACATCACAAAAAGTTCTTTGTGACCATTTTGATAAATCTCCTACTCCATTTCTCTATCACATGCTTCAGGCAACACCTGATCTGATTTCTATTATGGAATAGTTTTGCCTCTTCATTTAAGTTGAGACTCATATAATATGTAGTCTTTCACATCTGGTTTCCTTTACTGAACATAAAGTCTGTAAGATTCATTCATGTTGTATGTAACAGTAAGCTTGTTTCTTTTTATTGCTGTCTGGTATTCCACCATATATGAATAGAATTATTCATTGTATATAGTATATTCACACCATAACTTCTTTACCCGTTAACCTGTTGATGGACACTGAACTTGTTTCCAGTTGGGCGATTATGAATAAGCTGCTATGAATATTCAATATAAGAGTTTGTGAAGACATGTTTTACCTTTCTTGGTTAAGTACCTAGAAGTGGTTTGCTGGGTCAATCTTTAGTAAGTCTACATTTAACTCAGTAGGAAATTGCCAAACACATTCCCACCAGAAATGTTTGAGCGTTTCTCCACATCATCATTGTGCTTACTCAGTATCATCAATCCTTTCCATTTTAGCCATTTGGGCATTTGTGAGGTGGTATTCCATTATGGCTTTCAGTTTTATTTTCATAATGATTAAAGTTATTGAGTATCTGTTCGTGTGTGCTTTGCTGTCTATACCTTCTTCAGTGGTTTGTTTAAATCTTTTGACTTTTTTTTTTTTTTTTTTTTTTTAGAGAGGCAGGGGGAGAGAGACGGGAACATCGAGCTGCTTCTGTATGTGCCCTGACTGGGCCATCGAATCAGCAACCTCCACACTGGAACAACGCTCCAACCAACCAAACTATCTGGCCAGGACTTAATAATTTTTACTGATTTTTTGAGAAACAGAGTGAGAGGGGTTGGGGAGGGAAGCATTTGTTGTTCATTGGTTGCTTCCCATGTGTGCCCTGATCAGGGATCAAACCCATAACCTTGTTGTTTTGGGACGATGCTCTTAACCAACTGTGCTAACCAGACAGGGCCCTTAATTTTTAGTTGAATTGTTTATCTCATTTTTGGTTATAAGTGTTCTCCCAGTTTTTTACTTTTTTATTGAACTTATTGAGGTGACATTGGTTAATTAAAATTATATAGGTTTCAGGTATACAATTGTTTAATACATCATGTGTGTATTGTATTGTGTATTCACCACCCCAAGTTGTAAGGCCAGTAGCCACGGCCACCATCACAGCCGCGTGGCCCATGCAGGTTCGCATTTGATTCGGACAGACGGTGATGAAACAATGGAGCCAAGAAGTGGTGGGCCATTAGCTTTAATCCTAGCTTGCACCCAGTGGGCAAGAAATATACACAGTGAGAAAACACTTCCCTTTCCATTCAGGGCTCCCAAAGCCACTGATTTATCCAAGTTTTCCTAGGATCAAAGTTTCTACCTCACCAGCCTTATTCACCTCTGTTCCCTATATCCTTCTCTCTGCATAAACTCTGCACAATCTGGCTTCTCCTTCAGCATTCTGCCATCTTGGCTGCTTCTCCTATCCTCCACATGGCCTTTCTCTGCTCTCCTCTTTAATGCTAATCTCAGGAACCCAGAGAGAGCAAGCTCCCGGTCTGCCCCATTTTATAGTGTAGAAATCAAAACCTTTAATCCAATCTACAAACAAGGGAGTCTTTGATACAAAGCCGCTTATCTGAGGCATAAATGGGATTCCTCATGAGAGTGTACCACCCCTATCATGCAACAGTCAAGGATGTGAGGAAAAGCTTAGTTTTAAAACTAAGCCTTAGGCTATAAGGACGCTGCCTGCTTACAGCCTGTCCCCTCACACCCAGTGCAAACTATAAGCGAGCAAAGATATATATCATATTTACAAACTTATTTGACCAACACAAGTCAAATCTGCTTCCATAACCATTTATCCCCCCTTTACTCTCTTCTACCTTCCACTACATGTCTTTCCTTCTGGTAATCACCATACTATTGTCTATGTCTGGGGTTTTGTTTGCTTGTTTTGTTTAAACCCTTGACCTTTTTCACCCAGCGCTGCAACACCACCTCTGACAGCTGTCAGTCGGCTCTCTATCTATAAATTTGTTTCTATTTTGTTAGTTTACTTTGTTAATTGGATTCCACATATAAGTGAAATCATATGGTACTTGTCTTTCTTTGACCGGCTTATTTCACTTAACATAATAATCTCCAGGTCTATCCACACTGTTACAAAGGATAAGGTTTCTTTTCTTCTTTATGACTGAGTAGTATTTCATTGTGTAAATGTACCACAGCATTTTTATCTACTCATCTACTGATGGACACTTGGGCTGTTTCCAAACCTTGGTTATTGTAAATAACACAGAAATAAACATAGGCGTGCATACAGGGGGTCTTTGGGTTACGACAGTCTCAACATACGACGTTTCGAGTTTATGACGCTCACTCCCATAAAACAACTTTTAAAAATTGAGACGTGAGTGTTTTGGCTTATGCCATTAGCGTCGCATTTACAGACTATGTGGGCGAACTAGTTTGGTTGTGTGTAGTGGAAGAATATGCATTAACATGGAGTATGAGTGAGGGAGTTGGTGTCCCCCAGGACACTTACCTATGCCATTTTGGGCTGTTAAAAGTGCAAGTGTTTCATTTGTGTTAGGCTAGGATGTCTTTCAACTTATACCAAAATTTGGGTTACGTCACTATCGTATAAATGGAACTGTGTTGTAACTTGAGGACACCCTGTATATGCTTTCCAGTTCGTGTTTCAGGTTTCTTCAAATATATTCCCAGAACTGGGTCATTAGGCACTTCCATTTTTTATTTTTTGAGTTAACTTTATATTGCTTTTCACAGTGGCTACACTGGTCTGCATTCCCATCAACAGTGCGTGAGGTTCCCCTTTCTCCACATCCTTGCCAACACTTGTTTGTTGATTTACTGATGATAGTCATTCTGACAGGGGTGAGGGGAATATCTCATCATGGTTTTAATCTGCATTTCTCTGATGATTAGTGATGTTGAGCACCTTTTCATATATCTATTGGCCATGTGTATGTCCTCTTTAGATTTTCTTATTTTGATGCTCTTAATAATTTTAATGAGCTGAGAATTTTAATTTTGATGAAGTCCAATTTATTTTTTTTATTTTTATGATTTATGGTTTTTATATCTAAGAACTCTATATCTAAGAACTCTGCCTAACTCAAGTTCCTGAAGATTTTCTCCTATCTTTTCATCTAGAAGTTTTATAATTTTAGATTTCATGTTTAGGTCTAAGTGCATTTTAAGTTAATTTTTATGATGATGGGAAATAGAAGTCAAGATTCATTTTTTTCCAAATTTATATCCAGTTGCTCCAGCACCATTTGTTGAAAAGACTATCATTTCTCCTTTGGAATTCTGTTGGCACCTTTGTAAAAAATTTATTAATCATATATATGTTTCTATTTATAAATTCTCTTGGTGTCCTAGTGAGTTATATGTCTATATGTCAATATAACACTCTCTTGCTGGCTATCACTTAATATTAAGTCTTGAAATCAAATAGTGTAAATCCTCTAACTTTGTTCTTTTGAAAATTATTTAGCAAATGCTTTGCATTGTGAGTTCCTTTTCTTAAAAATGTATCTCAGAAATTGTTTCATGTCAGGACATACAGATTTGCTTTTCCCTTTTTCATGGGGCATTGTAAGTAATCCATGAAAAGATGCTCAATAATTTATTTAAATATCTCCAAAATGGTGGATATGTAGATTATTTTCTATCCTGTTATTACAAACAATAAGGTGAACAATAACCTTGTTCATACATCAGTTCACATATATGGCAGTATGACCATATGGCAAGTTCATACAAGTAGAATTGATCTATCAAAGGGTATTTTCATTTGCAATCTAATAGATATTGTCAACTGCCTTGTATAAAGATTATACCAGTTTATATTGATGCCATTATTATCTTTCATAGTCTGATAGATGAAAACATTATATTTAAGTGTAGTTTTATTGCATTTCTCTTACTATGAGCAAGTTCAACTACTTTTTTTCATATAAACCATCTGTATTTTGTTTTCTGTAAACTTTTTATTCCATTTTTATCCAATTTTCTAATAAGTTGATAATTATTACCTTGTTGATTTGTTGAAGCTCTTTATATACCAGTGAAGTTAACTTTTTCCCTATGAGATGAGTGTGTTATAAATATTTTCCCAGTTTATTTGTCTTTTAATTTTGCTTTTGGTATTGTGCCATACAGAAAATTTATATTTATTTATTTGTTTGTTTTTGTATTTTTCTGAAGTGAGAAGTGGGAAGGCAGAGAGACAGACTCCTGCATGCAGCCAACCAGGATCCACCTGGCAAGCCCACTAGGGGTGATGCTCTGATGCTCTGCCCATATGGGACATTGCTCTGTTACAACCAGAGCCATTCTATCACCTGAAGCAGAGGCCATGGAGCCATCCTCAGGAAATTTTATATTTATATGTAACCAAATTAATCATCCCTTCTTTTTTTTGTTTTTGTTTTTGTTTTCTTTTTATATATATATATATATATATTTTTTATTATTATTAATTCTAATGGGGTGACATCAATAAATCAGGGTACATATGTACAATGAAAACATCTCCAGGTTATCTTATCATTCAATTGTGTTGCATACCCATCACCAAAAGTCAAATTGTCCTCTGTCACCTTCAATCTGGTTTTCCCTGCGTCCCTCCCCTCCTCCCTATCCCACTCTTCCCTCCCTCCCCCATCCCATAACCACCACTCTCTTGTCCATGTCTCATACCCTCACTTTCATGTCCCACCTATGTATGTAATAGTGCTGTTCTCAGTATTTCTTTTTTTCTGATTTACTTATTTCATTCCGTATAATGTTATCAAGGTACATCCATTTTGTTATAAATGATCAGATGTCATCGTTTCTTATGGCTGAGTAGTATTCCATAGTATATATGTACCATAGCTTTTTAATCCACTCGTCTTCTGACGGACACTTGGGCTGGTTCCAGATCTTCGCTATTGTGAACAATGCTGCCACGAACATGGGGGCGCATTTCTTCTTTTCGAACAGTGCTATGGTGTTCTTAGGGTATATTCCTAAAAGTGGGATAGCTGGGTCAAAAGGCAGTTCGATTTTTAATTTTCTGAGGAATCTCCATACTGTTTTCCACAGTGGCTGCACCAGTCTGCATTCCCACCAGCAGTGCAGAAGGGTTCCCTTTTCTCCACATCCTCACCAGCACTTATTCTGTGTTGTTTTGCTGATAAGTGCCATTCTGACTAGTGTGAGGTGATATATCATTGTGGTTTTAATTTGAATTTCTCTAATGATTAGTGATGTTGAGCATTTTTTCATATGCCTATAGGCCATCTGTATGTCCTCTTGGGAGAAATTTCTATTCATTTCTTTTGCCCATTTTTTGATTGGGTTGTTTGTCTTCCTGGTGTTGCATTTTATAAGTTCTTTATAAATTTTAGTTATTAACCCCTTATCAGATGTGCTGTCGAATATGTTCTCCCATTGTGTGGTTTGTCTTTTTATTCTGTTCCTATTGTCTTTAGCTGTGCAAAAACGTTTTAGTTTGATATAGTCCCATTTGTTTATCTTGCCTTTTATTTCAGTTGCCCATGAAGATAAATCGGCAAATATACCGCTGCTACAGATGTCGGAGAGCTTGCTGCCTATGTTTTCTTCTAAGATGCTTATGGTTTCACGGCTTACATTTAAGTCTTTTATCCATTTTGAGTTTGTTTTTGTGAATGGTGTAAGTATATGGTCTAGTTTCATTTTTTTGCAGGTAGATGTCCAATTTTCCCAACACCATTTGTTAAAGAGGCTGTCGTTACTCCATTGTATGTTCTTTCCTCCTTTGTCAAATATCAGTTGTCCATAAAGCTGTGGGTTTATTTCTGGGTTCTCTGTTCTGTTCCATTGATCTATGTGCCTGTTCTTATGCCAGTACCAGGCTGTCTTGAGTATAATGGCCTTGTAGTAAACCTTGATATCAGGAAGAGTGATACCTCCTGCTTTATATTTTCTTTTTAAGATTGCTGAGGCTATTCGTGTTCTTTTTTGGTTCCATATAAATTTTTGGAATATGTGTTCTATATCTTTGAAGTATGTCATTGGTATTTTAATTGGTATTGCATTGAATTTATAAATTGCTTTGGGTAATATAGACATTTTAATGATGTTTATTCTTCCTAGCCATGAGCACGGTATGTGCTTCCACTTGTTTGTATCTTCCTTGATTTCTTTTATCAATGTTCTATAATTTTCCGAGTACGAGTCCTTAACCTCCTTGGTTAAATTTACTCCTAGGTACTTTATTTTTTTGGCTGCAATAGTGAAGGGGATTGTTTCCTTAATTTCTTTTGCTGATATTTCATTGTTGGTGTATAGAAATGCCTCTGATTTCTGAGTATTAATTTTATAGCCTGCCACCTTGCTGAAATCATTTATAAGGTCCAGTAGTTTTTTGACTGAGACTTTAGGGTTTTCAATATACAATATCATATCATCTGCAAATAATGACAGTTTTACTTCTTCCTTTCCAATTTGGATGCCTTTTATTTCTTCTTCTTGTCTGATTGCTGTAGCTAGGACTTCCAGAACTATGTTGAATAAGAGTGATGAAAGTGGGCAACCCTGCCTGGTTCCTGATCTTAAGGGGATTGCTTTTAATCTTTGTCCATTTAGTATAATGTTTGCTGTCGGTTTATCGTAGATGGCCTTTATCATGTTAAGGAATGATCCCTGTATTCCCACTTTACTGAGAGTTTTGAGCATGAATGGGTGCTGGATTTTATCAAATGCCTTTTCTGCATCGATTGAAATTATCATGTGATTTTTGTCCTTCCTTTTGTTTATGTGGTGAATCACATTGATTGATTTGCGAATATTGAACCAACCTTGCCTCTCCAGAATAAATCCCACTTGATCGTGGTGTATAATTTTTTTCATATATTGCTGGATCCGGTTGGCTAATATTTTGTTGAGAATTTTAGCGTCTAAATTCATCAGGTATATAGGCCTATAATTTTCTTTCTTTGTGTTGTCTTTGCCCGGTTTTGGGATCAGAATTATGCTCGCCTCATAAAAGAAGTTTAGAAGTCTTCCTTCCTCTTGAATTTTTTGAAATAGCTTGAGGAGAATAGGAGTTAGTTCTTCTTTGAATTTTTGATAGAATTCACTTGTGAGGCCATCAGGCCCAGGACTTTTCTTTTTTGGGAGTTTTTTGATAACTGTTTCGATCTCATTTGCTGTAATTGGTCTGTTTAGGTGTTCTGATTCTTCCAGATTGATTTTTGGAAGGTTATATGATTCAAGAAATTTGTCCATTTCACCAAGATTGTCTAATTTTTTGGCATATAGTTCTTCATAGTATTTTCTTACAATGCTTTGTATTTCTGTTGTGTCAGTTGTTATTTCTCCACTGTCTTTTCTAATTTTATTTATTTGAGTCCTCTCTCTTTTTTTCTTGGTGAGTCTAGTTAAAGGTTCATCAATCTTGTTTACCTTTTCAAAGAACCAGCTTCTTGTTTCATTGATCCTCTGTATTGTTTCCTTAGCCTCTGTGTCATTTATTTCTGCTCTGACCTTTATTATTTCCTTCCTTCTACTTGTCTTGGGTTTTATTTGTTGTTGTTTTTCTAGTTCTTTTAGATGCAGGGTCAGGTTGCTTATTTGAGCTTTTTCTAGCTTCTTATGATATGCCTGTAGTGCAATAAACTTCCCTCTCAGAACTGCTTTTGCTGTGTCCCATAAATTTTGAGTTGATGTATGCTCATTATCATTTGTTTCTAGAAACTTTTTTATTTCTTCTTTGATCTCATTGTTAATCCATTCATTATTTAATAACATGCTATTTAGTTTCCAAGTGTTTGAGTATTTTTCATTTTTTCTTTTGTGGTTAATTTCTAGTTTCATGGCATTGTGATCAGAGAAAATGCTTGATATGATTTCAATATTCTTAAATTTATTGAGACCAGTTTTGTGTCCTAACATGTGGTCTATCCTAGAAAACGTACCATGAGCGCTTGAGAAGAATGTATATTCTATTGCTTTAGGGTGAAAAGTTCTGAAGATATCTATTAAATCAAGTTGATCTAGTGTATCCTTTAAGTCTGCTGTTTCTTTATTGATTTTCTTTCTTGAGGATCTATCCAGTGTTGTTAGAGAGGTATTGAAATCCCCTACTATGATAGTATTGCTGTTAATCTCGCCCTTTATATCCATCAAAGTCTGCTTTATGTATGTCGGGGCTCCTATATTTGGTGCATAGATATTTACAATAGTTATATCTTCCTGTTGAATTGTTCCCTTTATCATTATGTAGTGTCCTTCTTTATCTCTTACTACAGCCTTTGTTTTAAAGTCCATTTTGTCAGATATAAGTATTGCTACCCCTGCTTTTTTTTCATTTCCATTTGCATGAAATATTTTTTTCCATCCTTTTACCTTCAGTCTATGAGCATCTTTTGTTTTAAGGTGTGTCTCTTGTAGACAGCATATGTGTGGGTCCTGTTTCTTTATCCATGCAGCTACCCTATGTCTTTTGATTGGATCATTTAATCCATTTACATTTAAGGTTATTATTGATATGTAGTTATTTATTGCCATTTTATTTTTTAAAGCTGTACTCTTCTTTTGCTCTATTTATTCCTCCCTTTATACTGTTCACAAGAGGCCCCTTAGTATCTCTTGCAGAATTGGTTTGGTTTTTATGAATTCCTTGAGGCTTTCTTTTTCTGGGAAGCTCTTTATTTCTCCTTCAATTTTAAACATTAGCCTTGCTGGATAAGGTAGTCTTGGTTGTAGGTTCTTGTTCTGCATTACTTTGATTATATCTTGCCATTCCCTTCTGGCCTCAAGTGTGTCTGTTGAGAAGTCCGATGTCATCCTTATGGGGGCTCCTTTGTAGGTGATAGCCTTTTTTTCTCTAGCAGCTTTTAAAATTTTTTCTTTATCCATTAGCTTTGGTATTTTAACTATGATGTGTCTTGGTGTAGATTTTTTGGGGTTTCTCCTTAATGGAGTTCTGTGTGCTTCTTGAATGTGTGGAGTGTTTCCCAGCCTTAATTTAGGAAAGTTTTCTGCTATGATTTGATTGAACAAAGTTTCCATTTCCTGTCCTCTCTCCTCTTCTTCAGGCACCCCTATGATGCGAATGTTGTTTCTCTTCACGTTGTCACAAAGCTCCCTTAGAGTTTCCTCACATTTCTTAAGTCTCTTTTCCTTTTTCTTCTCTGCTTCTGTGCCTTTGTTTATTGTGTCCTCTAACTCGCTTATTCGATCCTCACCGTCATCCATCCTGCTTTTAATTCCTTCCATTGTGGTCTTCAGTTCTGATACTGTATTTGTCATTTCTGTCTGATTCTTTTGTATTATTTCAATTTCATTTTTTATACTTGTTATCTCTTCATTTAGGTGTTCATAATGACTATCCATTGTTGCTCTAATTTCTTTGAACATCCTAACTATCATTATTCTAAATTCTGCTTCTGGTAATTTGGTTATATCTGGTTCATTCAGGTCCTTCTCTGGGGATTTCTCTTGATTCATTTGGTTTGCATTCCTCTGCCTGCCCATTTTTTCTGTGTATAAGCAAGTTGTGGCCACTGGAATCCTGTAGGTGTTGCCTTTGTGTTCTCTAGGTGTGGTCTATCTGCAGGCCCCCCACCCCCTCTGCCGGTGCCTAGGGTGGTTGGGTATGAGCGTTGCCAGCGCCGGCCAACTGTGGCTTTTGCTATGATTTCTGCCTCTCCTCCGTGGGAGAGGCTGTGACTGAAGCCACAAGATTAGCACCAAGTGTAGAGGTGAGCACCTTTCCTCAGCTGCGGACCCAGCCTATTTTCAGACTTCCGCCCAGAACCAGCAGTCCGAGCCTGCTCGCTACAGTTCCGCGGGTTAGGCGGTGCTTTTGACGTGCTCTCAGCTGTAAGCTTTTGCCCGTCCGGAGCTTTAGCCCCGCCCTCGAGGCCAGGGCCCTTCTGCGCAGGGTCGGAAACCAAGGTTTATTGGGGCGGGCGTGTTTGCTGGCTTCCGCTCAGCTGCGTACGTCCGCTCATCCCGGACTCTACCCCGCCCCTGCGTTCGGAGCCCGCTCGTGCACGTATGAATTCTATCCGGGGTTTCTCCGGCCGGATGGGGATAGTAGCGTGGGCTCAGCTGTGAGCCTCCACTTGTCTCGGGGTCCACCCCGTTCCCGCGCTCGGAGCCCGCTCGCGCACGTATACTGGCCAACCGCGGTTTCTCCGGACTGGGGGGTGTGGGGGGGGACTGGTAGCGTCGGCTCAGCCACGAGCCCCTGCCAGTCCCTGGTCCTAGCCCGGTCCCCGTGGTCAGGGCCGGCTTGCACAGGGCCTGCCCGTTCCTGGCTTCCTGCTTTGTCCCCGTAAGTGGGATTAAAGGTGGGCCCGCAGCTTCTGGACCGCTTTCGCGGTCCCCTCTGACCCTCTGGGCTAGACCGATCTCCCACCGGCTTGGCCTCTGCCCACGCCGACAGAACCGCCTTTCAGCGTCCTGCCGCCCCAAAACCTTAAGCAGCCCTCAGCAGAGTAGGAAGGGACCTAATACTCCACACTGTAGGCCTGGGAGCTCCCTCACTTGTTTCACAGCTCAGTACTGTCCAAACGCCTCTTCTAGGCTCTAGGACAGCAGGCTGGGGCTTGGTTCCTGGGACCCAGGTCCCTCCCTCTCCGCCAAACTCTCCTCCCGCCACACAGGTCTCTCCGGGCTGCCGTTTGCTCCGGGGAGCTGGGCAGCCCTCTTCGCGTTTTCGCTATTCCTACCAGTCTCAATGTGGCTTCTTCTGTGTTCCTTGGTTGAAGAGTCCACTTAGTTTTGTTCAAAGTTGGTTTATACAGGTGATGGTTCTTAAAATTGAGTTGTAATCCACTTTGGTTCTGGGAGTTGGAAGTTGGTACGTCCGCCTACTCCATCGCCATCTTGCTCCAATCATCCCTTCTTTTATGACAACCTTACTCCAGGATTATTTTTTAATTCCCCAGTTTATTTCCAGTAGTTTTATAGCATCAGCTTTTAAAAATATTTATTACTTGATTGCTTTGAATTGCTTTTGGTACAAGGAATCAAACAAGGATGAAAATCAATTTTTTAACAGATGCCTACCCAGTTGTCCACATAGTTTTTACTGAACCATATTCATCCTTTCCCATTGGTTTAAGATAATACCTTTATTATTTAGCAAATCTGCATGTATTTAGATCTACTTCTGGATTTTTATTCTGTCCATTAATCTATTTATCTATTGATGCAAATGTACCATTTATTTAAATTATTATAGATTTATAAGAAATCTTAATATCTCATAGGTTTAGAACCTCCTTAATGACTCTTCTTTGCCAGAATTTGATTGGCTATTTTTGCTCAATAATTCAATGTGAACTCCAGGGTCAGCTTATGTAGTTCTTCCAAAAATAAAAATCCTACTGACTTTGTTATTGGGATCATGTTAAATGAATAGAGTAACATAAGGAAGATGAAATCATTATGATGTTGAATCCTTCTATCCAAAAACATGCTATGTTTTTATTTATTTATTTTTTGGTGACAGAGACAGAGAGAGGGACAGACAGACAGGAAGGAGGGAGATGAGAAACATTGATTTTTTGTTTTGGCACCTTAGTTGTTCATTGATTGCGTTATCATATGTGCCTTGATGGGTTACAGCAACCTTGCTCAAGCCAGCAACCTTGGGTCCAAGCTGGTGAGCCTTGCTTAAACCAGATGAGCCCACGCTCAAGCTGGCGACCTCGGGTTTTAAAATCTGGGTCCTCTGCATCCCAGTTCGATGCGCCACCATCTGGTCAGACTGTGTTTTTAATTCGTTGTAGTCTTATTTTAAATTCTTGAATAGTTAACATTTCCTTATTGTAAATTTTGCATACCTTCAGTTTACTTTTTATCTATTTTTGTTCCTTTTGTAAATGGTGTCTTCTCTTTCTTTATATATTCAAACTGGTTATCCATTAAAGTACAAGTTTAAAATTTTTTTATACTGCATTCAGAAAACTCATTACATTTTCTGGCCCTAGCCAGTTGGCTCAGTGGTAGAACATTGGCCCAGCGTGTGGGTGTTTCAAGCTCAATTCCCAGTCAGGGCACACAGGAGGGGCGCCCATCTGCTTCTCCACCTGCCCCCTCACTTCTCTCCCTCTCTTTCTCTCTCTCTCTCCCTCTTCCCCTTCTGCAGCCATTGCTCAATTGGACTGAGTTGGCTGGGTACTGAGGATGGCTCTATGACCTCTGCTTAGCTGCTAATAAGAAGCTTGGTTGCTGAGAAATGGAGCAATGCTCCAGATGGGCAGAACATCACCCCATAGGGGGTCTGCCAGGTGGATCTCAGTAGGGGTGCTAGCGAGAGTCTGTCTCTGCCTCCCATTTTCTCACCCGATGATTTTTATTAGCATCTCTTGAGTTTTCCAGTATGCAATCATATTATCTGCCAATGAGTGGTCCCATAATAAAAAATAAATATGATTTTTAGGGAGTGACATCAGAGTAATGGCTGCATGAGAGGTATTTCTGATCTCTCCCCTTTAAATTTTAACAAATTAAAAAACTATAACACAGCAAAGGAACCCAAGCTGGGCTCACAAGCACTCCTGAAAGATTCACATCAAGTGGACTAAAGGTAGGACAGGTTGAAAAGGGGGCGCAGAAGATAAAAAGTATTTGAGGTTGACTCTGGTGAGGAGACAAACCTGGAATGGGTTTGTTTCTTTCTGCTGGACTAAAGGAAAGAGGAAGCTCAGAGTGTTTGGACTTTGTCTGAGGGCTACAGAGAGGGAAACTGAGTAACTGGGTCTTCTTCTGCCAGGGCAGGAGGTGAGATAGAGGAGCAGAGGGGGAGACAAACCAAAGAAGTCAGAACACAGGGTCATGGACAGTGTTCCTGCAGTCTGCTTGCAGCCTGCACTCGGCAGAGACAGAGAACACTAAAGTGCGGCCCCCAGCCTCCCATATCCCATCTCCCTAACCTTGAGTTATGGAAGTGGCAGAGACAAACCTCACAGCCAGCTCTCCAGAGCCATTCTCTCCCTTGCTCCACATCTGGTCTCTGGGTGTGTTGAGACAGGACATGGGGAGGTGCACCAGGAAGCCTGAGATCATTATTGTTAGAGGCATTAAGCAGGAAACCAGGAGCTGTAAAGCTGAAGCCATAAAGCTGAAGCTATAAAGCCCTTACAACGTGGCCAAACCCCCAACGTGACTGCAGCCTTGCCTACATCATTGCAACAGCAACATCTCAGCAGAGGATAGCCAAGGAACTTTACAGAGCTAAAACTTGTAATTTAGTGACACCTACTGGAAGAAACCTGTCAAAGTGGAAATTTATTTTTTCTTTTTTTCTTCTTGTTTTTTTCCTTTTGAATTTCATTTTCTTTAATTTTATATATTTTATTCTTATTTTTTCTGGGTGTTTTGTTTTTTATCCTTTTTGTGATGTTTCTTCTTTATGTTTCATAATTTTTTAAACTTCTATAATTTTTATTGTATTTAAATTTTATTTTTCATTCTTTAGTTGTGTTTTTTTTTTGTTAGGATTCTTAATAACACTACACACAAATATCATCAAGGAAGAAGAAATTGAGTAACATGGCTACACAAGACAAAGATGTTATTCAGAAAGAAAATGAAAAATCTCCAGAAAAAAATCTCAATCACATGGAAATCTTTGAGTCAAATGATAGAGAATTCAAAACTGGAGTTGTAAAAACACTCCATGAGATGTGAGAAGACACCAATAGGCAACTTAATGAGCTCAAAAAACAAATTAATGAACAAAATGAATACCTCATCAAGGAGATTGAAACTTTAAAAACAGAGATCAAGAACTCAATACATGAATTGAAAACTGAGGTAGCAAGTTTAACTAATAGAACAAGGCAGATAGAGGAAAGAATTAGTGACATCAAAGACAGGCAACTAGAGATGCTACAGAAAGAAGAGGAGAGAGACTCATAAAGTAAATAAACTAAGTGAGCTCTACAAGAATTGTCTGAATCCATCAGAAAGAGCAATATAAGAATAATGGGTCTATCAGAAGAAGAAGAAGAGAGAGAAAGAAATGGAAAGCCTATTCAAACAAATAGTTGATAAGAATTTTGCAAGCCTATGGAAAGAGTTAGAGCCTCGAAACCAAGAAGCAAACAGAACACCGAGTTACCTCATCCCAAACAGAACTACTCCAAGGCACATCATAATAAAATTGTCAAAAATCAATGACAAAGAAAGAATCCTCAAGGCAGCTAGAGAAAAGGAGAACATAACATATAAAGGAAAGCTCATTAGGTTATCATCAGACTTCTCAGCAGAAAGTCTACAAGCCAGAAGAGAGTGTACCCAAACATTCAAAGTACCGAAAGAGAGAAATTACCAGCCAAGAATACTATATCCATCAAAGTTGTCCTTCAAATACAAAGGAGAAATAAAAACTTTTACAGACGTACAGAAGATGAGGGAATTTATTACCAGAAAATCGCCATTGCAGGAAATACTCAAGGGTGTTATTTGACCAGAAACAAAGAATAAAACAAAACTACAAGTAAAAGCTCCCACATGGTCACAATAAAAACAAGGATAATTTGTGACAATAATAACATAAAAGGGGAGAGAATGAAGATCTGCAGTAGCAAAGGAGGATGAAGTGCAGAAGCACTTACAAGAGAAAGAACTCTTGTACATATGAACATTTTTCTCTTAATAACCTAATGGTAAACACCCACAAAAAAGTGACTACTGAAATACACAGCTTAAGAAAAGAAGAAACAGGGGAAAGAAGTATAGAATACCACCAAACAAAAACAACCAAAAGAAACACAAAAGAGAATAACCAAACAAGACACAGAGCTACCAGAAAACAAAACATAAAATTGCTATAGGAAATCCTTAAGTGTCAATAATTACCCTAAATGTAAATAGACTGAACATACCAATAAAGAGCACACAATAGCAGATTGAATAAAAAAGCAAAACCCAACCATATGCTGCCTTCAAGAGATGATCTAAGCTGCAAGGACAAAATAGATTCAAACTCAAAGGTTGGAAAACTATTCTCCAAACAAAAAATATCCAAAGAAAAGCAGGTGTAGCCATACTTATATCCGACAATGCTGACTTCAAAACAACAAAGATAATGAGAGATAAAGATGGGCACTTCATAGTGATAAAGGGGACATTGTATCAAGAAGACTTAACACTTCTTAATATATATGCACCAAACCAAGGAGCACCAAAATATATAAGACATCGACTAACTGATTTAAAAATAAAAGCGGACAAAAACATAATCATACTTCAACACATCATTGAGAGCTTTAGATAGATTATCCAAACAGAAAATCAATAAAGAAATATCATTCTTAAATGACACACTGGACCAAATGGACATAATAGACATTTACAGGACATTTCAACACAAAATGTCAGATTATACATTCTTCTCCAGTGTGCATGTAATATTCTCAAGGATAGACCATATGTTGGACCACAAAACTAACATCCACAAATTTAGGAAGACTGAAATTATAACAAGCACATATTTTTACCATTAGGCTTTGAAATTAGGATTCAACTGCAACAAGGAAGTAAAGAAACCCACAAAAATGTGGAAAATTAAACAACATATTTGTAAAAAATGACTGAGTCAAAGAAGAAATAAAAGCAGAGGTCAAAAGATATATACAGATGAATGAAAATGACAACACAACATATACAAATTTTGGGGATGCAGCAAAAGCAGTAATAAGAGGGAAGTTTATATCCTTACCAGCTTATGTGAAGAAAGAAAGAAGAGAGACCCCAAGTAAACAACCTAACATCACATCTTAAGGAACTAGAAAAAGAAGAACAAAGGTAACCCAAAGTCAGTAGAGGAAAAGAAATAGTAAAAATTAGAACAGTACTAAATGAAATAGAGAAAAAAAAACTATAAAGAATTAATACAACAAAGAGCTGGTTCTTTCAAAAAATAAATAAAGTGGACAAACCACTGGCTAGACTCATTAAAGAAAAAAGAGAAAGGATTAATATAAACAAAATTCGAAATGAAAGAGGAGAAATTACCACAGACATCATAGATATACAAACGTTCAGAGTAGATTATTATGAAAGACTATATGCCACCAAATTCAACAATCTAGAGGAAATAGATAAATTCCTAGAATTATACAATCTTCCTGGACTGAGTCATGAAGAAGTGGAAAACCTAAATAGACCTATAAGCAGGGAAGAAATAAAAAGAACTATCAAAAATCTCCCCAAAGCCAAAAGTTCAGGATCAGATGGCTACACTAGTGAATTTTATCAAACATTCAAAGAAGATTTCGTACCTATCCTTATCAAAGTCTCCCAAAAAATAGAATAAGAAGCAATACTCCCTATACATTTTATGAGGCCAACATAACCCTCATATCAAAACCTGGCAAGGACAACACAAAAAAAAGAAAACCAATATCTCTAATGAATACAGATGCAAAACTCCTAAACAAAATACTAGCAAATCAAATACAACAACACATTAGAAAAATAATACATCGTGATCAAGTAAGATTTATTCCAGGAACACAAGTATGGTTCAACACACAGATATCAATCAACATAATACACCACATCAACAAAACAAAGAACAAAAATCATATGATTTTATCAATAGATGCAGAAAAGGCATTCGATAAGACACAACTTTGCTTTATGTTTAAAATACTCAATAAAATCATAATAGAAGTACCCAACACAATAAAGGTCATATGTGACAAGCCATCAGCTAATATCATGGTAAATGATGAAAAAATGAAAGCTTTTCCTTTAAAATCAGGAACAAGACATGGCTGCCCACTCTCTCCACTCTTATTCAACATAGTTCTAGAAGTTTTAGCCAGAGTGATCAGTCAAGAGAGAGAAATAAAAGGCATCCATATCAGGAAAGAAGAAGTAAAGGTATCACTTTTTGCAGATGACATCATCCTGTATATAGAAAACCCCAGAGTCTACCAAAAAACTATTAGAGATCGCAGGATACAAAATCAATATACAAAAGTCTACTGCTTTTCTATATAAATTCCAATGATGAAACTTTTGAAAATGAACTTAAAAAAACAATTCCTTTTACAATTGCAACAATAAAATACCTAGGAATAAACTTAAGAAAGGATGTAAAGGCCCTATATACTGAAAACTACAAAATATTATTGAAAGAAATTGAAAAAGACATGATGAAATGGGAAGATATTCCATGTTCATGGATTGGAAGAATCAACACAGTTAAAATGGCCATATTATCCAAAGTAATATACCAATTTAATGCAATCCCCACCAAAACCAATGTCATTTTTTTAAAGAAATAGAACAAAAAATAGGTTTGTATGGAAACATTAAAAAAAACACAAATAAACAAAGCAATCCTGAGTAAAAAGAATAAAAACAAAGGTATCACACTATCTGACTTTAAATTATACTATAGGGCTACGATAATCAAAACAGCATGGTATTGGCAGAAAAACAGACATACAGACCAATGGAACAGAATTGAGAGCCTAGAAATAAAACCACATATATATAGACAAATTATCTTTGACCAAGGAGCCAAAAAACACACAATGGAGAAAAGAAAGCCTCTTTAATAAATGGTGCTGGGGAAATTGAAAAGCCACATATAAAAGAATGAAACTTGACTGCAGTTTGTCCCCTGCACAAAAATTAATTCAAAATGGATCAAAGACCTAAATATAAGATCTGAAGCAACAAATTACATAGAAGAAAACATAGGTACTAAGCTCATGGACCTTGGCTGTAGAGAACAATTTATGAAATTGACATCAAAGGCAAGGGAAGTAAAGGCAAAAATAAATGAATAGGACTATATCAAACTAAAAAGCGTCTGCATAGCAAAAGAAACTGACAACAAAATAAATAGAAAACCAACTAAATGGGAGATGATATTTGCAAATAACAACTCTGATAAGGGGTTAATAGCCAAAATATACTGCTCACAAAAATTAGGGGATATTTCAAAATGAATATAAAGCAATATAAAAAACATTTAATTTTTTTATTAAACAAGGACATCAGAAAAGCAAACAACGAGTCAAAGAAAGCTGTATAATTATGCAAGTGAGATGCAGAACCAACTTTTATTTCATTGGTGAAAATGCACTATACAAAAGGCTGAAAGTACTAGAGCATCTGCATGCTCCCTGATCTTGAAAGTGCACATCCTGCAATTTCCCAGCCCCTGCAACACGATTTGCCCAAATGCAAAGCCTGGAGAGACATAGGATCTTGAAGCTGGTCAAACACAGACAACAGTGGCAACAGCACTTGGAACATTCCAAAGTATGTTTAGCAGACTGTGGAATCGCTTTCAAGAGACTGGCACAATATGAAGAAGACAAGGGCAGAGTCGCCCATCTGCCACAACAGCAAGAAATGACTGCTGCTTGACCTTATTGGCAAGAAGGAAGAGGTGCAGCAATGCAACAGAGCAGCAGGGACAGTTTCTTGCTGCCACTAGACAACAGTTATGCACCCAGATCATACAAAATCAGCTCCATCATGTTGGACTGCATGCCTGGAGACCAATGGTATGCACTTGTTATCTGCTGGACACCATAGAACCCATAGAAGGTTGGCTGATGAGCATCATCATTGGACCATGATGAGTGGTCAGCTGTCCTCTGATGAGTCACGGTTCAGTCTGCAGCCTGGTAATCATCGTGTCCTTATCTGGCATGAACGAGGAACATGGGAGAATCCACATTTCATGTGAGAAAGGGACTCCTTCAGTGGTGGTGGAATCATGGTGTGGGCTGGCAACAGCACTGGTAGTCATACCCACCTCCATGTCATCAGAAGCAGATCACTAACTGCTGTCAGATATCGAGATGAGGTCCTACACCCTATTAGGGGTACCTATTGTGGAGCAGTTGGAAACAACTTTCTTTTCATGGACAATAATGCAAGGCTTCACCATGTACATCTCGTCAACAGCATGCTTCAGGAGGCAGGAACCGAATGCATGGACTGGCCTTCATGTCCTCCAGACCTGAATCCCATTGAACATGCTTGAGATACACTGGGAAGACATCTGGCAAACCGTCCAATGCCTCCCACAACACTTCTTTAGCTGGAAGTCGCCCTGGAGCAAGAGTGGCAGAGAATCCCACAAGAACTGCAGGACAATCTGATCTTATTCATGCCTCATTACTGTCAGTGTGTTTTGGCAGTCTTGGGTGACCATACATCCTACTGAACAGTCAATGTGACATGCTTCTGTCAAACCCCAACAATATGTTACTTGCTACTCAATCACAATAACTGAGTTTTCTTCTCATTTTCATAATCATTCTACTTTCTTTGACTTTTCGTTTGCTTTTCTGATGTTCTTGTTTAATAATAAAATCAAATGCTTCTTTTTTATTGCTTCTTATTCGTTTTAAAATATTCCCTAATTTTTGTGAATGAAATAAAAAATGGCTAGAGAATCTGAATAGACATTTGGCCAACAGATAAATAAAAAAATGTTTAACGTCACTAGCTATTAGGAAAGCACAAATCAAAACTACAATGAAATACCACCTCATACCTTGATTGGCTATTATCAACCAGATAGGTAATAACAAGTGTTGGAGAGGCTGTGGAGAAAAATAAATCCTCATTCACTGCTAGTGGGAATGTAAAGTAGTACAACCATTATGGAAGAAAGTATGGTGGTGCCTCAAAAAGTTAAAAATAGAACTACCGTATGACCCAGAAATCTCTCTACTGGGTAGCTACCCCCAAAACTCGAACACACTGGAATGTAAAGACACATGTACTTCCCGTGTTCATTGCAGCATTAGTCACAGTGGCCAAGACATGAAAACAACCAAAGTGTCCCTAAATAAAGGATTGGATAAAAAAGATGTGGAATACTCAGCCATAAAAAATAATGACATAGTGACATTTAGGACAACATGGATGGGCCTTGCGATCATTATATTGAATAAAATAATTAAATCAGAAAAAGCTAAGAACTGTATAATTTCACACATAAGTGGGATATAAAACTGAGGCTCATGGACATAGATAAAAGTGAAGTGGTTACTGGGGGAGGGGGATGTAAGAGAGGGGAGTGGAGGGATAGGTGGGGGGAAAGGTGCTAATGAGGTACAAACATAAGGTGATGAAAAATAATTTGCCTTTAGTGATGAGTATACAACATAACCAACAGTTCAAATGCTATAGAAATGTTTACCTGAAACCTATGTACTGTGATGGATCAACATCATCCTGTAAATTTAATTTTTTAAATAAAATTAAAAAATACATATGCATATAATAATAAAAATGTTATCTCCTTTTCCCTAAATTTTACTCCTAAAATTTCTTTCTCTTTTCCAATAGACTTAGCTATTATCTTAAGAAATGTGTTAAATAACAATGGTGATTGCACACTCTATGGTTCCATTTATATAATATTCTTGAAATGATAAAATTATAGAAACAGAAAACAGGTTAGTGACTACCGGGGCTAGGAAAAGAAGTTGGGGGAGGGAAGTAGGCATGGCTATAAGGACAACATGATCCTTATGGTGCTAGAAATGTTCTGTATCTGAACTGTATCATTATCAACATCCTGGGTCTGCTATACAGATATCCTGGTTTGATTTTGGGGGAAGCTGGGTTAAGAGTACATAGTATCTTTGTGTTATTTCTTACAACTGTGTGTGAATCTATATCGAAAAATATTATTATTGATTTAGAAAAGAACTCTAATCTGTTTTTTTAATAATAATGACAGACATCCATTTTTTTTTAACATCATGATTCCAGCTCTCAGGTTAAGATATAGCAAAGTAAAAAGCAATTAATCCAAATATATCAGCAATCATAATAAAAATAAATGGGTTAAACTCAATACATATAGATAGATGTATTATGGAAATGCCCATTTATTCCTTTCCATTAAGCTTTTTTTTTAATTTACAGAGACAGTAGTTGAATATAAACACACACACACACACACACACACACACATTTATATATAAAATGTATAAACACATATAGCTCAGAGAAAGGGTAAATGTAGTAAATATTAACAATTGGTGAATCACAGTAAAGAATATATGGAAGTTTATTGCATTATTCTTTTTCTTTTTCTTTTAGCGAGAAAGAGATACAGAAACAGGACAGGCAGGGACAAACAGGAAGGGAGAGATGAGAAGCATCAACATGCTGTTGCAGCACTTTTAGGTTGTTCATTGATTGCTTTCTCATATTTGCTTTGACTGAGGGTCTCCAGCTGAGCCAGTGATGCCTTGCTCAAACCAGTGACCTTGGACTCAAGACAGCAACCATGGGCTTTAAGTCAGCGACCTTTGGGCTCAAGCAAGCAACCATGGGGTCACGTCCATGATCCCACGCTCAAGCCAGTGACTTTGCGGTTTCGAACCTGGGTCCTCAGAATCCTAAGTTGATGCTCTATCCACTGAGCCACCAACTGGCCAGGTGTATTCATTTTCTTCTTGGAACTTGCAACTTTGTGTTCAAAATTTTTTCAGAAAAAAATGTGAAAAAATAAGGTAAAACTAAACCTCTAGAAGATAACCATGTGGGTGTTCATGTTCAATGGTCAATTAACTTGCTATAATTCTTGTTGTATTTAAGAGAAATATAAAAATGTTGATAATTTTACATGTTGTTTTAAAATTATAAAAGTGCATACATTTAAAATTTAAGGGTAACCACAAAGAATAAAAAAGCAAGCTTTGGCAGAAAGAGGGGAAAGGTAAAAAACAAACCCAAAATGCTCAATTTAAAAAAGTAAAAATTAGTTCAGATACACCAGTAATCACAAAAACTATGAATGTAAGTGAACTGAACACAACTGTTTACAGACAGAGATGATCAGATTGGATTTAAAAACATAATCCAAGCATATCCTGATATGCCACATAAACAAACTAAATCCAAAATAAGGGAAATAAAGGAATATAGAATGGCATTTCATAATAATACTCATACAAAACAAGCTGGGATGGCAGAACTAATAGCAGATGGAATAGAATATAAGGCAAAGAAGAGTTCTAGGAATAAAAAGTGACATCATGCATACACATGGTTCAATTTTCTTCCTGAATTGGCCTATTATTTCCCATTTCCAGCAGCATAGCATTAGTATTATTCCCAGCAAGTATTCAAATGTAGGGCAGTATCCAAATCTTGTTAATAGTTGCCAATTTGATAAGCAAAAAGAAAAAGAAATATTTCTGTAGTTTAATTTCAAAGCCTATATTCTCTCTGATACAGCAGCAACCACACAAACAGAATTGATGTTTTGTGATCCACTGGCAGCCCTCACCCCAGGGAAGCAGAAGTTGCCCCATAGGAACCTATGGCTGGTGAGCCAGAAGTGGCTCTTTCGATGGCTGCATCTGGCTTGCAGACAAATTTTTAATAAAAAAATAATAATAATGTTAAAAATATAAAACATTCTCATGTATTACAAACTATTCATTTCCTACTGCTCATGTTCATGGTTGCGGGTGGCTGGAGCCTATCACAGCTGTCCTCCGGAACAACACCAAATTTTTATTGGATAATGCTTAACGTACACGGCTTGTTGTGAGGTCAGGAAGAAGTAAACTTCCCTCCTTTTAATCAAGTAGTCAGCTAGCTAATTGCAGAAACCCTTTTTACGAAGAAGATGGCTAAAAAAAAAAAGATGAGAAGTATCGTACTTTTCAGCAGGAATGGACACAGGAATTCGCCTTTGTGGAGAGAGCAGGTTCTGCAGTGTGTCTAATATGCAATGATAAAATTGCATCGAGGAAACGGTCAAATATTAAGCGGCACTTCAACACATGCCATACTACATGTGCATCGAAATATCCAGAGGGAGAGAGCAGAAAGAAAGCATGTCAAGAGCTACTGTGCAGAGTGCAAGCTAGTCAGCAGCAACTCCGTGTTTGGACCCAACAAGGTGACTGGAATTCAGCTAGCTTTGCTGATGCTTTAGCAATTGTGAGAAACGGAAAGCCATTCACAGATGGGGAGTATGCCAAAACATCATGCTTGATGTTGCCAATGAACTTTTTGACGACTTTTCGGATAAAGACAAGATAATCAAAGGAATAAAAGACATGCCTCTGTCGGCAAGAACTGTTCACGATTGTACCATCATGATGGCAAATCAAATTGAGGCAACACAAGTGAAGGACTTAATACAGCACCATTCTTTCCTCTCGCTTTGGATGAGTCAACAGACGTAAACCATTTATCCCAGTTCAGTGTGATTGCAAGGTATGCTGTCTGTGACACACTACGTGAGGAGAGTCTTGCTGTTTTGCGCATGAAAGAGACAACAGGAGGGGAGGATTGATTCAAGTCTTTCACTGAGTTTGCTAAAGAAAAAAATCTACCGATGAATAAACTTATTTTGGTGTATACTGATTGCTCCGTGCATGATGGGGAAAATCAGAGGATTCATAGCGCTTCTTCATGAACATGAAAAGAGACCCATCCTCAGTTTTCACTGCATCCTACATCAGGAGGCACTTTGTGCTCAGATGTGTGGCGAGCAGCTTGGTGAGGTGATGTCTTTGGTCATTTGGGTGGTCAACTTATTGTTGCCCGAACTTTAAATGATTGCCAGCTTAAAACACTGCTGGATGAAGTTGAGAATAATTATCCTGGTCTGCTTCTACACAGCAATGTATGTTGGTTGTCAAGAGGGAAGGTGCTCAGCCATTTTGTGGCTTGTCTGAGCGAAATCCGGACTTTTCTTGAAATGAAAAACATCAAGCATCCTTAGTTAGCTAACACTGAGTGGCTCCTGAAGTTCTACTGTCTCATAGACATGACTGAACATCTGACCCAGCTCATTGTGAAAATGCAAGGTGTTGGAAATACAGTCTTATCCCTTCAACAAGCAGTGTTTGCATTTGAAAACAAGCTGGAAGGAACTCTTCATCACCGACATTGAAACAGGTCATTTACTACACTTTAAAAAACTGGGAGAGTTTAAAGACGCATGCACAGCAAGTGACCCTGCTCAACATCTTGATCTCCAGCAGCTAGCGGGCTTCAGATCTAATCTCCTGCAGTCATTCAAAGTGCGCTTTGGAGAATTTCGTGAGCTCACTCGTCTTTTTAAGTTCACCACCCATCCACACGAGTGTGCAGTGGACAGTGCTGACCTAAGTTACATCCCCAGTGTCTCTGTCAGAGATTTTGAGCTACAAGCTGTTGACCTGAAGGCCTCAGACATGTGGGTGAATAAATTCAAGTCACTAAATGAAGATTTGGAAAGATTTGCATGACAGCAAGCAGAGTTGGTGAGCAAACACAAGTGGGGAGAAATGAAAAAACTTCAACCCATGGACCAGCTGATTGTCAAAATTTGGAACACGCTTCCTGTCACATACCACACACTGCAGCATGTGAGTATTGCTGTACTGACAGTGTTTGCTCTACATATGCATGTAAGACCAACCTACGATCACGTTTAACGAATGGAAGTCTCAACGCCTGCATGAAGCTTAACTTTACCAAATATCAACCAGACTACAAAGCCATCAGCAAAACCATGTAGCACCAGAAGTCGCATTAATAGTAAGAAGTACTTTATTCATCATTGGTTAGCAACAGCATAACAATGTTATTAAAAAGAATTCAGAGACTTATTGTACTTTGAAAGTGTTGGTCTTACATAAAATGCACACATTTACTTGTATTTAGTGTTAAACATATTACATTTTAAAATATGTGGCCTTCATGGCTCTCTCAGCCAAAAAGGTTCCTGACCCCTGGTCCACAGGGCAGGTCCAGGGAGGAAAGAAGGACCTCCTCCTTCCTCAGCACTGAGCAGTCAGGAAGCCCTGCTCCACCCTGGTCTTCCCTCTTGGTCTACATCTGCTCTATATTAATCCTCAACAGCTTATTTCATTCCTACACAGCACAGTATTTACTTTCTATACAATCACAGCAAAACTATTCAGTACCTCGAGGAAGCAAACAATAATAGTTTCCAACACCACGTCTGACCAATGCCCTTCAGTTTCACACAAGGCTTTCATTAAAAATTCTTGACTGGAATTAGGTGCAGTTAGCAATTTCTAGAAGACTCTCCGATGTATTTGCGGTGAAAATAGAGGAAGAAAGAGTTTTCTATGAAATTTACCTGAAGTTTCCTGAAAGTGTTAATAAAAATTCTTTGAACTGACCAAAAAAAATGACTGATTCATGCCAGACACTGTGCTGGAGCCTTTCATGGTGTGTTTTCTGATCCAATTCTCAAAAACAATCCATTTAGGTATTATAATAGTCCCACTTTTATTGACAAACTGAACATTAGAGTCATTTAAGACTTGCCCAATGCCAAAAACCAACAAGAGTACCCATGCTTTCAACTTAGAATAATGAATTTGCAGAGGTAAATTCAAGCACAGTCCTGTTATTCATATCATCAGCGTGGCTGAGACTGAAAAAAATAATTTAGTGTTAACCTGCCTGGATCATTTAGCATACTCTCTGTAGTTAAGACCTTCGGGGGAAAGCATACATTATATGATTAATATGTGCAGAAATTTGAGGTTCAATACTTCTAGTCATAATCTGGAAAAATCCTGATGTGTAGCTACAGCAACAAGCAGTTCGGTAAAGACAATCATTTCAAATAATGCTGGATTCAGGTGATATTGTTCCCTGAAAGACTAGGCTCCTGGTTCCCAAGCTTTTGCTGATGCAGCTGCTCTCACTTGATGCTTTAGAAAGATTTTTTTTTTTGATTTATAGTTTGAAGTTAAAATTACCAAAGACTTTTAAGAGCAGGAAGAAAGCCATATGCATCTTCTGTCACCATCGCAAAATACTGCCTTTCATTTTGGCTACATTGTTGCTTGAGCAGCTGAAATCAAGGTCTGATAAAAAGAAGAAAAATAATAGCTTACCATAGAGAACATCACCAAACTATATGAGATGTTTTAAAGAAGTGAAGTGAAAACAATAGATTAAACCCTTTTGTTTTCTTTTGTCACTTTCAGAAAAAAATGAGTAAAGAATGCAAGGCAAAGAAAACGTTGCCATGTTTTAGTGGATGTGTTTTTTTCTATTTGCTTTCCCTGCTGAACCACATCCTATTTACCAGCGTCTGTGCACATGCAGAAAAATAGAAACAGACCTTGCTTGCTACAGGCCAGAAACCAGGTCCTTTCATCTGGCATCACGTAGTTCCCAGAGGCATGTTCCTGCAGGAAGCCATCACTCATCAATGGCTTTAGTTTTGCTTTTGTTTTAAAGAATTCTCCAAAAAAATAATTTCTAAAAAAGAATATCAGTCTCTTTTAAATTCTTCAACAAGGGATTTTTTTTTTTTTTTTTTTTTTTTTAGCACCAAAAACACATCGGCAATCCTGAGCCAGATCACTTTCATTATTACTGGGGTTTTCTCCTATTTCTTTTTATTGTGATCAAATACACATAACAATTAGCATCTTAACTATTTTTAAGTGATATTATTCTTGTCTTTAATAAAAATAAGTAGCCTTAGGAATACAGGTAATTGTCAAAAAACAGTTCTTGCTAGGTTTGTAATGTTTCTGCTATTTCAGCAGCAGCATTGCAAAGGCTTCCTGCTCCACCCTCAGCATAAAGGTTTGCCTACTCTGTTCCCATGGATGAAAATAGGGTTTGGAGCCCATGAATGTAACCAAGCATGAATCTGGTGCAAACCTGGTTGTCTGAAAACACATTTTCCACAGGCGATGTGGCTTAGATAAATTACATCTGCAGATAATTTTTCAAAGTCTTATTTTATCCCCACATTAACCAAATCTTTTGCTAAAATATTATCCAAAAAGCAAAATCACTTTGAGTTTCACTTCTTTTCTCAGTCTTTTCTTTGAGGAGTGGGGGTGGATAGTGCCAGGATATAAAGAGCAATAAGGAGGAACAAGAAAACACCCAAAGGAACACAGAGAAATCAGTAGTTACCTCTTGAAAGAATCTAGAGTTGTCATATTAGAGAATCAAACCTGTAATCTTCAGCTGTATAAAACAGGTCCATAAAGGAAACAAGCAGCAAAAACAAAATAAAGTTCCTAAAAATGCTCTCACCTCTTTGTGTTCTGTCCACAGATTGCACCCCAAAAATCCTGTATATTTTTTAGTAAGGCTCCTAACTATGAAATGCTAGTTACTCTGAGTGGCAAAGCAAAATACAAATCAGTAGTTAATCACATGTTAAAAAAACAGCTAATTCTTTCAAGTTGTTCTTGAAGAAGCTCCTGTTGTTGAATTAAAGGAGTTTATTTTGCTGTTGTTTTTTTAAGAAGACAAGGAGGATGAGGGAAGGGGGTAGAGGCAACGGAAAGAGGAGGAGGAGGGAAAATAATATTGCTGAGGAAAAGCCCTTTTATTAAAAATCAGGTAGCAAACTCAGATTTAAAATTGAACTCCACGTATACTGTTTCTCAGAAATACCCATTTTGGCATATTTAAATTACATGCCATCTCTGGCTGTGAATAATAGGCTAAGCCCAAGAAGGGTTGGAGTTCAAACACAAGCCAACTACACTTAGGAGAATTTCTCTAGTATTTGCCTACAAAACGCAGTTAGCTCAGCTCTCCCTTAAAAATTGCTTTGATGAACACAGTTTAAAGTTTGAATTCCTTTTTTGCTATCTATTTACAATAAATTATATGTAGAGATTTGACATCCTTTCAACAGAAGTATCTCAGTTGCAAAACACATAATGTCCATTCAATTTTATGAAGTACATTTTAATCAAAGCTACACATATTTTCTGACCTTTAAGAACCTAGAGATTCAAAATTATTGTTACAACAGTGAAAAACATGATACATAAGCAATCTGTTGTCAAACGTAAACCTGTCTCTGATTACTTTGTGCATTTGAGGCTGACATAAGTAGTTTCCTCTGTCTGGAAATTTTAAATCAATTGCCAATCAGAAATAGTACTTTAGAGCCTATGCCAGAAGTAGATTTCTTGGTTTCGCTGTCCAGTCTTAGCCAAAACCTTACTTAGTGCTACTCAACAGCAACTAAAATTTTCAAATCAATTAAAATATCTCTATGCTTGTAAAAACCTTAATGTCTATAGAGCTGACTCTATAAATAATGGTGGGTGATAGGTAAGATTAAAACTAGAACTTCTAGCTACAAAATAATCACAGGGATGTAAAGTATAGCATAGGGAATATAATCAATGGTATTGTAGCCTGGCCAGGCAGTGGCACAGTGGATAGAGCGTTGGACTGGGACATGGAGGACCCAGGTTTGAAACCCCAAGGTCACCAGCTTGAGAGCGGGCTCATCTGGTTTGAGCAAGGCTCACCAGCTTGTGCCCAAGGTCACTGGCTTGAGCAAGGAGTCACTCAGTCTGCTGTAGCCCCCGCCCCCGTCAGGTCAAGGTACATATGAGAAAGCAATCAATGAACAACTAAGGTGCCGCAGTGAAGAATTGATGCTTCTCATCTCTCTCCCTTCCTATCTATCTGTCCCTATCTGTCTCTTTCTCTCTGTCTTTCTCTGTCTCTGTCACAAAAAATAATAATAATAACAATATTATAATAACTATGTATGGTGCTGGTGGGTACTGAAAATACCACCATGCTGTATACCTGAAACTTATACAAAATGATATTATATCGAAATTGAAAAAAAAATTTTTTTAAACTAGATCTTCAGCAATCCAACTCTATGTTTGCATTAAAAAGCAGCTGTGAGTTTGTTCACTTTATTTATTTAACTATGAAATCAAATAAAAACAAAATCTCACCTTGTGATGCCCAAATTCATTCAAAATGGTTCCCAGTTTTCTGGTGTTGCTATGTGATTTTGGGGCAGCAACAGCTGGATGTGGGTCCCGCCAGTCAATGGACAAGCGGTGATACCACAGCCTCTGACTCTCCAGAATGTGAGCTGATCTCACACTAGGATCAAAGCGATGCACTTCACATCCATTGTTGGCCATGCTAACCTCAAAATGGGTATCGACACTTCCCAGCCTGTAGAGAAAGGGAAGGATGGAAATCAACACACAAAAAAACATATAACAAAGCAAAAAGTGTTGGATTGAAAAAAATGACAGTTCCAAAGCCAATTTTCTTAGCTATATCAAGCCTTTTTCTATTTTAACACGTGGCTAACTGTACACATTCAATAACCTTTCTTTCACAAAGAAGCATTATTGCTAAAAGCTTCTGGATAAAAGGAAGTGAGGACATTGTCTGCTAAACAAATACAGACCAGAGAATCACATGTTCAAACATGGAGAAGCATATCAATTTTTTTTAAAAGATGTGAACCATAGTAGCAATAAAACAAAGAAGACTATCCAGCTGTCTTACGAGGTTTTATTAGAATATGTTAAAAATATAAGCCCTAGGTTTGGTTTCCTTAGGGAGAGGTGCCTGCTACTAATTGAGGTCATTTATCTCCATTCTAATGGCGACAGTGCTGTGCATGCAGTTTGACCTATTGACGGCAGCTGTTTTCTTAGAAATAGAGTATATTTTACAATAGCACTGTAAAGAAAAAAGGCAAATGTACACAATCCTACTGGATCTAGTACTCAAGAAGCAGAAGAGGTACCTCACCTAAACTTTACATTAGCAAGGGGAAAAAAATTATATTTAAGTACCCAGTAGGTAGCACGGTAGCACATCATGTAAAAAACTCATATACTTATAAATTTTTAACTTACTCAAAAAAATATTTATTTAGTAATATAAAGTTCACCATTTTTATTAAAGCATCAATCTAAATAAAACACATGAAATTAACCAAGAGGTGATTTTTGAAATGCTAATTATAGCTTTTCTGCTCAAAACACCAGAATCAGATGTGATGTAAGATACCAGAATCCTACTGAATATCTATAATACATTGGTCAAACCCAAACCCAGTACAGAAATACTTCATTCTCTTAGACTCTACTATTTCAGGTTATTCCATAATCTAGACATATACAAGCTCATAGGATAACAATTATTTACGTGGTTCTAGTTAACTATAAAATAAGTCTTCAGTACAGAGATCCTCCACTTAGACATTCTTAATACTCTTACTTGCTTTGTCCTCTCCCTTCACTTCTACTACATTCTCTTTTCATCACTGGGTCCATGGCTTGTCAACCTGCTGATGTCCCTCAGTTATAAATAATTCTCTCCATCCTTTTGGCCTAGAAAAAGATTCAACACTCCTCTCACAAACCTTCCTATTCCTTTTACCCAAGAGATCCTGTTTCCTATTTTCAGCCTCCTATTCAACCCACACAGTTCAGAACATTGTCATCTCCACTGTTTCCCATGATCAAATCTGGTGTAGCAGAATGTCTACCTAAGGGTAGAAGGGATGGATATGGCACTGTTTCAGGTTCTTGGTTACTCTGTTAAAAATATTCTTGAGAGTGCTAAGGTCAGTTTCCTTTATGTTTCCCAGGTATCAAAAATTCAGAGCATAAGTACATAAGAAGATGCTTGAGAGCATTAGCCAATAGGGAGAAACAAATCAAAACCTCTATGTGATACCACTTCACATCAAGTAGTGGCTATAAGGTGTCTATCTTTTGAAGGCTATAATAAAAAAGACCGAAAATAGTGTTAACAATGCTGCCGAGAAATTACAACCCTCATGCATTGTTTGTGGGAATATAGAATGGTACATGCCCAAGAGAAATGAAAACAAATGTCCATATAAAAACCTACACATGAATTTTCATAGCAACATATTCATGATAGCCAAAAAGTGGAAACAAGCCAAATGTCCATCAACTGATCAGTGGATAAATAAAATACAGTATATCCATACAATGGAAAATTGTTTGACAATTAAAAGGAATGCACTACTGGTACATGTTACAACACGGATGAACCTTAAAAATATTATGCAAAATGAAAAAGCCAGTTAGTCACAAAGCCCACATATTCTATGCTACCGTTTATATGAAATATCCAGAACGGGCAAATCTACAGAGACAGAAAGTACGTTAGTCGTTGCCTAGGACCATGAGGTGAAAGGGGAGTAAGATGGTTGGAAAGAATTGGGAGTGACTGCCAATGGGTACAGGCTTTTTTTGGCGGGTGGGGGTTGGGGGTGGATGATAAAAATGAACAAATAGCCCAGTGACTAAAAACTATTGAACTATATACTTTACATGAGTGAGTTATGTGGTATGCAGATTATATCTAAAAAACACTGTTAAGAAAAACTAACAAAATAAAATCAGAGCGGCTACAAGGAAAGTTTTTAACCAGCACCATAGAGGGCAGAAGGGTTGAAAGAAGTATGATAGCTAGCGATTTCCCCAGGGGTTTCAGTAGTCCATTCTTCATCCCAGCAGGAACCAGAGAACCTGGACAAATGATTATCTATTTTGATATAGATAATTATATTATCTAATTATTTTTTTTTTGTTGGGTGGTTCCTATTTGAATTGTAAATGTTTCTTTTTTTCATATCTGCTGCTATTTCTTGACATATCATCTTCAGACACACCAATCTACCCTGTGCAATAAACAATTAAGAGTTTAGGAACATTTTTACTATTCTGTGTTTCATCTTTTTGCCTTCAAACTTCAATTTTGTCAATTAGATTATTACTTTAGTTCTTCTAGTAATTACCATTATAACCATAAATGATATGCACACTCACATTTCCTTATTTATCAACTTCAGAGAATACTCTTGAAGGGAGGATAAATTAATGTACTTATAAATGCTTCTATTTCTTCCCTTCATTTCACCTAACTTTTGTTATTGTTGTTTTAAATTTAACTTTTGCATTGTCAATTTCTATACACTTATATTATACTCTAATATTCATACCATTACTTCCTGCATTTTGTATATAGCTCGATTTTTCAAAACTGAAATTCTGCCAAATAATATTTGTTTTGGAATCATGATTATATGACTATTAATCATTTTGAAACAAGTAAAGTTCCATGATTAGAATTATTAACATGGTTATTATTAGATCTATAAACTGCGAACTACTAGAGGAAGCAAAATAGGTTTTCCAAAGCATAAATGACATTAATAGTAGATAAAAATAGTTTATAATTATAAATTTTTATTAAATAACATTGTATGAAATGCCAAGATTTTTTTTAACATATATTCTCAACAGGGATGCTCTCACCGTTACGAGGGCAAAAATTAATTCTTGGGGGCAAAAACTGCTTCTTCCTCTTTTTAGATGTAAAGCACAGATACATATGTTACATAACAGATAATAGTATATCTATGGTATTAAATTTTCATGACAGTGATTAGAAAAAAAATTATCTAAAAAGTATACTTGGGATCATGATGTTCTGATTCCTTATTCATATATACTATGAGCTCATGTGTTAAAACTATTATAAATGAAAATTTTTGGCTCTGCAGCTCAGTCATTAATCTTGAAGTACTCACAGCAACTGGAAATCCCAGATTTTCTGTATAAAATATTGGCTCTTGTTGCCTAATTATGTGACATCTATCAAATCTTCTGTCTTATGCTGAGAATTAATGTTCTGAAACCAAATCGTGCGACCCCCACCCCCGAGAACTACAGAAGAGATGAGAAATATTTGCCTGTCCATTAGCCCTTCTCAGGTTTTCCCTTCCACACTCTCTTATCCCTGAAATACAATCTTCAGTACGAAGGATGAAAGAGGTGATTTTTCCCACTTCATTTAGCTACCTTCCTTACCCCCAGCCTCCCCACCAGCTCCCACCATTGCCCCTCCACTACACCCACAAGAAGACTTGCAGGGCAGGTCTGTCTGAAAACATGCAGTAGATGATACTATCATCTGAACCCACAGTCTCTCACCCTCTTCCCTTTCCCCTTCTCCATAACATACCAGTAATGTTCCTTTTTGCTGACTTTTCTATCTTAATCGGTCTGTTCTACTCATTTCAAAATGCAAAAGAACCTGATTTTAATCTTCAACTGAACTTCCCACAGGGTGCACTTCCCCAGAAAAAAAAAAAAAAAAGTCTTTACGTTAACTGTAAAAAGTAAAAAGCTTTGGCTCCTAGTAAAGAGATTTCAAACATCAGAAAGAAGGTGGGGGTGACACCTACTCCAGTTCTGGGGGTGTAGGAAAGGTAGGACACAGATCAGCAGGCAGGGCAATCAGCCTTTGTCCTCTGATCCTCAGGTCCTCAGACACCTTCCTTCCTCTCATGCCAGGAAGGTTCCCCTCAGCGGCAGCTGCACCCATCCTCTTTGGTTAGGATGGCGATGACTGGGCACAGCAGTGGCATGGTGTCGTTGCTACCGCAGCCCCGGGGCTTGGAGTACATACTGCCTGGATGTAGGGGCCATTTGACACACCTTTTACCTGCCCTCTTTACTTATTTCTCCACGAGCCCAAGACGTCCTGTGCTGGGAACTCACGCAGCTCATTTCAGGAGCACCACTTCCGCCCTGGGTCTCTTTCTTCCTGCAGCACCTGTTGAGACGCTGTCAGCCTGCTCTTTACCTGCCCCACAGCAAGCAATTCATCCGAGGAAGGGGGATGCTGGTCTAGACCCTAAGTTCTGAGTGACAGTGTGATCACCATATCCACCCACAATCCAAAGCACTCTTTTTTAGGGCATAGGAAGTATTTTCTTTACTTTCCAGTTTTAATTAAGCATTTCTCTCATAATCTATTCATTTCTATTCCCAGTGGAACTCGACTCTTCTTATCTGCTCTTCACAAAGCTGATTTTGAAGAGCGAACATTTAAATGAAAATAAGAAACTACCTTTTTGCATGTAATAATCTGAAATCTTACGCAGAACCATCTTATCTAATGGCTCTGAAGTACAAGGAAAGCAAAAAAGGAATTTTAAACATTTCTCCAAAACCAGCTTTCACAGTTTCATTTTACTCAGTTATGTGCTTTAAATGAAATTATTCCAGAGTGTATAATATTAAGCAAAGTATAAAGACAGTTTGGAACAGGAAAGTAAACCCAAGCTGAGATCGCCAATTTGCATGTGGTACCAAGCAATTATTTTTATGACCCACTTTCACACATTTTTTAATATGGTATAAAATAAGCTCTACTGCCACAACTTCTCTTTCCTCCTACAATCTCGAAGAATAGCTGGTGGGCTCCCAGAAGAAGAGCTCTGCTGCAATCAACTGGCTGGGCCACTTATTTCCTAATCCTCGAGCCCCCATGTTTACATCGCCGCATAACCAGCTTCCCTCTCAGTCTCCCCACTGCCAGCAGTCATTTATGTAGCAAATACATACTGAGAGCTTACTGCTCATCAAGTGCTACTGATTTATACCATTATTCTTCATTTAACCCATAAAAGAATGTTTCTATTATCCTGAAACACCTATTTAAAATATTTGTCTTCTTAAAAAAAGAAATCCATGATTGGCTATAACTAAGAATTCTTGTTCAATAAAGTCTGACAAATGATGGTCATTCTCTAGGCGTCAGCACCTTTGGATAGGCCTCCACATCACCTAAGTGTGTGCCTCTGATGACACTTACTCTCTGGGATTCTGCTGGGCAGCTGTCACTCATAGGCCTGAATGTAAAGTATAGAGGTGATAAACCCTATTGGTGAGGAAAAGTCTATGACACTGCGGGTCACCAGTACTTTTATAAAGGACCTCAGAGATCTTGCCTGAGAGCTTAACTACATGGTTCCTACAAAGAGTCTATGGAACAGGGTGTTCTAAACAAAAATAACTTTCTCCCACATTTTTTGAGACAGATGTCATTTGTAAGTTTAGGACTGTTTAATGAGTACTGGTGTATTTGGTGAAATAGTTTCATTACTTCATATTCATCCTTTTACAAAAATTCTCTAAATCCATTTGTATACTTAGGTCATTTTCAGCCCGAATCACTGAATATCAGTATTTCCCACAGTTTTGACAAAGTCTCATGGTTTCATAAGTGGTCCCTTTTCTTTCTTTTTTCCTTCCTTCCTTCCTTCCTTCCTTCCTTCCTTCCTTCCTTCCTTCCTCCTTTCCTTCCTTCCTTCCTTCCTTCCTTCCTTCCTTCCTTCCTCCTTTCCTTCCTTCCTCCTTTCCTTCCTTCCTTCCTTCCTTCCTTCCTTCCTTCCTTCCTTTCTTCCTTCCTTCCTTCCTCCATGTAAAAGTATACACAGATTTACCATTGGCACAAAACATAAAAATCCAAGTTATCTTCACTCATCATAGCTGTGTATAAAGTTTCTAATATCTTCACTGTTCATCCTTTTTTCTAGGTGCAAACTTAATATTTTTCTCTCTCTTTATAGTAAGGATGCTCTAATTCTAGCAGGAAATCATTGATTTCACTAAGGGGATCACTATTATAATGAAAATTGCAGTTGCCAACTTACTAGAATGGGAGAGAAAGTGGCCCTGGCCACTTTAGGGGAACTGCAAGAACCCACAGTTCCATCACAGACAGATGAGTTCGGACGATGGCGGAAGGCAAAGCATGCCACCTATTTACACTGCACCTGTTCATAACTTTGCATTTCTGAAAGACCTTTGGCCACCTGCAGAAGTGTTTTTGTTTTTTTTTTGCTGTAAAATGGACTCACCCTAAAGAGTAAAGACGGCACTGCTTGTTGCGGATTTGATGAGCTAAGCCAAACCTGTCATCAAGACAAACCGACCAGGGCTTCTTTGCAGGGCTGGAGTCAGTAGCTGGGCTGTCCGTGCTCATGTGATCACATGCAATCTGTAGGGATTGGAAATCAATGTGAATAATTTAAAGCGATGGGTGATAAATGGCAGGTAGGGACTTACTGCTTCCCTGGTCCCCGAAAACTGTAACAGGAGAGTTATGTCCTTCTCCACTGCTAACTACGTCCTCCCCCAGAGAAACACAAGACTGCTGAAAAATGTTGAGATGAATTCCAAGTGCCAGATTATAAATAACCTCATGGAGACTATAGGCAGGTTTGAAGGGATGTTAAGAGCTGCTACCACCAAATGCACAGATAGCACTGGGCAGAACAAACCAGAAACAAAAATGGCATGGAGCAGGCTTTGCAGAGGTGTGTTAGTCTTGGGAGGATGAGCAGAAGCTAAGACCAGGAAGAGCATTCCAGACATAGAGAACAGTGCTCTGAAAACACAGAGGTCTGTTATCCACAATGTTCCTACTAGAAGTTGGGAGATATGACTATGGGCATGGGTCTCAAAAGGACACAAAATCATTGATTCCTTATCTCCCAGGCAGATAAGGTGGGGCCACCGTGGTGCAGATAGGTAGCATGTGTTATTATTAGTGGTTAACAGCTGATCGGGGGTCTCATAAAATTAATCCATAATCCCTGCTAAGAGGACAGTGTGCTCTGTGATACACTGCTCTAAAGAGCAGAGCCCCAGCCAAGAGTGAGGCTCTCCATGTGCTAACTAAAACAGAATTCTTTTAACTCATTTAATAATAGATAAGAAAACCAAAGGGAATGAGTTTCTAAGTCAAGCAGAAGCAAGTCTCTAATTTCAAATGCACATGAAGTAAAATATCTTTTGTAAGGAGTTTCTGACGTGTGTTTGAGGCTGACCCAGTGTGCACGGCCAGGGCTGCTGGAACCAAAGAAAACAAGTCTGTGGCCAAGATATTTACCTTCCTGAGCAAGCGTACTCTCCCTAATCCCTCAAAACTCTCATAGTCATCACGATGCTCCACAAATTACGCAGTGGCTCTCTCTGCCACATCACAGACAATAAATAGACCGCCCCAGATGGAAAAGATGCTTTGAGGTTCACAGCTTTAATTCATTGGAAAAGATAACAGCAAATTGGAAAAGATAATAGCAAACAGTTTTCTTCGGTAGATATTCTAGGCTTGCCAAATCCTTTTCTTTAACTGATTTTTCCAAAATTTAAATCTAAAAAGAGTTTATTATGTGGCACCTATTCAAGTCATACAGCATCTCCCTCACACTTGTAACCCAGAGCTGGCCTGGTGAAATCACCCTGGCACTCTTCGTCAGTGACCATGACGGTGTTTCCTGCTAGGATTTGGACATTTTAGAGTGAAGTGAAACCCTATATATTTATGTTCTTTTCTCTCAACCCAGTAACTCTATCTGCAACCACTGTTTAAAGGAGAAAAAAATACTAAATGAAATTGAATCTTCTACCAAGCAACTAGTACAGAACACATTTATTAACTGGGTGTGTCAACATATTAATTTGTATTATTCATGCCTATTATTCTCCCACAGATAAATGGAAATTATGCTTCTGCCTGCCCACCACCTAGTCACCACCCACACACCCAGTGGAGACGTTGCTAATCTAATCAGAGCTGTGCGTTCACTGGGCCTGTTTTTGCTAGGCGGCAAGTTACTATGCCTTAACCATCAGCACCTCCACTGGGGCTCTGTTCAGACCCTGCCTCCTGCAGCAGTTAGTTAGGTCAGGGAGGTTCGGTGGGCCCCAAAGCTTGTCTGGACCTCAAAGCTGAGCCATTTGCACTAGGGAAGCTTCTAAGGGTGTTTTTATTAAAGTGGCATGATGCTACCCATCTGCTGTTGTTCTTTGTGTGCAGCTCTCCCTACGAACTGCCATAAGGACGACAGATCAGGCAGGATGGGGACGTTCACAGATTCTTATTCATTATTCCCTCCTAACACCATTAAAACCTAACTCTGGCCTCTCCCACAGTATTTCTCAGGGTGTGGTCCACCTACATTCTGATGGACCTGGGAGTTACTTGAAAATGCAGATCTGGGTGCCACTCCAGATCTATAAAATCAGAATCTTAGTACATGCATCTCAACAAGCTCCCCCAGGTGATTCTTTTGCCGGTGGTCCTGTGAGTTTACTGGAAGCCCACTGAAGTGTCAGCCTGCCCTCCCCTGTGCTTTAGCAAATTAAGGGAAGAGGCTACTCATAGGCCAGAGCTTGAACTGAAAATCCCCAATGTTGGGAGGAGAGTTTTATTCTACAGTGTGTCCGTAAAGTTATGGTGCACTTTTGACCTGTGACAGGCCAAAAGTGCACCATGACTTTACGGACACACTGTATTAAAAATGACACTCTAAGCATTTCTTCTTCTTCCACAGACTTCATCTTACACAGATATATCCCCATTGGAAAGGCATTCTTCTCCATTCAGTGTCTCTGTGATTGTTCTCTTTTCCTCTCCTAGTTCAAAAATAAAACACAGTTTTTCCATCTTAACCATTTACTATCTCACTCATAGACATTAGCTTTTGAAAAGAAATGAAAGTACTTGGTAAAATTCTGCTCCTAAAAATTAATTAAATATTGATTTTTTATACTTCCTGGTTAAGATTTATGGCCAGGGTTTCCATAAATGCTCTTGTAAGCAAAATAAGTGAGGGTGGTGACTCCTAGCTAAGCTTCAACTCCAGTAATTATGTGCACACACACACTCTCTCTCCTAATTTCCCTTGTAATTTAGCCATATAAAAGCAAATTAGGTCTAGACAAAGGAAAATAGACTCCAGGAGAAAAAAATGCTTTTTAGTTATTTAACTTCAAAGAATATAATTTATTTTTATTTTATGTTGTGTTGCAAAAGCTTGAATAGCCTTTTTGCCAATCCATAAGTAGAACCCTACAAAGGGAGCCCTTAAAATTTGGGGACATCTGGCCAGAATCACTTCACTGATCAACTGTATGTTTATGTAACACCATTATTTTAAAAGATAAAATCTCAAAGAAAGAGTTGTGTTTTGTTGCTTTTATCCCAATCTGTGTGTGTGTATATGAATGTATGTAATAGTAAATATAATACACGCTATTGTTATGAAGTTCTAAAGTCTACCTCTTCAGAATAGGTCCTTATGTTATTCTCAAAAATAGGTAGATGAATAGATGATCAGACAGATAGATAGATGATAGAGGATTGATAGATAGATAGATAGATAGAGTTTTAAAACACACACACACACACACACACACATATATATTAAATAGCAACTGTTGCTTAGATTAATTCTGTACTGCAAGGCATGCTTCCTGGAGGCATATGGTTTGGGGGTTGCCATGAAAAGCTAGATCTGGAGCCTTCCCTCAGAACAGAGCACCGTGTTTATGATTTAACCATTAGTTAGCCACAGTGCATCATCAACTTCAGAATTCAGAGATGTAACCATGGGCTTTCACATCAGAAAACAATACTTAATTAAATTGAGCTTGATGTCCTATACACTCTGCCCAAACACCATATCTTCTGGTGTTTCATTAATAATGTAGGAACCCAATCATGCCATCAGAATCCCACAAAGCACAAGTCCAGGAGCACCACCTCCCCGGCACTTTAATGCCATACTGTCCATGCCCTGAGCTTCTGTTCCTGTGCTCCCTTGGCCTGGGGGAGCTTCCCCACCCATCTGTCTACCCTACTAAAGAACACTCAACTCTTGCACCCAGTGTGAGTGGGTATTTAATTCAATTTGGTATTCCAGCCATTGTCCAGCACAGGGATCTGAGGGGAATAATTTTTTTTAAAGCAGCAGAAGAGGATGGGGAGGAGGTGAAATTTGTTTTAGTACCTTCAGATGTATAATTTCTTTTCCTTGCTCATTACGACTCACTTTTGCTTACTGAACATTTTAGGTAATAGTGACTCTGCCAGTTTAATAAATTTTCATTTTTAAAATGACTTCTTAATGAAGAATAAGCCCCAAAAGCAGCCAGAAAAGCTCTGCATTACATAGAAAGGGGGAGAGAGCACTGGGTAGTAAAAGATTTTATTTAAGAACAAGTTAGTGTCATCTCTGATGATCTCCCACCTGCTGGGAGAATGACCCAATTACAAAACCATTGTGAGGTCTGGAACTTTATCTCATTCTTTCTGGAGGACAAAAATTTTCTTAAAGAGCTTTATCACAAATTATCTATTATTGTACTTATCAAGCTGAATAATCACTCTATATCTCTCTGCCTTTCCCACTAGTCTGTTAGCCTCGATCTTAGCCTCTTGAGGCTTGTGTTATACACCAAGGGCTGAGCACAGCTCCTGGCGCAGAGTAGGTGCTAAAAAAAATGTAATCCTATGTTATTTTCTGCACAGTATAAGATCACAGAACTGAGTGGGACCTTAGAAATAATTTGGCACACTTTCTTTTTAAGATCAGAACAGTGAGAGACAGAGAAGCAAAATAAATTGCCCAGAGTCACAACATCAGAGCACATCGTAACATGCTTTTTTTTTTAAGGATTCTTCTCCTCTCAGCTCATAAGTCAATGGAAAGATCCAAGAGGGGCTTGAAAGGACCCTTTTATGCCTCAAGAGCATCTTCTAAGTAAATATGCCTTTTTGAAGTCACAGAATATTAACCTGCAATACATATAAAATGAAATGTAGAGGCTTTTACTCGGTCAATTTATTTGGGGGATGGAGCACATCGTTCTCAAATTTTCTTGGGGGCCTCTAAGGGCTTCTTAAAGTCACAGTTAAGAGGTCCAGCTTCTTCTCCTTCACATAAAACCAAACTATCAAATTACAATTTCAGTATTTTTATTAAGTCTGTGCGAGTCCACCAAATTAATCTGTAGCAGCAAAATAAGATAAAAATTGTGTAAAACACAGGAACTGATGTATCATCCTGTTTCTCATGATTAATTCAATAAACTTCTACTTTCATGTCTAGGTGACAAACATTAAAATCCCTGACTGACTGCATCACATAAGAAATGGGACTTTCTTCTACCCCTAAATTAGCCTTCTAAAGATCTAGAAACATATTCTCCTATGGAAGAAAAGTGGACTTTTCTGCTGCCAGTGGGATTTGAGAGGAGAAACAGAATGCCAAGGGCCAGCGGGCTGAGGGGATATCCAAGAACTGGGGTACCTAGTGCCACACCAGCTCTGCAGTGAAGTTCCCTGCATAGGCCCATGCCTCACAGGCAATCTGAGTTGCTAATTTATCAGCACCTCTCCATTCCCTCCAGCCTTGAATACTTCTTCTGTCGCTCTCCCCAGGATCAGTCTACTTGATAATGGAACCTCCTGATTAACGTGTCAAGAGTCATAGACTCTCCTTAATGAACAATCTCTCTGCCTGCTCAGGGCACTGCCTCAGCCTGCCAAGCTGGGTGGGAGCTGCCACAATGAGTTAAGTCACTAACACAGGCCGGTGCTCAGTAATGATTTAAAGTGCCCTGAAGAAAAGAAAGCCTATGGATTCATAAGCGTCTTTTTGGACTGCCTGCAAAGTCTCCTCTACTCTCTGGCCTGGCACGTCCCTGTCTGCCAAGCATCTGTGACAGAAAAGCAAAAAGGCGGATTCCTCCAGATACAAAATGAATCTTGAACCTTCAGATGAGAGTTTTGTTATGTGACACACTTCACTGCCGATTCATGGGCATAAATCCGTCTCTTCAAATGGTGTTCCAAAGCAATTTCCTAAAGTGGATCCTTAAAGTACATCAGGATGAATCATTAAAACATTTCAGGATGGCGATGCTCCTGAAAGGGAGAGGATGCAGGAGCAAATGAAAGGCATCCTTATCTGCCTCTGAGTGAGTGGGTGAATCTAAGCAGCAATGCCTCAGAAACCATGTCCCCTCAAGTCCCTATCAAGAGTCACTGAAAACCGCCCCACCCCATCCCTGACACATCTTTCTTAAAATGGGCAATTGGTACCCTTTGCAGCATTGCCAAACCCCCTTGCACATGAAACACAACCTGGGTGGTGCTGATATATCTCAGGAACCTCAAGGCTTCTTCATCCAGGGACTGAGCAGGGCCTGCCCAAGGCTGGAGGTCTATATGCCACCGGGGACCCTGTGGGAGAGAAAACATAGGCCAGTGAGTAAGGGCTGAGGAGTTTGAGGGTGGGATTAGAGAGACCTAGAGTGTGAGACAAGAAGGTAAGGCTGCTCCAGCCACCTGCAAAGCAAACACGTCTGCACATGGGGCAGGGAGCTGGCTCAGAGATGCTGTCATTAAGACCACATCAGTCACAGGGAGACAAATGAGGCCTGAGAAAGCCCAGCTACCAGGCTAAGCAGCAGATTGCAAAGATGTCCCGGGGGACGGCTGACTCTTCTGATCAAAGGCAAACTCCACTTGACCCCATTCAGCTCTCTCAGCTGCAGCTTTGTATTCCACCGTGCTGCTCCCCATTCAGAAAAAAACACCCTCCTATCGACTAAAGTTTCTAAAGCTTAGTGCTTCAGAGATGTGCACCTCCCTAAGGGCCAGTTTTGCTGTCTCAGCACCATAATGAACTCTTGGGGCCCTTGGCACCTTCCCCAGCACAAAGAGACAGAGGAGGTGGCAGGGAGGCACAATGGAGCCACCCAGTGCTCCAGACCTCCTGGCCCTTGGGACCTTGCATATGCAGGTGAGATGCCCAGACTGTCACCCGCTGGGCTGGCAAGGGTGGCCTTCTAGCACTGCGAGGCAGCCCACCTTTCAGCAGAGGGCATATGGAGCTCCCAAGAGCAGAGAGACCAGAAATAAACCACTTCTGTAGTAAGAGTGGGGGGCAGATGAAGGGTTGGGGAAGGCAATGATCTGGAAGAAACAAAAATGGGGGCCCCCCCCTCCAGTCAAAAAGAAGCAATAGTCATGAAGTCCTTGATAGAGTTCAAATTCCCACCTATGGTTCTTACCATCTGGAAACTTCTGGGAGGCTCACTGTAATTCCCAGGGATGAGTATGTCATGGTGTGGGCAGGAAAGGCCTGCAGGGCCCAGAGCAGCTCAGTAGCTGGCAGAGTGAGCATCTAGTGTCAGGAAGGACTTTGGTTATCTTGGCAAAGGGTTCTAGCAGAGTGCTTGGGATGGTCCCCTAAACTGCCTTTTATGGTGAAGGAGGGGACGGGAAGGGTTTTGTGGACAAGATAAAGGGACCATTCCTGCATAGACATTGTTCTTCAGTTAAGTATTGTTACAATCTGAATGTGTGTGCCCCCTCCCTAATCCATATGTTGAAATCCTAATGCCCGATGTGATATTAGGCTGTGGGACCTCTGGGATGTGCTTAGATCATGAGGGTAGAGCCCTCATGAATGAGATTAGTGTTCTTGTAAAAGAGACCCTACAAAGCTCCCTGGCCCCTTCCATCGTGTGAGGACATAGCCTGAAGTAAGCAGTCTACAACCCTGAACAGAACTGTGATAAGGTGTCAAGCAACTGCAAAACTGTTGATACTGGTATTTCAAAAAGAAGAGCCAGGTCCCCTTTACTTCTCCCTTCTGAGAAGAAAAAAATAAAACCCCAAAGGAAAGAGATTAGAGGGGCAAAAGTTAGTTAGTAGTTAATCATAATTTAACTATAGTTCTCTGGAAGGGCTGAGGCCACTACTTGCTAGACAGAGCAAAGAAGGTAAAACTTATCTGAAAACTTCCTCTTCCTTAAGAGCCTTTAGGAGACAATGTTAACATATCTTAAATAAAAATTTCTATAACTTTTCCTCCCCTCCTGGAGTCTAGACAAAGGGATCACGAGCCCACTCCCCTTGCTTGAAAAACCTGCATTCCGTAACATTGTATATGCTTTCCAATAATCACTCCTTTTGAAATTCTTTATATGTATAAAACTTGTAAACTGAGCAAGTAGGGACTAGCTTATTAGGTTTCCTAATAAGCTAGCCCCAACACTTTTAGCAAAGGTAATTTCATTTAGCTTCTCTCCTTATCCTAAGCTAAACATTTCATTTCCCACAGTTGTGGCGACAGGGATAGGTGGTAGATCCTAGAAAATTTGGAAATGTCTTTGATATGTAAAACATTTATCGCTACTGTGTTGAAATGTAAAACAACATTTACCACTACTGTGTTGTGTTGGATATGTACATTTATCACTACTGTGTTATCTTGTGGTCTTGATGTGTAGGAATGGTTTTCTGTTTAATAGATCCTGTAGATAAATATTGTAAGCTTATCAGTAAATGACTTGTATCATGCACCCCTTCCTTTTCCCCCCAACCAGTATGTGATCAAGTTTATATAACCAGCTTCAGGACTATGATCGAGGCTCCACAGTTTGGGTTAGCTATACTCCATGTAAGTCATATGTAGGGGCTTATTAATAAATCTCCTCCTAAAATTGCTTCTGTATCCTGCCTTGATGTCTCTATGTAACCCATAGATAAAGTACAGTACTTTATAACGGAACGAACCATGCTACCACCTTAATCTTGGACATCTAGCCTTTAGAACAGTGAGCAATACGTTTCTGTCGTATATAAAACCACCCAGACTGCGGTGTTTGGTTATGGCAGTCTGAACAGATTAACACAGGTATTATGGTAGGAACTGTCTGTCATCCAAAAAAAGAAACATCTAAACAAGTTAGCCCTGAGATGCTTTCATACCAGTGGGATTTGTTGCTCCTAGATGACTTGGGGTTAAACTGAAAGCAAGGAGCAGGGGGGAGCAAGCAGGTTCACCAGCGTGAAGGCAGGTATGTGGCCTGGGTAAGAGGAGTACCCTCTGGAGTGAAAGTCTGAGATAAATGAAAACTCTTCATAAGTCAAAGTGTTCAGTCAATAGTAGACATTATTGACTCATTGCACAGGGTCCCTAGGGCCCGCAGTGTTACTCCCTAGAAAGGTCTGTACTGAGCCCCCTACAGTCCCTCCAGACCAGTGGTTCTTAACCTGGGTTCTATTGAACCCTAGGGGTTGGATGAGTCGATCTCAGGGGTTCAGAGAAGCCTCTGCCGCGGAGGCCAGAATAAAGTAATACCGTAATTTGTTGTGAGTTCATGCACTTTGTTGGTTTTGTTCTTTGAGCAAGGTGATGTTCATGCACGGCTCATTTTGTGCACCAGTAAGAAAACATATACCTATGTCTTGAATTTGGAAAAAAAAAATCATATTTTATTTATCACTAAAGAAGGGTTCGGTGAATGCGCATATGAAACTGGTGGGTTCAGTACCTCAAAAAAGGTTAAGAACCACTGCTCCAGACTTAAAGAACCCTCACTGGTTTCCCACGGGCTGCTTGCTTTTCAGCAATCGTTAAGGCAGAGCTGGTTTCATGTGATTGCAAGCTGCCCAGTCTTAGAAAGGCCAATGCTTGACTTCATGCTTTGCAAACACTGTCTGGAAAGTCTTAATTTTTAAACAAGGGGCTCCACATTTTCGTTTTGCCCTGGTCCTGGCAAAGCATGCATTCAGTATGCCCTGAGAGGCACCTTTTCTGGAAAAACAGCCTTTTCTTATAGCTGTCTTGTTCTGCGGAGGTTGAATAGACAGAGACTCTAGTCAGAGAGAGTCTGAGAACATTAGTTCATCTATCTTCCCAGCCAATGTCTTCTATCCCCCGTTTTCTTTTCTTGTAAATTTTTTATTGTGATGTAGGGGCTAGTGCAGGAAATAACACACACACACACACACACACACACACACACTTCTTCTTTCCTTCTCTCATAGATGTTGATTATATCCATGGGGCATCAGCCACTCTGTGCCAGGCACTGGCCAACACAGATGTGAATGAAGCCCAGACACCCCCAGGAGGTGCTCACAGTCTGGTGGGGGAGATGAGCATGCACATAATGACTTTAATAGGGAAATGCTGAAACATTAGGGAAAGCTGTTCATTTCAGGAAACTATTTAATTATGAAATCATAAATGATAAGCACATTTAAACACAAATGCCTCCTTGTTTTGTTTGGATCAAATGACAAAGAATGACTTCCCAGGTGGCTGCTGCTTTCAGCACAGCAACACAATGCCTCCTGCAAGCTTGTCTAGGTCCGGGGTGTAAAGATTCCCATGTCATTGTCATGGGCCCACTCACAAGTGCCCCAGCATTTGGCCCTAACCTCTTGATGAAAATGATAGAGTTCTCCTCTATGGTTTTACTCTAAATCAGAGATCAGTAAGCTTTTTCTATAATAGGTCAAATAGCAAATGTTCTAGGCTTTGCAGACCATACCGTTTCTGTTGCAACTCCTCACTTCTGGTTGTAGCTCAAAAGAAGCTTTGGACAGTAAGTAAACAAGTAGGCATGCTATGTGCCAATAAACTCTATTTATAAAAACAGACACAGGCTGGATTTGGCCTGCAAGGCTGTATGTAGTTTGCTGACCCCTGCTCTATTTGATTATAATTTGGAGGTAGACTGGCCTGAAAGTAAGAGTCTTCTTGAAATAAGGCAAAACAGACAGATTATAATATCCAGATTATATCCAACCTTGTCATCTGGGTGACTTGGTCAAATACCAGTCAGGGTCCCTGCAGGATATAATGGGCTCCTTCCAAGTGGCTAACTTGAGAAGAATTTAACAGACTATTTACAAAGGTATGGGCAGGATTTCAGGAAACTAAGAAGGAGAAATGCAATAATATCTGAGGCAGGCAGCATCAGAGAGTCCTTATAAACCATAATAAGCCTGAAGGAACAAGGAGGAGGAATTTTTGGAACCCAGAGAGGGGAACTAAATGGTGAAGGCACGTAATAGAGGAACATAGCCAATCCTATCACATCCTATTACATACCCACTCTGTCAACCCCAACAGGAAGGCAGAGAAGAGAGAGGCTGTGGTTGGTATACATGGGCCTGTCCCCCAGGGTGCAAAGAGAAGGAGCAGGGTGTAGAGTGGGTCTCCAGGCCAATGGAAGTTCTCCTGCATGGCATTCTATAGTCAGTCAATATGGTGATACTACAGTTACCTCAAGGACCCACAAACAGTGTCCTTTTTACAATCTGTTATTTCTCATTTCCAACCAAGTGTTGGCCATGACACTGTGGCTAGAATAGTGAATAATGTAACTTGAGAGATGTCAGGTGGGGATATAATAGAAACATACAGCAAAGAGATGCCTTCAGAAGTGTTCTGGCTTACTGCTTGGTTGAGCTGTTTAAAAAACGTTTCACATAACGTAACGTTCTTATTGGAATCAGTCTGACAGTAATTTGTGATTATTTCCCAAAGGAAACTACTAGCTTTTATCAACTCTGTCAATTATCATTTGTCTTAATTCTGTAGTGTATGCACATATCAATATTTGTCCTTCAAAAAAAATCCCACAAACAGCTATCTCTGAGCACCTTAAAACACCAATGGCCAGTGTTTACTAAAACAAGGCAAAAAAATTTTTTTCTTTTAAAAGAATTTATCATTATGATTTTAACAGAGTAGGCAGTTAGACAGGCATGGGCAAAGCATGAACAATAGGCCAGGTGCGGGAAGTCATCAGGGCAGAAAATTCCAAGTGCCTAACAACAGATAAAAGTAGGAAAACAAGTACAATAGCCTAGGACCTTACCCCTAGGGTGACCTTTCCTTCCCTAGCATGTCATTAGTCATGCAGTTTAGACCCCCTTAGAGGAAGAACAAGGGAGCCAGAGAATAGCTTCATAAAACTCCCATACAAGCCATTACAAAATCACTTCCTTAAGCATTAAGAATGAGTTCTGACCCATATCAAATAATCTCAGGAACAAAGCCTCAGGTCTGTTGACCACAAAGATAACATCTAGGCCTCAGTTGTGTTTCAGGTCCAGGCCCAGAAAAGCAGCAAAATCAGAGAAGTGACACCATTGCTGACATCAAGACCAATGACTAAAGATCCCCTACCCTAGTGCTGACCAATTAGTAGAGGCCATGAACCTAAAAGGGCACACCTGGGAAGCTGATGAATATTCTATTGAAATCCTCCCCTAAGACATACCCTGAAATACCCACTTTGGAAGCCAGATAAAAAGCCTTAAGATGAAAAACTTAGTTCTCGTACTCTCTTTCTCTCTCTCTCTCTCTCTCCCTCACCCCTCTCTCACACACCCATGCCTTATGCCCACCATTTTCTTTCCTCAGGTGTGTTCTTCTTGCTTCCTTTCTCCTAAATCCCCATGGCCCTTCTTTTGCCTCTGTAACTTATTTCCTGAGCCCATACAGCCCAGCTGGCTCACTTCTTCTACCTCTGCAACTCCCTAAACAAATTTCTTAAGTTAGAGTTCTTGACTCTGAATTCTTTCTTAGCCAAACTCAAGGACCAAGGTCTAATACTCTAACTCTGCTGTTAACAATTTTATCCCAAACAACTTTATAAACTGCAGAGTACATTATTAAGAATATGCTCTAAATATCAAGTGGCCAGAACAATGTTACCCTCATCACTCCTGGGAAGTTGGAACATAAATTTGTAGTCCTGTCTGTGCTCTTATGTCCTCTTCAGATAGTAAAGGAGCAGCTTAAACAGAAGGTGGTTAAAGATAATGTCATTTGGGGCTGGTCTATCTGTCCCCAGCAAGCTTAAGCTCAAATATTATATGTAACATACACTCAACAGCCATGCTCCTGAGCCCCTGCATGGAATGGGGGTCAGGCTCTCCACTGTTTGCAGTTCTTGGTCTTGCCCCCTAAACCACTCATACAAAGAAGCCATTCCCCCAGCACAAACCAGCATCTCAGAAGGCTGGTTCCCGGGTTTACTGAGGAAAGGAAGCAGCCCCCCTTTGTTTGTGAAGGCTTTATCAGGCACTTTCCCCAGGAAATGTGTGTTGAAATGTGATTTGATTCTTCTAATGAGGGAAAAATGTTTTGATTACATAGAAAACATTTCCAAAAATTAAGGACACCAGAAGATTCTATACACAACTAATTTGTGTTGTTTAAGGGTTATCTGGCAGCTATCTGAGATTTTGCTCCAAAGGGTAAACTGTGATCAATGAGCCAGTCCACCCGTGCACAGAGAAAATGGACTTGGTTCAAAAAGAATGCAAGAAGCATAGCCATGAGTCTTTCAGATATTTTTATAATTTATGACTTCAGCAATAAATGTGTTTCTCAGAAAAACAAAATGATTCTTTCAATACAAAGAAACTGAATTTCAGAATTTTACTATTAAAAGATAATACAAAAATAAAGCAATTTTTAAAAATACTCTTTTGCCTACCAGCCTACAATTATGCGTGTAATAATAAAAAAATATTAATTCAAGACCATAAACCCCAAACAAAACTGGTTGCATTAAAATATTACAGAAAAAAGCGGACCCACCCATGACCTAGAAAAAGACCATCTATCCTGCCTCCTGCAAAAGCTTGCTTTGTCTTGAAATTTGGAATAACAGATTCCTTTTTCACAGGCAGTTTTTCCCACACCCTTGAATGACCTCACATAGCCCCCATGCAGAAATTGTCAAACTAAAGACAGTACCACCATCGGTTATGAAAGCAAGTTTTGTACAAGCATTTTCTCCTTCCTTCCTTCCTTCCTTCCTCCCTCCCTCCCTCCCTCCCTTCCTTCCTTTTTTTTTCTCTTTCTTTCTCTCTCCTTCCTTCCTTCCTTCCTTCCTTCCTTCCTTCCTTCCTTCCTTCCTTCCTTCCTCCCTCCCTCCCTCCCTCCCTTCCTTCCTTTTTTTTCTCTTTCTTTCTCTCTCCTTCCTTCCTTCCTTCCTTCCTTCCTTCCTTCCTTCCTTCCTTCCTTCCTTCCTTCCTTCCTTCCCTCCCTCCCTCCCTCCCTCCCTCCCTCCCTCCCTCCCTCCCTCCCTCCCTCCTTTCTTTCTTTCTTTCTTTCTTTCTTTCTTTCTTTCTTTCTTTCTTTCTTTCTTTCTTTCTTTCTTTCTTTCTTTCTAAACAACAAATATAAAAATAAGCTTAAAAAATAAGACTTCTAATGGTCCATTCCTCTGTGTTTTCAATGCTACAGTTCTTCAGGGTTGAAACTGTAAAATGAATCAGTTTCTTTGTTGTGATGGTTAGTTAGTATAGTGTTTGGGATAGTTTTATAAAATGTCAATGCTCCCGAATGCACATTCCCACTGCTAGTAAGCTCCTGAGTTCTGAGAACCAGCAGTTTCTATTGGGAGAGATGGCTAACAATTGCTTCTCTGCATGATGGTTGTGCCTGTGGAAAAGAGCAAGGTTGTGAGTTTCTGACTCAAAACAAACAAGACGCCAACCATGTATGTGTTGATGTATTGATGCTGGGAATGCCTAAGCTTCTGGGAGAAAACAAATCCAAAACAAACAAAATATATTTCTTTTACAATTTTGTGCTAATTAAGAGCATCTGTTAGGGCGTAGGAAACAATGACTGAAGAAAATTGTTTATTCCTTTGTAGAAAAATAAGGGGATTTGTGCCAGTTGTTAGGGGTAGAAGAGGTCCAAAATGGTGTCTGGACAGAATAGGAATCAGCTGCAGCTGCGATTGTGAGCATCACCCACCATCTTTCTGGAATGTGCTTAGACCATCACCATTTTTAGGCCTTTGCTGGAGTGTGACCGGGACTCACTCAGAGACTCGCTGCACCCCAGAGAGTCTCAGGGATGGCAGCCACATGCCTTCCCCCAGGCATTCTCATGTAATTAGCTTTTTCCTCAGAGTCAGCCTGCTTCCAAAGAACAAGGGTCAGTTACACAATTTGTGGTGATGTTGAAAATTCAGGCACCCCATGCACAAATTCATTAAAAATAAAAAAGACTCTCAGTTTCAGTTCTGGATACAATGGGTAAGCACACCCCACACTCTGTCTCCTGCTGAATGCATCAGTAAAACCTGGATAGAGTGCACAGAGCATTATTTGAGGAATATGAAAGTAAATACAAGCAGGCAGACTGGGGTAAAGACTAGAATTCAAAGTACCACTGAACTGGCAGTGAGGTCCCCATTGTTTTCTCTTTCTGGTATCCCACCTCCTGTCCCCCTCCTCCCCCGCACAAGACAGACTTACACTGGACATAGGCATTGCCCTCTTTTTCAGGCTCAAGGAAGGTTTCCTAATGATGAGAGAGTGAGGGAAATTCCCCCAGATCCATCTCTCCTTTCTTTTTCTTTTTCTTCATTCTTTTATCCCAATTTCCAGTCAATCCCATTATGATAACGGAAGTCACAGCAGCAACTACAGGCACCTAAAACTCTAAGAAAGGAGAAGCTTCATCTCCAATCTGAAGCCCAAGAGGGCAGGATGAACACCCATGAATATTTTCTCTCTCTCTTCTCCCAAAGCTTCCCATGGACATGGGAAGTGTGTAGCAAAGCCCAGGGAAACTAAAGCCCAACCTTTCTGGCCAAAGGTTCAGAAAATGCAGGGAAATGGTAATACTGAAGAAATTGTCGAGAAGGAAAGCAACCCCACAAAGTGGTTTATGAAGTCCTCGGCTCATTAATATGGACCTCATTAGTAGTTCAAAGACTTTGAGAACCGAGCTAACAGACCTCTACTTGAGTGCCAGAGTGCCAAACCAATCACCAGGAGGCATGAATGCAGAACAGAGCTGCAAAACACTGCAAATGCTTTAAAAACAATACTTACACTGAAATCACAATCCCCAGAAGCTGGCTGGAACTCGAGACCTGAGCCCAACCAAGTCACTTGCCTGTTAAAACATCTATATCAACTATAGTATTTAAACACAGCTCAGAGTCTCATAAAATAATATTCAAAATATGTACAGGATATAATGCAAAACTACTCAGCATGAAATCCAAGTGAAGACTCAGGAAAATCCCAACTTATGTGGGGAAAAGACAATCAATAGATACCAAAACAGACATGTACAAATGTTGGAATTACTTCAAAAAACTCAAGAGCAACATATGTATTTTAAAAATCCTCTAAGAAGTAAGGGCATACACTCTTTATACCAATGGAAAGATAAGAAGTCTGAGCAAATAAACAGGAAGTATAAAAACTCAAATGAAAATTTTAGAACTGAAAATTAAAATAACCAAAATAAAAATCTGAGTGGGTAGAGTCAATAACAGAATAGATGCAACACAGGAAAGATCCAGTAAACTTAAACATAGATCAATAGAAAGTAGTATTCAATCTGAAAAACAGAGAGAAAAAAATTAAAAAAGCCTCAGGGACCTGTGGGACATCAGGAAGTTTAACATGCAGTGATTAAAATCCCAGAGGAAGAAGAGAAAGAACTCAGGGCTGAAAAAAAAATATTTTTAAACATATAAGAGTCCCAAATTTGACCAAAAACATAAACCTAAAGATTTAAGGAAATCAGCAAACCCCAAACAGAAAAATTCAGAGAAATTCATGTTCAAAAGTATCATAATCAAACTGCTGAAAACTCAAGACAATAACAACAGAAAAGCTGAGTCTCTATTAATGTTGTGACAGACCTGCTAGTGGGGCAGGCTTAAATGGTGGAGTAGGAAAGGGCAGAGCCAGCCCAGCCACAGGGCCCTCTTCCACTGAGAGTCCCTCTTTGTTAAGGCCAGGTCCCACACCCCAAGTTCATCTGCTAGTGTCTCTGGCAGCAGACAATGCTCCTGCTGAAACCCAAGTCCAGAACAGCATTCGGAATCCTTTCCCCATCAATCTGCCATCTCTTCATCATAACAGAGTGTAGACAGCGGGGCAATGGACCAGAAATCAAATAAACTCTGACAAGAAAAAATGCACTATAATTCCAGCAGGCCCTGATAACTTTTAGGGAGGAATAAAAATAGAGAATAAAACAAAGGACAGCGAGGAATAAATGCTCAGCTCTAGATTTATTCTCTAAGTTATCCCGGTAAGTTGGAAAGAAATGCCAAATAAATATAAGTTGGGTTTTGTTCTTAAAAATTCACCGTGTTTTCTGTCTGTGTGTGTCAAAATAGTCTAAGAGAATGAAACATGATGTATCTTAGGTTTTTATCATAGACTGTAGAAAGAGAAGACAAATTCCTGGAGTAGATTCAGTGAAATGCAGAAGTTTACACTTGTTTCCATGATGAGAAAACTGTATGTATAGCATCGAGTACATAGGTACTCCAATGTCAAATCATGCCTTTCACTGGGGTAACCACCAAGGAAAGGTGGGGGGGTCATTTATCTTATAAAAGTAAGGTTTTATAAGAGTGCTTACCTAAGAAAGCAAGTAGGAATTTAGAAATGGCATTAACCATATCATGAAGTAGTCTCTCTCTCATTCTCGCTTACACACACACACACCTTCATATATATGCAAACCCTATTCAAAATATATAAGGTACCATACCAGATTATCCAGATTTTCTGGGACTCAGAATCCTAGAAGCTTAACTTTATCTAAATCAACATTAATCTGCTGAGTTCGTGGACTCACTTCAGTCAGGAAACTCCAGCCGGTTAACAGCCTCTCAAATACGTACCAGTTCCCGAAACATTGGCCTCTCGGGATTGAAGGCCTGCAGCACCCCTATAAACCTATTTCAAGGATCCTTGGATCTTGATAGATGCCAACTGGAAAGGAGAGGTGGAGTTAGCAGAGGGTGGAGAGAACAGACAAACCAGCAGGAGTTAGGGGAATGGAGAAGGGAACTCGGGTAAGGGGGGTATGAGGGAAAAGAGGGGTTGTTCCCCAAAACCTGCATGGCATTGCCATCTTCCCCACAAGTTCACCTGGGACTCGGGCTGTCCACAAGGGGTACCCAGGGCCTCTTTGGTGGCTCTCAGCTCACTTCAGTCCCCAAACCTCATGCCCAATTGCAAGTCTCCCCACAGGTCCCCTCACTGAGATCCTGAGGCTGCCAGTCATATCCTGCAGCTGCCCTTGATGGGCTGCTCAGCCTCAGGGCCTCTAACAAGCATCTGTAGTGGAGCAGAAAGGTTGTCAATGGTAAAGCTCGGTGTTGCTCAGCAATTTTACAGAAAAAATATTTAGAAAATATTTCTAAATAGTTCTAAAAATGGTTGCATACAATTATGCATGTATGCTTGCCCATATGTATTTCTTGGTTTTAGGTATGCATTCATTCATTACTAATGAACTTTTTTTGTCATGTGCATATTGTCCAGGTTCCATACTGCCCGTGTTGCCACTTTCTGGACCTTTGGATTATGATAAAGTATTTGGTAGGCTGAGTGAATCCTGCTAATAATTAGAAATAAGACTGGTTCTAGGACATTCCTTGCACGATTCTGTATTTACAGAACATTTTTCTGTGTGAATGTACTGTAAGTTATACTGCCTGACACATAGAAGCAGCCTGATAAATGTTTCTTTTTCATCTGGGGAAGCTGCGGGCAGTGAAAAATGGGGTGGAGAGCTGGCTGGACAAGCTCTGGAACTAGAAGCACTTAAGTCTCAAACCTAAATGGAAGGAAAGATCTACCATCTTTTTCACTAAGTGGTCTCTTTCAGGAACATGAAGAATTGCTGAAAGAAGCAGACCTTTTCAGAAGTCAGTTATCATTGGGTTTGCTGCCATGCTCTGGACTCAGGGTTCTTTGGTGAATGCAAGTGAGATTCTCCAAGGTTTGAAGTGAAGTTGCCAAGTAGCAGTTAATCTTGGTTCAGCCCCTTCTCCCCATTTTAAATGGGAAATAACAAGAGTAAGGGGCACAAGTTGTGCAAATAAATATAGCAGACTTCAGTGGATAAAAATTTTGACCGCATTTCTTAATTGTATGAGGATGGAGGACTAATATTCCTTGCATTAAAAAGAAACTCCCGAATAATCAGGACAGCAGGGTGCTGACTGCCAGGGTTAGGGGGAGGTAGTGGAGGGTACAGGGGATAAATGGTAATAGACAAAGACTTGACTTGGGATGTGAACACACAATACAGTGTATGGAGAACACACAATACAGTTGTAGAATTGGGCTCCTGCCTGCATAATTATGTTACCCAGTGTCACTTCAATAAAAGCAATTTTGAGCAAGATGGCGACGGAGTAGGAGGACATACCAACTTCCAACTCCCAGAACCAAAGTGGATTATAACTCAATTTTAAGAACCATCATCTGGATAAACCAACTATGAACTAAACTAAGTGGATTCTTCAACCAAGGAACACAGAAGAAGCCACATTGAGACTGGTAGGAATAGCGAAAACGCGAAGAGGGCTGCCCAGCTTCCCGGAGCAAACGGCAGCCCGGAGAGACCCGCGTGGCGGGAGGAGAGTTTGGCGGAGAGGGAGGGACCTGGGTCCCAGGAACCAAGCCCCATCCTGCAGCCCCAGAGCCTAGAAGAGGCGTTTGGACAGTTTAGAGCTATGAAACAAGTGAGGGAGCTCCCAGGTCTACAGTGTGGAGTATTAGGTCCCTTCCTACTATGCTGAGGGTTGCAAAAGGGTTTGGGGCGGCAGGACGCCAAAAAGCAGTTCTGTCGGTGTGGGCAGAGGCCAAGCCGGTGTGAGCTCAGTCTAGCCCAGCAGGGTCGGAGGGGATGCGCGAAAGCGCTCCGGAAGCTGTGGGCCCGCCTATAATCCCACCAGCAGGGACAAAGCGGGAGGCCAGGAACGGGCAGAAATCTGCTCTGCGACCCTGCACAAGCCGGCCCTGACCGCGGGGACCGGGCTAGAACCAGGGACAGGCAGGGGCTCGCGGCTGAGCTCACGCAACCAGCCCCGCCCGGCCGGAGAATCCGCAGTTTGCCATTCTACATGCATGAGCGGCTCCGAACTAGGGGCGGGGTAGAGTCCAAGTACGCAGCTGAGCAGAAGTCAGCTAACACACCTGGCCCAATAAACCTGGGTTTGCGACCCTGCGCAGAAGGGCCCTGGCCTCGAGGGCGGGGCTAAAGCTCCGGAGGGCAAAGGCTCACAGCTGAGAGCACATCAAAAGACCTGCCCAACCCGCGAAACTGTGGCGAGCAGGCTCAGACTGCAGGTTCTGGGAGGAAGTCCGGAAACAGGCTGGATCCGCAGCTGAGCAAAGGTGCTCACCTCTACCCTTGGTGCTAAGGCTTGTGGCTTGAGTGACAGCCCCTCCCACAGAGGAGAGGCAGAAATCACAGCAAAAGCCACAGTGGGCCGGCGCTGGCAACGCCCATACCCAACCACCCTAGGCACCGGCAGAGGGGGTGGGGGGCCTGCAGACAGACCACACCTAAGGAACACAAAGGCAACACCTACTGGACTCCAGTGGCCACAACTTGCTTATACACAGACAAAATGGGCAGGCAGAGGAATGCAAACCAAATGAATCAAGAGAAATCCCTAGAGAAGGACCTGAATGAACCAGATATAACCAAATTACCAGAAGCAGATTTAGAATAATGATAGTTAGGATGTTCAAATAAATTAGAGCAACAATGGATAGTCATTATGAACACCTAAATAAAGAGATAACAAGTATAAAAAACGAAATTGAAATAATAAAAAAGAATCAGACAGAAATGACAAATACAGTATCAGAACTGAAGACCACAATGGAAAGAATTAAAAGCAGGATGAATCACGCTGAGGATCGAATAAGCGAGTTAGAGGACACAATAAACAAAGGCACAGAAGCAGAGAAGAAAAAGGAAAAGAGACTCAAAAAATGTGAGGAAACTCTAAGGGAGCTCTGTGACAACATGAAGAGAAACAACATTCGCATCATAGGGGTGCCTGAAGAAGAGGAGAGAAGACAGGAAACGGAACTTTGTTCAATGAAATCATAGCAGAAAACTTTCCTAAAATAAGACTGGGAAACACTGCACATGTTCAAGAAGCACACAGAACTCCATTAAAGAGAAACCCAAAAAGATCTACACCAAGACACATCATAGTTAAAATACCAAAGCTAATGGATAAAGAAAAAATTTTAAAAGCTGCTAGGGAAAAAAAGGCTATCACCTACAAAGGAGCCCCCATAAGGATGACATCGGACTTCTCAACAGAAACACTTGAGGCCAGAAGGGAATGGCAAGATATAATCAAAGTAATGCAGAACAAGAACCTACAACCAAGACTACTCTATCCAGCAAGGCTAACGTTTAAAATTGAAGGAAAAATAAAAAGCTTTCCAGACAAAGAAAGCCTCAAGGAATTCATTAAAACCAAACCAATTCTGCAAGAGATACTAAGGGGCCTTTTGTGAACAGTTTAAGGGGAGGAAAGAATAGAGCAAAAGAAGAATACAGCTTTAAAGAATAAAATGGCAATAAACAACTACATATCAATAATAACCTTAAATGTAAATGGATTAAATGATCCAATCAAAAGACATAGGGTAGCTGCATGGATAAAGAAACAGGACCCATGCATATGCTGTCTACAAGAGACACACCTTAAAACAAAAGATGCACATAGACTGAAGGTAAAAGGATGGAAAAAAATACTTCATGCAAATGGAAATGAAAAAAAAGCAGGGGTAGCAATACTTATATCTGACAAAATGGACTTTAAAACAAAGGCTGTAGTAAGAGATAAAGAAGGACACTACATAATGATAAAGGGAACAATTCAACAGGAAGATATAACTATTATAAAAATCTATGCACCAAATATAGGAGTCCCGACATACATAAAGCAGACTTTGATGGATATAAAGGGCGAGATTAACAGCAATACTATCATAGTAGGGGATTTCAACACCCCTCTAACAACACTGGATAGATCCTCAAGAAAGAAAATTAACAAAGAAATAGCAGACTTAAAGGATACACTAGATCAACTTGATTTAATAGATATCTTCAGAACTTTTCACCCTAAAGCAGTAGAATATACATTCTTCTCAAGTGCTCATGGTACGTTTTCTAGGATAGACCACATGTTAGGACACAAAACTGGTCTCAATAAATTTAAGAAGATTGAAATCATATCAAGCATTTTCTCTGATCACAATGCCATGAAACTAAAAATTAACCACAAAAGAAAAACCGAAAAATACTCAAACACTTGGAAACTAAATAGCATGTTATTAAATAATGAATGGATTAACAATGAGATCAAAGAAGAAATAAAGAAGTTTCTAGAAACAAATTATAATGAGCATACATCAACTCAAAATTCATGGGACACAGCAAAAGCAGTTCTGAGAGGGAAGTTTATTGTACTACAGGCATATCATAAGAAGCTAGAAAAAGCTCAAATAAGCAACCTGACCCTGAATCTAAAAGAACTAGAAAAACAACAACAAATAAAACCCAAGACAAGTAGAAGGAAGGAAATAATAAAGATCAGAGCAGAAATAAATGACATAGAGGCTAAGGAAACAATACAGAGGATCAATGAAACCAGAAGCTGGTTCTTTGAAAAGGTAAACAAGATTGATGAACCTTTAACTAGACTCACCAAGAAAAAAAGAGAGAGGACTCAAATAAATAAAATTAGAAAAGACAGTGGAGAAATAACAACTGACACAACAGAAATACAAAGCATTGTAAGAAAATACTATGAAGAACTATATGCAAAAAAATTAGACAATCTTGGTAAAATGGACACATTTCTTGAATCATATAACCTTCCAAAAATCAATCTGGAAGAATCAGAACACCTAAACAGACCAATTACAACAAATGAGATTGAAACAGTTATCAAAAAACTCCCAAAAAAGAAAAGTCCTGGGCCTGATGGCTTCACAAGTTAATTCTATCAAAAATTCAAAGAAGAACTAACTCCTATCCTCCTCAAGCTATTTCAAAAAATTCAAGAGGAAGAAAGACTTCTAAACTCCTTTTATGAGGCGAGCATAATTCTGATCCCAAAACCGGGCAAAGACAACACAAAGAAAGAAAATTATAGGCCTATATCCCTGATGAATTTAGACGCTAAAATTCTCAACAAAATATTAGCCAACCGGATCCAGCAATATATGAAAAAAATCATACACCATGATCAAGTGGGATTTATTCTGGAGAGGCAAGGCTGGTTCAATATTCGCAAATCAATCAATGTGATTCATCACATAAACAAAAGGAAGGACAAAAATCACATGATAATTTCAATCGATGCAGAAAAGGCATTTGATAAAATCCAGCACCCATTCATGCTCAAAACTCTCAGTAAAGTAGGAATACAGGGATCATTCCTTAACATGATAAAGGCCATCTACGATAAACTGACAGCAAACATCATACTAAATGGACCTAAATTAAAAGCAATCCCCTTAAGATCAGGAACCTGGCAGGGATGCCCACTTTCACCACTCTTATTCAACATAGTTCTGGAAGTCCTAGCTACAGCAATCAGACAAGAAGAAGAAATAAAAGGCATCCAAATTGGAAAAGAAGTAAAACTGTCACTATTTGCAGATGATATGATATTGTATATAGAAAACCCTAAAGTCTCAGTCAAAAAACTTCTGGACCTGATAAATGAATTCAGCAAGGTGGCAGGATATAAAATTAATACTCAGAAATCAGAGGCATTTCTATATACCAACAATAAACTGTCAGCAAAAGAAATTAAGAAAACAATCCCCTTCACTATTGCAGCCGAAAATAAAGTACCTAGGAGTAAATTTAACCAAGGAGGTTAAGGACTTGTACTCGGAAAATTATAAAACATTGATAAAAGAAATCAAGGAAGATACAAACAAGTGGAAGCATATACCGTGCTCATGGCTAGGAAGAATAAACATCATTAAAATGTCTATATTACCCAAAGCAATTTATAAATTCAATGCAATCCCAATTAAAATACCAATGACATACTTCAAAGATATAGAACACATATTCCAAAAATTTATATGGAACCAAAAAAGAACACGAATAGCCTCAGCAATCTTAAAAAGAAAAAATAAAGCAGCAGGTATCACTCTTCCAGATATCAAGGTTTACTATAAGGCCATTATACTCAAGACAGCCTGGTACTGGCATAAGAACAGGCATATAGATCAATGGAACAGAACAGAGGACCCAGAAATAAACCCACAGCTCTATGGACAACTGATATTTGACAAAGGAGGAAAGAACATACAATGGAGTAAAGACAGCCTCTTTAACAAATGGTGTTGGGAAAATTGGACATCTACCTGCAAAAAAATGAAACTAGACCATCAACTTACACCATTCACAAAAACAAACTCAAAATGGATAAAAGACTTAAATGTAAGCCGTGAAACCATAAGCATCTTAGAAGAAAACATAGGCAGCAAGCTCTCCGACATCTGTAGCAGCAGTATATTTGCCGATTTATCTCCATGGGCAAATGAAATAAAAGGCAAGATAAAACAAATGGGACTATATCAAACTAAAAAGTTTTTGCACAGCTAAAGACAATAGGAACAGAATAAAAAGACAAACCACACAATGGGAGAACATATTGGACAGCACATCTGATAAGGGGTTAATAACTAAAATTTATAAAGAACTTATAAAACTCAATACCAGGAAGACAAACCCAATCAAAAAATGGGCAAAAGAAATGAATAGAAATTTCTCCCAAGAGGACATACAGATGGCCTATAGGCATATGAAAAAATGCTCAACATCACTAATCATTAGAGAAATTCAAATTAAAACCACAATGAGATATCACCTCACACCAGTCAGAATGGCACTCATCAGCAAAACAACACAGAATAAGTGCTGGCGAGGATGTGGAGAAAAGGGAACCCTTCTGCACTGCTGGTGGGAATGCAGACTGGTGCAGCCACTGTGGAAAACAGTATGGAGATTCCTCAGAAAATTAAAAATCGAACTGCCTTTTGACCCAGCTATTTCACTTATAGGAATATACCCTAAGAACACCATAGCACTGTTCAAAAAGAAGAAATGCGCCCCCATGTTCGTGGCAGCATTGTTCACAATAGCGAAGATCTGGAACCAGCCCAAGTGTCCGTCAGAAGACGAGTGGATTAAAAAGCTATGGTACATATATACTATGGAATACTACTCAGCCATATTAAACGATGACATCGGATCATTTATAACAAAATGGATGTACCTTGATAACATTATACAGAGTGAAATAAGTAAATCAGAAAAAAGAAAAACTGAGAACAGCATGATTTCATACATAGGTGGGACATAAAAGTGAGAATATGAGACATGGACAAGAGAGTGTTGGTTACGGGATGGGGGGAGGGAGGGAAGAGTGGGATAGGGGGGAGGGGAGGGACACAGGGAAAACCAGATAGAAGGTGACAGAGGACAATTTGACTTTTGGTGACGGGTATGCAACACAATTGAATGATAAGATAACCTGGAGATGTTTTCATTGTACATATGTACCCTGATTTATTGGTGTCACCCCATTAGAATTAATAATAATAATATATATATAAAATAATAAATAAAAGCAATTTTACAAAAGATAAAAAAAAAAAACTCCCTCCCACATGAAAGAATTTAAAAAGCAAACAGGTTATAGTATTCATAGGACAAATTATTTCTAGCTTTAAATTCTGTTTTGTACTTTTAGAGAATCACTGTATTCAAAAAGATGTTAAGGATAATCTATACCAACTCCTTTATATTATAATTAAAGAAAATGAAGCTCAGAGAGGTGAATGACATTCCAAAGTCATACAGGTAGGAGGAGGAGGATTGTGACTCAGACCCAGACCTCTAAGCTGCTAGTCCATACTTCCTCTGCTACTCCATCCCAGGCCTTGGAGTTTTATCTTCCCCATACCTGGTTTTCCTTTTACTATAGACATTGCATGCCCAATAGCAACTTCAGATGGGAGTCCCAAGTAAAAATCACAGTGGCCATCTTGCACTAATACGTGGTCATCCATACAATAGGTAACAAATTGATGAAATTCTTTATATATAAGATATAGAACATACTAAAAAGTTCACCAGTGGCTCTGAAAATGTTATGGATGATTAAACTTCTATGAGTTAAAAAGGAGGATGAGAATGTGTCCGGGGAAAGGATGCAGGCCTTTCTGATGAGTGACAATGTTGTATCTCAGCTACACAGGGTCAGCCTGAGTCCCTGAATGACAGCAAGAAGCTGAGATCTTTCCCAGCTCTCAACCCCCACTAGATATAGCATTAGCAAAAAATAAAAGTGTGTTATTTTAAGCCACTGAAATTTTGAGGATGTTTGTTATTGTACCTTACCTAGCCTATCCTGACTGATACGGGTACCTCAAAGGCCTTGGGTAAAAGATGGTTATCATTATTATGAATGCATACTTCCTAATGCCACACCATCAGAGACTGAATGATAGGCTGGAACTGACCATTGGTCTTATGGAGATTGTTGGATAGGAAAGAAGAGTTGTAACCAAAAACAATGGGAAGATTTTTCTTATCACTGCCAATATAAGACTCAGGAGAAGTAAAGACGAGCTCAGATACAGACCATAGGCCATTCAGATTACAAATGCAGACTCTCTGTCTGCTTCCTAAGTGCTTCCTGCCCCAGCACACCATGCAGGCTTTTTCACTACCATCCATAATTCTCTCTCTAGTTACTAGTCAGTTAAAATTCCACTTTTTCTTCAGAGAGCAGTTTTAGTTCCACATACTTCCCCAAGATATCCTAGTCACTCAAGTACAAAATAAACTATGCAAAGCAGGTGCTTCACAATTATTGCTTGTGCTTCTCATTTTATACTAAAGCAAATGTTTGGTAAAATTCATTTTGAGTGTGTCAATCTTGTGTCTCTAACCAGACTTCAAGCCTTATGAGGACACCATGTGTTATACTTGTTTTAAAGTCCCCCACAGAAATGACTCCAAGAGACATTTTTATATGGATTTAAATGCCAGGGAGGAAAGAACATGATATCATTTTTGGAATCGAGGACAATGTTTTTATTACTCTAGAAGAAAGTGGGGAAATTCACTAGCTGGGCTTTAGAGTAATACTTTAATCTAGCTAAATATAAATACTTGTTACTTATTTAGGTGGAAAAAATGGTTATAAAACCTAAGGGTCTTTAGTCCAGTTTTGTTCAAATTAAAATAAAACTAGAAATTACAAGCAGTTTAGCAAGAACTCTGAAACTGCAGGAAAGCATTGTTGAGAATTTCAAACACTTCATTAAAAATTAACATTTATCTTGATAGATTAACAAGTTAATACATATTTACATACCAGTTAAAAATTGAAGCTGAATCTGTACATATTCTATCCCTTGAAATTATAACATTAGGCTTATCCAAATCTATTTGTGACAAAGAGCAGAGAGCTTTTCTGTAAAATGAAAGTTTGTTTTCACAGACTGTTGGCATGTAATCTTGAAACTATAAATATTTGTTAAGGTAAATTGTATTTGTTAAATGCAGAAAAATTGTTCAGGTAAAGGTGAAAATTCTGTTTTGCATGGAAGGTTGATCCCATAAAGCTTTGTAGTAATTGACCTTATGATCATAACTGCTCTGATCTAGTTCTAATCATTCCACCTGTCCAACATTGTGCCGATTCTCTTAAAGGTAAGTAAATGCATTCCTCTTTGTAGAAATATATTTTACAATAAAGTTAAGTAACTGCACCATGCTTTAAGACATGGTGGACACTTCTGATTTTCTTCAGTCTGTGTTACAGCAGAAGCACTCTTAACCTGTGTCTCCAAAATCAACTTGTCAGGTCAACTGACCCACAGCATTTTCTCTGCCTGTATACTTATGATGTGCCCAGACTAGGTCTATTTTCACCAGAAGCCATTTAGTTTGTTCCAAACCAGTTGATATCAGTTGTACAAGTTATTGAAAGTATACAATTTAATTAAAATGTAGGTGAATTGACAAAATCTGTGTACAGAAAGCAAACAGCTTCTCTTTTCTATAAAACCAAGTCAATTAAAAACTAGGTACTGCTTTTAAATACAGCTGTGTTAGGTATCCATGAAGTCACCGCAAAGAGAAAAACAAAATTGTTAAAAATCTAGAGGTGTTCTACACTGGGATGACTTCACAAGTGTCAAGGTCTTGCTCCACTTCGAAGAAACCAAAAGTGAATGGTGGGTGATGCAGTTTGGCTGGGGTTTTGCAAGGACCGGAACTCCACTCCACATATTCTATACCTTGAAATTTCAAAGTTGGGGGCCACATTTAAAACAAAAGATTGGCAAACAAATATACATGCATGTGTTTTAAGTTAAAGTAGATTGTGTGTGTACTTTTTGTTATTCACTGTTTTACCCATCTTTATATACTTGACCAATTACTGCGAGCCAGTCACTCTGGATAGGAGGCTTCTACTCAACTTGCTAACTACATGGTTGTAGAGATTCCACAGCTGCATAGAGGCAGTGCAATGTTATTAATCAACACATATGCCAGACTAATGTCAGTGCATAGCTAGGGAAAGAGAAACACAAAGCAGAACTGTGGACAAGGTGAAGACTGGAAGAGATAACCCATAACTTCCTCAATGTTTATTTCTTCAAGAAGCTATAAATTTTTCATCTGTAAAGTTTTTTTTAAGCATTTAAAATCTTTATAGTATAGATAAGAACAAGAACTTATTTACAAATTAAATAACATAAAAATCAATAGCAGGGAGGAACCATTGGCTACTACTCTGAAAACAAAACACAGCTCTTCTTCAAGGTATAGCTTAAGGATACCAAGGACAGAGGAACTGGCCATCAGTAGAATTGTCCATCTCAGCCCCAGGCCAGGCCAGGGTGATCCCAACTCTACAGGCTGCTACCAGGACACCTCCTGAGGGCTTAGCCCAACCAACAGAGAGGTCATTCCAGGGGAGAAAAGTCATGATATTGGGACAACAATTAGTTAAAAGTGAACATGAGTATTTGAAGCATTTATCCCAATTTTAGGGATCAACCATCCCAATCGTAACTGATATATAGTGCCCCTGAGGAAGGGAAGAGTCCCTCCTAAGAGGCCTGGAGTAGGTGAGGTAGAGGCACTTGGATTTTCTGATCCACTCTTGGATTAAGTATTTAGGGCTTTGTATCTCTCAATAAATGGTGCTGGGAAGATTGGAAAACCACATGCAAAAGAATGAAACTTGATTACAGTTTGTCCCTTGCCCAAAAAATTAATTCAAAATGGATCAAAGACCTAAATTAAGATCTGAAACAATAGATTGCATAGAAGAAAACATAGGCACTATGCTCATGGACCTTGGCCATAGAGAATAATTTATGAATTTGACCGTAAAGGCAAAATAAATGAGCGGGACTATATCAAACTAAAAAGCTTCTGCACAGCAAAAGAAACTGACAACAAAACAAATAGGCAGCCAACTAAATGGGAAATGATATTTGCAAACAGCTCCAATAAGGGATTAATATCCAAAATATACAAAGAACTCACAAAGCTCAGCAACAAACAAGCAAACAATACAATTAAAAATGGGAGAGAACCTGAACAACATTTCTCCCCAAAGGACATACAAATGGCCAATAGATATATGAAAAGATGCTCATCTTTACTAGCTATTCGAGAAATGCAAATTAAAACTACAATGAAATACCACCTCACACTTGTTAGATTGCCTATTATCAACAAGACAGGTAATAACAAGTGCTGGAGAGGCTGTGGAGAAAAAGAAACCCTCATTCACTGCTGGTAAGAATGTGAAGTAGTACAACCATTATGGAAGAAAGTATGGTGGTTCCTCAAAAAAAATAAGGATAAAACTACCATATGATTCAGCAATCCCTCTACTGGGTATATGCCCCCAAAACTCAAAAACACTGATACATAAAGACAAACGCAGCCCCACGTTCATTGCAGCATTAGTCACAGTGGCCAAGACATGGAAACAACCAAACATCTCTCGAAAGAGGATTGGATAAAGAAGATGTGGTACATATATACTATGGAATACTATACTCAATCATAAGAAACAATGACATAGTGACATTTATGACAACATTAATTGATCTTGAGAACATTATACTGAGTGAAGTAATTAAATCAGAAAAGGCTAAGAACTGTATGATTTTACACATATATGGGATATAAAACTGAGACTCATGGACATAGATAAAAGTGAAGTAGTTACCAGGGGGATGGGGAAGTAGGGGAGGAGAACAGGGGGGAAGGGTATAAAGAGGGACAAATATAAGGTGATGGAAAATGATTTGACTTTGGGTGATGGGTATACAACATAATGAACATTTCAAATGCTATAGAAATGTTTACCTGAAACCTATGTACTCTTATTAATCAATGTCACCTTGTTAAAGTTAATTTAAAAAAATTTTTTTAAATAATAAGAATATAAAAACATATATTGCAAAAAAGAAGAAAAAGGATTTTAGGGCTTTGTGAGGTTCATGAAGTAGCCGAAGTCAACTACAAATGAATGTGTAAACACATATTCAGTATTCTCTGCAATGCTTGTCTATGGCTTCCTTCAAATTATTTTCATCAAACTTTTATAAATCAAAAAATGTAAAAAATCACTGTTCTGAAGACCATTCACAGCCCTGGTTGCCTCTTTTGTCCAGAGGGAGAACTGAGAAGCTAAACACCAGCGTTCTCTGCACATAGCCTTCCAGTTGTCTTTCTCTTTCTCATTCTTATTTCTTTCCACCTAAACCCCAATCTGTTCCTGTTTCTTCACTTCTGTTTTTAAATTGAAAAAGTTTGGTTTAAAAAAAAACAATAATCTAAGAACCCCTGGAATAAAAGACACAGAAAATTAAATTTCCAACTTTCCTTACCACACTTCTATTCCTGTATAGTTTTGTTATTTAAAAAAAATTTTTTTAGCTTTAAGAGCACTTTTGATCTGTTTTTCCTATTAAGTTAATGACTTGACCAAACATCTATTCCATTATTTTAATCATCAGCATTTTGGCTTATCTTTTAGTAACAAATTATACATCAATATAGTACTTTATTCCCCCTGTTCCTAAGAAGGCTCCAACTGGTGCTGGTGGTTTGGTTTTATAAATACCAACAGGCCTTGTCCAAAAGTAAGGCCCAGGCATTCAGATTTTCCAAAACAATTCTCTGTATCCAAGGTACTCAAATAAATTCAAGCACTTCAGCTTCAAAACCAATGTGGCTGTCTGCTCCTGATTGAGGTTAATGTCCTCTAAATGTACATTAGTTAACTAAACCATATTTTTTTTACTATTTCTTTACAATATGAATATTCACTATTCAAAAGAACATTCCCTATCATAATTATATAATCAGTTTTAATTTTATCATACTTAATGTAAGCTATGTTTGAAATTCCAATCTGACAAAATAGCTAATTAAGCTCTAAAATATATTAGTTGACTTGGAAAACATCTAAGATGACTTAATATCAAACCTAAAATCTAGAGCAATCAACATTTTTCTGAAATCCAGATTTTAGCATGGAGACAGCCAGAGTATTAAGTAGAATAAATACTAAATCTGACCTCAGCCAACCTGGGTTACAATCTTTATTTACCTTGAACCAGTTATTTGACAGATTCCTTCTTGTTAGATTGGAAAAACACCAGTCTCTCTCATACGGTTATTATGAAACCCACTTGTGATAACAACACAGCAAGTCTTTGTAAGCTCAGACGAGTTGTATCAAAGCAAGGTATATAGTATTGATATAACTACTGTTCCCTTTAACACAGTTGGCCTCCAAAATGTACACACTGCTCCCTGCACACATCCTTACAGAGGAGGTGACAAGGTCATGTGGATAAGAATGAAGCAAGAAAGAAGAACCCAAGCAACTGAAGTCTAAGCAGAAGTAGAACTCACTCATATAAAAGTTGCAACAGGTGACAGATGCCAAATCTTTTGACAAACCCCTGCTGCTGTGGCAGTGCTTTGTGCAAAAAGCTGGCACACTAGGAGGCCAGCAAGTTCACAATGATGGGAGCTGGAGGTCCTCACTTATCTGGTAAACAGCAAGCTCCTGGGTTCCTAATTCAGGGCTGCACGTGTCTGACTCTACAGTGCATTTGCTTGGCCTGAGAAGCTGTTGGAAGAGGGGGCACCATGAAGTTCACCAGGTGAACCACTCCTGTGGGGCCAAGCCAGGTACTTCCTAGAGAAGCAAACATGTGGACTCCACCTTTCTTTTTTATGTGTGTGTGTAACAGAGACAGAGAGAGTCAGAGAAAGAGAAAGATGGGGACAGACAGACAGTAAGGGAGAGATAAGAAGCATCAATTATTTGTTGTGGCACCTTAGTTGTTCATTGATTGCTTTCTCATATGTGCCTTGACCAGGGGCGGGGGAGGTGACCCCTTGCTCGAACCAGCGACCTTGGGCTCAAACTGGCAAGCCTTGCTCAAACTAGATAAGCCCAAGCTCAAGCTGGCGACCTCGGGTCTCAAACCTTGGTCCTCTGCATCCCAGTCTGACGCTCTATTCACTGTGCCACCACCTGGTCAGGCTGGACTCTACATTTCTGCTAAACAGGTTCTTCAGTGAGCACCATCAGGCTGGGGCCCAGGGCTCTCTCACAGTTAATTTACATATATCTGAAAGCATGTACTTTTACTGCTGTACTGCTGTCATTAATTCTATTTGCTTCTTAGAATTATTTAACTAAGATATAATTTACATTCCACAAAATCTATTATTTCAAACAATTGGGTGGCTTTTCATATACACACATATTATGAAACCATTACCACTGTCTAATTCCAGAATATTTTCATCATCTCAAAAAATAAAAAACCCATTCCCAATAGCAGTCACTGCCCATTACCTCCCTCTCCCCTGCTCCTGGATATTTCCTTAAAATTGAGTGATGCCATATGTGAGCTTTGTGACTGTTTTATTTTACTTAGCCTAATTTTTTCAGTGTTCACCCATGGTAGCATGCATCAGGACTTCGTTCCTTTTTATGGCTGAATAATATGCCCTCGTATGGCTATACCACACTTTGTGTATCCATTCATAAGTTGATGGATATTTGGGTTGCTTCCAACTTTTGGCCACTATGAATAATGCTGCTATAACCATTCGTGTACATTTCAGAGGTCCCCAAACTACGGCCGGTGGACCAAATTGCAGCCACCTGAGACCATTTATCCAGCCCCAGCCGCACTTCCGGAAAGGGCACCTCTTTCATTGGTGGTCAGTGTATGGAGTACTGTATGTGGTGGTCCTCCAACAGTCTGAGGGACCGTGAACTGACCCTCTGTGTAAAAAGTTTGGGGACCCCTGGTACAAGTATTACGTGAACATACGTTTTCAATTCTCTTGGGTATATACTTAGAAGTGCTATTGCTGGTCATTTCTGGGCACTCTTGAACCTAATGTTCATGTTGGCACACTCTGTGTGAACTCATTTCCACTACAGATGGAAATACATTTCACCAAGAACACTAAAAGTCAAAGGAGGAAATAAAGACATGAATGAAAGGAAAAAGGGGTTCTACATGAAGCAATATATTGCTTCTCCCAAAATGCCACAAATAACTTCAGTAGCCACAGCTAGAATAAGGGGACACACTGGGTCTAAATTGGCATAATCCTAATAGTAAGAGCAATCAACATGTAATGAATGCTTTCTACATCCAAGGCTGAGCACATTATGTGAATTGTCTAACAGTCGAGAGAACTGGGAGAAACATGATTTTTGAAAACAAACACTGATTGCAGCCAATTGTGCCTTCCTACCAGAATGGTATAATCCATCTGAGGTCAGGCCGGTAGAAGCGAAGAACGCAGAGGAAGCTAAATTGCCTGGCACATGTTTGGAATCTGTTTGCTGGAAGCTCAAGAGAGTAGGATGAGCAGCAGGAGACTGAAGGCTTGAAAATGGAGAAAAGGAGCTGATGTGTAGATAAGAGAAGGCAGGGTCAGTGGTACAGAGTCTAAAGAAATATAGCCAGAAAGAAAACTTCAAGTAATCAATTTTCAGTTGAATTCTGTATTGAACTGCTTTAATAGCTCCCTTTATTACCTTAAAACCTTCAGTAAGGCTTACGTGGGTGTCCCTCTGGGCATTAAAAGAAGTGGGCCATGTAGAACAGAGAGGAGAGCCCGGAAACAGGAGGTGAAACGCCATGCTAGGAGCAGGAATTCAGAGAGTGACTGTAGGACATATTTCCAATGCATTAATCTTACATCCTTTCTTGTAGAATTGCCTGAGTGTTTTGGTTTTTTGTTTGTTTATTTATTTGTTTCTCAGGCACAGGGATGCCATCTAGATTGCTTCCCTAGCCCAGTTAACAGGCCTTGAAAACCAGATCAGCCTGACCAGGTGGTAGCACAGTGGATAAAGCATCGACCTGAGATACTGAGGACACAGGTTTGAACCCCAATGTCACCGGCTTGAGCACGGGATCACCAGCTTGAGCCCCGGGGTCACCGGCTTAAGCAGGAGATCATAGACATGACCCCATGGTTACTGGCTTGAGCCCAAAGGTTGCTGGTTTGAAGCCCAAGGTTGCTGGCTTGAGCAAGGGGTCACTGGCTCGGCTGGAGCCCCCCACCCAGCAAGGCACAATAAGAAAACAATCAATGAACAACTAAGGTGCCACAACTATGAGTTGATGCTTTTCATCTCTCTCCTTTCCCATCTGTCTGTCCCTTTTTCTCTCTCTCAAAAAAGAAAACCAGATCAAACACAGGAGTGCACAGTCTTGACTTATCTCCAAGATGGTGAACATGCCAAGACCTAATGAAGAATAGGATCTGGAGCTGAGAAAGGACATGTAGCCACACTCCTTCCCCCTTTCTATCTAGCCCTGATCAACCTGTAAAAGAGGCCTGCAAACACTGTTAAGGCAGACTTGGGGTTTGAAGCCCTCTGCCTTCTCAGGTTTGCTGGCAATTCGATTAGAGACATTTATATTCACTTCCATCCTCATCTCTGTGAATTGGCTTCATAGTGACAGGCAGCAAGAACTCTGGCTTTGTTCCAGTATAATGACCAGAAAATATAAGCCCCACCCATTATCAGAGGATTAGAGAAGAGTAAAGGTACTAGATCTCTGGTAGCACATGGCTCAAGCCATTTTAATTTAGGTATTAAGGGAACGGCTGACTCCAAAACCTGGAAAAGATGGAGTCAGTCTGCCCAACAACTCCATGCTTGTGTTAAAAAAGGTAGGTAACAAACAAAAGTAAGCAAACACCAAGATTTAAACCACTTTAATGCTCCCTAAATGGCAATGACCTCATAACAAAGAATTTAAGGACTTGATGACATTCCCATGAATGATTAGAGAGTATCAAAACATTTCCTCAGTGTCCCTGTTGAAAATCTAGGATTATTCCTTTTGGGCTGCAAATGGGAAAATTCTAGCACAAGAATCTCATGGATTTGATTGAGACCGTTACAGGTGAGTGGTTACCCCCCCCACACACACACACACCTTGTAACAGTCACAGTTAGGTGGCCCTGAAGCCACTTTCACATAAGAGGTTGGCAAATATTATCCGTAAGAGCCAGATGGTAAGTATGTTCAATTTTGTGAGCCAAGAGGCAAAATCAAGGATAGTAAGAAGGAATTTATATAAACAGAGGGAGGATAATTTTCCACATTTTTATTGATAAAATTTAAAATAATTGCATACACTTTTTTTGTGGTATGTGTCTACTTGAAAAAGAATGGAGAAAAATTTTTGGATAGTATTTTGCTTCATTGTGGTGCAAGGTTAGTGTTTTCTTACATTGAATCAATTGCAAATATCATCAATAGAATTCATTCCGCAGCTCATAGGCCATACAAAGATAGGTACAGGCCAGATATAGCTCCAGATCTCTGTGATATAGTCACCACTGTCTGAAGCAAAGCCAAAACTGGGTGCTCTGTTCCAAGAGTCTGTAGTGTAATAATACCCTCATTCAGAATTTGGAGACCTGGTACAGATGTTGGAATAGCCCTTGAAAGATTCAGACATTCCCCAAATACCCGGGTCTAGTGTCCCAGAGATTGAAATGACCGTTCTATCAGCCCGTATTTCCTGAGCACTTACTACGTGTTAGTACTATCATAGGCATGGGGAATATACCAGTGAGCAGGACAGATGAGCTCCCCACCTTCAAAGGGGACAAGACTACAAACAATTTTAAAATATTTTAAATGTCTGAATGGAAATGCCTTAAGAGATGATATTAAGAGAATAACTGAGATAAAGAGCTACTTTGGATAAAGTAATTGAGTACAAGTTCCTTTTTCTCAACATTCTTATCAATCTTGTTCTGGCTGATGTTTTGTATATTATGGGGGGAGAGGTGTGAAGTAGAATCCCATTGTGCTTTTCTTTGCTTCCCCTGCTCACTGGCAGGGCGCATCATTCTCTGCACTCATGCCCTCTCTTTGCACAGACAGATAGAAAGATTGTCTTTCGGGTTTTCTCTTCTGTTAATTCTTGGTTAATTCCCTATTTGTTTTTCTTTTCAGATGTCTTTTTCTTACTGTTTTGTTGGTGTTCTTTTAAAATTTTGGATATTAATCCTTATTGTTGATATGCACTTCAAATATCCTCTCCCAGACTATGGTTTATCTTTTAATGTTGTAGTATTTTTTGTTTACAAGATTTTAGCTGGTAAGTATCTGGTAAATAATCTGCTTTATGTAAGAATTGGTTGTTAGCTATCTGTCTTGGTAGTCAAATTGAAAAAGTCATAGATTTTGAGTTTAAACCTTCATTCCATCCCTTACAGCTACTTTTTGCCCAAGCGTACTAATGTCTCAGAGCCTCAGCCTCCTCATCTGCAACATGAGGACAATTCCTACCTCACAGACTTGCTGTGAGAATTCAATAAAAGAATATATGCAACTCCCTCAGCACAGTGGCGGCCTCCCACCTGGCTCTTAACTTGTATACTTCCTGAAGGTCTTATATTCCCCATAACACCATGTGCAGCATTAGTACTTAGATTTTGCTCATTGTGTTGTTTAAAATGAGTTTATCTTTAAAATGCATATAGAATGCCAAGTATGATTATATGCATTTAATTGACTAAAATGTGAAAGACAGGTCCCCAAAAAACAGTGTAGCAAGGTTACTCCACCACCTCCCTTGAACTAAAGAGAAGTAGTCGAGTTATAGTAAGTGGCACAGTTAATGAGATTCGTAAATAATATTTTGAGTGAAGGTTGCATTTTGAAATCTTAGAAACACATTTATAGAGTCAACCCTGACACAGACAAAAATTATTTAGCAGCATGTTGTAAAAGATATTTGTAATAGTTTTGAGGGGGAAAAGAAATCCCAAACCGATGTGAACAGATAAGCCTCAACCATTTTATAATAAGTGAGTTATATAGCAAATAAATTTATAATAAAAATGTTAACAGAAACTTACTAATTACTGTTGGCTTTTATGTAAGATTTTAAAAATATATCTTCTGGCTCCTCTGACTGCTGAGCATATTATATATATGCTCTAAATTTCAAGAAGAAGAGAAATATTTAAAATTCCAATGACTATTGGGCTTTATGCTCCATAGGTGCACATACCTGTATCTTTTTTTTATTTTTTTTAAATTTTATTTTATTTATTTTAGAGAGGAGACAGAGAGAGAGAGAAAGGGGGGAGGAGCTGGAAGCATCAACTCCCATATGTGCCTTGACCAGACCAGTGCAGGGTTTTGAACTGGCGACCTCAGTGTTCCCAGGTCGACGCTTTATCCACTGCACCACCACAGGTCAGGCACCTGTATCTTTTTGATGCCCAGAACCTGCAACTCAGCCAGCAACATATAGCTGAACGGAGGCAATGTTCACTTACTGAACTATCCTCACAGGCGAGGTGCTTTTTAATCTTCACAACAGCCCTGTGAGTAGTAAGTTCTACTACTTTTTTACAGAGGAGGAAGCTAAAATTCAGACAGGGTTGCCACTTAATCACATTCAGTAACTACAGGAGCAGATTTTTAACTTCTGACCTCAAGTGTAAAAATATGACACCATATTACTTAAAGTAGGTAAAAAAAAAATTAACTAAAAGCACTTGCACAACGGCAAACAGTCTACAACATGAATATTGCCTCCGATTTGTGGCCAGCTTCTGAAAACACGTTTGAAAGTCTTTCAACTTGTTCCAACTAAAAGTGGAAAAATAGATAAGTGATCGCCACAAAGACAGTCATAAACGTGGAGTTTGAGTCACCTCACCAGGGTCCTTCCGCTCATTTACACTCAGCTCAGTGCTTTATTTAATTCAAGTAACTCGCTTTCTTCCCTGGGGCGGGGGGGGGGGGGGGAGACCTGCAGGCCATCATCCTAAGAATCTAACAACCGAAAAATCTAACATAAATAATGTCAACAAGAATCATTGTATTTAACAAACTCCAGGACACAGTACAGCACTGTTTATAAGATGTAAATAGAGTCTTGCTTTATTTCACTGTTTTACTAAATTCAGATCTCCATCTCATTTTAGATCTAAGCTTTATTTAATACTGTTAAATGTGCATATTCAGTGAGACATTCAAGACGGCAAAACTGAAATATGACCTAGATAATGTCCATTTGGGTGCAGATGATTGAAGGATACTGTGGTGGCCGTAAGCACTGCTCACCAAACATTTCCAGCTCTCTAACTTCTGTCATCTTGCACTGGGTAGGGCCCCACAACCAGCTCTGGCCATTGGATTGTGAGCAGGATGCTGTGTGTGGCTTTCTGCCAGGGCATTTAATAAAACCATGCAAGACCCCCAGAGCACTCATCCCTCTATGGAGGTGACAGGCAATATCCCAGATGGTGGCTGCACTGCCAGCCTAGGGTCCAGAGAGAAGACAATGACAGTACAAAGTAGAACCTCACCCCCGCCAATTGGCAATGGATACATAGCACAAGCAAGAAATAAATCTTTGTTAGGATGACCCCTGAGATTTAAAGGTTGTTTGCGATCTCAGCATAAACTTGGCCCCTCCTATTCTATACCCCAATGAAAAAGGTTTGGTGTCTCCAGTAATAAGTTAGTAGACTTGTGTAATTTAGTACCTGATGCTAAATGTTATTATCTTGTCAGGGAAATGTCCCTCAGTCCACAGTTCACTTAGACCCCAATCATCATGTTCCAAAATCTGAATTAAATAGGCCAAGTAAAATTGAAGTGGGAAAGTTACAGTTGTAACCTTCCGAACTGCCAGTTTTAATTTATTGATCTGTCAAAGTTCTTAGTTGTAAACAATAGAAACCACTCTGCTAGTTAAGTAGAAAATAAATTGATTAAAGATTTATTTACTTACAGGATCTTAAGGACAGAAACACCACTCTACATACCATTGTAGACTGCACTGCTCCACTACTAGGCACAGACACAAGGGTGCCAGAATCTTGTGCTAGAATCTTGGCCACTTTGCCACTCCATGGTCCTTGTGCCACTTGAATTTCTAAGGTACAACCCAAACTCTCATGTGGGTAAGGCCTAAATTGAATGAGGTACAAGGAAAAGCTGGAAAGATATTTTTTGGCTTTTTCCTTAGGAAGGTGGAGAATTCCTCTAACATAGGAAGGAAATTCAATGGTGTGTTCAAAAAAGAATGACAGCAGATCTGTGGTGGCATAATGATAAAGTGTCGACCTGGAACACTGAGGTCACCAATATGAATCCCTGAGCTTGCCTGGTCAAAGCACATACAGGAAGCAACTACTATGAGTAGATATTTCCCGTTTCTCTACCCTCTTTCTGACTCTCCCTCTCTTTCTCTCTCCCTATGTCTTACCTCTTTCTAAAAATCAATGAATAAAATCTAAAAAAATAAAAGAATGACAAATACCCATTTCATCTGTGGTCATGAGTACCATGATAACTAAGATCTTCAATGCTCAGGTCAATCCATAACAAAGTCCCCAGAGTCTTCCTGATTTGCAGCTATTGCTTCACTTCTACCCAGAACCCTTCAATGAATTCCTGTGTTTACTAGTTTCATTTGGGCTCTGTGTGAGGACAGAGAGTCCTCACACAGAAGTAACCGTACTTAAAGAATCCCAAACTAACCAGTTGCAAATAGAATTGGAACTATTCAGATGCTCTGAAGAATTTTTCAGATCTTTTTTAGTGTGTGTGAAGTACCTTTCTGTATTTACAGAAAAAATAAATAAAACAGAAAAACATAAGATTCTAACTTTGGTTTGAAAACTCTAATTGGGATCATGGGCTGCATACTGAATATATTTACTTTCCCTACTAAAAGTCCTCACAAATACCTTTTCCTAAACAAACAAACAAAAACAAAGAAACAAAACATTGCATATACATAGATCTTGTGTTCATATACCCACCTGAATAAAAATATCAGAAGTATACATAAGGTGCCAACTTACTGCCAAATGTTACTTGCAGAATTTATCTAGATAAATAGTAACCAATAAAGAAATACACATACACATAGGAGCATAGATGATAGGCTTGGGTATTATTAAAAACATAAAACAAAACAAAAATCCTACATTCTATTTCTAGGTGCTCACATCCAAGATCCCTGAATTGGACTAGTTAAAATAATAGACTGAAATATGAAAAAAAACACAAAAAATTATGGGCAAAACTATTCAATAATTATACTGAATAGTTAAGGAATGTCAAGGACTTGACTTTATGGGGAGAAAGAGGATGAGAAGTATCAACTCTCACCCCATATAGTTATTTTTACTTAATTGTACAGTGATTGCTTCTTCTATGTGCCTTGACCAGAGATTGGACCTCAGGCTCAAGCTGAACCAGAGTCCCCTTACTCAAACCAGTGACCTTGGGCTTTTCACTGCCAGCAAGCTTCGGGCTTAAGCTGGCGAATTTTGGGATCATGCAGATAATCCCCTACTCAAGCCAGTAACCCCATGCTAATGCACCCACACTCAGCCAGAATCTCAGTGTTCAAAGGTCAGCACTCTATCCACTGCATCACTACCAGCCAGGCTTCATGGATAACTTAAAAAAGGTTTCTCCTTTCCTTAAAAATGGCTTCCAGGACAGGGAAGTGGCTCTTGCGCTGTTCATGGCTTGTGGCTTAAGCTAGCTGATCTCAGAGAATGAGCTGGGAGTTGAGCAAGGGAAGTGAGTCGTGTTATGGTAGCACCTTTGGAAGAAGATTGAGGAAAGATGGGATTTCCAGAGCAGCCCTACTCCTTCTCTCCTTTACATACTGGTCATTTAACTCTTCTTCCAATTCAGTGAGAAATTGCTAAGTTTCCCAATAAATTTTTTTAATTTTTTTCTTTCTTGATTATTTTGCTCAAGCTAAGCCCGAGTCCATTTTTCTTGTTCACAAGCAAAAGAACATCACATTAAGTATTCCACCTTACAGTCTTAGTCTCCCCATTATCTAAGTCCAGTTTTGGATAGCTAACTCATCTTTCTTTACTAGGAATGACTTAAAAGTACCTTCATCCTTTGTCGATTTATGTCCCATGCTGCCACTGAGTTTAGCAACTTTAACTTCCTTTGTCACTTTTTTAGGAAAAACATCTAGCTAATTGTTAATTTTGACATCTCACTCAGGGGTTGCTACTTCAAATGACTTCAGAGATCAGACAGGTCATGCAAATGGAGAGAGAGCTGAGCTGGATTCCACTGGACTCTGTGTGCTCCATCTAAAGATGTTTATGTTCAAATACTTAAAACACCATGTGGCTCACACAAATTCACCTCCTTAGCCATCAACTAACAACCCAGCTTGCTATTAGTTTAAATTACATATGGTCCTGTAAGGCTCATAAAACTCAATTTTGTTTCTATCATTTCAGCAGGATAAAAATGCTTCTTAGACAGAAATTTTTTCCATTCTCTATTAGCAGAAAAATCCCTAGGCCATTAATGGGACCAAAGTACCTAGAGAACTCAAGGCTGCTTTTAAGAAAAGCTGAGAAAATTGATATAAATGGCTTTTCATGAAGATGGTGCTGAAAGTAAAGAAATAAGACACTGCCCCTCCCAAAGCCAAAGCAAAGGCTTTGAAGAAAAAGAAAGCAGTGCTGAAAGGCATCCTCAGGCACATACACAAAAAATGATCCACAGATCACCCACACCCACCTTCCAACACCACCCCAAGATATTGGAGCTCTGATGCAGTTCAAATATCCTTAGACCAGGGGTCAGGAACCTATGGCTCGCAAGCCAGATGTGGCTCTTTTGATGGCTGCATCTAGCTCGCAGAAAAATCTTTAATAAAAAAAATAATAACATTAAAAATATAAAACATTCTCACGTATTACAATCCATTCATTTTCTACCACTCATGTTCATGGTTGCGGGTGGCTGGAGCCAATCACAGCTGTCCTCCGGGACACCACCAAATTTTTATTGGATAATGCTTAACATACACGGCTTATTGTGAGGTCAGGAAGTAAACTTCCCTCCTTTTAATCAAGTAGTCAGCTAGCTAATTGCAGAAACCCTTTTGACAAAGAAGATGGCTAAAAGAAAAAAAGATGAGGAGTATTATACTTTTCAGCAGGAATGGACACAGGAATTCACCATTGTGGAGAGAGCAGGTTCTGCAGTGTGTCTAATATGCAATGATAAAATTGCATTGATAAAACAGTCAAATATTCAGCGGCACTTCGACACGCCAAACTATATTTGCATCAAAATATCCAGCGGGGGACAGCAGAAAGAAAGCATGTCAAGAGTTACTGTGCAGTGTGCAAGCTAGTCAGCAGCAACTCCGTGTTTGGACCCAACAAGGTGACTGGAATTCGGCTAGCTTTGCTGGTGCCTTAGCAATTGTGAGAAACAGAAAGCCATTCACAGATGGGGAGTATGCCAAAACATTTATGCTTGATGTTGCCAATGTACTTTTTGGATAAAGACAAGATAATCAAAGGAATAAAAGACATGCCTCTGTCAGCAAGAACTGTTCACGATTGTACCATCATGCAAATCAAACTGAGGCAACACAAGTGAAGGACATAAATGCAGCACCATTCTTTTCTCTCTCTTTGATTGAGTCAACAGACATAAGCCATTTATCCCAGTTCAGCATGATTGCAAGGTATGCTGTGGGTGACACACTATGTTTGGAAAATCTTGCTGTTTTGCATATGAAAGAGACAACAAGAGGGGAGTATTGATTCAAGTCTTTCACTGAGTTTGCTAAAGAAAAAAATCTACCGATGGATAAACTTATTTTGGTGTGTACCGATGGTGCTCCATGCATGGTGGGAAAAAACAGAGGATTCGTAGTGCTTCTTCATGAACATGAAAAGAGACCCATCCTAAGTTTTCACTGCATCCTACATCAGGAGGCGCTTTGTGCTCAGATGGGTGGCGAGCAGCTTGGTGAGGTGATGTCGCTGGTCATTTGAGTGGTCAACTTTATTGTTGCCTGAGCTTTAAATGATCGCCAGTTTAAAACACTGTTGGATGAAGTTTTGCCCAAGAATAATTATCCTGGTCTGCTTCTGCACAGCAATGTGCGTTGGTTGTCAAAAGGAAGGTACTCAGCCGTTTTGCGGCTTGTCTGAATGATATCCAGACTTTCCTTGAAATGAAAAACATCGAACATCCTTAGTTAGCTAACACTGAGTGGCTCCTGAAATTCTACTATCTCGTGGATATGACTGAACATCTGAACCAGCTCAATGTGAAAATGCAAGGCATTGGAAATACAGTCTTATTCCTTCAACAAGCAGTGTTTGCATTTGAAAACAAGCTGGAACTCTTCATCACCGACATTGAAACAGGGCGTTTACTACAGTTTGAAAAACTGGGAGAGTTTAAAGATGCATGCACAGCAAGTGACCCTCCCTACTCAACATCTTGATCTCCAGCAGCTAGCGGGCTTCACATCTAATCTCCTACAGTCATTCAAAGTGTGCTTTGGAGAATTTCGTGAGCGCACTTGTCTTTTTAAGTTCATCACCCATCCACATGAGTGTGCAGTGGACAGTGCGCCGACCTGAGTGTCTTTGTCAGAGATTTTGAGCTACAAGATGCTGACCTGAAGGCCTCAGACATGTGGGTGAATAAGTTCAAGTCACTGAATGAAGATTAGGAAAGACTTGCACGACAGCAAGCAGAGTTGATGAGCAAACACAAGTGGGAAGAAATGAAAAAACTTTAACCCGCAGACCATCTGATTGTCAAAACTTGGAACGCGTTTTCCGTCACATACCATACACTGCAGTGTGTGCATATTGCTGTACTGACAATGTTTGACTCTACATATGCATGTGAGCAGTCTTTCTCATATCTAAAGAACTTTAAGACCAACTTACAATCACGTTTAATGGATGGAAGTCTCAACGCCTGCATGAAGCTTAACCTCACCACATATCAACCAGACTACAAAGCCATCAGCAAAACCATGCAGCACCAGAAGTCGCATTAATGGTAAGAAGTACTTTATTCATCATTGGTTAGCAGCAGCATAACAACATTATTAAAAAGAATTCAGAGACTTATTGTACTTTAAAAGTGTTGGTCTTACATAAAATGCACACATTTAATTGTATTTAGTGTTAAACATATTGTATGGCTCTCATGGAATTACACTTTAAAATATGTGGCGTTCATGACTCTCTCAGCCAAAAAGGTTCCCGACCCCTGCCTTAGACGAACACCCCCAAGACCCAAAGAGAAACCAGCTTCACCACTGTGATGGCACAGTGGTCATCATACTGAGCCTAATTACTGAGTCAGCCACAAAGAAGACAGAGGACAACAATACCTTGTGTGCATTGTGGTTGGCAAAGTCAACAAGGAGCAGATCACACAGGCTGTGAAGAAGCTCTATGACATTAATGTGGCCCCAGCCACACGATGCTCAGTCCTGATGGAGAGAAGGTGTATACTCGACTGGCTCCTGACTAGCATGCTTTGGATGTGGCCAACAAAGCTGGGATCATCTAAACTGAGTTCACCTGGCTAATTCTAAATATAAAAATTTTTCACTGTATAAAGGAAAATTCATATAAAGAGAACCCTTTTTAAATGGAGTCAAAGCTATCATCCCAGAGAAATGGCCCTGCGCATATTATGCCATGAATTTTTGGAATGTTTGACTTGGGCAAAATAACCTTTGTACTGGGTCAAACCAATATTGTTCACAAACAACTGTTTGTAAAGCTAACAGGAAAGCAGACCTCCTTTTACAAGGACTGGTAATTAAAAACATTCTTTAGGGTCAGTAATTAGCCATGTATAGCTAAAGAGTAACTTTGATTGTTAACACAAAAAGAAATTCCTTTCTTCTACTCATGTAATAATTTCCCTTCCTTTCCTCATGAACTCCTTGCCTTCATCCCATAACCAGAACACTATTTGGTTTCTGCCTGAATCTATGTTTCCCAAATAGCTATTCTTTTTTCTCAAATAAACACGTTGCCTTTCACTTCGAGCTTTATTTTTAGGCTAACAAAGCTTATCAACACGGATAGATTCCAGCCTTAGTATGCCTCGGGGTAAATGAAGCAGGCTCCTGATGCTTTTCATGAATCACAGAATAAAGAGCCAAACTACTTACAAGCACAAGGAATCCAAAGGTATGGCAGCACAGATGGAAAAATTCAAATGCCTACTACCACCCCTGACAGTCTCAGTTTAACTAGAGAGCTCTGATTCTCTTCATAGACTTAAAAAAAAAAAAAAATCTAATTCAAGAAAACTGATAAGGCTTTCTTTTCCTTGGAGAAAATAGATTGGACAAATTGCTCTCAAAATCCTAAAAGCTCTACCACCAATTGTTGAAAAACAATAGAGCCTCCATTAGCTGTTCTTTTGCCCACAGAATGCTCTCTGAGGAACTGTGGGGTTTGGAAGGAATGCAGAGAGAGGCCTATTCCCCAACTAAGGCACATCAAAGTTTTAATCAAAACCTGCCTTTCTATTTGTGAACCTAAGCAACTACTATTTCACACCTACATATTGCTGGAAAGCATTCAATTACCCTCAATGACTTTGTTTAAAATGAAAAGGCTTTGCCTCCTGAGGACAGTGTGAGAGGATTGATTAATGTTGCTCCCCGAAGGACAGAAGTGTAAGTACACAGAAAAATCTGAATTCCTGGAAACTGCTGCTGAACCGTATTTTACAAGCAAGTCAAACCTACCTTCAAATTTTTTGTAAAGTATAAGGGCCTGTGCCCTAGCTGGGTAGCTCTAGCATCATCATCCCAATACATGGAGATTGTGGATTAGATCCCCGGTCAGGACAGATGCAAGAACCGACCAAATAAATACATAAATAAATGGAACAACAAATTGATGTTTCTCTCTCCCTCAAGTCAATAAATAAAATCTTTTAAAAATGTTTAAATGAAAAAGGTCTTGAGCCTGAACTGTGGTGGCGCAGTGGATAAAGCGCCGACCTGGGAACACTGAGGTCACCAGTTCAAAACCCTGCACTGGTCTGGTCAAGGCACATATGGGAGTTGATGCTTCCAGCTCCTCCCCCCTTTCTCTCTTTCTCTCTCTCTCTCTCTCACACTCTGTGCCTCCTCTCTAAAATGAATAAATAAAAAAAAAGAAAGAAAAAAAAAAGAAAAAGGACTTGAAGGCAATTGGATATATCAAGGGGCACACTGTGCCATTTTTCTTTTTCCTTTCTGATAATCACAGAATTAGAAAGCGAAGAGAAAGACAAGAAGTGATGAAGAAAGACCAATTTTTGCCATATGGTTTTTCAGAAGAGGAAATTATTTTTTTCTTTCTGACACATTGTTCCAAAGGATCTATGACTAACAAACCAAGCCAGCACACTGTTGGCTTGTGACTCTGTGACTCAGAAGTCACTTCTCTATCCAACATATTAAATGTCAAGGAAAATATCTCTGATAAGAGAGAAGAAATTTCTTCAGGAAGCTTGGCTCCTGGTTGAATGTCTCTCCTGTACAAATGAGCCATATATTTTGCTGCTGTCATTTAAGTGGATTGCCAACCTGTGAGGGAAACACCTATCCAAGACTAATAAAGAATGTAAATCATGGAGAACGGGATCTTAGTCCTATATAAATGCCCCCCCAAAAGAACTTTACCCATGTAATCATGATAAATGTCTGTTTAAGAAAAAAAAATCAGAAAGAAACACAGAAAACAGAAAGAAAGGAAAGGATAGAATAAGAATTATAGTGATATTTTGATTCAAGCATAGTATGCAATCAAGAGACTAAGAGCTCTGATGGAATGCTCAAAGCCTCTGTAATATACAACAATGTATGAGTTCCAGGCTAGTCCTAATCAAAAAAAGGGCAGTATTTATCCATCGTGAGCTCTCATTGCACAGTGCTCTAAGATTAGAACACCTAATGTGAAAGGGTATTTAATATGTACAGCTGGCTTGGTGAAAGATGGATGAGGAAAAAGAAAAAAATATGAGGACTTACACTTCTCTCTCTCTCTCTTTTAATTCAGTGAGAGGAAGGGAGGCAGAGAGTTAGACTCGCACATGTGTCCTGACCAGGATCTACCTGGCAAGCCCACTAGGGGCGTTGCTCCATTGCTTGGCAACTGAGCTCTTCCTAGCCCCTGAGGCAGGCCACGGAGCCATCATCAGCTTGAGTGCTGGGGGGCAACTCCTCTAATCCAGCCCTGGCTGTGGGAGGGGAAGAGAAAAAGAGAGAGAAATGAGAGGGGGAGGGGTGGAGGAGCAGATGGGCACTTCTCTGTGCCCTGACCAGAATCAAATCGAGGACATCCACATGCTGGGCCACTGGGTCAACTGGCCACAGCCCACTTCTTTTTTATAATGTTTATTTTCTTTAAGAGAAACATAAACTATGATCAAAGTGGTAATATAATTGCTGAATTTTTGTTCCTCTAACACCTGCAAAGGAAGCATGTTGACAAAAAACACTCAGCAAACCAATTATTTCATGCAGGTTTTCATCCATCCAGAAAGCCATCTTCAAAATAGATGGAACTTTTTTTCCTTCACCAACCAATCTGGTAGGTACTTATGGCAAGTACCCAAGAACCTAAATAACATTTTTTATCATTATTCTCAACAAACAAAAGTTCAGTTAAATAAGACCCAAGAAGTTTAACACATAACTTCCAAACTTTATCAATTATTTAATGGTGCATTCAGCTTATATTTCAGCACATCTTGATGGGAGGCTAATGAGAAACAAGATTTGTCCCCGGGGAGATAAGGACTATTGAGCTCTGTTCCCACAAGTGGGAGAACAGATCAGATAATTGGTCTTTCCAGTGCTGAGGAACATTTCCATTCAAATAAAAGAATGAGAAAATGAAACAAATTCAAGATTCTCACTGTCTAGGAATTTGGGGAAATTAGAATGTATACCCTGAAAATAAGTTAGTAAGTAAGTAAGTAAATAGCTAGGGAGAAGGAAATCTTTTTCTTTAGGAGGTTAAAAACTTAATATTTTTAAAATAGCAATAAACTAACTCCTTCTTATATTTTTTAAACAAAAGACATTTAGAGTTACACATAATAGATTGAAATAGATTCTACTATTTTTTTACACATTGGTGTTACAGGAATTAACATTTGCTAAGCATCACTTTGGGACACACATTGCTTTCCATTAAGAACAACTCTAGAGACAAAACATTTTATCTGAAATGGATTACCAGCTCACAACATGTACATAGCAACTCAGAAACCGGGAATGCATTTATGCTGTCATCTCAAATTGGGGGAAGATCAGCATGAAAGAAGGATTGATACGGGAAGGTTTCCAGGCAATATCCTTGACCTAAATGTTCAAGGATAGAAAGGAAATAGGTTATAACAACAAATTACATTTGGGGAATGGCTGCAGCTCAAGATTTGGGACAGATTAGTGAAAATGAAAGCTATCGTTATCAAGTGTTAAAACACACCATATTCTATACAAATATTTCCTTTTGTTTTTTTTTCTAATTTAATTTTAATAAAACTGATCTTTCATCTTTGTTAGCCACTCTTAATCCCTAGTTGATCCCTACAGTCTCATGGCTTTAGTGACATTGTGCACTGAAGTCACCTACATCTCTATCTTCAGCCTTGACACCTCCTCCAATTCCTGACTCGAATCTCCACACTTGTTTGACATTTCCACTTGGGTATGTGAAGGATATCTCAAACTCAACATGTTTAAAACCAAACTCCTGACTTCTATGCATATCCCTCAAAACAAACAAACAAAACTAAACTAAACAAAAATGACCACAGAAAACTATTCCTCCCTCATCTACCTTCAGAATATCTCTAGAAGCAACCACTTCTCATACCTGCCCTTCTACTGGTCCCTGAGCCACCACCATCTCCGGCCAGGATCACTGCAGCCTCCTAAAGATGATGGATGTGAACTTCCCACCAGTGACCCTCTGAGTCTGTGCATTCCAAACTTTCACATTTGTAGGACAGGCTCCAGTTACAGACACTGTTTTCTTCAGTGGAGACTAAGAGTGGTTCTTGGACAGATGACAACAGAAACAACAGAGGCTAAAAGCAGATGTGAAAGGAAGAGTGAAGGGTAGGGTTGAGGGCATCAAGGATGGGATATCTGAGAACATCCAGAGAGACAAAAGAACCTCTTAAGAAAAATCAAGTTGTAGATCGAATGTTTTCTCTCAGCCTTTCTTGACTCCCCAGGTAAAGTTCAAGTCCTTAATTATATAGCACTGGTGACGTTACTGGATGCCTGTGCTGGGTGCCTCCTGGACTAGACTTGGAACTCATTTTGTACTACCAGTGCCTGATGCAGCATCTGGGACCTGGCAAACCCTTGGCAAAAGTGCAGTGAATGCATAACATGGTATCATAGAACATGTATTAGAAGCATAGAGAAGAAAGTGGCTGAATTCTTCTGGAAGACCAGGTTCAGCCTTTATATAGGATGTGAGATTTGGCGAGAGAAAAAAGTGAGTTTATCCAGGAAGATAACACTGATGGGACCACAGTGGTGTGGAAAGACAGAGGGCAAGGCTTGATGAAGAGGTGAAGGTAAGGAAAGCAGCAGAAAAAATAATTGGGGGTGGGGAAGGTGGCAAAGAATATGATATGGAAAAATAGGTTAGAATTAGGAAGCTAGGTCCTGGTCAGTTGCTCAGTGGTAGAGCGTTCCTGTGGATGTCCCAGGTTCAATGCCTGTTCAGGTCACACAGGAGAAGCGCCCATCTACTTCTCCACTCCTCCCCGTTCTCTCGTTCTCCCCCCTCCCCCCCCCCCCGCAGCTATGGCTTGATTGGCTGGCCCTGGGGGCTAAGGATGGCTCTATGGCCTCCGCCTCAGGCTTTAAAAAATGGGTCCTGTTGCAACGGGCAACAACAACAAAAGAACTAGGAAGCTAAAGGATGCAACAGACTAAAAGGAAACGTTTTTCTCTCTCCCCCAGAGGTGAGGTGGTGAGGAAGGAGGAAAGGTATGTGAAAGAAAGAAGAAAGAAAGAAAGAAAGAAGGAAGGAAGGAAGGAAGGAAGGAAGGAAGGAAGGAAGGAAGGAAGGAAGGAAGGAAGGAAAGAAAGAGGGAGGGAGGGAGGGAGGGAGGGAGGAAGGAAGGAAGGAAGGAAGGAAGGAAGGAAGGAAGGAAGGAAGGAAGGAAGGAAAAGAAAGAAAGGAAGGAAGAAAAAAAGAGGGAAAGAAAGGACTTGGATGGGATCGATGGGTATAAGGACCAGGCAAGCTCAAACCTGCAGTTCTTAATCTTTCACTCCCAAGTACCAAGTAAATTATTGAGCTCAAAAAGGAGATGGGAGGCCAGAGGTTTAATAATCTCAGGTTAAAACTAGTGAGGTGTGAGCCAAGAGGTCAATGAGGTAGGAAGAGCAACGCTGTCCAGTGTTGTAAGACAAACTCAGGTTATTACTTCAGTCCTTCAGGTTCCATTTAACTCCCCATTAAATGATGCTAGGGGCTCAACTTCTCAACTCGCGCTCGCCACCCTGCCGTCTGCGGTGTCATTCAAGGGCAATTCGTCTGGAGAGTGGACTTTCTTCACCGCAATGAAGGTCGTGGAAAAGTAATTCACAGTGGATACCCACCCAGCTTTGTCCAGGTCTCTAGAACACTGGGGAAAGCACAGAACATAAACAAAATCACAACTTCTTTCCCTTCAATGCCCATCTCCCATACCTTCCCGTCACTCGAATGCGGGAACAGGGCTTTGTTTTCCACCGCCGCCTGCCTCATCGCAGCGGCGTTGGCACAAAGTGGGCGTCCAGCAAATAGTGGTTGAATATTGAATGAACTCTGCTCAGTCCCACTTGGTTATATTAAAGGGTGCCAACCGTGGAGCTGCCTAAGAGAGCGCATGGTTAAGACTTTTTTGACGGTTCCAGTGAGGGCGGCCTACGATGCCCTGAGCCAAGGAGCGAAGGGCACCGCAGCGTGGTCGAGAAGGGGAGCCGGGGCTGGGGGCCAAGACAGCACGGTTTGCCACTGACCTTCCGGCGGGGACGCCCATGCAGGGCGCAGCAGCCGGGCTCTGGCGTCCCGCTCCCGTCGCCCCCCGGCGGCGCCCGGCGCCCGCCGCGCACGTAGGTCACCTGCCTCCTCCTGTAGCCGCGCTGCAGGCCGGGCGCAGGCGGCAGGTGTGGCGCGGGCGGCCGGGGGCCCGGAGCGGGCGGGGTGCCGCGGGCCTGGGACCCGGGGCCGGCGCGCCGCAGCTCCGCGCAGAGCCGCAGGCCGAGCAGCAGCGCGGCGCCCAGCAGCAGACAGCGGCTCAGGGCGCGGCAGCCCCTACTGGGCGACTTCTCTCTCCCCATGGCCGGGGCCGGCCCCGGGCTGCCTTCAGAGGCCCTCGCGCGGCGCCTGGCTGACAGCAGGGATGTGGCCCCGAGGTTCCGAGCCGCCAGCAGTAGGACACCCCCCTGCCTCTGCGGGCCGGGCCGGGCCTGGGCGCGGGCTCGGACCCGCCTCCCTTCCTCGCGTCCAAGAAAACCTCCGCGTAACCTTATCCTGCCCAGCCGATGAAGGGGCGAGGTGTTGGAGGGCCGGGCGAGGTCCCGGGGTGTAGGCGGTTCCGCTGGGCAAGAACCCGAGTCCGTCTCACCTCGGGGGTCCCCGAGGAGGCTCCCTCCACCCCGGCCTCCAGAACCTGGCAGAGCTGAAAGCTACATGGCCAGAAAAAGCGCATTCCTAACGGGGGCGATCCTGGACCGCAACTTCATTTTCTAGGATTAGTACTGTTGGAGAAACACAGGAGGAGGCTAGGTGAGCTGCCAGGTTTTGCTACAAGGAGCAAGTTCTGATTGCCAAGCGGTTCGTGCCATTAAGCACAATATAAAAATACATCGCACTTATGCTCAGGTTTACAACTTCTCTCCATCAAGAAAGGAAGGGGTGGGGGAGGAGAGAAGAGCCCTCTCTCGGTGCAGAATCAAATTAGAGTTATTCCGTTTCTAAATTCTGCCTGAAGCCAATCCGTGTTTTCTCTCCGTGTTATGAAATGTGTGGGGGTGAAGGAGAGGGAAAAAGCCAGCTAAGATAACTGACAGAAGGGAAAGAGAACAGAAGATACTGGCATGATGCAAATCAAATTAATTTAGCTACACAAACACACAGAGACACACACACTTCCCTGCTGTCTTGCAGAGAGATACAGAGGGACAAATTTATTTTTCAGCAAAATGCTCCCCAGGTGGTATTTTCATCACCACCTTGACCTTAATTAATCAGACTGAACACTCACAGCCTGATGTCAGTGATGGCTGTTCCCATTTTCAACTGCTAATAAAATTGTTTCCCACAACCCTTTTGCGGTTAGGGTTTTAGGTTTAGGTTTGGATTTGTTTTCTTTAGCTATGGCTATATATTTTTTTCATGGTCTGCACTTGTATTTTTTATATTTCTATGTAGACTACCTGTGCTGACCTATCTTTTCCCCCTTAAGAGTCTAGAGAATGGACAAGAGATAAAATATGGAACAGCCTTTGCTACACCCCATTTTGGGAATTTTCCTGGCTTAAGAAAGATCCAGACCCAATTCATTCTTTGTACAAGGACCTTGGGCTCTTTCTCTACATGCAACAAAACTCTTCCCATTCTAGTCCATCCCCTGCCCAACCCAGGTCCTCAGGCTCCTGAGTGTTTCATTATGACAGACTCCTTTTTGTTTCTTTTCTTAGATGCAGCCCTCCAACAATTGCAGATGGGCTCTGTTTTAAAAAATCTAAGCGAGTGCATTCTTTCTGACACAAACTCTAAGAGAAAACTTCACATCCTGCATCTATTTAGACAAAGTGAGCTGTGAGTCAGATATGAACTATGTGTTGAATCAAAATTCTGCTCTCTGAGCCTCAGTGTTCTCAATGATAAATAGACCTATATATTTGGTAAGATTATAAAAAGTGCATAAAATATGATATGTATAGTACCTAAGTACTGGTTCATAAATGGTACTCAATAGCCATTATTTTTATTATTTCTGATAACGAAAATTTTGGAGATCATCATGAAAAACAAAATTTAAGCATTGATTCCAAACTAGGAAAATATAAGATAAGTAGATTTTTAAATATCTTATACATTCTTCTCTGGAATTAGGAGTACCCAACAATGCAAGAAACAATCATGAAGACTGAAGATCCCACAGGTGCACTCTATTAAGTTATATAATTGTGTAATGCTATTTAAGACATGACTTGTGTTGTACTTGATAAACCTAGATCACTGATGTCTGAGGTAGAGTTCAATAGAACTTATGTTTCCCTTGTATCCAACACAGTGTTACTAACTAAAGAAGTAATCTTTCGAAGATTATGATACCACTAATTTATGCCTTCTGATCATCTGTTGAGTTATTCTCCAGAGGGAAAAAATGAGGAATATCCTATATTATTAAAATAGGGATATTTAATAAGCCTGTGAATTAGGGGACTGAGAGGGGAGACACATAGAGCATTGTAGCTCTTGAAGAGAATGGACAAAATGACCTCATATTTTCCCTTATCTCATGTCTTTGGTTTTATAATAATGATTCCATTATGAGGGCAAAAGCTAAATAAAATGCAATATTTAAATGCCCTTTTTCATTATCTTCTGTAATGTCTTTTTGTGTTTATTACTAATAAAAAGGAACTGTTTATCATGTACATAGCATCATTAACTTTCTAGGAAGAAATCTCCCATTTTAACTTCCACACAATATTTCCCTGTGTCATAGATGATAATGAATAGTGAAATGGGTCAGTTGGTAGGCTGCAGAGGCAAATTCGATCCCTGTCGTAGCTGAAAAGCAATCTTTCATTCACGACCTTTGCTTTTCTCACAGAGTTGAACTTGTCTTGGTCGTTTCTGGATATGTTTCAAAAATGCAGATAATCATTAACAACGGAGTCATACATTGTTTAATTAAACGTGCAGGTCAGTAAACCACAAAAGCAGCTTTCATTAGATCACAAATTATATCCTCCTTGAGGTTTCAGCCAACAAAAGGAGTAGGACAGAACATTTTTACTGCTAATCCTAGACACCATACACTCCAATTTGCACACATGCTGTAGTACAGTAGTTCCTAAACTGGATTAATTTTGCCTCTGAGGGTATATGGCAAATTTCTAAAGACATTTCTGGTGGTTACAGCAGGAGATGGTGGAAGGAAGATGCTACTGGCATCCAGTGGGTGGGGAACAGGAATGCTGCAAAATATCCCCCAGTGCAAAGGATAGCTTTCCAGCAAGAACTGTCCAACCCAGATTGTCCATAAAGCTAAAGTTGAGAAACCCTGATGTCACATAACATAGATGTTAATATGGCAACTTTGTTTTTTTAGATTTTATTTATTCATTTCATAGAGAAAGGAGATAGAGAGAGAGAAAGAAAGAGAGAGAGTGGAGGGGTAGGGGCAGGAAGCATCAACTCCCATATGTGCCTTGACCAGACAAGTCCAGGGTTTTGAACTGGAGACCTCAGCATTCCAGGTCGACACTTTATCCACTGTGCCACCACAGGGCAGGCAATATGGCAACTTTTAATTACAGACTGTCCAGAGAGAATACAGGCTGATGGTCAAGGATCCCCACCTCCACAAAGTAGCTATTTCTGTTTCACATTGTGAAGTAGCCAGCCTGAGTGAAAGTAATCAAATTTAGAAAGGAATAGAACTAGAATTTCTGGCACCAGTATCTTCCTCCACCCCATCGTCTTTTTTCCATGGAATACATGTTCATTGTGGAAAACACACAAGCAAAAGAAGATACCAACAGTCATTCATATAGCACGATTTAGAAACAGCTAACCTCACAGACGTTTTTCTATGCATATATATTGTTTACAAAAATGAGATCTTATTATACATATTTCTTTGTAATCTGCTTTTTAAACATCATGTTGTTATATAATTTACATATAATGATGTCTGGAATTTGCTTAAAAACAGTCCATTGGAGAGGTGGGCAATAACTTAGGGTATAAATCATTGGTTCTTAACCTGGGTTCTATCGAACCCTAGGGGTTCGATGAGTCGGTCTCAGGGGTTCGGAGAAGCCTCTGCCATGGAGGCCAGAATAAAGTAATACCGTAATTTGTTGTGAGTTCATGCACTTTGTTGGTTTTGTTCTTTGAGCAAGGTGATGTTCATGCACAGCTCATTTTGTGCACCAGTAAAAAAACATATACCTATGTCTTGAATTTGGAAAAAAAATCATATTTTATTTATCACTAAAGAAGGGTTCGGTGAATGTGCATATGAAACTGGTGGGTTCGGTACCTCAAAAAAGGTTAAGAACCACTAGTATAAATGAAGCAAGAATAGCTAAATTTATCATGGTTATAGCTGTGTGATGGGGCTCACAGCTCTCCTTAGCTATGTTTGCAATATTTCATAACAAAAATGTCATTAAACAGTAACTTATTGTTCTACATTATTTTTTAATTGAGATAACATTTTCTTACAACATTATATAACTTTTAGGTGTACAATGTTCTAATTTGATGTCTGTATATTCTACATCGTACCCACCACCAAAAATCTAGTTTCCATCCACTACTATGCAGTTGACCCTCTCTTACCCATTTTAGCCCTCCCTCATCCCTTTCCTTTCTGGTAACCAGCAATATGCTGTCTGCCTCTTTGAGTTTTTGTTTTGTTTTGTTTGTTCATTGGGTCTTTTCCACATACAAGTGAAGTCATACAGTATTTTCTTTCTCCATCTGACTTATTTCACTTAGCTTAATACCCTCAAGTTTCATTCATATTGTCACAAATGGTAAGATTTCATCTTTTTTATGGCTAAGTAATATCCTATTGTGTATATATACCATATCTCTTTATCCATTCATCTGTTGAGGGACACTTGGATTGTTTCCACATCTTGACTGTTGTAAAAAGAAATGCTGCAAGGAACACAGGGCATGCAATTATCTTTTCAAATTAGTGTTTTTATATTTTTCAAATAGATACCCAAAAGCAGAATTACTAGATCATATATTAGTTCTATTCTTATTTTTTTGAGAAATCTCCATACTGTTTTTCACACTGGTACCAATTTATACTCCCACCAACAGTATATGAGGGTTCCCTTTTCTCCGCATCCTCTCAAACTCTTGTTATTTCCTGTCTTTCTGATGAAAGCCATTCTAACCGGTGTGAGGTGGTATCTCACTGTGATTTTGGTTTGCATTTCCCAATGATGTCGAACACCTTTGCATTTGCCTTCTATAATATTTTTAATGGCTACATTAACCATGATTTAACCAATCTTCTACTATTAAACAGTTAAATCATTTCCAAGTTTTCATTTTATAAACAATGTTTTGATGGATGTCTTCCTAGCTAAACCTGATAGGTCAGGTGTGGGCTGTGAGAGTGAAAAGCCAGTAGTCGCAGCCATTATCACAGTCGCCTGGCCAGTGCAGGTTCGCATTAAATTTGGACAGTCGGTAATGAAACAACGGAGCCAAGAACTGGTGAGCCATCAGCTTTAATCCTAGCTTGCACCTGGTGGGCAAGTAAAAACACACACTGGGCTCCAAAACCCACTCATTAAGTGCTCACAAAGCTACTGACTTATCCGAGTTTCCTAGAATCAAAGGTTTCTAGCTCACCAGACTTATTCACTTCTGTTCCTCATCTCCTTCCTTCTCCCTGCATAAACTCTGCACAAACTGGCTTCTCCTTCAACACTCTGCCATCTTGGCTGCTTTTCCTGGTCTCCACGTGGCCTTAATCTGCTCTCCTTCCTGCTCTCTGCCCTCCGTCTAGATAGAACACAATCAGTCTTCTCCCAGAACAAAGTCATCTCTCTTCCTTTTAAAGAAAACCTTTTGGTGCGAAAACCCTCCCCCAACACATATTAACATAATCACGCCCATTCCCAAGCAGGGGGGCAACTAATATAATCACCTGGGTGAAGGGCTTCCATGTGGGCAGCACCATATTTAACAGAGTGAGCATAATATATTTTATCTGCCCAACAGAGAGAAAGAAAAGTCAAGGATGATACCAAGGGTTTTCCAGAGTATTGGAAGAATGAAGTTGCCATAAACTGAGAAGAAAAAGACTCAAGTAAGAATAATTTGGAGTGAAGACATTTAAGTGAAGATGTCAAGTAGGCAGTTGGATTGAAAAGACTGGAGTCCAGGAGAGCAGTGAAGGCTAGAAATACACATTTCATCAGCATTATTTATGTTGAGTGAGGGGAGGTAGAAATATTTGAAAACCTAGCTCTGAGTCCACCAATATAAAGACAGGAAGATAAATGAGGATCCAACAAAGGACACTTAGGCTGTAAAGTAAGAGAATGTGCTGTCCCAGAAACCAGATGAAGAAAGTATTTCTTGAAGAACTGAGAGTTCTAATAAAATGTGGGCTGAAAACTGTCTATGAGGTTTGGTAACATGATCTCTCCCAAATAGAACACATATTCCATGAGGTCAGGACTTTGTCTGCTTCGATTATTGCTGTAATCCCAAGTCCCAGAATAGTACCTGGCATGCAGTATGTACTCAATACGTAATTGTTGAATTTAAGACTGAAGAATGAATCAAAATCTGTGTGTATTCATAATTATTTCATTATGTTAAAAATTTAAGAGTAGAATCACTAAATTAAAGCAAAATTGTAGGTCTTTCCAGTGCTACTATTAATTTTTCAATCCATAAAAAAAATTGCTATATTAATTCCAGTTAAAGTCCAGCAAATATTCCTTTGTTGTCAGGGAGAAACCTCAAAGGATAGCTTGAACCAGCCTCTGACAGATAAATTGAGCTTATTTTTGGTTCCCTCCTACTCCTTCTATCACTACACTTGAACCCACACTTGAACTCCTTTCCCAAGTCCACCCAAGCCACATCCCAGATGGGATTTATGTTCACTGTCAATTAGTTACCTGCTTCCCACCCTGAAGATGTAGCTAAATATCATAATACTATTTCAACATGACTTAAGGCTGTATCAGAAGTGTCCATATTAAAGGAAAAAGTCACCAAGACGAAAGCTTCCAAGACCTAGAATAAAGCCATTAGAGTGACTGACACTAGAACCATTATTTGCGGTGGGAACCTCGCCTAAAATCATACCACTGCCTGGTCCGCAACCTAATAAAGCTGCCTCTGGGCTAGTCTTGTGACAAATGCCTGGGGAATGGCTTTATGCCCTGGACTGCATAGGAAAGAGAGTTTGAGCCTTTCCTGCCTCTTTTGACTCCTAACTCTGAGTTCTTTAATTCTTGGTATTTATCTCTCTCCAGCATATGCTGGTTTGCTTTATCCTTCCTCTGCACAGACTGTTTCTCAAGTATAGGGATGGGTCTTACTTACCTCTGGACCCCCTGCAAAGCCTAATGGAGATGGGCCTCAATCATGTCTCTGGTACTGTTGACAAGCAACAAATATCATACCCAAGTCTGCTGAGATCAGACCCAAGATGACACACTTCTCGCAGCAGACCCTGTTGCTCATCAATCCTGACCATAAAAGAATCACACTGAAACCTGTGATGGCTCTAGTACCCTTTTCCCTTCAAGGAACTGGGAATGCTTCACACAAGCCACTGGGAAAAAGAACTAAGGTGAAAGATGTAGGCGTCAGTGAAGTAGCTATGGCGGCTGGTAGCTTTTAGGCAAACCCTAGGCCTGGACAGAAAGTTCACACAAGATACATCTCTCACACATACATACACACTCTTTCCTGGATTCTGAAAACACATCCAAGGCATTGTTAAATAGGTTTATTTATAGATATTAACTTTCACAATGAGAGGTTCCTGGGTTTTATGACAAAAAAGCAGTTTAGGTGAAGAAACACTGCCCATTTCATAGGACTACCCATTGAGCCCCTCTCCTCTCTCACCCTTACTCATCTTATCACTATGACACATGCCAGAAATAATCTCCCAGCTACAGATCACTTTGAAGTCAAAGACATTCTTAGTTGAAATTTTCCCAAAGTCAAGGGCTTAGAAACCCTTTTAAGGTCGGAAAAGATCACCAGGAAACTGACAGGATAAAGGGAAGCACAGCATGCCCAAAGGCAGAAGTCTCAGGGCGCTGTCATTTCAGCTTAGTTTGTGAATATATTAAAAACCTGAGGTCAAAAGCCATTTTACTTTCTCATCACATCATTGCTCTAGCCCTAGGGAAGGCATAAGAACTACATTATTTTCAGATCACAATGCGGGCTCTCATATTTAAGTGTGTGAAAGGCTCTGGCCAGTTGGCTCAGCAGTAGAGCATCCCTAGGCATGTAGATGTCCCGGGTTCAATTCCTGGCCAGGGCACACAGGAGAAGCACCCACCGCTTCTCCATCCCTCCCCCTCTCACTTCTCTCTCTCTCTCTCTCTCTCTCTCTCTCTTTCTTCCCCTCCTGCAGCCATGGCTTTATTGGAGCAAGTTGAACCCCTATGATGAGGATGGTTCCATGGCCTCTGCCTCAGACTCCAAGAAATGCTCGGTTGCTAAGCAAAGGAGCAACACCCCAGATGGGCAGATACCGCCCCCTAGTGGGCTTGCAAAGTCTGTCTCTCTGCCTCCCCACTTCTCACTAAATTAAAAATAAAAGGTGTGCAGGAGAATCACCTGGGGAGTTATGTAAATATAGGTTCAGAAGCTCCATTTCTAGAAATTAAGTCAGAGGTAAATCCCCAAAATCTTTATTTTAATAAGTTTCAGATGATCCATGATCCAACTTTTAGAAACCTTGGCATAGAGATGCCCCAGCCATGGTGATGGTTGGGGGGGGGGGTTGCAAAATGTAGGAAGCAGTTATTATAAGGGGTTGATGTATCCATGGGTGCAAATGTTCTCTCTCAATCCTCTAAGTCAGTGTTCTTAACCTGGGTTTTATCGAACCCTAGGGGATCGATGAGCGGGTCTCAGGGGTTCAGAGAAGCCTCTGCCACGGAGGCCAGAATAAAGTAATACCGTAATTTGTTGTGAGTTCATGCACTTTGTTGGTTTTGTTCTTTGAGCAAGGTGATGTTCATGCACAGCTCATTTTGTGCACCAGTAAAAAAACATATACCTATGTCTTGAATTTGGGGAAAAAATCATATTTTATTTATCACTAAAGAAGGGTTCGGTGAATGTGCATATGAAACTGGTGGGTTCGGTACCTCAAAAAAGGTTAAGAACCACTGCTCTAAGTATAGTTACTAATCAAGTTATAGGCATTAACAAGGGATCTTTATATTCAAAAGTTCAGAAGCACCCTTGTCACCAATTCTCTTTGCCCCATGACACCTGATGAAAAGGTGAGGGGACTATAAAGAGGAAAGCTTGCTTGCTTCCTTCCTTCCCTATTTGTTCTGGGAACTTCCCAGAGCTTTTGAACAAAAGGGAAAAGAGCTGGGGTTACCCATAGGCATATTGTATGGCCAGCACCGCTCATTGCTTACTCTAAGTGAGGCCATAGAACATTGAAATCTGCAACACCCTCTCTGGGATGCAATACCCTTCACCGCACTATAGGACCCCAGAGACTTAAGGAGACAGGGACTCCAGACAGCAGATCAGGGAAACAAAACTAAAAGTTCGGGTGAAACAGAGGAACTGAGTCTTAGTTTGGCTTTTCTTCAAATACCCACCAACAGTGTAGCCTTGCACAAGTTTCCTTACCTCTCTGTGCCTCAGTTTCCTCATATATAAAATAGAGATAGTAATAACTTTCTCATAGGGCTTTTGTGATAATTAAATGAGTTAATGGATTTAAAGAACTTTGTGTGCTACTTATTGTCATTTTTTTCTGGCCCATAGTAAGTGCCGTCATGCCTAACGTGTGATTATTGTTGTTCACTCAAGGGCATTTGTTCTAGATTTTCCTTAGTTTACATTCCTCCTACCTTCAGAATTGCCTGTGTGGGGCTTGGGCTTACTGGGTCTTCACTCTACTGACATAGAGAGGAAATGAAAACCATGTCTGCATTTTGGTGGTACTACCTAACCCACAATATTTTCCCTTTAAAATCACCACAAGCCAGGGCCCATCCTACCGAGGTTTGCTTTATTACTTCTGGGAAAGCACATTGACCCAATTTAACCAGCTTGGCTGCTTTTCCTTCTCCCTTTGATCTGCAGTGTTCTAAACTTCCTTTCTTCCCTACAGTTCAGATGTCTATGGATTTGGGTGCCATGTAGCCACAGCACTCTTCTGCCTTTCATCTTCCTTATTCTGTTTGCTGTGCTTTATTTAAAGCAGCTTTTCATATTGTGCTAATTCCATCACGTCTGATTCCTTTCAGCCCTCCCCTTAGAATAGCCACAGCCCTGATCACTTGACTATGGATTTGCACCATCAATGTTAGATACAAACTCAACTGCGGGCCACTCATTCCCCCCAACTCTTCCTTCAGGAATGTTCCTAGTGCAGAGACTTCTGAGAATTTCCAGAGAGCAGCGCCTTCTTGGAGGGGAGAGAGGCCGGCAGCTTGTCTCCCTCCTCAGACTACCCCCCTCCCGCCCCCGTAACTGAGACTTGCTCAGAGAGGGAGACAAATGCTGTCTAGAAAGAATGTTGCTGATGCTAAGAGAGTAGCAGGAGGAATAGTTCCCTGTCACAATGGGTGACCAGGAGAAAAGCAGCCATAGGTCAGACGACGTAGTAGAGTAGGCAGTGGTGGGATTCAAATAATTTAACAACCAGTTTTCTGCCCTAATGACTTTTAAGTATAAAAAAACGACATACCTAAAGGTAGTTTATTATTTCATGCATTTAATACTTAAATAAGAACAATAAATGAGGTAAACAAAACTACATTATGTTATAAAAGTTTTAAAATAGTAATGAAATAATATTACATAATACCTGACAAAAACAATAAAACTGTTATTTAAGATATTTCAATATTGCTTCTTGATTGGCATCCTCACTTGCAATTTTCTTCGCTTTTATCTGACCATCACTGACTGTGTGATTTATCCTTAACCATCTCTTCACTGTAGGAGTAGAATCCATTCCTTTAGAGGTAGGCCGATTAGACTAATAGTCATTGTGTTTGATGTATTAGAAACAGGCGACTTCTCTTCTCTGAACATCTGAATATATTATGTTCATCTCTGAAAAACCCCACCTTAGAGAGAACCCTAATTACAAGTGCCATTTTAACAACCAGCTCACCAAACTCAACAAAATATTAGGTTTCAGTTCTGCAGAACCAGTGCGAACTGGCTGAATCCCACCACTGAGAGTAGGGACGAGTTTTGGTGTCCGGTTAATACTGTGGCCACTTCAGCCGAAAAGTATGAGATCACCGGAATAGGTTATTCATAGCTGCAGTTCTTATTTTAATGTCTTTGTGAGGTTTTACTTCAGTGCTTTAATGTGGGGAAGTTGTGTGTTAAAGTCAGGAAACAAATTCCTGCTACTGATGTGACTCCAACAGATCGCAGATCAGGTGTCACAGCACTTAGCTGCCTCTGCCTGGTGGCTCACTGCCTAAGGCCCATAGCAGGTACTGGGGTGGGGACGTGGGTGGTGAATTATTCCCCCCCATCGTAACCAGTCTCTGGCAGGGAGAGGAGCTCAATAAAATGTGTGCAAGTGAAGATTTCAAGAACACTGCAATACTACACTCGATATACTGTGTTTCCCCATGTATAAGATGCACCTTAATTTGGGGGCCCAGAATTTGAAAGAAAATGTATTACATACAGTTATTGAACTTAAGTTTTATTCATCATAAAATTCATACATCTCCTCGTCACTATCAATACTCCCCTCCATTAGCTTGTCCTCATCTGTGTCTGATGATGAATCACTGTCTTCAACAATGAGCACAAAAACAAGCACGAAAAAGTGGGAAATGAAAGTAAAAAAAATCTACAACCACTGTATAAGATGCACCCAGTTTTTAGACCCCAAATTTTTTGAAATAATGTGCGTCTTATACATGGGGAAATACAGTATATAGCCCTTTAGGCTCCCTGCCTTCCAACCAGGCCTTGCTATTGGTTAGATCCCAAATACCACTGTACTTTCCTGCCTCCAGACCTTTGTTCATGCTAGCCCTCCTGCCTGAAAGAAGCGTCGTCGCCCTGTTCTGGAGATGAGGAGGTCCTGGGCAGGTTTGGAAAGAGCAAGCTGAGCAGTTTGGATTGTATTTAATGGGTAATTGATAGGCATAGATGGTTTTTGAGCAGGAAACACTGGTAACAATTCAAGGTTGAGCATAATCAGACCTTCATAGACCTGCAGAATGCAGATGATGGCACTCCCGAACCCCTACATTGTATACTTCAAAGTAAAAACAGTACCAAACAATAAAACGCAAAATATCAGCTGTACTGATATTGAAAAAGCTTGATTCTACCTCTTCTGAATGTAAAATTCTGAATGCAGGCCTTTCTCTCCTTCTCCTCACTACTCAATACTGACATGGATGTCTGTCTACTTTAGAACATTCTCCAAGAAATGAATAAAATTTTATAATATTTGACCACAGAGACCCAACAAATGAAAGTGGTCATTGCCCATCTATGCATTTCTTCACACAAAATTCAATGCGTGTAGCATAATTGTTTCCGAATAAATCCTCTCCCCTCACTTGTACTCAGCCTCACAGAAAGCACTGAGAATAATCTCATAGCACCGTGACAGTGCATCTAAAGTGTCTCGAAAACTTTAAAAGCTACACTAGTTGAATTTTAACAGAATCTTCATTTTGTATAGTACATTAGAGTAGAGCCCTCCTAAATTTGGTAGACAATCATGAAAATAGTCTGCAAGCCACACAGTTATGTTCCAGCATTCAATTTCAGCATAGAGGAGAAATGGGAGCATTGGCCAGTCAAATTATTTATTTTACCTAATTCTAGTTTAAAAGCAAAAGGGTATCAATTTCACAAAGGGTCATTTAGGCCTATGCTTTTTGGTTTTTTAAAGAAAACATTTAAGTCAAATATAAAAAGGAGATACTTTAAGGTTTCATGGATAAGAAATCAAAACTCAATCCACAATCTGTCACAATCAGATCTCTTTAAAACAGAGAAACCCTCTTTTTTAACACAAAGGTCTTTCTCTTGTTGAGCACCACACTTTAATAAAATGCATCTTGTTCAATGTAGCCTATTTCAAATCCTATGTTAAACAAAGGAGAGAAGTTTCATTATTTTTCAGGCTTTAACATCTCAGGATAAATTGGCTGTTCATCTATTACTCATCAGCCGTTGTTAAAAATTAAGTCTTTGTTACTGAAAGGGGTAAAACTTAGCTGGGCAGATCAATAGAATTACTTCTTTCCTCAGAAAATGGAGGATAGCAAGATAATGATTAGCAATGTCTTTAAAAAAAATCCTGCCTTACATTAGCAGTTCATGCTCCAGAAAAGACTTTTGAGCTTCTGAACAAAAGATAGCTCCTAAGGTTCAGCAGCTTCATGTATCAGAGAAATTTTCTGCAACTAGTGCCTAGCAAAAAAAGCATATTCTGTGCATAATCCACTCTCAGATTCACAGGAAAGCCTTCATAATTAACACTCATTGAATTGTTATAGGTCAATGCTGAGCCCTGTATTACTACATTGAATGCCATTGATAGCTATAAGGTCAGAAAAGAAGAAAGCTCACGCTATAGAAACTGCTCCAGCAATAGGATAACAGCTCTGCTCGCAGAAGACAGACTGCTCTGACTAGCTTCACACTTTGGCCCCACGTGGTTTTTTTGGAAACTGTTTGTCATGAAATTTTATGATCTGTTAAAAAAAAAGTGTAAGAATATTTCTTCTTACCTACCTTGCAAGGGTGTTGGAAAGATTAAAATTAGATAGTTGTGAAATGCGTCTAATTCTCCTAGGAAAGACTGGAGAAATGCTTTGTGGATAAATGTGTGCGCTGGAACTTTAAAATAGACAGGATGACCCCGTCCACAGTTTTCTCCCATTAAAATCCCAGGATTTTGCTGACCAGGTTTCCTCGTCTCTGAATAGCTCTTTAAAATCATTTTACTTGAAGCCCAAAAGTATTTCCTACATGAATGACAAAAAGAAAAAAGAACTGCACCACCTCTCCAAACCCCTCCTGGGTTAGTCAGAAGAGAAATTCCAGCAATCCTGCCTTGTCTAGGAAAGGAAATATTCCCCTTACTCCTTCCCTTCCTATCCTCAAAATATATTTTCCTTTGTCTCCTTCCAAATATAAGAACTAGCAAATGCATTGCCTACCATTTATAATCTGTACATATCCATATTCTATTCTTTCACACAAGCCCTAACAGGTACGGCAGGGCCCACCCTCAGTAAAACTGTATCGGTTTTTTTTTTTTTTTTTCCTGTATTTTTTCTGAAGGGAGAAGCAAGGAAGCAGAGACATAGACTCCCACATGTACCTGACCAGGATCCACTCGGCATGCCCACCAGGGGGCGATGCTCTGTCCATCTAGGACGTTGCTTCATTGCAACCAGAGTCTGAGGTGGAAGCCATGGAGCCATCCTCAGCATCTGGGCCAACTTTGCTCCAATGGGGCCTTGGCTGCGGGAAGGGAAGACAGAGATAGAAGAGAGAGAGATGGAAAAGTGGAGAAGCAGATGGGCACTTCTCCTATGTGCCCTGGCCAGGAATCTAACCTGGGACTTTGACAGGGCAGGCCGACGCTCTACTACTGAGCGAACCAGCCAGGGCCAGTAAAATTGTATCTTGACACCTCCATTCTCTGCCCATCAAACCCTCAGCAACAAACACTTTCAACTTCAGCAGAGACCCAAAACATGGGGATTTCCCAAATGTTCCCACCTTTCACTCCCCCACATTGCCCCTCCCAACTCTACATTATTAAAACCAACTTTGACCTGAGACCTGCAGCACATGAACAAGAAGTTTTAAGTCACTGGTATCTGTTTAAGGTGGTACGCCTTTGTGAATATTTTTACTTCATACCTCTCCTTTTCACGCTCTCATTTACCTTCTCTCCCCTGCCCTTCATGTATATTCTCTCCCACATCTATCCCCGGGAAGCAGAGCAGAAAGGAAATGTCGTTACTGTTTAAAAAAAAGCTGTGTATAATCAGAGATGGCCCAACAGAGGTGCAATGAGCATGGGAACAGTTTGGAGAAGGGGAAAAAAGGCCTTATACTAAAAAAATGAAATCCTGGGAGTGGAATTTCTGGTGAACTTTGAGCACAGAAAGCTCCTGGAACAGAGGTCATCCCCTGAAGGCACTCGGTTTGGGTGCTCTCTATTCTACCTTCAGGCTAACCTAACCCTGGGTATGGGTCTGCGTGGTACCAGTGTGGAGATCTGAGCCCTGGGGGAGACAGGATGGCTTCTCAAGCTCCTGGCATGGGTGGCATGTCGCATTCAGGGGCAGACAACAGATGCCACATTTAAGTTCATGTAAGCTGAAAGGTACTTATTTCCAAGTATTATGTGGTTTCCTAAATCATGGGAAAGTAGAAGGGGAGGTGCTGACTGAGCCACTGTTGGGAAGCGGCTGCCCCTGCTCTCGGACAGACGGACAGACGCAGCAGATGTGGAGCCACAAGGTGTCTGCCACCATCTCCTCCAGCAGGGAAGGAGCCCTGCCTCTTTCTACACTTCACTCAGTTCCAAATCCAAGTTTCATGCAAATGCATCAGTCCAAAGGAGTCCAAATCACACATGGAACCCCAATAGGAAGAAAGTCTAGGAAATGTAGTTATTAGTTTTTAATACCCTACAGTGCAGAAAAGTACTTTGTGAGGAGAAATAAGTGTTGAGCAATTCACAGAACCTACACCTTGTATTCTTAATGAGGGAAGTTCCAATAAAATGGGAGACCAATTTTGAAGTATTAAAACACCTTAACTGTCACTATTCTATGAAAGATTTTTTCCAAGTGTTTTCCACTTTTCCCAGCCTCTGTTAAAAAAAGGGGAGGGAACAAAATGCAACTTATTTTTTCTCAATGACCCAAAATTATAACCCTAAACATTAATTACTGTGCTGCAAATAACAGCATAAGCACAGCATGCACACACACACACACACACACACACACACACACACACGTGTGTGTGTGTATAGATAGATAGATTTCTATACATAAAAATATTCATAAGAAAATAATGACTATTGTTCTTATTTCTGTAACTGGTCACACAGTCAAAGCTGGTATTAATAATAACTACCTTCTTCCACTGCCTATTCTGTATTGCCTTTGCCTTCAGCAAGCACCTCAGCTGGTCATGGTTCTTTACCTGGGGGGTGACCCAACCTTCATTCCTGAAGGGTCTGGGCCATTAGTAGTCCTGCCTAGATTGGGTTGCTGGAGGTTTTCATTGACTTTAATCACAGAGCAGGGTAACACTAAGAGACCCTAAGTGGTCTCCTGTATTCCAGACATACTCTTCCTTGCTTCCATTATGGAGTAGTAGTCCAATGTCCCCTTGGCAGTCAGCATCAACCACCTCAACCAACGCCCGAACTCCTTTCATTGCCTGTTGATTCAGAGGCATGAGGAGCCTGAACTGGTCAGTGGTAGTAGTAGTCTTTACTTCCAGTTCAAAGGAATCATTGTTTGTCTTCACAAGGAAGCATTCCTCCTTCTGAAACTAAGACCTCTGGGCCCACAAAGCATCATGCTGTAGAAACAGGATGCAACATTTGGCTGACAGGTCCCTAGGTGCAATAGTGAGTGCCATTTCCATATTTACCCCTTGCTTCCTGGACCTATGAATTTTGACTTTCAGAGAGACAGCATCATATATTGGATACTGACCCAGAGCATATAGCCTCTGGAGAACCTGGCCCCAGCTCTGCAAGGCACTGCCACCTAGCTGGCACTATAACTGAGTTTTCAAAAGGCTATTCTATCATTCTGTCAAACCAACTGCTTCAAAATGTTGGACAACATGGTAAAAAACAGCTAGTTCCATGAACATGGGCCCATTGTCATACTTCTTTAGCTGTAAAAGGAGTTCCTTGATCAGAAGCAATGCTGTGTGGAATAGTATAATGGTGAGTAAAGCATTCTATAAGTCCACAGCTGGTAGTTTGGGCGTAAGTATTGTGTGCAGGACGGGAAAATTGATACCCCACACAGAACAAGTGTCTATTCCAGTAAGAACAAAATGTTCCCCTTTCACAGTGAAAGATGTCCAGTGTAACCAACCTGCCCCAGGTAACTGGCTGATCCCAGGCAGTAGTCCCATGTCAGAGATTCAGTGTTGGTCACTGCTGCAGGCAGATTGGACACTCAACAGTGGCCAGAGTCAGGTGGGCCTGGTAAGTGGAAGTCCATGTTGCTGAGCCATGTGTAACCTCCATCCCTGCCACCAAAGCCACTTTGTCTATGAGCCTATTGGGCAATGACAGGGGTGGCTGGCGGGAATTGTCTCCACAAAATAGGCCAGCCTATCAACTTAATTATTAAAATCCTCTTCTGCTGTGGTCATCTGTGGGTAAGCATTTCTGTGGCATGCAAACATCTTCACATTCTGTGTCCATTCAGAGCTCTAGCCTCTGAAGACTCCTCTTCCCCAGATTTCCTTGTCACCAGTTTTTAATCTTGTTCTTTGCAAGTCACCTGGCCATCCAGCCAAATCATTAGGCATAGCCCAAGAATTAGCATATAGTCACACATCTGGTCATTTCTCCTTCCAAGCAAAGTGAACTAACCAGGTATATTGCTTGAATTTCTGCCAACTGGGAGGATTTCCCTTCACCACTGTCCTTCAGCAATGTCCCAGGAAGGGGCTAGAGTGCTGTACCTGTCCACATTTAGGTGGTGCCTGCATATGTGCAGAAGCATCCACAGGGCAGGCCTAAGTCTTCTCTTCCACTAGTCACAAGGAATGTCCTATGAGGACGTAGGTGCAGTCTGGGGCGAGGAGGCAGTGTACCAGGAATGGGAATCATAGGCATTTGGACCATTCTCCATGTAACTTACCTGTGCCTTCAGGACCTGCTTGCACCCAATAACTTGTATTCCACTTCCACTTGATGATGAAGTAAGTGCCACTGTGCATGTTCAACATCATGGTGTGGTGGGTCAGATAACATCCAGTTCACACCGAGCAGCTCAGCTCACATGGTAACTTGGCCCATGGTTAAGACATCAGTCTCTACTAAGGCCCAGTCACAGGCCGAGATCTGGTTGTTGTTTTTTTTAAGACGAAAATAGTTATCTACAGATGACATCAGGGCTTTGCTCCAAAATCCTAAGGGTCTGCACAGTGATTCACCAATAGGAGTCTTCCAAAGGCTCCAAATCGCATCCTGGTCTGCCAGCACCACTGCCAGCACCAATAAATCTGCTGGGTCATTTGGTCCAAGTAGCAGAGCAGCCTGAACTTATTGCAGAACCTTTTCATGTTCTAGAACCCATTTAAAACTAGCAGCTTTCACCTGACCTGCGTTGGCTCAGTGGAAAAATCATCAACCTTGAATACTGAGGTGGCCGGTTTGAAACCCTGGGCTTGCCTGGTCAAGGCACATATGGGAGTTGATGCTTCCTGCTCTTTCCCCCTTTTCTTTCTCTCTCTCTTTCTCTCTCTCTCTCTCTCTCTCACTCTCTCTTTCTATTTCCCCACCTCCTAAAATGAATTAAAAAAAAAAAAACAACTAGCAGCTTTTGAGTCACCTGGTAAATGAGGGACAGTAATACACTAAAATGAAGAATATGTTGCTTCCAAAACCCACTAGACATTGTGCCTCTTTTTTGGTTGTAAGAGGGGCCAGATGCAACACATCCTTCACCTGAAATGAGTATCTTCAAATACTGTACACTACGGGATCCCTAGAAATTCACGAAGATAGAAGTCAGTGAACTGGCCCCTTGTATAAAAAGTTTGGGGACCCCTGACCTAGATAGAAGAAATAGGGATGAAGAAAATTTTCTTAGGAGCAAAGCCAGTAAGTCCACACCTCTACCCAGGTCTGCACATCTCACTGGCATTATTCTGCTGGGACCAATGGTTGAATTCAGCCAGTTCATATGGGTTCAGCAGAGATATGTAATTTTTTGTTGAGTTCAGCGAACCAGTTATTAAAATGGCACCTGTAATCAAGGTTCTCTCTAAGGTGGGTGCCTGGGCAGCCACCCAATGTGGAAATCACAAATTTACGTTCCTTACTCTTTTTTAATGTTCATCTGCACAACAGCATATTCTAAGCGTCCGTAGTAATTATTGAGCTGTTCCTGTATGTACCCTGACCAGGGATCAAACCCACAACCTCTGTGTTTCAGATGATGTTCTAACCAACTGAGACATCCAGCCTGGGCTAAAAGGAAATCTTTATTATTAGCATTACCATACAAATATGTTAGAATGGCTCTAGACATCGCCCATCAAAATTGCTGTGGTTCATCTTCCGATTGTCTCCTGTTCTGAAAATGTCTCCTCTGAAGATAGCCAATAGGTGGAAGTTATACTCATTATTCCCAGTGAAGCCTCAGGGGACCAAAGGAGTACTTTCCTTTAAGTTTCTAGGCTAGAAAATTGCAAGTGAGGATGACAATCAAGAAGCAATATGGAAATATCTTAAGTAACAGTTTTATTGTTTTCTGTCAAGTATTATTTAATATTTTTTGATTAATATTTTGAAACTTTCTTATAACATAATCTAATAACATAATCTAATATTGTCTACCTCTTTTATTGTTCTTATTTAAGTATTAAATGCATGAAATAATAAACTACTTTTTAGTGTATTGTTTTTTATATTTAAATCGGTTTTTAGGGCAGAGAACCAGTTGTCAAATTATTTTAATCCCACCACTGGCTGGGACCATGTGGAGTGTAAGGCTACCTTCTCATAAAGGAGCAGTTTAGAGCTATGCCTCTTTTTTCTTTTTCTTTTTTTTTTTTTTAACAGGGACAGAAAGAGAGTCAGAGAGAGGGATAGACAGGGACAGAGAGAGATGAGAAGCATTAATCATCAGTTTTTTGTTGCGACACCATAGTTGTTCATTGATTGCTTTCTCACATGTGCCTTGACCGGGGGGCTACAGTAGACGGAGGAACCCCTTGCTCGAGCCAGCGACCTTGGGTCCAAGCTGGCCAGCTTTTGCTCAAACCAGATGAGCCCGCACTCAAGCTGGTGACCTCAGGGTCTCGAACCTGGGTCTTCCGCATCCCAGTCTGACGCTCTATCCACTGTGCCACCGCCTGGTCAGGCTAGAACTATGCCTCTTTCCTGCCTTTATGGTCTCTGCAGCTTTCAGGCATGTTGTGCCTGGGGTTTGGCTCCTCCTAGGAGAGGAACAAGATAAAAGATAATAAACATCAGACCTGTGTCAAGAAACCACATTGGCCAGAAAGCCTTCTGGTGAGCTTGATACCTTGCCACACTGACCCCTGCACTCTGCTGCTCACTAGCCCACTGATAGCACTTTCAATACATCTGGCTTGGCTTATTTTTGCACCCACTCACATGTGAGTTTACTTCCTTGAACAAAATCCTATTGGACTGTCTGAAACAGAGGTCTTCAACCCTGACTGTGCATAGGAATATCTGAAAAGCAAATCAAAACAAAACAAAAATTTGATACCTGGGCCCACTGTGGGTCCATGCTGGACATGGCCTCCCTCTTCCCAAGTCTCGTGGCACCATGGTCACATATCCTGACCGTGGGCCATGAGATAGAGGGTAGTAAAACAGTAAGGTTTTACTAAGAACAATGAAACTCGGTCACCAGATATGTATCAAGGAGGGACAACACAGAATGGTGTATACCTTACTTCCTACCCCCTGCTCACCTGCTTGCTTGCTTGCCCATAGACAAAGAGTTTCATTTGAGTAACTGCCCAGAGCTTAGCTATTTAAACACCCCTTCTCAGTGGGGTATGGAACTTTCACTGATCTGCCACCAATTGTGCTGCCTCTGTATGCAAGTAATAGAGGCTATATCCACTCTATCAGGTCCTTCTTGTGGTTTCTTTGGGATCCCACAAACACAGCAGACAGATATTCCAGATCTAGACCTCCTGCATTACACCCATCCCCAGACCAATGGAATTAGAATCTCTTGGTTGGGGTTAGCAGGCATCAATATTTTTGAAACCTCCTCTCTCTTTTATCTTGGGAATTTTAATGTGGATCCAGAATTAAGAAACACTGATCCTGTCTTTTTTTTTTTAATTTTTAAAAAAATTTTAAATTTATTGATTTTACAGAGAGAGTAGGGGAGAGAACAAGAAGTAGCAAGTCATAGTGGCTTCACTTTAGTTGTTCCTTGATTGCTTGTAGTATGTGCCTTGACCAGGCAAGCCCAGGGTTTTGAACCAGCAACATCAGCATTCCAAGTCAATGCTTTATTCACCGCGCCACCACAGGTCAGGCTGATCCTGTCTTTTTTTATACCAGAATCACCTGGGGAGCTTTTAAAAAATACGGATCCCAGAGCTAATAAATCAGGATCTCAGTGGGAAAAAGCAGGTTCTCTGCTTTTTCCTGGTCTCCTCTTTCTCACCTGACTTCCTCTGTATAAACCCGAACAACCTGGACTGTAGGTCCAAGTCTTCATGTCTCCAGAGCCTAAGAAACAGAATCCCTTAGTACAAATTCTTAAGAATCTGACTGACTTAACCCAATTTGTAATTTGATAATTTTAGCAGAGCTTGCTAAAACCTGAACTTTACATGTCAACAAGGCAAAAGACTACATACATTTCCAGCTTCCCTTGAGTATCAGTGTAGCCCTGAAGCTAAACCTTATGGAATGAGATATAAGCAAATGTGTTATAAGAATCTTCTGGGAAGTTTCATTGGGGTTGGATGTGATGATGTGATGGCTGGAACTCCTACTGCCATCTTGGAGCCATGAGCACAAGAGCCACATCCTTGAGATAGCCAAATGTGAGCATGAATGGCCTGGGTCACTGAAGTCCCGACACCAGTCCTGGACTGCCTACATCCAGGCTTCTTTAATGTGTCAGAGAAATACATGCCTATTTTGTAAAGCAACTATTTGGGGGTGTTTTGGTTACTTGAAACTGAACCCAAACCTAACTGACAGTTTCCTATCATGCAATAGGTTGTGACTCAAGAGGCAGGGCACAGGAGATACTGACCAAGTAGTGACTCTGCAGGTCTAAGCAGATCTCCCAGGAAAGGGGGCCTGGGCGGAGTAGGCTTATGCACTACAATTCCCGAGTTCCACTGTCAAATAACTTGGGTGTGTATAGGAGGGAAATACTAGAATGTATGAAAAGTTGCAGCATGGGCTGATACCATAGAACATGCATCACGGTAAAATTACAATTCAAGAGAAACGGGCTCTGGATAGTGGCATTGTGGGGAACGTGGCTGCAGGCCAGATTGGCAGGTGCCCTGAGCAGATGGAAGTCAGTTGTTCTGCTAATAATTGAAGAAACAGTGGTTACATTTTTTTTCAGGGATCTGGTTAACTCATTTCCTTTGGCTGCTTAGGGCTGTGATTTATAGGTGTCAAAGCCACTTGGGATAATAAAGCCCCCAGGCCTCAGGGAAACTGATGAGATTTTTTCAAGAAGAAAGGATCTCTTGAACATCTCAATCAGCTTTTCCTGAGTGAACGATACCCAAAGGAAACTGGGTTTCAATGTGTCTCCATCATTCACAACCCCAAGAAGAAAGATGAGAGGAATAAAAAAACACTCCTGTGCTATGGATAAAAGAAAGTGTTATATTCATTTCAAATATCTGAACATGTTTTGAGAGTTCTGTTTACTAGAAATACAACTCCCAGTGGACAGAAGTGTCATCATCATTTTTTGGTGTTATTGGTCTTTTTTTTCCCTTTTCCCTAAAAACTTAATGGGTTGAAAAATATTGGTTCAAATATCAATTGGTTTGAATGAATCTATTTAATAAAAGGAAAACTATAATATATATCATTTTTAAAAAATAGCCTTTCTTCTGTCCAACTGTGTTCTACTGAGCTATGGTCTTTCTGTTCAACTTCTTTTCTTCCTAAGTGAATAAACTATGTGCGTAGCCTTCATCCGCTGAGGAAGCGCTGTGCCTGCAACACTGCTGCTCTCAGAGCTGCCCTGTCGCTCTGGGTCACAGGAGCCGCAGGTTTGAGTAGAGCCACAAATGGGTCACACACAGGGATTTAAGAAAGAAATCAGTTATTCTTTATGTTGAGAGGGGAAAAAAAATTCATGGTTTGCAATAGGAATCAAGGGGGGAAAATCCTCGCAAAGTAGTACATTCACAGGCCTTAGCACAAACTACCAAAGACCTCAGCTTACACAGACAGGAAAACTTTGCGGAAATAAAATTAAAAAATACAAAAAACATTAAAAAAATCCCAGTCAAATGAGAAAAGCAATGCCTATTTATTCAGAACTTGCTATAGCACAGGAGTCAGCCACCATCACTGCAAGGCAGGCAGAGGAGTTAGGAGCTTTACAGTAAAAAAAACTAGGGGACTTAAGGTGTGCCCTAAATGGGGACTGTCACCATGGGGAAGATGTGGGCGGGCTAATCAGAGACAAGGTGTCTGGTGTGATTGGTTAGGAGAGCATAATGAGCTTTCTCTGCTCCTGCATTGGAAATTAGACAAAAATTAGGGGACCTGTCAGTTATTAACCAAGTCCTTAGCAATTTAAGACCAGTTGTTTCAGAAATGATTGTTTAGCTTTCTGAATTGTTATTAGAGATAGCAACCTGGCTTTCTGAAAATCTGACCTAGAGCAGGCTGACTCCGGGACTGGTTATTATAAATAAGGGTTTGGTGTACTGGACAGGTTGCTACAAGTTGTGGGTCCACATTCTATTTTTACATATGGCCTGCCCATTGTCCGTTTGTGTATTGTCTCCCTTCTTTCAGACAAAGACAGCTAGCTCTCTCTAGGCAGCTGGCCTACAGCCAGCAATGTGATTCCCAGCATTTCTAGAAACCCACTGTGAGACAGCTAATTCCTACAGCCTCCTTGAACAGAAGTGCCTAAGGACATATCAGGTTATGTGAGCACATCCCCAAGGTGATGCTTCAAGATGTCGAGAAAGGAAGGGAAGGCTAGTGGTTATGGTGGCAGCAGAGCTCTGTGAGCAGACAGGAAACGGCTCTGTGATTCTCAACCCTGGCTGTCAGTGCGAACCCCATGGGCAATTCTGAACAAATACTAACATCATGGCCCCACCCTACCTCCAAAGATCCCAATTTAATAGAGCAGGGCTGGGTAGGTGATTCTGATGTGCAGCCGGTTTGGAAGCTGCTGACCAAAACCTTTGAGAGACTCAGCAATTAGTGAAAATGAAACAAGGCTGCAGCCATAAGCCCTTTCTCAGGAAGCCTACATCTTTCAGTCTTGTAATGTTGGGCATTAGAAATAGAAAATGCAGAGTGAAACTGAACTCTGAGGGTAGCAGATAGACAATATCACAGACTGACACTGTGGGCCTACCCACAAGACGTGAAAATGCAGTGAGATCAAAACCGGGCAAAAGCAACAAATGCAAACACTTCAAACCACTGTAAAATATGACTGAAAGACTACCTATTCTGAGCAGCAGTCTTCATTTTTATTTTTACCATTAAAAATTTCATTTTCCTTCTTTACAATGCCATTTTATCATAACATTATTTCTCACAGACTTCATGTAATGCAAGTGTGTTAGTATATGTCTGTGTGGATTCCCAGTCTAAGCTTGTACATTTATCAAATACTTTACACAGAATTCAGAACAAAAGGCATTTTGGGGCATATAAACTCAAAAGAATCCCATATTCATTCAACACACTTGGTATCCATTTTTTATTTCTAGCCATTTCTAAATTTTCAGATTTACCAATTTATCTGAATTTGATACAATACCACCCCCTGGTGGACATCTATAAAAAATAGCTCACACTTGAATGTTTTTTCTCTCTCTTTTTCTGTTTCCAGCCCCTCATCTTCTTTCTCTCTTCCATTAGAATTTTCTCTTCTAATAAAATCAGATGCAAAAGCTCAATGAATACAACGGTAAAAATAAAGCTCTCCTAGGGGCTTTCTCCTTCCCACATTTTCATTGCTAACCCATATCTCCCACAGAATATCCAAAATAGAATTCATCTCTAAATATATGCCATCTTCCCCCAAAATTAAACTTAAAATTACCTGTTTGTCCCAATCTTCACCTCCTTCATCATTCACTCAAGCCAAAGCCCTCTTAAGGATTCATGATAACCACGAATGGATTAAAGGCTCTGAGTAGGCTCAAGTCAAGAAACCTATTATATATATATATATACACACATATATATATACACACATATATATATGTATATATATATATAATCTTTTTATGAGACAGAGAGAGGGACATATAGGGACAGACAGACAGGAAGGGAGAGAGATGAGAAGCATCAATTCTTCGTCGCAGCTCCTTAGTTGTTCATTGAATGCTTTCTCATATGTGTCTTGACCAGGGAGCTACAGCAGAGTGAATGACTCCTTGCTCAACCCAGCAACCTTTGGGCTCAAGCCAGTGGCCATAGGGTCATGTCTATGATCCCACACTCAAGCCAGCGACCCTGAGCTCAAGCTGGATGAGCCTGTACTCAAGCTGGTGACCTCAGGTTTTGAACCTGGGTCCTCTGCATCCCAGGCTAATGCTCTATCCACTGTGCCACTGCCTAGTCAGGCCCTATTAAATATATTTAATTCAGCAATTTCCAAATTCATTTTATCATGAGACACATTCCCCTCCACCACAGTACTTTTTAACAACATGAAGAAAACTCTGGTTATATTTTATTCAGAATGATTGTTCCATTTTAATTAGCAAATTAGCTCTTGCCTGCTCATGCTATTCAATCTTCAAAAATGCTTAAGCAAAGTCACCTTTACAGCAAGCCGACTCTCCACCACCTGTGGTAATGCAAAATCTGACCCCTAGGGGAATAACCCCAGACAGCTACTGAGTTGATGCCACATGCTTAGGTAATTTCATCCATGTCTTCTACCAGGAATTCTTCTAACAGGAGTTATGCTTTGTCTTCCATGAAATGTAATAAACTTGTATTGTTTGATCACCATGTGATTTTATTTACAGGGATTATAATGTTAATTCCACTATAACCTGTGAGCATCACGGGCAGCTCTGCAACTGACAGTGAGCTCATTGATTTTCATACATAGTCTCCTCCTGTGGATTTATGAGCCAAAAATGTCAAGATCCTTACGGACTGTAGCAACCATGTAAAATTAGCATAGATTCTTGCACACCAGATCTAAAAATAATCTTTTTTAATCTTTATTTTTTAACAGAAATAGAGCTTTATGTCCCATGTGATTAGTACTAGATGTAAATTTAGTACCAGATTAGCACTAAATTAGATTAGTACTAGTCCTAAATCTACTCATACACATTGTACCATTTCTAATTTTGAAAGGAAATTATATTTTGATTTATAGTCTCCTTGTCCATTTGCTGTCATTTCATGTTACTTACAGCTTTGACTCGCAAGTGGGGGTTCCAAGGGCTTGAACACACTCACTCAGCAGCCTAGCAGCCTCCATAGAAGTACCCCAGTGCATAGAGAAGCCCCCGCTTCCGTGGCCATAGTGGTGGACAACAGGCAGCCTCCTGCCATCCTTGGCTAGGAACTCTTTCTCTAGCCGAACTCCTACCCTGAAGGGCCTCAAGCCCACCGTCTCCCTTATGTCCCAGGCTCCATGAAGGGAGGGTTCCAGAGCACAGCATCGGGAAAATATACCTTTGCTAATTTCTGCATCTGGGGACAGATTCCAGTCTCCTTGTTGCCTACTTCCACCCAGGATTACGTTGGATGCACCAGGGTAAATATAAGTTAGCCCACTCCCATCTCGGATAAAATGTTTCAGCCAGGGAGCCTGAACTTTGAGTAATTGTCCCCTCACAGGGGAAATCTTCAAGTCTCCCACAAGCTCTCTGCTTCCAAGGCCTGAACAGTTGACCACAACGTCAAAGGATGGGTGAAGCTCCCACAGATCTTCTATTCGCCGGGTGAGTATCAGGACCCCACTTTCCTTTAACCTGGCGAGAACAAGAGACCAGGAGGTGAGCTTTAGCAGCTTCCTGCTCAACCCCTTACAGGAAGTGATGGACAGGAACACAGAAACAAACACCTCAAGAGCTTCCAGGGCCCAAGGAGGCCAAATTCTAGCCAATAATTGCTTCACATCCTTGGAAACTGGAGATTCCTAAAGTCAAACCTAAATAAAAACCTATTTCAAAAATTCAAAGCCAGAGAAATTATATACAGGGTTGGCAAAAGTAGGTTTACAGTTGTGAGTATGTGAAACAAGTTTATGCTTGTATTATTTATTAATTATTGTATTTTTGTCCATACAAACAACTGTAAACCTACTTTTACCCCATCCTGCACTTAGTCCTTTTTGTGTGTAGTAGAGTTTCTATATCATTCCAGATGCTAAATAAATACAGAGTTAATCTGACATTTTAAATATGTAAGTATTTCTTGTTTGTTATTTATTCAGCACCTAAATTAACTGCCTTGGACATTTTGTCTCATATTGTTAACTCTTGCATGTTTCTTTGTATTAGTCTAGTTTCCCTTACTAGACAGTTGGGACAGGGGTGACATGCTCCCCTCCCCCCCAGAGGTGGATTTAATGGCGGGTGTACCTGGCATGTGCCCTGGGTCCTGACTTCTAAAGGGCCCCACAAAATTAATTGTAATGGGGTGACATAGATCAATTGGTACATAGGTTCAGAGTAAACATCCCCAGGTTATTTTGACATTGGATTATGTTGCATGCCCATCACCCAAAGTCAAATTGTCTCTATCACCTTCTATCTTGTTTTCTTTGTGTCTCTCCGCTTTACACTATTTTCTTCATGACACTAAGTTTGGTTTCATATGTGCAGTTTTAACATTAATAGTACATAATATTTTTTATTTATTTAAAAATATGGTTAACATGTATTTTTATTTTCCCTGTCTCTCATTTTTTTTTAAGGGGCCCAATATTTTCTTCTGCGCCTGGGGCTCTGCCCACCCTCCACTCCCATGTCTACCAAAAGGATGTTAGCATGAGAGGGCTAATATGTAAATATTAGATTCTGTCTTCCAACCATCCAAACTAAAACTCAGAATTATTCACTTAATTCAGAAAAATAAGGAAATTTACTAGCTTTGGAATTTGAGGTCACTGCTTAGAAACCCTGGGCTTACCCAGTCAAGGTGCATACAACAAGCAATCAACAAACAACTAATGTGAAGCAACTATGAACTTATACTTTTCCTTCCTGACCCCTCTTTCTCCTCTCTGTAAAATCAATGAATAAAACCTTTAAAAATTTTCAGTAAATGTAAATATCCTCCTTTTCCATTTCAAGGGTAACTTGTGGTTGAAATACTGATGAAAATCCACCCTTTACCTGGGAACTCCTTAAATTATCATAGTGGACAGGTTGTTGGAAAGCCCTGTCAGGTTTGCTGTGCTGGGTCCCTCCCAGGAGTCAGACCCCAGGGGGAAACTTACTGTATGTACCCAGGGACCAGTCATCCTGCTGTGGCAACAATGGGATCATGTGATGATACTAAGTCATTATTGTGTATCCCATGGCCAATGCATTAAGATAGCACAAAAATGTAGGAGGAAACTATCTGGAAGCTGGATGCTAAATTGGTGGCCAAGCACCTACAAGGCTGACTTTATGACTATATGAAGTAGACATTCTGGAGGTCTTGCGTGACATGGTTGGGGATATAAGAAGCTTGGTGACTTTGTTCTCGGGGCTTCCTGCAACTGAGAAAGACCTCACCCTAGACAGAGAGAATAGCATAACCTCAACTATCCTTGAGGAAATGGGGAAAGCTGTGCTCGCTAAAGAGCCCCAGCCCAATGTCCTCTGATCATCACCTTAAAACCCAAGAATGTCCATTTTTACCAAGCCTAAAAGCCAGCCCTCTGCTAGACCATATCAGCCTGACCAATAAACTTGGGGCATGGTTGTCTTCAGGACCGGACTTCCTTCAACTCCCTGGGAGTTACACTAAGCCAGTGATGGGCAATCTTTTGAGCTTGGCGTGTCAAAATTTGCCAAAAAACCGAGCATAACTTGGGTGGTGTGTCACATTGAGAAAAACAGCCTAACCGGAAGTCCCAGAACTAGGTGCTCTGTGCCAGAGTTCTGTTGTTTTGGCCTACAGACCTCTGGCACAGAGTGTCTACACTACAGCAAATGTTTTTATCCTCGGCTACTGCACCTGGCCGTGCAGGAGCCGAGGATGAAACGTCCTTCTCGGCATGCAGCCCCATACTTCTCTGGTATGCGGCCACGTGTCATCGAGAATGGCTACGCGTGTCAGTGCTGACAAGCGTGTCATAGGTTCGCCATCACGGCACTAAGCACTTCTTTACACACACACACAAACACACACACACACACACACACACACACACACTGCACCCCTCAGGAGCAAAGGGGAGTCCCCCCCTTTCCCTCCCTTCTTTTGGTACTAGAGGCAGTTCTTGCACCCTTCCTGCCTTCCCTTGCACAGTCCAGGTTACATGAGAGAGGAACCCTGGGCAGCACTAAAGGGGTATGTGGAGGTTGTGGTGTGGAGACCTGTGGGGAGTGAAGTGCAGGGGACAGGCACGTCCCTGGTGCATTCCTGGTACAGAGGGTTGGGGCTGTTTGACAGCAGCCCTGGGGAGCAGGGCTGCAGGAAGGAGGCAGGACCTTGGAGGAGAGGTCAGAGGAGCCAGGGGGTGCAGCTCAGCAAGGACAGAAGGAGGGGTGCTGCAGAGCCAAGATATTGCCTGGAATCCACACACATGCACCTGCCATTCACCACTGAAATATAGACCCTAACTATTTTATGAACCTAATGAATAGAAATTGGGAAAAGGATTCTTCTTGTCATTTAAATTTTCTAAGCACTTTCAGCCTTGCCAAAGGTAGGCATTTTAACACTCTTTTGTTACCATTTTGACAGCTTGTACCTTTATTCTAGGAATACTATCCAAATAGGTCTCTGAGTTTCACAAATATAAAGTAGACTCTCTTCCAAGGATCTAAGACAACTTTGGGCACAATGTCGTCTGTGCGAAGGCCCAGACACTTCCCAGCAAACCAGATTGCTTTTGGAAAATCTGTTTCTGGGCCAAGGAGGATGGAGGGAGGAGGGGGACAGTATGACGTCCATTCCCCAGTCGACTCCTCAGCTTGGCTGGAACTTTCTCCATTAGAAGGAGACGGCCGGAGCCTGCGAAGACTGACTGATTCTAAGAGAACTGCTGAGACTCCGGAGGAGCCCGGGGATGAGAGCTAGGAAGGGGACATTTCCACAACCTCTGCCTGGACTCCTCTCTGCCCCAGGAAGTACCAGTGACTCCTGAGACGGGATCTAGAGTTTCAAGTTTCTTAGGATGAGAAAAACAGCACTGAGTTTTAAGTCACTATGTGCAGATAACATGGAGAGGAAAGGAACAGTAGAGAGCTAGAAAGCCACTGCTAAAGGCGTGGAGAGATACAAAAGGCAGCGAGTGGGAGAAGATGGTGCTCAAGGGCCCAGGAGGGAGGGCTGGCTCCATGAGATTTTATGTAGTACGGATCATGTATTAGTAAGCTTAACCAATTAAAAAACCTTAATCCTTGCTTCAAGCCTGAAGCATGACACTTTAACAGTGATCAGAAAATTACTACTTTCAGTCGATTTGTCTGAAAATGAGAAAGTAAAGAAAATTAATTTTAAATTTTCAGTTGGCAAACAGTACTATGTATATACATTCACAGGGGAAATAATCCGTTATTTCTTCATAGTGACACTTAATGTATCTCTATACCTGAAAAAGCTCAGAGTAGTTAAATTATATATATATATTGCATGCGGTAGGAATGTAAACAATTTTTAATTAGAGGACAAATGGTGGTGTTTTTAAAAATATAACCAAAAATTCTTTGAAACTTTACCCTTCAAGGCTAAAGCCTAATTCCTCTCCCTTTGAATGTAGGCAGAACCTAGTCAACTGCTTCTAATGAATATATATAGTTATTAAATATATTTATTATTATTGTTTTTGCAACATGTGATCTTGGATTTTCTTCTGCTATAAAGCATGTTAATGGGACAATTGAAAAAAATCTGAGTAAGGTCTGTAGATTTCAGAAATGTACCCATGTTAATTTAATGCCCTTCTTCTGATTACTTGGCCTTGGTCATATAAGAGAATGTATTGAGTTTAAGAAATACATATTCAGTATTTGGGGTAAAAGGGCATCACATCTGCAGCTTACTGCAAAAATGTATATTTGGAGGAAAAAGGATAAAGCAAATACGGTTAAGTTTAAGATTTGGAGAATCTGAGAGAAAGATACTGGGGACTTCCTGCCTGTCATATAGTCTAATTATGTACGACCTGACAACATTATCTCATCTGACGACCACATTCCTCCCTCATTTCCTTGCAATGCATGTTCTAATAAAATCAACTGCATTCTCTTTCCCACTTCTCAGAATCTTCATCTCTGCCTTGGCCACGGCACAAACATGTATTCATTGCTATAAGCCTTGTTCAGGCATGGAGCAGTTCTGGTCCTTCTGGGGAAGAGGGTATGAATGAGTCCCGCAGGGTTTCCATGTGCAGGTGGGGAGCCGCCGTGCACCTTTAGTCCGGGAAAAGCTTCACCTCTGCAGCTGCTTTAGAGTAGCTACGGAAGCCCAGTGGAAACCCCTGGAGCTGTGGAAGCCCCCAAGGCTATTACACCCCCAGAGCCCCCATCTGCTCCCTACTAAACCTTGCTGCCTTCATCAGAAAAAATAAGCAAATCATGTTTCATCTTTCTGGCTGGTCCCCAACCTCCTCATCCTTGGATAGCCAGGGAAAAAGGGCAGTGCTCACTTTAGACCTGTGTCTGGGGCCATCTTTGGCCCATTGTTCCTCTGGTTGGGGTTGGGGGGCAAACTCTGGGAGGGGGCAGAAATCCTGCGGGATGCTGGGGAAGGAAGGCTGTGCGCTAGCAGGCATGTGCTGGGTGCAAGGCAGCAGAGGCCTGTTGCACAGAGGGAGGGACCTTTGCAAGTCAGACATTTGTAAGTCAGGGACAACCTGTCATGTTGCTGATGTAGAATCCATATTTCAGGTCAGCTGCTGAGGCAACCACAGTTCTCTCATAGGCACTGCTGCGAGTCTGGCCCAGCAGGAGAGCAGGAGACAGAGGAGGTGGGAGACAGATGGCTCTCCCAAGGACTTGCTAGATGAGCAGGAAGAAAGGCAGAGGAAGAGAAGCCAGTGTGGTCAGTGCTGGGGTCAGTGTGGGCCCTAACAGGGCCGCAGAACAAGGCATGATCTCCTGAAAAGTAAGCAATGCACCTAAGTTATAGGGACCCTGGTACAGAAATGGACATCCAGCTTTCTGGATGTCGTCAAAGGCAGAACAATCCTGGTTCGGCTCAGATGACTTCTTTAGGTAAGATGCCTGGCAAAAAGTCAGGCTCAGTTGACCTATTGCCTCAATGATTTGTTTCCTGGAAGGGGCAGGTATAAAGCAGTAGAATATGACTCCACTGGCCAAAGGAATAAAAACATGATCTGTATGGCTGATTAAACCTCAGCGGTTTTTGTTCATTTGTTTGTTATGGTTATTACTAGAGATACATGTTTTAAGAAGGAGATGATCCCTTCTGCTCTATAAAAAATAATAATGGTCTAATTTGTGGTTAAAAACATTTTTTTTTCTTTCTGACTTGCTGAGTAAAATGCCTGTTTTTGAGTCAGACCACAGGAGGCTGAACATCCACATTGTGTAGTAGGGGCGTAGGAGGCAACAAAACAGGTCCTCGGTGTGAGGAACAAGCTGGGACTGTGTGGCTTCTGGTAGAGAACAGTGGCTAGCAGCCCACAGCGTAAGCCCCAAGGTCGCAGTCCATCACTACAAGGCTGCCCTGCCATCCAGCAAGCCTAAATCCTTGTCCTGAAAGGCTGCCCTGCCTTCCAGTGAACCTAAATCCTTGCCTTGGGCTCAGAGGAGTCCCCACTCTACAGAGCCTCCCTCAGGAGAAAAGGGGACTTGTGGCCTTCTCTCTTCTTCACCTTGGCCTGCTGGCCCCACGCCTGGCCCTGAGGTAAGGGGGACAGCCAATTTCCACAGAGCGGAGCCTATGCGAGGTTTCTGTGCTGGCCCCGCACTGGGCAGCAGGAGGAAACATGAGTTATCAGGGACTCTAGCGGGTGCTGAGAGGGGTAGGGTGGGTTCCTAGGATCTCCTGTGTCCCAGCCCACTGTCATGGTGGATGTGTATATCAAACATGTGGACTGAAAAAGGCCTCTCCAAGGCTGGGGACAAGAACACTCCTTTAGGCCCCTTCTCTCTGACTCTGTCACCTGAAAACAGACAATAAGCAACGTGCTCCAAGGCGCAAACCCAGTTGCTGGTCATCATGCCTGTGGTGTTACAGTCAGGCAGTGGCCCCACAGGCACTGCTGGGCAAATGAGTTTGTAAAATTTGTATTTTCTTGGTTTGCTCACTTTTATTGTTAAAAATGGCCACTGCACACATGAATGACACTGCCCAGGTGAGGCGGCTGATTACCTTCCTCTTAGGAAGGGGCTTTGTTCTGCTAATGTGTGCTGGAGGAGGGGTTTCACACCAAAAAGTTTTAAATAGAGGGGAAGAAGAAGGAGGAAGAAGAAGCCATTTTTAGTTGGAGAGAAGAAAGCCAAGATGGCAGGATGCTGAAGGAGAAGCCAGTTTGTGCAGAGATGAGAAGGGAGAAGGTATGCAGATAGGAAACCAGGGGTGACTGAGATTGATGGGGGCCTTTGAGTCTAGAAAAACCCAGATGTGTCAGTGGCTTTGGGAGCCCTGAATGGAAAGGGAAGTGTTTTCCCTCTGTGCTTCTTGCCGGCCAGGTACGAGGCTAGGATAAAGGAATGGCCCACCATTTTTTGGCTCCGCAGTTTCTTTAACATCTGTCTGAATCAAATGGGAACCTGCACCTGCCTGGCCGCAGTGACGGCGACCCCTACTACTGGTCCTACAGGCACAAAGTGCCTGCCACTCATTTGGGTTGTTTTAAGTAAAGTAAAATGCAACAGCAGGCTTCTAACTAATGAGAGGGTAGCAGGAGTCTTCCCAGGCCTTTATCCCACAGTTAGCAATTATGCCTGAGAATAAGGTTATTAGAAAAATAAGGGGCCTGTTTTCTAGAAGGTGATGCTCTAGAAGCAGGCAGAACATATCACCCAGATAATACAGTTGGTCTATGGCCATACCACCCTGAAAGTGTTTGAACTCATCAAAAAAATACAGTTTACACCTGAACTAGGCAGGGGTTAAGGGTGCCAACCCACATGTAGTCAAAAATAACTTAACTTTTGACTCCCCAACACTTAGTTACAGTCTCTCAGTATCCCGGGGGGTTGATTCCAGGACCACCCCGACCCTGCAGATACCAAAATCCAGGGATACTCCCATCCCTTATATAAAAAGGCATAGAACACTGCATACAGTGGGTCTTCTGCATCCACTGTTGATTGAATCCACAGATGCAAAAACTGGGGAATAGGATATGCAGGCAAAATCTGCATAAAAATGAGCCCAAGCACTTGAAACCCATGCTGTTTGAAAGTCATTTGTATTTGTTTCTTGTGAAAATGGCTGAGGTTGGCCCCAGAGCTAAAACATTCATTCTCAGCAAGAATGGGAGAACAGCTGGACTGCGTCCATGTGGGGGACTGGCCATCACTCACAGTGACAAGCCCGCCCACCCCCGCTCAGGGAGAAATTTCTCACTGCCCAGGACAGCCCCAGGCAAACTAGGAGAGTTAGGAAGACTCCTCAGAGGAGGTGACAGAGATGCTGGGGTGACACTGGCTTCCCTGTCTCTACCCTCCCCCATATGCCATCCATCTGTCACATCTTTTAAGTGTCATGTAGATACCTGTCCCTTCAAAGCTCCATATCTTCCAAGAATCTTATCTACTATTTGTCCCTTAAAACAAAATGAAAGCAATGTGCCCTGTCTCCCAGGGAGAATCTCTATTTGTCTTCTGTCTATATTTGATAGCCAGTGCTTTGGTGAAAGATTGTGAGAGACTCTTCACACCCCTGACCCCGTGATTACTGCTCCCTGGATTCTGCAGCAGCCTGGCTAATCTAAGCTGTACCTTCCTTCCTCTGGGCCTCCCAGGACCTCATGCTTACCCTTCTCCAGCCGCCTTGAGAAATGACTGCGTGGGCCTAGGATGCGCTCAGCCAAAGCCTCTCCCTTCATTGCCAGCCCATGAGCTGGGCACTCAGCATCCCCTCATTCCCTCCCCACATCCAGGGCCTGCACTGTCTTCTCTGGGGTAGATAGTGCCCTTGTATGCACCCCTGAACCCCAGGGGTGGCCAAGGGAGAGCTAATCTCAGGAGGTGGAGTGTAGCTGGAGCTTGAGCACAGGGGTGGGGCTGCCCCCTGACACACACCCATGGCCAGCCCAGTGCCAGTGATGTGGTTATCAGGTGCAGCAAGCAGTCCTGGGGTTCCAAGAATTCTAAATGTAAACTTGGCCTTCAGGTGACTGTAAGGCATGTTTGTTAAGGTAAAAAGATAAATGATAACTTATTTAATGGTTCCTTAGTTTGATCTGGAACTTTTAAATAATTGCACATTCTCGTGTGAACTTCTGTTTTTTATTCTTGTCCCAAGCAGGACAAGGTAGGGAAGGGCCTGATATTGGGTGAGGTCTCTAGCTACACATCCAGAGAATCACAACGAAGGGGAACTTCAGTGACAGAGGGAATGGAAGGGAAGGGAAAAGGAGTAAAGGCAGTTTATTTCTGCACTGGATCCATTAATTTAAATGGCGGCATCGCTTCAGGTTTCTATTAAGGAAAAGATGGAGGGAAATCGTCATACAAAGAAAATGTTTTTCTTCTCAAAATTGGGATATGTGGAAATTTGTACCCAAAAGCAAGAAAATGCTTTTAAAAGAAGAGGCAGACATGTCAAAAGAACACAGGAGCAGCTTGAAGGTGCTCCAGCTGGCCAAATCTTGGACAATTTGAACATCAAAATAAATAATAAAATAGATAGAAATTTACTAAGTAAAATAGGAATCCATGAGTCCATACTGATATAAACAAATATAGAAAAGAAAAAGTTGCCTGACCAGGCAGTGGTTCAGTGAATAGAGCATTGGACTGGGATGCAGAGGACCCAGGTTTGAAACCCTGAAGCCACTGGCCTGAGCATAGGCTCATCCAGTTTGAGGGCAGGCTCACCAGCTTGAGTGCAGGGCTGCTGGCTTGAGCATGGGATCATAGATATGACCCCATGGTTGCTGGCTTGAGCCCATAGGTCACTGGCTTAAAGCCCAAGGTTGCTGGTTTGAGCCCAACATCGTTGGCTTGAGCAAGGGGTCACTTGCTCTGTTATAGCCCCCTGGCCAAGGCACGTATGAGAAAGCAATCAATGAACAACTAAGGAGACTAAGGAGTTGCAGCAAAGAATTGATGCTTCTCATCTCTCTCCCTTTCTGTCTTTCTGTCCCTGTTTGTCCCTCTCTCTGTCACACAAAAAAAGAAAAGGATAAGAAAAATAAAAAGTTACATTTTCTTATAATAGAAAGCAAACTAAATATAGAAGGAGTTAGAAAATTGTCACTTGGCAAACATTATAGTGACAATTCAGGCAAGGAAGCATCAATAGATGCTAAAAGTAGTAGGTAAAAGTTAGACAAAGAACAGGATATTTACATAGCCTCAGGTATAATCTGACAAAGCATTTAGTAATTGCAAGAGGAAAAAGTAGTAACATCATAGTGGAGAAACCTGGCAGGCCAGGCGATCAAAGTTAATGTCACCAGGAGAAAACAAATTTACACCATGCACTTCCTGATGTGATGCAGTTAGGACTCAACATCATCTCTACGGTGTTCCACCGAAAATTCATAACCTCAGTACAATCATGAGGAAATATCAGGCAAACCCCAACTGAGGGACGTTCTATAACACAGCTGGTCTGTCTTATTGTATGACCTTTACAATGTCATAAAATAAACCAGAGACTAACGAGACTAGACAACCAAATGCAGTGTGTGATGTATGAACATGGATTGGGTTATGGGCCAGAAATATCTATATATTACTATAAAAACGCTATTGGAACAGTTGGCAAAATGTGAGTAAGGCCCATAGATTATAGTATTGATCATTATAAATACCCGGGCTTGATCCTGGTACTGTATTTATGTCAGAGGGTATCCTTGTTCCTAGAAAATACATGTGGCAACATTTAGGGATAATGGGGCATCATGTCTACAACCTACTCTTCAATGCTTCTGGAAAAATTAAATATGTATAAGGAGAAATAGAAAAGATGACCAAGCAAAATGTTAGGGATCTGGATAACAGGTTTACAAGAGTTTATTCACTTCCCTTATCTCTGTGTCCACTGGCCAGCCCAATACAGAGGAGCCCTTGGCCAGCCCAGACAGTCTCTGCAATGGGAGCAAACGCTCTGTGGGGTTTTCCTCACCTGCCTCTCCCCAATCTGCCAAAGACCACAGAGCTCCAGCCAGCTTTTTACAGACTTTCCAGAGCATGGAAACAAAAGTCTAAGATGTGGAAACCAAACAATAGAACTTGGGGTAATAACGAAACCTCAGCCCAAGAGAACTACAAATACCTCAAATCATAAAACTCTCTCATGACACCTCACCTTTTATATCCCACATTTTGTATACATTCCTCCATTCTGTTTTTTATCATAATAAAAAAATTAGGCAGCATATTGACATTAAAGCTCTGCCACTTTTGGCATGCCTAATAATTCCCCCCTTCGGAATTCAAGATAAAGTACATGTACCTCAACTTTGAATCACTAACGTTAGCACTTCCATGTTTTTCCCACTCATTTTTATAATATAAGGACAAAAATATACCACTACACAAGACTGCCGCTCAGGAGAGATGGTGATGCTGCTAATACCTGAATGTTGGCTGATGAGCAATGCCATCGTGTGATGGTTCAAAATGTTCCCTTGGTAACTGATGCATTCAGGTACAAATTTAACATGCAAACAGTGGTTTGTGGGCTAGTGAATAAGGTATAAAAATGTAGGTTTTATGAAACTGGAACTTACAAAAGTAAAATGATCAATATGAATTACTAAGAGGTAAAAGTGAGAAGAGCACTTATAAAGCTACAAAAATATATCATGATGCTCCTGACGTGTGTCCAGTGGACTTAGGCTCCTCCTTTGTGCTCCCATTCAGCTTTCATAGATCTGTACTGAACCCTCACCATATGTGTTACTGTAATTGTTAATATAGAAATATAAGCACATCATATATATATATACATGCACACAATTACCCCAATAGACTATAAATTCCTTAAGAAAAGTGATCAGATTTTTATTCATTTTGGCCAGTTTCTAGCACAGTGCCAGGTATATACAGGTATTCAACAAAGAATTGTGGAATTAATGAATTATCTGAATCAACTATTCTATATTCTATATCCTATATCTGAAACCAGATCATTACTGCCCACTTACCTCAAGTCACTTTTCTAACATGATACAATAATTCACAGTGTTCTTATTTATCCACCAAATATACAGATTTAGAGATTGAAAAAGTCAATGTTTCACAACTCCAACATTCCTGCAATTTCTAGACTAAACTATAGAGAGATTTATTTGAGGTGTCTCAAATAAAGATGCTCTTGATATATTTCCTAACTAACTAGAAATAGAAGTCCTGAACACCAAGCGAAAATGCAAGTTCAAGGTATTGGAGGCTAAACTTGGTGAGGAATCAATTACATAATTTAGATAAGCCCTCAGTTTTTAGAGTTCTCATTTATAACAAAAGAAAATAATGAAGGTATTTTCTTTATCACTAATTCAAAAAATATTCAAAAATAATTTATAATAAGCATAGGATTCTCCCATTCAAAAAACTAAAGTAAATCACCTAATTTTATAGCTGGAAGCATACTTTCCAAATTTCTCCATTTTACAGACAAAGAAATAAGATATTATTTTAGTAAGTGGGTTTTACTGGTGTGTGTGTGTGGGGGGGGAGACCAAATCATGTATCACGTGCACACTAGAAGTAGAAGATGGGCATGTTACTACCAAAATGGTGTGATTCACTCCCATGATTCAGACACTGTCGTCAAATTGCTTTTACAAAGTCCTAGCCATTTGTGACAACAAGGCATACTGCAAGAGCTCTGAGCAGTGGTGGGATACAGCCAGTTTGCACCAGTTTGGCAGAACCAATACCCAATTTTTTGAGTTTGGCAAACCAGCTGTTAAAATGGCACTTGTAATCAGGGTTCTCTCTATGGTGGGTGTCTGGACAGCCGCCCAATGTGGAAATCACAAATTCACATTCCTTACTCCTTTTTTTAACATTCTTCTGCGCAACAGTGTATTCTAAGCACCCTTAGTAATGTTCATTCCGTCCATACGTGAAAACAATTGCAAGTGAGGGTGCCAATCAAGAAGCAATATGGAAATATCTTCAATAATAGTTTTATTGTTTTTTGTCAGAAATTATTTAATATTTTTTCATTGATATTTTAAAACTGTTTCCTATAACATAGTTTTGTGTGCCTCTTTTATTGTTCTTATTTAAGTATTAAATACATGAAATAATAAACTACCTTTCGGTATATCAATTTTTTATATTTAAAAAGGTCGTTAGGGCAGAGAACCAGTTGTTAAATTATTTGAATCTCACTACTGTCTCTGAGGGACCACAGGGAGTTTTTAGTCTATATTTTATGAATATCTATGAAGTTTTTTATGGCCATGACAGATGAAGGAAGCAGCAAAGAGTCATTTAAACTGACCTTTTCTCCAGCCATGGGAGGTAGGTGACGCCTTCACATTTCAGGGTTGTGAAGGCCTGGCCAAACATGTGCTGGGGGAATTTCTTCAGCTCAGCTTCTGTCATCTTTCGGAATCCCAGAACCACGTCAGCCCAGAATGGCTCTTCTTCACTAGGAATGCTCTGAAATATCTGCCAACTTAAACATACTAGGTGAATAATTTCCTGAAATTTTGTGAAATAACAGATTTCTAGTGAACCTCATGTGACATTCTCTAAAGCCTTTGGATCACACATAAAGAAAAAATTATCTATTTTTCCATTCTTTTGGGTTTATATAACTCAGTAGCTAAATTTAAAATGTTCATGATTGGGGGGAATAAGATTTAAAAAGTCATTGTGTGGTGTTTTGTTTTGTTTTTAGTGAGAGAAGAGGAGATAGACTCCCGCATGCACCCCGACTGGGATCCACCCAACAACTCCCTCTAGGGCCAATGCTTAAATCAACCAAGCTATCCCTAGTGCCTGAGGTCGACACTCAGACAAATTGAGCCACTGGCTGCTAGAGGATAAGAGAGAGTAATGGGGAAGAGGGAAGGGGAGAGAAGCACATGGTCCCTTCTCATCTGTGCCCTAACCAAGGATTGAACCTGGGACTTCTGCACACCACCAGGCTGATGCTCTATCCACTGAGTCAACTGGCCAGGGCCAGTAGCATGTCTTTTAAAGACTGAATTTAATTCTCTTTTACCAAAAGGTTTTACCCAGATTTTCTTATTTACTTATGACACTGCATATCTGAGGAAAAGTTTTTCTATTTTGCATAATGCTTTACATAAATTACAAGCAAACCATTAAAAGTTTAAACATTGGCATCAATTCTGAACAAAATATCTTAATTGGAATGGGGGGTGCAGGAGGCTGGGGTGCAAGTTATGACATAATTTGTAGGTCATCCATTTAGCTCTTGATAAGGGAATCCAAGAGCTGTCAGAGGAGCCTTGCTACTGTTAAGGTATGGTTGGGGTGGATGAGGCTGGAATTATATTAGTTGTTAACAAAGAGCCTATCATAGTCCTACCAATAATTGCTAAACATATGTTTGAAATTTTAAGTGTTGTGTTGTTTTTATCAACAGGAATAAATATTGTAAGTCTTGGCTGCTCTAAAGTTGCAAGGAAAATCATTTGAGTGCTGTAGTGCTGTACATGGTTGCTAATGATGTGACTGATCATTAATGTACCAGAATTTAAGTAAGTCATAACTAAGTAATTAATTCTAAGCAGTCCCATGGAAAGTATAAATGTTTGCTGCGGGGCTCCACACAGGGCCCTCTTGCTGTCTCACTCTGCACACTCTCCCAGGCTACACTGACCTCTTGCATATTTTCACAATCATCTATAGGCCAAACACTCAAAAGGGTACATCTCCAGCCCAGATCTCTGTCGTGAGCTCCAAAACCAGACCCAGATCCATGTTGCCTACTCCCCACTGATCTTTACTTCCATGTCTCATACATTAACCCCCCCACACACATACTTCCTTTACCCCTTTCTCTAGTCCTATTTAACTCAGAAAATGGGACCCCATCTACACAAGTGCTAATTCCAGAAGCCCAAAATCATCCTGGACTTTCCTCTCTCTCCCCCTGCATGTCATCAACTATCAGGTCCCATCAAATCTCCTCTTAAACATGTATCAAATTTATCTACTCTCTGTCCCCAATCAACACCTAATCTATCCCACCATCATCTCTCTTTACACAAATCTGTTCTCCACATTACAGACAGGATATTTTTGATACATAGATATGATCAGTTATTCGCTGTGTAAAATCTCTCAGTGGCTTTCCATGATGCTGGAATTTTCCAATTCCTCTCACACACCATAGTCACCCCAGTATCAGGTCTATGCGTGTACTCTTCTCTCTACCCAGAATGCCGCCTCCTCCCGCCTCGGTACTGTCTCTGTCCTCTTCCCCTCAGCACATCACCAGTCTGACTTACCTCATGTGGATGGTCTCCACTGAAACATCACTTTCTTTTCCTGGTGGCTTCTCATAAAATCCCAGAGCAAGTTTATTCTCCAAAGAAATGCTTCCATAGCACCCTGCACTTTCCCCTTGGTAACTTGTGTCTCATTTGTAACTCATTAGATTTGAGACATTACCCAAAGACCATAAGCTACATGAGGGCAGGACCATGTCTGTCATTCTTAAAAATTCACTCCACACATATTTATTGAGAATCTACTATATGCCAAACAGTATGTACTAAATTACTTGTTTATATATCCCTAATACCTAGGACAGTACCCGAGATTGATGATGAATGCTGAAAATACATTTTAAAGGAATGAATAGGTGCATAAGGCTGTATACTTAAGCCAAAGATGCACAAGACATTGTGCCCTTGTCTTTGCTTGACTGACCCAAATCCTTTTTGGAAGCAAGTGGTATAAAAGTCATGCATGTAAGAGAAATAAATAACTCTCTTTTAGAATGGCTTAAAATACATTCTTTTTAATATCTTCAATGGTGACAAAGTCTTACTCTTGAAAGGATATTTGAATTTTGGACGTAGCTGTTTTTAAAAATTACGTAGAGCCAAAGTTTGTGAATTATACTGTACCACATTGGTTTTGGACTAAAACAAAATGTGGTCATATATTAATGACGACCATTTTCTTATGAGGCTCATCAGCTGGCTTTGGGAACAGTTATAGTACCTATCCATCTTTAGAAGTAGAGAAGTGAAAGTTGCTACTTTGGACAAAGACTTTGAAAAATTAATTACGTCAACATCAACATCATCTGGTATTTGGGATGGTGACGGAGGGCAAGAAAAGGAAAAGGTAGAAACCTGCTTGGTATGTTCACCGGCAGAAAATATCAGGAAACAACTTGATCTCAAAAGAGGAGTGAGGACAGTGTCTTCATTTTGTTTTGGTTTTATTTTAGAAAGCACAAAAGGTGTAGTTGACTTAAGAATTTAGCAAAAGGCAAACATTTTTCTGGATAACACAGACGGCAGGTAGGTTATGTCATAAATTAAAAGTGATAGAATGGTTAGTGATCTCTATTTAAGACCATATAGAAAGATATTATCATAGTTTAAGTGCTAATTTATTTTAGAAACATTACTTAGGAATTATTTTTAAACTCTTTTGTTTAATAGTATATGATTCTTGAAATCTGTTGCAGTAATATAAGGTTATAGTAATTAAATATGTAGAAATATAGAAAAATATGGAAAAAATATAAAAGTAATTAAGCTATATTAAAATCAATTAACAAAATTAAATAAAGTTATGCCGTCTGGATAGGAATTAGTGTAGTGTGTACAAATGTGATAAACAGACTCTGACTTTCCAGCAGGGCCCAATTAATGTGTGTATGGAGTTATACATAGATAAGAAATGGCTTGATGTTATAACTCTGTAAATTAACATAAACAAGAAGCTTCCCTAGGAACATCTTAAAAGTGGCTTGATGTAACAGTTCAATAGATTAACATAAAAAGGGCTCCCTTCAAGGAACTCCCAAAAAACGTGGTTTGAGATAATAATCTTGTAAATTAACAACTGTTAGAAGGCGTTGGCCAAAAAAGGTATTAAAGCTAAGCCCTCCCCCTCCCCGGCTGTGGTAGTCACACAGAATCCAATGTGAATGTGGGCTGTCTTTATTTGACTCTGACCAAAGACATCTGAGAGGAGCATGCTGACTGGGGGGGGGGGGGGGCGGGGGGGGGGGGCGGCGGCGGCTAAGCTGTACCCAGGCACGCCGAAAGGATTTATGAGTAATAAACTGCCTGTGTGGTTCCTGCAACTAACTTGTGTGTCGGTCGTGTCTTTCCTCTGGTGGCAGTTGGTGTCCGCACTGATAAGTAGCATCCTCACAGCCGCCTCAAGAGTAGTCTCGAAAAGGCTGCCAGCCCTGCTAATAAGCAGGAGTGTCCCACTGCACAGGGAAGTCGAATCAGGGACACCTGACTGACGTAGAGCTTGGCCTCTCCTGGGACAAAATCAGATATGAAGAATCAAATAGGAGTGTGCTAACCATTTCAGAAATGTTTTTCTGAAGTGGCACTTCAAAAAGTAACTTCAATGACCTGCAAAATTTATATTTTTGGAACATAGCATTCTCCAAGGACACTGAGTATATAAATAAGCTGCTTCTCTATTTTGGGTCTCTGCATGCATTCAATGTCACACCTGTTTGCTTCCCATCGGCCACATTATCTTCACACAATCCAACTTCACTGCTTTCCTGACATATTTTTGTAGCCATATTTGTACATCACAGCACAATCCCTGAGGAAACTCAAAATACTATTTGCGATGAGAAACTGCAATGGCTGTTTATTATTAAAGGGTCTAATACTATAATTTGTCTTTCTTGAGTTCTTTGGGAAAAAACCTAAAATGTTCTCCTAAATCCTCCCATATCTAGGTCAGCACTCTGCTCATAGCAGACAATAATAACTTATGTTGAACTCGAAAGACTGTTAAAATCATTCTAAATTCTAAAATAACTCCAGCCTGCCTCTCTTACCCAGACACCAGATGAACACCAGCCTCTCCAGCTTCTGCAGAGTTGGCAACTGCAAACAGGTGATCAAAGGTCTCTCTAAACCACTGTTTCTGCTTGTAGGCAGGTGTGTCTATAATCATGAAGAAAAGCAAAGTGGAACAGAAAGGAAAATGATGATAATGACTATGCTTTGGTAAGCTCTTTCTTAGAAACTAGGGGAGAAAAATAAAGAGGAAAGGAGGAACATTTAGATAAACTATCACACTGTGGAGGCTGTGTCAGCAACCAAAGTTGAATGCTGACACATGCTTTCAGCATCTGTTTGTATAATGAGCAATTGACACAGGAGAAACCAACCAATTAGGCAAAATCTGATGTGTGAGCCAGTTGACAGGTGGTTTTAGGCACTAGGTATATCCCAGAGGTCCTGGACGGGTCTATCACCAACCTGAGCAGAAGTCAGTTTATGGCTGAGGCGTCCAGCTGGCCATACAGTTAAAACAATAAGAGAAAGAACCCAGGGCCACTTTCCTGGGTGTTAAATACAAGGTGGGTGACAAGAAGAGACCTGTGGGACCCAGGTCAACCAAACAGAGAACAGAATGCATATCAATGGGAAGCCCGGGGAGCCCACCTGCTACAAGAAAACAAGACCTGTATTAGAAAGGTTATAGCCTCAAGAAGGGCTCCCCGCAGGGCATTTTACTTTGGGAAGTGAGATTCCCCCAGTGCTCCCCCACCCCCCAGGCACAGATACTGATTACATTCAAGTCAGCCCCTGCCAGTCACCTTAGGACCCTATGGGTTATTGCTGATGCTCAATCAACATATACCAAGAGCAAGAACTAAACATTTGCTTCTTAAACTAAGACTTAAAGGTCGTTCTTGTCTTAAAGCATCACTGAGCTTTTCCTAACAGATGAACCAATAAGATGTTAAAAAGTTCACATTATACAGTGTGTCCGTAAAGTCATGGTGCACTTTTGACCGGTTACAGGAAAGCAACAAAAGACGATAGAAATGTGAAATCTGCACCAAATAAAAGGAAAATTCTCCCAGTTTCATACCCATTCAGTGCAGTTCGATGTGGGCTCCATTTGTTGCCCTACACATATCCAAACGATAGTGAAGTTCTTGCCACACACGGGTAAGGATGTCTGGTGTAACAGAGTGAACAACGTCTGTGATTCTGTTTTAAGTGATTAATGTCATTGATATGTTCAATGTACACATGTTGCTTCACATAACCCCGAAAGTAAAAGTCTAAGGGCGTCAGATCCAGGGATCACGGTGACCATGGCTTGACACAACCCCTGCCTATCCACCACCAGGGGAATGTTCTATCCAGAAACTCACAAACAATGGTGGTGTAGTGTGGAGGAGAGCCGTCCTGTTGAAAGATGACACCTTCTGGAAATTGTGGCCTCTACGACTCGTCACTGACTGATGGCCTACCAGAACGAGGTTTCTCCACCAAACTGCCGGTTTCCTTCAACTGCTTATCCCACCAAGTAATGTTATTCCTATGTGGTGGCGCTTTGTTATAAACGCGCCGATATTCATGTTGCACTTTGGTCACGGATTCGAATTTAGCGAGCCACAGAACACACTGAACTTTCCTCTGTACTGTCCACATCTCGACTGGCATGGCCGTGGGCTGCTCCGCTGTATACACAGTGTTACGTCATCATCTGCGCATGCGCACATGCTGTCACGTCATCCTACAGAAACTGGGAGGGTTTTCCTTTTATTTGGTGCAGATTTCACATTGCTATCCTCTTTAGTTGCTTTCCTGTGACTCATCAAAAGTGCACCATGACTTTACGGACACACTGTACTTATATGTATATCCAGCTGTCTTTGTCAACAGTATTTCACAAGCATTATTCTACCTAACATCTCCCATGTCTGACAGAGAAGCGAAACTCCCTCTCACCTGGGTAAGCATGGGGAATAAGAATTCCTGCTGCCACATCGCTCGTAGTATCTGGAGTGAACTTTTCTGAAATAACTGTGACGGAGCATCGTGGAACCAATTTGGAAATGCACAGAGCGGTGGAAAGCCCCATCACACCAGCCCCCACAATGGCAACCTTAACGGTATCCATGGACCTGGGAGGAAAGGTGTGATCTATAAACCTTGTTTTAGGGATTATTTCATCCAGTACAAAGTTTGGCCCTGAGGGTTTGAGGAAGGAGGGGTAGGCCCCCTCTTCCCTGAGAAGGAAGAAACGAAAAGAATACAAGGGAAAGGAGCCAGCTGGGGTAACCGAGTCAGCCAGTAATAAATTAACTATATTCCATAGTTACAATACAAAGTAAGAATAGCAGGATCTGTATGTAACTATGGCCAGTGATCCGGAAACCCCTTCCCACTTGTTGACCCCACCGAAGCTTTCCCTCCCCTCTCCTTGAGTCCTGAGAAACCTTAAACAAAGAAATCACATGCCCATTGCTTAGATATTGTGCAGGTATATAACCTGTAAGAAAATCAACTTCAGGGAGCCCGTGTTTTGGAGCTAAAAGCCCCATGTGCTTTGCCAGCTTAATAAACTCTCCTTCCTTTATTAAGTTATCTGGTGTCTATCCATTGGGTCGCTTCCTGCAACGGGTTCTTCCCTGAGGTCTGCAGACTCTCAAAATAAGAACTTTCCTGTTGGCATATCTTGCAGGATAGGGAGAGCTCCCTGTAAGCTCTCTTTCCATTACATATCTAGATGTGGGCAACAAGGTCTGGGTGGCGTTGAAGATGTAAGTGCAAAACCAGCCTGGAGTTGCTTTAGGACACATGACAAGTAAGTAGGTTTGCATTTGGGGGAACATTTCTACTCATTCCACCCCCCTTTCCTAACCCACTTTTCCTGTGGGAAAAACCTAAGGAAGGTCAGTGAAGTAAGCAGGGTAGACACAAGCAGCAAATACAGCACATTTGACAGAAAGTTTGAACGAATGAACTGGCATTTCCTCCCCTGCTCCTCACTCTAACTGGGAACCAGCTCTCTCTAGATCCATCCCTGCCTCTACCACTGCTTCCCCAAACCTCATATTCCCACATCACCCCCACCTTGTGCCTGAATCCCCCCCACCCAGCAGGCTTTTCTAGAAGCTGGGGGGCCACCCTCGCTCTCCCAGCCCTGACTCCCTCATCTGTAAACCAAGTCCCGTGAATTCTTCATTGGCTCCTATCCATGTAAATAAAGGGCCCACAGAGTTTGTCTCATAAAGAGGGCTCTTTCTGAGAATCTGTATGTAAATTCAGAAGCCTGGCTGGGCTGAGCGGGAGACTGGGAATGAGAGGGTTGATGAGAGCTCAACACCTTCCCATCCCCCCATCACTGAGCGCTGCTCTGCTGGCAGTCCACCCGGCTCCCGTCCCCACTCTCTGTCTCACTCCTCCTTAGGTCTCAGGTTGAGAGAGAGTCTCAGTTGGTCTCTGCCATCCTTATCGAACAATGTTCCAGCACCAGCTTGTTGGGCTTAATTAGACTGTCCATCTGCCCTTGGCACAGGTGCCCTTCTCTGTCTAATCAGCAGCAGCCAGGGCGCTGGGTCAGGATATAAAGTAAGGCCACCTGCACATAAACTTCCCCTTTCCTCAAGAAGAGGTCAGGTGGTTCCCTCACGGGAGTGGGGGTGGGGGTGGGGGTGGGGTGGGGTGACGCTCCCCTGTCAGTAGTCCTTTCAGGCTCTGAAGGTCTCTGATGCTTTCAAGTCCTCCAGTGAGTTCGTCTGTTTTTCAAGCAGTGTATGTGCTTCCTCAGCCATTCGTTAATCAGACTGCTCCCAGTGGCTGGCTCCCTGAGAAGGAGCAGGACTCCAGGGCAGAGGGAGAAGGGTAGAGTCCGTGACAAGGACAGACCAGTGCAGGGGGCCCGCTGGAGGAGTGTAGCCCCACACGTGTGCCCCAGAGGCAGAAGGCAGCCACTTAATCCTTTACTGGCTTCCCTATTTCATACCGACCTCCCTGCCCAGCAACTTTCTCAAAACAGTTCTAATAAATTAAGTTGAGAATGGAAGTAATCCGTGCCTTAAAATAGCCAGCTTCCAGGGAGAAGTGAGAAACAGCAAGGTGGGTACAGCCTGGCCCAGTGTCCGGTGAATCGCTGTCACCTGATCCCGTTAAGAACCCCCCCTCCCCCTCCCCCCTCTGTTTTCTACCCCTCCCCTCCACCCACCCCCCGCTGCTGTGAGTACAGAAGTACAGAATGACCCCTGAGCCATGAGCAGGTAGGATTCAAGTACCTGTTTGAAAAAGCGGCCTTGAACCCACAGGAAGCTCTGGCATCAACACTTGTTTTCCCAGTGAGTGGTTAGCCTAGTGCCCTGAGAGACAGACAGAAAGCAAAACTGCTTCCTATTGGGGAAATGACTAAGGGCATTCCCTCTAACATTACTCTCCATTGGCCCACGTGCCTGGGTCTCGTCACTTATTTCCCTGGAGAAAGAAACATTTGGCCTCATCTTGTAAATTGTGAAGGTGCAGTTCTGACCCACCCTGGAAGTGGGTCTAACCTCAGCAGTTCTTCTCTTTCTAATTTACAAAGCCTTCTTCTCACCACCAGCCTGGGATTTCTCCAGCTGATTTACAGGCATGGTAAATAATGGGTGAGTCTGTCCAACTCCCAGCAAGGTCTGGCCAGAACAAACCCTGGCTTCCTCATTCGGCTGCCCAGAGCAGGCTGCCGACCCCCAATGGCACCTGGCTCTGCTGGGTCAGCTGGGTCTGGGCGATAGGGGCAGAACAATGTTGCTGATCACTTTGACAATGACCTGAGTTAACTGGAAAAAATATTTAGGAGAGAATCTAGGATAAAGAACAAATCATTCTTTATCCCAACTATTCAAATATTTGCTGAGTGTTCACTGTGCGGCAGACACTTTACAATCAACAAGATTGTTTACAGGGGAGCAGTTTGATGTATTAAAATAATGATAACATTGTATGTAATGTATATTTAACCTTAACCATGTGTTAGACACATGGATGATACCATTAGCACACCCATCCAATGAGGTAAGTACTCATTCTATAGATGAGTAAATTGAGGCTCCAAGATAATAAAAGAAGGGCCCAAGGTCTCTTAAATGGCAAAGCCTAGTTTGAATGTCAAATTGCAAGGTTCAGGGTCTTAATCAAAGGACATACTTAGGTGCCACAGAAGATTTGTTTTACCTCAAGCAAATCACCAAATTTTTTTTTAGGTCATCTAACTTCTGAATTTCATTTCTCTTTTTGAAAATTGAAAATAAATTAAGATTTCTCTTACAAGTTGTTGTGAACATCTTTTAATTTTTATCTATTGATTGATTTTAGAGAGAGGAAGGGTGAGAGAGAGAAAGAGAGAGAAACACCAACTCGTTTCATTTATTTATGCATTCATTGGTTGACTCATGTATGTGTCCTGACCAGGGATCGAACCTGCAACCTCGGTACATTAGGATGACACTTCAACCAGCTGAGCTACATAGCCAGAACAGCAAAATTCTTTGTAAAACAATGTATACATATATATTATTGAGCACCTACTAGAAAATCAATCAACAAGCATTTCCAAAGCAGTCACTTTGTCCAAGATATATTGCAAGAAATATGACTCAAAGATTGCTAAAATTGTTTTCTTCCTCAAGAAAGTACACAAGGCAGAATAAAACAGTCCTCTAAGAAGTAGCACTATAAGTATAGGTGCTGTCAGGACTCAGGTGGACCCAAGTGGCCAGTCCAGGATGGACAAAAAAGAGGAAGGTAGGAAATGCCGGGAGAGAGGATGGTGTGATCAAAGTCACTGAGGCAGGAAGGTGAAGTAGAGCGGCTACAGGGGAGGTTTGTGCGAGAGCAGAGTGTGAATGTGCCCTAAGTCTGGCTAGGAGGCAGGACTGTGTCTGAAAAGTAGTGAAAGGTAAAGAAGATATCTGAAAGGGCTCCTTCCTCTCTCTGCCCAGGCCTTGACTCTACTTGCCTCTGAAAGGGAGAAAGAAAACATTTAGAAACAATAAAGAAAGCCGTGTGTAGGAAGCTTATAAGCCTTTTATTTTCTACTGCATGGAATTATAGCAATGTGACTTAAATGAGAGACTGTTCAGAAAACTGACAAGAAAACAGATTCAGGCATCATTGAAGGTGAGAATAAAAAGGGGACCTTACATTATCAATTCACAGGCAAGTGGCTGAAGGCCCCAAGAGTTGAAGCAATCTCCTTGAGACTGCAGGTGGGCACAGCTTCACACTCCTCTCCAGCAATCTTTTTTTTAGATTATAAGAACTTTTTTTATTCATTTTAATTTATTGTGTTTCATAGATTCAAGTGTCCCACTGAATACATCCCCCCACCCCCGTGTTCCCCTCAACATCCCCCTTGCCCCCTCCCCCCAACGCCCTCCACCCTTCCCTCCAGGATTTACTTTTCTGTTCTCTATAACTCTGTGTTATGTATATGTCATTTCACCAATTTCTTTCCCTTCTCTGATCCCATCCTCTCATCTCCTTTCCCTCTGTCTGCTTTCCCTCTGGTCCCTTTGATCCCGCCTCTGCCTCTATTCTGTTCCTCAGTTCACATTGTTTATTGGATTCCTCAAATGAGTGAGGTCATATGATATTTTTCTTTCTCTGCCTGGCTTATTTCACTTAATATGATAGTTTCCAGGTCCATTCATGTTGTCGCAAAAGATAAGATTCTCTTCTTTTTCATGGCCCTATAGTATTCCATTGTGTTTATGTACCAAGCTTTTTAATCCACTCATCCTCTGATGGACACTTGGGCTGTTTCCATATCTTGGCTATTGTAAATAATACTGCCATGAACATGGGGGTGCATTTCTTCTTTTGAATCAGTGATTTAGTGTTCTTAGGATATATTCCTAAAAGTGGGATGGCTGGGTCAAAGGTCAGTTCCATTTTTAATTTTTTGAGGAATCTTTATACTGTTTTCCACAGTGGCTGCACCAGTCTGCATTCCCACCAGCAGTGCAGGAGGGTTCCCTTTTCTCCACATCCCCGCCAGCACTTATGTGTTGTTTTGCTGATGAGCGCCATTCTGACTGGTGTGAGGTGATTTCTCATTGTGGTTTTAATTTGCATTTCTCTAATGATTAGTGATGTTGAACATTTTTTCATCTGACTATTGGCCATCTGTATGTCCTCTTTGGAGAAGTGTCTATTCATTTCTTTTGCCTATTTTTTGATTGGACTGTTTATCTTCCTGGTGTTGAGGTTTACAAGTTCTTTATAAATTTTGGTTATTAACCCCTTATCAGACATATTGTTGAATATGTTCTCCCATTGTATGGTTTGTCTTTTTATTTTGTTTAATAGTCTTTAGCTGTGCAAAAGCTTTTTAGTTTGATATAGTCCCATTTATCCATCCTGTCGTTTATTTCCCTTGTCTGTGGAGATAAATCAGCAAATATATTGCTGCAAGAGATGTTGGATATACCGTGTTCATGGATTGGAAGAATAAACATCATTGAAATGTCTATATTACCCCAAGCAATTTAAAAATTCAATGCAATTCCTATTAAAATACCAATGACATACTTCAAAGATATAGAACAAATATTCCAAACAAATTTATATGGAACTAAAAAAGAACATGAATAGCCTCATGTAAAGCCAGTGGCCACGGCCACCATCAGAGCCGCCTGACCTGTGCAGGTTCACATTTGATTTGAACAGTCGGTAATGAAACAATGGAGCCAAGAACTGGTGAGCCATCAGCTTTAATTCTAGCTTGCACCCAGCAGGCAAGCAAAAACACACACTGGGTTCCAAAACCCACTCACTCAGTGCTCACAAAGCTACTGACTTATCCGAGTTTCCTAGAATCAAAGGTTTCTAGCTCACCAGACTTATTCACCTCTGTTTCCCATCTCCTTCTCCAGCACAAACTCTTAACAAACTGGCTTCTTCCTCAGTACTCTGCCATCCTGGCTGCTTTTCCTGGCCTTCACATGGCCTTAATCTGCTCTCCTAATACCTCAGGAACCAAGAGTGAGCCAGCTCCCTGCATGCCCCACTTTATAGCGTAGATTCAAAACCTTTAATCTAATTTACAAACAAGGAAGTCTCTGATACAAAGTCACTTATCTGAGACATACTGGGAGGATTCCTCATGAAAGTGCACCACCCTCATCATCCAATCAGTCAAGGGTGTGGGGAAAAGCTTACTCTTAAAACTTGTACGTGGGCAGCACCATCTTTAACAAAGTGAGCATAATATATTTCATCTGCCCAACACCTCAGCAATCTTGAAAATGAAGAATAAAGTGGCAGGTATCACCTTCCTGATATCAAGTTTTACTACAAGGCCATTGTACTCAAGACAGCCTGGTACTGGCATAAGAACAGGCATATAGATCAATGGAACAGAACAGAGAACCCAGAAATAAACCTACACCTTTATGGACAATTGATATTTGACAAAGGAGGTAAGAACATACAATGGAGTAAAGGCAGCCTCTTTAACAAATGGTGTTGGGAAAATTGCACAACTACCTGCAAAAAAATGAAACTAGACCACCGGCTTACACCATTCACAAAAATAAACTCAAAATGGATAAAAGACTTACATGAAAGTCGTGAAATCATAAGCATCTTAGAAGAAAACATAGGCAGTAAGCTCTTCCACATCTCCAGCAATTTTTTAGAAACTTTTTCCTTGAGCTCTCGAGGTGTCCTGAGCCTCACCTGTGCAGTCTCAGCCCCTCCCGCTCTGTTCTACATGACTGTCAACAGTTTGAGATGCATCAGTCTTGCTGGTGTTAGTCAGCCAGTAAATAAAGGGCCTCAAGGCAACGGAACTTGAACTCTTCAGAAGGTTTTTGAGGAAGCACATCTTGTAGGGCCAGCGTGTCAGCTGTGTGTGGCTCCAGGATCATGCAAGTGGTCAGGGAAGGAGCAGAGTCAAGGGCACTGACATCTGAAACATTGATGAGCCCTGACTCAGGACGCAGAAGTAGGGCGGAGTCTGTAACTGAACACTTTCTTCCTTATAAAATGAAACTTACTTATTGGAACATCCATACAAATATATAAGGTTTGATTCCTGACTGAGGTAGGTGAGCCCAGGGAAAGGCAGGGAATTAATGAGGAAAATGAATTTACTTAGAAAAGTAGAAGTGGTTGGTAAATACTGGTACAGTATGGACTTTAGAGATAAAACAAACAGCCATTACTGACTTCTGGCAAATTCAGATAAGATGTGAACACCCACAACTCCCAGATTCCTCTGTTGGGGGAAGTTACCATATACTTTGGCTTCCACAGCCAGATTAAAAACCTTAAATGAGAAAATGGTCTTCCTCATCACCTGCAAGAATTTAAGTACTCTTTTGCATACGTCGTTTAATAGAATGAACCTTTTGTATTTAGTAAATATTCAATAAGAATGAGAGAAAGGGGACAGATAAGATCCTCAGAAGTGAGCATTCAATTGAATACATTCAAACTATATCTAACTTTTATTTTTGAATTAAGATTTAAAAAATTTTTTATCAATTGATTTTTGATTAAGAAGAAGGCAGAGAGACAGGAATATCGATCTATTTCTATTTGTGCCCTGACTGGGGACAACCCTCAAACCAAACTATCTGGCCAGGGCAGTCAAACTATATTTTTAATATAAACTTTCGTAACAACATAACTTTAAACAGAAATTTAGGGGAAGGATGGTATAGAATAAGCCTCCAGGGGTCTGGAGTATATTCAGTTTTTTTGTTTGTTTTTGTTAGAATCCATCGGAGTCCAAATAGATCAGAATAACCGGCTTTAATGAAAGGAAACCTGCCGGGCTGTCTTCTAAGGGAGAGTCGCACCAGGCACAGGCTAGGACCGGGCTTTAAGGAATTAGGGGAGAGGGAGTAGGAAGGGTTGTGGGGCATTAGCCAATTGGCTGCTGGACAAAAGATGATCTTTTATGGAAGTTTGAGTATGTTTAACTTCTAGCTGTTTTCAATCATCCAGGACTTCTCAGCTTGTGACATCAGACATTCCTTTGCGGTTGGTCATCTGCCGCAAGCCCTGAAACGAAACTCATGCCAGCAGGGTTAAAGAAATAAAACCTAAGATTCCTGACTATTTGATATATATATGTAAAAAGAAAGAGAGTGGTTCCTAGAGAGGCCTCAAGAGAAATGGGACGAATGTTATTATCTTCTGTAACTTCTTCCTGCTGAATAGGGGCGGTGAGGGGTTATGGCCTCTCTAAGGATCACTCTCAATGTGGGGTAGAGAGGTGAAGGGATGGCTTCTTATTGGGTAGGGGTGGATTTATAGGATTCCAGATTTTTCTGTTTCGCGAAGGCAGATTTCAGGGTTGGTGTGTAGGGTTAGGTAGATTTTTTCCAATTTTCTGATTGGTGAAGGTCTGCATGCAGTTCTGTAAGAAACTAGTGAACAAACGTAAGAGGCAGGGTCCGAAAGTTAGAAAAATAAATAGGAGCGTGAGTGAACCAATGATAGGCAATAGTCAAGTCACCCAGTTTGTGCAAAACTACTGATTCCATGACTTGGTTTGTTTTTACGAATTCACTGGGCATCAGAGAGAGAAAGAGAGAGAGAGAGAGGAAATAAGACAGGGAAGTGGCCAGTCCCCCTGCCCCTAGACCTATTTTTATAGAAATTCTTAAAGCAACAAGAAGAGGAATTACCTGTATAGTTCGTTTGGTCCTTAGATTGACGGGTAGTGTACTAGGAACTGGAAGAGGATCATGGGATAGAATTAGGTTGATATTTGGGGTGAGATAGATTAGGGTATGGGTTTTTATTCAATTAGTAGGGAGACACATATAGTGTTGGTCCCACACAAGTAGAAAGCCCGATTGGGTGACATAGGATGAGAGGTGAATAGAGAATTGATGGACAAGGGGTTGGCTTCATCTGTCCAACTCTGAACTCCAGACAGTCAAGGTGAAGAAACGTGTAGCCCTGACTAGCAGGGGAGACATGGTTAGAGGCCTGCTTTGAGCAACTGTGTGGTACGGGTAGTGAGCCAGGGATATAGCTGTGTGGCGGGATAGGAGCATTTATGTTGTGAAGCTGTAAGAGTAGGGGTCCTGTGAATTAAACAGGATTAGAAAATAATCCGCTTGTTTTTGGAGAGACTTGATAGTTGACTCGATGATTGTGATGATTTTGGGGAAATTGGATAGTTATTGTGGTGTTGTAGAGGTTAGAAGGAAGGTGACCCATTGGAACAGTACCTTGAACAGTAAAGCATAAAGGGGCAGGTGAAAGGAGGGGATTATTCAGGGTGACTGATCCCCAAGCAGGGGGAATTGGGGGTTTTAATTTTTTGAGCTGGGAATAATAGGTTTGATATAGCTTATTTGCTTGATTGGTGGCTGAAGTGGGATAATTTCCTATAAGAGTGTCGGCTCTCTCAAAGAAGAAAGCTCCTTTTTGGGTTTGGTATATGAGAACTGTCTGTAGAAGTTCTGGGTGTTGTTGTTTGGAATAGGGAGGGCAGAGTAGGATGAGGACATAGACATCCACATCCACATCATAGAAGACATACATATCATAGAAGGTGAGTGTTGTTGTTTGGGACAGGCAGGGCAGAGTAGGCTGAGGAGGACATAGACATACACATCCAGCAATTAACTGCAAAGGAAGAATTAACTTTAATTAAAAGTTTTTGAGTGAGGTTAGGAGTGTTCTATATATGTGGCCTCTAGGAAAGAGGAGATGGGGGTGGCATATGTGGCGCCCAGTAAGAGAGAAATCAGAGCTGGTGTTAGGAGATCCAAGAACTGGGGGCATGGTGGTTGGGCTTAGAGGTGATTAAAAGGAAGAGAAGAGATTGAAAAGGCGGTAGTATTTTTGAAAAATATTTAAGTAGAGAACCTTGTCAGGCCAAGTCCCATATTTAATTGAGGAGTTTGTTAATTTTACTGGAGTGAGGCCTAAACCAGGAGAGGTCCTTGGAGGCCTGGAGAAGGAAGTAGAAGAATCTGGCAAGGTGGTAATTGGCAGTTGCCTGTTGTGAATGCCTGCTGGACTGGGCGGTATGGTGGGATATGGCCTCTTGGAGGAGCATTATGAGATGGACTGGTTAGGCTCTTTTTGGATAGGGGAACATGTGGAGATTTTGAGAGACAGGGGACCTGTGGGGGTGGAGATATAGGTTTTAGGGGTATTGATGGTATAAGGCTTAATGTGGGAGAGATGAGTCCAGTGTGAGTCTCCTTCCACTTTGATGGTGGTAGGGGTGGACAGGATAACAGTATGGGGCCCTGTAAGGTAGGCTGGAGAGGGTTTTTTCCCCATGTCCTCCTGTAGACCTGGTCCCCAGGGAGGATTGGTAGGTATGAGTCCTTGGTTGGAAAGGGCTGTGGAAGGAGCTTGTCAAACTGGGAGTAGTGGGTTTAGTATAGTTTGTTTGCTTAGTTTGTAGCTGAGGTGGGGTAATCTCCTATGAGAGTGCTGACTCTCTCACAGCAGGTGACCCCTTTCTGAATTTTGTATATAAGAGTGGTGTGAAGGAGATGAGTATTATTAAGAATAATAGGGAGAGTTGAGTAAGCTGAAGATGATATGGACAGACATATTTAGCAGTTGGCTGTATAGGAGGAATTAGTCTTGATTACAAGATTTTAATTAAAATTAAGAGAGTTTTTTTAGATGAGAGGATTTTAAGAGGGAGGGTATGGAGTTAGAGTATGCCTTTAAGGATAGGGATATAAGAAAGAATAGAACAAGCTGGAATCTCCATCCTGTTATTAAAGGGTAATCATAGTTACTCATGGCTCAGGATGTTCTTCTTCTTCTGGGATTTTAGTCAGACTGGCCTTGGTGGGCCCTAAGGGTGAGCAGGCGTATCTAGGTGATGATTCAGGTTGACTGGAAGGGTCATTCATAGGCATGTGTGGAGATGGAGCTTCCGTTTTCTTTAACCTGGAGACATGAAACTAGGGGACCTTTCCCTGGAGTTTTGCTGCTGTGGGGGTGGTGAGGAGAACCCTGGGATTCACTATGCTGGGTGGTAAAGGTAAATTTATAACAGAATTGGGCAAATCTGGCTGACCAAGAAGCAGTAACAGGGCCGACTCTGAGGACAGAAGGTGAAAGGAGAGAGAGGCTCTGAATTTGGAGAGTAGGTTTCAACCTAAAATAGGTATAGGGCATTGAGGCAGGAGGAGAAAAGAGTGTGCAAAGGAGACACCATGTATTAGACAAGGCAGTCGATCCATGGCTGAAAGGGAGGAAATACGACCATCAACACCCACAACAGAGATCTTTAAGGGATGAGCAGGACCTGAATATTTGGGCAAGACAGAGTAAGTGGCTCCTGTGTCTATAAGAAATGAGATCGGTTTACCTGCTACTTGGATGGTTACCCTAGGCTCTTTGATGGTGATAGGTCACAGGTGGCTGGGGTAGGGCTAGAAGAGAATGAACCCTCCCTTAGAGGAGCAAGGGGGCAATCTACCTTCCAGTGTCCCTTTTTCCCACAGTGAGGACAAGGCCCTGGCGGGGCTGAGGAGCCAGATAGGCTTTTTTGCCCAATGACCTTCTTTTCCACACTTGAAGCAGACTTTGGTGGAGTCTTACAAGGCCCCTTGGGCGCATTGGAGACTTTAAGAGCAGCCACCAAGAGCTGGTATTTTGCCTGATTTCTTTTGTGCTGTCTGCCTTTTCCTGTTTCTCTTGGTTATTATAGACCTTAAAATCCATGCCTAGTAGATCTCATTGAGGGGTTTGGCTAAGAGAGCAAAATTGGGAATTCAGTGTTTAAAGAAGCCTATTAGACCAAGGAAAAAAAATATTTGATTCATGGTGGTAGGTGGTTGGAGATTGTGAAGGGTCTGAGTTTGATCTAGGGTGAGACCTAGGGTGGTGGGGGTTAAGGTGATGCCCAGATAGACTATGGACTGAGAGTGAAGTTGAGCCTTAGCAGAGAAGTCACAATATCCCGTCATGGCGAGGAAGTTAAGAGGAGTGGCGGTGTGTCTCCTTGAGGCAGGCAGGGAGGGGCTGCAGAGGAGTAGGTTATTTACATATTGTAAGAGAGTACTAGTTTCGAGATTGCATGCTGCTAAATCCTGAGCTAGTGCCTGCCCAAATAGGTGTGGGCTGTTTCTGAACCCCTGGGATAAGACAGTCCTCATAAGTTGCTGGGCTGCATTAGTGTTTGGGTCAGTCCAAGTAAAGGCAAACAGAAAGTAAGAGTCAGGGTGTAGAGGAATGGTAAAGAAGGCATTCTTGAGGTCTAGGACCGTAAAGTGAGTGGTGTTTGAGGGAATGTGTGACAGTAACCTGTAGATATTAGGGACTAATGGATGGAGGAGAATTATCATCTCATTGATTAGGAGTAAGTCTTATACAAGGCAATAAGCCCCTGAAGGTTTTTGAACAGGAAGGATGGGAGTTTTGCAGGGAGAGTCTATGCAGATGAGTAAACCTTGATTTAAGAGGTGGGTAATTATTGGTTTAAGGCCTTAGAAACAGACACAGTTACACGTTAAGCAAAGATTTTACATATAAATTATAAATTAAAAATTTAAATAAGCGCACTTTATTTGTTTCAATTAAAATTATATTAAAGATATTTTCTGACAAACAAATAGACAAACAGATTACTTACTCACACAACTTAATAGACAACTCAGCCTTTTAAAGCTTTTCTAGATGGCAGGGAGTTGTCAGCATAGAGGGGAGGAAGAGAGGAAGCAGACAGATGGACAGCATGAACAGCTGGATGGAAAGGAGGGTCAAAATCTGCAGGAGGAGGTTGAAGTGCTGCTGGTGGTGCCACGTGGTCAGAGGAGTAAAAATGATTCAAGCCTGTGAGAAGGGAGGGAACAAGGGGCAGAAAAGCACCCCTGCTGCAGCCTGTAAGGAGGCAGGAGGGGTTGAAGAAGAGAAAGGCATTTGCAAGTGAATGAGAAACAGGATTCACAAAGGGAGGGGGCTTTCTGGAGGGAAGAGACCCAAGTGGAAGAGATCTGCAGAGGAACCAGAGAGGGGTCCTGAGAGAGGGGCACCCCCGGGGGTCAGGCAGGAGGAGGAGAGAGTTGGGAGTCTGCGGAGAAGGAAAGATTAAGAGCGGAGGTTTAAGGTGAGGTTTCTCTGGCCAAAAACGGCCTACGTGTAGAACAGGCGGCACAGAGATTAAGGACAGTAGCAAAGGTAAAAGAGAGCCTGCACATAAGGAATCTCTAAGGCCTTCCCAGTCTGGTAGCAGAAGTTATCTAGGTCACGGAGGATGTTAATATCAGAAGTTCCATTTTGGGGCCAGTAGGAGCCATTATCTAGTCTGTACTGAGGCCATGCCATGTTACAGAAGATTAATTTTTTCAGTTTGAGATCTGAGAGACCAAGTTTGGTGAGGTTTTTTAAGAGGCATCCCAAGGGAGTAACCTCTGAGGGTCAGGACTGGTAGGAGCCCATTGTGGGCTAAGAACAGAGAAAGAGAAGAGTGTCCTCTGACTCTTTCAACTATTCTTTATACTGTATGTAGAAAATGAGAAGGTTGATCGTCACCAGGAATCTCACTTTCAAAGGAGAATGGAGCAACCTGGCTAGGCACCTAGACTTTTGAGGAAGTCTGTGTTAACAGGCTGCCCGGAGTAGAGACCTCCCAATTAGTGACCCCGGGAAGAGAGAGTGTGAGGGACAAATAGAGGCCTACCAGAGATGGGAAAGAGCAGAAATTCCTTACCTCTGATCTGGCAGGGGTCCAAGACAGGGTTGGGTAGCCAGCCAATCAACCTACGTCCACACAGCCAAACAGAATCAGGGAGTAAGTCCAGGGTGAGCTGCCACTGCCCCCTGCTTCCCTGGTAGTAAGTTTGGCTGCTGGAAGGGATTGTCCAGGCGTCCGGTTCCCTGTCCCGGGTTTCGGCACCAAATGTTAGAATCCATCGGAGTTCGAAAAGATCAGAGTAACAGGCTTTAATGAGAGGAAACATGCCAGGCTGTCTCCTAAGGGATAGTCACACCAGGCACAGGCTAGGACCAGGCTTTAAGGGATTAGGGGAGGGGGAGTAGGAAGGGTTGTGGGGCATTAGCCAATTGGCTGCTTGGACAAAGGATGGTCTTTTATGGAAGTTTGAGTATGTTTAACTTTTAGCTGTTTTCAATCATCCAGAACTTCTCGGCTTGTGACATTAGACATTCTTTTGCAGTTGGTCATCTACCACAAGGCCTGAAATGAAACTCATGCTGGCAGGGTTAAAGAAATAAAACCTAAGAGTTTTAGTTTTTTGTATTTTTGTGAAGTGAGAAGTAAGGAGGCAGACAGACTCCCGCATGTGCCTGACCGGGATCCACCTGGCAAGCCCACTAGTGGGTGATGCTTTGCCCATCAAGGAGTTGCTCTGTTGCATCTAGAGCCATTCCAGTGCCTGAGGCAGAGGCCATGGAGCCATCTTCAGTGCCTGGGGCCAACTTGGCTCTACTGGAGCCTTGGCTGCAGGAGGGGAAGAGACAGAAAAAGGAGAGGGAGGACAGGTGGATAATCAAATGGGTGCTTCTCCTGTGTGCCCTGACTGGGAATCGAACCCAGGACTTCCACACACTGGGCCGATGCTCTATCACTGAGCCAACCGGCCAGGGCCTTGGAGTGTATTCAGTTTTAAAAGCCCTCTTTAAGAATATATACATATACACAAAAAAAATTATGAAAGAAAATAATGCCTGTAACCACTTTGATGCCATCTGACAGGGGAAATGTGACAAGGAAAACGTGGAAAGACACAGTTGTCTTAATTGATTGTAATGAATATATCTTACTTTTGAAAATCTAGATTATTTAAGTTTTTTATGTTTTTCTGATTGGACATTTACTGATATAGAAATACATACATGGGTGTTATGAACTGAATGTTTGTTGGATTTAATGAAGTAATGAGAGTGGAACCCACATGATGGGATTAGTGCCTTTATAAGAAGAGACAGCCAAGTTCTCCCTTTCTTTCTCTCTCTCTCCCCTTCCTGCATGAGCACAAAGAAGTTGTATGAATACACAGTGAGATGGTGACTACCAGTACCTAAAAGCCAAGAGAAGAGGCCTTAGAATGTAACCTACCTTGATCTTGAACCTCTAACCTCCAGAACGGTGAAAAAGAAATTTTCTTTGTCTAAGCCACTCAGACTGTGGTATTTTTTTATGGCAGCCCAGAAAACTAATACAGAACATAAAAAAAGTAAAAAAATACCAAATATAAGGAAAAAAAGAAAAATTTAAATGATAGTAGAAAAGCAGGCTGAAGATTAAAAAAAAACAAAAACAAAATAAAGGATGGTGCTCAACATCACTAATCATTAGAGAAATGCAAATCAAAACCACAATGAGATATCACCTCACACCAGTCAGAGTGGCGCTCATCAGCAAAACAACACAGAACAAGTGCTGGCGAGGATGTGGAGAAAAGGGAACTCTTCTGCACTGCTGGTGGGATTGCAGACTGGTGCAGCCACTGTGGAAAACAGTTTGGAGATTCCTCAGAAAATTAAAAGTCGAACTGCCTTTTGACCCGGCTATCCCACTTTTAGGAATATACCCTAAGAACACCATAGCACTGTTCGAAAAGAAGAAATGCGCCCCCATGTTCGTGGCAGCATTGTTCACAATAGCGAAGATCTGGAAACAGCCCAAGTGTCCGTCAGAAGACGAGTGGATTAAAAAGCTTTGGTACATATATACTATGGAACACTATTAAGCCATAAGAAATGATGACATCGGATCATTTACAACAAAATGGATGTACCTTGATAACATTATACGGAGTGAAATAAGTGAATCAGAAAAAAAGAAATCTGAGAACAGCATGATTTCATACATAGGTGGGACATAAAAGAGAGACTATGAGACATGGACAAGAGTGTGGTGGTTACGGGATGGGAGGAGGGAAGGGAGGGTGGAATAGGGAGAAGGGGAGGGGTACAGGGAAAACCAGATAGAAGGTGACAGAGGACAATTTGACTTTGGGTAATGGGTATGCAGCACAAATGAATGATAAGATAATCTGGAGATGTTTTCATTGTACATATGTACCCTGATTTATTGGTGTCACCCCATTAAAGTTAATAAAATAAATAAATAAATAAAGGATGAGAGGAGTGATAAAGAAATGTCTTCCTTCTTTCTTTTTTAAACCCTATTTGTTTTGTCCTGCTTTGTTTTATAAAAAGAGAAAGGTGTTTGTTTGGTTTTAGATTTTATGTTTAGTGGAAAGACCAACTACACAACTACCCAGGGAATTAACATAAGATAAAAAGTCTAAATAGGCTGACCAGTGGTGATGCAGTAGATAGAGTTTCCATCTGGGATGCTGAGGTCTCAAGTTTGAAACCCCAAAGTCATTTGCTTGAGCATGGAATCACCGACCTTGAGCACAGGTTCACCAGCTTGAGTGCAGGGTCACCGGCTTGAGCATGGGATCATCAACATGACCTCATGGTTTCTGGCTTGAAGCCCAAGGTCGCTGACTTGAAGCCCAAGGTCGCTGGCTTGAGCAAGTGATGAGTGGCTCAGCAGGAGCCCCCCAGTCAAGGCACATATAAGAAGTAATCAATGAACAACTAAAAGTGCCACAACCATGAGTTGACGTTTCTCCTCTCTCTCTCACTGCCTCTCGCTCTAAAAAAAAAAAAAAAAGTCTAAATAATTCAGGTCAAATTCTTCTTTTTCCCCTAAAACCAGTGGTTCTCAAAGTGTGTACCAGGGTGCACTGGAGCACCCTAGAAGATTTCCAGGTGTGCCTTATGGTATTCCAGATAAATATATGCCTATTGGGGATCAAAATACCAACAGGGTTTTTGGAGTTTAGATTTTTGGGGGACAGAGGTGTGGGAAATTGGCTGTAAGCTGACAGTCTGCACAACCCCCCACCTCACTTGCCTGATTAGGTTGCAAAAGGCTATTAAGCTGTGGTGCTGGATTGTTTATACTACCCCCCATGTTCCCCGGAAAGACTGGAGGCAAGTTTCTTCTATCCTTTCTCTGGTGTAAAGTTAAAATGATATGAATGGTGGGAGTTTTGGATTGATGATTAAACACAAGGAATTTTTACCTGACCAAGTGGTGGCACAGTAGATAGAGCATCAAACTGGTATGCGGAGGACCCAGGTTCAAGACCCCGAGGTCACCAGCTTGAGCACAGGCTCATCTGGTTTGAGCAAAGCTCACCAGCTTGGACCCAAGGTCGCTGGCTCAAGCAAGGGGTTACTCGGTCTGCTGAAGGTCCATGGTCACGGCACATATGAGAAAGCAATCAATGAATAACTAAGGTGTCGCAACGAAAAACTAATGATTGATGCTTCTCATCTCTCTTCATTCCTGTCTGTCTATACCTATCTATTCCTCTCTCTGACTCTGTAAAAAAAAAAAAAAAAGGAATTGTCTCTTGAAGCCTTTTGGAGTTCTATAAAAGAAGAATATGTGGCAATATCTAAAAAAGCTTTGAACATTTTTCTACAATTTTCAACATTCTATTTATGTGAATTAGGATTTTCTACCCTCAACACAATTAAGAGTAAAAAGAGAGGAACTCTTCCATGTATTGATGAGGAAATGAGAGTTTGCCTTTCAAATATATGCCCAAACATTGAAGAAATCGCTAGGACACATCAGGCTCATGTTTCTCATAAACACAGAATGAAAAAACTTAATGCATTCACGCCAGGACCTGCCGAATTTACTAAATCTTACTAAGAATGTATCTATCTATATATGAAAAGATAACATTTTTGTTGTTTTCTTAATTTTTTAATCCGTTTTTTTATGAATTCTGAAAAGCATAACTCAAAAAATGTAATATAAAAATGTTTTTTGAAAAAGAATGTTTTTGATGTCAGAATTAATTTAATTTTGTCATATTTATTTCATTTAATTACCATAAAAGCACACTTGGACTTTATATTTTTTTCTTTAATATTTGACTTAATTATTATAACATATTTCTCAGAAATTTGTATATAGTGCACCTACAATTATTTGTAGAATTTTAAATGCACCCTGACTTCAAAGAGTTTGAGAACCACTGCCCTAAACAATGAGTTTTAAACAACAGCATCTACATAACTGCCTTAGTCCTTTTACTTGCCTCTGCAGATAACACTAATACCTCATCAATTCTAATATATTAGATATAAGACAGATCCAACAGCTAAATTTCAAGAGCAAAGAAAAAAATAATGAACTTCTGATGAAACCATAGTAAAGAAAATTTTAAAACCTATGGTAAATTTTTCTGAAATACACTCCTCTAACAAAGAAGATTATGCCACAATTCTGCAGTTAAAATCTTCAGGACATTAAACTTCTTTAAAAAATAAAATATGGTTTTAAGTAAAGTTGAGAAAACAAAATTTAGTACTTAAAAAAAGAGTAAAAATCATCCTGTAAATTTTCTTTAAAAGGCAAGAATACTTAAATTCCTTTTTACATTGGCAATAGATCTTCATGATGATTAAAGTCAATTTCCAGGATAATCTTCAAACTTTAAAGTTGGCAATGCACTAAAATGCCACAATTCCTCTGTATTGTGAAGGAGATTTATGGAAAGAATTTCACAAATTTGGAAGACGTAAAAATGCCAGACTAAAATACTCACTCATGGCTGCTGGCAGATCTGTGTCCCTTAACTGGACCAAACACAAAAACATTTGACTATACATTCAAGCCCTTTTCGCTCAGAGTACTGGAAAGCAAGATACCTTTTTTCATAGCCACAGATTTTATGGTTTAATTATAGAGATAAGTATTTTTTGACAGGAAATTACTGAAAAAGACTGGAATTTAGAGCTATAGTTCTCATAAGAGGAGAAGAAATATCAGAAATAAAATCTTCAAGGGACTTTGTAAAAGACTCATACTCTTGGATCTGGTGAAGATGGCAGAGCAGAAGGATGGTGTGCTCACCTTCTTCCTGCAAACACAGCAAAATTACAACTCAATTATAGAAAATCAACCCAGTGGACCGTCTGAAGACTAGCTGAATAGAGGTCCTACAACTAAGGCTATAAAGAAGGAGCTGTATTGAGAGTGGGGCAGATGCCACTCTGTGGGGTCAGCCACTGCACAGCAGCTTGTCTGCTGTGGTCGAGGCCAATCCTCACAGCCACTCAGCCTGAGTGTTAATCCTATCCACTGGGGTACCAACAGCAATCAAGGCTCGACTGCAACAGAGGGACATACGATCCACACAAAGGGCACTCCTGGAGCTCCTTGCTCAAGTGATCAAGGAGACTGTACCACTGGGGCCCACAGGATACCTACTAGGTAAGGTCATCCTGTTAAGACTGGGAGACATAGCAGATCTATGTAAAACATAGACATAAACATGGAGAAGCAGCCAAAATGGGGAGACAAAGAAACATGTTTCAAAATAAGGAGAAATCTCCAGAAAAAGAACTAAATGAAATTCAGACAAGCAATCTACTAGATACTGAGTTCAAAACACTGGTTGCAAGGATGCTCAAAGAACTCAGTGAAAATTTCAACAAAAAGGTAGTAATCATAAAAAAAAAGACAAGGAAACCATAAAAAAAGACCCAATCAGAAATGAAGAATATTGTAGAAAGGATGGACAACAGAATAGATGAAGCAGAAGAATGATTCTATGGCCCTGGACAGTTGGCTCAGTGGTAGAGTGTTGGTCTGGTGTGTGGATATCATGGGTTTAAATCCCAATCAGAGAACACAGGAGAAGTGACCACCTGCTTCTCCATCCCACCCCCTCCTCTCTCTCTCACTTTCTTCCCCTTCTGCAGCCATGGCTTGGTTCAAGCAAGTTGGCCCAGGGTGCTAAGAATGGCTCTGTGGAACCTCCACCTCAGGCACTAAAAATAACTCAGTTTTCAAGCAACAGGCAGAGCATAACCCCATAGAGGACTTCCTGGGTGGATCCCGATCAGGGCACAAGCACATCTAAAAAATGACTGAGTCAAAGAAGAAATAAAAGCAAAGATCAAAAGATATATACAGACAAATGAGAATGGCACCATGAAGTATCAAAACTTCTAGCATGAAGCAAAAGCAGTAAGAAGAGGGAAGTTTATGTCATTACAGGCTTTTATCAAAACAAGAAAGATTCCAAGTAAACAACCTAACATTACATCTTTAAGAACTAGAAAAAGAAGAGCAAAAGCAACCCAAAGTCAATAGAAGAAAGGAAATAGTAAAAATTAAGGCAGAACTTAAGGAAATAGAGAATAAAAGTACTATAGAAAAAAGTAATGCAACAAAGAGCTGGTTCTTTGAAAAGATCAATAAAATTGACAAACCCCTGGCTAGACTCAGTAAGGAAAAATTAAAATTACTTGCCTGACCAAGCAGTGGCACAGTGGATAGAGTATCTTCCTGGGATGCAGAAGACCCAGGTTTGAAACCCCGACGTCACCAGCTTGAGTGCAGGGTCACTGGCTTAAGTGTGTGGTCATAGACATGACCCCATGGTTGCTGGCTTGAGCCTAAAGGTCATTGGCTTGAGTCGAAGATCTCTCTGTCTTGAGCAAGGGGTCCCTGGCTCAGCTGGAGTCACCCGCCCTCTAGATCAAGGCTCATATGAGAAAGCAATCAATGAACAACTAAAGTGCCACAATGAAGAATTGATGCATCTCATCTCTCTCCCTCTTGTCTGCCTGTCTCTATCTGTCCCTCTCACTAAAAAAATTAAAAAAAGATATATAAACAAAATCATAGATATACAGAGGGTCATACTAGAATACTATGAAAGATTATATGCCATCCAATTCAGCAAACTAGGAGAAATGAACAAGTTCCAAGAACTATACATCTTTCTAGACTGAGTCAAAAAGAAGTGGAAAACTTAAATAGACCTATAAACAGGGAGGAAATAGAAACAACTATCAAAAACCTCACCAAAGATACAAGTCCAAGGCCATCTGGATCTGACTACACTAGTGAATTCTACCAAATATTCAAAATAATTTGGTACCTCTCCTTCTCAAAGTCTTCCAAAAAATAGAAGAAGCAACACTTCCCAACACATTTTATCAGGCCAACCCTGATAACAAAACATGGCAAGGACAACACAAAACAAGAAAACTACAGGCCAATATTTCTAATGAATACAGATGCGAAAATCCTAAACAACATACTAGCAAATAAAATACAACAATATATTAAAAAAAATAATGCATCATGATCAAGTGGGATTCATTCTAAGAGCATAAAGATGCTTCAACATATATACTATAAATCAATCAATGTAAAAGACTGGCCTTGAATAGTTTGTTCAGTGGATAGAGCATCGGCCCAGCATATGGACTCCTGGGTTCAATCCCTGGTCAGGGCACACATTAGAAGCAACCATCTGCTTCTCTTCCATTTCCTCTCCCCCTTATCTCTCTCTTCTCCTCTTGCAGCAAGTGGTTAGATTGGTTCAAGTGTTGGCCCAGGCACTGAGGATAGCTTGGCTGATTTGAGTATCAGCCCTGTATGAGGGTTGCCAGGTGGTTCCCAGTCAAGGCACATGTGGAAGTCTGTCTATCTCCCTTCCTCTCGTTAAAAAAAGAAAAGAGAATAGAGATCCCAGAAATAAAACCACATATATATGGACAAATAATCTTGGACAAAAGAACCCAAAACACACAATAGAGAAAAGAAAGCCTCTTCAATAAATAAAGTTAGGAAAATTGGAAAGACACATGAATGAAAGCAAAAGAATGAAACTTGACTAAAGCTTATCCCCATGTGCAAAAATTAATTCACAGTGGATCAAAGACCTAAATAAATGACCTAAAAAACAACAAAATACATAGAAGAAAACATAGGTATTAAACTTAAGGACCTTGGTCACAGAGAATATTTTATGAATTTCACCTCAAATGTAAAGGAAGTAAAGGCAAAAATAAGTGAATGGCACTATATCAAATTAAAAATCTTTTGTACAGCAAAAGAAAATGACAATAAAACAGAAAGGCAGCCAACCAAATGGGAGTTGATATTCACAAACAACAGTTCTAATAAGGGATTGATATCCAAAATATATAAAGAACTCACAAAGTTCAGCAACAAACAAGCAAACAATCCAATTAAAAAAATTAGGAGAGGACCTGAATAGACACTTCTCCCAAGAAGACATACAAATGGCCAATAGATATATGAAAAGACGCTCATCTTCGCTAGTTATTAGAGAAATGCAAATCAAAACTATAATGAGATACCACCTCACATCTGTTAGATTGGCTATTATCAACAAGACAGGTGTTGGAGGGGCTGTGGAGGAAAAGAAACCCTCATTCACTGCTGGTTGGAATGTAAACTGGTACAGCCATTATAGAAGACAGTATAGTGGTTCCTCAAAAACATTAGCTTTTCACTGATTGCTTCTCATAAGTGCTTTGACTGGGGGGGGGGGGGTCCTAAAGCTGAGCCAGTGACCCTTTGCTCAAGCCAGCAACTTTTTATCAGACTCAAAAAAGAGAGAGAGAAAGAGAAAGATAGATGGCCCAGATAAATAAAATCATAAATAAAAGAGAACTGAAAATTTACACCACAGAAATCCAAAAGATTATAAGAAAATACCATAAACAATTATATGCCAACAAATTGGACAATCTAGAAGAAATGAATAAATTCCTAGAAACATACAATTTTCTAAGACTGAATCAAAAAAGAAGCAGAAAATCTGAACAGATTGATTACGACCAATGAAATTAAAGCAATAATCAAACAGAAGTCCTGGACTGGATGGCTTCACAGGTGAATTTTACCAAACATTCAAAGAAGAATGAACACCTATCCTACTCAGTCTATTCCAAAAAATGGAATAGAAGGAAAGGTTCCCAATTTCATTCTACTAGGCCACCATTACCCTGATCCCAAAACTATACAAAAACATCACGAAGAAAAGAAAAGGAAGAATATAAGCCTATCTCTTAATGAATATAGATGTAAAAATCCTCAAAAAACATTGGCTTACTGAATTCAGTAATACATTAAAAAGATTATACAGCATGATAAAATGGAATTTATTCTTGAGATTCATGGTTCAATAGCCACAAAAATCATGTGATCATACCAATAGATGCATAAAAGCATTTGACAAAATTCAGCATCTATTTATGATAAAAAAAAACACCCAGCAAAATGGAAATAGAGAAAATATACATCAATATCATAAAGGCCATATATGACAAATTTATAGCTAACCTCATATTCAATAGAGAAAAGCTAAAAGCATTTTACTTATGATCTGGAGCAAGACAAGATTGTCTACTTTCACTCTTTTATTCAACTTAGTATTAGAAGTCCTAGTCACAGCAATCAGATTAAATAAATTAATGCATCCAAATTGGAAAGGAAGACGTAAAACTGTCATTCTTTGACAATGACATGATACAATATAGAGAGAACCTTAAAGATTTCACCAAAAAACTACTAGCACTAATAGATGAATTAAGTATCAGGACACAAAATTAATATTCAATAATCAGTTGCATTTTATACACCAATAATAAAATACTAAAAAGAGAAACTAAGAAAATCCCATTTAAAATTACATCAAAAAAATACTTATGATGAAGTTTAACCAAGGAAGTAAAAGACCTGTACTCAAAAAATTATAGAACATTAAAGAGGCCCTAGCCAGTGGCTCAATGTATAAAGCATTGGCCCAGTGTGCAGCCATCCAGGGTTTGATTCCCGGTCAGGGCACAGAGGAGAGGCATGCAATGGAATATTAGTCAGCCATAAAAAATAAAATCTTACCATTTGTGATAATATGGATGTACCTAGAGGGTACGATGCTAAGTGAAATAAGTCAGTCAGAGAAAGACAAAAAACTCACTAATATGTGCAATTTAAATAACTAAGTAAATGAACAAACAAAACAGAAACAGACTCATAGATACAGAGAACTAAGGGTTACCAGAATGAGAAGGTTAGGGAGCTGGACAAAAAAGGCAAAGAAACTAAGATATACAAATTGATAGTTACAATATAGTCATGGGGGTGTAAAGTACAGCATATTGGAGTCAGGCTGGTATTAGAATAATTGAGGGGAATACTTCATGAAGTACATAAATGTCAAACCACTCTGCTGTATACCTGAAACTTACATAAAATGCCGTCAACTGTAACTGAAAAATAAATAAATACCAGTATTGTGGAAAAGAAAAAGAAAGAAAGAAACACATTCTTACATGCCCTCTCTTCCCAGTTGACAGTCCTTGGTAGAAGGAGGGGGACCCTGGCTCTGACCGGAGTATGTGGTATATATACCCTCAGGCAGTGAGTGGGAAAGGTTGAGAAACAATGACATAGAAGAACAAACAAGAAAAAATATTTTGCGACAATAAGAAATCAGTCTAAATAAATAATGAGCATTCTCACTTTGGTTTTTATTTCTTCTACAAAATGGTTGTTTTAAAACTTACAAAAAATTTTAAAGACACATAAATGCCATGTGGGAGATAAGAATAATATTTCTCTAATACAAAGGCATTAAAGTAAACAGTATTTCAGGTGCTAGACTACATATGTAGCATTTATTTACTAAAACTGGAATACCCTGAATGAATCAATTCTGTTCTTTCCAGCATCAGTATTATTGCTGTGGGTAATAATATGCCTCAACTGTTACCTTCTTGCTCATCCTGTTTGGTAGCCTCCTCCCAAGTATTTACCAGAGGCTTCCCGCGAGTTTCTGGAAGTTTCAGTGTTAGCAGTCCACTCACAAAGCACAAAATTCCAACAAGCAACTAGAAGAAAGTTAAAAAGAAATAGTAATAAGTGACACATCAAGGAATAAATGTACCCTTTAGAGAATAATTCTGAATCTTTTTCAGAGGAAAATAGAATTGAATTTGATATACCAGCTGACATTTTTATTCCACAGTGAGACCTTTGGTTACTTAGGCTGAACTAGTTCTTGAATCCATTGTTTAGACTTAACCTAATCACCCATTAATTCATCCATTAATCACTGTAGAGCCCCTACTTAATAAATCCCAGTTACTGCTGACATTACTGTTCTTGCAAGAACTGTCCTAGGAGCTACTACACAGACAAAGAAAAAGCTCCTCTCCCATTTTCTCAGACTCCAGAGTCTTGTGGAGAAACCCAGCAACAGAGCCTTGGGTTGGGACTTCATGGTCAGGGACTGACTATCTTAATCAACCCGTCCCTGCCCTAATAATCAGTATACGATCAGCATTCAGTATATGATGGGAAGTGAATGAATACATACATGCATGCACAAATGAATGTTTCAATGAACCAAAACCTACAGAATTTAAGGGAAAATAAAACAAGGCAATAGAAACTAATTGCTGCTTTAAGGGGGGTGTCATCTGGATTTCTATAAAAATTTAGTATTTCTTTACTTTCCAGATTTTAACACATAAAAGTCAACCTTTTAGACTAGCACCAGGTGTTTGTCCTAAAAAATGCAAATCACATTAAAAATTAAAGTCTACATATCTATTCTCTATTGATTATTATAAAGATGTTGGGTGGATTTTAGAACTAAATCTTTATACATTCTGTAAAAATGTGTTCCATCCTTACATAATTTAAATTTCTGTAGCAAAAAATACTGCCTGGGAAGAGCTCATAAAAATAACTTAAGGCATGTTTTTTCTGATAAATCTACATACTTGGAGTTTCACAGCCTCTGAGAAAGATGAAACATTCTGTGCAACTGTGACATGATGTGAGGCCATGTTTATAACTGATGTGACCTGGGAAGTCAGCTTTTCATTTTGTTTTGCAGAATGCTGATAATCTAATCCTTAGAAATTCATGAGTAAGCACAGAAGCAGTAGTGGGATTTAAAGTGACATTTTAAAGGATGTTTAAAGGCGTTTTTTGGTGTCTCAAGACACAGCAGACACAGCCACTGATGTGTGAATCCCAGATGAGCCCTGCATCTGAGAAACACTGAATTGTTATTCTCTGTTTGTACTCTTCGGACCAGGAGTCGAAACAACAAATAGAATCAAATGGAAGATCTAAGACAGAGCTGAATTTTTCTTTTTAGCTTGGTAGTAATAACAAGCGATAAACAAATCCATAACCCTCCATTCTCCCCTCTCACTCAAGACCTGTTCCTCTGCCTCCGGCCAGCTCCCAAACATCCCAGCAACGGCCCCTCCACGCCTCCTTCCCCTGACCAGGAGGAGCCTTTCACCCTAGTCGGGTCGCAGTGCCTCTCACCTCTTCCAACAGACCTCTCTCTGTCACATTTTTTTTTTTTACCTTTTCCACTGGCTAGTAAAAGTAAAAGCTCTGCAGCCTCTTATCTCCAAAACCACTGTGCCCCGTAACTTGTTATTTGTACGGTCTTGGGCAAGCTACTCAACTTTTCTGCTCCTCAGGTGTCTTACCTGTTAAATGGAATTAATAGTAGTGCTTTGTCCCAAAAGACTGTTGAAAGATTAAATAACACTTGTAAGGCATTTAAAACAATGCCTGGCCCAAAGTGAGCAGTCAATAAATGTTATCTTTTAAAACAAAACGAGGACAATTTGACTTTGGGTGATGGGTATGCAACATAATTGAATGATAAGATAACCTGGAGATGTTTTAGTTGTACATATGTACCCCGATTTATTGGTGTCACCCCATTAAAATTAATTAAAAAAAGAACTCTTCTCAATAATACTAATTTGATTACTCATAAAATAAAAACCAAAAAAAACGGGCCCTCTGCTTGGGCCCACAACCACCCCAGGCTCTGGTCCACTCCCCTCCCAGACCCCCCAACCCCCTCCACCCCCACCCCCCAGCCCTCACTGCTTCCCTCCTGCTCTTCTTCAGTCTTGCCCTCAGCAGCCGGCTCACTCCTGCTACCCACAGCAGCTGCTCTTCCCAGGCCACAGGGCCCTGGATGCCAAAGCCAATGCACTATTCCTGTCCTGCTGCTTCTCTGCCACAGTTTCCTCCTGCCTTCTTCTCCTCCCTGGCTGCTGGGCCTCAGTCTCTGCCCTGGACTCTTCCTCCATCACACCTTAAATGCTCCCCAGGTTCTTCAGTCTCCCTCACCTTCATATGATGAGCTGACTCCCAAATCTGTACCTCCAAGCGGGAGCTGTCTCCTGAGCTCCAGACCTGTAAAGGCATGTGCCTCCAGGGCACATCCTCTGCACAGTCCCGCAAGCAGGCATGCATCCTGCACCCCACCTCAGCCCTGTTCCTGCTGCTGGGTTCCCTCCACACCCGAGAACCACTCTCGCATCCCTCCAGCTCCCCCTCTACCACATTCAACCGATCACAGGTCCTGTGGATACAACTTTCCCATCCTATCCTCTCAAACCCACCTTTAATCCAAATGCTCTTTCTTTCTGACCTCCTCTGAGAGCCCTGCCCATCTCTCCAGACTTATCACCTAACTCCTACAGCGCACCCTGGGTGTTAGCAATACTTGCATCTAAATCCTAACTGGCCAGGTTCCTTTTCCCTCTAAGCCTCTGTCTTTCTGTTTCCTCTGCCTAGAACTGTGATGGCGAACCTATGACACACGTGTCAGCACTGACACATGTAGCCATTTTCTATGACATGCGGCCTCATACCAGAGAAGTATGGGGCCACATGCCTAGAAGGATGTTTCATTCTTGGCTCCTGCACGGCCAGGTGCAGTAGCCCAGGATAAAACATTTGCTGTAGTGTAGACACTGTGCCGGAGGTCTGTAGGCCAAAACAATAGAACTCCGGCTCAGAGCGTCTAGTTCTGGGACTTCCAGATAGGATGTTTTACGTGAAGTGACACACCACCTGAGTTATGCTCGGTTTTTTGGTGAATTTTGACACACCAAGCTCAAAAGATTGCCCATCACTGGCCTAGAATTTCCTTCCCCCCTCTTCCACTAGGCTGACTCTTAACTGGCCCCTCCAGATACAGATTAATGACCCCCTCCCCTGGGAAGCCTCCCCTTTAGCTGTAGCCCCGTTTGGTGGTACTCTCCTAGGACCTCATAACCCCACACTTCCCGACCACAGCCCCTTGTCTCTGGGTCTGTGATGGTTGCTCTCTGCCTTCCCCAGCAGACGGGTCTCACAGGGCAGAGGCTGCTCCTTCCACTCCTGCTCCGCAGCAGCTGGCAGAGAGGTTAGTTAGCCCAAAATCACCACTCGCTGAACTCCTGCCAAACGCACCGATGAATACAAATCTGGGATGAATTAGGAGTTTACTTTTCTGTGGATTACTAGAAAATAATGGCTAATAATAAAAGCATCGGAACATTTTTCATGTGCTTCCTTTTGAAAGAGAAAATATAAGCTTATCTTCTAGATTAGCGTTTCTACTCCTCCAAAGGAAAACGCTGGGTCCCATGCGGTCTGACATCCAAAAATAAGCTTAAAGAGAATCTGAACAATCTATTTTCTTACTTTAAAAACAAGCGACATCTGTTATCTCCAAAGGAAGGACATTCACAGAATATTTCTGCAAACACACACAAGACCCTGCTGCCGGAAGCTATCTTGCGAAAGGGAACTGGGGCAGTAAGGGTCAGGGAGGAAGAGCTTATTTCTTCACAATCCTTTTTGTACTGTTTGTTGGTTTAACTGGTAAAGGGCATGGTATTTGGGTTTAAATCTAAGTTCTGTGACCTTAAAAGCTATGTGACCTTGAGCTAATAACAACTTTCTGAGTATCAGTCTCCTCAGCTATAAAATGGGGATAGCAATTAGCAGTATCTTTATTCTGTGAAGATTAATTTTTCTAAAGCACTTAAAAAAGAGCTTGTCACATAACAAAGACTATTTAAGTACCTGTTATATAAATTAAAAAGTCTCTTTTAACTAGTCTATAACTGACCCTTACAGATGTCCTTAAAAATAAATCTTTATTTGGTTTTAGTGAATTTATAGAAGTTTGCTTTAATAGATTTATCTTCTTTGTGTTTCAGCTCATTGTATTTTTTCATTATTAATTAATTTATTTAGACAATTAAATTTAACAGGGTGACATTGGTCAATCAGAGCACATAGATTTAGAGAAAACATCTCCACATCATTTAGACAGCCGATTATGCTGTATACCCATCCCCCAAAGTCAAATCATCCTCTGTCACCTTATATTTTGTTACTCTTAAAGCCCCTCCTCTTCCCCCCTCAGCTTATTGTTTTAAAAAAAAAACCAAAAAAAAAACCTTTCCCATTTTTATTCTTTATTTATTTAATGAGAAATTTCAAGTGCTAGCACAAAGGAGGTGCTTCTAGAAAATTCAATACCCTAAAATGGGCACTGGTCCTTCCCAAAACACCTCCCTTTGCAAGCCAGACAGCCCGTCATTGTTTCACCTCAGACTCAGCCTATGACAAAGGCTGGCATTCCAATACCCCAATTAAGCAAACTTGGCTGACTGCCTGTTCTGGAATGTGAGAGAGGTGCTCGTGCCAAGCCAAGGAGGGCCAAAGAACAAATGCATACCCACCTATGTGTGTAAGGTGATTTTAGGTAGCAACAGATACTTTGTTTTATTACTTGTGAGATTCTGTTAATTTCAGAAAAATGTATAAACAATATAACACCTATGATTTCACTGTTATTTTAAAATCCAGCCTATTTGATTTAAAATATTAAACAAATTAAAACACGAGTGGAGCCTGACCAAGCAGTGGCACAATAGATAGCTCATCAACCTGGGACACTGAGGAGCCAGGTTCAAAAGTCTGAGTTTGCCAGCTTGAATACAGGCTCACCAGCTTGAGCACAGAGTTGCCAGCTTGAGCAAAGGATCATAGACATGACCCTATAGTCGCTGGCTTGAGCCCAAATCGTTGGGTTGAGCAAGCATTCACTGGCTCAGCTAGTGCCCCCTGGTCAAGGCACATATGAGAAAGTAATCAATGAGTAACTAAAGTGCTGCAACTACAAGTTAATGCTTCTAATCTCTCTCCCTTCCTGCCTGTCTGTCCCTGTCTGTTTTTCTGTCTCTTTCTCTCTTGCTAAAAGAAATTAATAAAATTAAATTAAAAAACACATGAGTGGAAGCCCTGGCTGGTTGGCTCAGTGGTAGAGCATTGGCCCAGTGTGTGGATGTGCTGGGTTCACTTCTCAATCAGGGCACACAGGAGAAGCGCCCATCTGCTTCTCCATCCTTCCCCCTCTTCCTTCTCTCTCTCTCTGTCTCTCTCTCTCTCTCTCTTTCTCTCCCTCTCTCTCTCTCTTCCCCTCCTGCAGTTATGGCTCTGTTGGAGCAAGTTGGCCCTGGGCCCTAAGAATGGCCTCCACCTCAGGTGCTAAGAAGAGCTCGGTTGCTGAGCAATGAAACAACGCCCCAGATAGGCAGAGCATTGCCCCCTAGTGGGCTTGCCAGGTGGATCCCAGTCAGGTGCATGCAGGAGTCTGTCTCTCTGACTCCCATCCTCTCACTGAATTAAAAAACAAAACAAAACAGAAGTGGAATACAAGGTGAGGGAAAGCTTTGCTGGACCCAGTGGTAGGGATATAAAATATCCTATCCTGCAAGAGTTCAACAGTTTACCTGGTGGGGGTGGGAGCACACAAAGACATACATGTAAATAATAAAGCCAGCTTGTGACTATGGGCTGTGAAAGGGGCATACATGAAATGCTACGCAAACATGGGAGAGGGCGCATCATTGGTTCTGGACGACCTTTTGGGCAAAGTGAGGTTTTCTCTGTGTCCAGAAAGATACACGCGAATTGCCTCCTCTAAACTCCTACAGTGTCTGGCCTCCTACCAGTTACCCAGCAGAGGCAGGGCGTGAGGATGGACCAGACAGCCTCATCCAGAAGTGCCTGGTGAGGCAGGTGCTCTCCTCGAAGCTCAGGAAGACCCCATGAGAGGGACCATGTTGTGTCAATGGCCATGGACTTCATAGAAGTACTGGGAAGAAATCACTGCCTTAATTCATCTTGTAGTTCTGGTAACCCTTCAAGGCTCTGTCCCAAATGGAGTTCATGCTTCTGAGATGTTTGAGTCCTAATAGTTCTTGGGTTTTCCTCTTAAAAAGGAAAAAAGGATCTATGTCTGTCTAGCTATACAGCTACCATAAAATATGATTTAAGTATAAAAAAGGCATCACACAAATGCACTTTAAGAAACAATATGGCCCTGGCTGATAGTTCAGTGGATAGAGCATCAGTCTGGCATATGGACATCCCAGGTTCGATTCCCAGTCAGGGCACACAGGAGAAGCAACCATTTGCTTCTCCCTTACTCCCTCTCCTCCTTCTTTCCTTCTTCCCCTCCCACAGCCAGTAACTCAATTGGTTTAAGCATGGCCCCAGGTGTTGAGGATAGCTCCACTGGAGTGCATCATCCTCAGGCACTAAAAAATAGCTTGGTACTTGAGCATTGGCCCAGATGGGGTTGTCAGGTGGATGCCGGTCAGAGTGCATGCAGGAGTCTGCCTCACTATCTCCTCTCTTCTCACCTTAAAAAAAAAATAAAAAAGAAAACAAACAAACAATCATGAGCCTGACCTGTGGTGGAGCAATAGATAAAGCCTTGACCTGGAATGCTGAGGTCATCAATTCAAAACCCTGGGCTTCCTCAGTAAAGGCATATACAAGAAGCAATTTTTTGATGCTTCCTGCTCCTCCTCCTGCCTTTCTCACTATATATCCTTTCTCTAAAGTCAGTAAATAAAAGCTTAAAAAATTATTAACCTTTGGTTAGATCTAGTTCTTGAGATCTTAAAAAGAAAGAAAGAAAGAATTATGAAGCAAGCACATCACACTCTTGCTCACCCCCACAAAACAGTGCTTGTATCCCAGAAGCCTCTCCCTCCCTCCTCTGCAGTGGTCCTGACTTTGTCACTTAGCCTTATCTGTTTCCTCGGTTTGAATATCACTTTCATGGCTACAGGATGTCTGTGTAAAACTGTTCACATTCTCTTCAAAAAAAAGAGAGAGATACATGGGAGCTTGGTAAGGGGGGATGGGAGAAAAGCACTCTCTACAGCAGGGATGTTTAGTAGGACAGCGAGTGGGGCTGAGTGTGGAGAGGAGGGGTGGTGTGTGAGGAACGAAAACAAACTAGGTAAGATGGGTTCCCTCTGGAAAGGACTTGAATTGGATCAGGCAGTTTGGATTTTATTCTGAAGGTGAGGGGGCTGCTGGAGCAGAGCGGTGGTTCAGTAAGCTATTCCGGGGCAGAGGGTGGAGTGCAGGGAAAAGGCCTGGGAGGTGAAAGTTGATGAGGAGCTGAACTGGAAGCAGACCATCTGGGGAGACTTTGAGAGAGAAGGTGAGGATTTAGTGTCCTGAATTGGGAGGAGAGGGGGGAAAGAAGAACAGGGCAAATAAAAAGCTGATGCTCAAGTGTCATGCTGGAGGCCTCTGACTCCTAACCCAAAGTGGGAGACAGGAGGAGTAAATTTAATCACCAACCAGTTCAGTTTAGGAAACAGTGAATTTGTTGTAAGACAGTCAGGGGGAATAATCCATGAGCCTGGTGGAAACAAAGGTTTGCAGTTTGCAAGATAAGTCAGAATTTAGGAAAGACTATCCGTACGGAGATTGGGAAAGACAGCCAGGATGGTGCTTGGAGGAAGTATATTGAAGGGGCAATCATAAAAAGAAAAAGGAGCAATGAAGTAGACCAAGAGGGAAAACCTAGAGAAAGATGCAGCAAAGTTCAAGAGGACCAAGAGGGTCAGCAGACCTGGGGCTCTCCCCGAAGTCACTGAATACCTTGGGCCACCCCCAACCTCATAACCCCCCTCTATCCCCAATCCATCCTCCTCCTACCCATCCCAATCTCCCATTTCGCCCTGACCAGAGTCTTACTAAATTCCAGTATACTGCTCACAAAAATTAGGGGATATCTCAAAATAAATATAAAGCAATAAAATATCCCCTAATTTTTGTGAACAGTTGTAAAGCCAGTAGCCGCGGCTGTTCACAGCTACCTGGCTCATGCAGGTTTGAATTTGATTCAGACAGATAGTAATGAAACAATGGAGCCAAGAACTGTTGGGCCACCCCCTTTAATCCTAGCTTGCACCCAGCGGGCGAGAAATACACACAGTGGGAAAACACTTCCCTTTACATTCAGGGCTCCCAAAGCCACTGACTCATCTGAGTTTTCCTAGAATTGAAGGAAGGCTCCCACCTCTGTTCCCCTTCAGCTCCCCGCCATCTTGCTTGCTTCCTCTCTGCCATCACGTGGCCTCTCTCCCTGAAACAACATGTTCTCTCCAAAATGACCTCCTACCTACTCCTTCTAAAATTTTTCAGCGCGATCGTCCCTCCTCCAGCACACATTAGCATAACCAAGCCTCTTCCTAAGCAGAAAGGCAATTAGTCCTATCCTCTGGGCAATGGCCATTCACATGGGCCATTTTTAACAATAAAAGTGAGTAAAACCAAATAACACAAATTTTACAAAAGTATTTGCCCAACAGCAGTATATAACAGTACTCTACAATTTCCCAACCTCTTGGCCCCACAAGAGGAAATCTGCACACCCAACGTAACTGCTCTCACTCTTCATAATCAAGCAAAAAGCTTACACTACCAGAGCCAGAAAGAAACCAGTTTTTTATATCTAAAAACCACAGATCCTCAAACATCTCTATCAAGTACCACTGAATGTTTCAAGGAACAGGCAGCCTTCAGAACTCTCCTTGGCCAGCAGGCGCACAGTGGGAAGGCTTGGTGGGGGCAGCCTGCGTGTCCAGGAGGAGGAGCACAGGCTGGGCTGGGCCAGGTGATGGGGGCAGAGGCAAGGAGAGACCACAGAGGCTGGATTTCTCTCCCTGTGTGGACCGGCTTCATGATCTGGGGGAGGAGAGGCCCTCTTCTGGCAGACAGAGTTGTAATGTACAGTGGATGCAAGGTAGTCAGCCAACAAGAAAACAGCAGCTACCACCCTACTTCCCGACTGGTGAGCTATTAATAAGGTTTCTACAAACCCCCATCACTGAACTATATTTGCTCCCAATAAATAAAAATATAGAAAACAATTAGCTGGTCTGCCTCTCTACTAGCTCAGTAAGGTTCTATAAATTGATTAAACACCTGGGGAATGAAGATCCAAATGCTGGAGAAGTAAAGACTGATCGGCGCTATGATACTTCCTGCACGGGACACCATGCTGCCACTTCCCATGGCCTGTGTCCTGTAAACAAAAGGAGAATGAAGACAAGCAGCAGCCAGAATGGAAGACAAGTAGTAGAACATATAGTAGATGACACAGAGGGATGTAACGACTATAATATAACTCGACCTTGGCTTAATATACTGGGAAATAATTTCACTTCAATTTTTAAGAATCATTCTTGATCTATACATGAGGCATTCATGTATACTGAGGATAACATAAATCTTCCATAGCAGGAATTTGTTTTAGATAGGGAGTGGGAGTTTGGGAGAACAAAAGATTTATATCTATGGAACATTTAATTTATGTATTTATGTATGTATGTATGTATGTATGTATTTTAGCAAGAAAGAGACAGACAGGGATAGACAGACAGGAAGGGAGAGAGATGAGAAACATCAATTCTATGTTGTAGTTCTTTAGTTGTTCATTGATTGCTTTCTCATATGTGCCTTGACCAAGGGACTGCAGCCGAGTCAGTGAACCCTTGCTCTAAAGGGCTCAAACCAGTGACCTTGGGATCATGTCTACAGTTGTACACTCAAGCCATTGAGCACACACTCAAGCTGGTGAGCCCATGGAGAACTCGGGTTTTGAATCTGGGCCCTCAACGTCCCAGGCTGATTCTCTATCCACTACGCTGCCACCTAGTCAGGCTGGAATGTTTTATTTTATAAAAGTCAAGCGACATCTCAATGTGCTTTTTACTAAAAGGTATTTAAAGAAACCTTAGCCTGAAGAGGCGGTGGCACAGTGGATAGAGCATCAGCCTGGGATGCTGAGGACCCAGGTTCAAAACCTCGAGGTTGCCAGCTTGAACATGCTTGAGCACAGAATCATAAACATGACCCCATGGTCGCTGGCTTGAGCCCAAGGTTGCTGGCTTGAGCAAAGGGTCTTAGGTTTGGCTGGAGCCCCCTCAGTCAAGGCACATATGAGAAACAATCAATGGACAACTAAAGTGCTGCAACTATGATTTGTTGCTTCTCATCTCTCTCCTTTCCTATCTGTCTGCTCCTCTCTCTCTCTCTCTCACTAAAAGAAATAAAAATAATAATAAAATATTTTTAGGATAAAAAGAGTGTTATTTCAAAATAATTTCTCTACTATTCTTGCTAATATAGACAAAGCCTCAGATTAGGATCATGTAACTTCCTCATATCTCAGAGCTCCAGTAATGTCTATGAAAATAAAGCATTTAGACTTGGACACCAAAATTAATAAAATGATATATAAGTGGAAGATAATAGAAAAACAACAGAAAAACAATTCTGACCTCACCACGGTTGGATACAATTCTGCTGTATAAAGGTAAATGAGGCCAAACACTGATCCGATGGCAAATTTTCCAGCCATAGTTGCCAATACACGCCAAACAAGTTGATTCTGAAAAGAAATATTAGCAAAATAGACCATCATAAGTAATATTTTTAAAGAAAAATATAAAATTAAAAATTATTACTTAACACTTTCTATCCTCCAGTATTTTTTCAGAACAATGAAGGGTTTTATTTTGTTTAAATTTATTTTGTAAACTCTACTCATGATCTGCAACAGCTTTCATCTTTATGAAATTTAGAGGAATGCTTTACTGTGCCTCTTCCACAGCCTTGGAAATTTCAAATTACCAAATAAGAAAAGATTATCTCTTGGAAAGACTACTTTGGAACAAGATATGCACAGACGTGCTGGTTCCACCAGTAACTGACCCACTCCTGGAAGTAAGCCAGCAGAATGAATCAAAGAGTTATAAAAACAAATTGTGTCCTTTGCAACAGTATTCCCATGGCTTATAATTCATCTTCAGAAAATAATTTGAAAGTAATAGCTGAACTATTAGTACAGACTCTCCGCTCCACTCCACATTTGGCTGATGCATTTCTCAATAGCAAAACCTTTCCATACCTCCAACTTAAGTTCCTGCTTTCCCAAATGTGGCTGACTTTTCTTCCCCCTCATCTGCCAGCTGGATGTTGAAACCCAGGTGACCTTGGGGTTCGTGTGTTGAAGATGGCAGCTCCTCTGTCTACCTGAGCTCCCCAGTGACTCCATGGACCCCAACACCCTCTCCTCACCACTCCCTTTTCTGCCAATCAGGTAGGTACACACACATCAGACTTCCTATAAGCAAGAAATAAATATCCATTATATGAAGTCACTGAGATTTGGGGATGCCTCTATTAAAGCAACTAGTGTCACCTTGTCACCTTAATTACTGTCGTAGAATATATATGTTGAATAAATTAACGTGACTTGAAAAAATTGCTCTTATGTTAGCACTACCATTTCGGGAGAAATGTTATTAGAGGGGAGAAAGTCGTGATTAGGGGCTAGTGCTTGAGTTCTGGAAATCCCCATCAGCCACTGTCTTGTTCTCCTCATTACTGCTGTGACTTCACTGCTATAAATCTTGAAGGTTCTGAAGTTCCCCTAAATCTTTACCAGCTCAAAGGCAGCTGCTGTCAGCTCAACTAATATCACTGCAAACTACTACTTCAACAAGAACAGGTATGGACAAAGCTCCTTCAACTGGAAGAGATCTTCTCTTCCTAAGTAATTTTACTGCATTCATATCAGTTGTTTATCAATCACCTGGAAATTTCAGTTAGATAAAACATCTGATTCACCAACCCTGATAATTAAGTGAAGTATCACTATAAAGGAAGTCACTGGTTAGCTTAAATTTAATGTCAAACAATATACAAAACTTAAAACACCTTATGCTATCCATTGAGACACTATGGCTCAATAATTATATAATCACTGGAGAAAATTATATAAAGTATTTTAAAATATTGTTATAGTGACCATATTTTTCAAATAGAGAATGAAAATACAGGTTCTGAGAACATTTTGGGGGGGAAGAGGGAAAGCACATCTGGATGCTTGAGGTATTTTAGGGGATGATGTTTGCCAAAATATGGGAATGGGAAATTTGTTCTATTAGTTTATGGCTGTGCTTCTCACAAAGAAACTGCATTTTTAGACTGACTTGTGGTGGTGCAGTTGATAAAAGCATCGACCTGGAATGCTGAGGTCACCTGTTCAAAACCCTGGGCTTGCCCAGTTAAAGCATATATGAGAAGCAACTACTATGAGTTGATGCTTCCTGCTCCTCACCCCCCTTCTCTCTCTCTCTCTCCTCTCTCTAAAATCAATAAATAAAATCTAAAAAACAAAAACAACCCTGCATTTTTAAAAGCAAACTCCTCACGGGACTTATATATACTAGAATTGGCAAAATGATCTGCCACAATGAAAAACAAGGCTATTTAAATAGAAACAATCCTGAATATAAGACATAATATCTTTCCACCGTCTCCATGGCTCCCTCCCTCCTTCATGTTTCTGACCAAATACCACCTTCTCTGAGAGGCATACCATCCCTAACCACCTTAGATCAAACAGAACAGTATACTGATTCTCCCCCTCACACACAGCCGTTCTCTGTTCCTCGTCCTGTTTCTGTTATACTTACAGAAAACTGATTCTCTGTGTGTCTTCAGCACCTAGAACAGCACTGAGCAGATCTCTGATGAATGAATAAATGAATGAATAAATGTTTGAAATGATCGTCGCTGGGAGGTACCTACTTTCCACACTCAAGATCACTGCGTTTACAAAATACAACCATGGCCATCTCTGGGAAGTGTGATGATGGGCTTTTTACACATATTTTTTTAAATTAAATTTTCAACAATGAGTGTGTACTATTTATATAACAGAGAAATAAAGGTATCTTTAAAAAAAAACATATTGTTAAATATTATACATACACTCTGTCCATATATCTGAATTGATCTTCACCCTTACTATAATAAGCTAATAATTCTCCCATCAAACTGTCACAGTATAAATAACCATTCCCTAAATAAAATATAAAATAACTCACCTGGGGGATCACCATAACCACACCACAGAAAACTGCACTTGTGATCAGGGAGAGGAACAGAACCAGTTTTCTCCCAATACAGTCCATCCCCAAGCACACGAAAATGTAGGCAGGAATTTCCACTGCACCTGTCATGGAGCAAAAGGTCCCTCTATGAGCCATGATGTCTAACTGTACAAGGGGACCTCACCTTAATACTCATCCCACAAAAAGAATGACCAGCAATGTCTCTGCTTCCAGGGACCTCTAAGAACTATCGACTTCTTGAGAGGTAACAAGCCCCACCTCTTTCAAACTCCCTGGAGGACGTTTCCTGTGAAATGCACTAATGCTATCTTAATCCATTCAACATTTATCACCTGTCTTAGAAACCTTGACCCCATTAAGTTGTAAGCTCCCAGGACACAGTGCAGTGTCTGGAGGACAGGTCTGTTGAATGAACAAATAAGTAAAATTAGTAGACAACATTGACAATTTCTGATCTTTGGTTTCTTGTGTTTGACAAAAGTAGGGGGAAATTTTTGTATCAGTAACTTTACACTCAGAAACTAAAGTAGTAGGCCTTGGCCGGTGACTCAGTGGATAGAGCGTTGGCCCAGTGCGCAGATGTCCTGGGTTTGATTCCCAGTCAGGGCACACAGGACAAGCAACCATCTGCTTCTCCCCTCAGCCCTCTTCCCCCACCCCTCTCCCCTGCTCTCCCTCTTCCCTTCCCACAGCCAGTAGCTCCAGTGGTTCAAGGTTAGCCCCAGGCGCTGAAGATAGCTCGGCTGGTCCAAGTTTTTTAGCCTTAGGTGCTAAAAATAGCTCGGTACAGGAGCATTGGCCCTAGATGGATTGCCGGATGCATCCCAGTCAGGATGCATGTGAAAGTCTACCTCACTATCTCCCCTAAGGGAAGGGAAGGGAAGGGAAAGGAAGGGAAGGGGAGGGAAGGGAAGGGAAAGGAAGGGAAGGAAGCAGGGAGGGAGGGAGGGAAAGAAGGAGGGAAGGGGGGAGGGAAGAAAGAAGGGAGAAAGAAAGAAACTAAAGTAGAACATTGTTGGGCAGATAAAAATATAATATGCTCACTTTGTTAAAGATGGCGCTGCCCACATGGAAGCCCGTCACCCAGGTGATATTATTTGCCCTTATGCTTAGGATGGGTGTGGGGGAAAGGCTGTAATGTAAGCAGGCCAGGGTCATTATAGCTTAAGGCTTTGTTTTAAGAGTAAGCTCTTCTCCACACCCTTGACTGATTGGATGATGTAGGGTGGTGATGTAGGGAGGAATCCCATTATGCCTCAGATGGGTGACTTTGTATCAGAGACTTCCTTGTTTGTATAATTGGATTAAAGGTTTTGAGTCTATGCTATAAAGCGGGAGAGACCAGTAGCTTGATCTCTCTCTTGGTTCCTGAGTTCCTGAGGTTAGTATTAGAGAGGAGAGCAGATTAAGGCCATGTGGAGGAGAAGTAGCCAGGATGGCAGAGTGCTGAGGAAGAAGCCAGTTTGTTAAGAGTTTGTGCAGGAGGAGATGGGAAACAGAGGTGAATAAGTCTGGTGAGCTAGAAACCTTTGATTCTAGGAAACTCAGATAAGTCAGTAGCTTTGTGAGCACTGAATGTGTGGGTTTTGGAGCCCAGTGTGTGTTTTTGCTTGCCCGCCAGGTGCAAGCTAGAATTAAAGCTGATGGCTCACCAGTTTGTGGCTCCTGTGTTTCATTACCGACTGTTCGAATCTAATGCGAACCTGCGTGGGTCAGGCGGCTATAGTAGTAGCCATGACTACTGGCTTTACAAACATCCAGTGTCCACTAAACATATAAACTAATGCTTGATATATTTTAAACCTAAAAGTAAACATTTTTAATCTAACATGAATCACCTACAAAACAGTGGCTTTGTTTTGGACCTCTTTTTACTCCCCCACAGCAAAAATTAAAGAGCTGAATCCATAATTGACATAAAAGTCCTTCCCTTGAAGAACCAAAGTTTGAATTTTAGTGCCAGAACAAGAGACCTTTATTATCCCTCGGCAAAACTGAATCAACCCAACAATCTCCTCTGGGAAAAGAGCCAGTCCAGATTGTCCTTGTAGTTCGAAGGTCTGTTCTTTCCTCCCTCTGAAGCTTGTCTTCTCTCAGGACACTGCCTGCCGCTGACATTAACGGGTGGTGTGCACCTGTCCGTCTACACTACAGAAACTTTACAAGCACCTGGCTCAGCAGGTCTGGGTCTAAACATCTCTCACGTGTTCTGGAGCACATCATAGGGGACACATGCACATTCTCTGAGTGAATGTTCTTAGTAATACATCAGATATTACACAGAGTTGCAGCTGCTCAGAAAAAACTCGCTTGGACAAAAGCAGAAAAAGAATAACAACAACATTCTGAGCCCCATTTGAGAGACAGCCTCTCTTACTCTCTCACTCTCTCTCACTAACGTGAAAAATAAGGATCTCTGGAGGAAATGCTTCCCTTTCACAGATGCTGATGTCCAGTCCCTGCTTCAGGCCAGGATAGTAGGCACATCTATTGCTGTACTTTTTTTCCTTAAGAGTTTATCAAGCAGTTCTCAAGATCAAATAAGACAGGGATCTTCAGAATAGCCTGATGAGAGAAGCCTAGATTATTATCCCTACTTGACAACTATGAGTCAAATAAGTAAGTGACAGCTCAGCGACTGGAACTGAGGTCTTGGTGAGCCAAGGCCCCCCCCGAGTCCTGCAGGCAGGCTTCCTGTCTCTCTCCATGGCGGACTTGGAACTCCCCCCTGTACAGGACTGTGTGCAAAGCTGCCAGACGACCTCCTGGAGACTGGCAAAGCTGGGAAACAACTGAAGTGACAGTGAAAGTGGGCTCCACTGGTTCTCCTCGAATTGTGGCTTCAGCACAGCGACACTACATCAGATTTTTGGCTTGACTACACCTGGGAAGCAATGAGGCCCACCCCTGGGGTTAGGATAATAAGCCATTACTGTCCTCACTTTATAATATATAATCTCTCAAATCACTTGGACCCCATTCCATTCCTGTCTGCACATAACCCCAAAGGTTATTCATCACCTGCAAGTGGCACAAAACCAGAGCTGAAGCTCCCAGGGACCCCAAACCATCTCAGGAGATAAAAACTTGTTCAAAAACCTCACAGCATGAAAGTACCTGTCAGCAAGAGGACTACCGGGAAGGACAAGGGCATGAGCAATCTAAGACAGCAGAGAATATAAAACCATGTAGATTTGCCTTGGAAATATTTTTACAGTTAGGAGATTACTCAGTTTCTTGAGAATTTATATCTCCATCAAAATTCAGAAACCATATCATAGAGACCTAAAACTCGTTTTCTTCAACTTCCCCAGACCACACCCGGCGCCCACTTCATTCCCTCACCGTCGCTCTCTGTTTCGGGAACGCTATTTCATTTCTCAAACCATCACATAGAATGGGGAGGAAGTCAAGATGGGCTCTTTCTACAAACTGGTTGGTTTGCTCAAAAAGAGAGCAAAGGTTTATTTGTTTGTTTTTCTTGAAATGACTTCTCTCGCAATTCCTACTGAGCTCTACTAAACAAAAATAGATATGTCATCAGAGCACTTTAATGAGAAGAAATAATGTCTATGTATAAAAATCTTAAAGCAAGATTTTCTGAGAATTGCCTGACCAGGCGGTGGCGCAGTGGATAGAGCATCGGACTGGTATGCGGAAGGGCCCAAGTTCGAGACCCCGAGGTCGCCAGCTTGAGCGCGGGCTCATCTGGTTTGAGCAAAAGCTCACCAGCTTGAGTTCAAGGTCGCTGCCTCAAGCAAGGGGTTACTTGGTCTGCTGAAGGACTGCAGTCAAGGCACATATGAGAAAGCAATCAATGAACTAAGGTGTCAAAACAAAAAACTGACGATTGATGCTTCTCATCTCTCTCTGTTCCTGTCTGTCTGTCCCTATCTATCCCTCTCACTGACTCTTTCTCTGTCTCTGTAAAAAAAAAAAAAAAAAAAAAAAAAAAAGATTTTCTGAGAATAATATCAAACACAGCTGCCTACATGGAAATGACTGGGAGTTAAAACCAAAAGAACACATGCAGATAGATTTCTATTTCTCTCATGTTTGGAGTTAATTTGGTTTACTCTAGAAGTCACACCTCAAGCTATCACAGCAATATCTGAAACCAATCTTGACCTGCTACTAAAATGGAACAACCACAACAACATCAGTGATAGCCACATGTATTTAAGTTCTTTTACTGACTAAGAGTTCTAAAGAACATTTAAAGAGAGAGACCAGGAAGCTCTCCAAGACATAGTATATTTTAAAAGGAAAACAATGTACAAAGAGTTATATGCAGTGAATGATCCCACTTCTATCAAAATATGCAAGGATACGCATATCTGTGTGGGAATGCATGGACAGAGATCTGAAAGGACACCAAGCACCGCGCCGGAGCAGGTACCCCTAAAAAGAGGTCTCAGATGGGACAGGCTTAAAGGAAGGAAGCAAGCAAGACGAAGTGGCAGGAAAAGAAAGAAGGAACTAAATTGTTCTATTTGTATTTTTAAAAAAGAAAATATGTATATACATGTGTTACAGTATAATAACACTACAGAAGACCATAAGCATGTAGTTGACAGTATAACTCCTGGTAGGAATAAACAAAAATAGTAAAAACACGGCAGAAATTTCATTTCATTGTTATACTTAAATATAACTTAACTACTTACCCATGAGAAAGAGGTTTAAGTATTCATTGCCTCCTAAATTAACAGAATTGAAGGAGAAGGAATAGAATCCCAAACACCCTGTGAACCAAATCAGCCAGACAATAAGTGTCCTTGTTCCAATATTCCAGTCATAAAACAGAGCTGATGGGTTTTGCCCATTAAGTTGAGAATGCTTCTTAACAGGATCACATAGATCCAGTGATAAAAATTCTGACAGTTTACAGGTGCCTGCCTTATTCCACTTGGCCATTGTATCAACTACTGTTTGAGCTTCTTCATGTCTTCCCTCTGAGAGAAGCCAAAATGGTGTCTCTGGGAGCATCCAACAGAAAAAGACAAAGGGGATAGTCACTGTGGAGAGGATTAGCTGATAGATCCACCAGGTTCTGACGAAGTAGCCTGTCAATGCTACCACCATTGTTCCAATAGCAAAAAAGGAATGAATTTGGATAGATGCCCACGTCCGAACTTTCATGCCAGTAAATTCTGTCACGTAGACAAACACCACCACAAGATAACCACTTGCAACCTGAAACAAACAAAAGGGGGCGGGTGGTCCAGATTTAAGGTCACTTTTATAGCTCCTGAGGGGTCTGATCTCTCTGCAAATTACATGTAGGCAAGAAAGAAATGACAAGGAATCATTTTCCAGAACCCATCCCGTATTTATAAAAGAGCATTTACTCTGATCCATCACTCATTTATAAATGGGTCCTTCCATCTTCTCCACCCTGAATGGCAAAACTTGAGAGGTTACGTATGAATAAATATTAGACACTACCTTTTGTTTCACTTAAATATTCCTTTATACTCTGAATTAATTTCTCAGTTCCTTGTAAGTGTACATATCAATTTATCTATATGTAGGAGGTCTTTATTATTAAATCTAAATCTTAAACAGGAGCAAAAAATTATAGTAACTAGTAGAAAGAACAAAAATTTGACCAAGACTTTATTTGGACAGGCAACAAAGGAAAAACAGTCATATTGGACTTCCGTGAAAAATTAAAACTTCTGTACAACGAAGGGCACTATCACCAGAGTGAAAAGGCAACCTACAGAATGAGATATTTGCAAACCATATATCTAATAAAACTATCCAAATATATAGAGAACTTCTAAAACTCAACAATTATATAATTCAAAGAGAGCAAGCAAAAACCTTGGATTTCTTTAAAGATGATATTCAAATGACCAATATATACATGAAAAGATGCTCAACATATCTAATCATTAGGGAAATGCAAATTAAAATCACAACAAGGTACCATCTCATAGCCATTAAGATGGCTACTGTAAAAAAATAATGTGTTGGCAAGGATGTGGTGAAATTGGAGCCCTTGTACACTGTTGGTAGGAATGTAAAGTGGGGTAGCCACTAAAGAAAATAGTATGAGAATTCCTCAAAAAATTAAAAATAAAATTACCATATGATCCAACAATGCCACTTTGGGTATATACCAAAAATAATTGAAAGCAATGTCTCAAAGAGATTTTTGTACATCCCTATTCATAATACACTGATTCACAGTAGCTAAAATGTAGAAATAGCCCAAATATCCATAGACAGATGAACAGATAAGCAAATGTGGTATATACTTACAATGGAATATTATTCAGCCTTGAAAAGGGAAAGAGTGTGGGAGACAGGCTATAAGCTGACAAAGTCCTTATAGCTTAGGGCTTAGTTTAATACTAAGCCCTTTCCCACCCTTTTAAGACTAAGATCTTTTCAACACCCTTTTAATACTAAGATCTTCTCAAATATCCTTCTAATAGTAAGATCTTCTCAACACCCTTTTTAATACTAAGCTTTTCCCCACACCCTTGACTGTTGCATGGTGGGAGGTGATGCACTTTTTTGAGGATTCCCGTTTATGCCTCAGATAAGTGACTTTGTATCAAAGACTTCCTTATTTGCATATGGCTTAAAGGCTTTAATTCTCTATACTGTATAATAAAGCAGACCGGGCGCTCTCTCTTTCTGACAAGCAAAAGGCATGCAGAGGCCTCCCAAGGCCATCCTTTTTTTCTTTAAGCCTTTTTTCTTAATTCCACGCTATTCCCACTCAGGACTTGAATTACTAGCCAAACTGTTCATGGCAAAAGAGGAAGAATATTCTGACATATGCTACAACATGAATAAACTTTGAAGACATTATGCTAAGTGAAATAAAAAGTCACAAAAAGACAAATACTGTATGATTCCATTTATATGAGGTACCTAGAGTAGTCAAATTCATAGAAAGAGAAAACAGAATGGTCGTTGCTAGGAACTATGGTGGGTAGGAAAAATGGGGAGTTATTATTTAATAGATACAGAGTCTCAGTTTTGCAAGATGAAAAATATTCTGGAGATGAATGATGGTGATGGTTGCATAACAATGTAAATGTACCTAACATCAATGCACTATACACTTAAGTTAGATGGTGCCTGACCAGTAGTGGTGCAGTGGATTGAGCATCAACTTGGGATGCTGAGGGCCCAGGTTCAAAACCCCGAGGTCGCTGGCTAGAGCACAGGCTCACTGGCTTTTAAGCATGGGCTTCCCAGCTTGAGCATGGGGTCCCTGGCTTGAGTGCAAGATCAACATGATCCCTTGTTGTTGGCTTGAGCCTAAGGTCATTAGTTTGAGAAAGAGGTCACTGTCTCAGCTTGAGCTCCCCAGTCAGGCACATATGAGAAGCAATCAATGAAACAGCTAAACTGCCTGACCAGGTGGTGGATAGAGTATCAACCTGGGATGCTGAGGACCTGAGTTTGAAACCCAAGGTTGCCAGCTTGAGCATGGGATCATCAGACATGACCCTATGGTTGCTGGCTTGAGCCCAAGGTCGCTGGTTTGAGCCCAAGGTTGCTGGCTTGAGCAAGGTGTCACTAGCTCAGCTGGAGTCCCCTAGTCAAGGCACGTATGAGAAAGTAATCAATGAACAACTAAAGTGCCACAACTATGAGTTGATGCTTCCATCTCTCCCTTCCTGTCTATCTGTTTCCATCATACACAAATAAAAACTAAACTAAAGCAACTACATCTCTCACTTCCTGCTCCTTTCCCAGCCGTCTCTCACTAAAAAAATAAAATAATAATAATAAAATAAAAATAAAACATTAAGATGGTAAACTTCATGTTATGTGCCTCTTACCAATAAAAAAAAAACGAGGGAAAAACTTTATTTTGAAAATAGTTATATCTTTAAATAAATTTAGAATATAATAGCAATATGTGATCATTTTTAGAATACAAAAATAATAAATCAAATGACAAGATTTTGGGGGTGAAAGAATTAGTTTTTTTCTGCAAAATTATTTCACATTTGACTTTTATAACATAAACCAGAAGGTTAATTTTCTCAAAATTATTCTTGAGAACCACCAATTTCCTCAAAGGCTTAATCCTTTAATATTTGAATTATAATCTTTTGAAACTCCTGCAGATGTTAATCTCATCCATCCTGGAGTGAGGGGATGCATGCCCTGCTCTGTGCTCAGCAAGAATACAAGCTATTCCTGCAGGTAAAAACTTTACTCCACTATCCTTGTTCAGCAACCTTCAAACAGCATCCCTGCTGCTGCTCTTTGGTAACCTGGAACCTGTCTGAAAGCCTCATTATGTGTGGAAGCAATGTCCTCACTCAGTGGCCCACTTCCAATAACAGTACCCATTGCACAGAGTGCCTGCTCCTTGCCAGGTGCTCTATTGCAGATGTTTACTTTAATCTCACTGAACCTAGATAACAACTCTGTGAAGCATGGACTATTTTCTACAGCTTATAGTTTAGAAACTAAGGTTCAAAAAGGATAACATGTTTTTCCACAGTCACACAGCTAAGAAGCCAATATACGACAAAACTGTATTTAAAGTCATGCCCTTTCCTTCATACTCCCTGGTTTCACATAACATAAAGGCCTAATGCCTTCCTGTTTTCATTCTTACTGCACAATACACAGATGACTTTCTTACCAATATACCTTAACCATCTCTTTGGCTTATATATTCAGGGCCTGACTAGACCAGTATAATTAATTGCTCAGAAATAAAATAATGCCTTAGTAATTGTGGAATGTGGATCATGTGCCAGGCATACAAACAAAAAGTTTCTGCCTAGTAAGCAATAATTTTTCATTTTAATGAGTTCCATTCTCAACAGAGGACATTAATATTCCACAGAAAAACTTCTGCAAGAGAGGGAACAAAGATTAATCCTTGATCTCTCGCCCTAGATTCTATATAAGCACATCTAAAAGAGTTAAGGATTAATGTGAAAATACTGCAGTAGAACTAAAGAGGTTAAAAAACACAACTTACAATAGCAAGAAGAAAGCGTGCAAGCATGAAGCTGTAGTAATCCAATGTGAACGCTGCTCCTATGCCAAACAAATACATGCCAAGGCTTGTGGACCACAAGACAAGTCGTCTTCCTACCCTGAAAAAGAAAAATCAACAGTGGAAAAAGCAAAGCATAGTTATAACAGTTTAAACAACCATCCCAATTCATGAAAGATGAGAGTTGCCTATATTTTTAATAGCTTATGTACTTGATTGCTATTCATTCATTTGGGGTGAATTATGAGTAAACACCTGATTTCTTCAAGAGGCCATTCTTTCCGTAGAGAGGCCTCTACCTAAGCCGCTAATATACATATATGATCACTTTGGGTGACTGCCCAGAAGACCTCCTAATCCAGGATTTCGGGGAAGAAGAGGGAGAATTTGTCCTTTCCCTCCCAGGACTCCCACTCTCTGATCTGGCAGATCATCTAACAGATCTAAGAGCTGCTAAGGGTGAGGCAGCTCTTGCTAAACCCCTTTGAAGACAGAGATCTTGTTACATTCTGCTGGTAGAATAAGGGGTTTACTTGTCAAAAAACAAGCAAATAATAATCTATATTCCTGACAACTTTTTTAAAAATTAAGCTATAATTCACATGTCATAAAAATCAACTTTTTTTTTTTAATTAAGTGAGGGGAGGGGAAGCAGAGACAGACTCCCGCATGTGCCCTGACCAAGATCCACCAAGCAAGCCCACTAGGGAGTGATGTTCTGCCCAGCCCCAGCTGCAGCTCCAATACTCGGCAACTGAGCTATTTTAGCACCTGAAGCCAGGCCATGGAGCCATCCTCGGTGCCCGGGGCCAACTTTGCTTGAACCATTAAAATCATTGCTGTGGGAGGGAAAGAGACAGAAAGAGAAAGAGAGAGAGAGAGAGAGAAATGAGAGGGGAATGGGTGGAGAAGCAGATGGGTGCTTCCCCTGTGTGCCTGGACCAGGGGTCAAACCTGGGACTTCCCCACACCGGGCCAATGCTCCACCACTGAGCAAACCAGACAGGGCCGAAAGATCAACATTTTAAGGATATAATTCAGTGGCCTTTACTGCATTCACAGAGTTGTGCAAGCCTCATCACGATTCAATTCCAGGACATTTTCACCACTTCAAAAAGAAACTGCACCAGGAAGCTGTCACTCCTCACTCTCTGCTACCTCCAGCCCTTGACAACCACTTATCTACTTTCTGTCTCTGCAGAGTTGTCTATTCTGAGCATTTTATATAAACGCAGTCACACAATACATGACCTTTTGTGTCTGGCTTCATTCACTTAGCATTATGTTTTCAAGGGTCATCCATGTTGAAGCATGTATTCCATACTTCAGTCTTTGTTATGACTAACATTCCATTGTATGTATATATCACATTTATCTATTCATCAGTTGATAAACATTTGGATTGTTTCACTTTTTTATTATTATAAATAATGCTGCCATGAACATTCCTGAACAAGATTTTATGATCTTGTGTTTTGAATTCTCTTGGGTGTACACCAAGGAAGGATTTTGCTGGCGTGTATGATAATCCTATGTTTTAAGAAAATAGTTTTGTTTTTTTTTTTTAATTTTAATATATATTTTATTATTATTAATTCTAATGAGGTGACACCAATAAATCAGGGTACATATGTACAATGAAAACATCTCCAGGTTATCTTATCATTCAATTGTGTTGCATACCCATCACCAAAAGTCAAATTGTCCTCTGTCACCTTCAATCTGGTTTTCTCTGTGTCCCTCCCCTCCTCCCTATCCCACTTTTCCCTCCCTCCCCCCATCCCATAACCAACACTCTCTTGTCCATGTCTCATACCCTCACTTTCATGTCCCACCTATGTATGTAATCGTGCTGTTCTCAGTTTTTCTTTTTTTCTGATTTACTTATTTCACTCCGTATAATGTTATCAAGGTACATCCATTTTGTTATAAATGATCCGATGTCATCGTTTCTTATGGCTGAGTAGTATTCCATAGTATATATGTACCATAGCTTTTTAATCCACTCGTCTTCTGACGGACACTTGGGCTGTTTCCAGATCTTCGCTATTGTGAACAATGCTGCCACGAACATGGGGGCGCATTTCTTCTTTTCGAACAGTGCTATGGTGTTCTTAGGGTATATTCCTAAAAGTGGGATAGCTGGGTCAAAAGGCAGTTCAATTTTTAATTTTCTGAGGAATCTCCAAACTGTTTTCCACAGTGGCTGCACCAGTCTGCATTCCCACCAGCAGTGCAGAAGGGTTCCCTTTTCTCCACATCCTCGCCAGCACTTATTCTGTGTTGTTTTGCTGATAAGTGCCATTCTGACTGGTGTGAGGTGATATCTCATTGTGGTTTTAATTTGCATTTCTCTAATGATTAGTGATGTTGAGCATTTTTTCATATGCCTATTGGCCATCTGTATGTCCTCTTTGGAGAAATTTCTATTCATTTCTTTTGCCCATTTTTTGATTGGGTTTGTCTTCCTGGTGTTGCGTTTTATAAGTTCTTTATAAATTTTAGTTATTAACCCCTTATCAGATGTGCTGTCGAATATGTTCTCCCATTGTGTGGTTTGTCTTTTTATTCTGTTCCTATTGTCTTTAGCTGTGCAAAAACTTTTTAGTTTGATATAGTCCCATTTGTTTATCTTGCCTTTTATTTCAGTTGCCCATGAAGATAAATCGGCAAATATACCGCTGCTACAGATGTCGGAGAGCTTGCTGCCTATGTTTTCTTCTAAGATGCTTATGGTTTCACGGCTTACATTTAAGTCTTTTATCCATTTTGAGTTTGTTTTTGTGAATGGTGTAAGTTGATGGTCTAGTTTCATTTTTTTGCAGGTAGATGTCCAATTTTCCCAACACCATTTGTTAAAGAGGCTGTCTTTACTCCATTGTATGTTCTTTCCTCCTTTGTCAAATATCAGTTGTCCATAAAGCTGTGGGTTTATTTCTGGGTTCTCTGTTCTGTTCCATTGATCTATGTGCCTGTTCTTATGCCAGTACCAGACTGTCTTGAGTATAATGGCCTTATAGTAAACCTTGATATCAGGAAGCGTGATACCTCCTGCTTTATTTTTTCTTTTTAAGATTGCTGAGGCTATTCGTGTTCTTTTTTGGTTCCATATAAATTTTTGGAATATGTGTTCTATATCTTTGAAGTATGTCATTGGTATTTTAATTGGTATTGCATTGAATTTATAAATTGCTTTAGGTAATATAGACATTTTAATGATGTTTATTCTTCCTAGCCATGAGCACGGTATATGCTTCCACTTGTTTGTATCTTCCTTGATTTCTTTTATCAATGTTCTATAATTTTCCGAGTACAAGTCCTTAACCTCCTTGGTTAAATTTACTCCTAGGTACTTTATTTTTTTGGCTGCAATAGTGAAGGGGATTGTTTCCTTAATTTCTTTTGCTGATATTTCATTGTTGGTGTATAGAAATGCCTCTGATTTCTGAGTATTAATTTTATATCCTGCCACCTTGCTGAAATCATTTATAAGGTCCAGTAGTCTTTTGACTGAGACTTTAGGGTTTTCAATATACAATATCATATCATCTGCAAATAATGACAGTTTTACTTCTTCTTTTCCAATTTGTATGCCTTTTATTTCTTCTTCTTGTCTGATTGCTGTAGCTAGGACTTCCAGAACTATGTTGAATAAGAGTGGTGAAAGTGGGCAACCCTGCCTGGTTCCTGATCGTAAGGGGATTGCTTTTAATCTTTGTCCATTTAGTATGATGCTTGCTGTCGGTTTATCGTAGATGGCCTTTATCATGTTAAGGAATGATCCCTGTATTCCCACTTTACTGAGAGTTTTGAGCATGAATGGGTGCTGGATTTTATCAAATGCCTTTTCTGCATCGATTGAAATTATCATGTGATTTTTGTCCTTCCTTTTGTTTATATGGTGAATCACATTGATTGATTTGCGAATATTGAACCAGCCTTGCCTCTCCAGAATAAATCCCACTTGATCGTGGTGTATGATTTTTTTCATATATTGCTGGATCCGGTTGGCTAATATTTTGTTGAGAATTTTAGCGTCTAAATTCATCAGGGATATAGGCCTATAATTTTCTTTCTTTGTGTTGTCTTTGCCCGGTTTTGGGATCAGAATTATGCTCGCCTCATAAAAGGAGTTTGGAAGTCTTCCTTCCTCTTGAATTTTTTGAAATAGCTTGAGGAGAATAGGAATTAGTTCTTCTTTGAATTTTTGATAGAATTCACTTGTGAAGCCATCAGGCCCAGGACTTTTCTTTTTTGGGAGTTTTTTGATAACTGTTTCTATCTCATTTGTTGTAATTGGTCTGTTTAGGTGTTCTGATTCTTCCAGATTGATTTTTGGAAGGTTATATGATTCAAGAAATTTGTCCATTTCACCAAGATTGTCTAATTTTTTGGCATATAGTTCTTCATAGTATTTTCTTACAATGCTTTGTATTTCTGTTGTGTCAGTTGTTATTTCTCCACTGTCCTTTCTAATTTTATTTATTTGAGTCCTCTCTCTTTTTTTCTTGGTGAGTCTAGTTAAAGGTTCATCAATCTTGTTTACCTTTTCAAAGAACCAGCTTCTTGTTTCATTGATCCTCTGTATTGTTTCCTTAGCCTCTATGTCATTTATTTCTGCTCTGACCTTTATTATTTCCTTCCTTCTACTTGTCTTGGGTTTTATTTGTTGTTGTTTTTCTAGTTCTTTTAGATGCAGGGTTAGGTTGCTTATTTGAACTTTTTCTAGCTTCTTATGATATGCCTGTAGTGCAATAAACTTCCCTCTCAGAACTGCTTTTGCTGTGTCCCATAAATTTTGAGTTGATGTATGCTCATTATCATTTGTTTCTAGAAACTTTTTTATTTCTTCTTTGATCTCATTGTTAATCCATTCATTATTTAATAACATGCTATTTAGTTTCCAAGTGTTTGAGTATTTTTCAGTTTTTCTTTTGTGGTTAATTTCTAGTTTCATGGCATTGTGATCAGAGAAAATGCTTGATATGATTTCAATCTTCTTAAATTTATTGAGACCATTTTTGTGTCCTAACATGTGGTCTATCCTAGAAAACGTACCATGAGCGCTTGAGAAGAATGTATATTCTACTGCTTTAGGGTGAAAAGTTCTGAAGATATCTATTAAATCAAGTTGATCTAGTGTATCCTTTAAGTCTGCTGTTTCTTTATTAATTTTCTTTCTTGAGGATCTATCCAGTGTTGTTAGAGGGGTATTGAAATCCCCTACTATGATAGTATTGCTGTTAATCTCGCCCTTTATATCCATCAAAGTTTGCTTTATGTATGTCGGGGCTCCTATATTTGGTGCATAGATATTTACAATAGTTATATCTTCCTGTTGAATTGTTCCCTTTATCATTATGTAGTGTCCTCCTTTATCTCTTACTACAGCCTTTGTTTTAAAGTCCATTTTGTCTGATATAAGTATTGCTACCCCTGCTTTTTTTTCATTTCCATTTGCATGAAATATTTTTTTCCATCCTTTTACCTTCAGTCTATGAGCATCTTTTGTTTTAAGGTGTGTCTCTTGTAGACAGCATATGTATGGGTCCTGTTTCTTTATCCATGCAGCTACCCTATGTCTTTTGATTGGATCATTTAATCCATTTACATTTAAGGTTATTATTGATATGTAGTTGTTTATTGCCATTTTATTCTTTAAAGCTGTATTCTTCTTTTGCTCTATTCATTCCTCCCTTTAAACTGTTCACAAGAGGCCCCTTAGTATCTCTTGCAGAATTGGTTTGGTTTTTATGAATTCCTTGAGGCTTTCTTTTTCTGGGAAGCTCTTTATTTCTCCTTCAATTTTAAACGTTAGCCTTGCTGGATAAAGTAGTCTTGGTTGTAGGTTCTTGTTCTGCATTACTTTGATTATTTCTTGCCATTCCCTTCTGGCCTCAAGTGTTTCTGTTGAGAAGTCTGATGTCATCCTTATGGGGTCTCCTTTGTAGGTGATAGCCTTTTTTTCTCTAGCAGCTTTTAAAATTTTTTCTTTATCCATTAGCTTTGGTATTTTAACTATGATGTGTCTTGGTGTAGATCTTTTTGGGTTTCTCTTAAATGGAGTTCTGTGTGCTTCTTGAATGTGTGGAGTGTTTCCCAGCCTTAATTTAGGAAAGTTTTCTGCTATGATTTGATTGAACAAAGTTTCCATTTCCTGTCCTCTCTCCTCTTCTTCAGGCACCCCTATGATGCAAATGTTGTTTCTCTTCATGTTGTCACAAAGCTCCCTTAGAGTTTCCTCACATTTTTTAAGTCTCTTTTCCTTTTTCTTCTCTGCTTCTGTGCCTTTGTTTATTGTGTCCTCTAACTCGCTTATTCGATCCTCAGCGTCATCCATCCTGCTTTTAATTCCTTCCATTGTGGTCTTCAGTTCTGATACTGTATTTGTCATTTCTGTCTGATTCTTTTTTATTATTTCAATTTCATTTTTTATACTTGTTATCTCTTTATTTAGGTGTTCATAATGACTATCCATTGTTGCTCTAATTTCTTTGAACATCCTAACTATCATTATTCTAAATTCTGCTTCTGGTAATTTGGTTATATCTGGTTCATTCAGGTCCTTCTCTGGGGATTTCTCTTGATTCATTTGGTTTGCATTCCTCTGCCTGCCCATTTTTTCTGTGTATAAGCAAGTTGTGGCCACTGGAGTCCAGTAGGTGTTGCCTTTGTGTTCTCTAGGTGTGGTCTATCTGCAGGCCCCCCACCCCCTCTGCCGGTGCCTAGGGTGGTTGGGTATGAGCGTTGCCAGCGCGGGCCCACTGTGGCTTTTGCTGTGATTTCTGCCTCTCCTCCGTGGGAGGGGCTGTCACTGAAGCCACAAGATCAGCACCAAGGGTAGAGGTGAGCACCTTTCCTCAGCTGCGGACCCAGCCTATTTCTGGACTTCCGCCCAGAACCAGCAGTCGGAGCCTGCTCGCTACAGTTCCGCGGGTTAGGCGGGGCTTTTGACGTGCTCTCAGCTGTAAGCCTTTGCCCGTCTGGAGCTTTAGCCCCGCCCTCGAGGCCAGGGCCCTTTGCGCAGGGTCGGAAACCGAGGTTTATTGGGGCGGGCGTGTTTGCTGGCTTCCGCCGAGCTGCGTACTTCCGCTCGTCCCGGACTCTACCCCGCCCCCGCGTTCGGAGCCCGCTCGTGCACGTATGAATGCTATTCGCGTTTTCTCCGGCCGGATGGGGATAATAGCGTGGGCTCAGCTGCGAGCCTCCACCCGTCTCGGGGTCCACCCCGTTCTCGTGCTCGGAGCCCGCTCGCGCACGTATACTGGCCAACCGCGGTTTCTCCGGCCGGGGGCGAGGGGACTGGTAGTGTCAGCTCAGCCGCGAGCCCCTGCCCGTCCCTGGTCCTAGCCCGGTCCCCACAGTCAGGGTCGGCTTGCGCAGGGCCTGCCTGTTCCTGGCCTCCCGCTTTGTCCCCGTAAGTGGGATTAAAGGCGGGCCCGCAGCTTCCGGACCGCTCTCGCGCTTCCCCTCCTACCCTCTGGGCTAGACCGATCTCCCACCGGCTTGGCCTCCGCCCACGCCGACAGAACCGCGTTTCAGCGTCCTGCCGCCCCAAAACCTTAAGCAGCCCTCAGCAGAGTAGGAAGGGACCTAATACTCCACACTGTAGGCCTGGGAGCTCCCTCACTTGTTTCACATCTCAAATCTGTCCAAACGCCTCTTCTAGGCTCTGGGACTGCAGGCTGGGGCTTGGTTTCTGGGACCCAGGTCCCTCCCTCTCTGCCAAACTTTCCTCCCGCCACACGGGTCTCTCCGGGCTGCCGTTTGCTCCGGGGAGCTGGGCAGCCCTTTTCGCGTTTTCGCTATTCCTACCAGTCTCAATGTGGCTTCTTCTGTGTTCCTTGGTTGAAGAGTCCACTTAGTTTGTTCAAAGTTGGTTTATCCAGGTGATGGTTCTTAAAATTGCGTTGTAATCCACTTTGGTTCTGGGAGTTGGAAGTTGGTACGTCCGCCTACTCCGTCGCCATCTTGCTCCTCCTCCAAGAAAATAGTTTTTTTAAGAAAATGTTTTTACAATCCCACCAGCACTGTATGAGGGTACCAATTTCTCCACATGCTCCACAACACGTGTTATTGTCTGTCTTTTTGACTACCCAAACCCTAGTGAGTGTTCAGAGGTATCCCGCTGTGATTTTTATTTATATTTTCATAATGATTAATGATGTTGAGCATTTTTTGTATGTGCTACTAGACATTTGTATATATTCATTAGAGAAATATCTATCTAAGTCTTTTGCCCATTTTAAAACTGTACTGTCTTTTTATTGTTGAGTTGTTAGAGTTATTTATATATTCTGGATACTAAGCCATTATTAGATATATAACTTGAAAATATATTTTCCCTGTCAGCTGTCTCCGACAGATAGTTTTAAGGCAAGAGGATATAGTCCTGAGATTCCAACCAACAAGTCTGCTTGGTGTGTAACAAGATATTCAGGAACAAGAAAGTGTCATCCTCAAACCCTCTGTCTTCTTGCCTCCCACACACATTAGCAGGATTGTTAGCCCTACTCATGAAAGTTGCCCAATTTCATTTGAGCCTTTAATGCCATTAAGAACTATTTTTTAACCACTCCTGATCAACCTCCTTACCACCCCCAAAGCAAATGTTCTGCAGGGAATAGATATCATCAAAGAGAAAGCCCTATAACTTCCTGCATTGCCCATTTAACAACACAACCTGCACCTGCATTCAGCCTTCTCTTCCCCCCTCCTCTCCAAAGACACATGCCCTTTTCTCTCCAAACACCATTTTGCAATTTTTATATTGGACCATGCTTCTTCCCATCTCCTCTGAGATCTTATTCTACCAACCCTTTTGGTATTATCTATCCTTCCCTCTCCTGTGACTCCTCTCTTTCAATTTAAGTCTCTTCCAACCAAAGACAAGAAACTTCATTGAACCTTATCACTCCTGTAGCTACCGTGCATCTTGCATTTCCTCCCTGACAGACATGTGAAAGGAAAGATCTCCTTCCTCAACTTCAAAGTGCCTCTCACGATCCTTTCTGCCTGCCTCCTCTAGTTCCACAGGCCATGCCTGTTCATCAGGGCTCTGCTCTCCCTCAGCTTAGAGAATAGCACTCTCCAAGTTTGGCTTGTACCTCCCTGATGGCCACCTGCCTCAGTGCTGGCATTTCCTAAAGTTCCCTACTGCCCACCCTACTGCCTTTGTGATGTCATCACCTTTCCTGGCTCTGATTACTAAATAAGCAGTGGACAAGCATCAGCCTGGGATAGTGAGGCTACAGGTTCAAAACCCCAAGATCACTGGCTTGAGCGCAGGTTCATCTGGCTTGAGTGCAGGATCACCAGCTTGAGGGTGGAGTCACTGGCTTGAGCATGGGATCATTGACATGATCTCATGGTCATTACCTTGAGCAAGGGGAAACTGGCTTGGCTTGATCCACAGGTCAAAGCACATATGAGAAGCAATCAATGAACTATGAGCTGATGCTTCTCATCTCTCTCTCTCTCTTCCTCTGTCTTTCCTCTCCAGGTTCAGTTGGTGGGACCATCATCCCATTACACCAAGATTGTAGGTTTGATCCCTGGTCAGGGCACATACAAGAATCAACCAATGAATGCATACATAACTGGAACAACAAACTGATGTTTCTTTCTCTGTCTCTCTCTCCCTCCCTCTCTTCCTCTCTCTCTCTAAATTCAATACATAAATTTTTTAAAAAGTTTAAGTACCCAGGAACTTTTTTAGTCACTTTTTAAAAAATTTCTAGATGTTCTAGGTTATTACATTCTTCAATTTTATGTCATTTTAAAATATAATTTTCAGACTTTCACCAATGTTTTATAATTTGTCTTCTATTTCTTTAATAGTAAACATAGTTACTTTATTATTTGTTCCTAATAATTTCGGTATTTGAAGTCTTTGTGCAGAACCAGGCTACATCTCTTAAAAAGCAAGTCTATTTAATAAAAAAAATTTTTTTAAGTAATAACCAGTATCTGTTGAATGATTATGTCCAATGTACTTTTCCTGCATTAACTTTGAGATGAGTGATATTATTTTCATCTCCAGTTTACAAACAAGATTCTAAAATACAGGTTAAGAAATTTACCCATTTCTTCTTCTTGTCTTATTGCTGTGGCTAAGACTTCCAGAACTATGTTGAATAAGAGTGGTGAAAGGGGGCACCTCTGCCTGGTTCCTGATCTTAAGGGGATTGCTTTTAATTTTTGCCAATTTAGTATGATGTTGGCTGTGGGTTTGTCATAAAAGGAGTTTGGAAGTCTTCCTTCCTCTTGAATATTTTGAAATAGCTTGAGAAGGACAGGAGTTAGTTCTTTGAATTTTTGGTAGAATTCACTTGTGAAGCCATCAGGCCCAGGACTTTCCTTTGTTGGGAGTGTTTTGATAACTGTTTCTATCTCATTTGTTGTAATTGGTCTGTTTAGGTGTTCTGATTCTTCCAGATTGATTTTTGGAAGATTCTTTGTTTCAAGAAATTTGTCCATTTCACCTAGGTTGTCTAATTTTTTGGCATAAAGTTCTGCATAGTATTTTCTTACAATGCTTTATATTTCTGTTGTGTCAGTTGTTATTTCTCTACTCTCATTTCTAATTTTATTTATTTGAGTCCTCTCTCTTTTTTTCTCGGTGAGTCTAGTTAAAGGTTTGTTGATCTTGTTTACCTTTTCAAAAAAACAGCTCCTGGTTTCATTGATCCTCTGTATTGTTTCTTTAGCCTGTCATTTATTTCCACTCTGATCTACATTATTTCCTTCCTTCTACTACTCCTGGGCTTTACTTGCTGTTGCTTTTCTAGTTCTTTCAGATGCAGGGTCAAGTTGCTTATTTGAGCTTTTTCTAGCTTCTTATGGTATGCCTGTAGTGCAATGAACTTTCCTCTCAGTACTGCTTTTGCTGTGTCCCATAAATTTTGAGTTGATGTATGCTCATTATCATTCATTTCTAGGAACTTTTTTATGTCTTCTTTGATCTTATTGTTAATCCATTCATTATTTAATAATGTGCTATTTACTTTTCAAGTGTTTGGGTATTTTTCAGTTTTTCTTTTGTGGTTAATTTCTAGTTTTATGGCATTGTGATCAGAGAAAATGCTTGCTATGATTTCAATCTTTCTTAAATTTGTTGAGACCACTTTTGTGTCCTAACATGTGGTCTATCCTAGAGAATGTACCATGAGCACTTGAAAAGAATGTATATTCTACTGCTTTAGGGTGAAAAGTTCTGAAGATATTTATTAAATCACAAGAAGAAGAATTAAAAGGCATGCAAATTGGAAAAGAAGAAGTAAAACTATCATTATTTGCAGATGATATGATATTGTATATTGAAAACCCTAAGGTCTCAGTCAAAAAACTACTGGACCTGATAAATGAAGTCAGCAAGGTAGAAGGATATAAAATTAATACTCAGAAATCACAGGCATTTTTATATACCAACAATGAACTGTCAGAAAGAGAAATCAAGGAAACAATCCCCTTCACTATTGCAACCAAAAAAATAAAGTACCTAGGAGTAAATTTAACCAAGGAGGTTAAGGACTTGTACTCGGAAAATTATAAAACATTGATAAAAGAAATCAAGGAAGATACAAACAAGTGGAAGCATATACTGTACTCATGGTTAGAAAGAATAAACATCATTAAAATGTCTATATTACCCAAAACAATTTATAAATTCAATGCAATACCCATTAAAATACCAATGACATACTTCAAAGATATAGAAAACATATTCCAAAAATTTATATAGAACCAAAAAAGAACACGAATAGCCTTAGCAATCTTAGAAAGAAAAAATAAAGTGGGAGATATCACTCTTCCAGATATCAAGGTATACTGCAACGCCATTGTACTCAAGACAGTCTGGTACTGGCATAAGAATAGGCACATAGATCAATGGAATAGAACAGAGAACCCAGAAATGAACCCACAACTTTATGGACAACTAATATTTGAAAAAGGATGAAAGAACATACAATGAAGTAAAGACAGCCTATTTAACAAATGGTTTTGGGAAAATTGGACATCTATCTGCAAAAAAATGAAACTAGACCACCAACTTACACCATTCACAAAAACAAACTCAAAATGGATAAAATACTTAAATGTAAGACGTGAAACCATAAGCATCTTAGAAGAAAACAGAGGCAGTAAGCTCTCTGACATCTCTCGCAGCAATATATTTGCCAATTTATTTCCATGGGCAAGTGAAATAAAAGGCAGGATAAACAAATGGGACTATATCAAACTAAAAAGATTTGCACAGCTAAAGACAATAAGAACAGAATAAAAAGACAAACCACGTAATTGGAGAACATATTCGACAATACGTCTGATAAGGGTTAATAACCATAATTTATAAAGAACTTATAAAACTCAATACCAGGAAGACAAACAATTCAATCAAAAAATGGGCAAAGGAAATGAATAGAAATTTCTACAAAGAGGACATACAAATGGCCAATAGGCATATGAAAAAATGTTCAACATCACTAATCATTAGAGAAATGCAAATTAAAACCACAATGAGCCTGACCTGTGGTGGTGCAGTGGATAAAGCGTCGACCTGGGAACACTGAGGTCGTCAGTTCAAAACTCTGCACTGGTCTGGTCAAGGCACATATGGGAGTTGATGCTTCCAGCTCCTCCCCCCTTTCTCTCTTTCTCTCTCTCTCTCTCTCTCTCTCTCTCTCTCTCTCTCTCTCTCTCTGTGTGTGTCTCCTCTCTAAAATGAATAAATAAAAAGAATTTTTAATAAAAAAAAAAAAAAAAAAAAAAAAAAAAAAACCACAATGAGATATCACCTCACACTAGTCAGAATGGCGCTCATCAGCAAAATAACAGAATAAGTGCTGGCGAGGATGTGGAGAAAAGGGAACCCTCCTGCACTGCTGGTGGGATTGCAGACTGGTGCAACCACTGTGGAAAACAGTATGGAAATTCCTCAAAAAATTAAAAATCGAACTGCCTTTTGACCCAGCTATCCCACTTATAGGCATATACCCTAAGAACACCATAGCACTGTTCAAAAAGAAGAAATGCGCCCCCATGTTTGTGGCAGCATTGTTCACAATAGCTAAGATCTGAAAAAAGCCCAAGTGTCCGTCAGAGGATGAGTGGATTAAAAAGCTTTGGTACATATATACTATGGAGTACTACTCAGTCATAAGAAATGATGACATCGAAGCATTTACAACAACATGGATGAACCTTGATAACATTATACTGAGTGAAATAAGTAAATCAGAAAAAACTAAGAACAAATGATTCCATACATTGATGGGACATAAAAATGAGACTCAGAGACATGGATAGGAGTGTGTTGGCTACCTGGGGGGAGGGAGGTGAGGGAGGAAGTAGGGAGAGGGGAGGGGTACAAATAAAACCATATAGAAGGTGACAGAGGACAATTTGACTTTGGGTGATGGGTACGCAATATAATCAAATGTCAAAATAACCTGGAAATATTTTCTCTGAACATATGGACCCTTATTTATCTTTGTCACCCCATTAAAATTAATTTAAAAAAAAAGAAATTTACTCAGGGGCCATAGCTAATAAGTAGAACCACAATTTGAACACAAGTAGACTGTCTTCAAAACCCATCCTCTTATCACTACAGGTATATTATTTTATGAATGTTATTTAACAGATCAGCAAAGAGGTAGGTTTAGCTAGGAAGAATGAAAATAACTAGAATTTTAAACATAATTCCCTCTCCCTTAAGAAAATCACATAGGAAAACAAACCCTACACTGATGAAACAATGCTAAATATTTCATTTTACCTGTCAGAAAGGTAGCCAAAAACCAGCGCTCCTATCAGGACTCCAACCATAAACACGGGCTGGATAAGCTTTGCAAACCATTCTCGGTTACAGACCAGATCCCACTGAGTCACCACAGTGCTATCCCATTTGGTCTTGTCATAGATGTAGCCATCAAAGCAAGAAAAGCCACTTTTATGACCATTGTAATTATAGTCCAAACTCGACTTGTTGTCCCTCCGGAACCTGGAACACCTTTTGAGCTCCCAGACCTCACCATTCTGTAGCTGTACTACAATCTGATCTTCATAGCTTGTAAACTGGTTCCAGATGTCATCCAACCTCCACATAGAGCTATTGTGGAGAATAATCCGACTCACATTGCCTGGGGGACTGCAGGCATGTTTGGGGAGCACTATCATAAACACAGAAGCCAAGTAGTGGATACCACAAGAGATGTTCTGGAAGGCACATGTTAAATAGATGAACATCTGGTATCTAAAAAGAGAAGAAAAGCACGATATTATATCTAGCTTATGGACAAAAAAAAAGAACATAAGCAAATATGAACAGTCTCTATCATGTTTACCTTAATATATATACTGATGGATAAATACAGAAATATTGTAATATAGATATGTCCATATACGCAGGTTAGTATATATACATAACTTTGTTGAGAGGGCCTAGAAGCAATGACATCCCAACAGCAATAAGCACTCCCAGTGCCCAGATCTTGATTTCTAAATACCATTCTCCAATAAAAGGAACCAGGAAACATTGCTGATTCTAAGACCAGTAAAGGGAGAATACCAAATATGCGTGGAGCACCTTGTAATGCCAGAAAGTAAGGAAATGCTTAAAATACAAAAAGACAGGGCATGTCAAAGTGACACAGGAACCAATCTGAAAGAGCTCCTGGCCAAAGCTGCAACAAAATAAATAGCATAGTATACCCCAAAGTATAAAATAAATATATGACTCCATACTGCCATGATTAATATTATGTGTCTACTTGATTAGATGCAGGGATACCCAGGGAGCTGGTAAAACATTATTTCTGGGTGTGTCTGTGAGGGTGTCTCTGGTGGAGATTAGCATTTGAAACTGGTAGACTAGGGAAAGTCAGTTGAGAGGCTGAATAGAACAAAAAGATGGAAGAAGGACTCTCTCTTCTTCAGCTGGGAAATTCATCTTCTCCTAGCCTCAAACTTTGGTGCTCTTTATTCTTGAATTTTCAGATACAGACTGAAACTTACACCATCAGTCATTTGATGCTCAGGCCTTTGGACTTGGACTGAATTATAGCATTGGCTTCCCTGGGTCTCCTGCTTGCAGATGGCACATTGTGGGATTGTTTGCCTACATAATCATGTGAATCAATTGCTATAATAAATATTCTTTTACCAATATCTACACATACATACATACACATCTGTATCTACAAATATGTACATTTATATGTCTTATTGCTTCTGTTTCTCTGGAGAATCCTGACAAATATACCATACTGATATAAATAAACAGTTGAACAAATAATAAAAATAAAAGAAGAGACATACCTTTCTTGGAATTTCAACTAATATCTGTAGATAATCCCCCTCTACAGGAGGATGAGTTTAATTCTTACATTTTACTCTTTGAAGATGGGCTAGACTTAATAACTTGTTTCCCAAAAATATAATAAGAAATGGGGGAAAAATTGGTAACTATACAGTTGAGAAGTCTGACAAACACTATCTTAACCAAATGCTGAAGGTCAACATCCCAGTGATGCTGTATAGCTATCATGTACCCCTCATACAATGTGATGAACAGGGACTTGACTTCTGCATCCCTTGTTCCAAATACTATAACCTCAGGCTAATCACAAGAAAAACAACATATAATCTCAGATTGGGGTCCATTTTACAGGCTGCACAGCCAAAACACCTAAAGAATGTCAGTATCATTAAAAAACAAACAAACAAGGAAAGACTGAGAAACAGCCACAGACCAGAGGAGACTGAGATACCATGACAGCTAAATGCACTGTGGTGCTCTGCGCTGACTGGATCCTAGAACAGGAAGGGGACATCTGTGGAAAAACTAGTGAAATCTATAGAAAGTCCAGAGTTTAATTAATAGTAATGTACTAATGTCAGTTTCTTGGTTTTGAGGAATATGCAGTGGTAAGGTAACAATAACAACATATAGTTCTAGTTTTCAAAACAAAATAGTGAGAAGAGTAACACTGTTTTACATTTAAAACTTGGATTAATAAAAGAAGGCAGATGGCTCACATGTGATTCTGCCTTCAATCTGGTGCGCTATTACACACCCTCTAGCCCCTGGAAAACATTACTGTACTTTCATAAGACAACAAGAGTAAAAAAGGCAACTAAAGTCATGGTATTACTACAACTATAGTTTTGGTCTTGCAGACCTGAGAGACCTTTAGATCACAACTGTGAGAACTGCTGGTCTAGCCTGTTCCTTCCCTCTCTCTCTTCTTTCCCCCTACCCCCTACACTAAATGCCTACTTCACCAGCTTCTCTCAGGCCCACCTTTTCTATTGGTTATCCCCTTTTCCACTTTCACTCATTTACTCATTTTCTCTCCCTGTTTTGTTCTTTCTTTCTTCTCTGACCACCACATGCAACTAAAGCACAGTTCTATTATTTATGCTGATTTTTTAAAAGACACCAGGCTAATGTTTTCTATTTCTCATTCAAACCAACATAAAGGGTCCCATAAAGTTTAAATGAAAGTCCCATAAGGGTAGGAACTATAGTTCAGTCTTATAGTGTCTCCTCGCCTGGTTGTGTCATGCAGTATGCACAGAATGTCATGGAATACTATATCTTAGGCTGAAAATGAACCACACTGAAGTTACTATACGCTTGGTTCCTCTGGTAAGGAGGCTATTCAAGAGGCCAGTGTATCCAGAAACATTTCTATGGGGTTCCCCATCACTAATAAAATGAATGTGTGTGTTGTGTGCAGACATATAAAAGAGCATACATATATACGTGCACATATTCATATAATACTGAATTCATATATTATAGATGTTAAAATATAAATTCACATATGTATTTACTTATATACATACATTCATATGTAACGTGGGCATTTTTATGGCACCTAAAGGATCATCTTTGCCCACCATAAATTGAACACAGCCCACTTTGTAGACTAGCACAAGTGAGAGTGCTAGCAAAGTCACAGAAGTGGTGCTGTGACGCGATGAAGTTGGCGACCTCTCCAAGTCTTCAGGGATGACTGCCAAGTTGGTACATGGCCACCATTCCTCACTTATCCATGGACCTCATGAAGATAAATAACAAGTGAAATGGAATCAATTCAAAGTGTGTGGCTATCAGGACACCACAGGCTGGGGGTGCTGGTCACAGTTTCAAAGTTGAACTCTGTATCTGGTGCCAGCCACAAACCCAGTTCAGAGAAGAAAAACACAGAGCAAAAAGTGAACAGGAATGGTCTTTTTGCCAGAAGTGAAGGAGAGAGAGAACAGAAAATTACTATTCTCATGGTCTCTCTGGGATGAGCAGCCAAGAGAAGAGCATGGAGCACAAAGCTTGAGTCCTCAGAACTAGTGGAAGCCAGCTCTGTTTTTCCAGAAAAAGTGCCCCTGCCCAAAGAAAAATGATCAGAGATCAGCCTCCATCTATCTATTCCATACAAAGGGGTTATGCAGGAACAACAGTCTAAGACAAGCCTGAGTTGCTATGGCTCATAGGACCTCAAAAGGCTAAGGGTATGGCTTGAGAGAGTGGTGCTTGAACCCTCACCTTTGCAAGTCACAAGCCCCCATGCACGGGCTGCTGGATGGCACAGGTAGAGCCTCAGGGTCAAGCTCTGCCCTAGGCATGCACAGGCCATGCTACTGCGAGCACTTGGCATGGATGGTGGATCACTTGCCCCAGGTAATAGGCTCAGGCATTCCGGAGGTATTTCTTCCTTCTCTGACATTTTCTCAGGAAGCATTTCCCAGCCTAAAGGAATAATCACCAGCTAGAAGATCTAGCTTGGTTAGAGAATTTCTTCTGAGCAGTTGTGCTCTACCAGGCAGAGTCTAGAGGGGCCTGATTTCCCCACTGCTCCCACCTAGGTTACACCTGCTGCTGTGCCTAAAAACACCTTATTCAGCGTTGTCCTGGTAACTATGCATAGTCTGCTAACACCTTATACTGGACCATGCTTTACAGTTTAAGCACATTCATGTTCATTTTCTCATTTAATCATTTCAACATTCTTCGACATTTGTGGGATAGCTAAAATGTATTGATCAAAACATTTTTTCTTAGCAAATCACTCATATACAGTGTGTTCGTAAAGTCATGGTGCACTTTTGACCGGTCACAGGTCAAAAGTGCATCATGACTTTACAGACACACTGTATATAAAATGGAAAGCTAATCTTAAGAAAACAGTTTGTATTTACTAATTCTTTTTTCTAATCAAGCACTTAAGTGTCTCTACTTTGCTATAAGATATTAGAGAATGGGTGTTACCATCTGCCCTAGAAATTAATAAAACTTTACTTCTCTAAAAGTAATGAGTATTTAACATAAAGATATCAACTCTTCCAAAGTTAATTTATAAATTTAATTTTCAATGTGCCTGTAACTGCAAAACCCTGGAAACTTAAGTGTCCTTCAGGAGGAGACTGGTTATATAAATTATGATGAAAGTATAAATACTATTTAGGAAAAGCCAGAGGGAAAGGGCAGTGTGGAGTTTTCCCTGGGGTCCAAAAGGAGATTGGGAATCACCCTCCCCACATATTACAGTAGGAGTTTGTGGCAGGTCACTGTCTAACTGACAGGCACTGTAGCAATAAAGACTTGGGCACTGGGTCCTCTTGACACCAGATCCTGTTCAGGGCCTAAGAGAAAACCTACAACAATACCATTTCTATATGAACATGACTGAGAATGTAGCCTAAATCATATAGAAGCACATATTTAGAATTATTTGATTCCTCCCCCATCCACCTCTAAAGTTTCAACTCAGAAAATTATGACACAGCCCCTGCAAAGAGAAGACAAGTTTGATTGTCTGAAATGTACCTGCCTAATCCTAAAGGCATTTTGGATTTGGCACCTAACGAATCTCATCACCTGGAACCGAAAAGCTCACACTTTGCTCTCTGACCATGACCTCCCACCCTCCCAGTCCCCGCCTAGGGCCTCCCACTGACACCATCCACGTCCAGCCTTTGGATCCCACCAGCTTCTCTAGTTGATTGTTGCCTTCCTGGTCTCAGTTCCCGCCCCCAGCCAGCTTGAACCCCACAGTCATCACTAGAACTATTCTCGAGTTCTCTATTCACATTCTCTGTTCACACACACTCTTTCCAACAGAGCGACACTCCCTGGTAGGCCTCTGAGGCTAGGATTTGTCTTCTCTGCCCCATCTCTAGTGTCTGTAGTTCTGGAGGGCCAAGGTAGGGTTCAGGACTCTACACAAACTTAAAAAGCTTCCGGAGATTATTATATGGATGGGAAATGAGAAACTGCCCTCAAAAGTTTAGTAGTATGGTTTATAGTTATATGCTGATACAAGGTTTGACATTCAAAATATTAATGATTATTATGGAGCAAATGAAACTCTCATAAACAGCTTGTGAGGGTGTAATTTGTTACAGCCACTTCACAGAACTGTTTAGCACATGTATACTCGGAGACGTAGCAACTGCTCTCCCAGGTATATACCCAACAAAACGTATATACAAGAACCCCTAAAGACACATTCAAGAAAGACTATTCATAATAAACCCAACACATGTAGAGACAATCTAAATGTCTATTGACAGTAAATGAATAAATCATAGAATATTCATGCCATGAGATACTATACAGCAATGAAAATCAACAAACTACTGTAATACAGAATGAGTGAATCTCAGACACAATGCTGACCAAAAGAAGCCAGATAGACAGTATGCCTTTTACTCCATTTATACAAAATTTAGAATTAGGCAAAACTAGCCTATGGTGTTAGATGTGAGGACAGTAGTGAGTCTGGGGCAGAGGGAGGGAGAGTGCTCAGGAAGGGCATGAGAAGGGTGATCTAGATGGTGCTAACACAGGTGTGCTCACTTTATAGTGACTCACCAGTTTGTAGATTATGGTATGCACTTCTCTGTATATATGTAGTATAGTGATTTAAAAGTGTTATATCTGCATGACCAGGGAGAGGGAAAAGTACTCAGCAATGCCCCTGCTGAGGCATGACTGGAAGGGGTGCCATGCCCAGTCTCTCTCCATGGTGCCTACCTGCTGGATTTCAGCCCTTGATGGCTACCCAATCCATAAGAACAAGGAGGTGGCTTGCCTGAACAATACATTGTTTACCCAAATGCCTACTAGCTGTTTTAATCTGAAATTCTCACAAGAAACTCAAGCGAAAGTCACAAACTAATTTCAATATCCAGGCCCCAGCTTGTCCATTTGCAGTGTGACTGTTTCTGACTTGAGGGCACTGTCATCTGCACAAACCAAAAAATTGGAATATGGGGAGTAGGATGAAGGTGCCCACATGGTCCTTTCCACTTCTTCATGCCTTAGGGCCGGGAAGGCCCATACGGTCCACCTGTTAAAATTGTCCCAATCTCCCTGCTCCTATTCCCCCTGCCTTAGCCCATATACTTATCATCTTCCCCCTGAGCTCTTACCAGAGTCTTCTCTGATCTCTTTGCCCCAATTCCTGACCGTCCTATGCACCTTCCAGTCTGCAAAGTGATCTTCCTAATACCCAAACTCCTTATAGCATGACATACAAAAATAGTCTTGCATCACTCTTGGGAGTGATTGTAAATTTACCTCATACCCTCTTACTTTATCTTCCAGAAATAAGTCATTTAGAAGTTCCCCAAAACCATGCTAATTCACACAAAGATGCTTTCCATTTTTTAAAGTCTCAGCATTTTTTCAATTTAAACTTCCCTTTTTCTTTTGCAAGGATAACTTCTTCCAAAAAAACAAAACTCTACTTTCTTAGGTGTCTAGTATTCTAACATATCATTCTTTTCCCTTATAAAAATGTTGCCCCATCAGGTGTCATCCCTGTACCCAACCTAAGATCTCCCTGGGACACTAGACTTATAGATACACGTAGGACTGTGCCCACAGCTGGAGATACACATGAATGAAAACAGAATCATACAGACACAACAGGCAGAGAACCCAGATGCAAGGAAAAGCAAAGATGACCAGGACTTCCTGGAAATGGACCCATGCAATCTGGGTAAAGGGTCAAAGAAAATTACTTTCAGTCTTAGATTTATATCATTCTGCATAAAGAAGCATAACTGGTGGTTCAGAGAATGGACTCCAGAGCCAAACTGCCACGGTTTAAATTGACTCTGTTACCAGCTGAGACTTTGGGCAAGATTCTGAACTTTGCTGTGCCTCAGTTTCCACATCTAAAAAATGGATTGTTGTGGGAATGGAAAGACTTAATACATGAAAAGAAAGCACTATAGCATATTGTAGGTCCATACAGGGTAAGCTATTATGATGTTCATAAAGGGAATTCAAAAAGTGAAGAGCCAAGAAAGGTTCATATTTCGAAGAAAAACATCGATATAAGTCAGCCGCAGGATCCACAGTCCAAGTCTGACATTTTAAGCCATCTCTCCCTTTATCCCAGGAGAACTCACGGACCCAGGTTCTTAGATCCTCCCAACACAGATGCCTGAATCTCACTCATTCTCCTCAATTCCGTCACATGGTGCTTAAGCCATGAAGTTTATGAAACCTCAATATAATTTCAAGACAAATCAAGAACTCCTTTTTAATTCTTCTTAGGTATTCTGCTTTCTTCCCTTAAATGTAATTAGGATAGTGTTTCCTCACCTTAGAAATGACTAATGAAAAATAAAAGATAATTAGGGATCTCTACTTAACACTTTCAACAGGTTTCCTTAAGCAAAGGTTAATAATACACAATAACCTCCCTTTCTATTTATAAAATAGTAAAGAGACCAATTACAGCACATATGATAGAAAACATGGGGTACTTGTGTTACATACAGTCACAATGTGTTTCAAACCTTCTGTTGTAAGCTTTGGCTTGTTACCCTTTTCCTTCCTACAAGCTGCTTTTCACTATCAACCTTTCCTTCCAGGATGGAGGCTCAGGTAACAATAATTACCATGATTTAATGAGAACTTACTGAATAAGAGTTTTGCGTACATTATTGTAGCCACTAAGAATTATCTCCCCAAATCCATTCTCCTCTCTTCCACCATAGTCAGCTACATTTGATTACCTGAGTGAGGACAACGAGAGCAGCAGAAAAGGAGCCTCATGCTTTGGGTGGCGGAGCTGCCTTGCCCACTTGGGTCCCCAGATAACCCCACGGAACAGAACCTGCCCTGGACGGTGACTAAAGAGGAACGAACTTCCAATTAAAAGCTCTCTTTGCTACAGCACCTTAGCCAAACACCGACTAATATAATGACCTTAGTTAATCCCAAAATATATGGAGAAAGAATAGTATCAGTACCTCTCACCTTGTAGGGTTACTGCAAGGATGAAATTTGAGGCTACATGTGGAGTCCCTATAATAAGCATTTGCAGTACTATTATTACCTCACTTATACAGATGAAGAAGTAGTAAACAAAATGCTCAAAACCATACACTTAATACTTGGTAGACCAGGACTGGAACTTGGGTATCCAACCCCAGAACTGACCTTTTTTCCTTCTGTTTCTAGAAGGAAAAAAAAATGAGATAACATATAAAGGGCCTGGCTGAGTACCAGGGTTGGTACCTAACTGTGTTCAGGAGAGCCTCCTGGTTGAGGGTGTAGACTATGGAGGTTGATGGATTCCAATGACATCCAATTCTGCTCCGCTATTACCAGATGTGTGATTCGGACACATGCTCCAGTTTTCTCATGTGTAAAATGAGAGTGATACTACCAATCTCATAGGGCTGTAGTGAAGATTAAAGACAGTAAGACATTCTGATGACAGAGCTAAGCACAAGTCAGCATTCAATAGTGCAGGCATTAGGAGGAAGCAGGAGAGAGCTGGGACCTCCTGCCCCCCACTGCCTTTTTGCTGACACTGGCAATTATAACCAAAACTTGTGCAGCTTTCCACCTGGAAGAGCAGGACCACATCATTTCTGCACTACATCCTGCACTACCCAGGAAAGGGAGATAAGGCAGATATTATGATTCTCATTTTGTGGATAGGAAACTGAGACACAATATTCCCAGAATCACCTTAGAAGTAAGTGGCAGGGCAGGATTCAAACTTAGCTTAAAACCTCTGATCAGCATGCAGTATGGCCCCTCACCTACCTCTCTCTCCTCCCAAAACAGACTGGGTCAGACAGAGCAGCCTTACTCCATGAATGAATGAATGAATGTATGAATGAATGAATGAATGAATACATTTTAATTCAGTATTAATTCAACAAATGAAAAGAAATTGTCAAGTGTACAAAGGTTAAACCTAGGTCCCACCAGAAGGTAGCTGTGGGTCTTTGGCCCTACCAGCCTGTTTCTCAATCATTAAAATAGAGATCTGAACAAATTCATTTTAGATCACAATGAGCATCAAATGAAGCGCTTCTGTGTAACTACCTGCCAGTGTACCTGGCACATGCCAGGTTTCTAGAAATGGCAACAAACGCTAACAGTTGTTCTTGGGGTAATACCTGCCAGGCACTGAGAGAGACCCCAGGGATCGGCGGGGCAGGGTAGCAGTCGTCCCAGAGTGGAAGATGAGACGGTTTGGCGGATTAGAGAAACGGTGACCTAGCCTGCTAGACTTCCCAACTCCGGCTCCCGCAGAGCGCGCGCACCAGGTCCCACCTGCCCCACAGCCACCATCCGCGAAGCGAACCCCAGCGCCCTTCTCGCTGTGGGGAGGTCCGGCTGCCAGAGTCCGAGGCTGGACCAGGAGTCTGGACGAGGAGCTCCCTACTACATTGGGACACATGGGGTGGAGGTGTTTTCAGATCGCGAGCGCAGCGCAAAAACCGCGCTGCAACGGAAAGAAACAGACCCGGCGGTCGCCTCCACCACGTGGCTCCCGCTCCCCTAGGCCGTCTTTCCCCCCACCCCCAACCCTCTACCTGCCAAAGTGTCCTACGCGGTCAAAAATCTGCTCCACGTTGCCAGACCCCATGGTGCAGCGGTAAACCGTGCTCCGAAGCCGGACGCCAGGCACGCCCAACGCCGGGAAGCAGGGAGTGGCTGCGCCCCCCGCCCGGTCCAGCGCGGAGGGCGCTGTGGCCGCGGGAACCACTCAACCTCTGCCCCCAGCGTGCTGCACGCGCTCCTGTGCCCGCTGGGGCCTTCTGCATTCCCGCGCGTCCAAGTGTTCGGGACACGCGACGGGCCAGGCTGTTACTCAGTCCCTCTGTCCCGCAACCCTTCCTCTCGGCTTCTGCCCGGCGGCACGGCCCCTTCTCCAGCGCTCTGTGGTCCCGGAGCCGGGCTTTAACGCTCACGGTGTCCGTGTCCGCGTGGCCTGCTCCCTGGAAGGAAGCCCAGGCTTTTCTGGGAGCTTCACCCCACATCTCAGGGCGAGAATGCAGAGAGGCTCAGGTTCTGTCTGGGGGCCGCAAGGACCTAGCATCTTCAAAACGGCAGGCCTTATAACCATGGTTTTCAAGCTTTTGGTTTAGCCTATGACTGTACTTGGTTTTATATATGCATTTCTGGATTCTGTCCTGGATCACAAAAGTGGCTTCCTCAGGGAAGTTCAACAGTTTGAGGACCAAGCCAGGGGTCTACAAGACAGAGCATAAAGAATGAATTCTGAAGACTCTGAGACTGGAAAGGATCTTGCAGGGCTGTGTTAGATTTTAGTTAAAGGAAGTTGCAAAGAGAACTCCTTTAATGGAGGGAGACTTTAAGTACAACAGAGAAAACAAATTTGTACTTGAATAGGTGTTGGGCAGATAAAATATATTATGCTCACTTTGTTAAAGATGGCGTTGCCCACATGGAAGTCCATCACCCGTGTGATATTAGGTGCCCTTATGCTTGGGATGGGCGTAATTATATTATTGGGTGTGGGGGACAGGCTGTAAGCAGGCCGGGTCCTTATAGCCTAAGGTTTAGTTTTAAGAGTAAGCTTTTCCCCGCACCCTTGACTGATTGGATGATATGGCGTGGTGCACTCTCATGAGGAATCCTCCCATTATTCCTCAGATAAGTGACTTTGTATCAGAGACTTCCTTGTTTGTAGATTGGACTAAAGGTTTGGATTACTACACTATAAAGTGGGGCAGGCCAGGAGTTTACTCTCTTTTGGTTCCTGAGGTTAGCATTAGAGAGGAGTGCAGATTAAGGCCACATGGAAGAGAGGAGAAGCAGCCAAGATGGCAGAGTGCTCAGGAAGAAGCCAGTTTGTGCAGAGTTTGTGCAGAGAGAAGGAGATGGGAAACAGAGGTGAATAAGTCTGGGGAGCTAAAAACCTTTGATTCTAGGAAACTCGGATAAGTCAGTAGCTTTGTGAGCACTGAATGAGTGGGTTTTGGAGCCCAGTGTGTGTTTTTACTTGCCTGCCAGGTGCAAGCTAGAATTAAAGCTGATGGCTCACCAGTTCCTGTCTCCATTGTTTCATTACTGTCAGTCTGAATCTAATACTAACCTGCACTGGCCAGGTGGCTGTGATGGTGGCCGCAAATAATGGCTTTACATTTGGCATAGTCAGCAGGATTTGATACAGATTGGTATGGACCCACCGCCACCTTTGTGTGCTGGAGTAGAGACTGGCTGCTGTTATGGTTCTCCATGGTTATCCTTTTGGGGACTGTAGGCTCGCTGACTTTTACAGCCATGTGTGAGGAAACTGAAAGCTCTATGGAAGAGGCTGCCTGGGACCTGCAAACTGAGCAGTGGAAGGAGCTGGAGGAAACATGGGAGAAACAGATGCCAACCCTGGAGCTGGAGGAAGCACTAGAGGAGGAGGCCAACCAGGTTCGTGAGATTCACTTGGAAATGGAGCAGATGCTGGAGAAGGAATCACAGATTCGTGAGTTGCAGATTGCCCTGGATGTTGTGGAGATCTCCGAGGGCCAGCAGCGGCAGGAGGCCGGGGCTGGAGCTGCAAGGCCTGCAGAGCAGATAGCAGCAGTGGCCCAGGGCTCGAGCCCAGCAGCGAGAGCTGGTGTTTTCAGTTCCTCTTTGGCAGATGAGGAGAATCGGGCTGGAGTTGTGATCCGCAGACTCCAGAAGGTAAACGGCAGCTACAGCAGTAGGAGGATGGATCGATGGCCCGGAAGCCAGGCTTGCATCATCAAGTGGCAGCTGGGACATCGGGGAGAGCCTGCTAAGATGCTGGTGGGTTCCCTGAGATTTTGGAACAAAGGGGTGGAAATACTGACTGCCATTACCACATGCTTCTCTTTAGGGCAGTGTGAGACCTGCCATGATGGCAGGAATGAGGGGGGAGGCTAACACCCCATGTGCGTGGACTGATTTCCTGGACTACAACCGGATTGAGCACTGGTTCCTTTGTTGAATGGACTTATGGATTTTGGACAATGTGAAATACCTTGATGGGGGTGGGAAGCGGCTTTGATGGAGGCTGTCCCCCTGTCCCGGGAAGCTTTTCCCATAGCTAGAGAGAAGTCCGAGGACATTTTGCACTTTTGGCAAAGTGCTCAGAGACTGGTGAAATGTACCTTTGTAATTGTTGAAATTGTATGATTTGTCATGTTGTTGTAATTTGTGTAATGTGTCTAATTTCCTTGTACATGGATGCCGGTGGTGTAGATTGTGGGTAATAAAGTGAGCATAGGGGTGGATTGTTGGGCAGATAAAATGTATTATGCTCACTTTGTTAAAGATGGTGCTGCCCATATGTAAGCCCATCACCCAGGTGGTATTAGTTGCCCTTATGCTTGGGACGGGCGTAATTATATTATTGGGTGTGGGGGACAGGCTGTAAGCAGGCCAAGTCATTATAGCCTAAGGCTTAGTTTCAAGGGTAAGCTTTTCCCCACATCCTTGACTGATTGGATGATGTGGGGTGGTGCAATCTCATGAGAAATCCTCCCATTATTCCTCAGATAAGTGACTTTGTAACAGAGACTTTCTTGTTTGTAGATTGGATTAAAGGTTTGGATTACTACACTATAAAGTGGGTCAGACTGGGAGCTTACCCTCTCTCTGTTCCTGAGGTTAGCATTAGAGAGGAGAGCAGATTAAGGCCACGTGGAGGAGAGGAGAAGGAGCCAAGATGGTGGACTGCTGAGGGAGAAGCCAGTTTGTGCAGAGAAAGGAGATGGGAAACAGAGGTGAATAAGTCTGGTGAGCTAGAAACCTTTGATGCTAGGAAACTCGGATAAGTCAGTAGCTCTGTGAGCACTGAATGAGGAGATTTATTAATAAGCCGGCTGCATAGGATGTACACGGGGTATAGCTGACCCAAATCGTGCAGTCTTAAATATAGCTCTGAGGCTGGTTATATACCCTTGACCACATATAGATTGGGGGGAAAGAAGGAGGAGCATGACACAATCATTAATAAGCTTATTACATTTCTCTGTAGAATTTATAAAAAACATTACATATTCCACAAGGCAACACAACAGTGATGTCGTTTTACATATCAAAGACATTCACAAATGCTTTAGTATCTATCTCCCATTCTTTTGCTTAGAGCAGTGGTTCTTAACCTTTTTTGAGGTACCGAACCCACCAGTTTCATATGCACATTCACCGAACCCTTCTTTAGTGATAAATAAAATATGATTTTTTTTCCAAATTCAAGACATAGGTATATGTTCTTTTACTGGTGCACAAAATGAGCCGTGCGTGAACATCACCTTGCTCAAAGAACAAATCCAACAAAGTGCATGAATTCACAACAAATTATTTTGGCCTCCGCGGCAGAGGCTTCTCTGAACCCCTGAGACCGACTCAACGAACCCCTAGGGTTCAATAGAATCCAGGTTAAGAACTACTGGCCTAGAGGTATATGTTACTCTCAGGATTCCCGGAAGGGAGGAAAAGTTAAAATCAGTGTACGATATGTAAATATTGTCTCTTATTGAAAGGGAAAGGAAGTTCTTTGGATAACCTTTATTCTATAGTTAAACTAAGTGACCCAGTCATCCTTGCAAGCCAGAAAGCTTCTGCATTCTTCTCCCTCCATTATCTAAAGAAAGGACAGGGCAAGAAGCCTGACTTTTCCTCCTAAAATTAATATTAATATCAATTTTTGCAATTCTTTGGTACCTTAACACATTCCCCACTGGTTTTATATCCTGAGTCAAATCCTTGACTCATTTTAGGAGGTGTATGAGGCTGTTGAGTAGGCAGGGGCTTTTAAGTTAAGGCTAGGATCAGTGATCTGCAGATCCTATAAGTAGGAACATCAGCCTATAACATGCAACAGATATTTAACAGGTAGACTAGATGTTTTCATTAATAGTAATACAGTCTATTGAAGAAACAAATGCTACTGATTAATTTCTGTAAAAACCTTCTATAATTTATATAAACCCTTAATTTTTATAAACTTTCTTAACTATTCAGAAATAACTGGCTTTTATAACAACTTACTTTTTTCCTTTCTCTTTCAAAAGTATTTCCATACCTTACACCTTTAGTGACAACCAAGCTGGCTGCTGGAGAACAGCAAGCTGCCAAAGGCATGCTGGGAGTAGGTGGGGCACTGCCAGAAGTCTTGGATGTCCATGCCTCCACTGGCGCTCCTGCCACAGGGTGTGAGCGACTGGACGCCAAGGTACTGGGCCAGCAGCTGCTATATCCAGAAGGTCATAAAGTGTGCCCAGAAGAGTAGCACAATGCCCAGGATGAGGTGCAGCACTCTGGGGTTGGGCAGCCACTGCATCTGTGGGAAGGAGGCCTGCTGCCACAGTCAGTAGGCCCAGGCCAGGTGCATGTAGAGCAGTCTGATGACCATGCCAGGCCCACAGTGCTGGTCCCAAAAAGCAATGTCAGGTAGGCACAGTAGGTGCTTTGATTCCCGGCTGCAGGCAGAGGCTCTTGTGTTCCCTGTGGACCAGCTGGATAGCCAGCATCATGGGCAGTACCAGCAGCACTGCACAGTGTCCAGCGGCCTCAGCACTGCTCCAATGGCACCAATGGCCACCTCGTTCTCCAGGGAGCTGGGTTCTGTCAGGCTGGCCCATGAGCTGTTGGTGCTAGAAGGGTGAGAGGGGGTGTACCTTGCCCTAAGGAGGGCCACTTTTCACCGGTTTCAAAAACAAATTTGGTTAAAGTTTCCTTTATGATTCGATTAATGCGTTATACCTGCCTTGAACCTTTGGGGCCTGTAGGCACAATGTAATTTCCAATTAATATTGAGTGCCTTTCCCACTAGCCATGAGACCTTGGATACAAATGCAGGCCCATTATTAGACCCAATATTAATGGGCAAGCTAAATCTGGGAATAATTTCATATCGCAATTTCTTAATAACTGTTACTGTGGTCTCATTTCTAGTAGAAAAAGCTTCTACTTACTTGTCAATTACTTTAGTAAAATTTATTTCTAAATGTTTACCTGGGAAAGTTTCTCTTTCCCTGTTTCTTTTTCAAATTTCTTTACTTTGCTTAGTATCTGTTTGGGCACAAACTAAACACTCAGACATTATGCCTTCTGCAATAGATTCTAAGTCTGGCTTTTCTAATTATCCCTTTCCTGCTGGCAAAATCTTTTTCTAATTGTTGCAAATAAACCTTTGGCAACAAGTGTTCTAGTAAAGTCACTAAAATTTCCTAAAAACCCCACTGGTTTTAGGGCTACCTTATTGTTAGTATCATCAGCTGCTTGGTTTTTCTTGAGTTTCTAGGGAGTTTCCCTCTTTTGGTGTCCTGGACAGTGGATGAAAGCCACTATTTCAGGGGAGCTGGCTCCTGCATTGTTGGGGTGAGGGTTTGAGCCTCACCTTTGTTAGTTCTTAAGCCTTCTCCTAATGGTCCCTCTTCAACTGTGCCTGTCTTAGGTTGTTCCTGCCTTCAGGAATCTTGCCCATCTTTGACTAACCAGCCATCTTAGGGGCCAAACAGAGTTATGTGATTGAGGGAGGAGCAATGCCCCTTTCAAAATGCTTAGTTTTACTTATTTATTTTTTTAGCAGCTGATGATGCTATCATTTTAAAACTTATAATACATTTCCTTTCTAATTTCTAGAGCTGATTGCTATGTAAAAGGTAAGTTGACTGCCTTAGTGTTTTCTTTGAGCCTGGCTAACAGAAACTGGTAGAAAGTGTCCAAAATTTCCTCACTTGTTTGGGTGCTAGAATATCACTTAAGCTAGGCCACCAGAAACATTTTTTTGAGGTGGTCTTGATTGTCTTGAGTGGGGCAGCAAATGTACAGTACTGATTCTAACAGTCCTGTTAGGGCTTGAGGTTTCCCTGATAAAGGGAATTCTGAGCTTTCTAATTCTATAGGTCACTTGGGAAAAAGGATTTAAACTATTTTCTTGAGTTGGCAGAGGAGATGGGGACCCAGCACACAAGCTTCAGGGCTGGCCTGATGTAGAAGAACCAAGTTTTTCCTTCACAGGGTGAAAGCAGAGCATGTAGGCATAGAGCAGGGGTCCCCAAACTTTTTACACAGGGCGCCAGTTCACTGTCCCTCAGACCATTGGAGGGCCACCACATACAGTTCTCCATACACTGACCACCAATGAAAGAGGTGCCCCTTCTGCAAGTGCAGCGGGGGCCGGATAAATGGCCTCAGGTGGCCGCAATTTGGCCCATGGGCCGTAGTTTGGGGACCTCTGGCATAGAGGCAGGAGAGTGGTTAGACATGATGCTGGGAGTGTGTCACAGTTCTCTACTAATTTTTTCTTGCTATGTTCTCTGTGCAATATGAGGTAAGGGTCAGCTGAAACAAAGGGGCTAGTTGGTTGAAAGCAGTCATGCAAGGGGTGAGAAGTTTTGCCTATCAGGTAGGAGAGCTGGCCAAAGTTGTGCCACAAAAGATAAATGAATTGGCAAGTAAAATCCCTCATGCCTACTGGCAAGGCAGGCTAGTGAGCTGTCTTAGAAAACCAAAGATGACTAAGGCCAGCTGAGTAAAGGGGAGGGGGGCAGTGCAGGGAGCATTTATTGAGCAATTTGATTATTTATTGTAGTGCTGCATTCATTCAACAAACATTGACTAAGAGCCAGAACCAGGCTACAGGGTCACGATCGACTGAGGGTGGATGAAATCCCTCATGGATCATATAACCTGGGGAGGTATACTTTTTTTGTAAGAATAAGTCTCAATTTTACAACTTAAGTAATTAGGGGGCAAAGGATGTTCTTGGGTAGCTTGTGAGAGGAGGTGAAGGGAAAGAAAGTTGCGAGAATGAACTGGCAGGGGGATGGAAGGTATAAATTCTATAACTTGGGACAGCCACAAACAATTCATCCTTAAGCTTAACTCTGCTTTTTACCAAAGTTATGCAGTTAGTTGCTACTCACTCTGTTATGGACTTTGTGGTCTTCAACAAGTTCCTTAATTTATGGTCAAAGTGCATCTTGGATGAAGTGCTCTCCAAGGCTCCACCACATGGTGCCACAATTCTGCCACAGGACCACGGAGCCTATTTTTCCATTATGAGCAGTCACTGAAGAAGTGGTTTTGTCAAACTGTTGTAAAGAAAATCCATCCCAAAAATTGACTGTTTTTTAAGCATATCAAATCACCCTACCCCTTTCTTCTTTAATGGTTCTCAGTAAATTCAGGAAGGCTATCATTAAATAAACCGCAGTTGTACAAGATGTGCTCAAACTTCTGTCCTTTGCCCTTGCTCCTCTTTAGCTGGCACTAATCAAATCATGAACCCCAGAAGGATTCTGTTCCAAATCTTGTTCTGTGATTATTGTTTTGGCTTCTTTTTGTTTTTTAGTCCAAACAGAACCACACTGAGCTCACACACTTTCAAAAATGACCATTTATTTCCCCATAGTGCAAATAGTCATACCAGATTTTCTGTCACAGAGCTCTTGCTGTTTTCCCACGGCACATTTATGTCTCAAAGCTACATTACCTAATGCTTGGTGAAGGTTATGATTTGTGTTTGCTTCTTTCAAATGCCCCTCGTTAATGGATTTTAAGTAAATGCAGTTTTTAGTCCTTTCTTAAAAAATCTTTACACAGACTGACTATTTCTTTATTCCACAGGAAACAAAGCAGTACTAACCAAATTAATTCTAAGCAACCACATCAAAGCAGCCATGTAACCATTTCCCATTAAGGGCTAATTATTAAATACTTGGTAGAGGCAATAATAATCCTTTTGCTTTATTATTTATATAAACCTTACAAATGTTTTTATTCTCTCACATATCCTTGTGTGGTTCAGTTATACTTGTCACACAGTTAAAAAAATTAAATGATTCTAAGTTCCTTTTGCTATTGAAGGGAACTGATGTACGATTGCATGAACCATTCTATATTTTGCAGGTTGAGATAAACCCTCAAGTGCATGTCTTCATGAGCTGAGTCCCATCTATTCTTAAAGCTTATTATAAGTTTACATATATCTTTGTATAAATTAGTATTCTATGTTGTGAATACCTCAAAGTTCCTTAAACAGTAAAGAGAAATATTGGTCTTTGTAACAGAAAAGTCCAGAGGTAGTTGGCTTCAGGTAAGAATTGATTCAATAAACAATTTCATGAAAGAGAAAAGGATTATAGAGTGTGAGAGCATTTAATAATAAAACTATTAGATTAGTTTTCCAGATTTTGTGATTTTCTTTGTGTTTGTCAACTTTCTGAAATCTGTAATGCATTGTGATTTTTTATTCTAAATAAGTTTGTATTCATAATTTTATTTACTTACTTATTTATTTACTTATTTATTTATTATTTAGTGAGAAGAAAGGAGGCAGAGACAGACTCCTGCACGCACCACGACTGGGATCCACCTGGCAAGCCCACTAGCAGGAGATGCTCTGGCCATTTGGGGTCCTTGCTCCATTGCTCCGGAACTATTTTTTTTTAAGTGCCTGAGGAAGAGGCCATGGAGCCCTCCTCAGTACCTGGTGCCAACTTGCTCCATTGAGCCATGGCTGTAGGTAGGGAGGAGGGGGGGGGGGGAGGAGGAGGGGGGGATGAGGAGGAGGAAGAGGAGGGGAGAGAGGGGGGGGAGGGAGAGAAGCAAGAAGGGGAAGGGTGGAGAAACAGATGAGCGCTTCTCCTGTATGCCGTGGCCGGGAATTAAACCTGGGACATCCACATGCCGGGCTGACACTCTACCACTGAGCCAACAGACCAGAGCCTGTATTCATAAGTTTTTATCCACTAAAGTAGTTTCTGAAAATTACATAAACTTCAAGTTTCATAAAACCTGAATCTGTCCCTACTGAGGAGAGGATGAGAAGGTTGCTCTCAGAAAAGAATATTTTATAAGAAATAAAGTGAAGGGACATCTAATGACAAAAACAAGGTATGACTACTAAAATATATTTGGAATTTTTTTAGCTTTTAATTCTGCTTAGATGAGTCTGATGAATGTTTTGTATTGGCAATGAAGCTATTTAAAGGTGGAGACTATGTGTTAAACTTCCTTGGCTGTACCTCCAGTAATCAGCAAAGTAATTTGTATGTAAAAACATATTGATATTCTAATGCTTCTTTCCAGAACTGTGATTCTAAACTGATTATACTCTTTTTATGTGACCATACACAAAAGTTTCATGGAGGAGTTAAATCATAAACTCAAAGGCCCTGGCTGGTTGACTCAGTGGTAGAGCATTGGCCCAGTGTGTGGATGTCCTGGATTTGATTCCCAGTCAGAGCACACAGGAGAAATGACCATCTGCTTCTCCATCCCTCCCCTTTCCTTTCTCTCTCTCTTCCTCTCCTGCAGCTATGGCTCCATTGGAGCAATTTGGCCCCAGGTGCTGAGGATGGATCCATGGCTTGCCTCAGGCACTAAAATAGCTTGGTTACCGAGCAACGGAGCAACGGCCCTAGATGGGGGATTGCGGGGTAGATCCCGGTTGGGCACATGCAGGAGTCTGTCTCACTGCTTCTCACTTAAGGAAAAAAAATTCAAAGTACCTTATATAGAAATACCATTACAACAACAGCAAAACATGTTTATAAAACAAAACAATGACTTAAGACTTGGTTACTGAACCACTTATTTCAAATAATTATTGATTGGCTATATCTCTTATATTTGTTGAAATAGAGCAGGGGTCCCCAAACTATGGCCTGCGGGCCACATGCAGCTGCCTGAGGTCATTTATCCGCCCCGCCTCACTTCTGGAAGGGGCACCTCTTTCATTGGTGGTCAGTGAGAGGAGCACAGGATGCATTTGCACCCATAATTCCCAGTGAAATACTGGTCAGTTTGTTGATTTAAATTTACTTGTTCTTTATTTTAAATATTGATTTGTTCCCGTTTTGTTTTTTACTTTAAAATAAGATGTGTGCAGTGTGCATAAGTATTTGTTCATAGTTTTTTTTATAGTCCAGCCCTCCAACGGTCTGAGGGACAGTGAACTGGCCCCCATGTAAAAAGTTTGGGGACCCCTGAAATAGAGCTTTAACGAAAGTAATCTTGCCTGATGTAAGATTGTCATTAATATAAGAATTACCAAATGTTCCTCAGTGTTTTCTAGCATTCTTGAAGACTATATGTTGATTTTAAAGGTTGATGTAGAAACTACACTGAAAAAAATGTTAATTTATTGATTTCAGAGAGAGAGAAACATAAATTTGATGTTCCACTTATTCATTGTGTCATTGGTTGATTCTTGGATGTGCCCTGACCAGGGATCAAACCTGCAATCCTGGCTTATCAGGATTATGCTCTGACCAACTGAGCTACCTGGCCAGGGCTAGAAAATGCATTTGGGAAAAGAACTGAGGTGAAATTAATTGGGAGGAAAATATTTGAATTAGACTGCTCACCTTTGCCTTTCCAGGAAAGGTTTGAAATTCATTTTGAGTTTAGTCATTAATTGAACTTCATTTCTCAATATGAAACCTTGTGATAATAAATTAGGTCAGGTTTTTCCAGAGACTGCTATCAATGGTATGGAGAGGCAAAGATCTTACTCTCTTAGAATCTTTGGCTTCTTCCAAAGCTTCTTTATTTGGTAGTTAAGGGTGACACTTTTGTTTGTTTGTTTGTTTGCTATATTTTTAAGTAACCTTAGTTTGAGATCTTTTGGGGTGCATTGGGAACAAATCCAAATAACCAACATCTACCTTGTTTTTATTTTGTTGTCTGCCAAGTGACCTCTCTCAGCATAGTGTCTTTATTTGCAAAAACACAAAGGATTATTCCAGAATTATTTCCAAAGGCCAAGCAACTGGGACGTTTTGTTATTCTAGGATTTTGCTATAAGATATATATATGCACACATTCTATATATTATTTACTATAGTATTCTATACTATAGCATACAGATATTTGCAGACAAATATTAAAGGCTTGATTAACATGGGAAATATGTCCCTGAAACTCACGTATCTTCCTCAGCTTATTGTGAATATACTAAACTTTTCTGGAAAATTTCTGGAACAAGTAGTGTCTTCCAAAATTTCTCAGAAGAAACGAGACTTTTCTTCCCCCTTGGCAGTTAGACCACCCTGCCTCAGACAATCATCTTGGGCTGGGAATATTTATGTAAATATTCCCAGAAGGCCTCAGAATCACTTGGAGGTTTATTAAATATTGATTTCTGAGTCCCACTCCCAGAGCTTCTAAGGCAGGTCTGGCAATCAGCATTTCTAACAAGTGCCAGATGATACTGGCACTATGGCTCCTGGACCAGCAGGGAGAACCACTGACTTATAGCATTTACCCATTTGGTTGACCCTTCCCTTGAAGAATGGAGGACATTTAAGGTCTGTGGCCATTATGTTGGATGAAGTCTGTTCTTGTCCCTAAAGACACCCCTTTTCCTCCCTCCCAGGCCTGGAAACTCAGAGCTACCACGCGAGACAGTCCAGCCAGATAGTGGATGCTCAATTTACAATCTTTTGTCTGAAAGATGGAGGGAGACTAGAAAATCTTTTCTTTTTTTCACCAGCAGTTTGCACTGGGAGATTTCTTTTTAGCTAGATTGGAGCCAGCTAGCATTCTTGACTTTTCACCCAGTTAATTCTATAAAGGCTCTTATTGAGTCCCAAAAATACTAGATTTCATTCATTTATTTATCTATCCACCCATCTACCCATCCTTCTAAATAATTCATAGTCACCCAAAACAAACTGGTAAGTAAATGTAAACTAAAAATAAATAATATCCAAAATTCAATTGACCTAAGATAATCACTTCCAAACTTATTCCTTTAACTAGAAGCACACATTACTAAATAAAAATGGGATCATATTTTTTTGAATCACGCATTGCCATCTATTGTGAACATCTTTTCATGTTAATGAATATACAATACACCATTATTTTAATTTAAATTTATATGTTTTTAGTTATAAAAGTAACAATTTTCTAGTGTATTGAACTAGACAATTCAGGAATGTATAAAAAATAATAGTTTTTTACTCTTCTGTACCAAAAAACTATTTCAATAGTTGCCAAGTATTTTATTATGTAGAAAACATCATAATTTAACCAGTCCTCTAAAAACATTTAGTCCTTAACTTGCTTCCTTTTTCGCTTTTATTATAAATAATATTACATTGAAATTTGCATATAGACATTTGTACATTTCTATGGTTATTTCTTCATTTTAATGATGTTTTAATATCCTTATGGTTATAAAGGTAATGTATCTATGTAAAATTTAGAAATAATAAATATATTTTTATCCAAGGCCGTTGAGACAAGTAGATGGTTGATTAAATAAAAAAGTTGGTAAAGCAAGGAATCATTTAAAAAAATAAAGGAACTTTATGAAAGACACAGATAACTCCAATGTTATTTAAACTTCCAAAGCAAAGAAAGAGAAATAAAGTATTCAAATTATTAACAATATGCAACAAGTCTTGCTCAAGAAAACCATAGTGTGATCTCACTTGTGACTATTCAGGATATCAATCCAACAATCCAACACAAATATTAGCAATCAAACTTCAGTAGCACATTAAAAGTATAATAACATCACCCTGGCCGGTTGGCTCAGCAGTAGAGCATTGGCCCAGCATGTGGAAGTCCCAGGTTCAATTCCCAGCCTGGACACACAGAAGAAGTGCCCATCTGCTTCTCCACCCTTCCTTTCTCCTTTCTCTCTCTTCCCCTCCCACAGCCAAGGCTCCATTGGAGCAAAGTTGGCCCCGGCACTGAGGATGGCTCCATGGCCTCTGCCACAGTCACTGGAATGGCTCTGATTACAGCGGAGCAACGCCCCAGATGGGAGCATCGCCCCCTGGTGGGCATGCCAGGAGGATCCTGGTTGGGTGCATGCCGGAGTCTGTCTACCTCCGGTTCTCACTTCGGAAAAATACATACACAAAAAAAGTATAATAACATTAACAAATAGGAATTTGGGGATGTAGGGACTATTCAATATTAGGAAATTTATTATTGTGATAGAACATTAATACTATCTTTCTAATATGCTGTAAGAAGGCATTTGATAAAATTCAATACCCATTACTGGTAAATGTGCAGTAAGCTGGCCATAGATGGATACTTTCTTAACATGACTAAATCTATCTTAGTCTAAAAGCCAACACTGAGCTAATGGAGAAACAATGTATGTTTCCATAAAAGTCAGAAACAAGGCAAGAATGTCTAGTAACATTACAATTATTTAACATTATTCTGCAGGTAGTAGGTAATTCAATTAAAGAGAAAAATTAGAGGTATATTGAAAAAAGGAAGAGGTAACATAACACTATCTGCAGATCAAATAATGCTATATTTAGAAAGTTTGGCCCTGGCTGTTTGGCTCAGTGGTGGAGCATCAGCCCAGCATATGAAAGTCTTGGGTTCAATGGCTGGTCAGAGCACACAGGAAAAGCACCCATCTGCTTCTCCACCCTTCCCCTGCTCACTTCTTTCTCTCTCTCTCTCTTCCTCCTCATCTCCTGCAGCCATGCTTGACTTGAGCGAGTTGGCCTCTGGCACTGAGGATGTCTCCATGGCCTCCACCTCAGCTGCTAAAAAATGGCACTGGTTGCAATTGAGCAAGGGCCCCAGATGGGCAGAGCATCGCCCCCTAGTGGGATTGCTGGTAGATCCTAATCAGGGTGCATGCAGGAGTCTGTCTCTGCCTCGCCTCCTCTCACTAAATTAAAAAAAAAAAATTAAGAAAGTTTAAGAGAGTCATCTGAAAGATGATGTCTAACAGTATGGGAAGTAAAAGGTGTGGTAAAAATAAATAAGTACAGGGGTCCTCAGGTTATGACTGTCTCAACATATGACATTTTGAGTTTATGACCCTCACTCCCATAAAAACATAAAAAATTGAGATGTGAGTGTTTTGTCTCCTGCATGTTCCTTAGGCAATTCTGATTCACCTGACTCAGTATCTCCAGAACTTTCTGCAGGTTCCCCTGCTTCTTCAGCTTCCTTCTCCCAAAAGCTCACTGTCTCCTACCTTGCAATGCCCCTTCCAGTGTGCAAGCCAACCAGAGGAATAAAAGTAAGAAATCTTTTTTTATACTCATTTTTTTCTGTTACTACAGTACAGTATATTTGTGTCCTTTTTCTTTTTCTGTGACTTAGTTTGTAGGAAAATGGCTGGAGATTGCAGCCCTGAGACAAGTCTTTGGTGCAAACTTTGGAATGACAAGTCCTGCAGGGGCAGAATGCTGCCCCAGCAAGCACTGATAAGATAGGAAGCTGCTGATCCCTATATTCCATTTTCCCCTACATACCTGAAAGGGATTAGTTAATCATCCCTCTCTGCACCTGAATTCATTCTAGGCTAATTTGTCCCAGGCTCTGCTAATTTGCTTGATGAGTAGAGAAACGAATAAATATGATGAGACTGCAGAGATTTGGGCTATCGGTCCTAGAGGATAGGAGTCCCCTGTACCCATCTTTTCTCTATGTTGTGCCTTGTGTGTTTTTTCTTAAATCCTGCAGCGCCTTCTTTTTATGCACACCCACTGCCGAGCTGGTAGTGGCAAGTGGCAGCCACATGGGGCCTGACGAACAGGGCCCAACTGGAACAGAGACCCGATTGGAACAGGGACCCGGTTGGAACAGTGACTCAATTGGAAGAAGGATCGCCAGAGCAATAAATAAAGGAAATAACTGCTGGACCCTGAGGGGAAATAGAGGCCTCAGCTCAGTTTGTCACAGGAAAGTGGTAAGGACATCCTCAGGAAAACACAAGTTAACAATGGGGAACAGGGTCAGTGTTATGAAACGCTGTCTCTATACCTGTCTCTTAAAACGATTGTTGAAGGCTGGCGGAGCTAAAGCCATTGAAGTGAAACTTTTATACAGCCTACAATAAGAGGCCATAGACAAGGAATAAAGTATTTGTTGCACTTTTCTCTAGTGGCTACTGTTCACAAAAGCCTCCTCTCAAAACCCCAAGCAGTGCCTTTAAAATGAACAACAGATAAGCCTGTTTGGATTGAACAGTGACCATTAACTAAATAAAAATTGGAGGTGCTTCAATAATTAGTATTAGAGCAATTAGAAAAAGGACATATAGAGGAATCATTTAGCCCATAATATTCTCCAGTGTTTGTGATTAAGAAAAATCAGAAAAGTGGAGATTTTTGACAGATTTACATGCAGTAAATTCAGTAATTCAACCTATGGGAGCTTTACAATCAGTGTTACCAAATCCATCTTTAATACCTGAGGAATGGTCATTAATAGCAACTGATTTCAAAGATTGGTTTATCACTGTACCTTTGGCACAGAAAGATCAAAAAAAATTTGCCTTTTCTGTACCTTCCCTGTAAAGCCAGTAGTCGAGGCCAGCCTACAGTCCCCCAAAAAACAGCTATGGGAAACCAAAACAGCAACCAGTCCTCTACTCCACCACTCAAAGGTGGTGGTGGCTCCATGCCGAACTGTATCGAATCCTGCCAAAGATTACGCCAAATGTAAAGCCAGTAGTCGAGGCCGCCATCACAGCAGCCTGACCCATGCAGGTTCGCATTAGATTCGAACAGTCGGTAATGAAACACAGGAGCCAAGAACTGGTGAGCCATCAGCTTTAATTCTAGCTTGCACCCGGAGGGCAAGCAAAAACACACACTGGGCTCCAAAACCCACACATTCAGTGCTCACAAAGCTACTGACTTATCCGAGTTTCCTAGCATCAAAGGTTTCCAGCTCACCAGACTTATTCACCTCTGTTTCCCATCTCCTCCTGCACAAACTCTTAACAAACTGGCTTCTTCCTCAGCACTCTGCCATCTTGGCTGCTTCTCCTGGCCTTCACGTGGCGTTACTCTGCTCTCCTCTCTAATACTAATCACAGGAACTCAGGAACCAAGAGAGAGAGAGAGAGATCAAGCTCCTGGTCTGCCCCCGTTTATAGCATAGATAATCCAAACCCTTAATCCAATTATACATACAAGAAAGTCTCTGATACAAGCCACCCATCTGAGGCATAATGGGATTCCTCCCTACATCACCACCCTACATTATCCAATCAGTCAAGGGTGTGGGGAAAAGAGCTTACTCTTAAAACAAAGCCTTAAGCTATAACGACCCGGCCTGCTTACATTACAGCCTTTCCCCCACAGCCATCACAAGCATAAAGGCAAATAATATCACCTGGGTGACGGGCTTCCATGTGGGCAGCACCATCTTTAACAAAGTGAGCATATTATATTTTATCTGCCGAACATTCCCTTAATGCTAAAGAGCCAATGAAAAGATTTCAGTGGAAGGTATTGCCACAAGGCATGCTTAACAGCCCTACTATTTGTCAAAACTTTGTAGCTAAAGCCCTGGAATCTGGTCACAATTCCCTCAATGCTACATCATCCATTATATGGATGATATTTCTGTAGCAGCAAGAAACCAAGAGGAATTAACTAAAGTCTAGTCTGCTTTATAGAAACAGGTGCAAACTGTTGGCTTAAAAATAGCACCTGAAAAGATTCAACAGACTATCTCAATCTCTTATTAGGCACTATCATAGACCACACTGTAATACGACCCCAAAAAAGTACAAACACGCAGAGGTAGCAGTAAGACCTTAAGTGATTTACAGAAATTATTAGGAGATATTAATTGGCTTCACCCCAAAGTAGGAATTAATGACACATGAGCTCTCTTCTTTATTTTCTCTTTTGCATGGAGACCCTTTATGATTGAAACAGCTTGGTTAAAACCTTTACCACAACCTCTTATTACTCATTTTTCTCAATTACAGCAAACTGACAATGCTGCTTCCTTTTCTGTATCACTCATATTCATTCACATGCTAATCTTCCAGCAGCCTTAGCTTCAGGCAATGCTACAGCCGCCCATCCCTACATTTTGGACTCCATCTGTTGGGCAGATAAAATATATTATGCTCACTTTATTAAAGATGGCGCTGCCCACATGGAAGTTTGTTGATATTAATGTGTGTTCTGGAACAGGTTGTGGGCAGGCCAGGTCGTCATAGCCTAAGGCTTAGTTTAAGAGTAAACTCTTCTCCACACTCTTGACTGATTGGATGATGTAGGGTGGTGCACTCTCCTGAGGAATCCCATTATACAGAGACTTCCTTGTTTGTATAATTGGATTAAAGGTTTTGATTCTATGGTATAAAGCGGGAGAGACCAGTAGCTTGATCTCTCTCTCTTGGTTATTGGTTCCTGAGGTATTAGAGAGGAGAGCAGATTAAGGCCATGTCTCTCTCTTGGTTCCTGAGGTATTAGAGAGTAGAGCAGAGTAAGGCCACATGGAGGCCAGGAGAAGCAGTCAAGATGGCAGAGTGCTAAGGAAGAAGTCAGTTTGTTAAGAGTTTGTGCAGGAGGAGATGAGAAACAGAGGTGAATAAGTCTGGTGAGCTAGAAACCTTTGATTCTAGTAAACTCGGATAAGTCAGTAGCTTTGTGAGCACTGAATGTGTGGGTTTTGGAGCCCAGTGTGTGTTTTTGCTTGCCCCCAGGTGCAAGCTAGAATTAAAGCTGATGGCTCACCAGTTTGTGGCTCCTGTGTTTCATTACCAACTGTTCGAATCTATTGCGAACCTGCGTGGGTCAGGCTGCTGTGATGGCGGCCTTGACTACTGGCTTTACACGGGCCTAATAGTATTTTGCTACTTACTGGTTCCTATGCAACTATGATCTATTGGGCCACTAAGAGGTATGCAGTTCGAGACGGTAGCAAGGAGAACGAGACCTGCAATTTCTGTAAAGTTTTATGATGAAGTGTGTCTAATTATAACCATACTACTATTCTGATGGTCTGCAATCCCTTAATCCTATTTCTTGAATAAAACAATGGGGTACTGGATTATTGTGAAGTCTCACTGGGATATTGTTCGGCAGATAAAATATAATATGCTCACTTTGTTAAAGATGGCGCTACCCACATGGAAGCCCGTCATCCAGGTGATATTATTTGCCCTTATGCTTGAGATGGCTGTGGGGGAAAAACTGTAATGTAGGCAGGCCAGGTCATTATAGCCTAAGGCTTAGTTTGAGAGTAAACTCTTCCCCACACCCTTGACTGATTGGATGATGTAGGGTGGTGCACTCTCTTGAGGAATCCCATTATGCCTCAGATGGGTGGCTTTGTATCAGAGACTTTCTTGAATGTATAATTAGATTAAAGGTTTGGATTATCTATGCTATAAAGTGGGCGGACCGGAAGCTAGATCTCTCTCTCTTGGTTCCTGAGTTCCTGAGGTTAGTATTAGAGAGGAGAGCAGATTAAGGCCATGTGGAGGAGAAGCAGCCGACATGGCAGAGTGCTGAGGAAGAAGCCAGTTTATTAAGAGTTTGTGCAGGAGGAGATGGGAAACAGAGGTGAATAAGTCTGGTGAGCTGGAAACCTTTGATTCTAGAAAACTCGGATAAGTCATTAGCTTTGTGAGCACTGAATGTGTGGGTTTTGGAGCCCAGTGTGTGTTTTTGCTTGCCTGCCGGGTGCAAGCTAGAATTAAAGCTGATGGCTCACCAGTTTGTGGCTCCGGTGTTTTATTACCGACTGTCCGAATCCAATGCGAACCTGCGTGGGTCAGGCTGCTGTGATAGTGGCCTCGGCCACAGGCTTTACATTTGGCGTAGTCTATGGCAGGATTCGATACAGATTGGCATGGAACCACCACCACCTTTGAGCGGTGGTGTAGAGGACTGGCTGCTGTTTTGGTTTCCCATAGCTGTTTTTTGGGGAACTGTAGGCTGGCTGACTTTTACAGCCATGTGTGAGGAAACTGAGAGCTCTATGAAAGAGGCTGCCCAGGACCTGCAGGCTGAGCAGCGAAAGGAGCTGGAGGAAACGTGGGAGAAACAGATGCTGACCCTGGAGTTGGAGGAAGCACCGGAGGAGGCTGACCAGGTTCGTGAGATTCACCTGGAAATGGAGCAGACGCTGGAGAAGGGATCACAGGTTCGTGCGTTGGAGATTGCCCTGGATGTTGTGGAGAGCCAGCAGCGGCATGAGGCCGGGCCTGAGGCAGGGACCATAGCTGAGGCCAGGACCAGGGCTGAGGCCGGGGTTGGAGCTGCAAGGCCTGCTGAGCAGAAGGCAGCGGTGGCCCGGAGATCAAGCCCAGCAGCAGGAGCTGGTGTTTGCAATTCCTCTTTGGAGGATGAGGAGAATTGGTCTAGAATTGTGATCCGCAGCCTCCAGAAGGTGAGAGCCCAGCAGCAAGGAGTAGCTACGCTGCTGGTAGGTCTGCGATTTTGGGACATAGGGGTGGATGCCATCATGCTCCCCAGAGCAGAGATGGAAATTCTGACTGCCATGGCCACGTGCTCATTTTGGGACAGTGTACAAGCTGCCAGGATGGCAGAGATGAGGGGGGAGGCTAACACTCCATGTGTGTGGACTGATTTCCTGGACTACGACCCGAGTGAGCACTGGCTCATTTGTTGAATGGACTTATGTTTTTTGGACAATGTGAAATACCCTGATGGGGGTGGGGGTGGCTTTGCTGGAGGCCTTCCTGCCCCGGGAAGCCTTTCAAATGGCAAGAGGGAAGGCTGAGGACATTTTGCACTTTTGGCAAAGTGCTCAGAGACTGGTGAAATGTGTATACCTTTGTAATTGTTGAAACTGTATGATTTGTGCTATTGCTGTAATTTGTGTAATGTACTCATTTCCTTGTACAGGGATACCGGTGGTGTAAATTTTGGGTAGTAAAGTGAGCATAGGGGTGGATTGTTCGGCAGATAAAATATAATATGCTCACTTTGTTAAAGATGGCGCTACCCACATGGAAGCCCGTCATCCAGGTGGTATTATTTGCCCTTATGCTTGAGATGGCTGTGGGGGAAAAGCTGTAATGTAGGCAGGCCAGGTCATTATAGCCTAAGGCTTAGTTTGAGAGTAAACTCTTCCCCACACCCTTGACTGATTGGATGATGTATGGTGGTGCACTCTCTTGAGGAATCCCATTATGCCTCAGATGGGTGGCTTTGTATCAGAGACTTTCTTGAATGTATAATTGGATTAAAGGTTTGGATTATCTATGCTATAAAGTGGGCGGACCGGTAGCTAGATCTCTCTCTCTTGGTTCCTGAGTTCCTGAGGTTAGTATTAGAGAGGAGAGCAGATTAAGGCCATGTGGAGGAGAAGCAGCCGAGATGGCAGAGTGCTGAGGAAGAAGCCAGTTTATTAAGAGTTTGTGCAGGAGGAGATGGGAAACAGAGGTGAATAAGTCTGGTGAGCTGGAAACCTTTGATTCTAGGAAACTCGGATAAGTCAGTAGCTTTGTGAGCACTGAATGTGTGGGTTTTGGAGCCCAGTGTGTGTTTTTGCTTGCCCGCCGAGTGCAAGCTAGAATTAAAGCTGATGGCTCACCAGTTTGTGGCTCCAGTGTTTCATTGCCATCTGTCCGAATCTAATGTGAACCTGCGTGGGTCAGGCTGCTGTGCTAGTAGCCTCGGCCACAGGCTTTACAGATATGTATCATTTTAATATGTTTTTCTTTAGTCTTAAGGTGCTCGCAACAAACCCTCAGATAATTAATGCAGAAGGAGACTGCAAAAACTCCTTACTCAACTATACAAAAACAAAAAGGAGATATGTAGGAAAACGGCTGTAGGGATCAGCTGTTTCCTATAAACAATCTTATCAGCGCTTGCCAGGGCAGCATTCTGCCCCCACAGGACTTGGTGTTGCAAAGTGTAAAGCCAGTAGTTGAGGCCGCCATCACACCAGCCCAGCCAGTGCAGGTTCGCATTGGATTCGTACAGTCGGTAATGAAACAACGGAGACAAGAACTGGAGAGCCATCAGCTTTAATTCTAGCTTGCACCCGGCAGGCAAGCAAAAACACACACTGGGCTCCAAAACCCACTCATTCAGTGCTTACAAAGCTACTGACTTATCCGAGTTTCCTAGAATCAAAGGTTTCTAGCTCACCAGACTTATTCACCTCTGTTTCCCATCTCCTCTCTACACAAACTGGCTTCTTCCTCAGCATTCCACCATGTTGGCTGCCTCCTCTCCTCCACGTGGCCTTAATCTGCTCTCCTTTCTTCTAATACTAACCTCAGGAACCAAGAGAGAGATCAAGCTACTGGTCTCTCCGATTTTATACCGCAGAATCAAAACCTTTAATCCAATTATACAAACAAGGAAGTCTCTGTATAATGGGATTCCTCAGGAGAGTGCACCACCCTACATCATCCAATCAGTCAAGGGTGTGGAGAAGAACTTACTCCCAAAACTAAGCCGTAGGCTATAACGACCGGGCCTGCTTAAATTACAGCTTTTCCCGCACAGCCATCCCAAGCATAAGGGCAAATAATATCACCTGGGTGACAAGTTTCCATGTGGGCAGCTCCATCTTTAACAAAGTGAGCATAATATATTTCATCTGCCCAACAATCCACCCCTATGCTCACTTTACTACCCACAATCTACACCACCAGCATTCGTATACAAGGAAATTAAGTACATTACACAAAATACAGCAATAAGACAAATCATACAGTTTCAACAATTACAAAGGTACACACATTTCACCAGTCTCTGAGCAGTTTGCCAAAAGTGCAAAATGTCCTCAGCCTTCTTTCTAGCCATTGGAAAAACTTCCCGGGGCAGGAGGGCCTCCAGCAAAGCCATCCCCACCCCCATCAGGGTATTTCACAGTGTCCAAAATCCATAAATCCATTCAACAAAGGAGCCTGTGCCCATCCGGTCATAGTCCAGAAAATCAGTCCACAGACATAGGACTTTAGCCTCCCCCTTCATTCCTGCCATCATGGCAGCTTGTACACTGTCCCAAAAAGGAGCACGTGGTCATGGCAGTCAGAATTTCCATCTCTGCTCTGGGGGGCATGATGGCACCACTCCTATGTCCCCAAATCGCAGACCTACCAGGAGCATAGCTACTTCTTGCTGCTGGGCTCTCACCTTCTGGAGACTGCAGATTGCAACTCCAGCTTGATTCTCCTCATCCTCCAAAGAGGAACTGAAAACACCAGCTCCTGCTGCTGGGCTTGATCTCCAGGCCACCGCTGCCTTCTGCTCAGCAGGCCTTGCAGCTCCAACCCCGGCCTCAGCTCTGGTCCCGGTCTCAGGCCCTGCCTCATGCCACTGCTGGCTCTCCACAACATCCAGGGCAATCTCCAACTCACGAACCTGTGATTACTTCTCAAGCGTCTGCTCCATTTCCAGGTGAATCTCGCAAACCTGATCAGCCTCCTCCTCCAGCGCTTCCTTCAGCTCCAGGGTCAGCATCTGTTTCTCCCACGTTTCCTGCAGCTCCTTTCGCTGCTCAGCCTGCAGGTCCTGGGCAGCCTCTTCCATAGAGCTCTCAGTTTCCTCACGCATGACTGTAAAAGTCAGCCAGACTACAGTCCCCCAAAAAACAGCTATGGGAAACCATAACAGCAGCCAGTTCTCTACTCCACTGCTCAGAGGGGGTGACGACTCCATGCCGATCTGTATCGAATCCTGCCACAGACTACACCAAATGTAAAGCCAGTAGCTGGTGTAAAGCCAGTAGTCAAGGCCACCATCACAGCCGCCTGGCCCACGCAGATTCGCATTGGATTCGAAAAGTCGGTAATAAAACAATGGAGCCAAGAACTGGTGAGCCATCAACTTTAATTCTAGCTTGCACCCGGTGGGCAAGCAAAAACACACACTGGGCTCCAAAACCCACACATTCAGTGCTCACAAAGCTACTGACTTATCCGAGTTTCCTAAAATCAAAGGTTTCTAGCTCACCAGACTTATTCACCTCTGTTTCCCATTTCCTCCTGCACAAACTCTTAACAAACTGCCTTCTTCCTCAGCACGCTGCCATCTCAGCTGCTTCTCCTGGCCTTCATGTGGCCTTACTCTGCTCTCCTCTCTAATACTAATCTCAGGAACCCAGGAACCAAGAGAGAGAGAGAGCAAGCTCCCAGACTGCCCCAGTTTACAGCCTACTCAAAACCTTTAATCCAATTATACAAACAAGGAAGTCTCTGATACAAAGTCACCCATCTGAGGCATAATGGGATTCCTCCCTACATCACCACCCTACATCATCCAATCAGTCAAGGGTGTGGAGAAGAGCTTACTCTTAAAACAAGGCCTTAAGCTATAACAACCCGGCCTGCCCACAGCCTGTTACAGAACACACATTAATATCAACGAACTTCCATGTGGGCAGCGCCATCTTTAACAAAGTGAGCATAATATATTTTATCTCCCCAACAGCCGGGGTCAGAATCACAGCCGCCTGACCTGGGCAGGTTCACATTAGATTCGAAAAGTCGGTAATGAAACACAGGAGCCAAGAACTGGTGAGCCATCAGCTTTAATTCTAGCTTGCACCCAGCAGGCAAGCAAAAACACACACTGGACTCCAAAACCCACTCATTCAGTGCTCACTAAGCTACTGACTTATCCGAGTTTCCTAGTGTTGGGCAGATAAAATATATTATGCTCACTTTGTTAAAGATGGCGCTGCCCACATGGAAGTTCGTTGATATTAATGTGTGTTCTGGAACAGGCTGTGGGCAGGCCGGGTCATTATAGCCTAAGGCTTAGTTTAAGAGTAAGCTCTTCCCCACACCCTTGACTGATTGGATGATGTAGGGTGGTGCACTCTCCTGAGGAATCCCATTATACAGAGACTTCCTTGTTTGTATAATTGGATTAAAGGTTTTGATTCTATGGTATAAAGTGGGAGAGAGCAGTAGCTTGATCTCTCTCTCTTGGTTCTTGGTTCCTGAAGTATTAGAAAGGAGAGCAGAGTAAGGCCACGTGGAGGAGGGGAAGAAGCCAAGATGGTAAAGTACTGAGTGAGAAGCCAGTTTGTTAAGAGTTTGAGGTGGAGGAGATGTGGAACAGAGGCGAATAAGTCTGGTGAGCTAGAAACCTTTGATTCCAGGAAACTCAGATAAGTCAGTAGCTTTGTGAGCAATGAATATGTGGGTTTGGGAGCCCAGTGTGTGTTTTTGCTTGCCCGCCGGGTGCAAGCTAGAATTAAAGCTGATGGCTCACCAGTTCTTGGCTCCTGTGTTTCATTACCGACTGTTTGAATCTAATGCGAACCTGAATGGATCGGTCGGCTGTGATCCTGACCGCGACTACTGGCTTTACATCTATCTGCCCAACACAAAGTATGCATAATAGACTTGCATTAGCTGGGTTGTTTTGTTTTTTTTTTAATGTTCTAGATTATAATTTTACAACTGGATTAGGATAGTGTAAAGCCAGTGTTTTTGCTTGCCCACCGGGTGCAAGCTAGAATTAAAGCTGATGGCTCACCAGTTCTTGACTCCCGTGTTTCATTACCGACTGTTCGAATCCAATGTGAACCTGCGTGGGTCAGGCGGCTGTGATAGTGGCCTCGACTATTGGCTTTACAGCTATAACGACCTGGCCTGCTTACATTACAGCCTTTACCCCATACCCATCCCAAGCATAAGGGCAAATAATATCACCTGGGTGACGGGCTTCCATGTGGGCAGCTCCATCTTTAACAAAGTGAGCATATTATATTTTATCTGCCCAACAGATAGGTAAGAGACTGTTGGGCAGATAAAATATATTATGCTCACTTTGTTAAAGATGGCGCTGCCCACGTGGGTGCTGCCCACGTGGAGGTCTATTGCCCAGGTGATGATATTAGTTGCCTTTCCTGCTTGGGAATGGGCGTGATTATGTTAATATGTGTTGGAGGAAGGCTTTTGCACCTAAAGGTTTTAAAGAGAAGAGGTATTACATTCTAGGAGGAAAGCAGAGAGGAGGACACATTAAGGCCACATGGAGGCCAGGAGAAGCAGCCAAGCTGGTGGAGTGTTGAGGGAGAAGCCAGTTTGTGCTGGAGAAGGAGATAGGGAACAGAGGTGAATAAGTCTGATGAGCTAGAAACCTTTGATTCTAGGAAACTTGGATAAGTCAGTAGCTTTGTGAGCACTGAATGAGTGAGTTTTGGAGCCCAGTGTGTGTTTTTGCTTGCCTGCCAGGTACAAGCTAGGATTAAAGCTGATGGCCCACTAGTTTTTGCCTTCGTTGTTTCATTACTAACTGTCTGAATCAAATGTGAACCTGCATACGCCAGGTGGTTATGATGGTGCCCATGGCTACTGGCTTTACAGTGACTTATAGGATGTGTTTCGACTGACACCAAAATTCGTGTTACATCATTATTGTAGAAACGGAATTGTTTGGTAATCTGAGGACCCCCCCCCCCCCCGTCTATAGATATAAACAGCCTTTTAAATATAAAATCAATAATCAATTAGAAAATATAATAGAAAACTATTTACACTGTACCTGAAAAAATAAACTTAAAATATATGAAAGTTCTAATTAAAGAAAAACTTAAGGCCAACAGTTACATGAAAAGATGCTTAACATAATTAATTGTCAGGGAAGTACAAATCAAAACCACCAAGAGATGTCATGTCATACTGTGACAAGGTGCCAAAAAACTGTAAAAACTGTTAGCATTAGCATTTTAAAAGGAAAAGTCAGGTCCCCTTACCCCTTCTATCTGAGGGAGAAAAGAAATAAGAAGAAAGGCTAACTGCTTCCTATAATTCTCTGAAAGGGTGCCTGGGGCCACTTGCCACATAGAGCAAAGAAGGTAAAACTTATCTGAAAACCCCTTCCTCTTCTCTTTTCTTAAAAGCCTTTAGAAAAGAATGTTTATGTACCTTAATTAGGAATTACTACACTCTGACTCACCCTCCCATCCTAAAGTCATGAGAGTGACATATACCTCTAGACAAAGGGATCTTGAGCCCCTTCTTCCCCACCCCAACCAGCATGTGATTTTGTCTTTAAAAGCAGGCTCAGTACCGTATTGGGGCCAACATGATTTGGGATTATGCCTCATGTAGCTAGCTGGCTAATAAACTCCTCTTTGCAATTTTTCTGTAACTTAGGTGTCCTTGTGGAATTCGCTGGTCACTACAACATCTGGAGGCCCAGTGAGATTGTGGTGTTCCATGTTATTGGGTAGAGACACCCAGACTGGCTAGCCTTTCCGGGAAGTTGCCTTACCCCTCTGGATCTCTAGGAGGGGTGCCCCCTGAGATGTTCCAGGGCTCCAGTTATCCTGTGGGTCTTGGACAACTTTCCAGCAGGCACCCTCAGTCCCCAGATTTGGCCATAAAATTGAGGAGTAAAGATTGACTTCCAGAGGTAAGGAAAGTAAAGTAAATCTTTTGCTTTGCTAAATTTTGAGTTGTATAGGACTAGTCAATCTGGAACTGTTGCGACTGAGGATCAGACGTGATCAGACTTACTCAATGGGCTCTCCAGGGCCAAGACGTTGGTGGAGAGTTTTAATGCTGGGCACTCTCTGGTAGACTAGAGAGCCCTGGTTAGGGAGGGAGCTCTCTGGTGAGAGCAGAAAGCTCCAGTTTAGTGCCAGGCACTCTCTGGTGAGAGTTTAGAGTTCTGGTTAGGGAAAGATCTCTACCTTTTCCTCATGGCTGTTCTGTATAAAAAAAACCCTGAGTGATTGGTGTGTGAATGGGGATCTCTGATGCCTGCACCTGAGTTTCCAGTTTGTGGCTCTACCAATGCTATGAGATGCCTAAGCTTCCATGAGGGACACTGCCAGGCAGGCACCTGAGTGGTCTCTCATGGGGCACCCCCTTTTCTTGTTTGTTAAACTGTGTTGAAAAGTCAAGTGTAAATGTAAATAGTAAATTGTCTGTTTTGTAGGTTCTCTTTGTCAGAAAAATCTCTAGTGACATCTTTTGGTTTGAGCCACTCTCCTCTGATCTGCTAAACCTATTTTCTTGGATCCAAGACCTCTAGTTTAAAGGTGTAAAGCCAGTAGTCACAGCCACCATCACATCTGCCTGGCCCATTGTTGGGCAGATGAAATATATTATGCTCACTTTGTTAAAGATGGCACTGCCCATGTGCAAGTTTTAAGAGTAAGCTTTTCCCCACACCCTTGACTGATTGGATGGTGTGGGGTGGTGCACTCTCATGAGGAATCATCTCAGTATGTCTCAGATAAGTGGCTTTGTATCAGAGACTTTCTTGTTTGTGTAATTGGATTAAAGGTTTTGAATCCGCGCTATAAACTGAGGCAGACTGGGAGCTTGCTCTCTTCGTTCCTGGAATTAGTATCAGACAGGAGAACAGATGAAGGCCACATGGAGGCCAGGAGAAGCAGCCAAGATGGTGGAGTGCTGAGGAAGAGGCCAGTTTGTGCAGAATTTGTGTAGAGAGAAGGAGATGGGAAACAGAGGTAAATAAGTCTGGTGAGCTAGAAACCTTTTGATTCTAGGAAACTCGGATAAGTCAGTAGCTTTGTGAGCACTAAATGTGTGGATTTTGGAGCCCAGTGTGTTTTTGTTTGACCACCAGGTGCAAGCTAGAATTAAAGCTGATGGCTCACCAGTTCTTGGCTCCGGTGTTTCATTGCCGACTGTCCGAATCTAATGCGAACCTGCATTGGCCAGGCAGCTTGATAGTGGCCTCAGCTATTGACTTTACACCCACGCAGGTTCGCATTTGATTCAGACAGTCGATAATGAAACAATGGAGCCAAAAACTGGTGGGTCATCATTTTTAATCCTAGCTTGCATCCAGCAAGCAAGTAAAAACACACACTGGGCTCCAAACCCACTCACTCAGTGCTCACAAAGCTACTGACTTATCCGAGTTTCCTAGTGTTGGTCAAATAAGTTTGTGAATATGGTACATATGTTTGCTCGCTTATAGTTTGTATTGGGTGTGGGGATGGGCTGTAAGCAGGCCGGGTTGTTATAGCCCAAGGTTTAGTTTTAAGACTAAGCCTTTCCCACCCTTTTTGATGTAGGGTGGTGCACTCTCATGAGGAATCCCATTATGCCTCAGATGAGTGACTTTGTATCAGAGACTTTCTTGTTTGTAGATTGGATTAAGGTTTTGGATTTCTACATTATAAATTGGGGCAGACTGGGAGCTTGCTCTCTCGGTTCCTGCTATCATTGCAGGGGCCTCCCTGATCTTTTTCCCTCCATGGGAAAAGCAGGTTTTCTGCTTTTCCCTTGTCTTCTCTTGTGGCTTGCCTGTCTTGGTGGGACACTGTTGGGCAGATAAAATATATTATGCTCCCTTTATTAAAGATGGCGCTGCCCACATGGAAGTTCGTTGATATTAATGTGTGTTCTGGAACAGGCTGTGGGCAGGCCGGGTCGTCATAGCCTAAGGCTTAGTTTAAGAGTAAGCACTTCCCCACACCCTTGACTGATTGGATAATGTAGGGTGGTGATGTAGGGAGGAATCCCATTATGCCTCAGATGGGTGACTTTGTATCAGAGACTTTCTTGTATGTATAATTGGATTAAAGGTTTGGATTATCTATGCTATAAAGTGGGCAGACCGGTAGCTAGATCTCTCTCGCTTGGTTCCTGAGGTGTTAGAGAGGAGAGCAGATTAAGGCCATGTGGAGGAGATGTAGCCAAGATGGCAGCGTGCTGAGGAAGAAGCCAGTTTGTTAAGAGTTTGTGCAGGAGGAGATGGGAAACAGAGGTGAATAAGTCTGGTGAGCTAGAAACCTTTGTGTAAAGCCAGTAGTCAAGGTCACCATCACAGCAGCCTGACCCACGCAGGTTCACATTAGATTCGAACAGATGGCAATGAAACACCGGAGCCAAGAACTGGTGAGCCATCAGCTTTAATTCTAGCTTGCACCCGGCGGGCAAGCAAAAACACATACTGGGCTCCAAAACCCACTCATTCAGTGCTCACAAAGCTACTGACTTATCCAAGTTTCCTAGAATCAAAAGTTTCTAGCTCACCAGACTTATTCACCTCTGTTTCCCATCTCCTCCTGCACAAACTCTTAACAAACTGGCTTCTTCCTCAGCACTCCACCATCTTGGCTGCTTCTCCTCTCCACATGGCCTTAATCTGCTCTCCTCTCTAATACCTCAGGAACCAAGCACCAAGAGAGAGAGATCAAGCTACTGTTCTCTCCCACTTTATAGCAGACTGTTCGGCAGATAAAATATAATATGCTCACTTTGTTAAGGATGGCGCTGCCCACATGGAAGCCCGTCACCCAGGTGATATTATTTGCCCTTATGCTTGGGATGGCTGTGGGGGGAAAAGCTGTAATGTAGGCAGTCCAGGTCATTATGGCCTAAGGCTTGGTTTTAAGAGTAGGCTCTTCTCCACACACTTGACTGATTGGATGATGTAGGGTGGTGATGTAGGGAGGAATCCCATTATGCCTCAAATGGGTGGCTTTGTATCAGAGACTTTCTTGTATGTATAATTGGATTAAAGGTTTGGATTACCTTTGCTATAAAGTGGGCGGACCGGTAGCTAGATCTCTCTCTTTGGTTCCTGGGTTCCTGAGATTAGTATTAGAGAGGAGAGCAGATTAAGGCCATGTGGAGGAGAAGCAGCCGAGATGGCAGAGTGCTGAGGAAGAAGCCAGTTTGTTAAGAGTTTGTGCAGGAGGAGATGGGAAACAGAGGTGAATAAGTCTGGTGAGCTGGAAACCTTTGATTCTAGGAAACTCGGATAAGTCAGTAGCTTTGTGAGCACTGAATGTGTGGGTTTTGGAGCCCAGTGTGTGTTTTTGCTTGCCCGCCGGGTGCAAGCTAGAATTAAAGTTGATGGCTCACCAGTTTGTGGCTCCTGTGTTTCATTACGATCTGTTCGAATCTAATGTGAACCTGCATGGGTCAGGCTGCTGTGATGGTGGCCTCGACTACTGGCTTTACACAGACTCAAAACCTTTAATCCAATTATACAAACAAGGAAGTCTCTGATACAAAGTCATCCATCTGAGGCATAATGGGATTCCTCCCTACATCACCACCCTACATCATCCAATCAGTTAAGGGTGTGGAGAAGAGCTTACTCTTAAACTAAGCCTTAGGCTATAATGACCCAGCCTGCCCACAGCCTGTTCCAGAACACACATTAATATCAACGAACTTCCATGTGGGCAGCGCCATCTTTAACAAAGTGAGCATATTATATTTTATCTGCCGAACACTTTGATTCTAGGAAACTCGGATAAGTCAGTAGCTTTGTGAGCACTGAATGTGTGGGTTTTGAAGCCCAGTGTGTGTTTTTGCTTGCCCGCCAGGTGCAAGCTAGAATTAAAGCTGATGGCTCACCAGTTCGTGGCTCCTGTGTTTCATTGCCATCTGTCTGAATCCAATGCGAACCTTCACTGGCCAGGCGGCTGTTATAGTAGCCTTGGCCACAGGCTTTACAGACACCAATAAACAGAATGGCCTACCATCCTCTGACTCTGCCATTTCTTCACCGTCTGCCCAAATCCAGTGGGAACCTGCATGTGAATGACCACGATGGCAGCTCCTGGCCATACACCTAGAATCAAAGTTTCCTAGCTCACCAGTCTTATTCACCTCTGTTCCCCATCTCCTTCTCTCTGCACAAACTGGCTTTTCCCTCAGCACTCCACCATCTTGGCTGCTTCTCCTGGCCTCCTCCACGTGGCCTTTTTCTGCTCTCCTCTCTAATGCTAATCTCAGGAACCAAGAGTGAGCAAGCTGCTGGTCTGCACCACTTTATAGTGTAGATTCAAAACCTTTAATTCAATATACAAACAAGAAAATCTCTGATACAAAGTCACTTATCAGAGGGATAATGGGAGGATTCCTCATGAGAATGTACCACCCTACATCAAAAAGGGTGGGAAAGGCTTTGTCTTAAAACTAAGCCTTGGGCTATAATGACTTCTGCCTGCTTACAGCCTGTCCCCTCCCTCCCACACACACACACATTTTAACATAATCACGCCCATCCCAAGCAATCACCTGGATGACGGGCTTCTACGTGGGTAGCGCCATCTTCAACAAAGTGAGCATAATATATTTTATCTGCCCAACACAAGGCACACTGTCTGACTTTTCCCCAGAGGAAAATACTCTTTTCTGTTAGTTTCTGTCCGGTAGCACCCTCCGGGCAGGGGCCAGAAAGTCCCTCATATCTTTGGTATCCCTGCAATTACTAACCTTTAGCACACACACCCTGTCCAAAAACACAATAGAAATTCCTCAACTGTTACTGTCCTTGGTTGCGCAAGACACCTGCAGGCCTAAACTGCAGTGGAAATCCCCCATCTATCCTGAAGGGGTATAAAAATCTCAAACCCCACCAGTTAGGAGCGGCTTCTCGGGCTCCCATTCCGAGTCTGCGAACCCGCCCGGAGTCCTCCCAATAAAGCCTGACTTTTGCTCATCTGGCTGTTTCGGCTCTTGGTTCGTTCATCGGTGGCACCCGGCAATCTTTCAGTTTCCATATCTCCTCTTGTGTGAGGCACTTAGCCTTAAAGAGGCAATTTTAATTGGAAATTTCTGGCTTAAAACCAGAGGGCAAAGGTGAAGGAAAATTCGTAAACTCCATATGGTTTAGTGGCCATCCTCCAGGAGCTGAGGTAAGCCACTTCCATCTCCAGGTCTGACTACTCAGGGGTATATACTGACTGGCCTATACTAAGGAGAGCGAATATCCCAAGGTGGACTCAGCAGATGGTTGTCACTTTTAAAAGGCAACTCTGAGAAAACCGTTCTAAGGCCCACAAATTATAAAAAATAGCAAAGCAAAATTCATAGAAATATTATATTGCTTAAAGCTAAAACTAACTAAAGACCTAAGAGAGTGCTGGAGGAACTATAAAGTAGAAGCTACTTTCAGATATCCACATACTGACCCAAAGAAGTTTTACCCATTTGGAAGATATGGGGTAGGAATAGTATTAAAAAGGAAAATAGAAAAGATTAGAACTTTTCTTAAGAAGAATCTTAAAGAAAGAAAAGGACTCCTACAATACTGTAAGGCCAGGGACCACCATCATGGCCATTCACATGCAGGTACTTATTGAATTCAGGCAGGCGGTAAAGAAATGGCAGAGTCGGAGGATGGTGGGCCATTCGATTTATTGGTGTTTCACCAAGACAGGCAAGCCATAAGAAAAGCCAAGTGAAAAGCAGAACCTGCTTTTCCCATAGAGGGCAAGGGATCAGGGAGGACTCTGCAATGCTGATAGCAGGAACTGAAAGAGAGCAAGAACCCCTGGTGTGCTTCATTTTATAGTGTAAAATAAATTAAAGCCTTTAAAAGCCAATATACAAGTAAGGAAGTCTGTCATACAAAGTCACTTATCTGAGGCATAAATGGGATTCCTCATAAGAGTGCACCACCCCCTATCATGCAACAGTCAAGGGTGTGGGAAAAGCTTAGTTTTGAGAAGAACTTAGTATTAGAAAAGAGAGAAAGGCTTAGTCTTAAAACAAAACCTTAGGCTATAATGACTTTGCCAGCTTACAGCCTGTCTCCCACACCCAAAGCAAGCAAACGTATACATCATATTTACAAACTTATTTGACCAACAAATATCACTTCAGAAAGCCTTTGGAGGATGATGGAAGACTCCCTTAGGTTGCCTTTTAAGGCATTTCAAGGAAGCCTTTAGAGATGAGGGCAGGCATAGAATTAAGTAGTCAAAAGAGAAACTACAAATTTTATCTAGAAGCCCTCTGTCCTTTAGTCGTTCAGGGATTGACCCAAGGGGGGACATTTTAGAGAGTTGGCATAAACCTCGGTCCTTGATCCCTTTTGTAATCTTGGGAAGCTCATTTGTGCTAATATCGTTTGTAACAATAGGAAATAAAGTAGGAACCAAACCTCACTAAAGTGTATGCTTAAGAACTTCAAATTTAGATTTTCCAATAATTATAATGTAAAAATTGTCTAAAGACACACTGAAAACACTCTGTGAATTAAAGGGGCCAACTTTTAGAGCAGATTAGCCAAATCAAGAATTGCTAAACCAGAAAAAAGCAGAGGAATGGGGGGCCTGCAATGTCTGGGATTTGACACTGCAGCCTGTGACCTCAGCGTTCTTGACTGAGGAAACAAGGCCAAATAGAAGTGTTTGGAAAATAACAAACCATGGGTGTGGACCTTGCTGGTTATCAGTTCCTTGAAATGAATTGCAGCTCTAGTAAGGAGAATAATTGGACCCTGAATGATAGGATTATGAGAGATAGGATTAAGAGTAATAGGATTATAAGTGATGGAATCATGAGCAATGGAATTATCAGGAACAGACCCTCTGGCTGCCTCTCCACTTCCCCTCCCTAAGACATGAAAGTCACATAGACTGTAAAAAGTCACATAGATTGTAGTAGTCAAGGCCACCATCACAGCAGCCTGACCCACGCAGGTTCGCATTGGATTCGAACAGATCGTAATGAAACACAGGAGCCAAAAACTGGTGAGCCATCAGCTTTAATTCCAGCTTGCACCTGGCGGGCAAGCAAAAACACACACTGGGCTCCAAAACCCACACATTCAGTGCTCACAAAGCTAGCTAGATTCTAGGAAACTCGGATAAGTCAGTCTGCCGAACAATAGACCCTCCACAGGTTAGGAGTAGTGACTTGTTGCCCTCCACTCGTGTGTGAGAAGTTCTGTGAAAGAGAATGAGTGTGAAATGAACAAGACTGACACTGGGAAAGGTTCTGACTCTCTCCTACAGGGCCAAAGCAAGTGTTGGGTCTGGTTGGGCAGATAAAATATAATATGCTCACTTTGTTAAAGATGGCGCTGCCCACATGGAAGCCCATCACCCAGGTGATATTATTTGCCCTTATGCTTGGGATGGGTGTGGGGGACAGGCTGTAAGCAGGCGGGGTCGTTATAGCCTAAGGTTTAGTTTTAAGAGTAAGCTTTTCCCCACACCCTTGACTGATTGGATGATGTGGGGTGGTGCGCTCTCCTGAGGAATCCCATTATGCCTCAGATGGGGACTTTGTATCAGAGACTTTCTTGTTTGTAGATTGGATTAAGGGTTTGCATTTCTACAGTATAAAGTGGGACACACCAGGAGCTTGCTCTCTCTTGGTTCCTAAGGTTGGCATTAGAAAGGAGAGCAGATTAAGGCCACGTGGAGGAGAGGAGAAGCAGCCAAGATGGGGGAGTGCTGAGGGAGAAGCCAGTTTGTGCAGAGTTTGTGCTGGAGAAGGAGATGGGGAACTGTAAAGCCAGTAGTCAGAGTCAGGATCACAGCCGCCTGGCCATGCATGTTCGCATTAGATTTGGACAGTCGGTAATGAAACAATGGAGCCAAAAACTGATGGGCCATCATCTTTAATCCTAGCTTGCACCCAGCAAGCAAGTAAAAACACACACTGGGGTCCAAAACCCACTCATTCAATGCTCACAAAGCTACTGACTTATCTGAGTTTCCTAGCATCAAAGGCTTCTAGCTCACCAGACATTCACCTTTGTTCCCCATCTCCTTCTCTCTGCACAAACTCTGCTCAAACTGGCTTCTTCCTCAGCATACCGCCATCTTGGCTGCCTCCTCTCCTCCATGTGGCCTTCATCTGCTCTCCTCTCTGATACTAACCTCAGGAACCGAGAGAGCCAGCAAGTTCCCGGCCTGCCCCACTTTATAGCGTAGATTCAAAACCTTTAATCCAATCTACAAACAAGGACGTCTCTGATACAGTCACTTATCTGAGACATAATGGGAGGATTCCTCATGAGAGAGCACTGTAAGGTCCGACCCGCATGAAATGAGACAAAGTACCAAATAGTTAAAAAGTCCAACTTTATTGGAACCTTCGGGCGGGTTCAGTGACTCGGAGAGTAGTGAGCCAGAGAAGTCGCGCCCAACTGGTGGGGCTCGAGATTTTTATACCCCTTCAGGCTGGCTGGGGAATTTGGTTTGCGTAACTAGGGACGCTAACGGTTGAGGAATTTCTATTGTGTTTTCGAACAGGGTGTGTGTGCTAAAGGTTAGTAATTGCAGAAGTGCCAAAGGCATAAGGGATTTTCCAGCCCCTGCCCCGGGGGTGCTACCAGACATTCCTGGCTCTTTGGTATAGGGAGTGGGGCGACGTGGTCTTATCTGGCTACTTCCTGCTGTACGGGGGTGGAGTTGGGGAGAGGTAGGAAAGGGCCAGAGCAGTCCATATTCGCCATGGTGGGCAGGGGTTGGTACTGTAACAGCATCATCTGGTGGACTGCCACGCATGTGATTTCACGAAGGCGGGTCTGTACGAACCTAAGAAGTAAAGGAGCAAACATGAGTAAGATGCAGATTATTAGGAGAGGTCCTAGGATAGGAGCCAGCATAGAGAACAGAGGAGATTTCCACCACTCCAGGGTAAACGTGTCCTGTTGTTGGTTGTATTTTCGTAGCTTTTCTTGTAGTTTTCGGAGTGACTGGACATTATCCTCGACAACTCCGGATTCATTGATGTAGTAGCAACACTCTTCCCGCAGGAAGACACAGGTGCCCCCGTGCTTGGCCTAAGCAGGTCCAGGGCTCGCCGGTTCTGTAACGAGACTTGGGCAAGAGAAGTTATTTGTCTCTGTAGGGAGGCTACATTGGGGTATCCGTATTCCAGACCTTAGGGTTGACTCCAGGTAGAACCTGGACTCTGGGGTCTGAGTCAGGCCCGGGGTCAGGATCTGGCACCAGTGTTAATAGGAAGGCTTGCCTGGGGGAGAATGAAATGCTTGCCCAGAGTTTGGACAAAATGTCTCTCCCCAGGAGGGGAACTGGGCAGGAGGGTATGACTAGGAAGGAGTGTGAGAATGGGTGACCCTCAAATAGGCAATTAAGGAGGGTCATCCGCCGTGGGGTCGAGGGTGATCCGTCGATTCCCATGACCGAGACCTGGGAAGGAACTGTAAGGCCCGAATGAGAGGGAAGGACAGAATAGGTAGCCCCCGTGTCTATTAAAAAGGAAACAGACTTACCAACTACCTGGAGCGTAGCCCTGGGCTCGGTGAGGGTAACTGGAGTCGAAGAGCCAGGCCCCCCTCAGTCGTCCATTAAGCCCAGCAGTTCTGAGACTGGAAATGCCTGGTTCTCAGCTCCCTGGCATTGAGGTGCCGTAGGCTGAGCCACGGTCGGGCAGTCCGACTTCCAGTGGCCCATTAGTTTGCATTGTGGGCAAGGCTTGGTGGGGGGCCTTGGTTGCGGACAGGCCTTGGCCCAGTGGCCCTCTTTGCCGCATTTAAAGCAAGCGCCCAGTGGTGTGCGCTGTCCTCCCTTGGAGGCTGGTTTTTTTTTATCAGTTCCCCTACCGGCCGGAGGGCAGCTACCAAGGCTTGGTTCCGTTCCTGGCGGGCGGCTTCAGCCATTTCCTCTCGGGCATTAAAACTTCAAAAGCCATTTTTACCAGGTCTTGGATGGGGGTCTCAGGGCCCTCTTCAGCCCTTTTTAGTTTTTTTCTAATATCTGGGGCAGACTGAGAGATAAAGTGAGAGGCTAAGACTGTGGCCCCACTGCGGGACTCTGGGTCTAGGTGGGTATAACGGACTAGGGCCTCTTGAAGGCAGTTCAGGAAAAGAGCTGGGTTTTCTTTGGGGAGTTGGGTAATTTCCCTCAGTTTATCATAATTTACAACCTTGTTAGAAACTGCATCCATACCTCTGATTAAGTATTGGAGCATAAAGTTTCGACGAGGAATGCTGGACCCTTGTCCAGGCTGATAACTCCAATTGGGGTCCTCCCCGGGTACCGCCTCTGTGCCAAGGGGGATCTGGTCATTTACTAGATGGTCCCTGTCTGCCTGCTGTCGGGCAGCGGTGAGGATGCATTCATGTTCCTCAGGGGTAAGAGTAGAGGTACAGATTACCTTAATGTCATGCCAGGTCAGGTCATATGTCTGAGTCAGGTACCGGAATTCCTTAATGTAGGTTGAGGGATCGGCCGAGAAAGATCCTAGCCATTTCTCGATCTGTGAGAGGTCTTGGAGAGAGAAGGGGACATGTACTCGAACTAGTCCTTCTGCCCCAGCCACCTCACGGAGAGGGGCGAGAACAACAAATGACGATTGGGGGCCGTGTGACCTGGTATGGGCTGCGACGGGAGAGGTTAGGGGGTCTGCAGGAGGTAGGGCAGAAGGAACCAGAGGGACGGAAGGAGCCGGAGCCTGGCCCGGGTCTGGGAGGTTTTTGCAGGGGAGAGCCGGAGGGGGAGATAGGTGGTCGGGAAGGTCATCGGGTTGAGAGTAAGGAGGGGGTTCCTGGGAGGAAGCCTTGGGAGGAGAGGAGGTTTGAGCTAGGAGAATTTGGTGGGTAGAACAATGGGAACAGAGGTCGGGGCGGGAACGAAGGTCCCAGAAAGCTTGGACATAGGGAACCTCAGAATCTTTTCCTGTCCGTTGGCAGAAATTGTCCAGTTCTTGAAGGACGTTAAAATCAAAAGTGCCCATTGGAGGCCAGTGGGACCTATTGTCCAGGTTGTATTGAGGCCATGCGACCTGCGACAGGAAAATGAATTTTTTCCGACGGAGGGTTTGAGTGTACCCCAATTTGGAGAAGTTAGCCAATAAACACCATAGGGGTGTTTTGGGATCAGCTTTGGACCCAGAGTTGCCCATCGTTCAGGGAGAAGTACGGGGAGGTTTCACGGGTTGGGAAAAGAGACAACCGAGAGGCGTCCCAATCGGGTGTCTGTAAAGCCAGTAGTCACGGCCACTATCACAGCCGCCTAGCCAGTGCAGGTTCGCATTGGATTCGGACAGATGGCAATGAAACAACGGAGCCAAGAACTGGTGAGCCATCAGCTTTAATTCCAGCTTGCACCCAGCAGGCAAGCAAAAACACACACTGGGCTCCAAAACCCACACATTCAGTGCTCACAAACCTACTGACTTATCCGAGTTTCCTAGAATCAACGGTTTCTAGCTCACCAGACTTATTCACCTCTGTTTCCCATCTCCTCCTGCACAAACTCTTAATCAACTGGCTTCTTCCTCAGCACTCTGCCATCTCGGCTGCTTCTCCTGGCCTTCACGTGGCCTTAATCTGCTCTCCTCTCTAATACTAACCTCAGGAACCCAGGAACCGAGAGAGAGAGATCAAGCTACTGCTCTCTCCCATTTTATAGCATAGACTCAAAACCTTTAATCCAATTATACAAACAAGGAAGTCTCTGATACAAAGTCACCCACCTGAGGCATAATGGGATTCCTCCCTACATCACCACCCTACATCATCCAATCAGCCAAGGGCGTGGAGAAGAGCTTACTCTTAAAACAAAGTCTTAAGCTATAATGACCCGGCCTGCTTACATTACAACTTTTTCCCCCATAGCCATCACAAGCATAAGGGCAAATAATATCACCTGGATGATGGGCCTCCATGTGGGCAGCACCATCTTTAAAAAAGTGAGCATATTATATTTTATCTGCCGAACAATCCACCCCTATGCTCACTTTACTACCCACAATTTACACCACCGGTATCCCTGTACAAGGAAATGAGTACATTACACAAATTACAGCAATAGCACAAATCATACAGTTTCAACAATTACAAAGGTACACACATTTCACCAGTCTCTGAGCACTTTGCCAAAAGCGCAAAATGTCCTCAGCCTTTTCTCTTGCCATTTGAAAGGCTTCCTGGGGCAGGGGGACAGCCTCCATCAAAGCCACCCCTCACCCCCATCAGGGTATTTCACATTGTCCAAAATCCGTAAGTCCATTCAACAAAGGAGCTTGTGCCCATCTGGTCATAGTCCAGGAAATCAGTCCACACACATAGGGCTTTAGCCTCCCCCCTCATTCCTGCCATCATGGCAAGTCTCACACTGTCCCAAAAAGGAGCACGTGGCAATGGCAGTCAGCATTTCCATCTCTGCTCTGGGGAGCATGATGGCATCCACCCCTATGACCCAAATCGCAGATCTACCAGGAACATAGCTACTTCTTGCTGCTGGGCTCTCACCTTCTGGAGACTGCGGATTTCAACTCCAGCCAGATTCTCCTCATCCTCCAAAGAGGAAATGAAAACATCAGCTCCTGCTGCTGGGCTCGAGCTCTGGGCCACCGCTGCCTTCTGCTCCATGGGCCTTGCAGCTCCAGCCCCAGCCTCAGCCCTGGTCCTGGCCTCAGATCTGGCCCCGGCCTCAGGCTTGGCCTCATGCTGCTGCTGGCTCTCCACAACATCCAGGGCAATCTCCAACTCACGAACCTGTGATCCCTTCTCCAGCGTCGGCTCCATTTCCAGGTGAATCTCGCAAACCTGGTCAGCCTCCTCCTCCAGCGCTTCCTTCAGCTCCAGGGTCAACATCTGTTTCTCCCACGTTTCCTCCAGCTCCTTTCGCTGCTCAGCCTGCAGGTCCTGGGCAGCCTCTTCCATAGAGCTCTCAGTTTCCTCACACATGGCTGTAAAAGTCAGCCAGCCTACAGTCCCCCAAAAAACAGCTATGGGAAACCAAAACAGCAACCACTCCTCTACTCCACCACTCAAAGGTGGTGGTGGCTCCATGCCGATCTGAATCGAATCCTGCCACAGACTACGCCAAATGTAAAGCCAGTAGTTACGGCCACTATCACAGCCGCCTAGCCAGTGCAGGTTCGCATTGGATTCGGACAGATGGCAATGAAACAATGGAGCCAAGAACTGGTGAGCCATCAGCTTTAATTCCAGCTTGCACCCAGCAGGCAAGCAAAAACACACACTGGGCTCCAAAACCCACTCATTCAGTGCTCACAAAGCTGCTGACTTATCCGAGTTTCCTAGAATCAAAGATTTTTAGCTCACCAGACTTATTCACCTCTGTTTCCCATCTCCTTCTGTTTACACAAACTGCACAAACTGGCTTCTTCCTCAGCATTCTACTATCTTGGCTGCTTCTCCTGACCTCCATGTGGCCTTAATCTGCTCCCCTCTCTAATACTTCAGGAACCAAGAGAGCGTAAGCTCCTGGTCTCTCCCACTTTATAGTGTAAAATCAAAACCTCCAATCCAATTACACAAAAAAGGAAGTCTCCAATACAAAGCCACCCATCCGAGGCACAATGGGATTCCTCAGGAGAGTGCACCACCCTACATCATCCAACCAGTCAAGGGTGTGGGGAAAAGCTTACTCTTAAAACTAAGCCTTAGGCTATAACGACCCTGGCCTGCTTACATTACAGCCTTTCCCCCACACCCATCCCAAGCATAAGGGCAAATAATATCACCTGGGTGACCAGCTTCCACGTGAGCAGCGCCATCTCTAACAAAGTGAGCATATTATATTTTATCTGCCCAACACTAGGAAACTCGGATAAGTCAGTAACTCTGTGAGCACTGAATGGGTGGGGTTTGGAGCCCAGTGTGTGTTTTTACTTGCCCGCCAGGTGCAAACTGGAATTAAAGTTAATGGCCCATCAGTTTTTGGCTTCATTGTTTCATTACCGACTGTCTGAATCTAATGTGAACCTGCATGGGCCTGGCAGCTGTGATGGTGCCCTCAACTACTGGCTTTACAGGTCCCCTCCAAATTTTTCCATGGAAGGCATAGGAGGTTCACAGAGGAAATCCACTGCTTTAACCATGATGGTCAAGAATTTTAAGAAAGGGTTACTCAGGGGGTTACAGGGTTACTATGTCCCCAGGGAAATTGAGGACCTTGTGTAAGCTAGAATAGCCCACTGTTGGGCAAATGAGTTTGTAAAATTTGTCTCTTTGAGTTTGCTACTTTTATTGTTAAAAATGGTGCTGGGCAGCCACACATGTGCTTGCCCTCAGAGCAGGGCAGTTGATTGTAAATTGCAGATTGGACTGAATTCCTGCTTGGAAGAGTCATTGTTTTGCTAATGTTTGCTGGAGAAGAGGCAGAGAAAGAAGCCCTGTTTGCGCCTGACCTGTGGTGGTGCAGTGGATAAAGCGTCGACCTGGGAACACTGAGGTCGCCAGTTCAAAACCCTGCACTGGTCTGGTCAAGGCACATATGGGAGTTGATGCTTTCAGCTCCTCCCCCCTTTCTCTCTTTCTCTCTCACTCTGTGTCTCCTCTCTAAAATAAAATAAAATAAAAAAGAAGCCCTGTTTGCAAAAAGAAAGGAAAAAGCAGCAGCAGGGATCATGCTGCCTCCATAGTATTCAGGGCCCCCACTGCACTTACTTATGCTCTCCCTTAGACACCAGGAATCCCAGGCACACCAACCAATTCCCTTATATTGACTTGATGGTATAAAGCACTGTAGGTCAAAACAGGGTTAGCAGCATCTCTTATGCCAGCTGGATAGCTATGAAATAGTGAGTGAATTTTGACCATACTTTCTTTTTTCTCAGTAAATCAGTGGTTTATTGGGGGGTAGTAGTTTATAATCCTCTAATTGTAAATTGTACTAAATTTATACTAATGATGAGGCATATAAAATTGTATGGTCTGCCAAATACGAAGACTTCCTTTTGTACCAAGGATCCTATGCTGTAAAAAAAAAATTTCCTTTTTCTTTTATTGGTAATAATCGTTTTTTATCTTTTGACAGAGACAGAGAGAGAGTCAGAGAGAGGGACAGACAGATAGGGACAGAAAGACAGGAAGGGAGAGAAATGAGAAACATCAATTCTTCGTTGTGTCACCTTAGTTGTTCATTGATTCCTTTCTTATATGTGCCTTGACCGGGGAGCTACAGCAGACCAAGTAACCCCTTGCTCAAGCCAGCAACCTTGGCCTCAAGCTGGTGAGCCTTGCTCAAATCAGATGAGCCCATGCTCAAGCTGGCGACCTTGGGGTTTCAAACCTGGGTCCTCCATGTTCCAGTCCGATGCTCTATCCACTGCGCCACTGACTGGTCAGGCTGGAAAAATATTTTCTATGTCAGTAATGTATATGTTATTTCAAGAGTCTTTTGTTGATTCTCCTTTTTACTTGCAATTTCATAGCCCTGTGATATTGAAAGCTTAGTTTAAATATTAGGAGATATGTAATGATTATTAGTGATATCTTTTTATATGGTGTATAAATGTTTAGCTTATTGTCATTTTTGAAGCAGTTAAAGGGGTAAGGTCCAGTCTGCTCATGAGCATGTGGACTGTGGAAGCAGTACTGTTCAATATTAAGTCACCAAACCCAGAGTGACAAATATTACTATTGATTAGCTTAATGGTAGAATTCTCAACATAGGAGGTGGAAATGAAAAAATAAATGACTAATTGTGGTAGTAGGAAATATTAGGTTTTGAGCCCAGATTAAAGGGCTAAAGGATATAAACAGAAATCTGTTTCTCTTGAGCTTTTTTTAGACATTATCTGTCAGGGTGCATAAAGTTACAGCATAAATAAGGTATGTTTTCTTGGAATGTAAAAGGGATTTATGATTCAGTAGAGTATAGGATTTATTTTATGAATTATTGGTCATTTTAATTGGTGCTTTCAACTAGATCTTCAGAATTTGAGGCATGGATGTAATGGGACATTACCTTTTTTCCCAAATGTCCTATAGAATTAGAAAGCTCAGAATCCCCTTTCTCAGAGAAGCCTCAAGCCCTAACAGGACTGTTAGAATCTGTACAGTACATACGTCGCCCAACTTAGGACAACCGAGACTACCTCAAGAAAATGTTTCCGGTTGTCTGGCCTGAATGGGACCCTAACACCACAGCAGGAAGGAAAACTCTGAACACTTCTCACCGGTTTGTTAGCCAGGATCAGGGGAGCAACTAAGAAACCCATAAATTTATCAAAGGTATCAGAAGTTATTCAAGGTCCTCAAGAGTCTCCCACAACTTTCTTAATGAGATTGCAGGCTATACACCCCTAGACCCTGAAGCACCAGAAAATGCTAGGGTAATTAACTTTGCTTTTTGTGCCCAGTCAGCTTCACACATTAGAAAGAAACTCTGGAGGAAAAACCAGGACTAAATTAGGGAAGAATCACTGCACATATTGCAAGGAGGAAGGACATTAGAAAAGTAAATGTCCAAAATTATAAGCAGTCAAGGCAAACTCTAAGGTCCTGAACTTTGAGGACTGACGAGGCCAAGGCTCCTTTTCACTGAGCCCCCAGGAGCCTATGGTAACAGCAGTAATACGGAGAAAACTGTGGACTTTCTAATAGACAGTGGAGAAACACATTTGGTCTTAACTGAGCCTCTTGGACCTATCACCACTCGCAAAACTCCAGTACAAGGGGCCACAGGAAAAGCTGCATACTATGCATGGACCACCCAGTAGACAGTCAATCTAGGATAAGAAACTGTCACCCATTCATTCTAGGTCATGCTGGAATGTCCCTACCCCCTAACAGGATGGGACTTGTTACAGAAGCTCCAGGCCACAATTTCCTTCAAAGGGGAAAATACAACTTTAACAAAAGAGGCTAATAAGGAAACTACAAATGCCAGGTTGCAACTACTCTTAACCTGCTCTCTCTAAGGAATCAACTAAACTGGGAGATGCCCACAGCCCATCTCTCCTGAGGCAGCTTCAGGAGAGTTATCCGGGGATATAGCTGAAACCAACCCTCCCGGACTAGCTGCCCACCAGCTGCCTGTAGTCATGCAGCTGCTTTAAAACTGTAAGCCTACTCCCCGATGATGACCCAACCACCCCGTTACGTGACTGTGTGGAGGTAATCAACATCATACAGACTGCCCGACCAGACTTAAAGGACTCTGAGTTGCCAGACGCCAATGAGGTATACAGATGGGAGCAATTATGTCCAGGACTGCATCAGGTATGCAGGGCTGCAATAGTGACCCTGGACCAAGTCATCTAATCATAGGCACTGAGCAGGGGAACTTCAGCACAAAGGGCAGAACTCATAGCCCTTATCCAGGCCCTCAGATAGGGAAACGAATTTCTGACATCTGCTGATAGAAACATCAAAAACAAGAAATTTTACCCTTGCTAAAGGCCATTTGTTTACCAGAGACTGTAGCCCTTATTTGTTGCCCAGGACACCAGAAAAGGAGACTCAATAGAGACAAAAGAAAATTAGGCAGCTGATCAAACAGCCAAAGAAGTAGCCCTAAAACCATTGGGGCCTTTAGAAATTTTAGTAACTTTACTAAAACCCTTGTTGCCAAAGGCTCCTTTTTACAACCGATTAGAAAAAGATTCTTGCCAGCTGGAAAGGGAAGAATAAGAATTATTTAAGAAAAATTAGCCTGACCTGTGGTGGCGCAGTGGATAAAGCGTCGACCTGGGAACACTGAGGTCACCAGTTCAAAACCCTGCACTGGTCTGGTCAAGGCACATATGGGAGTTGATGCTTCTAGCTCCTCCTTCTTCTCTCTCTCTCTCTCTCTCTCTCTCTCTCTCACTCTGTGTCTCCTCTCTAAAATAAATAAATAAAAAAAAACAAAAAAAGAAAAGAAAAACAATTGTATAAAAAAAAGAAAAATTAGGAAAGCCAGACTTAGAATCTATTGCAGAAGGCATAGTGTCCGAGTGTTTAGTCTGTGCCCAAATAAATACTAAGCAAAGAAATTATAAAGAGTAACAGGGAGAGAGAAACTTTCCCAGGTGAGCATTTAGAAATAGATTTTACTAAAGTAAAGCCACTGGCATAGGAATATAAGTACCTATTAGTTTTTATTGACGCCTTTTTAGGATAAGTAGAAGTTTTCCCTACTAGAAATGAGACCACACTGTATTAGGTTTAATAATAGGCCTGCATTTATTTTTTTATTTTATTTTTTGTGTGTGAGACAGAGACAGACAAAGAGAGGAACAGACAGACTGGAAGGGAGAGAGATGAGAAGCATCAATTCTTTGTTGCAGCAACTTAGTTTCTCAGTGATTGATTTCTCATATGTGCCTTGACCGGGGGGCTACAGCAGACCAAGTGACCCCTTGCTCAAGCCAGCGACCTTGGGTTCAAGCTGGTGAGCCTGCTCAAACCAGAGAAACCTGTGCTCAAATTGGCGACCTTGGGGTTTCGAACCTGGGTCCTCCATATCCCAGTCTGATGCTCTATCCACTGTGCCACCGCCTGGTCAGGCAGCCTGCATTTATCACTGGCCTAGCAAACATAACTGGCGCCCAGGGCACACACTTTATTGGCGCCCCCCTGAGAGCGTAGTACGCTTTTCTTGTTTGTCTTGGAGACCATTTGGTGCCCCTCTGCAAGTGGCTCTCGGGGCATGATAGACCACCTACTCCCCCCTCGCTATGCTACTGGCATTTATATCTAAGGTCTCACAGCTAGTAGGAAAGGCACTCAATATTAATTAGAAATTACATTGTACTTACAGGCCTCAGAGTTCGGGAGAAATAAACCAAACTCTGAAACAAAGTCCTGCTCAAATTCATTCTAAAAACTGGTGAAAACTGGACTGACTTACCCCTTCTAGTTTTTCTAGAAGCTAAATGCACCCCCTACTAGGCAAAATTCACTCCATATGGAATTGTGTTAGGCAGGGCAACACCACTTCTCCCTAAGCTCCCTTGAAGACCCCCTCAGAGACTGTGCAAATGGATCCCACCAACCCCTGTAAGTTAGTTGCCCCTGAGAAGGAAAACATGCCCTGAGAAGGAAAACATGCCCTGCTCCAGCTACAAGCTGGAAGCTGGCTGCTCTCGCCATGGGACTCCTTATAATTGAACTTTGGGAAGGGAGGGAAACTAAAATCTAGAAAATGCCAGAGCAAGTCATCTTAAGGTTTGATACGTGTGCCGCTGTGGGTCATACAGAAGGGAGATATAAGTCCCTTTGCTGGAAGGGAAGCTACAAGGTAAATGAAAAGTATGTATGTGCTTATAGCTACCCCTATAAAGTAACCTATAAATATTAGCCACTTAGAGGGAGGACACCTCCAAAAAGAAGTATATTTTAAAAAATTTGCTTGTTGCCAGCTTGGTTGTCCTAAAGGTTAAGATTTTTAAAATTAAGAGTTCTGATTAAAAAGGAATTGTATAGTTTTAATAATAGAAGGTATAAGGTATGGAAATACTTTTGAAAGAAAAAGGAAAAAAGTAAGTTGTTATAAAAGCCAGTTATTTCTGAATAGATAAGGAAGTTCATGAAAGTTTAGGGTTATGTAAGTTACAGGTTTGTGCAGATTGGAGGTGGTTTGAGAAAAGGTAAACTCTATCAAATTAATGACAAGAAGTCACTATACCCTTGTACTACAGGGTAATAAAAAAGCTGAATCAAGGATTTGATTAAAACTTAAATAAAACCAGTGGGGAATGTGACAAGGTGCCAAGAAACTGTAAAAACTGTTAGCATTAGCATTTTAAAAGGAAAAGTCAAGCCCCCTTACCCCTCCTTTCTGAGGGAGAAAAGAAACAAGAAGAAAAGAAACTGCTTCCTATAATTCTCTGAAAGGGTGCCTGGGGGCACTTGCCACACAGAGCAAAGAAGATAGAACTTATCTGAAAACCCTTTCCTCATCTCTTTTCTTAAAAGCCTTTATGTACCTTAATTAAGAATTCCTACACTCTGACTCACCCTCCCATTCTAAAATCATGAGAGTGACATAAACCTATAGACAAAGGAATCACAAGCCCCTCCATACCCACCCTAACCGGTATGTGATTTTGTCTTTAAAAGCAGGCTCAGAACTGTATTGGGGCCTACATGATTTGGGATTATACCCCATGTAGTTAGCTGGTTAATAAATTCCTCTTTGAAATTTTTCTGTAACTTGGGTGTCTTTGTGGAACTTGCTGGTCACTTTACAACAATTTAGAATTAGAATGGCTATTAAAAAAAGAGAAGTGATAACTGCTGGCGAGAATGTAGAGAAAGGGAACCCTTGTGAACTGTTGGTGGGAATGCAAAGTGGTGCAGCCACTGTGGAAAGCAGTATGGAGGCTCCTCAGAAATTTAAAAACAGAACCACTATGTGGCCCAGCAATTCTGCTTCTAGGTATGTATTCAAAGGAAACAGAAACACTAACTCAAAATATATATGCACCTCCATGTTTGCTGCAGCATTATTTACACTAGCCAAGACATAGAAACAACCTAAGTGTCCAGTGATGCATGATGGATGAATAAAGAAAATGTGATTATATATACATATAATTTAACCTTAAAAAGGTCTTGGCATGTGATTCATCACATATACAAAAGGAAGAACAAAAATCACATGATAATTTCAATAGATGCAGAAAAGGCATTTGATAAAATCTAGCACCCATTCATGCTCAAAACTCTCAGTAAAGTGGAAATACAGGGAACATTCCTTAACATGATAAAGGCCATCTACAATAAACCCACAGCAAACATCATACTAAATGGACAAAAATTAAAAGCAATCCCCTTAAGATCAGGAACCAGGCAGGGGTGTCCCCTTTTACCACTCTTATTCAACATAGTTCTGGAAGTCCTAGCTATAGCAATCAGACAAGAAGAAGAAATAAAAGGCATCCAAATTGGAAAAGAAGAAGTAAAACTATCATTATTTGCAGATGATATGATATTGTATATAGGAAACCCTAAAGTCTTAGTCAAAAAACTACTGGACCTTATAAATGAATTCAGCAAGGTGGCAGGATATAAAATTAATACTCAGAAATCAGAGGCATTTCTACATACCAACAATGAACTGTCAGCAAAAGAAATTAAGGAAACAATCCCCTTCACTATTGAAGCCAAAAAAATAAAGTACCTAGGAGTAAATTTAACCAAGGAGGTTAAGGACTTGTACTCGAAAAATTATAAAACATTGATAAAAGAAATCAAGGAAGATACAAACAAGTGGAAGCATATACCGTGCTCATGGCTAGGAAGAATAAACATCATTAAAATGTCTATATTACCCAAAGCAATTTATAAATTCAATGCAATACCAATTAAAATACCAATGACATACTTCAAAGATATAGAACACATATTCCAAAAATTTATATGGAACCAAAAAAGAACACGAATAGCCTCAGCAATCTTAAAAAGAAAAAATAAAGCAGCAGGTATCACTCTTCCAGATATCAAGGTCTACTACAAGGCCATTATACTCAAGACAGCCTGGTACTGGCATAAGAACAGGCACATAGATCAATGAAACAGAACAGAGAACCCAGAAATAAACCCACACCTTTATGGACAACTGATATTTGACAAAGGAGGAAAGAACATACAATGGAGTAAAGACAGCCTCTTTAACAAATGGTGTTGGGAAAATTGGACATCTACCTGCAATAAAATGAAACTAGACCATCAACTTATACCATTCACAAAAACAAACTCAAAATGGATAAAAGAAACGTAAGCCGTGAAACCATAAGCATCTTAGAAGAAAACATAGGCAGCAAGATCTCTGACATCTGTAGCAGCAATATATTTGCCGATTTATCTCACAGGCAAATGAAATAAAAGTCAGGATAAACAAATGGGACTATATCAAACTAAAAAGTTTTTGCACAGCTAAAGACAATAGGAACAGAATAAAAAGACAAACCACACAATAGGAGAACATATTTGACAGCACGTCTGATAAGGGGTTAATAACCAAAATTTATAAAGAACTTATAAAACTCAACACCAGGAAGACAAGCAATCCAATCAAAAAATGGGCAAAGGAAATGAATAGAAATTTCTCCAAAGAGGACATACAAATGGCCAATAGGTATATGAAAAAATGCTCAACATCACTAATCATTAGAGAAATGCAAATTAAAACCACAATGAGATATCACCTCACACCAGTCAGAATGGCACTCATCAGCAAAACAACACAGAATAAGTGCTGGCGAGGATGTGGAGAAAAGGGAACTCTTCTGCACTGCTGGTGGGAATGCAGACTGGTACAGCCACTGTGGAAAACAGTATGGAGATTCTTCAAAAAATTAAAAATCAAACTGCCTTTTGACCCAGCTATCCCACTTATAGGAATATACCCTAAGAACACCATAGCACTGTTCGAAAAGAAGAAATGCGCCCCCATGTTCGTGGCAGCATTGTTCACAATAGCGAAGATCTGGAAACAGCCCAAGTGTCCATCAGAAGACGAGTGGATTAAAAAGCTATGGTACATATATACTATGGAATACTACTCAGCCATAAGAAATGATGACATCGGATCATTTACAACAAAATGGATGGACCTTGATAACATTATACGGAGTGAAATAAGTTAATCAGAAAAAAAAACTGAGAACAGCATGATTTCATACATAAGTGGGACATAAAAGTGAGACTATGAGACATGGACAAGAGAGTGGTGGGTACCAGGTGGGGGGAGGGAGGGGAGGTTGGGATAGGGAGGAGGGGAGGGGCACAGGGAAAATCAGATGGAAGGTGACAGAGGACAATTTGACTTTTGGTGACGGGTATGCAACAGAATTGAATGATGGGATAACCTGGAGATGTTTTCGTTGTACATATGTACCCTGATTTATTGGTGTCACCCCATTAAAATTAATAAAAAAAAATCTTGGCATTTTTGACAGTATAGACATACTTAGAAGATATTATGCTAAGAGAAAAATAAATACCATATGATCTCATTTAAATGTGTAATTTAAAAAGTAAGCAAACAAACAATAAAGCAAGCTCACAGATATAGAGAACAGATTGGTGGTTGCCAAGGGTGTGTGTTTTGGGGGGTGGGAGGGAGCAAATTGGATGAAGGTGAAAAGGTACAAACTTCATTATTTTTATTTTCGAGTGAGAGGAGGGGAGATAGTGAGACAGACTCCCACATACTCCTCACCGGGATCCATCCAGCAACCCTTTCTGGGGCCATTGCTCAAACCAATCAAGCCACTGGCTGTGGGAGGGGAAGAAGGAGAGAAGAGGGAGAGGGAGGGAAAGAGAAGCAGATGGTCGCTTCTCATGTGTGCCCTGACTGGAGATCAAACCCAGGAAGTCCATACACTGGGCTGTCCGTTATCTACTGAGCCAGATGGCCAGGGTCTGAACTTCCAGTTATAAAATAAATTAGTCATGGCAATGTAGTGTATGGCATATAACTATAGTTAATAATATTATATTGCATATTTGAAAGTTGCTAAGAGAGTGAATCTTAAAATCCCTATTACAAAAACAATTTTTTTGTTACTATTCAAAGTGACAAATTTTTATTAGATTTATTATGGTAATCACTTTACAACATATACAAATTGAAGCATTATATTGAATACCTGAAACTAATATAATGTTATATGTCAATTATACTTAATTCAAATAAATAAACAAGAAAAACTTAAAACACTACTGAGGAGTATAAGAGAAAATGTGGACAAATAGAAAGGTGTATTCTGCTTTTTACTATTTTTCCTTTTTTCAGAGAAGAGGGGAGGGAGAGAGATGAGAAGCATCAACTCATAGTTGAGTCACTGTAGTTATTCATTGATTGCTTTCTCATATGTGCCTTGACAGGAGAGGGCTCCAGTTGAGCCAGTGACCACTTGCTCAAGCCAGCAACCCTGGGGTCATGTCTATCATTCCATGCTCAAGCTGGTGAGCCTGCATTCAAGCCAGCAACCTTGAGGTTTCAAACCTGGGTCTTCAGCATCCCAGGTTGACACTCTATCCACCATGCCACCACCGGGTCAGTGTGTTCTGCTTTTGAGTAGAATGACTCAATCTTATAAGCATGTCAACTTTCCTTACTTCAATGAAATATCAGTAAAATATACTCTACAGAATTTTTTTAAGACCAATTAAGATGCCTCTGAAGTTAATGTGAAAAATAAATGGACATGAAGACTCAAGATTATTATTTAAAAAAGAAGGGGGGAACTAACAGATATCAAAACATAAAGCCATAACCATTTAGACAGTGCAGTGTTTGCACATAATAAACAGCTCAATGGAAAAAAGGATAAAATTCTGAAAAAGACCTCAAAACATATATTACACAGTATATAATATTTGGCATATGCTATTATTTGGTATATGATAAAGGTGCATATCAAATCAATTAAGGAAAAAATTAATTATTCAGTCAATGGTATTAAACTAGGTAACTCTGGAAATAAATTATATTGGGTCCATACTTCATACCTTACATCCAAATAAATTTCAGATGAGTCAAAAACTTAAATATAAAAAGTAAAGAGAAGTAGAAGAAAGCAGGGAAATATTTTTATCTTGGAGTGGGGAAAAAATGTCTTAAGTATATTAAAACCCCTGAAACTTAAAAGAAAAATTTGTTAAATTGAGCTATATAAAAATAAAAAAGTTCAATATGACAAAAATTACCACAAGGAAAGTAAAAATTCAAACAACAAAGTGGGGAAAAGTTTGCAATTCTTATCATATATATAGGTTTTATTTCTCTGTTATAATAAAGAGAACCTATAAAACAGTAAGAAAAATACAGTAATTAAAAAAGGAAGTAAACTGTAGAAGAAATACACAAAAGACTCAGGTATATAAAAAGATACTCAATTTCACACATTTAAAAAATGCAAGAAAAAATATGAAGTATTATTTTACATGTTAATTTGGCAAATCTCAGAAGTTTGCTAATATACTGTATAGGTGAAAGTGAGTGAAAAACAAACACTATTATACATATTGAATGTAGTGTAAATTGGCACAATGACTATGAAAGGCAATTTGGCAATGTTTATCAAGATTATAGATATAAGTATGCATTCACCCATCAATTCTTTTCTAGGAATTTAGCTAACAAATAGCTCTCATGTGCATATGGCATATGTGCAAAGTTATTCTTTGTAGTATTATATATAACAAAATAATTAGAAGCAATCTAAATATTGAGCAATAGAAGTTTGTTTAAATGAACTACAGTGTATTCACACAATGTAAAAGTGTTCTGCAGCTATTAAAAAATGAAATACAATGACTTGGACTGTTCTCCAAGATAGAGAATGGCAAGTTGAAGAACCATTTGCATGAAATAAAAAAAGGAAGAAAATTAATATAAATATATTTATTTTTGAAAAGATAACCAAATATTTTGGTCAGCTCAGTCTGCCACAACACAATACCATAGACTGTGTGGCTTAAATAACAGAAATTTATTTCTTATGGTTCTGGAGGCTGGGAATCTGGGTACAGGATGCCAGCATGGTCAGGTTCTACTGAGAACTCTCCTTCTGGCTTTCAGGTGGCTGCTTTCTCACTGTGTCCTCATAGGGTGAAGAGAGAGCAAGCTCTCTGGTGTCTCTAGTTATAACAACACTAATCCCATTATGGGGGCCCTACTCTCATGACTTTATGAAAATCTAATTACCTCCCAAGAGCTCCATTTCTAAATACTATCATATTGGGAGGTAGGGGCTTCAGTATGAATTTTGGATGGAGATTCGATTCAGTCCATAGCACCTAATAACTGATAATAACAGTTGCCTCTGAGACCAGAGAGAGAAACAGAAGCTAGGCAATAGGACAATCTGTAAAGGTGAGTTTTTTACTGTTTTCTCTTTATACCTCTGTGATTCTTCAATTCTCCAACATCAACTGGGTGCCCAACAATTCAATTCAATTCTGACACTATCTATTTGGAGTTAGTATCAGATCCCACAATTAAGGGGCTCAGTACCACAATATGGCCCTCACTTCAGATGCCAGTCACAAGTCCTGGGCTTCTGACCAGCCAAATTGGAGGTTCCTGCTACTCCCTCCTCAGGTTTGATAATCTGTGGGAATGGCTCACAGAACTCAGGAAAACACTTTACTTAAATTTAGCAGTTAGTTAATATACAAGATGCCAATGAAAAGCCAGATGAAGTGCCCCGAAGGGTCCTGAGTAGAGGACCTTCTTTGCTTGTGGAGTTGAGGTGCAGCCCCTCCTGGCACATGGATATGTTTACCAACAGGGAAGCTCTAAGCCTGGTTAGGGATTTTTATGGAGGTTTCATTACATAGGCCAAAGATTGACCAAATCATTGGCGATTGATGACTGAACTTAACTCTGACATGTTTGAAGGGGGCTTGTTATGAATACCAAAACACACTCTAGTCACTCAGAAAATTTTCTGAGATTTAAGAGGTCTGTATCCAGAAGAGGGTGGAAGAGGGACAGAGACCAAATATACATTTCCTGTAATGTCACAGTACCTTTTGAATTTTGATGTGTACACACACATATTCACACACACAAATATTAAAATATTAGAGAGAGGAAAAACTCAGAAAGCCTGAATTACCCAAGTTCACATAACTTGCTAGATTGTGTGGATAAAATATATATTTTTTTGATAAATTAAAATGTGGCCACAAACTAAACCCAGCAGGCTTGGGGAGGGCCTTCATGGTGGCCTCACAAACTCAGGGAACTAAGGTAAACATAGGATGGTCTAAATCAAACCTTTCTAGCTGGAAGCAGCTCCTGGTGGGTAGTCATGTCCTAAGGAGGAACTTTCTCTAAGCAAAGGTCAATGCTTGCTATTACTCAAGCCTGTCTGTTGTCTTTTGCAGCTACAATAATACACCTGATAACATGCCTTTGGAATGTAAGGGGCATCTTTCTTCTCCTTCAGGCCAGACAGCCCACCAGAGCAGAAGCCAATAGACACCTTATTGTTATTGTTACATAAACCACTAACTGTTAACTCTCCTGTTTCTGCCTATGTAAACATTTCAACAACATATATATTATTTTATATGGAATAGAACATGGAAGCGAGTTAAAGAAGGGGACATTTATTTTTTACTTCACACTCTTGGGCACTGCAGAATTTGTATCACGTGCATGCACATATACAGAGAAACACATACAAATGTACATGTTTTCTTCTGGCATTTTAAGGATAATTGGTGTGTGTGTGTGTCTTTGTTTTACATAAAGAATTTCATCTGGGGTTTTTATTGGCATAATGATAATGTGAGGATACAATTGTCCCTCACCATATTGTAGTTCACTTTTCATTGTCTCACTGTATCATGGATTTTAAAATTGTATATATTTAATTTTGTATCATGAATTTTTTGCTATATCACAGGGTTTTGTGGCATATAGGTATTTTTATATATTATTTTAATTATTTTTACAATAAAATAGCATTTTCTAGCCTAAAAGGATGAAAACAGGGGTGACATCAGAGAAATGGCTCCCTGAGGAGGGCTCCTAATACCTCTCCCTGAAATTTCAACAAATTCAACAACTAGAGGCAGAAAAACAATCCCAGGAGCATCTGAAATACACATACATCAAACAAAGGTTATGATTGGGCGAAAGGTGGCTGAAAAATCTCTCTGAAGGAAATAGGACGAAGAACGGAGTATTCTGCCTCCCTCACTGACCCAAAGAAACTTATTTTCATTTGAAACAGAGAGGAAGGGAGGGCTAGGAGACATTTAAGCCGAAGAGAGAGTGTGCCTGCGGCTCAACCTATGTGGAGCTAACACCAGGAGCAAACCCCGGCAGAGGTAGGCAAGTGGCTTGCCTGCGGAGTGGGTTTTATTTACTCCCGGTCTCCGGATCAGTGAGCACGGGCAGTGTATGAGTGGTTTCTCCTAGCGCCTCAGGCATGGGCACCTGCATTTCCGGATGGAGGGGCTGGGTTGGAGACTGTCAGCAGTGGCCTTCTATGTGGGCTGCAGCCAGAGTCTCTGTATAATCCCTGTTCCCCAAACAACAGCACGCAGGGAGTGCATGAAAGCTGGCTTCCCTATGCCTGGACCTATCCGGGCAGGGCACCTCCCCCAGCCATACAGGCTAACAAAGCAAATTCCTGGGAAGAAAACTACAGAAGTGCTGGGGTGAGAGTGCGCAGGCGTGCAGGCAGCTTGCAGACAGCCTATGGAGAGTGAACCCGTAGATCTCTGAAAGAAACCTAACCCACAGTCTGCTTACTGCCCTGCTGGCTTATGCTGGCAGCAGCTCTGGCTGACAAGGTCTTCTTTCCCAGCTCTATGAATTAAGAGAACCCAGAGGAGGGACTTGATAGTTCTTAGGGTCTCTCGTTCAGCAAGCAGTGGCTGGGGCAACATCCTGCCAGCCGATACAGGGTAAAAAACACATTCCTATGGAACAGACCTCAGAGAACACTGCAGAAGTTGGGTGGGCTGGGCTGTAGGCTTCCCAAAAAGGGAGAAGACTGTGAAGAGCAGACCCACGGATCACTAAGGCAAATTTAACTAGACATACCCAGGGAACCTTAGAAAGGAGCCTGACCAGAAGTCAGCTCGCCCCCCTGCCTGCTTAAGTTGGTGGCTCTGGTCAGCAGAGCTTTTATACCCAGGGATGTGCTTTAATAGGACCTGGAAGAGGGACTTGGCAGCTTTTAAGACCTCTTGTTCTACAAGCAGTGACTGGGGCATCTTTCTGCCAGCCGATACAGGTTACAAAGTGCCAAAAACCTGGGGAGAGTAGTCCCGTGGAGCGCTGAGGCATACTAGACATACCTGAAGGCTCAAAGAAAGACACCTGAGGAGCAATCAGCTCCCAGCCCTGCTGGCAGCTCTGGCTGGCAAGGCCTTATCCAGAACCCTGCATTGAGTGGGGATATAGGGGGAATTTGGCAGCTCTTAGAGCCTCTTGCTCTCCAGGCAGGGCAGCAGCAACTTCACACCTGGGTCCCCAGGCTGCTGGTTCAGGAAGGAGAGACTGGGTGAGAGACTCTGGGAAAATGATCTCTCCCATTGTCAAAGCCTGCAAATGCTAACAAGTCCTGCCAACCAACAGGACTGAGGCCTAGTTTAGTCATTGCCATAGCAACACATAAACTGCAAATCTCTACCTAAGAGTTCCACAGGGGCTGAAGCTGGGGTGCAGTGCCACCGGCCAAAAAGAGAGAGAAAGAAGAAAAAGGAAGAAGATAACCTCTCAAAACCAGAAAAAATCCACAGTCTTTATAACTTTTTCCATTTCCTTTCTATTTTTGTATTTATTTTTCTTACACCTTGGTCCTTTTATCCTCTTCCAATTTTATTCTTTTTTTTTTTTTTCATTTTGAACTTTATTACCCATAGGTGTTTACATTTTCCATTCTTTTTTTTTCTCTTTCTCTATGAGGGTTACATTCCAAAAACCTTAACTCTCTCTATTTTTTTCTTTTCTCTTTTTATCTCCCTTTCTTTTGGTTTCTTCTTTTCTCTTTCACTTTTCCTCTTTTCCTCTTATTCGATCCTCACACACAAACAAATTATTTTCTTCTGGATTCAAATTTTTTTGTGTGGCATTTTGTGTGCTTCTTACTTTGCTGTTTATCTCATTAGCATTCCCCTCAACTCCGGCTCTCCATTCTATGTAGTTTTTGTTCCGCTTAATATAATAGAAATTGCATCTTTCACTGTACTTTTTTCTTTTTTTCTTTTTATTTTATTTTCTTCTTTTCTCTTTCACTATATCTCTCATTTGACCATCATTACAAACAAATTATTTTATTCTTGATCCAAATTTTTTTCTTGTAGCATTTTGTGTATTCTTACCTTGTTTTTTTGCCACTTTGTCACTTCTCCCCAACTCAGACCCTCCGTTCTATGTCATTTTTGTTCCATTTAACACAATATAATTTTCAGTTTTTCACTGTATATTCTCAAAAATTTTTTTTTAATTTTTTTAATCTTTATATTTTTATTCTTCATCAACTCCTATTAGTGTTATTAACAATACCACTCTCAAATGCCATTAAGAAAATAAAATTGAATATCAGGGATACAAAAGACAGAGATGTAGCTTAAATAGATGAGGAAAAATCTATAAAAAAATATTTCAATAGCTTTAGGACCTTGGAGTTAAATGACAGAGAATTTAAAATTGAAATCCTAAAAAGGCTCAGGGATATACAAGGAAGCACAGAAAGGCAATTTAGGAAGCTCAATTCAACGAACAGAAAGAATATATCACCAAGGAAGTTGAAACTATGAAAATGAATCAAACAGAGATGAAAAACTCAATTCATGAACTGAAAAATGAAATAACAAGCTTAGCTAATAGAACAGATCAGATAGAGGAGAGAATTAGTGACTTAGAAGACAGGCAACTAGAGGCACTACAGAGAGAAGAGGAGAGACTCAGGAATTTAAAAAATTGAGAAATCCCTACAGGAATTGTCTGACTCCATCAAAAAGAGCAACATAAAAATAATGGGTATATCAGAAGGAGGAGAAAGAGAAAATGGAATGGAGAACATATTCAAACAAATAATAGACGAGAACTTCCCAAGCCTGTGGAAAGAACTAAAGCCTCGAATTCAAGAAGCAAACAGAACACCGAGTTATCTTAACCCTAACAAACCTACTCCAAGGCACATCATAATGAAATTTGCACAAACCAATGACAAAGAAAAAATTCTCAAGGCAGCCAGGGAAAAGAAGAATACAACATATAAAGGAAGGCCCATAAGATTATCATCAAATTTCTGAGCAGAAACTCTACAAGCTAGAAGAGAGTGGACCCCAATATTTAAAGTTCTGAAAGAGAGGAACTTCCAGTCAAGAATACTATACCCATCAAATCTATCCTTCAAATATGAAGGAGAAATAAAAGCATTCACAGATACAGAAATGATGAGGGAATTTATCACCAGAAAAAACCCACTTCAGGAAATACTAAAGGGGGTTTTCTGACCAGATACAAAGAACAAAACAAAACCACAAGTAAAAGCTCCATCAAGAACACAATATAATCAAATTTAATCTGTGACAATGAAAATGAAAAAGGGGAGAGAACAAAGATTAACAGTAGCAAAGGAGGATGGAGTGCAAAAGCATTCACGGGATAATGTACTACAATGAACATGATAGATACCCTTTCCTTTACTTAATGGTAACCACCCCTGAAAAAACCACCACAGAAGCACATGGCTTGAAAAAAGAAGCAACAGAGAAAAGAAGTATGTATTACAACCATACAAAGACAAATGATAGAAAAACAAAAGAAAAGAACCAAACAAGATACAAAACTGTCAGTAATATATAAAATGGCAATAGGAAACCCTCAAATGTCAATAATTACACTAAATGTAAATGAATTGAACTCACCAATAAAAAGACACAGAGTAGCAGAATGGATTAAAAAAGAAAATCCAACTGTATGTTGCCTACAAGAAACACATATAAGCTACAAGGATAAAAATAAATTTAAAGTGAAAGGCTGGAAAACAATACTCCAAGCAAATAATATTTTAAAAAAAAAGCAGGTGTAGCAATACTCATCTAACAATGTTGACTACAAGACAGCAAAGGTAATCAGAGACAAAAATGGTCATTTTATAATGAGAAAGGGAACATTGAATCAAGAAAACATAATACTTCTTAATATATATGCCCCAAACCAAGGAGCACCAAAATATATAAGACAGCTACTGACTGACATAAAAACAAAAACTGACATAAATATATTCATTCTTGGAGACCTCAATACACTGCTGACGGCTCTAGATCGTTCATTCAAACAGAAAATCAATAAAGAAATATTGGCCTTAAATGAAACACTAGAACAATTGGATATGATAAACATCTATAGGACATTTCATCCCAAAGTGCCAGAGTATACATTTTTCTCTAGTGTACATGGAACATTCTCAAGAATTGATCATATGTTGGGCCACAAAAATAACATCAACTAATTCAGAAAGATTGATATCATACCAAGCATATTCTCTGATCATAAAGCCTTGAAACTAGAATTCAACGGCAAAAAAAGAGGTAAACAAACCCACAAAAATGTGGAAGCTAAACAACATACTTTTAAAAAATGAGTGGGTCAAAGAAGATATGAAAGCAGAGATCAAAAGTTACATACAGACAAATGAAAATAACAATACAACATATCAGAATCTTTGGGATGCAGCAAAAGCAGTAATAAGAGGGAAGTTCATATCACTACAGGCTTATATGAGCAAACAAGAGAGAGCCCAAGTAAACCACTTAACTTCACATCTTAAGGAACTAGAAAAAGAAGAACAAAGGCAACCCAAAACCAGCAGAAGAAAGAAAATAATAAAAATCAGAGCAGAAATAAACAAAATAGAAAACAGAAAAACTATAGAAAAAAATTAATACAAAGAGCTGGTTCTTTGAAAAGATCAACAAAACTGACCAACCCTTGGCAAGACTCACTAAGGAAAAAAGAAAAAGGACTCAAATAAACAAAATTCAAAATGAAAGAGGAGAAATCACCACAGATATCATAGATATACAAAGAATTATTGTAGAATACTATGAAAAACTATATACCACCAAATTTAAAAATCTAGAAAAAAATGGATAGATTTCTAGAACAATACAATATTTCTAGACTGAATCATGATGATGCAGAAAGCTTAAACAGACCCATAAGCAGGGAGGAAATAGAAACAACTATCAAAAACCTCCCCAAAGCCTGACCGGTGGTGGCGCAGTGGATAAAGTGTCTACCTGGGAATACTGAGGTCGCCAGTTCAAAACCCTGCCCTGGTCTGGTCAAGGCACATATGGGAGTTGATGCTTCTAGCTCCTCCCCCCTTTCTCTCTTTCTCTCTCTCTCTCTCTCTCTCTCTCTTTCACTCTCTCTCTCACTCTGTGTCTCCTCTCTACAATGAATAAAAGAAAAAAAAAGATTCTTGGGAAAAAAAAAAGACTAAGCTGATAAGTAACTTCAGAAGTAACTTCAGATTAGGAGCACACACACACACAAAAAAATCTCCCCAAAAATAAAAGTCCAGGACCAGAAAGCTATACTAGTGAATTCTATACCAAACATTCAAAGAAGACTTGGTTCCTATTCTACTCAGACTTCCAAAAAATTGAAGAAGAAGCAATACTTCCAAGCACATTTTCTGAGGCCAACTTAACTCCCATACTGAAACCTGGCAAGGACAACATACACACAAAAAAACTACAGACCAATATCACTAATGAATACAGATGCTAAAATACTAAACAAAATACTAGCAAATCAAATACAACAACACATTAAAAAAATAATACATCATGACCAAGTGGGATTCATCCCAGCATCACAAGGATGGTTCAACATACATAAAACAGTTAACGTAATATACCATATCAACAAAACAAAGGAGAAAAACTATATGATCTTATCGATAGATGCAGGAAAGGCATTCGATAAAATACAACACAATTTTATATTTAAAATACTCAACAAAATGGGTATAGAAGGAAAATATCTCAACATAATAAAGGCTATTTATGATAAACCATCAGCTACCATCATATTAAATGGCATAAAACTGAGGACTTTTTCCCTAAAATCAGGAACAAGACAAGATTGTCCACTCTCTCCACTCTTATTCAATGTAGTGCTGGAAGTTCTAGCCAGAGCAATCAGATAAGAAAAATAAATAAAAGGCATTCATATTGAAAAAGAAAAAGTAAAGGTTTTACTATTTGTAGATGATATGATCCTATACATCAAAAACCCCAAAGACTCCACAAAAAGACTACTAGAAGCAATAAACCAATACAGTAAGGTCACAGGATACAAAATTAATATACAAAAGTTCATTGCTTTCCTATATGCCAACAATGAAAACATCAGAAAATGAACTCAAAGAAATAATCCCCTTCATGGTTGCAACAAAAAGAAATGAAATACCTAGGAATAAACATAACAAAGAATGTAAAGGACCAACATAATGAAAACTACAAAGCATTGTTAAGGGAAATCGAAAAAGATACAATGAAATGGAAAAATATTTCTTGTTCCTGGATAGGAAGAATAAATATAGTCAAAATGACTATATTACCCAAAGCAATGTACAAATTTAATGCAATTCCCATCAAAATTCCAATGTAATTTTTTAAAGAAATGGAACAAACAATCATCATATTTATATGGAACTATAAAAAAACCTGAATAGCCAAAGCAATCCTAAGGAAAAAGAATGAAGCTGGGGCATTACAATACCTGACTTCAAATTATATTATAAAGCCACGACAATCAAAACAGCATGGTACTGGCAGAAAAATACACTCAGACCAATGAAACAGAATATAAAGCCCAGAAATAAAACCACATATATATGGTCAAATAATTTTCGATAAAGGGTACAACAACATACAATGGAGAAAAGAAAGTCTCTTCAACAAATGGTGCTGGGAAAACTGGAAAGCCACATGCAAAAGAATGAAACTCGACTGCAGTTTGTCCCCTTGTACTAAAATAAATTCAAAATGGATCAAAGACCTAAATATAAGACCCGAAACAATAAATTACATAGAAGAAAAACATTGGTACTAAACTCGTGGACCTTGATTATAAAGAACACTTTGTGAATTTGACCCCAAAGGCAAGGGAAGTGATGGCAAAGATAAATGAATGGGACCACATCAGACTAAGAAGCTTTTGAACAGCAAGAGAACTGACAGCAAAACAGACAGCCAACTAAATGGGAGATGATATTTTTAAACAACAGCTCAGATAAGGGCCTAATATCCAAAATATACAAAGAACTCATAAAACTCAACAAACAAACAAACAATCCAATAAAAAAAATGGGAAGAGGACATGAACAGACACTTCTCCCAGGAAGAAATACAAATGGCCAACAGATATATAAAAGCATACTCATCTTCATAGCTATTAGGGAAATGCAAATCAAAACTCCAATGAGATACCACCTCACACCTGTTAGATTAGCTACTATCAACAAGATAGGTAATAACAAATGTTAGAGAGGCTGTGGAGAAAAAGGAACCCTCATCTACTATTGGTGGGAATGTAAAGTAGTACAGCCATTATGGAAGAAAGTATGGTGGTTCCTCAAAAAATTAAAAATAGAGCTACCATATGACCCAGCGATCCCTTTACTGGGAATATACCCCCAAAACTCAAAAACATTGCTACGTAAAGACACATGTAACCCCGTGTTTATTGCAGCATTGTTCACAGTGGCCAAGACATAGAAACAACCAAAAAGCCCTTCAATAGATGACTGGATAAAGAAGATGTGGTACATATATACTATGGAATATTACTCAGCCATAAGAAATGATGATATCAGATCATTTACAAAAACATGGATAGACCTTGATAACATTATACTGAGTGAAATAAGTAAATCAGAAAAAACTAAGAACTATGATTCCATACATAGGTGGGACATAAAAAAGAGACTTAGAGTCTCTTTTATGGACAAGAGTGTGGTGGTTATGGGGGGTGGGAGGGGAGGAAGAAGAGAAAGGGTGTGGGGGAAGGGGAGAGGCACAAAGAAAACCAGATAGAAGGTGACAAAAGACAATTTGACTTTGGGTGATAGGTATGCAACATAATCAAATGTCAAAATAACCTGGGGATGTTTTTTCTGAACATATGTACCTGATTTATCAATGTCACCCCATTAAAATTAATTTTAAAAATTAAAACAATATTAAAATGTTAATTAGAACATATTAAAATAATATTAAATTGAAATAAAATATGTAGTGTACAGCAGATGAGTAGGCAAGACTTGCAGGTATGGAAACTGCAGCTACAGCTGCTTCCGCTTGAGCTAATTTGCCCATGTGAGATGCACACAGCACACTATTGGCTGATGGATGGGAGGCAACCAACCAGAGCACTGTGTTCTATATCCTGGGCGCTGATTGGCTCGGCGACCATAGAATCAGTCTCCTTTGTCTCCCGCGTATAGCATGCATTCAGCAGCTCATCTTGCTCATTTTACATTGACGTCTGATTGCTGCACATAGTGTTGCTCTGCAGTGTTGTGTTTTTGTAAATTTTTCATTAAAATGTTGAATGTATTTCAAGCCCCACGATGTCACCCAAACATTCTGCACCTTCTAAGGCTTCTGGCATCAAACCTAAGCACCAGAGGAAAATGCTTACCATCGCAGAAAAGGTGGAACTCCTCAACATGCTAAAGGAAGGGAGAAGTTATGCGGCTGTAGGCCGCCATTACAGGATCAATGAATCTTCAGTTTGCTACATAAAGAAGGACAAAAAGAATATAAGGATAATGGCAGCAGTGTCTTTTAACAAGACTACGAAGAGGTTGGTAACTTCCCGCAATAAGACCATTGTGAGGATGGAGCATTGGCCCTGTGGATCAGTGACTGCAGGAAGAAGAATATCTCGCTGGATACCAACACCATCCACACAAAGGTCAAGAAGCTTTACGAAACTTTTGCTGAAAATGGTGACATTTGCATTGGTGACAACGACAATGCAGAAGTAGGACCACTGAGTGCTTCTCCCACCACACCATACCCATTCAATGCCAGCAAGGGCTGGTGTGACAAGTTTCAAGAATGCCTTGGACTTAAGTGTGTTTCTCTGCATGAAGAAGCTGCCTCTATGGGTAAAGCCAGAGCCAAGGAGTACGTGAACAATACATTCATACCCATCATTGAGGAAGGGGGCTATAAGTCTGAACAAGTTTTTCATATGGATAAGATGGGCTTATTCTAGAAGCAAATCCGTCCCGCACTTTTATTATGAAGGATGAAGCCAAAGCCCCTGGATTTAAGGCCCAAAAAGATCTTGTAACTTTGATTATGTGTGGGAATGCTGCAGGTTTTATGATAAAGCCAGGGCTTATTTATAAGTAAAAAAACCCAAGGGCCATAAAATACAAGAATAAGAATGTGTTGCCTGTGTACTAGATGCACAACCCCAAGGCCTGGATCACAAAACTCCTCAAGTCAAATTGGTTCCACCAGTGCTTTATCCCAGAGGTCAAATTTATCTGGCAGAGAAAGGCCTCGAATTCAAAGTGCTTCTGATCATGTACAATGCTGGAGTCCACACTGTCAATCTGTTGTATGATGGCGTGCAGATAGAGTTCTTACCTCTGAACACCACATCCCTGGTTCAGCCCATGGATCAAGGCGTTATTCACACTCTTAAGGCTCTCTATACACAAAACACCCTGCAAAACCTCACTGAAGCTACGGACTCGGATGAAAACTTCTCACTAAAGGCATACTGGCATGACTACAGTTGTCCTTTGCCATATCATGGTTCACTTTTCACAGTCTCACTGTATCCTAGATTTTTAAATTGTATGTATCTAATTTTGTATCATAAATTTTTTGCTATATTGTGGGATTTTGTGGTATACAGGTATAGTGGTACCTTGAGATATGAGTAGACCAACATATGATTGTTTTTTAAGATACAAGCTGTGACTCAGTCCATATTTTTGTTCGAGATCCAAGTGAAATTCTGAGATACAAGTCATGATTCAGGAAGCTACCGCTAGTTGGCGCATTGGCACATGGGTCCAGTATCGGCAGCACAACACCAGCATCTCATTTTTTCTCACATGTTACCTGCAGAATCAAGTTGAATCTCATGCGCTGTACTCAATCTTGCATCATTTTGCATTTTTACTAAGTTTTTTGTGTGCTATCATGGGGCCGAAGAAAGTGAGTGTAAAGGACAGTGGTGAGAAGAAGAGAATGATGTCAATAGAAGTAAAGCAATAAATAATAGAAAAAATGAGCATGGTGTACGAGTGATTGAACTGGCAAGGCTGTATGACCACAATACATCTACAACTTGTACCATCCTTAAACAAAAGGATGCCATCAAAAGCACAAATCCAGTGAAAGGAACTACAATTCTGTCCCAATTAAGGACAAATATCCATGAAGAAATGGAGAAGCTTCTGCTGGTGTGGGTCAAAGAGAAAGAGCTGGCAGGAGATACAGTGATGGAGACTGTATTATGTGAAAAGGCATATATTATTTATGGCAACGTGAAGAAGAAAGAACCATCAACCTCAAAAGAGGCAGCAAAAGATACGTTTAAGGCAAGTCATGGCTGGTTTGAAAATTTCAAGAAGAGATCTGGCATCCACTAGGTGGTGAGGCACGGTGAAGCTGTGAGTGCTGACATTAAGGCAGCTGAGGAGGAGTGCATTGCATGTTTTGCTGTGCTTATCGCAAAGGAAGGCTACATCCCCCAACAAGAGTTCAACTGTGACAAAACAGGATTGTTTTGGAAAAAAATGCCCCAGAGGACTTTCATCACTGCAGAGAAGAAGCTGCCAGGCCATAAACCCATGAAGAACCATCTGACCCTTGCATTGTGTGCAAATGCTAGCGTATCATCCCGAAAATTTTTGAGCCTTTAAGACTCACAAGATTCTTAAAGAAAAACTGTAGGTTATGTGGCGCACCAATGCTAGGGCATGGGTTACACGGCAGTTTTTTATTGAATGGGCAAATCTCATCTTTGGTCCTGCAGTGAAGAAATATCTTTAAGAAAATAAACTCCCAATGAAAGCATTACTAATCCTTGAAAATGCGCCAGTCCACCCACCTGGTCTTGAAGATGACAATCTTGATGAGTTCAAGTTTGTGAAAGTCCTCTACCTCCCACCCAACATGACTTCAGTCTTGCAGCCTATGGATCAGCAGGTCATTTTCAATTTTGAAAAACTTTACACAAAGCACTTGTTCTGCCTCTGCTTTGAGGTGACTGAGAATACAAATCTAACCCTTTGAGAGTTTTGGAAAGATCACTACAACATCGTGATATGTTTACACAGTATTGACTTGGCATGGCAAGAGGTTACAATAAGAACCTTGAACTCGGCATGAAAAAAGTTGCAGACAGGGATTTTGAAGATTTGAACCAGAGACCAAGATTGAGGTAGAAGCGTTGGAAGCAATTGTGTCTCTTGGAAAGTTGATGGGTCTGAAGGTAGATGAGAGTGATGTGAATGAGCTCATCAAGGAACATGAGGAGGAACTCTCAACAGAGGAGTTGAAGGAGCTATAGATGATGCAACATACGGAGCTTCTGCAAGAGATTAGTAGTGAGGAGGAGGTAGAGCCGGAGGAAGTGATTTCTACAAGTGAAATTAAAGACATGCTGGCAATGTGGGAGAAGCTTTCAAGTTTCTTTTCTTTCTTTAATTTTTAATTTTAATGGGGTAACATTAATAAATCAGGGTACATATGTTCAGAGAAAACCTCTGCATGTTATTTTGACATTTGATTATAATGCATACCCATCACCCAAAGTCAAATTGTCTTCTGTCACCTTCTGTCTGGTTTTATTTGTGCCCCTCCCCTCCCTTTACTCCCTCCCTCCTCTCCTCCTTATCCCCACCACCACCACCAGATAGCCAGCACACTCTTGTCCATGTCTCTGAGTCTCATTTTATGTCCCATCTATGTATGGAATCATTTGTTCTTAGTTTTTTCTGATTTACTTATTTCACTCCATATAATGTTATCAAGGTTCATCCATGTTGTTGTAAATGCTTCGATGTCATCATTTCTTATGGCTGAGTAGTATTCCATAGTATATATGTACCAAAGCTTTTTAATCCACTCGTCCTCTGACGGACACTTGGGCTGTTTCCAGATCTTCGCTATTGTGAACAATGCTGCCACAAACACGGGGGCGCATTTCTTCTTTTTGAACAGTGCTATGGTGTTCTTAGGGTATATTCCTATAAGTGGGATAGCTGGGTCAAAAGGCAGTTCAATTTTTAATTTTTTGAGAAATCTCCATACTGTTTTCCACCAGTCTGCATTCCCACAAGCAGTGCAGGAGAGTTCCCTTTTCTCCACATTCTCACCAGCACTTATTTTGTGTTGTTTTGTTGATGAGCACCATACTGACTGGTGTGAGGTGGTATCTCATTGTGGTTTTAATTTGCATTTCTCTAATAATTAGTGATGTTGAGCATTTTTTCATATGCCTATTGGCCATCTGTATGTCCTCTTTGGAGAAGTGTCTATTTATTTCTTTTGCCCATTTTTTGATTGGATTGTTTGTCTTCCTGGTGATGAGTTTTATAAGTTCTTTATAAACTTTAGTGATAAACCCCTTATCAGGCACATTTTTTAGTATGTTCTCCCATTGTGTAGCTTGTCTTTTTATTCTGTTCTTATTGTCTTTAGCTGTGCAAAAACTTCTTAGTTTGATATAGTCCCATTTGTTTATTCTGTCTTTTATTTCACTTGCCCGTGGAGATAAATCGGCAAATATATTGCTGCGAGTGATGTCGGAGAGCTTACTGCCTATGTTTTCTTCTAAGATGCTTATGGTTTCATGGCTTACATTTAAGTCTTTTATCCATTTTGAGTTTGTTTTTGTGAATGGTGTAAGTTGATGGTCTAGTTTCATTATTTTGCAAGTAGATGTCCAATTTTCCGAACACCATTTGTTAAAGAGGCTGTCTTTACTCCATTGTATGCTCTTACCTCCTTTGTCAAATACCAGTTGTCCATAAAAGTGTGGGTTTACTTCTGGGTCCTCTGTTCTGTTCCATTGACCTATATGTCTTTTCTTATGCCAGTACCAGGTTGTCTTGAGTACAATGGCCTTGTAGTATAACTTGATATCAGGAAGAGTGATACCTCCCGCTTTATTCTTCTTTTTTAATATTGCTGAGGCTATTCGTGTTCTTTTTTGGTTTCATATAAATTTTTGGAATATGTGTTCTATATCTTTGAAGTATGTCATTGGTATTTTAATGGGTATTGCATTGAATTTATAAATTGCTTTGGGTAATATAGACATTTTAATGATGTTTATTCTTCCTAACCATGAGAACGGTATATGCTTCCACTTGTTTGTATCTTCCTTGATTTCTTTTATCAATGTTTTATAGTTTTCCGAGTACAAGTCTTTAATCTCCTTGGTTAAATTTACTCCTAGGTACTTTATTTTTTTGGTTGCAATAGTAAAGGGGATTGTTTTCTTAATTTCTCTTTCTGACAGTTCATTGTTGGTGTATAAAAATGCCTCTGATTTTTGAGTATTAATTGTATATCCTGCCACCTTGCTGAATTCATTTATCAGGTGCAGTAGTTTTTTGACTGAGACTTTAGGATTTTCTATATACAATATCATATCATCTGCAAATAATGATAGGTTTACTTCTTTTCCAATTTGGATGCCTTTTTTTTTTTCAAGAGAAGCCAAAGGAATAGAGTCTTTTTTTTATTTCTTTTTGTTTATTTATTTTAGAGAGGAGACACAGAGTGAGAGAGAGAGAGAGAGAAAGGGGGGAGGAGCTAGAAGCATCAACTCCCATATGTGCCTTGACCAGACCAGTGCAGGGTTTTGAACTGGCGACCTCAGTGTTCCCAGGTCAATGCATTATCCACTGCACCACCACAGGTCAGGCCCAATTTGGATGCCTTTTATCTCTTCTTCTTGTCTGATTGCTGTAGCTAGGACTTCCAGAACTATGTTAAATAAGAGTGGTGAAAGGGGGCACCCCTGCCTTGTTCTTGATCTTAAGGGTATTGCTTTTAATTTTTGCCCATTGAGTATAATGTTGGTTGTGGGTTTGTCACAGATGGTCTTTATCATGTTAAGGAATGTTTCCTGTATTCCCACTTTACTGAGAGTTTTGATCATGAATGGATCCTGGATTTTATCAAATGCTTTTTCTGCACCTATTGAAATTATCATGTGGTTTTTGTCCTTCCTTTTGTTTATGTGATGAATCACATTGATTGATTTGCGAATATTGAACCAGCCTTGCCTCCCCAGAATAAATCCCACTTGATCATAGTGTATGATTTTTTTTCATATATTGCTGGATCCGGTTGGCTAATATTTTGTTGAGGATTTTAGCATCTAACTTCATCAGGGATATTGGACTATAATTTTCTTTCTTTGTGTTGTCTTTGCCTGGTTTAGGAATCAGAATTATGCTCACCTCATAAAAGGAGTTTGGAAGTCTTCTTTCCTCTTGAATTTTTTAAAAAACCTTGAGAAGGATAGGAGTTAGTTCTTCTTTAAATTTTTGGTAGAATTCACTTGTGAAGCCATCAGGCCCAGGACTTTTCTTTTTTGGGAGTATTTTGATAACTGTTTCGATATCCTTTGTTGTAATCAGTCTGTTTAGGGTTTCTGATTATCCCAGATTGATTTTTGGAAGATTGTATGTTTCAAGGAATTTGTCCATTTCATATACGTTGTCTAGTTTTTTGGCATACAATTCCTCATAGTATTTTCTTACAATATTTTGTATTTCTGTTGTGTCACTTGTTATTTCTCCACTCTCATTTCTGATTTTATTTATTTGAGTCCTCTCTTCTTTTTTCTTGGTGAGTCTAGTTAAAGGTTCGTCGATCTTGTTTACCTTTTCAAAGAATCAGCTCCTGGTTTTTTTGATCCTCTGTATTGTTTCTTTAGTCTCTATGTCATTTATTTCCACTGTAATCTTTATTACTTCCTTTCTTCTACTACTCCTGGGCTTTACTGGCTGTTGTTTTTTTAGTTTTTTTAGATGCAGGGTCAAGTTGCTTATTTGAGCTTTTTCTACCTTCTTATGGTATGCCTGTAGTGCTATGAACTTCCCTCTCAGTACTGCTTTTGCTGTGTCCCATAAATTTTGAGTTGATGTATGCTCATTATCATTTGTTTCTAGAAACTTTTTTATTTCTTCTTTGATCTCATTGTTAATTCATTTGTTATTTAATAACATGCTACTTAGTTTCCAAGTTTTTTAGTATTTTTCAGTTTATTTGTTGTGGTTAATTTCTAGTTTCATGCCATTGTGATCAGAGAAAATGCTTGATATGATTTCAATCTTTCTTAAATTTGCTGAGACTGCTTTTGTGTCCTAACATGTGGTCTATCCTAAAGAATGTACCATGAGCACTTGAAAAGAATGTATATTCTGCTGCTTTAGGGTGAAGCGTTCTGAAGATATCTATTAAATCGAGTTGATCTAGTGTATCCTTTAAGTCTGCTGTTTCTTTGTTAATTTTTATTTTTGAGGATCTATTTAGTTAAGTTAGTGGGGTATTGAAATCCCCTACTATTATAGTATTGCTATTGATCTCGCCCTTTATATTAATCAAAGTCTGCTTTATGTATTTCGGTGCTTTTATGTTTGGCACGTAGATATTTATAATGGTTATATCTTCCTGTTGAATTGCTCCCTTTATCATTATGTAGTGTCCTTCTTTATCTCTTACCATAGCCTTTTTTGAGGTACCGTACCCACCAGTTTTATGTGCGCATTCACCAAACCCTTCTTTAGTGATAAATAAAATATGATTTTATTTTCCAAATTCAAGACATAAGTATATGTTTTTTTACTGGTGCACAAAATGAGCTGTGCATGAACATCACCTTGCTCAAAGAACAAAACCAACAAAGTGCATGAACTCACAACAAATTACGGTATTACTTTCTTCTGGCCTCCGCAGCAGAGGCTTCTCCGAACCCCTGAGACTGACTCATCGAACCCCTAGGGTTCGATAGAATCCAGGTTAAGAACCACTGACTTAGCATAATGCCCTCTATGTTGATCCATCTTATTGCAAATAACAAGATTTTATTTTTTATGGTTGAATAATATTCTGTTATATATACAAATATCACATCTTCTTTATCCATTCATTCATCAGTGGACACTGAGGGTTCCATATCATGGCTACTATCAATAATGCTACAGTGAACATGTAGGTGAGAATATCTTTCAAGTTAGTGTTTTCTTCAGTAAATATCCAAAAGTGAAATCACTTCATCGTGGTAGCTTTATTTTCTGTTTTTAAAGGAAACATCATACTGTTTTCCATAGTGGCTGCACCACTTCACAGTGCCACCAATAGTGCATCGGAGTTTCCCTTTTTCTACATCCTCTCCAGCAGTTGTTTCTTCTTCTTCTTCTTTATCTTTTTTTTATATTTGTACGTATTCATTTTTAGAGAGAAAGAGAAATAAAGAGAAAGGAGGGGAGGAGCTGGAAGCATAAACTCCCATATGTGCCTTGACTGGATAAGCCTGGGGTTTCAAACTGGCGACCTCAGCATTCTAGGTCGATTCTTTATCCACTGCGCCACCACAGGTCAGACACCTCTTGTCTTCTTGATAGGTGTGAAGTCATAATTCATTGTTGTTGTTTTTTTTATTTTATTTATTGATTTTAGAGAGAGAGGAAGGAGGAGAGAAAAACATTGATTTGTTCCACTTATTTATGCATTCATCAGTTGATTTCTTCTTTTTATTATTTCCACTAATTTGAGAGAGAGAGAGGAATGGAAAGAAGGAGGGGGAGAGAGAGAGAAGCATCAATTCATTATTCCACTTAGTTGTGCCACTGATTGATTCCCATATGTGCCCAGCCTCAAACCAACAACCTAAGTGCTCCAGGGGGATGCTCTAGCCACTGTGCCACCAACCATGCTTCTTCTTCAATTTCTCTCATCAATGTCTTAAAGTTTTTAGAGTACAAGTCTTTTACCTCCTTGTTTAAATTTATTCCTAGGAATTTTATTCTTTTCGATGCAATTGTAAATGGAATTGTGTTTTAATTTCTCTTTCTGGCCTGACCAGTGGTGGCACAGTGGATAGAACATTGACCTGGGATCCTGAGGTCCCCAGTTTGAAACCCTGAGATCACCAACCAGCCTGAGCACAGGGTAGCTGGCTTGAGTGTGGGATCATCGACATAATCCTGAGGCCGCTAGCTTGAGCCCAAAGGTCGCTGGCTTGAGCCCCTCTGGTCAAGCATGTATGAGAAGCAATCAATAAACAACTAAAGTGAAGCAACTATGAATTGATGCTTCTCATCTCTCTCCTCCTTCTCTTTCTTACTTCCTCCCTCTCTCTCTCAAAATACAAAAAAAAAAAAAACCCAAAAATTTTAAAAAATAATTTCTCTTTCTGATAATTTCTTATAAGCATATAAAAAAACAACAGATTTCTGCATATTGATTTTTCTGTATCTGTGAACAAAGAAGGGACATACTAAACCTGACAAGCTTGGCGGGGGGTAGGAGGGTGTATGGCAGGCCTTACAAACTTGGTGACCAAAAGTAACCACACATAAAAATTCCCAATTGGTCCCTGGCCGGTTGGCTCAGTGGTAGAGCACTGGCCCAGCATGTGGATGTCCCGGGTTTGATTTCCAGTCAGGGCACACAGGAGAAGTGCCCATCTGCTTCTCCTCCCCCTTCTCTCTCTCTTTCTCCTTTCTTCCTGCAGCCATGGCTCGATTAGAGTGAGTTGGCCCAGGGCACTGAGGATGACTCCACGGCCTCTGCCTCAGATGCTAAAAATGGCTCTGGTTGCAGCGGAGCAATACCCCAGCTGGGCAGAACATTGCCCTCTAGTGGGTCTCTGCCTTCCCTCCTCTCACTAAAAAAAAAAAAAAAAAAAAAATCCTAATTGGACAGCCTATAGTGTGTAGTCAAGGCCCAGGTCTACAGCTTATTTAGCAAATGTCAATCTTTAACTTGAGTTTTGTCTACTGTTCTTACACATCTAGGGTAATAGACCTTTGAAATGTCAGAGTAATTTTGTTTTCCAGACCCCTCCAAGGCATGACTGGAGTCACCTGAGCACAAGACCCCAAAACCCGTCATTGGTATCTTGTTCTGTGCTCCCCATTTCTATGTAAATGTTCATCATTAGCTGTCCTTTACCCACCAACGTAAAAGAAGTGTTTCTCTGTTTTGCTTTTTATCTAATCCCAGAGATTTTCTTGCTTTGCTTCCCCCTGCTGCCTTCATCTACCACCAGTGGATTTCATGGAACCCTCCTCACATCTGCTCCTCTCATTCTAATGTATAAAATAGGCTGCAAAACTGCCATTCTCCAGACCATTTTCTCAATCTGTTGAGATTTTGTTTCCACGCATGTCCTCAAATATTTTGCTCAAATAAATTCCTATAAACCTTTTCTATATATAGGACATTCTTTTGTCTACAATCCTACAACTTTAGTGAATTTATTTATCAGTTCTAATAGCTTTGTTTTGTTTGTGGAGTCTCTAGGGTTTTCTGTATATAATATTATGTCATCTGCAAATAGTGACAGTTTTACTTCTTCTTTTACAATTTGGATGTCTTTTACTTCTTTTCCTTGCCCGGTTGCCTGGCTAGGACTTCCAATCTATATTGAATAGAAAGTAACAAGAGTGGGCATCCCTGTCTTGTTTTTGATCTTAGAGGGAGAAAAAGCTTTTGCCATGTACATGATGTGACAAAAGTAGGTTTACAGTTGTGAGTGTGTGAAACACATAGTCTATTCTTTTTTTAAATTCATTTTAGAGAAGGGAGGGAGGAAGAGAGAGAGAGAAAGAGAGGGAGAGAGAGAAGGGGGAGGAACAGGAAGCATCAACTCCCATATGTGCCTTGACCAAGCAAGCCTGGGATTTCAAATAGACGACCTCAGCGTTCCATGTCAACACTTCATCCACTGTGCCATCACAGGTCAGGCCATAGCCTATTCTTCATTATTTATTAATTATTGTGTTATTATTTATTATTGTATTATTTTCCATACAAACAACTGTAAACCTCCTTTCGCTCCACTCTGCAAGTTCCTGAAGTAGATCTCACACTTCCCAGGACGCCCAGCAGCAGTATCTCACATGCATTCAGCGTCCTGCTTGGCCCAGTGGAAGACGCAAAGGCGTATGTGATTAGGAGGAATTAATGCAGATCCCAGCTCTGCCACTTACTAGCTGGGTGAACTCAGTTACTTAATATCTCCGAACCTGGATTTCCCAATGTAACCTCATTGTTTTGAGATAAAAATGAGATAATATGCATAAAATGGCTGACATGATAGTAATTAGTTATTATAGCTATGAAGAGCTATAAAATGTTAAAAATTAGTAAATTTTAACATTAAATGGAAAATTAAAATGCCAGCCTTCTGTGATTAGATACTTCTTTGCATTTGATAAGATATAATGATTTTTTTCAACAGCTGCTGCCCTGGTGAGAGAACAGCCCCACCCAGATGTACATGGTCTAAGGTGCCCCAGTAACAATGCTTTTTGCCAAACACCTCCCGCAAACCATCTTGTCCCTCAAAACAAATCTGATCAATTACTACATAAAATGCACCAAGGCATCTTCTAAGTTTTAATTATAATATTTGTGCCACAAGAGGGCACAGTGTGACTGTACATGCCGAGCAGAATAATAGACCACTCGAACCTTACACGACAAAATACATGGTATTCCAGAATTGTTTTCATTTGAATATGGTTTATACATACTTGAATTAATTGTATCCCTTAAAGCAACAATAATTAAGAACAGGAAGTTTCCACATTTCCTTCTAGAAAATCTTTTCTCAGGCTATAACTGGTTACGTACAAACAGTACCATCTTTCTCTGTTTAAACTGTGATTCATCTCTTTTTCTGGGAGTCATTTCCTGTGGGGCCATAAGAGGCCCTTTTGCTCCAAATTACTGTACATTCCTAGTTCTTATTATGTTTCTTGCAGGCCAATCAAGTTCGAGGGTTTTATTATAGCCTTGCAAATTAGTAGAAAAAAATTTACTAGCCCATAAACATTTTATCAGCCTCATCTTGCTCCTGGGGGAAGATTGGTAACAAAATAGCTGAAAGCACTGTTCTGCATAATTTACTCAGCTATGAAACTAATGATTGTTACGCAACCATTAGTTTAAAAATAAAAAGTTTTTAGCTTTTTATTTTCTCCTTGTAAAGTGTGCAAGTACAGCGGATATGGGCATAAATGTGACCAAATGAAACCTGTTCCCCAACACAGCATGCATGCCATCTATACGCTATGCATGGCAAAAGTGATACTTTTCCAGACAGATTTCATTGACAAATGGAAATCACCCTCCTTTGAAAAGTCCCAGAAAAGGCCTGTTCCCACTCCTCCTCTTTGCCCCTCTGATCCCCCTACCCTGCACCTGGAGACACCCAGAAGGAAAGTCGGCAGAAACTTGGCACACTGTTTTACAAAAGTTTCTGATCTCTGGGCTGAGATGGATACTTCCATGCTCGTGAATTTGGTGTCTGTGCGGTGTGGTACAGTGCTCAGAGGCACAGTCTACTTTTCCCGCTTGGCAAAGTCACAAGTGTTTCTTTGTGGTTGCCACACCCATTTCAACTTGGACCTCATGTTCTGTGCTGGTCTCAACATGGCTGGGAGTAATGCCCTTCCCCTAGATTTTAGGAATGCCTGCCCCTTTCTGTAAGAGCAGCTATGGCTCTGTGTCCCTTTCCTTTACGCCAGTTATGGCTCTGCCACTCACACTGGTCCGTCTCCTAGAACAGGGAGCCGATGCACCACACATTATTAATCAGGAAAGCAGATGTGCCACAGAAGAGAAGCAGCCCCTTATCTGCAAGAAGGCCGGTCAGGACAACCTGCCTTCTTGTGTATAAGGGGCTGCTAATGGAGAGGAAGCTAATTCTTTTTCCAGCCATCAACATTTCTCCTCTGTTAGTTCAAGGCCCTGAGGAAATCAATGGGAGTTTGACTGGTTCCATTATTGGGCACAGACTCCTAATTTAAACCATTCCCTATAAACAAGGGAGTAGGGGAGGACAATGGGGAGCTGGCAGCAGGATAGGGTGGCTGAGACCAAGATCCACTATGGTTTCTAGTCCTGGGCTGCCAAGCAGGATGATAGGATGCTGAAAACATAGACTTCAAGACAGATTTCAGGAGTAGTTTTTCCCAGTGGATATACTGAGATCGGTTAAGTGAGAGTCCAAAGTAATAGAGTTCCACAAAGTCTCTTTGTTACAAGACTTTTCAGAACCTGTAATATACCAAAACTTGTATCTCCCAAAGGGAGATATTATTTTGCCACAAAACTTGTTTTTAAAATAATGTCATATAAACCTAGTCTTTGAGTTACGTACATAGGAACTGTTTTTCTAACAATCTAATATGGGCCAATTATTCTAAAAGAAAAATTGTAATGTGTTTTATCTTATTAAATAAGAGCAAAATTTGTTTAATCACATGTGACAAAAAAATAAGATTGAAGAGTACCTCTAGGGGGTTATTAGGGGATTAGGAGTATCATTATTGCTAAAGATTTGCAAATACTTATGGTTCTAGTGAAAGGTACAAAGATTGTCTTTCATTCAGGTGCCTCTTTATTTTAACAAGCCTGCAGTGCTTCTCAGAAGTTACCTTGTAAGAACTCCCAAGTTCTAGAAACTGGTGTAGGCATAGCCTGGCCCCTGGTGTGATAAATGAATAAATAAAGGGGCTCAATGTACATTATGCAAGATTTGAATGTTTGCTATCTCAGGGAGATATACCCAACCACTATAGATTTCAGAGAGAGAGAGAAAGAGAGAGAAAGAGAAGCATCAATTTGTTGTTCCACTTACATCGATGTGTTATCCTGTATGTATTCATTGGTTGGTTTCTTTTTAAATATTTAATTTATTGATTTTACAGAGAGAGGAGGAGGGTAAAGCAATAAGTATCAACTCAAAGTTGCTTCACTTTCGTTTTTCATTGATTGCTTGTTGTATGTGCCTTGACTGGGCAAGCCCAGGGTTTTGAATCATCGACCGCAGCATTCCAGGGGTCCACACTTTATCCACTTTGCCACAATAGGCCAAGCTCATTGGTTGATCCTTGTATGTGCCCTGACTGGGGATTTTTTTTTAACTTTTTTTTTTTATTCATTTTAGAGAGGAGACACAGAGTGAGAGAGAGAGAGAGAGAAAGGGGGGAGGAACTGGAAGCATCAACTCCCATATGTGCCTTGACCAGACCAGTGCAGGGTTTTGAACTGGCAACCTCAGTGTTCCCAGGTCGACGCTTTATCCACTGCGCCACCACAGGTCAGGCTTGATTGGGGATTGAACCTACAACTTTGGCATATGGGAACGGCCCTCTAACCAACTGAGCTATTTGTCCAAGGTCAGCCACTATCTATTCTTAGCAAGGCAAACACTGCCCTTTCTAAAAGTCGTAAGCTACACTATTTCCCCACATATAAATCAATACAAGTTGATGACCTGTGGAAGGCAGGTGGTCGTGGCCATGCAGATTTACACTGGATTTGGGAAGACAGTAGAGAAACTGCAGAGCTGGGCCATTCTGTTTATTAGAGTCTTGCAACGGGGATGAGCAAGCAGGCAGAGAAAACCTCTTCTTTCTCTCTTAGAGCTGATGAGCAAACAGGGTGAGGGTGGGACCCCTTCTCCAGCAAACAATAGCAAGAAATGGCTCCTCCCAGTGGCAGCCAGCAATCCGCAACCTGCAATCTGCCACCCTGAGGGCACGCACCCGCAGCTTTATGTAGACTATTCACATGTGGTGCTGCCCCACGCTCATTCACCAGTCAGGCAAAGTATAAGAGAGCAAGCCTAACACACTTATTTGCCCAACAACCTGAAAGAAGCAAAATTGATTAAAAGAAAGCTAGTTGTGGACAAATAAAATACCAAGAATATCTGAAATAGCATAACTTTGTATCATCACTAATGTCTGATGTAATAAGAAGTGCTATGGCCCTGGCTGGATAGCTTGGTTGGATAGAGCATCATCCCAAAGCCCAGAGGTTGCCAGTTTGATCCCTGGTCAGGGCACATACAGGAGCAGATCGATGTTCCTACCACTTTCTCCCTTTCCCGCTCTCTCAAATCAATAAAATAAACATTAAAATAATAATTGCTATGGGAATACATGAGATGAGGATGCAAGAAAACGTTTTGGCTGGGTCCTTTCACAAGTTAAATGTTTTTCACTCGTCTACAAGTCTTCCATGAACCCTGCTGACCTTACTTTTCCCTGGACTGTGATGATTAATGATGGAAAATGGTGTCTTTAGGGCATGTCTGAGGAAGCAGAGATTGGCAAAATTTATCTTCTGAATTCCAAATAAAGGAAACCAACCATCAATGTTCAGGGCTCAAGGATAGACAGCAATAGCTAAGTCCATATCTAATTCACTCATGTGATCTCTCTACAAACCTATAGACTCTTTGCAACCAGAGCAACTTCCTTTAGAGTGTCTTGTGTGACTACCTGTGTCAAGTTGGGCCATAGGCAACCTGCAGAGTTCTGACCTGGTACAAAACTCAGCCATCTATTCCGGGAAACCAAAGTCTGACTTTAGTACAAAAAAACAGAAAGTGAAGAAAAATGAAAAAAAGAATCCCTTAATCTCCTCCAGAAACCTAGGGAGAGAGAGGAGATGCATACCAATACTTGAGGCCACATGAAGAGAGGACTTAAATGGCCTGAGGAAAAAATGTAGCATTCTAAGTGGAGAAGAAAACAGCTATTGTCTAACACTTAAATACAAAATACTGTATAAACAGCTAACAGCTGGTTTTCAGCCTTTGCTTTTTAGAGCAAAAGCCAATAAAAGAAAAGACATATTCTTTCAAATGTGGTTTTTGTTCAGAGCCCAGATTTTCTCCAACTAATTTCCAACTCGGAAGTAGGCCCTGTTTAGTATCATTTTGTTTTGAAGACTAGAGAAATAGTTCAGTACAGCACCGCAGACCCAGATGGAAGCTGAGCCAGAGGACTTTACAAGGAGAAGGTGTGTACGTGTGTGGGTGGGTGGGTGGGTGTTAGTATTAAGAAACAGAAGCCAATACTCTCAAAATCTTCCTCAATAACAGAATATTGAAAGAAAAAAAAACATAAACTTTGCATGCGGAAATAGGTAACAAGATGCCCGGCTTTGAGATGTTGCTTGATTTCAGCACCTGCAACTACAAAATCATTAAGGAGAGTAAATGACCTGGCCAGCCATTCATGTCCTTGTGTAAAAGCTACCTGATAAGACCAGGACTCTAATAAGCACCCATCTTATAAATAAAGGAAATTATAGGGGACTTTCAAAGGGATATTCATGTGTAAAATTACTAGCTAAGTCTTATAATTAGGAAGCCAGAGGGATAAAATAACAGTGAGGTAAGGCCTGTTTTATAAACAGAGACTCAAAGATAAAACCTTACTTATTCCCTCTTGGTGCCTCTGTTAATGCTATTTATTCTACACTAAATACCAGCTTCTGTCCTCAGCGGAAATCGTATAGTTACTGCAGGTATCAGCTCTTCACCTATCTGTAACTTTGTTATTATATAAATATGTGTGTGTGCGTGTGTGTGTGTGTGTGTGCGTGTGTGTGTGTGTGTGTGTGTGTGTATAGAGAGAGAGAGAGAGAGAGAGCTTTGAAATTTTCTCAAATTATTTCTTGTATCTTTATTTTACCTTAACATTTTGAAGTGCAGGCTATGTCTCCTGCATGTGCCTATCTTGCCGCTGTGTCTGTATGACCTGAATGTTATGAGCACCTCACATCCATTCCCAGCATTATTGCAGAGCCAATCCCCTGAAGGCCCTCCTGCCACAAACCTATTAGATCCTGCATACAACATGGCTTTTAATGTGGACTGCTAGGCCAGCAGACAGCAAAGGAAACCCTCCAGAGTCCAAAGAAATGAGCAGTGAACTAAATCTAAGCGGGAGGTGGTAAGTGCAGAACAAAATTGAACACTAATTTCTCAGCCCACTGCAAGGTGCAAAAGCCAAACTATGTCTTCTACTTTAAACCCTGCATCTTGAAGGGGCCTAAATCGGCCCTTTGGGTCCAGAAGGAAGCAAATGAAAACCTCTTCTGGAGTAAACAACTCCAGTTTAGGTCCTCAGGACTCCCACTAATGGAGCAAAATGAGTTCAGAACCAAAGATTACAAAATAGAATGAGAAGGTTTAACAGACTGGTCAAAGGAGTCCCAGGAAAGACTAGAGAGAGTAAGTGAAAAGGCAGCACTCAGAGAGATAATGAATGAGAAGGTCCAGAACTGATAAGCGATATGAATTCACAAATACAAGAAGCATAATATACACCGTATAGGATACACTTTTTTAAAATCTATACTCAGACACATTGTAGTAAAAGATCAGCATGTAAACTCAAAAAGATCTTAAAGGCAACAAGCAGGAAAAAGGCAGATCACCTACGAAGAATCAATTAGATTGTTAGCAGACACCTTTGTAGAGCAACCTGGAAACTGCAGAATAATATTTTCAGTGATAGGAGAAAATAACTGAGAATGGCATGTGCAGCCAAACTCCTTTTCAAAATGAGAAATGAAGAATCTGCAGATAAATATTATACATGTATATGAACAATGTGAAGGGCACTATGCTTAAGCTGCCTTCTGCACATCATACCAGGAACCCTATTTTGTATGTGAAAAAATAAAAGTTAAGTATGAGGTTAACATTCACTTAGTTGAGTTGACAAAGAGGATTTTTGCATGTTCCTGACTCTCCGGGAATTCAGAAAACAACTGAGTTATTGGTGGTTTAAAATGTCAGAGAGCAGTAATCACAATGTGCTTCCTACTCTCAATTACTTCAAACACGGCCTGATTTTGAGGCTATTCTTGAGTACTAAAATGTTTTCCTAGTATACTGCGCAGTTTCCACGTGCTTGGTATGACTAATGCATTAATCACAAGGTACAATATGAGAGTCTCAAGAAAAGACAGCTCGGTCGCTGAATGACTTTCTTCCCAACTCCCACCAATTCTTGACCCTTCCACTGACGCTGGTTCTATTACTGGCAGGAGGTATTTACTGAATAGTACCAGCTGTTTATTCAAGTCTTCAGTAAAAGGCTCCATTGTCCACCTTGGGCAGATATCTGCCCTATGTTTCTCATCCCTTCTCCTACAACTTCTAGTATACCTGTGAGAAAATGTGAGTCCACCTGTTAGAGAAGTGAGAACAGAAGAGATAAATGGAAAACTAGGTGAGACTGCTGCTACTTGAGCAGAGATATATTAAGCTGTGGCTTTTTGTAATATGGAAAGACAAAAACCAACCCAAGTATCCATCAATTAAGAACTAGCTTAGCAAACTCTAACACATGAAAAAAATGGAATATTATATTGCCACGACTGATGATAAAGGCAAGATTATGTGGAGAGTGGCTACAGATGGATCATGGAACTACATCAAACTGTTTAATGTCAAACTGATAGACAAAGGGCACAGACTCAATTTTGCACAAGAGTTACAACTAAATAAGAAACATGCAGGTAGAGAGCAAAGAATTGAAGAGATCTAGACCTTTTTAACTTAGTAAATTTATTAAGTATTAATATTTATTAATACATTTATGATGAAAGTGTTTTTATGTTTTATTTAGTAGTATGTATGAGTATATTTATAGTGAAACTGTTTTTACATTATTTTTTACTCTTCCATGATTCTTACATGTTTTTCATAGAAAGGAGGCTACATTTTTATTTTAATTGATGGACTAAAAAACATGACGCTATTAATTAAATCTTAAAAAGGAAACAGATATCAGTAATTTCTACAAGGAAAGTTAACTATAAAGAATTATTACAGGGAAGTGGAGTAACAAGAGATTGGCTAGTAAGAGGTAAACAGAGAACATTCAGGAAGAGGCTGAGGTCTAGACCTCAGTACAGAAGATAATGATGGAAAAGTTCACAGGGGGCCATACTGGTGAGACCTTCCAGAAACCTGCTCTCTGGAGTGCTGAAGCCATCTATAGTGTGGGGTACCATGCCCCAGAATTCACTGCAGACCTCCCCAGTGGAGTACTGGGGAAGCCTTCCGTGGGGAGATACCCCACTTTTGGCACCCTCCTGTGAAGCCTCTTGTGTGGTCCCAGCAGACGTCTTTCACAGGGAGGTTCCCAGGGAAGCTGCACCCAGGAAGGCAGCCCTGCTGCTGGCCTCCCAGCACTGCAGAAGCAGCATTGGTGCCAGGAAGAGAAGCCCCTTTCTCTCACAGTGTCCCCTCAGAACCCTCTGCTGACCAGGTTTAACACCACAGTATCTGGCAAAGGAAAGCTGCTCATGAATCCAGATCGATTATTGTTGAGCAAGTAATGAAGGGTGAGGTTGGAGCTGAGAGGCAACAAAATAATAATCGTCACAGTGAATTAAACTGATGGGTGGAGCTTGAGCCTTCCACATGTTCCTTCCAGTCTGGAAGCCCCAATTTTCCTATCAGAAGCCAGGCTCCTGCAGGAAGCCTGAGCTGCTGAGCAGATAGCCGAGCCAGTCGGTCCTTAGCATCCTCAGGTGCAATATCTTTCATGAAAGCTACCTGCTTTTCCATAATAACCACTTTTGTCTGTCCCAAGGCAGGCCACACCAAATGGGCCTCCCCAGTCTTCTGATTTAAAACATATATAAATTAAATAATAATGTCTTTCAGGTGTATTAAGAAAAATAATAAATTGAGAATACTGTAAATATGTTTAGTAGCTAAATAAATGCCAATCACGGTTTTAAAGTTTCTGCAACATACTCTTTCACAAAGTAGTGACCAAGAGCCTGGGCTCTGAGCCACTTACTAATTGTGTAATGCTGGGCAAATTATGTCACCCCTCTGTGTTTCAATTTCCTCATCTATGAATTAGAGCTAAGGATGGTACCCACAGTTCACAAGACTGTTGGGAGCACTGAGTGAGTTAATACATGGCAAAGCTCTCAGGACAGGACAGCACATGACAAGCAGTGTCTATGTTAGGTATTATTATTAACATTTGAGAACAGTGATAGCCAAACCCATTTATGCTGGACCTCCCTAAAGACGCTTACAATCTCTCCTGCTCTCCGTCCTTAGAGTGTGGAGCTTCCTCACAAATACTGCTCCTAAAAGGCTCATGGGCACACTGTACCCACTGAGTCACACTGTATAACCCATCAGGTCCACTGGGCACACAGGGCTCCGGCTTCTATCGTCAATGCTGGACAAAAAGGCCAAAAGCCAAAACCAGTAAACTGGCCCCGCATAACTGATCCAAACAGCTCGGGGCCTGGCAGTACCAGTGAAAGCACTTGAAAAAAAAAAACAACACACAGGCTTGTCTTTGTCATGGCTGACCCAGCTCGTAGCCAGGCACGGAAACAGAGGGGCTTTATGAGAAAATGCCTTTCTTTCCGTGCAGTAATTGAATCCAGTTGTGGTTTGAGATTGTACATTAGTGGGGTTTAAGAAAGTTTTGCCTCTTAGATACAGCGACTGCAGCTGAACTTTTTATATCTGTTAAAATTCTCGTTGAGCAGGGTGCTAAACTATCCCTGGACAACATAATCCTTTGGAATCTGACTCTCACACTCACCTACAGATACGCTGGGACTTCTTTATTTAGACTTTTCGAACACTAACCCTCTTGGGTGGAGTCCAACACAGCTCCCCGGATTCTGAATTCTGATTTTATCAGGTAGTGTTTGGGGCCGTGTTTGGGCAGCCGAATATTCAGAACACTTTTGATTGACTGCCGCTTAGTTTCTGTTCAGGTTCTGTCCTGGTCTGGTCACTGACTTTCTCCTGCAGGACCACCAATGGAGGGAGTTTGCCCGCGGGTAGGATTGGATGTTTCAAAGTCAGATTTGGTTGTATCTTTTCCCATGGCTATTGCTGTCTGCTGACAGCATGCTTCCCTCTGTTAGAGAAACGAAACAGTCCCTGTTCTAGCAACTGCCACCCACGTCAGGACAGCAAGTCTTACTCCACCCAGCTGAAACCCTCAGGGGCAAAGATTTTAGTCAGGAGCTCTTCAGTAAAGCATGCTTTAAAAAAAATTTTTTTTTAAATTATTTTGGTAGCTTTACAGTGATGAAATGTTCCATGTGGGAAGTAGAGTGGGATATCAGTTAAGTTTAAAAGAGTCAAGTTTCTTTCTTAGATATAAAAAGCATGAGAGGTTATTGGGTATCCACTGTGTACACAAGACTCCCTGATGTGGAAGCTACACTGAGCGGCACAGTCTGTCCCGTCCTCAGTCACTTTACAAGCTTCCGCTAGTCTTCCCGCTTCTCCTTGGTAAAGGCCTTCCCACCCAGATCAGTCAGCGTGCTGGGCAGGAAATAAACGGCTCACTCAACCACAGGGACTGTGTGCCCTTTCCCTGGTTGCTGAGCACCCACCCCTCGGTGAGGCCCTCTCTGTCACTGGAATTCAGATGGCTCGGGGTGGTCTAAATCGGGGTAGTCAACCTTTTTATATCTACCTCCCATCTAAATCAATAATTAACACACATAGCAGTGATGAGTGGAAGGCCCGTGTCCAGGAGTCCCCAGAACTCTTCCCATCGTCACCTGCCACCCAGCTCCATCACAGTCCCCCGCCCCTTGTCACTTGGCCTGTGTGGACGAGCACGAGGTACAAGCTCCCAGGGATATTTCTCCTAGAAGCTCCTGGGAACCACACTGTGGCTTTAATCTCAATTTATCAGATGGAAGGTGAAAGAAATCAACATTTAAATCTTTGTTGATTTTCTAAAACTGAGTGGGAAAGAGAGAGGAAAAAAGTGAAGAGGAAATTATTTCTGTGAGTGAAATCCTGTTCTGCTTATTTGACCCCTAAGTTTCTAAATGAACAACTGAGGACCTAGTTGTGCTGGCCCTGGGCTGGGCACCAAACACTGAGATGCCTGACACAGTTCCAGGTCTGTTTCAGGACCTCGAACTATAGCCAAATACCCTGCCTTCCATCCCTAAGCCCTGACCCCCCTATTAGTTCCCTAGGCTGCTACAACAAATAAACACAAATATAGTGGCTTAAAACAATAGAAGTGTATACCCTCATATTCTGGAGGGCAGAAGTCTGAACTCAAGGTGTGGGCAGGGTCATGCTCCCTTTGGTGGCTTTAGAGGGGCATCTTCTTGGCCCCTTCTAGCTTCTGATGACATCAGGTATTCCTCGACGTGTGGTTACATCACTCTCATCTCTGCCTTTGTCTTCCTCACGTGGCCTTCTAGTCTCTCTGTGTCTTCTCTTCTGTTTCTTATAAGGGCCCATATGAATGGATTTATTTAGGACCCACCAGATAATCCAGATGATCTCATCTCAAGACCTTTTAATTATATCTGCAAAGATCCTCTTTCAAATAAGGTCACATTCACAATTTTCGAGATTTGGATGCTGTAAAGCCTGTAGTCGAGGCCAAGGCCACCATCACAGCAGCCTGACCCGTGCAGGTTCACATTAGATTCGAACAGTCGGTAATGAAACAATGGAGCCAAGAACTGGTGAGCCATCAGCTTTAATTCTAGCTTGCACCCAGCAGGCAAGCAAAAACACACACTGGGCTCCAAAATCCACACATTCATACTCACAAAGCTACTGACTTATTCGAGTTTCCTAGAATCAAAGGTTTCTAGCTCACCAGACTTATTCACCACTGTTTCCCATCTCCTCCAGCACAAACTCTTAACAAACTGGCTTCTTCCTCAGCACTCTGCCATCTTGGCTGCTTCTCCTGGTCTTCATGTGGCCTTAATCTGCTCTCCTCTCTAATACCTCAGGAACCAAGAGAGAGAAAGTTCCCGGCCTACCCCACTTTATACTGTAGAATCCAAACCTTTAATCCAATCTACAGACAACGAAGTCTCTGATACAAAGCCACCCATCTGTGGCATAATGGGATTCCTCAAGAGAGTGCACCACCCTACATCATCCAATCAGTCAAGGGTGTGGAGAAGAGCTTACTCTTAAAACTAAGCCTTAGGCTACAACGACCTGGCCTGCTTACATTACAATCTTTCCCCCACAGCCATCACAAGCATAAGGGCAAATAATATCACCTGGGTGATGGGCTTCCATGTGGGCAGCGCCATCTTTAACAAAGTGAGCATATTATATTTTATCTGCCCAACAGATGTAGACTATCTTTTTCGGCACCACCTTCCAACCTACTACATACTCCCCGGCTTCACTCCTTCCTCTGGATCCTCACACTCAATCTAGAAACATATTCAAGTTGCCTTATGAAAAGGAAAATAAATTTTATCTATCCTGTTATTCTTCCAAGCTGTGCCATCTATCATCCCTTTGTTCCCTCGCTCAGCTACCAGATGTCTCCAAGGAGTAACCTGTCTTTGCTATATCCATTTCTAACTCCCTGCTTACTTTTTTCTCCACTTACTTAATTATATATTTCAAGCACAAAGAAAGGTGTAGAGCAGCAATTTTCAACCTTTTTCATCTCATGGCACATATAAACTAATTACTAAAATTCTGCGGCACACCAAAAAAATGTTATATATTTTTTGCCAATGTGATAAAAAGAAATAGGTATAATTTTGATTTAGTCAACCAGACAGCTATTGTTGTGTTGGCTGTTGTCATTTTTCTATTTGACAACCTAAGAAAAAAGAGGTCAGTCTCCCTGACTAAATAGTTAGGTGGTATGTGCTTTAAAGATTCTTGAAACACACCAGTTAAAAACTGCTGGTATAAGGCCCAATGGTAGAACATCAGCCCAGCATGTGGATATCCTGGGTTTGATTCCAGGTTAGGGCACACATGAGAAGCTCCCATTTGCTTCTCCACCCCTCCCCTTCTCATTTCTCTCTCTTTCTCTCTCTCTCTTCCCCTCCCACGGCCATGGCTCAATTGGAGCAAGTTGGCCTTGGGCACTGAGGATGGCTCCATGACCTCTGCCTCAGGTGCTAAGAGCTCAGTTCCTGAGCAATGGAACAACGCCCCAGATGGGCAGAGCATGGTCCCCTAGTGGGCTTGCCAGGTGGATCCCAGTTGGGGTGCATATGGGAGTCTGTCTTTGCTTCCCCTTCTCTCACTGAATAAAAAAGAAAGAAAATAAAACTGCTAGTATAGAGAACAATATGACCTTCTAAATGTTCACATTTTTCTCAGTTATTTTTTTTGTGTGTGGTAAAATTTGCCATTATGACCATTTTTAAATGTGTGGTTCCATGGCACTAATTATGCCCACTTAGTTTTCAACACTTTGTAACCTGGCTTCAACCCTCACCCCTGACCTGTAATGGTTCTTGCAAAGATCCCCGTTTTCATCCTCATCCTCTCTCAGCTCCCTTACCAAAGTGGCTACTGCTGACCACTCTCTTCTTAGAACTCTTCCCTCTGCTTCTCAGACCCTTGTTCATTTCCAGTTACACTATTTCTCTTAACTCCTCCCCCTGTTCCCTAAGTCAGGATGCTTCAGAGACCTGCCCAGATCCTTTTAGTTTTGATTGTTCCCTGGGGAAACCTCCCATGTTCTCATCAATGTTATAACTTCAGCCAACTCCCCAATGCAGACAACTCATTCAATCTGAAGCCTGGCTTAAAAGCTTAGCTGCTGGAGGAAGCCTCTGAGTCCCAGGCACGCACTTCCAGCTGTCTTCCACTGTCCACTTCCATGTCCCAGTGACACCACAAACTAACTCAGCATGTCCAAAAGGGACCTCACGGTCTCTTCCTTCAAACTCGTGTTTCCCCCATATCTCCACGTGGCACTACCACCCTCTCCTCATCCAGTGGGGAAATCTTGGCATCATTTTTGCCTTCCATATCCATTCTGATCATGTAACTTTTATCTGTACAATAGCTCCACCACCTCACCCCACCCGACCCCTGTGATATTTTTTTCATTCTGACATTCTCCTACCTCCTTTCTTCAGCCTGGAAGACTTACAGTGGATCTCTCTCAGGTTTCCCTGACTCCACTTTCTTTATTTTCCATTTCATTTCACACATTGTTAATACATTATTCTACTTAAAACAGTTCTAATCCACCTCATCAAAACCCCTCAGTAGCTCCCACTACTTGAGAATAAAGCCTAAACTCCTTAGCTGAGCTAAGGAGGGTCAGTGCCAATTCACTGTCCTCCCTGAATTGGCACTGACCCTCTCCTGACCGCACTTACCCTTTGCTCCGGCCAAAAAAATGAACTGTCTGTCCTCTAGACACATCCCACGCTTCCTTCCCTACCTTTCCCCATTCAAGATATGGGTTTCATAGTCTTCTAAAAGGCCTCTTTTCTTTCACTTAAAATATGAGTAACAAAATGAGAGATACTGACTGTAGAGAAGATTGCCAAATTCCACAGAGTGGAATCACCTAGTTTTTATTCCCTGTACCAATCAGAAAACACACACTAGATTATTCTTATCTGACAGGGTTACAACCAGAGCTTTGTTTTCTCATGGAATTCACCAGCCTGGAGTGGAACTATCACCCTTTGAGAATTTAGATATTTTGTTGGTGACTAACCTGCCAGGGGAAGCATCATCTTTCCTGCTCTGAATTTCTGTAATGGAAAAGGGACTCTGGTAGCAGATAAGATAGTAACAAAGACGATCACTTTAAACCTGAAATCTTGAGAGTGAGAGTTACAGGAAGTCAAACATTATTAAAGACAGGATGCAAATATTAAAAGGAAACTTCAGCCTGCATCAAAAACTGGAAGCACAGAGAGGACAGAAGGTAGGTAGTCTACTGTGTTTATTTCTTGTGCATTTTATTCCCAAGCCCTTGACCTTACCAGGAGATGGCATCAGAAAGCTTTTAAGAAGCCTATACACACCCCTCACCCATGCAGCCACACCAAAAGGAAAGAGTTGTTTTGTGAAACCTAGGTGTGGCATCCTTTAAAAGAGCGATTTTCAACCAGTAAGAGGCACACTGGTATACTGCAAGAATTTCTAAAACATGCAATACGTGACTGTGTACTCAGGGGCATTGACCTCTTTTTCCCTTAGACTGTCAAATAAAAAAATGACAACAGCTAACACAACAATAGCCATCTGATGTGAATTAATCAAAATTACACCTTTTTTTTTTTTGTCAGATCAGCAAACAATATATTTCGGTGTGCTGCAGAATTTTAGTAATTGGTTTATGTATGCCATGAGATGAAAAAAGGTTGAAAATCACTGCTTTAATCCACTTGAAAAGGACCATATAGTATATCTTTCTATATACACAATATCTGAAATTATAGATTCATCTTTTGAATTGTTTTCCATTTAGGACTATTTCCATCCTGGTGGCCATTGAGATATTTAAAAGCAGCCTGAACCTACAGCTTCTGAAGGTGCAAAAGTACTTTGAGTACTATCAGCCCCCAGAAATGCAACTGAACACAGATTTAGGGAATTTAATGTTTTCTTAGTAGAGAAAGATATTCTGGTATATAAAGGGAGTGGGGAAAGTAGATTTACAGTTGTTTGTATGGAAAATAATACATACAGTAATTAATAAATAATAACACAAGAATAAATTCTGTTTCTCGTACTCAGAACAGTAAACCTACTTATGCCCTACCTTGTATAACCTGGGCTTGAGTTACTTAGTGGGAGCTCCTAACTGTGTCACTCTGGGAAAGTTATTTAACCTCCCTTAGCCTCATCTGTAAAATGGGATTATTAAATTATTTTTTGTAAAGAGCCTAGCTCAGGACCTGAAAAAGTTCTCGTTAATAGTGAAATTATTTTTAACACTGGAAATTTAGGTGAAACGGATTAGGTTGTCCTTCATTTCGAATCTTTTTTGTGTGTGTGCTTGCAACATATGTGAGAGATTTTTCTTAAACAAAAAAAGAAAACCTGTGAAATTAGCTAAGCTAATATATGCGCTTCAGATTTGTGTCCACTTAATAGTTTCATTTATTTACTATTCTTTTCCGTCACTTCTTAGCTGTGACTCTTGACACTTATCATATTTAAAAGCAAAATCTTCACTTAATATATTTTGTCCTATTTCCCCCCTTGTATATATAGGAACACTTCGCTGTTTTCCTAAGAGAGATTTTTCCAGGATATTCTCACCTGCACAGGACTCAAATTTCCTCTAAGGCTCCTCCTCTTGCCCACCTTTAGTTCCTTTGAGTGATGTGAAACCTCACCCCAACTCCAGGGCTCTGGCCCGGATGTGGCCAATTGTATTCTCTGGCTACACTCATTGGTTCAGAAAGGAGCATGTGACCTAAGTCAAGCTCGTGAGGCCCCAGGGAACTGTGGGAGCCGCTGGAAAACACTCTATCTGTAGAGGAGTCTGAGAGGATGGGGTCTGAGGTGGGTGCAAGGCTGCTGGCCATGTCATTACCACAAGGCGCCTGGTCAGGGAGCCGGCACAGAGGGAGCCAGGCCGAGCAATGGAGAGAAAGTTCGAAAAAGAATGCAATTTGAGCACAAGAGGGAAAAGTGCAGAGTTAAAATGGTAGAAGGGGCAAAAGATGAAAGAATTACACCGGAAATGAGAAGGAGAGAAGGGGTGGAGTCACAGGTAAGCAGAAGGAGGAGGAGAACAGGAATGGCTTCTCTAATGGGGGCTCCAGCACATCCTGGTCTGCCACCTTTCCCGGGGTCTTCCTCCATCACAGTAATTCAGTGCTAGCTACCAAAAACAACCTCCCTGGTACAGCTTACTTTTGGGGATTTATTCAAGGAAATTATAGAGAAGATAAAGATTTATGTGTAAAGGTGTTCATCACACCTTATTTAAGAAAACAAAGTTGTGACCAATATAAGTGCTCCACTATATCTGTGCACAGTATTAACCCATTTTGTGTTTATGTGTGAATATGAGTCTGTGTATATATATGTAATATGTGTGCATATGTGTTTTATATATATAATATACATATATGTTATACCTTCACCCAGTCTGAGAGGAAAAACACAAAAATGTTATTAAAAGGGGCTGTTTGGTGGTGAGATTATGGGAGGCATTTATTTAGCTATTTATATCCATTTCCTTACCTGTGTGTTCCAATGTATTCTACTAAGAACATTTATAACTTGTGGAAGAAAAAGGAAAGAATTAAGTGCAAAGGCTTCAACCTGGGTAAAGCTCAGCTGCAGCTGACTTGTGGCCAAAGGCTTTTCTCAGGAGAGCCAGCTGGGTGTCCACCCCCACCCCATCCTCAGACTGCGGCACCACCTGTGGCCCTCCTATGGGACCAACCTGGACAACAGCTTCCAAGGCCTAGTGATGACTTCAAAGCTGATCGTGGACCCAGCAACCACCCCTCCACTGACAAGGGACACATGGCATGCAAGGCCTTTACTCAGTGCCAAACCAGGTCACTCTCTTGCTTTCCTTCTAAGCAGATAGGCCACATACTAAAGAACAACTGCAAAGAAAAGACACCAGCCCAGGACCAGGGCTGTGGAGAGTTCCCCCGGAGTGGGCAGTAAAGGTGGAGTGGTCTCCTGAGTCCCTCCCAGGCCTCATTACACCTCCCTCACTGCTGGGAACCATAGCACTGAAACAAGAAGCATCTTCATGAAGGTAATTGAGCCTGTGGGGGAAAGACAATTTTAGTGGGATTTTTTTGTTTTGTTTGTTTTGAGAACATAAAAGCTTTTTCCTTTTTCTTGAACATTTCCCCCAAATGTATTACCAAGTCTGCCTTCTCCAATGGGTAGCAGTAGATGTCTTAATGGTATCTTAGGAAGATCATAATTTTCTAGTTGTTTTCAGATATTAAGCCTCAATACAGCTTAAAACATTAGTTCCAAACTTGATTCTATTCTCACTTCTTCCCCTCTCCCACCTCATGCAATGCACGTTTGGACCTGGACCCTGACTAATTGGACTACTATTTCCAGGAGACCCCTACCCTGTCCCTTTTTTCCCCTTCCAGGGCTTGTTTCTCCAAATATTAAGCTAAGAAGTAGAACAAGGAGAAGCAAAGGGTTTTTATATCAACAGACCACTGCCCTAGCCTGGTGGTGATCGCTGCTTCTCTGGCTGACCTGTACTGATTGCCAACGCCCTCTAGGAGTCAGGGATTCGAGTGTTGGCTTCCTCTGGAGGATTCCTGCTTTAGAAGGACTTGCAGGGTAGGGAAATGGCAAATCCAGGTCCATCTTTTCAGTACTCCTCAGCTCCAATTACTGGGTGAATACTCTATAGACTCTTTGAACTCTAACTCCCTGGGGGGTCAGGGAGAGCTGTCTTGGGATGCGGATGGAATAAATTCAACTACTTCCCAAGCAACATGCACTTGAACCACAGGAAATTCATTCCCTGGCCTTGACAAATTGAGTGCATTTAGACTGCCCCCCTGCAACCCCTCTTTCTGACTTTTCTTCTTCTCCAAGACTCTCCTCTCTGCTCCTAATGATGTACTGGTAAATCAGCAAATCCTTTTTGTAATCAAATGTCCAACTGGAGAATTAATTTATATCCCAACCTTTATGAATGATTTTCCTCACCAAGGAAAAAGTACAGCTACTTCCATTTCCTATCTACTCAGGAAGGGGAGGAATCACCTCTCTCCTCTCACTACACGCCAATGGCCCTTAGATTGATTTCTCTCTTCTTCCCAGTCCTCTTAGGTAAAAGATGGTGGTTGGTGTTAACAAGGTCACATCTGTCTCCTCATAAGAATTCTTGGTTCTCTGACTCCTATGGATATTGGCTCAGGTATTGAAAACTTCTCTGCTCTCACTCTTGGGTACTAGTAGCCAAGTCCAGGGCAATACAAGGAGGGCTACTAAATAGCTTGTTACATGCTTAAAGTAAATTAAATTCTACTTCTAGAACTTTTCATTCCTTTGTGGAAAGCCATAATTTTATCTGTTATACAGTGTGTTCGTAAAGTCATGATGCACTTTTGACCTGTGACCAGCCAAAAGTGCATCATGACTTTACGGACACACTGTAGTTTTCCTCCTGTCTCAAAAAATTTTTATTTTTTTTTAACATTTCTTATAGTACAAGTCTCTAAAGTTCAATTCTTTCACTTCCTGTTTCTGAAAAAGTCTTTTTTTTCACCAATTTTTTTAAAATATATTTTTTGCTGGACATAGAACTCTAAGTTGACAATATATATCTTTTAGTACTACAGAGATTTCCTCTGTCTTGTCACCTGCTTTATCTTTGACAGGAACTCTGCTGTCATCTTTATCTTTGTTCCTTTTTTCATATCATAATTTTTTTTATCTACTTTTTTTTTTAGTGAGAGAGAGGAATAGACAGGGACATACAGACAGGAAGGGAGAGAAATGAGAAGCATCAATTCTTTGTTGCAGCACCTTAGTTGTTCATTGATTGCTTTCTCATATGTGCCTTGACAGAGGGGCGGGCTCCAACTCAGCCAGTGACCCCTTGCTCAAGCCAGCGACCTTAGGCTCAAACCGGTGACCTTTGGGCTCAAGCCAACAACCATGGGGTCTTGTTCATGATCCCACACTCAAACTGGCAATACCACACTCAAGTTGTTGATCCTGTGCACAAGCCAGATGACCCCGTGCTCAAGCCAGCAACCTCAGGGTTTCAAACCTGGGTCCTCAACATCCCAGGCTGACACTGTATCCACTGTACCACCACCTGGTCAGGTTTTCTGTGACTACTTTTAAGATTCTCTCTTTATCACTAGTTTTGAGCAATTTGATTATGATATGCCTAGGTATAATTTTCTTCATGTTTCTCTTGCCTGAATTTTACCCTGTAGAATGCTGGATATTCTTTTATTTAAAAATATATTCTTGGCCCTAGCCAGTTGGCTCAATGGTAGAGTGTCAGCCCAGCATGTTGATGTCTTGTGTTCAATTCCTGGTCAGGGCACACAGGAAAAGTGTCTATCTGCTTCTTCACCCTCCCCTCTCACTTCTTTCTCTTTCTCTCTCTCTCTTCCCCTCCTATAGCCATGGCTCAATTGGAGTGATTTGGCCCCAGGCACTGATGATGGCTCCATAGCCTCTGCCTCAGGTGCTAAGAAAAGCTTGGTTGCTGAACAATGAATGGAACAATGTCCCACATGGGCAGAACATCACCCCTTAGTGAGCTCACCAGGTGGATCCTGGCTGGGGAGCATGCAGGAGTCTGTCTCTCTGCCTACCCTCCTCTCACTGAATTAAAAAATAAATAAATATATATATTCTTAACTGTTGTCGTGGGACACAGTTAAACTTAAAAATAGTTTGATCCTTTCAAGACTAGCTTTAAACTTTATTAGAAAGAATCAGAGTAATATTTAGTCTAAGGCTAATTAGGTTAATGAGAGAAACCCTTTTTGAGTACTCAGTGCCCCATGAATTACAAGGTTTTCAACTGTGGTTGGTTGAAAGAGGGACTATTCCCTGTCCTGTATGAGTTCTAGGGATTGTTCCTGCTAATCCTTTTGGGTGGTTCCTTATGTAGTTTTCCTCACTTGCATGTGCTGATCAGTACTCAGCTGAAGACTCAAAGGGGACACTCTTTAAAACTCCACAGAGTTTTCTCTCTGTGAAGCTCTCTACTCTCCAGTATTCTTTTTTGTGAATTCAGCTTCATTGATCTCTTTGGAATCCCAGATCCATCTTCTCTATGCAGGGAGGCTGCTGGATCCACTATATTTCCCATCCCAGTTCTGTGACCTGGAAATTCTCTCTCAGCAATAAGCTAATTCTCTCAGGAACCACTATCATGCACACTGCATGTGGTCCAATGTCTGAAAATTGTTGGTTCAAATTTTTGGCCTGGTTTTTGTTTGTTTGTTTTTATTCAGAACCCTGGTATTAGTGTGCATTTTTTTAATTCCTGGAATCATGTATGTTAGCTCTTAAATGGGCTTCAGGAATAACATTCAATCCATACCTCCTACTTGCCAATGAAGAAACTGAGGCGAGAGAAGGGACCAGACTGAGTTTGTGGCAGACGCTGAAATGGGCCAGGTCTCCTGACTTAGATAAAAGTTATTTTGAAAGAAGTGAGCTCCCAGGAGAAAGGGAGGGACTTGGAGGACTTCAAATCAAGGCTTCTTTGTGTCAGAAAGTAAGTAGAGTCAGTTGTTTTCAGTGTGTCACTATCTTACTCATTTAAATATTTACCATGTTTTGTGACTTCAGTGATGTTGACCCCTTTCCTCAATTTCTGCATTGATAATGTGGAGGCTTCCATTCCCTCCACATGTCGTCAACCACATCAATCTCCTAGAATGATTGAAAGATATTATGGAATCTCAGAACCAGGAAGAGGCAGATAGCAGACCTGGGACTGAGCTCATACTCCAAAGGCTTCCCAAGGCCTGGAAATTATCTGAGCCAACATATCATTTTATAGGCAAAAAATGGGGACCAAACAGATTCACTGATACTCTTAGGCAGGGCTGAGATCTTGATTTTGCACCCAGATGCCCACCTGTGAAAGAAAAAGTGCTTAAGCGTTACCCAGTCAGTTTTTAAGGATGCTGTATTTTTAATGTGAATGCTGAAGCTCACTACATCTTTTAGCCACAATAACCACTCCAATTCCAGCTGGAATTCTGTGTCAGAAACATTTCTAACTCTTTTTGTCCATGTTTTCAGAGCTCTTATAAGAGTATATTTTACTTATTCACTTACATAGCAGAGTGAAAATTCCCTACAGAAACCTGGGGTCACTATGTGAGGAAGTTTTTGGGGAGGAGGACAAGTTTCAAAGAGAAGGCGGAGGAAGAAGGAAGGAAACAATGAAAGCAATAAGCCCATTTCTCAGGTCATTTGGAAAACCTCTCATTTGGATCACTGAGCAGATAAGTATCTATTTTTCTTTGTTTTAGGTACTTGTAAAGGAACTGACCCCTCCCCATTTACTTTAACACAATACTAAGCACATACTTCTCGGCACGTAATATCCAGGTTTTCAGGCGCAGGGAAACTTTGCATTGCTTTGTTGACTAGTCATCACAATGGGGCCTTTCATTGCAGGACCACACAGTTCTGGGCAATGTGACCTAAGAGCTGGCAAAGGCTCTGGAAAGCACAAAGGAACGGAACTTGTCTTTGTGCTATGAGTACAGTGTTAGTGTTTGGAGTTGCTTGCAATTGCTCCTCAGTTCAGATCTCGGGTAATGGTCTGAGCCACTCAGTTGCACTGCTTTACCTGTTTCTTACATGTCGGCGGTTCATTGGTGGCCAGAGCTGACCAGACTCCCAGGGCAGAGGAGGTGGCAGGGCCAGGACAGAGTCTACCTGGGGAAACTTATAAAGACATTTTATGTCAAAAAAGAGCAGCCAGAAACACCCCTCTGTACATACTGTGGTAATTATTTTAACTTCTTTTATGAACTTGTACATTTTCAGAGAGAGCTGAATTAAACTGAATCTAAAAGTGGAGTTGTTTCCTTTATCTAATTTTTTGTTTATTAATTTTAGTGAGAGAAAAAGGGAGAGAGAGAGGAAGAGACAGGAACATTGATCTGTTCCTGTACGTGCCCTGATTGGGGATCAAACCACTAACCTCTGTGCTTCAGTACAATGCTCTAACAAACCAAGCTATCCGACCAGGGCAAAGTGGAGAATTTCCTAATAGATAAAAGAATGGGAAAATAAAATTGGGTCATCAAGAAGAGCCTCATTGTAAAATATACTTTGTATTCAATAGAAGGAAAAAATCATTTCAAACATTGTCTAAGGCAGTGGTTCTTAACCTGGGTTCTATTGAACCTTAGGGGTTCGATGAGTCGGTCTCAGGGGTTCGGAGAAGCCTCTGCCGTGGAGGCCAGAATAAAGTAATACCGTAATTTGTTGTGAGTTCATGCACTTTGTTGGTTTTATTCTTTGAGCAAGGTGATGTTCATGCACGGCTCATTTTGTGCACCAGTAAAAAAACATATACCTGTGTCTTGAATTTGGAAAACAAAAATCATATTTTATTTATCACTAAAGAAGGGTTCGGTGAATGTGCATATGAAACTGGTGGGTTCGGTACCTCAAAAAAGGTTAAGAACCACTGGTCTAAGGCAAATTTACTGGGTATAACTTAATACTTTCCAGGCTGCCTTCCACTGACTTATCTCAATCCACAGGAAAAGACTCAATTTAGGCCAATAGGAGGAAGCAGGAGACAGCTGGCTGGAGCAGCATTCTGCCCATTGATTAGTCTTCATCTCTTCATGAGGGCAGTAAAATGTTAACAAGACCTACAGCAACCCCAAGTACAGGGAGAACCTGATGTGCTTTCTAATGCATCAATGATTCATTAAGTTCAACACAGTTTTGGGGGATAATTGAAAATGGTACTCATCATAGAGTTTATTGAACATATTTGTGTACTCTGGACACACTGCTATCCTCCGTTATCACAGTTTCTCTGAGGACCTCTTGCCAAAACCATCTAGAAAGCTTGGAGAACATTGATGACAGGATAAATGTTGTGTATCAGATGCTTACTCTACACTATGCTCTTCACATGTGATATCTCATTTAATGCTGAAAACAAGACCATCAGGAGGGGCTGGCATTTACAGATGAGGAAACAAGCTTAGAAAGGTAAAGAAAGTGACCCAAGATTACACAGCTAGAATTTGAACCCAGGCAGGGTGGACCCACAGACCATACAGTTATCCACCAATATTGTGGGTAGACAGGGACCAGGAGCAGGAGGCAGCAGAATGGAGGAGAGGCATAGGGGGAGTGAGGTACTGAAGGTGAGGCTGGGATGTCCTCCCAAAGCCAGGACAGAGAATTCCCCTCCACTGCAACAAACCAAGAGGCTATAGAGAAAACAAAACAAAATAAATCCAGACTGCTCCAAATGAGGAGAGAGGAGAATGTTGATGGCAAAATATCCGTAAGACACTGGTTTATGCTCTTTGTCTTTTCTCTCTGGCTCCCTTAGCAACGGTTAAGGAACATCAATGTTAATGTGCAAAACGCGCTGACTGGACTGTTCCTCTAGGCAGCATCGCTGCTGAGCAGAAATGGGTGCTGATTTCTGCTTCGTTAAGCAAAGGGAACGTGCTCAGGTTCTGCCGAGTAGAAAAAGACAAAAGCAGACAGAAAGATGTTTAAATTTCAAGGTTAGGTGAGAAAAGAGAAGACAAACAGGTTGTAAATTATTTTTTAAAAAATTAAGACGCTAACAAAATCCTAACACCAAGACAAACAGAAGAAGAAGTAAATAAAATGCTAGGAGACCAGATTTGAGGCTGTTTTGCCACAACATATTGCTTCTGCCACGTTTCTTAAGTGTCTGAAAATATCAGTCTTTGAAATACATATGCATTACTTTTTGAGATGTGTGTGTCTATAGCCTGAGGGTTGAAAAACAAACAACTCTTATTGCCATGAGCTCATGCTGAAGTCTGTATAAATTGTTTTCCCTCCTTATGTATATTGTTTCCAATTAAGACTATTACAGAGGATGAGATTTGTGGGCTTGTGAATTGGCTCTTTGTACTAATTGCAGAGGATTCTGTGTGGCCTGTGTTGGCTGACCTGTTTCTTAGATACATGAGTAGATGGGAGGGTGCCCTGAACCCAGCTCCCTGTGTCCGGTATCAGAGGAATCACCTAAGGGATGTGCTATCACCCCCTCACCTCACCTGTCATTAAAAATAAGCTGTCTTGCTTGACCAGACGGTGGCGCAGTGGATAGAGCGTCGGACTGGGATGCAGAAGACCCAGGTTCAGGACCCCAAGTTCGCCAGCTTAAGTGCAGGCTCCTCTGGTTTGAGCAAGGCTCACCAGCGAGCCCAAGGTCACTGGCTTGAGCAAGGGGTCACTTGGTCTGCTGTAGCCCCTCGGTCAAGGCACATATGAGAAAGCAATCAATGAATAACTAAGGAACCACAACAAAGAATTGATGTTTCTCATCCCTCTCTCTTTCTGTCTATCTGCCCCTCTCTCTGACTCTCTGTCTCTGCCATGAAAAAAAAAAAAATTGTCTTTTTAAGATCCATGAACAGCCTGACCAGGCAGTGGCGCAGTGGATGGAGTGTGGACTGGGATGCGGAGGACCCAGGTTCGAGACCCCGAGCTCACCAGCTTGAGCGCTGGCCCATCTGGATTGAGTAAAAGCTCGCCAGCTTGGACCCAAGGTCGCTGGCTCCAGCAAGGGGTGGCTTGGTCTGCTGAAGGCCCGCGGTCAAGGCATATCTGAGAAAGCAATCAATGAACAACTAAGGTGTTGCGACGGCAACAAAAAACTAATGATTGATGCTTCTCACCTCTCTCCATTCCTGTCTGTCTGTCCCTATCTATCCCTCTCTCTGACTCTCTCTCTCTGTCCCTGTAAAAAAAACAAGATCCATGAACAGAAAATGACTCTGGTATCTAGGTTGCCTTTTTATTCCAATACCTTTGAATAACAAAAGTCCATTTTGAGGTCATTTCTCGAAGAGTGAACTATTTACCAGAAAAGTGTAGGGTGGACAGAAAACACTGACTCTTCCCTCTGCATCTAGCATCTTAGAAATGTCCTGCTTGGATGTTTGTGAAATGAAAGTGGAGCAGGACTCACCTTCCTGGAAACACTGAGGTGTGGGAGGGAAGAGGTAACAGAGGGTATGAGTCACCCTGCCCCTACCTCTGGCTTCTCCGTGTAGGTCAAAGACACTTAAGAAATCACACCTCGGTGATGCTAGTCCTGTGCCCTTCCTGGATCTGGCTGTGGTGGGCAAGGTATGGGAACACAATATTGGCTTGACGTACAAGTCTCCTCATCCTGATCGCAAAGGACCAAGTATAAAGGTCCCTTGTTGATCTAGCATAGCATATCCATTGTGGGGCCCAGAAGCTTCATAGTACCTAAGAGGTGTCAGAACGTCAAGAAGGATGGGGTGCTAGCTCTGAAGAGCCTCCCCCAAAGGGTTCTGATAAACTAAGATGGGGTGATGGTGGTGGTGTCAGACAGGCTTCCCATTGCCTCAGGCCAGTTGTATCACTGCTTTGCCCAGACCTCCAGAGTCAGAATAGCCCAGCCCACAAAGCAAAAGCCACATTGGAAGAAGCCCAAGCTGGGGCCCAAGAGCCTGACATTGCCAGAAAAATGTCCTATTGTGGCTGCCCCAAGGCAAACCCCAGTCATCATCAGGCAAATCCTTCTGTCTCTGAGCTGTTGGCAGTTCCCTGGGGACAGGGAATTGAGTAGAGCAGTGAGTCTCCACAACCAGCAAGACATAGGGTTCATGGGTAGTCTGGCTGCAAACCAGCCTGTGGGGACGGCTCTGAACCACAAAAGCACTCATGCTTATGGCTAGTGGTTTCCCAAAGCCCTTCTGGATGACCTATCCATGACCTAGTTTTCTATCTCAGCTGAAATGAGCAAAACAAGTATAGCACTGTGAGTTTTTTGTTGTTTTTTTTTCTGTGAATTTTTAATTACGCTAAATTTGTTCAATTTAAAGAACTGACATTTGTGCCCTAGTCAGGTAGCTCAGTTAGAACATCGTCTGTGAGCACCAAGGTTGCAGGTTTGATCCTGGAGCAAGGTACATACAAGAATCAACCAATAAATGCATAAATAAGTGGAACAACAAATTGATATTTCTCTCTCTCTTGCTCTCTTTTTCTCTCCCTCTCTCTTTAAAATTATTAAATAAAAAAATTTTTAAATAAATAAAGAACTGCCATTTGTTCTGGGATTATGTCCTTTCTGCTTTATTTTTGGTAGAAGAAAGTACTTTTAAGAAACATTGGATAATGTAATAAATAATATATTGAGGTTTGCTTTTTAATATTCCTATTTATTAAACTAAAAAATGGCAATACTATTTTTGTCCTCTATTTTGTTTGTTTGTGGGTTAGTTTTGTTTATATGTGTAGTAAATTAAATATGGTCACAGCTTTTTCGGCACTTCTCTTATTGAGGGTGAATCAATTTGCCTCCTTGAATCTGAACTGGCCTTACATACTTACTTGGCTAATAAAATGTGATGGACATGTTAGGAATTTCTGAAAGAAGGTCACTGGCAGTCTTGCAGCTTCCTCCCAGGCCTCTTGGAAACCAATTGCCATGCTGTTAGGAAGCCCAAGCAGCCCAAGAAAAGCCCCATATATCGGTGAAGCAAGGCCCCTGACCAACAGCGCTGTATGAGCTCCTAACCCATAGCCAGCACCAACTTGCTAGTCACTGAGTGAGCCCTTTTGGAAGCAGATGCTAGAGCCCCATTTGAGCTGCTGCAACTGACACCACGTGGAGCAAAGATGAGCCCCACCAAGTGCTGCCTAAGTTGAAACATTTGTGAGGAAAATAAATTATTTTTGTTATTTTAAACCACTAAGCGTGGGGGTGATTTGTTACACAGAAACATAAGCAGAACAGTTTGTTTAGTTTGTGAAATTCAAAAGTCAGAGAACTGCTGCCACACATTGCTTATTTAACATCTGTATTAGGCAGAATAATGTCCTCCCAACAACATCCATGTCCTAATCTCCAAAATCTGTGACTATGTTATGTTCCATGGCAAAAGAGGAGTTAAGTGCCATGCAAATAATGCAAACTGATTCATGGATTCTTGCAGAAGGCCCCATGATTCAGGGAAGGAGGGTCCTCTTTAGGGTTGACAGACTCAGAAGCCCCTGGTTTTCACGGAGGACTCCACTTTGCCCTCCGTTTGTTTGCAGGAAAGAGGAGGGACATCCTGTCACATTTACTGTTTACTATTTTCTGCTTCATACTTTCATTTCATCTTTTACTTTGTAGAAGTTGAGAAACATTTTTTTCTTTGTGAATCTTTCACCCAAATCTGTATTTCTTCTTATCTACTCCAGGAAATACTGGAAGAAAATTCTTTGTATTTCTTTTAAGTAATATTTAAATTCTTTTTTTTTTTTCTTAAATGACAAGCAGGGATGCAGAGAAACAGACTCCCGCATGTGCCCTGACTGGGATCCACCAAGCAAGCCTCCTATGGGGCAATGCTCCGCCCATCTGGGACTGCTGCTCCATTGCTCAGCAACCAAGCCATTCCACCATCTGAGATGAGGCCATGGAGCCATCCTGAGTGCCTGGGGCCAACTTATTCCAACCAAGCCATGGCTGCTGGAGGGGAAGAGAAAGATAGAGAGAAACAAGAGGAGGGGTAGAGAAATAGATGGTTGCTTCTCCTGTGTGCCTTGACTGGGAATCGAACCTAGGACATCCACATGCCAGGCCAATGCCCTACCTCTGAGCCAGCCGGCCAGGGCCTAAATTTTTGTTAAAGAACTAAGCTGTGTTCATTATTGAAAAGTTGGAGAAAAACAAACTGCCTATAATCGTAGGATTCAGAGACAATCATCAATAATTTGGATGACCAAGATAAACTTGTCTAGGTTGTGATGTATTTTTTTTGTAATACTGGATTCAATTTGCTATTGTTTTGTTTAGTATTTTTGCATGAACATGAGGAATTTTGGTTTGTAGTTTTATTTTTTGTAATATCTTTCTCTGGTTTTGGTATCAAGGTAATGTTGCCCTAATAAATTGAATTGAGATGTGTTTCCTCCTCTCTATTCTGGAAGAGATTGTGTAAAATTGATATTATTTCTTCCTTAAATGGACTTCACCAGTGAAAAGAGTTTGTAGTATAGTTAGCAGTATTGAAAGTTTTTAACTACAAATGGAATTATTTTACTTGTTATAGATTTATACAGAATTCCTATTTCTTCTAGAGTCAGTTTTGGTAATTTGTGTCTTTCATGATATTTCCACAATATCCTTTCAATTTCTTTCACTTGGTAATGATGTCCCCTCTTTCATTGTTGATTTTCATAATTTGTATCTTCTCTCTTTTCTTTATCTTGTTCAGTCCAGCTGAAGGTATGTCTTTTCTTTAAATCTTTTCAAAAAACATACTTTTGATTTAATGGAATTGAGTTTCTGTATTGTTTCCTGTTTTTATTTTATCGATTTCTATGCTGATTTTTATTTTCTATCTTCTGCTTACTTAAGGTTTCATTTATTATTCTTTTTATAATTTCTTAAGGTGAACATTAAGGTGATTGACTTGTAATATTTCTTCTTTTGAAATATAGGTATTTAGTATTATGAATTCCTCCCAACCGCTGCTTTAGCTGCATCTCATAATTGATATGTTGTATTTTGTTTATTTTAAATTCATAATGTCTTATAAATTATTTTTTATTTTTCAATCACAATTGACATACAATATTATATTAGTTTCAGGTGTACAACACAGTTATTAGACATTATATTTCCTAAGTGATCATGCTGATAAGTCTCATACTCATCTGACACTAGGCATAGTTATTAGAATATTATTGAGGAAACTACAAGGAAGAAAGATGACAATGGAGTAAGCGGACATTCCAACTGCTACCTCCCAGGACCAAACTAGATTACAACTTAATTTGAGAACAATCATTTTGAAAAATCAATTTTGAACTAAACTAAGAGGAGTTTATAACCAAGGATCACCAAAGAAGCCATATCAAGACTGGTAGGAAGGGCGGAGACACAGAAAGGGCTGCCCCACTCTCAAGAGCAAGCGGCAGCTGAGGGTCCAGAGGGACTCTCACAGCGGGGTGTGTTGCCCTGAGAGGTGTAGATCCTTGGCCCCAGAGCCTAGAAGAGGCTCCCAGACAGCATTTAGCTGTAAAAAGAGCCGGGTTTCTGTCTGTAAGAAAGAGAGCTCTCAAACATAGACTTTGTTTTAAGGAACCCATGCAGAAAACCTTGTTCACAGCAACTTACATGGGGCTCTGGCAGGAGAGAGCTGAGAAGACTGGAGTTACAGGAGAAGACTGTAAAGTTGGAGACCCAGGGAGAGACACTGTGGGGGACGGCAACTGGAACCCCTGTGCTGAGTCATACTACAGTACTGCAGTCATGATCTTTCTTAGGTGAAGCAATCCCCTCTGAGTGGCGTTAGCCTGGGGAAAAGCAGCTGCTCTGCCCTTGGCTGTCTCTCATACCTCAGTCATGGCGACACGTGGTTCTGAGAAGTCAGGAAGCAAGGGGTACATCAGTGACTCAGATTTTTGGTGTTGAGACCGGAGTTCCCCCCCACACACTCTCCCAAATCTATGACTGGTACTTCCACCTCACAAGAGACTCAGTTGAAACTGTGGGCAGGCAGACCATACCTCTGGGTCTCAGAGTACACACCTACAAGACTCCTGGGGCCTCACCCTACTGAGGTCTGTGAAAAAAGTCTGGACAGACTGACACCTGGGGCCAGGGGCAGAGCCACACCCACCACCTTTCCTAATTGCCAAATTACCACAGGCTCTAGACTCTAGAGCCTGTGGTAATTTGGCTCTAGAGTCTAATTACCACAGGCTCTAGACTCTAGAGAGGTTTGTCCAGTGGATGAGCCCAACAAGCAGCCAGCAGACAAAGGCTGCCAGAGACAAGACTCAGGAAAACTTGGCCGTTTGAGTGGACTTCTCCCTCAGGACCAGAGCAGATAAAAGCCAGCCTAGGAGTGCAGCTTGGTATTTCCATGTATACCTGCACCCAGCAGAGGTGGCCACAAACTCTGAATTGCTTGTAGCTCCAAGAAGGTTGCTTGTTAAGGGCCAGTCGCTGGCAATGTCTCTTACTTGTCTGCACTGGGTTCCTGCTTAGGAGGCCCAGGGCTGGCACATCCAGAGGCCAGCTGTGGAAAGCGTCAGTTCAGGACCTAACAACCCTTGCTAGAGTGGTATCCTTAGGAAAAGCTCCTCACACATGGTCCAGCTGAGGTGAATTCCACTCTCTATGATCAGCACCGGCACAGCGGCTCATGTGTATTGGATAGGGTGGAGCTTCACAGTCAGCTGAACTGGGCACTGGGTATTCTGTCCTGCTAGGCTAGATTCCATAGGGAGAAGGGAGAGAGGCTTGGAGCATGGAGATTTAAAGTGTGGGTCCCTGTGAGTCTATTGTTGGATCTGGTTGAGGGACTTAGCCATCTTCAGGAGGGGCAGAGTTGGCCCCAGGAGAGGACTCTCACAGTCTTCCTCCCTGAGACCAGGGTCTCACCAGCTGAAAGAACTTCTGCAGAGGAAACTGTCAGCCACATTCAGTCTGGACCTGCTGCTCACCTTGTTGAGGAGAAATAAAATTTGAGTATCCAGCAGTGGCTGAGAGAAAAGGCTCTGGAGTAAGAGCCACATTCCTTGTACTGAGCTCCTGACCAAGAGACTCCTGAAGTGGGGGTTCCACAAACATTATATTCACAGCCTCAGCTGCCCTAACCCACCAAGCGTGCAACCTGTAGAGTGGTTGGTTGGGTGAGGCCAATCTCAGCCCACACTACACTCTTACTAAAGAAGATTCTGTGGGAAGACCAGGCAGCTGCAAGAGAAGGAGGAGCAGCTGAAAAGTGGAGACAAATCTTACAGAGTATGGGGCTTTTATGGAGCTGCTATCATCTCTAAGCAGGAGGAAATTGATCCTTATACAAAGGTTGGTCCCTCCCACAGTACCCAGACATAGAAAACACAGACACAAATAGCAAAAAATGTAGTAGCTACAGACTGGCAGCCCACAACAGCTTACAAACAACAGCTGATGCCAACCCAAGAAGAACTAGAGCCAACACTACTGGTAGTGGGTGGCAGACAGCACCAATCCTAGACTCAACTACCTACACAAGCAGCACACCCAAAGGTCAAGTCTAGCAGTCCAGACAATGTGGAGAATAAATACACCCAACAGGACAGATATTATACAGTGTGTAATACACATAATCAAGGTTGACCCTTAGAGCCAGCCAGCCTGAAGGGACAACCATGCCCACAAAAAGACCAACTGCATCTAATACATACAACAAGAAGAAAAATAGTGCCCTCAGGAAGCATCCCTAAAACAAGGAAAACAAGTGGCCTGGAGGACAGTACCACTGAGCCCATCTTCTTCATAAAGACCACACAAAAATTTCAGTCAGACAGCACTACCTAATACACAGACAAAATGGACAGACAGAGAAATGTGATCCAAATGGATCAACAAGAGATATCCCCAGAAAAATATCTGAATGAGATGCAGTTAACCAAAATACCAAATTCAGAGTTTAAAACAATGATTTTTAGGATGCTCAAGGATCTTAGAGCAACAGTGGATAGACATAATGAGCACCTAAATAAAGAGATAGCAAGCATAAAAAAGGACATTGAAATTATAAAAAAGAACCAGTCAGAAATGACAAATACAATATCAGAAATGAAGACTGCACTAGAAGGAATTAACAGCAGGCTGGATGAAGCAGAGGATTGAATCAGCAATTTAGAGGACAAAATAAATGAAAGCATGGAAGCAGAGCAGCAAAATGAAAAGAGACTCAAAACATCTGAGGAAACTCTAGGAGAGCTCTGTGATGACATCAAGAGAAACAACATCTGCATTATAGGGTTTTCTGAAGGAGAAGAGAAAGAAACAAAGGATAGAAAACCTGTATGAAAAAATTATAGCTGAAAACTTTCCTAAATTGATGAAGGAAAAAGTCACACAAATTTAAGAAGCACAGAGTCCCATTAAAGAGGAACCCAAGGAGGCCTGCAACAAGACACATCATAATAAAAGTGTCAAAGTTAAGAGACAAAGAAAGAATACTAAAAGTTGCAAGAGAAAAGCAGTTAATTACCTACAGAGGAGCCCCCATAAAAATGACATCTGACTTCTCAACAGAAACACTTGAGGCCAGAAGGTATTGGCAAGAAATATTCAAAGTGATGCAAAGCAAGAACCTACAACCAAGACTTCTTTATCCAGCAAGGCTATTGTTTAAAATTGGAGGAGAAATAAAATGTTTCCCAGGCCAAAACAAAAACAAAAAAACTTTAAGGAATTTACTACAACCAAACCAGTACCATAAGAAATGTTAAGGGGCCTGCTGTAAAAAGAGCAAAGGAAAACACTTTTTGAGAAAAAGAGGATCATAGATTTAAAGAATAAAATGGCAATAAACATCTACATATCAATAATAACCTTAAGTGTAAATGGGTTAAATACTCCAATCAAAAGACACAGGGTAGCTGCATGGATAAGAAAACAGGACCAGTACATATGCTGTCTACAAGAGACCCACCTCAGAACAAAAAATACACAGACTGAAAGTGAAAGGATGAAAAAAAGTATTTCATGCAAATGGAAATGAAAAAAAAAAAGGTGATGTAGCAATACTTATATCTGACAAAATAGACTTTAAAACAAAGGCTATAGTAAGGGATAAAGAAGGTCACTACATAATGATAAAGGGAGCAATCCAACAGGAAGATATAACCATTGTAATTATCTATGCACCTAATATAGGAGCAGCTAAATATATAAAGTAGATTTTGATGGACATAAAGGGTTAGATCAACAGCAAGACTATAATAGTAGGGGATTTTAATACCCCTCTAACATCATGGATAGATCCTCCAGACAGAAAATTAACAATGAAGCAACAGCCTTAAATGACACACTAGATCAACTGGATTTAATAGGTATCTTCAGAACCTTTCACCGTAAGGCAACAGAATATACATTCTTTTCAAGTGCTTATGATACATTATCTTGGATAAACCACATGTTAGGACACAAAACGAGTCTCAATAAATTTAAGAACATTGAAATCATATCAAGCATCTTCTCTAACCACAATGGCATGAAACTAGAAATCAACTACAATAGAAAAACTGAAAACCATTCAAACATTTGGAGGCTAAATAGCATGTTATTAAATAACAAATGGGTTAACAATCAGATCAAAAAGAAATCAAAAATTTTCCTGAAACAAATGAAAATGAACACACTACAACTCAAAATTTATGGGACACAGCAAAAGCAGTCCTGAGAGGGAAGTTCATAGCATTACAGGCATACCTGAAGAAGCACAAAAGAAACTCAAATAAATAACTTAATCCTGCATCTAAAAGAACTAGAAAAAGAACAACAAATCCTAGAGGAAGTACAAAGAACAAAATAATAAAGAACAGAGCAGAAATAAAGGACATACAGGCTAAAAAGAAAAATACAGAAGATCAATAAAACCAAGAATTTTTTTTGCAAAGGTAAACAAGATTGATGAGCCTTTAACCAGACTCATCAAGAAAAAGAGAGAGAGAACTCAAATAAATAAAATTAAAAATTTAAGTGGAGAATTAAAAACCGACACCACAGAAATACAAAGGATTGTAAAAAAATACTATGAAGATCTGTATGCCAGAAAATCGAACAACTTTGGTGAAATGGTTAAATTCCTAGAAACATATCATCTTTCAAAACTCAATCTGGAAGAATCAGAAAACCTAAGCAGACCGATTACATCAAAAGAGATTGAAACAGTTATCAAAAAAACTCCCAGCAAACAAAAGTCCTGGACCAGATGGCTTCACATGTGAATGTTACCAAATATTCAAAGAAGAACTAACTCCTATCCTTCTCAAGCTGTTTTAAATTTTTTAAGAGGAGGGAAGACTTCCAAACTCCTATTATGAGGCAAGCATAATCCTCATTCCAAAACCAGGTAAAGACACTACAAAGAAAGAAAGTTATAGACCAATAATCCTAATGAAATTAAATGCTAAAATTCTCAACAAAATATTAGCAAACCGGATCCAGCAATACATGAAAAAAATCATACATCATGATCAAGTGGTATTTATTCTGGGGAGGCAAGACAATGTTTGCAAATCAATCGATGTGATTCATCACATAAACAAAACGAAGGAGAAAAATCACATGATTATATCTATAGATGGCAGAAAAAGCATTTGATAAAATCCAGCACCCATTTATGATCAAAACTCTCAGCAAAGTGGGAATACAGGGAACATACCTCAACATGATAAAGGCCATCTATGACAGACCCACAGCCAATATCATACTCAATGGGAAAAAATGAAAAGAAATCCACATAAGATCAGGAACAAGGTAGGGATACCCCCTTTAACCACTCTTATTCAACATATTTCTGGATGTCCTAGCCACAGCAATCAGACAAGAAGAAGAAATAAAAGGCATCCAAATTGGAAGAGGTAAAGCTATCATTATTTGCTGATTACGTGATACTGTACATAGAAAACCCTAAAGTCTCAGTCAAAAAACTACTAGACCTGATAAATGAATTCAGCAAAGTGGCAGGATATAAAATTAATATTTAGAAATCAGTGGCATTTTTATACACCAACAATAAACTGTCTGAAAGAGAAATTAAGGAAACAATCCCCTTCACTATTGCAGCAAAGAAAAGTAAAGTACCTAGGAGTAAATTTAACCAAGGAGGTAAAGAACTTGTACTCAGAAAATTATAAAACATTGATAAAAGAAATTAAGGAAGATACAAACAAGTGGAAGCATATACTGTGTTCATGGATAGAAAGAATAAACATCATTGAAATGTCTATACTACCCAAAGCAATCTATAGATCCAATGCAATTCCTATTAAAATATCAATGGCATACTTCAAAGATATAGAACAAATATTCCAAAAATTTATATGGATCTAAAAAAGAACATGAATAGCCTCAGCAATCTTGAAAATGAAGAATAAAGTGGGTGGCATCACACTTTCTGATATCGTTATACTACAAGGCCATCGTATTCAAAACAGCTTGGTACTGGCATAAGAACAGGCATATAGATCAATTGGACAAAACAGAGAACCCAGAAATTAACCCACGCTTCTCTGGTCAATTAATGTTTGACAAAGAAGGTAAGAGCATACAATAGAGTAAAGACCGTCTCTTTAACAAATGATGTTGGGAAAATTGGACAGGTACATGCAAAGAAATGAAACTAGACCACCAATTTACACCATTTACAAAAATAAACTCAAAATGAATAAAAAACTTAAATGTAAGTCGTGAAACCATAACATCTTGGAAGAAAACAGGCAGTAAACTCTCCGATATCTCTCGCAGCAATATTTTTGCTGATTTATCTCCACAGGCAAGTGAAATAAAGGACAGAATGAACAAATGGGACTATATCAAATTAAAAAGGTTTTGCGCAGCAAAAGACACAATGAACAAAATAAAAAGACAACCCACACAATGGGAGAACATATTCGCCAATACATCTGATAAGGGGTTAATAACCAAAATTTATAAAGATCTTCTAAAACTCAATGCCAGAATGGTAAACAATCCAATTAAAAAATGGGCAAAAGCCTGACCGGGCGGTGGCACAGTGGATAGAGCGTCGGACTGGGATGTGGAAGACCCAGTTTCGAGACCCCGAGCTCACCAGCTTGAGCGCGGGCCCATCTGGCTTGAGCAAAAGCTTGCCAGCTTGGACCCTAGGTCGCTGGCTCCAGCAAGGGGTTTGCTGAAGGCCCGCGGTCAAGGCACATGTGAGAAAGCAATCAATGAACAACTAAGGTGTCACAATGGCAATGAAAACGAATGATTGATGTTTCTCACCTCTCTCCGTTCCTGTCTGTCTGTCCCTATCTATCTCTCTCTCTGACTCTCTCTCTGTCCCTGTAAAAATATAAAATATTAATAAAAAAATAAATGGGCAAAAGAACTGAATAGACACTTCTACAAAGAGGGAGGACATACAAATGGCCAATGGACATATGAAAAAATGTTCAACATCACTAATCATCAGAGAAATGCAAATTAAAACCACAGTGAGATACCACCTCACATCTGTCAGAATGGCGCTCATTAACAAAACAACACACAATAAGTGCTGGCAAGGATGTGGAGAAAAGGGAACCTTCCTGCACTGCTGGTGAGAATGCAGATTTGTGCAGCCACTGTGTAGAACTGTATGGGGTTTCCTTAAAAAAATTAAAAATCGAACTGCCTTTTGACCCAGCTATCCCACTTTTAGGAATATATCCTAAGAATCTCAAATCACTGATTCAAAAGAAGATATGCACCCCCATGTTTATTGCAACATTGTTTACAATAGCCAAGATCTGGAAACAGCCTAAGTGTTCATCAATGAACAAGTGGATTAAAAAGTGGTGGTACATATACACAATGTAATACCAGGCAGCTGTGAAAAAGAAGAAAATCTTACCTTTTGTGACAGCATGGTGATTATTATGCTAAGTGAAATAAGCCAGGCAGAGAAAGAGAAATATCATATGATCTCATATATATGTGGAATCTAATGAACAAAGTGAACTGAAGAACGGAATAAAGGCAGAGGCAGGGTCACAGGAACCAGAAGGACAGCTGTCAGAGGGAAAGGGGATAAAAGGATGGGATCAGAGAAGATAAAGAAATTAGTGAAACTATATATACATAACAGAGATATAGATAACAGGACAGCAAATCCTAGATGGAATGAGGGAGGAAGTTAGGGGGAGGAGGGCAACGGGGGTATAAAAAGGGACACGGATGGGGGGTGAGGGAGTTATATTCAGTGGGACACTTGAATCCATGTAAACACAATAAATTAAAATTAATAAAAATTAAAAATATTTGAAAATACTATAAAACAAACAGAAAAGAATATTATTGAGTATATCACCTATGCTGTTCGTTACATCCCTGTGACTATTCTGTAACTACCAATTTGTACTTCTCAATTCCTTCACCTTTTTTACCCATCTCTCTAAACCCTCTCCCATTTGGCAGCCGTCAAAATGTTCTCTGTGAATCTGTTTCTGTTCTGCTTATTTGTTTATTTTGGTTTTTTTATATTCAATTGTTGATAGATATGTATTTGTTGCTGTTTTATTGTTTATATTTTATCTTTATTTTTTGTGTGTGTGAGAAAGAGAAACAGGAAGGGAGAGAGATGAGAAGCATCAGCTCATAGTTGTGGCACTTCAGTTGTTCATTAATTGCTTCTCTTATATGCCTTGACTGGGGGCTACAGCTGAGCCAATGACCTCTTGCTCAAGCCAGCGATCTTGAGCTTCAAGCCAGTGACCTTTAGGCTCAAGCCAGCCACCCTAAACTCAAGATGGAAAGCCTAAGCTCAAACCAGATGAGCCCAAGCTCTTGCTGTTGACCTCAAGGTTTCAAACCTGGGACCTCAGCATACCAGGTTGACAATCTATCTACTTCACCACCACCAGTAAGACTTTTCTTATTCTTTAAGAAGACCTTTTAGGCCCTGGCTGGTGGGCCAGTGGATAGAGCCATCAGCCAGCTTATGGATGTCTCAGGTTTGATGTCTGGTTAGGGCACACAGCTTTTCTCGCCCTCCCTGTCTTCATTCTCTCCCTCTTTCCCTCCAACAACCCATAGCTTGATTGGTTTGAGCATCAGCCCTGGTGCTGAGGATAGCTGCGTTGGTCCAAGCGAGTCAACCTTAGGCACTAAAAATAGCTTGGTACTCAAGCATTGGCCCCATACGGGGTTGCCGAGTAGATCCTGGTCAGGGCACATGCAAAAGTCTGTCTCCCCTCTCCTCTCATTTAAAAAAGAAAAAAGGGGAAATAAAGACCTTTTAACATTTCGTGTAATACTGGTTTGGTATTTAGCTTTTTCTTGTCTGGGAAGCTCTTTATATGTCATTTGATTCTAAATGACAGCCTTTCTGGGTAGAGTAATTTTGGTTGCAGGTCTTTGCTTTTCATTATTTTGAATATTTCTTGCTACTCCCTCCTTGCCTGCAAAATTTCTATTAAGAAATCAGCTGACAGTCTTATGGGAGCTCCATTGTAGGTAACTGACTGCTTTTCTCTTGCTTCTTTTAAGATTCTCTGTTTGTCTTTAACCTTTTACATTTTAATTATGATGTGTCTTGGTGTGGGACTCTTTGGGTTCATCTTCTTTGGGACTGTCTGCATTTCCTGGACTTGTATGTCTATTTACTTCACCAGGTTAGGAAAGTTTTCTATCATTTTTTCAATTTCTTGCTTTCTTCTCCTTCCAACACCACCATGATGTGAATGTTGGTACACTTGAAGTTGTCCCAGAGGTTCCTTATACTATCTTCCATTTTTTAAAAAAATTTTTTCCTTTTTGCTGTTCTGATTGGGTATTTTTTGCTTCCTTATATTTCAAATTGCTGACTTAATTCTCGGCTTCATCTCTCTACTGTTGATTCGTGTAAATTATTCTTCATTTCAGTTAGTGTATTCTTCATTTCTGACTGGTTCTTTTTTATGGTTTCTATGTCCTTTTTTATGCTTTTGAAGTTCTCACTAAGCTCCTTGAGCATTCTTATAACCATTGTTTTGAACTATGCCTCCATTTTGTTTATTTTCCTGGAGATTTCTTCTGTTTTTTCATTTGGGCGTGTTTCTTTGCCTTCACAGTTTGGCTGCTTCCCTATATTTGTTTTTATGTATGAGGCAGAGCTGCTACATCTCCCAGACTTGGTAGAATGGCCTTGTGTAGTAGGTGTCCTGCAGGGCCTAGTGACACAGCCTTCCTGGGGTATTTCACCTGTGCCCCTGTGTGGGCTGTGTACACTGTCCTGTTGTATGTAGTTGAATCTTAATTGCTGTTAGTGTCACTGGGAGGGACTGACCCCCAGGCTAATCGGCTGCGAGGACTGGCTGTAACTACAATGGAGGAGCTGATGTATCAGAGTCAACCCTATGAAGCTGTACTTGTTTCAGTGGAGCTTTGGTGATCACTAAGTCTGCCCCTTGACTGTGTTGCTCGTGGAAGTGGTAGGGTCGTATTCCAGCATTATCTAAAGCTGTCCATCTAGTGCACTGGCTCAGAGGCCTCCTAGGAGGTGCAAGGCCAGCCACTGCCTGTGCCTTGCCTGGGGCCTCCTGTCATGAGCTACAGAGCAATGTGCAGATGGCTGCTACTTGTGCTGGGCTTAGAGGTACCCAGGAGAGGCCAAGCTGTCGACCAATGCCAGCCGCCCCTAGTGCCAGGCCTGGAGCCACCTTCGCAAGAGGTACAGGGTACACAGAGGCCAGATGCTCTTGGTTTGAGAGATTTTATGAAAATCCAAAGCCTGAAGCAAGAGAGGCCATTTGTATAGAAAAGATACTGAAGACAGCTTGGGGGGGCCCTCAAGTTGGTTGTGGCAGGGTCTCAGGGAATCACCTGGGTTGGGGGAAGTAGTGTGAACCAGGTTGATAGAAACTCAAATATGGTGACCACCTGCTGACTTTGTAGGGCGAGGGCTCAGAAAAGGAACAATGTGCTCTACCAACACTTTTGTCTGGCAGAAACCTGCCCCACCAGCTCTCTTCCTGATGCCAGACAATTCAATCCCCCCGCCCCCATGTCCCTGGTGCCTTTTGGGTTGCTGCACCAGAACTGGAGCTCAGAGGGTATGAATCTGAGTAAGTTGTGTGGGGGCCCTTTAAGAGGAACTTACTGGGACTCCTGCAGCCTTTTGTCTCATTCAGCCTCAATCCTTACTGTTTTTGACATCCAAAGTTATAGGGACTTCTCTTCCTGGCCCTGGAATCCTAAGCTGGGAGGCCTTGCTCCTCAAGGGAAATCTCTGCAGCTGAGATATCCCTCCCAATTTTAACCTCCAGCCCTTTCCTTGTCTCTGCCTCTCCTACCAGTCTCCATGTGACTTCTTCTTTAAATTCCTAGTCATAGGATTTTTATTCAGCCAGATTTCAGGCGGTTCTGAATGATGGCTGTTCTATAGTTTAGTTGTCATTTTGATGTGGCTGTGGAAAGATTCAGTACCTCATTTACCTACACCTCCATCTTGACAAGAAGTCCTAAATTCATAATGTTTTAAAATTTTCTTTTTAATTTCTTCTTTTACCATGGGCTATTTAGAAGTGCATTGTTTTCATTTTCAAATATTTGGAGATTTCTCAAGTTTCTTTCTGTTGATTATCTCTATGTTAACTACATTGTAATCAGAACATCTTTTGAATAATTTCAACCATTTTAAATTTATTTAGATTGTTTTAGGACCCAGCATATGATCTGTTCTGGAGAATGCTTTGTGTGTACTTAAAAGAATGTGTATTCTGTTGCTGTTGAGTTATTTAAGTCTTCTCTACCCTTACTCATTTTCTGTCCAGTTATTCTGTCAACTTATCAGAAGTTGGGTATTGGAATCTCTAACTATATTTCTGGAATTTATTCTTTCAGTTTTGTCAATTTTTGCTTCATCTATTTTGGGATTCTTTTGTTAGGTGTGTATGTATACAAGTCTAATTATTATATATTCCTGATTTATTGACATTTTTATCATTATAAAGTACCTCACTTTGACTCCATTATATTTCTTTTTTTAAAGTCTATTTGTCTGGTATTAATATAGCCATCCCAGCTTTCTTATGGTTACTGTTCACATAGTAACTATTTTCCCATTCTTTTACTGTTCACCTAACTTGTAATCTAAAGTTTGTCTCTTATAGACAGCATATTATTGGATCTTGTTTTATATCCAATTTGAGAGTTTATGCCTTTTCATTGGATGATTGGTAATGTAATGTGGTTACTGGTAGAATGGGATTATGTCTATCATTTTACTGTTTAATTCCTATATATTACAGAATTTTTGTTTTTCTTTTTCTCTTTTGCTGTCTTTTTTTTTTGTTTTAAACAAATATTATAAGTGTAACATCTTTATTCTATTGATTTTTAAAAATATATTTGAGAAGGAGAGGAAGGGTGAGAGAGAAAGAGTGCGAAAGAAACACTGATTTGTTGTTCCACGCAATCTATGCATTCATTGGTTGATTCTTGTATGTTCCCTGACCAGGGATGGAACCTGCAGCCTGGCGTATCAGTATGATGCTCTAACCAACTGAATTTACCGGCCAGGGCCTACTGATAATTTTTAAAGTGGATTTTATTAATGATTACTCTAGGAATTAAAATACACATTTTACCTGGTAACAACCTAGTTCAAGTTAATACTGACTTAATTCTAGTAACTTAATTATAGCAACTTTGTTCCAATATAACTTCATTCTATCCCTTCCTTGTGCTACCATTATTTTTTAATTTCTCTTTTATTTTTATATTTTTACTTATTCATTTTAGAGAGGGGAGAGAGAGAATGTGGGGAGGAACAGGAAGCATCAACTCCCATATGTGCTTTGACCAGGCAAGCCCAGGGTTTCAAACTGGCAACCTCAGCATTCCAGGTCAATGCTTTATCCACTCTGCCACCACAGGTCAGACCTGTGTTACTGTTGTGTATATATGTATATATACACACATGTGTATCTTATAAGCTTAAAAATAAATATAATTATAATTATAACTTAATGGACTATTATGGGTTTTTAGAAAATTTAAGAGAAGAAAAGAAATACATCTATAAATCTTTTATATTTACCCACATATTCACCATTTCCTGTTTTCCTCATTTCTTCTTTGGACTCGGGTAACCATCTGGTATCTCTTCCCTCCAGCCTGAAGAGGCTCCTTTAGTATTTCTTGTAAAGTTGGTCCGGTAGCAACAAATTCTCAATCTTTATCTGGAAATATCTTTATTTCATTTTAATTATAGAAAGATAATGTTACAGTATATAGAATTCTTGATTGGCAGTGTTTCATTTTTCTCTCAGCAATTTGGGTATATCTGTCTTTTGGCCTCCATGATATCTGGTAAGTTGACCATTAATTATATTTTCCTTTGTACATGATGACCTTTTTGTCTCTGGTTTCAAGACGTTCTTTTGTCTTTGGCTTCCAGTAGTTTGACTATGATGTGTCTAACATCTCTTTTTACTTATCTGGGGTTTGTTGAGCTTCTGGGGTCTGTAGATTAATGTTTCATCAACTTTAAGAAATTTTCAGATATTATGTCATTAAACTTTTTCTGCCACTTTCTCTTTTAGCCTTTTGGGACTCTGATTACATGTGTCAGTATTCTTGGTGTTATTTCACTTGTTTCTGAGGTTCTGTTTATTTTTCTTTCATCTTTTTGCTCTCTTTTCTTCAGATTAAATAATTTCTAATGATCTCTATTTGAGTTCACTGATTTCTTCTGTGACATCCTCTAGTAAATTTTTAATGTTTTGTTATGTATATTGCAACTCAGATTTTTCATTATGTTTTTAAAAATATTTATTTCTCTGTTGAAATTCTTTATTTGTTGAGGCAATGTGTTCTTTTAGACTTTATCTATTCATTTTTAGAGAGAGATGAGAGAGAGAAAAGGAAGGAGGAGCAGAAAGCATCAGCTCCCATATGTACCTTGACCAGGCAAGCCCAGGGTTTCAAACTGGCGACCTCAGCGTTCCAGGTTGACACTTGATCCACTCTACCACCACAAAGCAGGCTTTTAATTTTTAAGCATGATTTCCTTTAGTTCTTTGAACATATAATACTTTCTTTAAAATCTTTGATAAGTCTAATTTCTGGACCCACTCAGAATTAGTTTTTATTGTTTGTTTTCTTTCTCCCTGAGTATGGCTCACACTTTTCTTTTAGAATTTGATTCAAATATTTTGTTTCTTTGCATGTCTCATAATTTCTGTTGAAAACTGCATTTTAGATAATATACTGTAGCAAATCTGGACTCCAGTTTCTTTACTTGTGTGGTTATTACTGGTTTTGTCAACTTTCCTGGACTTAGTCTGCTAGACTTTGTCTCCTGCAGTTTGTGGCCACTAATGTCTCTGCTAAGTTTCTTGTTTTTAATTCTTAAGTGTAATTTTTAGCTTATCTTCCTAAGTTTTGTCCCCATGTCTGCACAATTTAGTGGTCAACCAGTGATTAGGCAGAGGTTATGCTCAAACACCTTTAATTTTTAAGATCCATCCTCTGTTGATGGGTCTGTGTGTCCATTGAAGAAAGCATTCAAAGTTTAGACAGTTTCAAATCTGCCTGACTTTTACTTTCTTCCATGCTTTCTTGGCTCTCCACTGTACATATGCATAGTTTTCTGGTCAACCAGGGATGCGTGAAGAGCTTATATAGCTTTTCTATGGTACTATCATTTCTAGAATTTCCCCATTAAATTTCTGGCTGGTCAGCTGCTTACTCCAACCAGGACTGCAATCTCAGACTAACAGAGCTATGAAGTTTTCCTTTCAATTTCTACTGAGTTTGCTGCTTTTATAGACAACACTGTGGGGTATGGGTTTTCACCTTCCATTCCAAATCAAATTCATCCCAGTCTGACAGTGAGACTGCTGGTTTTCAAACTCAGTGTTGCCCTGGTAAAATTACCAGGCTAAATGTGCTGAGGGCACAGGGGAAGAAGCAGCCCAGACATGAAGGCCATAGACTCTCATCATTTTTACATTAACTTTTAGCAGTTTTTCATGACTAAATGCTTCTCAATTTGTTGTTTACCTTTGGTTAATTTCCAAAGCCCTAAAATTGTTGTTTTCTACAGTTTTTCCCAGTTTTGTATCATATTTTTTGGAGTGACTACTCTGCAATAGTCAGAAGTGTTATCCAATATATACTTTTAAAATGCAATGATACCAGCCTGATCGGGCGGTGGCACAGTGGATAGAACATCAAACTGGATGCGGAAGACCCAGGTTCGAGACCCCGAGGTTGCCAGCTTGAGTGCAGGCCCATCTGGCTTGAGCAAAAGCTCACCAGCTTGGACCCAAGGTCGCTGGCTCCAGCAAGGGGTTGCTTGGTCTGCTGAAGGCCCGTGGTCAAGGCACGTGTGAGAAAGCAATCAATGAACAACTAAGATGTCGCAATGGCAACAAAAAACTGATGATTGATGCTTCTCAACTGTCTCCGTTCCTGTCTGTCTGTCCCTATCTATCCTTCTCTCTGACTCTGTCTTTGTAAAAAAAAAAAAAAAAAAAGCAATGATACCAGCCTGACCAGGTTGTGGCACAGTGAATGGAGCATCAGTATGGGATGCTGAGGACCCAGGTTTAAAATCCTGAGGTTGCTGGCTTGAGCATGGTTTTATGCAGCTTGCGTGCAGGGTTGCTGGCTTGAGTGTGGGATCATAGACATGATCCCATGGTTGCTGGCTTGAAGTCCAAGGTCACTGACTTGAGCAAGGAGTCACTTGCTCTGCTGGAGCCCCCCAAGTCAAGGCACATATGAGAAAGCAATCAATGAACAACTAAGGTGCTAAAATGAAAAATTGATGCTTCTCATCTCCCTTCCTGTCTGTCCCTCTTGCTCTCTCTCTCTCACTAAAAAATAAAATAAAATAAAATGACACTGCACATCCTGCTTTGGATACTGGAAGGCTATCTGTTCTAGATTTATAGTCTGATTTGTGCATTTAATAAGTTGGCTTCCTTTAGTTGATTTTCTAAAGTCCCAAAATAAACTTTTGGGATCATTACCTCCTTTGACCTAGAATCCCTTTAAAAACTCAAAAAAAAAAATCTTAAATGATCATGTGTTGGGCAAACAAGTGTGTTAGGCTTGCTTGCTTGTACTTTGCCTGATTGGTGCATGAGCACGGGGCAGCATCATGTGTGTGTAGTCTATGTAAGGCTGCAGGTGCTTTCTCTCAGGACAGCAGATTGTAGATTGTGGGTTGTCTGCCACCATTGGGAGGGGCCATTTTTTGCTATTGTTTGCTGGAGAAAGGGTTCCCCCACCCCTGGCCTATTTGCTTATCAACCCAGAGAGAGAGAAGTGGTTTTCTCGGCCTGCTCGCTCATCTGCCATTGCGAGACTCTAATAAACAGAATGGCCCACCATTTTCTGGCTCCGCAGTTTCTCTACCATCTGCCTGAATCCAATGTGGACCTGTATGGCCGCGGCCACCAGCCTTACAGTCATGCCATCAAGAAACGCCTAACTTGAGCTTGTTAAGCCCTACAGGTAGTATATAGTAAGTAACAGTGATTGGGAGGAACAATTAATACATTATTTTCAATATTTCAAAACCACCACGTGGAAATTGTACAATTACCAGAGATAAAGCTAAGCTAACCACAATGTTCCATTTCTAAGTTTTGGGCTGGAATTACTTAAATTCGGAATAAGAATTCTGGTAATCTTACGCTGATCACAGATATTTGTTGGTAGTTATAAATAGCACTGGTTAACAAAAGTGGAATGGGAAGCCAATTATTACCTAATAAAGAAGTTTATTTTAAACATGGGTGTGGGTCCAAAGGAACAGAGTAACAATCAAAGGGACCTTTGGTGATAAAATAGATGGAAACTTTTTTATGTGACCTAGACCTCCTGGTTCAGATGAGGGAACCTGAAGCTAGTCCAGTAAGCCATATGGCAAGTTAATAGTAGGACCAAAGCCTCTATCAACTTAACCTTTAAGCCTAGAAACATGACAGAGAGCAAGCATATAGCCATTGTCAATTAAGTCCTGTGATTAATATATATATATCAGTGCTATCTAACAGAACTTTCTGCATTGATGGAAATGTTTGTATCTGCTCTGTCCAAAATGTCAGCCATTCGCCACAGATAGCCACTGAGTACTTGAAATATGGTTAGTGAAACTGAGGAATTTAATTGAATTTAATTATAATGGCTAATGTTCAGGAGAATGAAGATAGAGGCATTTGTGCAATTCATAAAATTAAATTCTTCTTCTAGCTATCCAAAGTATAAGGCAGTTATTTTCAAACTTAAATCATCAGATCCCTTAAAAAATATTGTTCCCAAACTAGTATAAAATATAAACTAGCTAACATGGGGTGGGAGGTGGGGGCTGCAGTCCAACTACTCTCTCCTCTACTTTTCATCCTTATTAACTCCTACCTGCCCTGGGCCCTTGGGAACCTCCTCAGAACCCCTAAGATTGCATTGAGCCTGGTGTGGAAACCACCACCACCAACAACAACAAAAATGCAGGTGAATAGAGAGGTAGAATGTAATTCTTCTAAAAATATTTACTGAGAAGCAACTGGGAACCAAGTACTGTTCTAGATATTATAGAAGTTATACAGGAAATAACTTCTATAATGACAGGAAAAGACAATTATGTTTATCATTAACATCTTAACCAGATGTGGTCCATACCTTACCTCATTTTGTCATTGTATTAGCCCTATGAAGTATTATCCTCATTTCACAGTTGGTATTCTAGGCTCTGTGAGAGAAATAACTCCTCCAAAAGCACCCTTGGTGAGAAGGAGCTGAGCCCCAGGTCTGCCTTACCCAAAGCTGGGTTCTGTCTCTCCAGGGCTCACTGTCCAGGTGGGGAGTTTTCATGTCTCGGGAGGCTCAAGCGAGCTCCTCTGGGACCTGGAAATGTGAGAATATTACCTTACGAGGGTTAAACTGTGAAAGGATCAAAGAGGAGCTATTCACAAGTATCTCCCAGGCCCAGAAGCTTCTACTGTCACCAGATGGAATATATTCGATGTATAATAAAGTTGTCAGATGGGGATGGGGGTGGGTCAGCCACTAAAGGACAGGAAAGGAAAAGCCAAGATAGATAAAGACAGGGCAGACACAAGCACAGTTAGGACTGGAACTCAGCCAAGGAGTTGAGTATTTCTAACCCAGAGACAGGCTCCCAGGACATCAGGCTGCAACGTGTATACATCAATGTGATATTGTGATAAAATAGAAAATATCTATTTGACCTTTATTCCCAGTTCCTGGCAACCACTCCTAAAACCCTTGTAATTTCCTGTTAGGGATGATAGAAGCATCTTTTGTTGTCATACTCAGTCTCAGTCCCCAGTTCCTAACACAAGAGCTTCTAAGGCCCTTGAACTCTGGAGTGTAAGAGAGTCTCCCAGATGGCTTCAGAATGGGGGTAGGGTTCCAAAATAACCAAGGCATAATCTCAGCTGCATTCCCCAAACTCTAGACCAGGGGTCCCCAAACTTTTTACACAGGGGGCCAGTTCACTGTCCCTCAGACCGTTGGAGGGCCGCCACATACAGTACTCCCCATACACTGACCACCAATGAAAGAGGTGCCCCTTCCGGAAGTGCACTAGGGGCCGGATAAATTACCTCAGGTGGCCGCAAATTGGCCCACAGGCCGTAGTTTGGGGACCTCTACTCTAGAGAGTGGAAAAGGGTTGGAGATTGGAGATTGAGTTAATCACCAATGGCCGATAATTTAATCAATCATGTATACATAATGGAACCCCATAAAACTCTAAACAGTGGGGTTTGGAGAGCTTCCAAGACAGGGAACACATCATGGTGCTGGAAGGGCGTGGAGGCTCCATGGCCCTAATACTTCATCATACCTTCCCTGTACAGCTTTCCCATTTGGCTCGTCCTGATTTGCAATAGTAAGTAACCTGGTAATAATAAACTGTTTTCTTAAGTTCTCTGAGCTACTCTAGCAAGTTATCAAACTTAAGGGGGGGATCATGGGAATCCCTGATTAATAGCCAGTCACTCAGAAGTATAAGAGGCCTAGGTAGACATACTGTTGACTCTGAAATGGGGGCAGCCTTGTGGGACTGAGCCCTTAGACTGGGCTTAACTCCATGTTGTTAGTATCAGAATTGAATTAAATTGTAGGACTCCCAGTTGGTGTCTGCAGAGAATTGGAGAATTGATTTAGTGTCAGAAGTGTTTTGAGTAGAAATAGATAATAGTAAGCAGCTTCTTGAGCTTGAAGACAGAGAATCTTCTGACCTTCCATCTCTCCACGTTCTATGCCCAGGCTCATTATGCCCTCTCTCATGAGTCACCCACACGAGTAGGACATGCCAGCTGGTAGGCATGTTCTCTCCCTGGTGATACCTGTCACTGCAATTCTCCCAGAAGGCCCAGACTGCTGAGCCAGGCCACCCCACCATGGGAGTTGGTGAGGAAGTCCACCGCCTAAGAGGTTTCCATCTTTGGACAAGGATTTCTCATTGAAGGAAACTACTTACAATGGCATGGTTCCCATAAACTTTTGATCACTGGGAGCAAATGTGTTGATTGAACATTGAGACGTGAGATTCAGTTTTGAGTGAGTGGCAGAGTTCATTGACTCTGCATGGGCTGAGAAGTTAGATTTGGTAAAGACTTCACAGCCGCTATTACAAATATGTTGAAAGAATTAGTGGAAACTGTGATGACAATGACTTAATAGAAAGGTAGAAACTATAAAATATAACCAAATGGGACATTCATTTCTGGCATGACGGAGTGAGAAAATAAACACATCCTCTCCCAGACATGATAAATCTAGACAAAACAGTTAAAACATATGTAACGTGTCTGACCTGTGGTGGCACAGTGGATAGAGTATAGACCTGGAATGCTGAGATTGCCATTTCGAAACCTTGGGCTTGCCTGGTCAAGGCACATATGGGAGTTGATGCTTCCTGCTCCCCCGTTCTTCCCAAAATGAATAAATAAAATCTTAAAACACACACACACACACACAAAACATATGTAATATTTGCTTAATTTTTTTTGTTTTATTGATTGATTTGAGAGAGAGAAACATCAATTCTTGTATGTGCCCTGACTGGGTATCCAAATTGCAACCTTGGCGTATTGAGATGACACTATAACCAACTGAGCTACGTGGACAGGACCTGAACATTACTTCTTAAAACTGAGGAACCTTTTGTTCAAACAGAAGTGTAGATGAGAAGTCACCTAGTAAATAGAAGAAGTGGAAACTCCTGATGATAAAGAAGATCACACCCCCCATCACCAGTTTGACTTGCTGACTCCTTTGACTGGTCTGCAAACCCCCTCGAGACCCACAGCAGTGAACCAATAGACTGGCATTTTGGGGTTCACTTCCGGTTTTCAGGGCCTTTACGGCTGAAATCAGGTTCTAGATTATTTAGTAATACTCCAGTCCCCAGCTGGCCTAGGTTTAGCTCAGTGGATCCCTCCAGAACCAATACCTTCCAGAGGCCTTTTTCATAAAGCATTTTAGAAACACTTCTTATAAAAGGAGGTGTTGATTGCCAAGGTTTCAGGTTTGATCTCCTGTCAGGGTACATATGGGAAGCACCAATGAAAGCACAACTAAGTGGAACAACAAATGAATGTCTCTCTCTCATCCTTCTTTCCCCTTCTTCTCTCTATCTCTCTAAAAGCAATCAATAAAAAAGTTTAGTTTTTAAAAGGGGGTGTTGGGGCCTGACTTATGGTGTGCAGTGGATAGAGCATTGACCTGGGATGCTGAGGTCTGCTTAGGTCCCAGGTTTGAAACCCTGAGGTCTCTAGCTTGAGCACAGGCTCATCCGGCTTGAGCAGTGTCACTAGCTTGAGCACAGTGTCACCAGCTTGAGCATGGGATCCTTGGCATGATCCCTAGGTCACTGGCTTGAGCCCAAAGGTTGCTGGCTTGAGCAAGCAGTCACTGGCTTGGCTTGTGCACCTGGTCAAGACACATATGACAAGCAATCAATGAACAACTAAAGTGATGCTACTACAAGTTGATGCTTCTCATTTTTTTTCTCTTCTTCCTATCTTTCTCTCTCTTAAAAAAAAGTGGGGGGAGTGTTGGGTCTGACAGAATTGATAAGCTAACAACTTAGACAATATTCTTATCACTGCCATCTTTTCTTTATTACTTTCATTCAGTGGGGTGGGGGCTTTGTAAAACATTAATAAGAGAAAATATGGAAAGTACAAAGAAATCCCAAAGTCAATGGTACAGATGGGCATCTAGGAAGATTCTTTGAAGAGGCTGCTTAGTGGAGACTAGAATAATTAGGGAGTTTTCATGGCCATGGCATTTTTAAAAAAGATTTTATTTATTGATTTTAAAAAGAGGAGAGAGAGAGAAAGGCAGGGTGGGGGTTGGGAGTAAGCAGGAAGCATCAACTCATTGTTGCTTCTTGCATGTGCCTTGACCAGGCAAGCCCATAGTTTTGAACCAGCAACCTTAGCATTCCAGGTCAAGGCCTTACCCACTGTGCCACCACAGGTCAGGTGTGGACATGATGGAGGAGTAGAACTTGGAAGACAGAGGAAGGAAACCTTTCCCAGAGCTTTGCACATAGGGAGGACTCTATGGAAATTTGCTGAATGCGAAGAGGAGAGCAGTCTTAGCCCAAATAAGGTGGTTGCACACACCAGGCAACCAGACAGGCACGGCGCTGTTGTGCAAGTTCTGATTCCCAAGGGGCTTCGAAGGATTTCATCGGTTAGTTATGGATTTCATTGTTACAGGGCTTTGATGATGTATGTTTATTATCATAGCCTGTCACCACTGCTGAGGAATAAATGTTTTATTTCCTAATTTAGAGACACTAAAAATGATAATATGAGAGCCTTTCATTTAAATATAAAGATTGCACATCCTGGTAATAATAGTAGGAGACACTCAGTTTGTAATAAGCCACTGCTTTTTTTTTTTTTTTCCATGTGTCCCCCACCTGAGGACTGCCCGGGAGGAGCTCGGAGGGGAGAGGTGTTTCTGTCAGTCAGTCTGCCCCAGACACCAGGACCACAAAGGGCATTCTGGGTAGTAGAATAAGCCACTGCTTTTTAACAATGAACATTTCCTAACAATGCTTTGAATGTTCTGTACTCTTGCCAATGACACTAAGGTTCTGACTAGTTAGAGCTGCATGTCTGGGTCATTTGACAGCAAATATTAAAAAAACAAAACCTGGAATGCAGTTGACTTTTTTAAAAAAACTTTTTTCTTCTTTTCCAAGTGAGAGGAGGGGAGATAGAGAGACTGACTCCCACATGGACCCTGACTGGGATCTACCTGGCAACCCCCCTCTGGGCTGATACTCTGCCTATCTGGGACCATGCTTGCAACTGAGCTATTTTTAGTGCCTGAGGCAGAGGCTCCACAAAGCCATCCTCAGCACCTGGGGCTGATGCACTTGAACCAATTGAGCCATGGCTGCAGGAGGGGAAGAGAAAAGGGAGATGAGGGGAGAAGCAGATGGTAGCATCTCCTTTGTGCCCTGACCAGGAATCAGACCTGGGACCCGACACTCTACCACTGAGCCAGCTGTCCAGGGCCTGAAGTTGATTTTTAAAATAAGGACATTTACAATGTCCCAGAAGAGAGTTACAGATATAGAAAAGTTCCAAGACTCATAAAATCAGTGATTCCATGCAGTTCTCAAGGGTGCCAGCTCTTTCTGACTTTTTTAGTGATCCTGGAGTTTCAGCACCACCTCAGAGGCTGGCTACATTCATGGTCCTGAGATGGCTGCCACAATTGCCAGCTTATGTACAAATGTCTAGAAATAGACAATGCAGTGTTAATGTCTTGATTATCTTTTTAAGCTTGAAACAAATTCCCCTAGAAACACCCTAGGGAGATTTTTCCTCAGATTTTATTGGCCAGAGTTGCATGACATGCCCATACTTGAACCAATGGCTTGATGAAAGGGAATGAAACCATTGTACTGGGTTTGGTACAATCAATATTCAAACTGTGGAGCTGAGGAGGTATTTAGTGTATATGGAAGTATATGGCCACTGTGGACAGAGTGAGCAAGTCAAGCTTCTGACAACAAGGAGGAAGCAGGGGACACTTGTGGAGAAGGTAACAACAGTGTCTTCACAACCAGGGATCTCCAGATTGTTTTCCAGAGCATTCGTCATCAGTGCAGGAAAAAGGAGTTATTTGATCAATTAAGCTTGGAAAAGAGGACAGTAGGTCACCTTCCTGGAAATTCACAATGTTATCAGCATATTAAACACTCTGAGAAAGCCTGTATGTAAAGCCGGTGGCCGTGGCCATGCAGATGCAGGTTCTCATTGGATTTGGGCAGACGGTAAAGGAACTGTGGAGCCAGAAAATGGTGGGCCATTCTCTTTATTAAAGTCTCATAACAGCAAACGAGCAAATAGGCAGGGAAGACCAATTTCCTTTCTCTCAAGGCTCCCAAGCCCCTCAGCACTCTGGACTCACTCTCCAGACTCACTTGACTCACAGGCCCCCACCAGGTTAGCACTCCCCTGGCAAACAGGTCGGGTGGAAATACCCCTTCTCTGGCAAATAGCAAACAACCACCCCTCCCCATGGAGGCAGGCAATTTACAACCTACAACCTGCCGCCCTGAGGGCAAGCACCCACAGCCTTCCAGAGACTATACACACATGGTGCTGCCCCAATACAAGAGAGCAAACCTAAAAACACTTATTTACCCAACACTATTTCATGTCTAACCCAGATTTTCCCAGATGTATTTCAACATGTAAACTTTTGTTTGTGAAAATCTATGAATAACTGAACAGAATGTTCCATGAAACATCTCTTTGTGAGACACTGGGTTGGATGTTAGATATTGGGCATCTAGAAAGAATTATTTTAAAAGGTTGCTTAGTGGAGGCTGGAATAATAGGTTTTGTGGACATGGAACTCTATCAGGACTTTGACAGGAAAGTAGAACTTGGAGGACAGTGGGGAGGAGCCTCTCCCAGAGCTTATTATCTGGGAATAACCCTGTCCCTCAGCTTTCACAACGGTAGTTTAAGTTGGATTTAGCTGTTAATAAGTTTCATGTGCAGATGTATTTAAAAGAATTTTAGACAGTTTTATTTTGGCATGTTTTCTGCTTATGGATGAAAACAGGACCACAAGCTGAACCTGCCAGAGTCAAAATGAGCCCTGCACGATGGGCTTGCAAACTCAGAGACTTCAGGTAATCACACAGTATGGTCTAAAATGAAACTTTCTAACTAAAACCAGTTCATGGTGGGTTGGTATGTCCTGGGGAAGTATTTTTCTCTAGCAAAGGTCAATGCGTATCTTAATCAAGACTGTCTGTTGTCTTGCATCTACAATAAAGTACTGTACCTGATAACATACCTTTGAAATGTAAGGGTAATCTTCTTTTCCTTCCCCCATCCCCGCTTGGTGCAGGCATCCCATTAGAGCAGGAACTAATAACCCCCTCATTGTTGTCAGTTTATTTATTTATTTGTTTGTTTTATTTTTCTGAAGTGAGAAGCAGGGCGGCAGAGAGACACTCCTGCATGTGCCCTACCGGATCTACCCGGCATTCCCACCAGGGGAAAATGCTCTGCCCATCTGGGGCATTGCTCCATTGCAACCAGAGCTATTCTAGTGCCTGAGGCAGAAGCCATGGAGCCGTCCTCAGTGCCCGGGCCAACTTTGCTACAATGGAACCTTGGCTGCGGGAGGAAAAGAGACAGATAGAAAGGAGAGGGGGAAGGGGGAAGAAGCAGATGGGCGCTTCTCCTGTGTGCCCTGACCAGGATCATTGTTGTTATTATTGTGTTAATTAACTATTAACTATCTTATTCTTGTCTCTGTAAAAGAAGTTTCAGTATATACATTTTTATTTTGTATCCAATCCCAGAGATTTTCCACTTTTGCTTTCTTCTACCTCCCTAATCTATCACCAGTCAATTCCATGTAACCCCCTGACATTTTTCTCTTTGATTCTTATGTATAAAGTAAGTGGTAAATCCAGAGCACTTTCTCCATCTGTTGAGACTTTGCTTCCTGGCAATTGTCGACAGTTTGGCTTAAATAAATTCATAAAAAATTCTTGCAGATTTGGAAGTTTTTTATATTGACATGCTTAAAAAAAAGAACATAAAAATGCTGCAGAATTCATTTGTTCCCTACTCTGAATTAGAAAGGATGTGGTGGGCTGGAGACTGGATTGTTTGCTGAAACTAGATCTGGTGAGAAGGTCTAGATTCTAGATTCATTGTTTTCATTATTTAGCCTTTGGAGCAAACAAAAGTTAATTCTGCTGTCAAGAGTAAGTTCCAGATAAAATGTCCAGTCTTTCTATTATTTTGTTTTCCCACAGAACACATAGACAAGAACAATTCAAGTCACATGGTACTTAATCCACCCCAAGGATAACATAATGGTTAAGAGTTTCTAACAGTGAGTGTATGGGGGGGGGGTAAAATAATGCTTAAGAGTTTCTAACAGTGAGTATATAGATGTTCAGAGCTAGTCACCGCAAATTGTGCTTCTGTGATACACAGTTTGTTTTGAGCTAAAGATAATTTTAGCTTCAGGCCCAAGAGAAACTTCTGCCCCTTTAACTATGTAGAAGAACTTGAATTAGAGGCCTTGTATATATTAAGGGATAACCTTTCTAATCCCACCTATATTGCAGGGAAAAGTGTTAGTTACTAATACCTGTTCTTCTTATCATCCTGCAATAAATCTTATAAGCCTTCAAGGTGCTTACCCCATCCCCTGCTCAGGATGTTTTATACCTCATCTCCCTTTCTATCTCTGAGCCTCTTCTGCATGGCGGGTGTTGGGTAAATAAGTTTGTAAAATTCGCGTTACTTGGGTTTGCTCACTTTTGTTAAAAATGGCGCTGGCAGGTGAAACTGCTAATTACCTTCCTGCTTGGGAAGGGCCATTGTTATGCTAATGTGTGTTGGAGGAGGGGTCTTTGTGGGCCCAAGTTGTTTTTAAGGAGGAAGAAGAAGAAGAAAGCCAAGATGGCAAGGTGCTGAAGGAGAAGCCAGTTTGTGGAGAGATAAGAAGGGAGGTGTGCAGATGGAGAACCAGAGGTGACTGAGCTGGTGGGGGCCTTTGATTCTAGGAAAACCCGGATGTGTCAGTACCTCTGTGAGCTCTGAATGAGTGGGTTTTGGAGCCCTGTGTGTTTTTACTCGCATGCTGGGTGCAAGGCTAGAATAAAGGAATGGCCCATCAGTTTTTGGCTCTGCTGTTTCATTACCATCTATCCAAATCTAACATGAACCTGCACCTGCATGGCCACGATGGCAGCAGCCCCTGGCCTTACAGTGGGTCTCTCTCATGTATTAGGGGTTATTGTATATATGTATTAAATTTGGTTATTTTCTTTAATCTGTATCATGTCTATTTGAGTATTAGACCAGCTATTCTCCCCAATGCAAGCTTTCCTAGACATCTGCAAAGGTAAACTTTTTGCTTCATTTCAAAGTGAAGGCCATTAAGCCATTACAGGAGAGAATAGCAAGCAAATTAACTACAACCTTACAGTGGGGGATGAGAAGGTTCTGTTTTGAGCCCAGATGAGAAGTTGGGTGGGGACAATTTGAGTTTTACATGGGCTGTGGAATTAAAGAAGCCAAATTAAGCCTAACAGTCAGTGACTTAAGTGAGGCCACATCCTAACCTCCCGCAATAGGTGAAAATCTGCCAATTAGTGAACTTATATTTATTATTTATATATACAGAACACAGTGCTCTGGTTGGTCACCTCCCATTTATCAGCCAATAGTGTGCTGTGTACATCTCACATGGGCAAACTAAAACTAGCTCAAGTGGAAGCAGCCGTAGCTGTGTTTTCCATACGTGCGAGTCTTTGTCTACTCATATGCTGTACGCTACATATTTTATTTCTATTTAATATTCTTTTAATGTTTTAATTAATATTTTTATATTGTTTTCAACTTTTTAGGCTAGAAAATGCTTATTTTACTGCAAAAAATAATTAAAATAATAAATATATAAAAATACCTAAATACCGCAAAATCCTGCGATATAGCGAAAAATCCGTGATACAAAATTAGATATATACAATTAAAAAATCCATGATACAGTGAGACTGCAAAAAGTGAACCGCGATATGGCGAGGTACGACAGCAGTTGTTTGTGAAAGCCTAGTCACAGACTCAGGTCCCAGCTATTCCTGGGAGATTCCTGCCCTCGTGGCTGTCTTCAGAATTTACCTGTGCTACATCAAAAAAGATTTTGTGTTTCTGCACCAGAATTCCCCTCCTGCTCATCGTCAAGTCAGTGAGCAAGGCCATAAACCCCAATATGCTAATCTGAACATGTCCAAGTGCACGCAATCCCATGCCAGCAAGTGCCTGCAGTAACCCCTCTATCTAATGCTTCCTCCCGCAGCTCAGAGCTGGTGCTGACACCCTTTGCTAATCTCAGTCCACTTGCAACAAAGCACTTTAAAAAAAATAAACTTTCCTTTTGGAACACACTAGCTTTGTGTTTTTGGTTCATCCTGCGGTTTCTGCCTTTCACTGACCACTTAGAAAATTTTCAGTTTGGGAAGTTGTTTCATATGCCCAACCTGAATCTTCTGTAGCTCACTTAGCAAATGTATTGAGCGTTCATTACATGTACAAGGCCCTGGGATTTTCAAACATGAACAAAAGCAGAAATATGTTCTTTGCTTTAATAAGTGCCCAATCTAGTTGGTGTTGATACAAGTCCAAATATTAAAATGAAAATAGAATAGCTAAATGATGCAGAGCCACTTCATAAGAAGTCACCAGACAATGTTAACACTACATGAGACACACCCTGACTTTCTGCTTAAAATATCATTTTACTTTGTCCAGTCCTCACTAGAAATAAAGAACCTGTTATAAACAATCAGACAAGAACTATTCACATAATTTAGTTGGTAGGAACTCCCACTTAATCTATAGTTTGCTTTTGGATCATTTTCATATGAAAATTCCTATGAATTGTAAATAAGTAATTAAATATAAAAATTATATATACACATATATTAAAATCAATGCTAAGCTCCTTGTTCATGCCAAATGAGCTTTTTATATACACAGTGTGGTGGAGAAGCAAATATAAATCTACTCCTTGTTTATACAGGAAAATGCATAGAATTTTTTAAGCCATTGAAAAATCATGTGCCTTTTTTAAAAAATAATTTTTAGATGCATGGCTAGAATGAAAATGCTTGTAATTTAAAAGCTTAATGTATTTCTACAAGTACCTTGCGGGGGGATGCCTTTGGGTTTTGTGGCCTTACCACTTCTGCCCTCTCCCGTTTTCACTTGGACGTCTCCTTCCTTTGGCCTTGCAGCCCCTGCCTTGCTCAATTTGGATGATACTTCCAGCAGTTTCTCCCAAGTGCAGGACTTTCTGGAAAGGAACTTTGTTTTATTGGTTTAAAGTCTGGGACCAAACTGCTCCAATTCCATCAAGCCTTTCCACTGTGGCACTCCTCAGCAGACTGGAGTCCTGGAACCATCAGACTCACCCGTGAAGGGCTGCTCTGATTAGTGGGAGCCCTCATGCTCTCCACTCACAGAGAGGGATCTCTTTTTCTCTTCCCTCATTTCCCTTTAGTCGGCCAGACCTTCCAAACCTAGCCTATAAGGGCTAAAGGGCAAAATTCAGGAGTTACTTTTCTTCCTGGCAATCTTTCTTGCATAAATGGTACAGTAGTATTGGTTGTTGAGGAGTTTTGCAGATCTCTGGGCAATGACTTTATGGGATGTGATCACTGACTTGGAAGTACAGATGGTTATTTATGAGAGCCACAGTGGGGAAATAGAATTATGTTCTCTTTGGATCCAAACTAGGTGGGTGGTTTCTGCTTCATGTTGCGATTGCATGTCCAAAAATGAAAGGTGCTTTCATTGGTATAACTACAGCTATAAATGGTATGAAAACACAATTTAATGGATTTCTTGTTGAGGCAGAAAATAAAAAAGAGGTGATGGGTGATGTCACCAAAACACAATGAAGGAATCTCTGATTTTTAAATAGTGTTTCATTAAAGAAGTTAAACCCTGGTGCCTGCTACATAGCCCTCTTGCCTATAAGAGTGCTCCCTGGCACGAAGGGTCATGGCCTATAAATGGCTGACCTAGAAGTTTGCACAGATGTAGATGTCATCTGTCAAAAGAGATATAATCAAATGAAGGTCAACTTTTTATTTACATTAGAAGCATACATCGAAACACATAGAAATTGCAGAGGGGAAAAAAAAACTAATGGAAGCCAAATTCATTGAGCCTATTCTATGGGCCAGGCACTCTGCTGGGCATACCATATATTATTTCATTTAATCCTTAAACTCTAAAAGGTAGATGCTATTTTTGACATTTTGTAGATATTAAAAGAAGATCAGAGAGGTTTAGTAACTTAACCAAAGCCACACATCTCAGAGATAGAAGAGCTGTGTTTCAAGCCTAAGTTTGTCTCCCAAACCCACATTCTTTCTGTCATGCCATGTTGATATGGCTGATGTGGAGGTGAATGTTACAACTCAATAGTTATTGGGGCTGTAAGTGGTAATTAGCCCTATGAGGTTTAACCAGCTCAATGTTTATGGTTTTTTCTGTTATGTGGTGAAAATACAGTGGAAAACACCATGAAATCAACTCATGGCTATCATTAGTCAATCAAGGTTTTTCAGCTCTTGGACATGAGAAAGGTATACCCTCTCAAAATATTTATATTACAAATTTAATATAAACATTGAAACAAATTTGTTGAAAAATACAGCTTAAACTGACTCTAGAATAGAAAATCTTCATAGCTCTATACCTGTAAAGTAATAATATATATTTTTTAAGTCAGAGAAGGGGAGGTAGTGAGATGGACTCCTCTATGTGCCCTGACCGAGATCCACCCAGCAACCCCCATCTGGGGCCGATGCTCGAATCAACAGAGCTATCCTCAGTGCCCAGGGCTGACGCTCAAACCAATCAAGCCACTGCCTGCAAGAGAAGAGAGAGAAGGGGGAGAGAAACAGATGGTCACTTTTCATATGTGCCCTGACCGGAGAGAGAATCTGGGATGTCTGCACCCCAGGCCAATGCTCTATCCACTGAGTAAACTGGCCAAGGCCTAAAGTAATCAAATTTATAACTCAAATGTTTCTCAGAAAGAAAACTGCAAGTCCAGGCCTCACTGGTGTCTTCTACCACATATTTAAGAAATAATACAGTAGTAGGTCCCGCCCCTGGCTGGTGGCCCTATGGATAACAAAGATTGCCTTTTCTTCAGTTTCCAATTACCTATTCCTCATTTCCATCTGAGATATCTTTAGTATCTATTTATGATTATTGATGTGTTCTATTAGAAGGTAGCTTTCTCTCCAGCTCTCCTCTTTTCTTCCTGGCACTCAGTAAAGTTGCCCTTAACATTTGTTTCTAACATGTATATCAAAACTCTACCAGTCTCTACTCATTATCCAGTTGAAAAGCCCCTTCAACATTCTTTTATTTGATTTAAATTTATTGTGTTTACATAGATTCAAGTGTCCCACTGAATACATCCCCCCACCCCCATGTTCCCTCAACATCCCCCCTGCCCGTCTTCCCAGTGCCCTCCCCCCTTGCCTCCAGGATTCCTCTTAACATTCTTAGTTACTTGTTACAGCGCCTCACTTCTTGCCACCAAAATTTATATGTTAGCTCAGGTTGCTGTAACACAGTACCGTAGACTGGGTGGCATAAGCAACAGAAATTTATTTTCTTACTGTTCTGGAGGCTGGGAAGTTCAAGATGGAAAGTCTGGCAGGCCATGGTTTCTGGTGATAGCTCTTTCTGGTTTGTAGATAACTGGCCACCTTCTTGCTGTGTCCTAATATGGTGGAGAGAATGGAAGGAGATAGAGACAGACAGGAAGGAGAGGAAAGAGAAGGGAAAGGGAGAGAAAGGGAGCAGGAAGGAGAAAGCAGGGAGAGGAGAGAGCTCTCTGGTGTCTTTTCGAACAAGGACACTACTGTTATTGGATCAAAACCCTAGTTGTATGACCTCATTTAACCTTAATTATGTCCATAAAGGCACCATCTCAAACTATAACCACACGGGGAATAGGGGCTTCAACATAACAATTTGGGGCAGGGGGAGACACAAATACAGTCCATAATAGCATTTTTGTGTGAAAAAATTCAGTAGCAATTTTTGAAAAGGTCTACAAAAGAGAATGTACTAAATACATTTTAATGCTTTAAGTCAATATTGTCATTTCTCTGCCCTGTATTATTCTATTTCCCTATATTATCTTCTCCTTATATTCCTATCACATTTGTGTGTTGCCTGTCCAAGCTGGCTTCCAACTGACTGCTAGATAAGATGCTTTGCAAGGCTCTGCCTACCTCCAGCAAGACAGAAGATGACTTCGAAAGATTGGCAAGTATGCCTAACGTGACTTGTTTCTTTTAATTTAAACGCAATTTAGATTGCTCCTTTTGAGTGATATTTTATCATAACTTCACAGCCCAAAGTATAAGAAATGAGCTAGCTTAATTTAAGAAGTGGTACCTATTTCCAGTATTTTCATTATTCATAAAATTTCATTCATCCCTGTTCAAATACAAATACGGCATATTAAGTGATCCAGGAATTCTGTGCCAGTGTACAAGTGATGCTAACAACTTGCCATAACAATTATCAGCTGTGTTGGGCCCCATGCCAGCTGCCGGGAGTGCAGAAGGAATAAACCCCAGGTGCTGTCCACAAAGAACTTACACTCAGTTAGGGAGAAAGACCCATTATCTTTATGTTATTCTCCCTGGGTGGTAAGGGGTTTGTGCCGTCATCCACTTTTTTGTTAAGAGGTGTCTGATTAGAAAGGCAGCTGTGGTCAAAAGTTTTCCAAGAGAAGCTGTATTTAAAAACAATCTGTGCCAAGCAGCACAGCAGTTGGATATGCACAACATCTATTTTAAATAGAAATGGAAAATTTTGTGTCACTTAAAACATTCTTCAACTCACTCCATGATGCCGTTGACCCTTTGAATAACCACAGAAGAATCATCAAGTAAATCATAAAGGGGAAGCCAGGTACAACAGAATGTTCTTATAAAAGGAGAAACTCCCAGTGCCACTCTACCCACAAAATGCCACCTATTTGTTTTTTTCGAAAATACCATTCTAATTTTCATTTTTAAAAATAGGATGTTTCCCCTAGAGATGTTTTAAAAACTGTAATTTTGCTTCTGTGGTATTTGCGAGCCTTGCCTCAATGGTTTTGTGACATCATAAGCATTCTCAATAAAATAACATGGCAACTCACAGGGAGACTTGGCATCTCAGCAGGACAAGTGCATTCTGAAAAGCTCGTAGGCACACAGCTCAAAGTTGAACACTAAAACTTATGATGAGTGTTTCATACTTAAAAAATCCACACAGAAACAAAGTCAATTAAATTTTATTACAACCAAGAATATAAAATAAATGCAATGTAATTTATTTTAGTTTTAACAGTCATTTCAAGAAGGATGCCAGAACAACTCAAAAGCGGAAACGCTCGGCTCCAAAGCAGCAGCTCGTCCTGCGCCCCACCGCGTGGGCCTTGGGGGCGCAGTGGCCCTCAGCGCACACCTGGCAGCAGTGGGGAAAGCATACAGTCATGGCGATAATCATATAAAGCGGATGCGTGCAGGAAATGACTGAAAAAAGAGATAAGGACAGGCACACTACACAAGTAGGAATTATGGTAAATATAAACTAAGCAGTTTAAGAAAGGATGTACTACATAACATATATAAAAAGTACTTTAAATTGTTGTTAAAAAGGACATGTTCAGTCCAGATTTTGTGTAATACTTTTAGTGTCTACACAGACAAATCTTTAAAAAAATTAAATAGTATTAATTTACTAAATATTTAGGCGATAACAGTGCATTAAGGATTTTTTTTTCATATAATACATACATATCACTCCTTTGCAGTGATAGCATAAAAGAGTAAGTATGGCCTTAGGTACAACACATTTTTAAAAAACCCTAAAACAATGAATTTGCTTCATGATATTTATGACTATTCTTTAAGATTATGGGGATCTACACTACTATGTTTAATATAAAATGTTCCTTATGCTTGACTCCTTTAAGCCTCCTTTTCTCTGCCATTTCACTGCCTTCCTCCATTCCCTACAGATACTGCCTTAGACAGAGTTTGGGGTTTGCAGTTTCATAGAGTTCTTCCTTCATTGTGTAGCTTCTGCTACATAAATGTATTCAAAGCAGATTAAGTTACAAGTCTTATTGTCCAACTGTTTTTTCTTTCTTTAGCAGAGAAAACAGCACGGTTTTAGAGGCATACAGCTAACAGTCGCTTCACCAGGAATGAGGCAGTGAACACATGTAAATGTCGTCCCTTTCATTCTTAAATGTAAATTATGTTTATAAGAGCAAAAGAGTAGTGCAGAAGGCCAAAATACTAAGTACTAAAGTTTTAAAACCACACAGATATAAAAATATACATGTCCTTGGTTTTTGTATGTTACTGAATGATCTGCTTCATCACAAGGATTGTTTCAGCCTCATAGTATCAGCCCTGCCACCAAGCTACCTTACCCTAGAGCTCAGCTATCCTGAAACCCTAAAATCCCTTTTTCCAAACACACACCTCACCAGAAAGCTACCTCAAAACTGATTTGCAATATGGAGAGCAGAAAATCGTTGTTTCAATTCCTCCTTTCCAGTAACCTCCCCTGGTTTGGGGTTCCCATATGCTAAGGGGTGTCCCTCCGGCATACTCAGGGAACATCACAGTAATAAACTTTCAGAGGAATGTGCTCATTTGGGAACTGACTACAAAGGTAAATTTGAACCTCAAGAGAGGTTCACAGTTCTCGGGCCCCTAAATGTGTTAAAGGCTTTGTTCCCCTTTACAGGGAGAAGGAAATTACAAACCAAAAACTTATTTAAAAGGTGATGGGCACCAGAGGACTTGACCAACTCAGAGGCAGGAATACAGGAGGACAAGGCCAGAAGCCCAATTGTAGAACACAGGTGTCTGGCTACATTCTGGAGAATTCATGCTGGGAGCAACTGATGAAATGCCCTCCGAGTGTCCCTAACAGTTCTGCCAGTAAAATTCAACATGCACTAGGAAGGCAGGGTAGTCCTGTGATAGTATTAGCACGTATTACAAGAACTATACATCAGTGTAAGCACATATCATAAGAACTGTATATCAAAGTTGCTTATAAAGTATTAAGGGGCATTACATTTTGGTGCATGGACATATTTGGATATGTCTTTTATTAAATGTAAGCTCCCCTTGAGGGTAGGACAGAGTTTCTATTTTCATTCTTTCTAATTTCCTACAACTGCTTACAGAGCATGTTCTGCCTATCAAGGGCCACCCAATTATTGAAAGGCTGCTGTGAACAATTCAGATATAGATTAACGCCTGTTGTGATACTGAATTGCTAGCCTTCTTGAGGGTAGCTAGCACAGAAGCCTCTCCGTAACAGTGTTTACTGTACAGAAGAATTTGGAATAGCAACATATTCAAGTGTGTTTATAAGTAAACAAAAGGACCTTCATATTCTAAGATGGTTTCACTTATAAGCTAGTCGTCCCAGGAGAGTGTCCTTTCATGGAACCAATTGTAAGCTCCTTCAGTGCCAAGGGGTATGTCTTGCCCTTTGTATCTTCCATCCAGCACAGCACAGGGTACATAGTGAGGGTGCAGTGAGCAGCCGATGATCAATAACTCTGGACAGTGAGGCTTCAGGGCACAGGAGAGAACTTTATACATGTAGCTACAATTATGCAGAGGGCTATTAATTTTTCATTCTAAATAATGGAAGGGGTAAATTACCATGGAGACAATCAGAAATTCCTTCCAATAGAGCATGTCAACTGCTTCAGTGTTGGTGAGTGTCACTATATAGTCTTTCTTACTAATAAGCATTATTATGCTGAAATCAGTAAGGTCCTTGCTGGCTACAGTATCACATCAATAGTGCAAAATATATACTGGCTTCTGTCTAAAAATCTTATTTTACTTGTGTATGGACCCAGAGTATCATAACCAGGTAGATAAGTTCATAAAGAATAGTAAAAAAAAAAAATGTTTATAACTTGCATATACAATAATCAGCTATTTGCTCTAGCTAAGAAAACGTTTAAAACAAGGCTGGCGCTGCTAGTAGCATTCAGAAGAACACAAAAGTCTTGTCCCTTACATTACAATGAGAGCTCTAAGTCTACATTTCTTTGAGACTCTGGGAGCTGGGAGCGAGGGGTTCTTCACACTGGCTGAGAAAGAACTCAGCCTCCTATTCATAGATCATGGAAATGCAAATATGCACTTTATCTAGCATAGCTGTATACTATCTGCCCATAGATTTTTAGGCACAATTATTAGTTTTCCCCTAGGGGCAAAAGAAAGCATTCAGTGCAATGAAAAGATTCTTGATAGAATTAAGTTTCAGTAACAACAACAAAATTATGCATACATGATACGTACTTTAAACATGAATAAAACCTAACTTTTTTAACATGCTTTAAAAATAGTCATTCTATATCTAATGCAAATATGAATGGAGAACACTGCTTTTTATTTTAAAAGCAGATTAATTTACAGGTTTCTACTGAGTACCTTTGATTATGTAAGAAAGTTACTCAAAATGGCCCACATGTGAAGAAACCAACGGTTCTTTAGAGAAGCCAACTTTATGTACAATACACACTAAAAGCTTTTCCTTCAGAGAGAAGCAATACACCCTTTGATCAACATTACTCCTTAAAGAAATCCTAGTGCAGTTAATATTCTCTTTAGCTTTCTGGTGTGGGTCACCAGAGGACGGTATTTCATCAAAGCTCTTAAAACCCTTTTTAACACAGACTTAGCTATGTTAGTCTACATTAGAAGGTTACATTTACAATTCTAAATCACTGACTAATCAGAATGAGATGATTCTGGGAACTAAGTTCCATGTAAATGGTTATATAAAAATTACCACATACTTCAGTTCTTGGAAGCACAAAGCATAATAACTGCAAAAATCTAGGCTGTTTTTGGTTGTAGGTTCCCTTTGTCTCAACACTTGTCTTTTTATTGGACCCTCTCTAAAACTAGATAAATAAAAACATAATAGTAAAGTACTTCAGGATAGTAACAACTTCTGTTTAAGACTTCCATGAGCAAAACAATTCTATTCTGTGAAAATTATGTAGTGCTTTAAAAGGTGCATTTTTATGTGTTGCTAGGTTAGTTTATGAAGTATAAAACTATAACGCCACTGTAGTCCTGATTCTAAACCATTAAAATCCTATTAAAATAGCTTTGAAAAGATAAATCATAGTGATTGCTACAGCATGAGAAAGGTGCACCAGGAAATCCTTCAAATACAATGCTGAAGGTTACAGAAGTTAAGTGCTGGGATTCGATCAGAGGCTTTATCAGAGAAGTCACAATGGAACACATGCATGGAAAGGGTGCCAGGGAAACTTCACAAAAACCTTCTTTAAGTCAATAAAGAAGAGACATCAGTCAGTTCTGCAAGATGCTCAGTACATAGTTTTCCTCCTAAGTGAATGAGTTTTAAACGGCATCACAGTTTTGCATTTTTGGTTCTTTTCAATGCACACATCATATTGCTGGGGCCTGTGTTCTGGGCTGCGGCTGTCAGTACCGATGGGCCTGGTGCGATGGGTGGTACTGGGCGCTCTGCTGAGATGAGGAGGAGTAGCCCAGTGTGCTCTGGGACTGAGCAGACCCCTGAACACTGCTTTGGTAATTCAGGCGAGAACTGGAGTGCTGGCGGAAGGAGACGGGAAAAGGAGTTACTGGTGAAAGAAGATGCTTATCACAATGGGATGGAGAAATGAGCCATTTTCATCACAGGCTCCTGGTTCAGATACAGCTAAGGTGGTATGCTAATATATTTTGCTTATTTGAAAATCATAGCCTGTCACCATTCTAACCACGTTTGGCCGAAATTCTTTGGGAGATAAGTTACACTGACACACACATGCACACACACACAGACAAAGGCAGTAGGGAAACTTATTCTGTCCACTGTTCTTTTTACTAATTCTGGTTAGTCATTCTTTGCATAAGTGAGATTTACAAACAAGAATAATCAATTTGGCACATTCAGTCAAGGGTATCCATAATGTACACAGACATCTGTTACTTTTCTCATTATAAATATCAAAGCTGTGATTAAGAAATTGTTTTTAGAGAAAGTTTTCAGACATAGAGGCTAGAGTGGCAGCAGCAGCAGCGCCTATGGGACAAAGTAGGGCAAGGCGTGGCAGTAATAAGTGGGTTTTATAAACTTCAGGTCTTAGAATAAAAAAAATTTCACACATGAAAATGCCCTCAAGAGGAGATAGACACAAGTGTATTTCAATTTCATGTACTTTTTTACGTTAATGAAATATTCATCTTCACAGTACCCAGGTCAAATATAAAAAATATATATATATGTGAAAGGAGAATTCATCGATAGAGTAAAAACATGGAAGCTGGTTAAACATAAGCAGAGTCGAAACCAACGTCTTTGGTTATGCTCAGAAGGCTGGATCTTTCTGTGAGCAAAGCGGGAAAGAACATATGTGATAAAGCTATTCCTCACAGTTAAAACGTAAACAAGTTTGAGGAGGCACTAGGGGTTTAAGAAAGGACAAACCAACAAGGTCCCCAGCTCATGAGCAAGGGCTGCCAAAATGAACTTAAAACATTTGGTGCAAGACAACAGGGCAGCAAGACAGCCTTGGTTAAAAACAGCTCTGCTTGGATCCTTCCTAAGTTACATAATCCTGACTAGTTGTGTTGGTGTAAAAAGCCTTTCAAAGTTCCATTCTAACTACGTTTTATTTTGAAGTTTTTTATGAAAAAAATGTTCTTTCCACTCCTGAGCCCTATGCTGTAATTGTTAGGCTGGCGAAGACCACTTTTACTCTAGCAGATCAGAGGAGCACACTGGACTGCCCACAGGAGATAAAGCACAAACACACTGACGGTGTGAGAGCTGCAGATAGGTGCACAGGGGTTCCCCTCTGCACGCTAGTTATTCCAACTAAACAGCCGCGCTAGCTACCCGTTTCATACATATGCTATTTTATTTTTAAGTAAATAGCACAGGATGGACAAAGAAAAGGATTTTGAATTGCTCTTAGATTTGAAAAATGTAAAAACAGTTGTTAATAATCTGTTCATAAGTGACTAAAGTCAGATTAATATAACACAATCAGCAACACAAAGATAAGCCAGTATGTAGTAAAGGATTATAGCTCATGTAAGAGGAATAAACCAATATTAGGGGAGAAAACTGAATTTATAATAAAATTCAAATAGGCTCACGACTTCTACTGTTTTTAGTGGGTCAAACTGAAACCTTGATTAGTTTAACTGGAACTGAATGGCAGTGCCATTATATATCCTCTGCTCGCAGAGAATCTTCCAAGAGAAATTTTCAGAGAAGCGGTTGTATGAAAACACATTAGCTTATTTAGATGTTCAAAATGTAAAGCCTGTTTAGGCAGCTATTTATTATGTCTTCCTTTTTAATGTTTTTCTTGATTGCAGTTCCTTATCAGTGAGCTTATGGCTCCATTGCCCATGCTTTTATTTTCTGTTATCTCTAACCTAATTGCTCTGCCCCCATCGGTCTCCCGAAGGACCACGGCTCTAACCCTCTTTTCCTTTCACCTTTCAGTTAAGGTTTCTTCCTTCCCTTCACTTCCTTTCCCTTCCTCCCCTCCCCTTTCCTTCCCCCCTCCTCCCCTCCCCTTCCCCCCTCCTCCCTCCTTCCCTGCCCTTCCTTCCTCCCTCCCACCCTCCCTTCCTTCCTTCCTTCCTTTCTGGTGGTATACAGCTATTTTGTCCCAAATCAGCTACTGCCCCCCTCCCTTTTCACTTGCATATCCAGGTATCTTTTTCTGCCCCAAAGCTGGTAGGCAGCTGTATGTGCAAAATGAAACATCTTCTTTGATAAGCGAGGTAACTGCCTCAGCTACCCTCCTCAGGACATCAGGATAAACAAGCCACGAGGGAAGTATCTTACAAATATATGCAATATGACAAAAAAATGTTCATTTTTACATAATGTCCTAGAACTAGGATTGTACAGTTTGTATAGTCAAACTTTAGAGTTAAATACTACTTAATTCTAAAAGGACTGACTTCATGAAAAGTGTAAACAATAAAGAATACAGAGTTTAGGGAGTACCTGATAATCTGCAGACATGACAGGCCCGCCTGAGTTTGCGCCTGAAGGCCCCAATCGGGGCTTCTTGTTTGGAGGCACCTGAGTAAGGCCGGAGTCCTGGCTGTGCTGCAACCCTGCTCCGGTGCCCCCCGCCCCGGCCCCACCTGCAGTCCCATTGGTCTGGGTGCTGTTCTGCTGCTGCGCGGGTGCCTGTGGAGGGGCTGCGGCCTGCTGTGGAGGGGCTGTGGGCTGCTGATGTTGGTTCTGTTGCTGTTGCTGATTCTTGGAAGGACAAAAATATAAAAATAAAAAGCAAGCTTGGTATGGAACTAAATTAACAGGACATTTCTTTCATTATTTGATATGCACACGTGACTGCTGCCAACCGCAGGGTGACCTCAGCGGGATACCAAAGTGACTAGAGTAACTGGAGAATGGAACAGCCAGGGAATACAGCATCCCAAAAGATCCAAGTATTCAGCCCTGAATGGGACTCTCTCTGAAATTCATTTCGATTGGACAGTAATCCTCCAAATCAGAAATAGACATGCCACTAAAGATCACAAGGCACATAGGAAATAGTTCTGCACTCATTAAAACAGCTCTAACAGTCCTGGCCAGTAGCTCAGTTGGTTAGAGTGTGATCCTATATGCCAAGGCTGTGGGTGTTATCCCCAACCAGACCACAAACAAGAATCAACCAATAAATATATAAATAAGTGGAACAACATTGATGTTTTTTTTCCCTCTCTAAAATTGACCAATAAAATGACATATGAAAACAGCTCTAATAACCTGACCTGTGGTGGCACAGTGGATCAAGTGTTGACCTGGTACACTGAGGTCGCCAGTTCAAAACCCGGGGCTTGCCTGGTCAAGGCACATATGGGAGTTGATGCTTCCTGCTCCTACCCCCCAACCCCTTCTGTCTCTCTCTCTCTCTCCTCTCTTTTTAAAATGAATAAATAAAATCTTAATATAAAACCCAGCTCTAATAGTCTTTTGATAGTAATTCTGGAGTAGAGGGGTTTGGGGAGGGGCCTTATATTCCAAGTACCATCAAGAACAGAGTAACATTTTAAAAAGCAGCCTGGCCTGACCAGGCAGTGGCACAGTGGATAAAGTGCCAACCTGGGACACTGCAGAACCAGGTTTGAAACCCTGAGTTCACTGGCTCGAGCACGGGCTCACCAGCTTGAGCACAGACTCACCAGCTTGAGTAAAGGGTAGCTAGCTTGAGCCCAAGGTCTCTAGCTTGAGCAATGCACATATAAGAAAGCAATCAATGAACAACCAAGGAACCACAACTATGAGTTGATACTTCTCATCTCTCTCCCTTCCTATCTGTCCCTGTCTGTCTCTCTCACTTTAAAAAAAGAAAAAAAAAAATAAAGCAAAGCAGCCTGATAGTAAATAATGCTAAACAAACAAAAAGAGCAAGGGTGAAGAATCAGGGAATAAAATAGGCTATAAAACAAATCAGGAAGTTCATCTATCTGTAACCTTACATTTCAAATTTCAAAGTATACTTAAATAAATACATACGGATTATTAAGTTAAACTTCCCTAGTTTTGCGGCCCTTACTCCCTGGAAGTGAAAGTGTACTGTGCAGTTCATACCTTATCACCTTTCTCTTCAGGTTCATCTTCATTTAGGAATTCTCGTTTGGGGTATGGAATCTGGCAACCAGCAAAAACACTGAAAATCATTAAAAAGAAAGAATAAATGTAATATCCTAAAATCTATGGTATCAGTGACCTTGTTAATTTAAAAGTTCAACTTCCTTTCTTAACTTATTTCTTACTCTTCATCTGCGATTGGTTTTTTTTGGATGTATCCCATCACGACTTAATTTAAGCATTAAAGAAAAACTTGTTTTCTGAAATTTTACATTAGTTGCCACATTCAATAACAAATCTTAGCTACTGTTAAGCGAGTTGACATAGAATTTCTCCACACAAACTTCATTAGAACTAAAAATTACTGAGTTTGTATTTGCTTCAACAAAGAAAATAACTTATTTTCTCAAGAAAAGCTGCACCTGTAATAAATCCAAACACGATTATTTATATATGTGGGTATAACCAAGGGTGGGAAAATAGAGGGATATGGTAGTGCAACAGACACACTTAACTTGAAATCATCAGTTCCCTACTAGTTTGGTTTAAACTATTCTCAGCTTTCTTTTTACCTGTAAAATGGATTAATTAATGTTCATTCCTAAAACACTTGTTTTCATTTATACCTCTCTGCAGCTTTACCTTTCTTATTTTATTTTATTGAATTTATATAGGATTCAAGTGTACAATTCTATAATACATCATCTGTATATTACCTGTGTGTCCACGACCCCAAGTCAAGTCTCCTTCCATCACTATTTGAAAGTCTCCCTTTACCTTCTCTTACTCTCCTTCCACCTCTGTTTCCCTCTGGTAATCACCACATTGTTGTCTGTGTCTATGAGGGTTTTGGTTTTATTTTTGTTTTTTTGCTTAACCCCTTTCAAAATATAAGATCTTTCTTTAAAGTAGTAGTAATTAATGAAGAAAGTAAAATACTTAGTAACAAGTGCTCTCTTGCTTTCAGCCACACTGACATCCTCAAATCAATTAGCAAAGGACACAGAAAAGACAGGATACATACTCTAATGTTGGCAAGGGGTCCTCCTGAAAATAGGGATCCTGCAGAGCCTGCTCTGAGGTGATTCTTTTGGTTGGATCCATAGTAAGGAGTTTCTGAAGCTAGAGTAACGCATAAGAAATTGATAAACATTAAGAGGTTGTTTACAAGTCAATGTTTTGATTTTTATATTAATGTCTAACAGTATTAATATTAAATGCCATTTTGTAGAGCTCACTGCATGATTAGTACACTATACATTTATATGAAATTGGCAAAAATCATTAGCATTAATAGCCCTTTAAAAATTTAACTGCTTTTCTGCTGATAAATCACTGGGGAAAAAAATAAGGCAAGAAGTCAAGGGTAACAGCTCAAAAGAAAAAATATTAAATCTGCCCTAGCATCCACTGATGTTTTTTTTCTTAAGAGAAGGAGTTGTGGGACAATTCCATGGGAACTGGGATGAAGTGAGAGCTGTGCTAAGGATCCAACTTCCCAGTCTGGGGAAGATGCACCTACCAAGAGGAACACTTTGCTGTCAGGCTTGACCTTGTGTTTTTCCATGTACTTTATGAGGCTACTGTTGGCGTACCTGCAAGGACATAACAATCATACATCACTGGGAACACTCACACTAATTATTTAACAGAAAGCTCTAAGACTTATTTTCCAATAAGGTATGTGTTTACACGATTTTTTTTAATATTAAAAAGGAATACATAACCAGATATTGCTAAATTTGTTAAGAAATAGGAATTGTTACACACTGCAAGCAAGAATTTACATTGGTATAATTTCTTTGAAAATAATTTTGCATTAACCATTGGAGTTGAAAATGTAAATATCTTATAACCCAGCAATTCCTTTCCTAGGCACATTCTCTAGACTATGAGATGTTTGTACATGTAAACAGATATGGGGGCAAGAAATGTTCTTGGCAGCATTTTGGGAATAGAAAAAAACTGTAAACAACCCAAATGTCTATCTACTAAAGAATGGGTAATTAGATTGTTATATATTCACATAAAAGGTTAGTAACAGTAAAAATGAATATAGAGGTGGGATGGGGGGAAAATGCAGAAAGTATGTTACTATTTATATAAAAAGTTCAAAGATATATTAAACTGAACAATAACTTACTTGTAGTAAAACTATAATGAAAAATGAGAAATAAGAAATACAAATTCAGAATAGTGGCTGCCCTTTGGGAGGGACGAGAACAGGAGGGGAGGGCACATAGAATACCTCCCTAACCTTAGTAATGTTCTACTTCTTTGGTTGAGAAGTGAGTAGAGAGCTATTCATTTTATTATTCTAAATAGACTACATATCATATTTTCAGCACATACATCCCTCCCTATATATGCAATATTTCAAATTAAAATTGTTAAAACAGGTGATATATGTTCACAGTGGAAATTCTGGAGAATATAGAAAAATATAAAGTTAAAATCACTCTTAAGCCATTCAGTGATAGAGAACCACTATCAAGATTTTGATAATTTCCTTTGGCATTTTATACACATACAAACACACACACATATACAAAAAATGACACTAATATTGAGGTATTTTGTTTTTGTTTTTGGTGAGAAAGAGACAGGAAGAGAGAGAGATAAAAACATCAATTTAAAGAAAACCAGATAGAAGGTGATAGAAGACAATTTGACTTTAGGTGATGGGTATGCAACATAATCAAATGTCAAAATAACCTGGAGATGTTTTCTCTGAACCTATGTACCCTGATTGATCTATGTCACCCATTCAAAACTAATAATAAAAACAATTTAAAAGAAATAAAAAAAAGAAAAACATCAATTTGTAGTTGTGCGCTTTTAGTTGTTCATTGATTACTTCTTATATGTGCCTTGACCAGTGACCCCTTACTCAAGTCAGCAACCATGGGTCATGTGGATGATCTCAAGCTCAAATCAGGCAAGCCTGTGCTCAAGTGGGTGACCTTGGGGTTTTGAACCTGGTACCTCAGCATCCTAGGTCAATGCTCTATCCACTGTGTCACTACCAGTCAAGTGGAATTTTTATTTTTATCAATTTGGGATTATACTGTATAAACTGTCCTCTAACTTTTTTCATTTCCTATTGTTTCATAAATATTTTTCCTTGTCAAATGCTCTTCAAACTTATTATTTGTAGTGGTTGCATACTTCCTACTGTTACTGTTTGTTTCACAATAGTTATGAAATGCAGGTCCATCTAGGTAAATCTGATACATATTTCTGGGAGACAATACTGCAGAGCAGGTGTAAAGCAGAGATGCCTACTGGACCCCGACTCAGTCATTTACCAGTTGTATGGTTTTGGGCATTGAATCACTATGAAAGGCTTAGTTGATAACTAATTATACCTATCTTACACCTATAACAGGGGTTCCCAAACATTTTACACAGGGGGCCAGTTCACTGTCCCTCAGACCGTTGGAGGGCCGGACTATAAAAAAACCTATGAACAAATCCCTATGCACACTGCACATATCTTATTTTAAAGTAAAAAAACAAAACAGGAACAAATACAATATTTAAAATAAAGAACAAGTAAATTTAAATCAATAAACTGACCAGTATTTCAATGGGAACTATGGGTGCGGATGCATCCTGTGCTCCTCTCACTGACCACCAATGAAAGAGGTGCCCCTTCCGGAAGTGCGGCAGGGACCAGATTAATGGCCTCAGGGGGCTGGATGCGGCCCGCGGGGCTGTAGTTTGGGGACCCCTGACCTATAACAACCAGCGTTGTTATAAGGATATGAAAAAATTCAAGTAAAGTGCACAGGACCATGCCCAGAAAATCGTTAGTCCTGAATTAGGTATGTGTGGCTTCTCCGACTGCTTCCACAGAACTCTAGGAAGTATTACAGTGTGTCCGTAAAGTCATGGTGCACTTTTGACCAGTCACAGGAAAGCAACAAAAGACGACAGAAATGTGAAATCTGCACCAAATAAAAGGAAAACCCTCCCAGTCTCTGTAGGATGATGTGGCAGCATGTGCGCATGCGCAGATGATGACGTAACATCGTGTATACAGTGGAGCAGCCCACGGCCATGCCAGTCGAGATGTGGATGGTACAGAGGAAAGTTCAGTGTGTTCTGTGGCTCGCTAAATTCAAATCCGTGACCAAAGTGCAGCATGAATATCGGCGCGTTTATAACAAAGCGCCACCACATAGGAATAACATTACTCGGTGGGATAAGCAGTTGAAAGAAACCAGCAGTTTGGTGGAAAAACCCTGTTCTGGTAGGCCATCAGTCAGTGACGAGTCTGTAGAGGCTATACGGGATAGCTACCTAAGGAGCCCTAAAAAATCTGTGCGTGCATGTGTTCGACAGTTACACCTAAACAAGACTACAGTTCATAAGGTGTTAAAGAAACGTCTCTGTTTTACGGGATACAAATTGCGGCTGCTGCATGCTATCAAACTGGCGGATAGACCCACATGATGCATGTTTGCTACAGATATGCTTCATGAGATCAACAGTGTTACAAGATTTTTGCAGAAGATTGTGTTTAGCAATGAGGCGACCTTCCATATCTGTGGACATGTTCATCGCCATAACATCCGAATTATGGGCTGCTGAACATCCTCATGCCTACGTTGAGTACAAACATAACACCCCTAAAGTGAACGTGTGGTGTGGCCTGATGCATGATAAGGTGATAGGCCCGTTTTTTTTCCACAAAGCAGTCTGTGACGGCAAACACCTATCTTGACATGTTGGAATTGTATGCAGTGCCACAATTTCCAGAAGGTGTCATCTTTCAATAGGACGACACTCCTCCACACTACGCCCATATTGTTCATGAGTTTCTGGATAGAATATTCCCCCAGCGGTGGATAGAGAGGGGTTCTGTCAAGCCATGGCCACCACGATCCCCTGATCTGACGCCCTCAGACTTTTACTTTTGGGGTTATGTGAAGCAACATGTGTACGTTGAACATATCAACAACATTCATCGCTTAAAACAGAGAATCACAGACGTTACTCACTCTGTTACACCAGACGTCCTTACCCATGTGTGGCAAGAACTTCACTATTGTTTGGATGTGTGTAGGGCCACAAATGGAGCCCACATCGAACTGCACTGAATAGGTATGAAACTGGGAGAGTTTTCCTTTTATTTGGTGCAGATTTCACATTTCTATCGTCTTTTTTTGCTTTCCTGTGACCGGTCAAAAGTGCACCACATGACTTCACGGACACACTGTAGGTCAAAGGGTATGTACATTTCAAAGCCCTTTTTATGTGTTCTGGAACCCTGCTACACAAACCAGTCCTTCAGATATCCAGCGTGGACACCTCTGAGAGCCTGCATTAAAAATACAGATTCTCGGCCCTATTCTAGATTCTGTATCAGAATCTGCATTTTAACAAGGTCAAGGTCACCAGAGGATTTGCAGGTAAAGTTTAAGAAGCTTTCATTCTCATCAGTAGTGTACAAGTAATAGTGCCCATTTTATCCTCCCCTTGCCAACACTAGATAATTTTCACTTTAAAAATCGTTGTCATGTATATTAATTAAATTTTTTCCCCTTCAATACCAGAAACATTTTTGTTGCCAAAGTAGCCACTATGTTTGGTAATGGGAAGAAACTTTAAAGTTTACGCAGAAATGGAGTCTGTGTCTTTGATGTTTTTTGTTTTGTTTTTTATGTTGAATCAACTGATTTCTTGGGTTAACTCCAAACCCCAGTCTATTTGTTTCTATTGTAATATAAAAGGTCTTGAACTTAAGAAACCCTACTGCTGAATTCCCATTGTAGTTTCTCTTATCTTTCCTATTACTGAAGTTAAGCTGAATTGTCATTTTCTGAATTATCCTCTTCCCGATTTGCTACAGTCTAGGAGCCAAATGGTTTTCAAAGTAATTCAAACTCTTTATATACGTTACAGAGAATTTTATTAGATCATGCTTATTTGAACATTTAATTTTTTTTAAGAGAGAGAAAGAGAGAGGGAGGGATTTTGGGGAAGAGCAGGAAGCATCAACTCATAATAGCTACTTCTCATATATGCCTTGAATGGGCAAGCCTGGGGTTTCCAACTGTCGACCTCAGCATTCCAGGTCAACACTTTATTCACTGCACCATCACAGGTCAGGTTGAACATTCCATCTTTAAAGTCAACGTAATGAAGGCCCTGGCCAGATAGCTCAGTTGGTTTGAGTGTTGTTCCAATACACCAAGATTATAGGTTAGATCCTCAGTCAGGGCATATACAAGAATCAGCCAATGAGTGCATAAGTAAGTGGAAGCACGGGTTGGTGTTTCTTTTTCCTCCCCTTTCTTCTCTCTCTAAAATCAATAAGTAAATAAAGAGAAAAGTCAACTTAATGATTTCTTTTTAATTCTACTATGACCTTGCCTTCTAATGAGCTATTAATTGTTCACAAGATTAGCCTGACCTGTGGTGGCGCAGTGGATAAAGCATCGACCTGGGAACACTGAGGTCGCCAGTTCAAAACCCTGCACTGGTCTGGTCAAGGCACATATGGGAGTTGATGCTTCTAGCTCCTCCCCCCTTTCTCTCTCTCTCTCTCTCTCTCACGCACTCTCTCTCTCTCTCACTCTTTCTCTCTCTCACTCTGTGTCTCCTCTCTAAAATAAATAAAATAAAAAAAATTAAAATAATTGTTCACAAGATTACAGAAACTTCCATTGTTATCCTTCCTGATTCACTTAAGAAGTTTTGGTGTTCTTTTCTTTTCATCCAAAATAACAAAAACAAATTATCCCTTTACCTTTTATGCTATTTGAAATAATATTTTCTGGAACTTTTCTTTATTATATTTTACTTTAATGACTTGTATGTTTTGTATTAGATTTAACTAATTTTAATAACTCCCATTTTGTCTTCTGTATAAGTAGTCCACTTTTGTATGGGCAGAATTGTTTGCTTAGGAAGTATGGATTCTTATCTCTAAATTTTTCCTATTTCTTTCCTAACTGAATTCCATTTATCTTTTAATTTTTCTCTCCTTATATTTCTGGCTGTTGGAAACACTATCTTTTTTGTAAAAATAATTTCCTTTTATCCTTAAATACTGAGTTGAATGTGATGTATCTTCATTAATTTTCTTTTTTATATTATTAGAGTACCTTAAATTATTTGAACCATTTTCACTGAATACCCATTTGAAAAGTAAGTAATGAGCATGTATTATGTATCAGGCTTCGGGGATGCATATAATGGTATATAAAATATACATGGTCCATATTGTCTAGAGGGAAAGGCAGATAAGTATTCAAAAGATAACTGTTGTGCTAAATTATCAGTGCTGAGAGAAGCAACACAGGATAGATAGGAGTACCCAAGGGCAGCGTCTAACTCAGACCCGGAAGGTCAGAGGAGGGCTCTTTAGACAAGTGATGCCAAGACCTAAAGGATAAGTAGAAAAGATAAAGAAGTTAGTCTGATGAAATGAGTGGGAGAAAAGTAAATCCCCAGGGGTCCCCAAACTTTTTACACAGGGGGCCAGTTCACTATCCCTCAGACCATTGGAGGGCCGCCACATACAGTACTCCATACACTGACCACCAGTGAAAGAGGTGCCCCTTCCGGAAGTGCAGCGGGAGCCAGATAAATGGCCTCAGGTGGCCACAATTTGCCCCGTGGGCCGTAGTTTGGGGACCTCTATCCTAGACTGAGGAAACAGCATGTATAAAAATCCAGCCTGCAAGGAAAGTTCAGGATGTTTAAGGTTCTTAGAGAAATTCATGATGTCTAGCCTAACCAGGTGATGACACAGTAGATAGTGTTGGCCTGGGATGCCAGCTTGAGTGTGGAATCATAGACATGACTCCATGGTCGCTGCCTTGAAGCTCAAAGTCACTGGTTTGAGTCCAAGGTCTCTTGCTCTGCTGGACTTCCCTCCCCCAAAGCACACATGAGAAAGCAATCAATGAACAGCTAAGATGCTGCAACAAAGAATTGATGCTTCTCATCTCTCTCCTTTCCTGTCTGTCCCCTCTGTCGCTCACTAAAAAAAAGGAAAAAGAAATTCATAATGTCTAGGCTACAGAATACAAAATGAAGAGTGGTTTAAAAGCTGAATCTGGTGATATAGAAGCCAAGGTTTTGCTAGCTGCATTAAGAAATTTATTTTTATTTATTTCTTTTCCTAATTTTTATTTATTGATTTTAGCAAGAAAGAGAGAGAAACACTAACATTGATCTGTTCCTGTATATGCCCTGAACAGGGATCAAATTGGCAACCTTTATGCTTCTGGACGATGCTCTAAGCAACCGAGCTATCTGGCTCTATTAAGGAACTGAAAGCAATGGTGACTTAAGATAGACCAGAAGACCGACCTGATCAATCTGCTTTTGGCAATTAGTGCAGTAGAGAGTGAACTTGAATGAAGGCTGGACATAGAAATACCACTTAGGAGGCCATTTCAGGATTCTATGTGAGAGAATGGAAGACTACACTTGAATAGTGGCAGGGTGAATGGAGAAAAATACAAAGATTCCAAGGATATTTAGAACAAAGAACTGACTAGTTTTACTGTTTGGACACTGGGAGGCAAAATGGGAGAATGTGAAATTAAGGATATCTCTCATGCTTTTGGCTTCAACAATTAAGTGAATCACGTACATTAAGTAGTATAATAAGATCATAAGTATAAAAGGAAATATAGTGAAGAAGAGGTTTAGGTGGATAAATGATGAGTTCAGTTTAGGATATTTAATTTAAAAGTTTGTGAAACACTGAAATTGAGATTCCATAAGGCAATTAGATAAATGGGTCTGAAACTTGGAAAAGAGATCAGAGTATATAAATTGAGAGTTATTAGCAAAATTGATGGTAAATTGTGGCCATGAGAATCATGGAGACTTCCTGGAATATGTCTAGAGTGAGAAAAGAAAACCTTGAGCAATATCAATGCTCTCTCTAAGAGATAGAAAGGTATTATATGAAAGGAGAAGTGATTAGCACTCCTCTTGACAAGGATGGAAGAGGCCCATGAGTCTGACAGTGGGCATCTAACCATAAGATTTTTTCTTTTATTTTTTAAAGATATGATAGAGGCCATAGCCAGCTGGCTCAGTGGCAGAGCACTGGCCCAGCGTGTGGATGTCCTGGGTTCAATTCCTGGTCAGGGCACACAGGAGAAGTACCCATCTGCTTCTCCACCTCTCCCCTCCTTGCCCCCCCCTCCCTCTCTCCCTCTCCTGCAGCCATGGCTCAATTGGAACAAGTTGGCCCCAGGTGCTGAGGACGGCTCCATGGCCTCTATTTCAGGTGCTAAGAAGAGCTTGGTTGTTGAGCAGTGGAGCAACACTCCAGATGGGCAGAGCATCGCCCCCTAGTGGGCTTGCTGGGTGGATCCCAGTCGGGACACATGCAGGAGTCTGTCTCTGCCTCTCCTCCTCTCACTGAATAATAATAAAAAAAGATATGATAGAGGCAAAGGACTCTACCAAGGACTGTGAAACAGAGGGGTCAAAACTGTAGTGCCAGTCTCTACTTCTTTTATGATGTCTGTTTTTATCTCTCCAAGCCATCCTGTCCTGAAGTTTGTCCCAAAGGGAACCTCTTCCACATTTTCCTCTAAGCATACATGTTTATAACAAACTCCATGCATGTCATCACTTTTCCTCTCCTCTTGTTTCTACTCAACAGGAATGTCCCCACCAGTTACTCAGATCCCAGGCCATGTGCTCTTTCTTCTGCCATCTTTCTTAGTTGTTAGGCCAGCATTTCGGTCACCAGTCATTACTCAGATAAAGATAAAAATCACAGATGTAGCCTTGAACTGACGCCCTGTATCATTCTAAAACAGAAGAGACATTTAAACTACCTATTGCCTCTTAAGTTCTTAGAAGGTTTTAAATATTATAGCCTAAACCCAGCATATATGGGAACAGCATTTTGAATATCTTCTTTAAATCACAGGCCTGATATTAAAAAATCAAAGTTTCTGGTTTAAATAATAATCTATATATGTTTTTTTAAAAGATTACTTTTAATATTCCATTCCCACCTAAGTTACTACTTATATTTAATATGGAATTACTTACGTTGTTCTCCTAAAATCTTTTTGAAGTGTGGGGTATTCCGGCATCTTTCTAATATCTTCCCAGTCTTTATCTTACAAAAAAAACATTGAATATTGTTATAGGAAATAACGTATTACTTTTGTAAAAAATCTAATTACTTTAGCTTCAAAAAAAAAAAAAAAAAAAAAAAAAAAATATATATATATATATATATATAATACTAATACTTACAACGTGCTTTTGAAAAGGAATAATTTTGAAATATGACTCAAATATTTTGCAAAGGAAAATAAATTACCTGCAGGGAAGCCCATGACACTAAATATCCGATCTAGTTGATCATGATGAAAGGGATTGCTTGTTTTTATATCTTCCTGACGACAGTGAAAAATAGGTTCTGAGGTCAACAATTCAGCAAATATGCAACCTATTGCCCATATATCTATAAAGAAACAAAAACAAGTTTTTGTATACATTTATAGTATTTCTTTGGTCCAAATTCCTGGATATAACCATAACCTACATATAAAAATACTTTTCATTGAAGCAATATACAAAATATAGTAAGTATATTAAGAAAACATATACATAAGACAGGAATAGCTGATCATCACACAATACATTGGAAGCCAAATAAAGAACATTTACTTGAGTATTTGTTGATGAAGATAAGCTTGGGAAACCCAATTTAGCAAATAATTAACTTACCTTATATTTAGGTAAAGCCTTTCCAACCACTATTAATAATTCAATTACTAAAGCATTCAACTGAGAATCTAATGCAGGACATAATACCTAAGATCTGAAAGACTGAAACACTATCATCCCCAGGTATAGCAATATATTCCTTTAAAGCAATCAAATGCATAATGATAAAGCTGAATTTCTGAGTTGTGAGTCTAGACCAACAGTAAGAACACTTAGAATTATTTGGAAAAACTCAACTTCTATATGAAAGACTACCAATTTCAGTTTTTACAATAATTTTAAGGTCCAGAAACTGATAAAACCCCGAGGTCGCTGGCTTGAGCACAGGCTCACCAGCTTGAGCATGGGATCACTGACATGATCCTCTGGTCATTGGCTTTAGGCCAAAGGTTGCTGATTTGAACAAGGGATCACTGGCTTGACTGAAGCCCCCCCAATCAAGGTGTGTATGAGAAGTAATCAATGAACAACTAAAGTGCCGCAACTACGAGTTGATGCTTCTCATCTCTCTCCCTTCCTATCTCCCTGTCTCCTCCTCTCTCTCTCACTAAACAAAAACAAAAGCAAGCAAACAAAAACAAAACACCAGTAGAAAGACACAGACACCAGTAGAGACAGTTACCTAAACATATTCACTTAGATGTTTCTCCAACCCTCCCAACACCTCAGGATAAAATTAGTCATCTTTGAAAGTTTTATTAACTACTGTATTTCAAACTACCAGTTACAGATCATTATATTTGGATTTTATACATTGAAAAACTATAATTTAGATTTTGAGACTGTATTATATTCACAATGTTTTTGCTAAATATACAAACGAATTAATTTTTGTGAGATGTATAGTCATACTTACCCACTTAAATAAATGGTTTAATAAGTATTTTTTAAAAATAATGCATAGACTGTGTATTGTATAGAAAAATACAGTGTTTAGTAGCCTACCAAAATGTGAAAATCACATTCTGTAGACAAATTAAATAAGAAAAAAGTCTAATATATCTATTAGCTAGAATTAGTGTGTGTATGCTATTTTGTAAAACAAATTGCCAAATGAAAAAAACAAATCTAGCAATATCTCACATATCTGACTCCATTCAGGAATTGTTTCCTTCCCCATAAGTTAGTGTTTTGGATAATGGGAACCTATCCCTTCAATAACCATGTATAATACACTACTACTGTCATCTTAGGCTATAAAATAGAAAATGTAATGTCATCTTTCTTAACAATGCAATGAACACTCCACTAAAGAGTGGAGCAGCAAGTAACACTGTTCAGTGTCTACTTCTTAATTCTTTTCTCTCTCCTGTATCATGAGGTTGTCACTCTTACCCCTGATCCAGTTGCCTTTGATGGCTACTGGCCGCCTCTCTTCCTGCTGGCTGTCTCTATTATGCACTAGACTGGGATGACTATGTATGTTGCTGGTCAATACCAATTCCTGGTTTATACTCTAATTCAAAAGACAGGAACCAGAATCTAGCTTTCCCTAAGAACTGCTAACAGATGGAAACTTATTGTAGCAGGTAGTGTTAAATTCTAAGGTGTCCTGCCTCGTATTAGCCTCTAATTTTAAACGGTCAGCTGATGCCTGTACCATCTATACACATTTCTTAGCTCTCTTTCCTCTATCTTGTTTTCCTGTCTGGCTGTCTCTTTCTCTCTCTCCCCTCTCCACTAAATGTCTTTCCATAAACCTTCAGTGATATCAAATCATCAAATTCATATATCTGTGCTTTAAATAAAAATAATATCCATTTCTGATATAAACCAGGTATGGAGAAGAGTAAGAATGAGTGAATGTGTGTACATTCATGTGTCTGCTATGAATATATCTCAAGCTTAAAGATAACTGATTTGGGTATTATTCTCTTTCTGTATCTTAACTTTTTTCTTAACAGTTATCTAGAATAGATAATTGGGATTTGAGTAAAATTAGAAATTAGTGATTATGTTTTTATTTTTGGATAAGTGGTGAATCTCATTTACTAAACAAGTAAGTTACAAACTAGTTAAAATTCAATTTTAATTCTCCTTATCCTGAGAAAAAAAGAAATATAATTGACTTCTAATTCTACCTAATTATCTTTATTTCTCAAAAAAGACATCTATTTTCATTTCAACAGAGCAATTAATTATAAAATATTCATAAAACTGTGCTTTTCAAAGTATGTAAACCATATGCAATTGGTACATGTTAAAAGTAGGCCTTACTGACCCTGGCCAGTAGGCTTATTCAGTTGGAATGAAATGTCACCCCAAAACGACAAGGTTGCAGGTTCAATCCATAGTCAGGGCACATACAGGAAGCAACCATTGAATGCACAACTAAATGGAACAACAAACGAATGCATCTCCCTCCCTTCTTCTGTCTCTAAAATCAATCAATATTTTTTTTTTTTTTTTTTTTTTTACAGGGACAGAGAGAGAGAGAGAGTCTGAGAGGAATAGATAGGGACAAACAGACGGGAATGGAGAGAGATGAGAATCATCAATCATTAGTTTTTCATTGCCGTTGTGACACCATAGTTGTTCATTGATTGCCTTCTCACATGTGACTTGACGGCAGGCCTTCAGCAGACCGAGCCACCCCTTGCTGGAGCCAGTGACCTTGGATCCAAGCTGGCGAGCTTTTGCTCAAGCCAGATGGACCCGCGCTCAAGCTGGCGACCTCAGGGTCTCGAACCTGGGTCTTCCGCATCCCAGTTCGACGCTCTATCCACTGTGCCACCGCCTGGGTCAGGCCAATCAATAAATTTTTTAAAAATAGGCCGTACCAAAGATTTGTATAAATCTCTGACAGGAGAAGAGACTTTTGTGTGGGGTCATTTAGTTTAACAGAGGGTTTTGGCTGAATTTGCCTTCTCTTACTGGGACTCTCTCTTTTAGATATAGACTGTATCAGTGCTTGCTAAGAGTCCAACCATATAGATTTCTCCTGTTACCACATCCTTTGTCCCTACTCCATGCTCTGGGTTATCTTACCATCAATTAGTTCTGTTCTAAAGCACCAGCCATTGCTTCCAACTAATATTCCCCCTTCTCTGGTTCACTTTCAGTCTCTTCCTAGCCTCTCGTGCCTGAGACTGCCTAAGAGATTTTACTGTTCTCAATAGAGAGACCCAATAACAGAAAAAGCAAACATAATTCTAAAAGTCTCAAAAATACTGGCCTAAAGTCCAAGTCGCTCACTGGAACGTAGGGAGAGTGAGGCTTTGATTTTAACTCCTCATTCTCTGGACCACTCGATTTCTATCATTTGTTTTTGTAGTTCTCCTTTCTTTACCCTTCACAGACAGCTACCACTGTCCATCGCTAAGTCTGTTGCATCTCTAATACAGAGCTTTACTATGGGCTCAACTGCTAGGGGGAGGGCCTACACTCCTCTCCTGTCAAACACATACTGGTTTATCTCACAGTGCCGAGACTACTCACGGTCTATTTTCACTCATTTAATAAAATCCTCCAGCAATGTTTATGAAGTATTACAATATTATAGCATTATGCTAGTGTATCAATCCCTGGACAAAGTGTGTATGTGTTGTGGGTGTCTAAGTTTTACAGAAATCAGATCTCCCAATGAATGAGGACATTAGTATATTAAAATTTTTGTTTCCCTTTTAATAGATGAATAGGTTAGTTCTGAGTCTAATCTTCCAAATGTAAGAGCTACCTTTGAGTTCTTTGGGCATCACCAGGTTTTTCATAAGCTTAACAGAAAGGGCTGTGCTTGCTTCTCTGCAAAAGGAAAAGCTAAAGAAATATACTTAGCAAATTTAGGTACCTTATAAAATAAGCCCTTCACATTAAAATATTATTTATTCCCTCTCTATCCTTTCTTTTTACCTCTTTTTAAAAAATCTTTAGATTTGAGGAAGACTCTCTCTTTTTGACTCCCTTAGTTTGCAGCTGGATCCTCTGAGGAGAATATAGTGACCAGGTAGCAAAATCTCTGATGCTTCTGTTTTGTTTTGTTTTGTTTTTTAGTGAGAGAGACAGACAGGCAGACAGGAACAGGGAGAGATGAGAAGCATTAATTCTTTGTTGCAGTTCCTCAATTATTCATTGCTCATGCCTTGACCAGGGGGTTCCAGCAGAGTGAGTGAATCCCTGCTCAAGCCAGCAATCTTGGACTCAAGCCAGCTACCTTGGACTTCAAGCCAGTGACCTCTGGGCTCAAGCCAACAACGTCGGGGTCATGGCTCAAGCTGGTGAGCCCGCACTCAAGCCAGATGAGCCTGTGCTCAAGCCAGCGACCTTGGGGTTTCGAACCTGGGTCCTTAGCCTGATGTTTCTGTTCTTAAGCAGACTTTAAATCTTACAGAGAGAGTGTTTTTATAACAGATTTTCCTACTCAGTTGTTTTTTTTTTTTTAACTTGGAGATGGCAAAATACTGAGCACAGCTAATCTACCCAGAGGCAGTCTATTTTCTACCTTAATGGAGAAACTGCCATTTTAATAACTGTAATGGTAGGAGAGAAAGATTAGTTAGTCATACTGTTTCTTGCTTAGGAAAGACTGACTAACTTTTCCCAGATAGAAGGGGTTCCTCCAACACCACACTATTCCTGCTTTCCTTTTTGTGAAGAAAACAATACTAAGCCTCTCTCCAGTTCCTCTGAGTGCAAGTTCCATTTGGTGAGTTCCATTTTGGTGAGTGCAAAATAAAATCTGCATGCTATCATTTCCATTGCAATTCAAAAGGACCAGATAACTCTTATTCTCTGGGGGGAAAAAAGCTTTATTTTAAAAGAATCATTTTCTCTTATACAGTTAAAAATCCAAATCCAGCCTGACCAGGCAGGCGGTGGTACAGTAGATAAAGCATTGGAGTGGAATGCGGAGGACCCAGGTTTGAAACCCCAAGGTTGCCGGCTTGAGCCCAAGGTCACTGGCTTAAGCAAGGAGTCATTTACTCTGCTGTAGCCCCACGGTCAAGGCACATATGAAAAAGCAATCAATTTACAAGCAATCAACAAACAACTAAGATGCCACAACAAAGAATTGATGCTTCTTATCTCTCTCCCTTCCTGTCTGTCTGTCCCTAATTGTCCTTCTCTTTGATTATGTCTCTGTCAAAAAAAAAAAACAACATCCAAATCCACCAAGTGTACAATCTAGGGATATAGAAAACAACAGGACTTTTACAAAGAGATATAATGTGGTTTTTACAAAACAGCCCACCTTGTTATTACACCATTTGATACTTAGGATAATCCAATGCCAAGATAGTAAATAATTTTAGACTAACTTACCAATGGCTTTTGTATAATGCCTTGCACCAAGCAAAAGTTCTGGAGCCCGATACCAAAAAGTCACAACTACTGGATCCAAATCTGCTAGCGGCTTTAGAGGAGAATTGAATAATCTGGCAAAACCCATGTCAGCTAAAAAATAAAATAAATTAATATATACCTCACTTTGACATGCTATTGGAATCATACAAAGTTGATGACAATAGTTATAAATGTTCTAAAGCAATCCTTTTCCTTCCTTTTCAACTAGTGGTCTATACTAGGCACCAAATCTCTCCTCCGAAAGTAGATACTATTATTCTGCCTATTTTACTGATGAAGAAACTGAGGCTTAAAGATATTTTGACTTGCCCAAGGTCACAGACCTACTAATTACAGAGTCAAAATGAGAATATAGTTCTGACTTCAGATTCCTGTCTTTCAGAGATAGCTACAATAATATTCTTAGATTTTTTAAATTAAAGACAGTCTAAAAGTTTCCATGATTAATTATGACTTCTGTATGATATGACTATACATCTAAAAATGGACTATATCTTAGCTTTGCATATGCTAGAATCAGTTCTTATGGACCCATGAGCTGATCTGTACATCTCACATCCCAACTCTGAGTTCAGTGACATCATGTTGGTGACTTGAAATTGGCTGTGAAAACATCACAGAAAACAGCAAATGCTACAAATTGGGGCTTCCCCTCAACCCCAGAAAGCTGGTTTTGTACAGTTACCACTATATCACATACATGTTTCCAAGAACATGTAGAGAATATATGAGATAATTTGTTGTAATTCAGCATTTAACAGAGGTCTATATCAAAGCTGATTCAACTGCTAGAGGAATACAAAAGTAGTAAAAAGAATATTACTAAATAAGGTTCCAGAGACTATCTAGTTTTCTTAAGGTTTCACAAACAACAAATACCTTATTATCTATAAAATACGTTAGAGTTTACAAACCATTTTCAGATACATCACATATCACTTTATATACTCTGCATAAGAACACTGGTTTCATAAGTATTTTGGTCTGTACTTCTAAGATAAAGAATCTAAGGGCCAAGCAGTTAAATGACTTGCCCATGGTCACAGAGATAGTAAGATGCTAGTGCTCAAACAAAAACCATATGATATAATCTGGTAGCTACATTCTTAATCACTGATTTGACATCCAATAACATACATATAATTACATGCAACAAAGGCAAAAATCACAAGAATTATATTTACCTTTGTAATTTAAAATATATAATATACACAGTATATTTTGATTATAAGGGGCCCTAATGTACTATAAAATGCACAAATAGTACATAAAATTTCAACTACAGAGAAGTATTTAATCTAAAACTAATATGGTATGAAATGTATTAACATTTTAATTCACAGTGGTATTTATTGAGAGTTTGAATAATTTATAAGACTTTCTGGAAAGGCCTTGGAGAAGGCAGGCCTTTAAAAAAAAGCTGTCCAAGGAAACCTATGCTATACCTACTTTTTCTGAACCAAATTTCCATATAGCAAACAAAAATATTCAAAGACATTCTACCAATATCACACCTACTTCAAAGCACTGTTTTATAAATTTAACAAATGCTGACTGTTGTTGATAGCAAAGTAATATGATAGAATGCTGTTCTACCCATTGAAAAACATTTTCTTGGTCCTGGCCAGTTGGATTAGTGGTAAGAGCATCGGCCCAGTATGTGGAAGTCCCAGGTTTGATGCAGAGTCAGGGCATACTAGAGAAGCGACTGTCTGCTTCTCTCCCCCACCCCTCATCTATCTCTCTCTCTCTCTTCCCTTCCCGCAGCCATGGCTCAAATGGTTCAAGCAAAGTTGGCCCCAACCACTGAGGATGGCTCCATGGCCTTGCCTCAGGTGCTAAAATAACTTGGCTACTGAGCAATAGAGCAGCGACCCCAGTTGGGCAGACCATAGCCTAGTAGGGGGCTTGCCAGATGGATCCTGGTCAGGGCTCATGCAAGAGTCTGTCTCTGCCTCCCTGCCTGCCTCTCAATAAACAAACAAACAAATATTTTGTTTTGAAGGCTAAAGCCAGTATTTCTCCCCTTAGTTCTACTTCCTTAGTTTTAGTCTAAGCCACATCTATTCACTGTCAAATGAAAGGCCAGAGGACATAATATACATTCTTGAAAACAATCCCGTCTACTGTATGAACTTCAAAGGAATTTTAAGCCATTATTCAAATAATTACTAATTTAGGCAAAAGGTAACTAGCTTAAACATACTAACAGTTTAAATTCAGTTGGTAGCAGTAGTTAATTCTGGTGTTGGTGCTAATTAGGCAGTATCAAATGACAGAACAACAGCAAGACATTGTCTATCACCCAGGAGCTTACATGAAGGTGAGATGACAAAATACACAGAGCAGACAAAAATAAAAAAGAGTAAGTAAGTGCTGTAAGAATAAAGGAAAGTTGCTACTTGTTTCTATTAGACTCTAAATCTCTTGAAGAGTCTCTGTCTCTCCTTCAGTTTTACCTGGAACAATGTTTGATAACCATTTATATAAGTGGACTAAATTCAAAGTAGTATTTGAGCTGGGTTCTGAAGGATAGGAACTGTTGTGAACTGTAAAGAAGGCAATAACCATTTTAGGTAAGGCCTGGGAAGTCTTGAGGTTGCTGAGGAGGGAAAGGCTCTGATACAGGGAAGGGCATAATGTGTTTTCAATTAGACTATGCTTTTATTTCTGGCCAAAAAAGAACTGTATTATAGTATTAAACATAGGCATCAGAGTATTACTAATTAAAAAATAATAATAACCTGCTATTAAAACAAAATTTAAAGCAATGTAATCACTAGATTGTTTATTTGAACTTTATTATTAATTATTGCTTAGTTTTAATCCTGGTTTTATCTGTAATTTTTAATAAAATTAAAGTCCTATAATTCTCAACAGTAAGGCAACTAACTAGCCTGGTTAGGATACAGAATTTATGTTGAGAAACGTAGAGATATTTGGGAGCCATTAAGTCTGGGTGATGGGGTCAAATGTGATGACAGGTACAAAATAAAGGAAAGTATAAAATGAAGATGAGGAATTCGGTTTGGAATAATGGAGTATAGGTTGCCAACAGGAAACCAAATAGAGATAAGGATTTCAGCTAAAGTGAAAGAATAGAATCTGGGATCCAGATCTTAGAAAAATTTTCATATAGTCCAAGATTTTGAGGCTACAACTAATTAATTCCATAAAGAAGTAACTGTAGAGAGAAGCCATGTCCAAAGCTAGTGCCTAGGGTGTCTTGAAACAAAATGTTAATAGAAGTAAGAAGCAATAATGACTAAGATACAGAAGTAACAGCAAAAGTAGTATACAGAAAAACAGTCCAAGGCCAGACTGGTCCGGAAAACAAATGGCTAAGGCAGTAAAGGAAAACCGTGACTAAATATAGACCACTAGACTTAGTTAAGATAGAGGTCAAATGTGTCCTTTTAGAGAACAGTTTCAATTGAGCAATGGAGCTAGAGGCCAATTATAACAAATCAAGGTGAGTGGAACCAATGGGTGAATTCATGTGTTCTAGAAGCAGAGGAACAAGGGGAAAAAACTAGAACAAATGTTAAGAAAGCAAAATGGATATGGGAGGATTTATTTTTAAAAATGGGAAGAGGACAGTGAATGTTTAAAGGTGAAGAGGAGAGAGTCTGACCTGTGCTGGCGCAGTGGATAAAGCGTCGACCTGGAACACTGAGGTTGCTGGTTACAAACCCTGGGCTTGCCCAGTTAAGGCACATATGAGAAGCAACTACTACAAGTTGATGCTTCCTACTCCCCTGCCTTTCTCTCTCCTCTCTGTAAAATCAATAAGTAAAATCTTTAAAAAGAAGAGGAGAGGGTGAAGAGAAGAGAAACTTGAGAATGGAGATCCCACGATACATGGAGCTGAAGGACTACAGTAAGATTATTTAAACCAAGAGGGGCACTAATGGGCCTTAGAAGAGAAAAGTTGATGACAGTTTCAAAGGCAGCGCTGTGCTGGAAAAAAGTGGTCAGTGAGGTCAGACCAGATAGCTCTACTATCATTAGGTAGCAATGTTTGTAGGGAAACAGATTCTGGACTTGGATTTCAAGTCCTTCCTTTGAAAGGTTGAACAAGCTACATCCTCTCTAAATCCAGCTTTCCTTCTCTATAATATCGACCATACAGGTGGTTGTGTAAAACAATGAAGTAACACTAACACATGAAAGTATCTATCGAACTGTATATTCTACTGTCTCTAACAGGGAGGAACCATCCTTTATCTCCTTTCCACTTTCACCAGTGTCTAGCAAAAAGTAGGTGCTCAATAAATGCCTATAAGAGAGTGGGTGAGAAACAAGTGAGGGGTCACAGAAAAGAGGAGGAGGGAAGTGGATGGGGAAAGGGGCGGAAAGCAGTGACTTGGATCTTAACATCAACAAAGCTCTTGAATGACTGAATCTCAGTGAACTCAGATAGAGGTTTAATGAAAGGGAAGTTGGTTTAGAATTGCTTCGTCAGGGCCTGGGCTGGTGTATTAACTGAAGAAGTGCATGACTAAACAGCAGGGCAGGCTTGGTAGTAGGTCAAGTTAGCATATTTTGTACCATCCCTTGCATAATACAGTCTAACAGCAAAGAAAGCAGGTTGATGAAACAAAATTTATTTGGAAATCCTAAAAAGCATTAAACATTAAATAAACCTAATTTCTATTAAAAGAAATTAGAATAAAACATTTCTTAGCTCATTTTCTCTCCAACTATATGTATAAATGATGCCTATTTCTTTTAGATCATTTAAGGTTGAAAAGGAAATTTTAATACACAGACAAGACTCTTTTCGGTGCCTTAATCTAAGATTGGCAAGTAAGCGGGTCTATAAACATATATAGTCACTTAGAAAAGATATGTGAGTACCTGGCATAGGATATACATGGGGCTGGGGGATAGATATCTGAAGCTCTATATGTATTAGGTGAGAGTTGGAGGGATGTATTTAAAGAAAGAACATTGGGTAAAGTGGAGAAAAAGTAAGATTTATAGGATTATGTTTCGGGTGACTGTGCAGGATAATAATAGTGACACAAACACATGCTTGGGATTTTGTATAGGAATGAACTTTTTGTGGGCCTGCTTGCCTTGGCTTAGAATTACAGAACCTTCTTTTGGGAATAAACCTGAGGAGTTTTTATAAACTATCTCAATATCTTTTCTAAAAATAGTATGAGAGAGTAATTTTTAAATTAACTACTTAAATAAGAGTATTAAAAAGGAAAACCATCCTTACAGTCATTTCAGTTCTTATAAATTATTTTAGAAATAATTACCTACCTATTTTGACTCTCCCCCTTTCAGGACCTTCTCCCATTACTAGGATATTTGCTGGTTTCTAGAAACAAAAGTAGAGCATTCAAATTACTATTCTTTTGATATGCTCTGAAATAGAAAAGAATTCTTATAATATGAAAAAGTTCTTATACTATTACATATTTTCAACAAAACTGTAATCAAATAATAAGTACCCTCTACATAGTAAACATCCTTGAAGTTAGTACTAAATTTCCATAAACACCTTTGCTATGGAAACATTTATTTTCAAAATTATATCATACAAACAATTACAAAAGAATTAAAGCTGTCATTTCTAGTTGCCCACAAATGTAATGAGTAATAAAAATTTTAAAACCTGTACAAATTAAAAATTGTCTGCTTGCTGCCCACAACAGTGTTCTTTATGGTTGAAAAGTTTATATAAAATTTCAAACCACAACATAATTACTTCATTTAAATGAATCAAATGGAATATTCCTTGCTAAATATTTCTAAACTACTCTAGAAAAATATGATCAACATTCAACAGACTCCATTAAAAATCATACACGTTTTCAGCTATAGTTCACGCAAAAGTGAGAAATTCAAAACACAATTTCAAAATGTTAAGAAAATTAAAACCAAGGCTAATACAAAGCGATATAAAGAAAAGAATAAGCTGAAAATGTATCCACCATCTTTTAAGTCATCATCATTTGTATACATTGAAAACAGAGAAACTGTTGAGATAGCCCTTTGGGCAACTGTCAACTCCATTTTCAAGGTCTTCTCAGCTAGAGAGGAGTTATGGAACCGAGTAACATCTTAAAGGAAAATTAAGAGGACTTTCTGACTAGTTGAAATAAGATAACACAAATGGTGATACAGATTTCACCACGGTTTCAGTTTATATGAATGGAAGAATGATGGAGACTTTATTATGGAAAAGTTATGAGACATACTGGTTTGAGAGTGGGAACAACTAAGAGAAGGAGATGACATACTGAGTTTGAGGAAGGTGACATGCCTAAGTCATATTAGCCAGGGGAGTGAAAATATAAAAATTTGGATTTGAAAGTTATTGTCACTGGTGTGTGATAACTGAAGGCTAAAGACAAGATTAGTTTACCAGAGCAGAAAGAAAAAAAAAAAAACAGCATCAGACAAAAACTGAACACTCAAAATTCAAGTTTAACAACTATCAAAAACCCATTATGTATAAAACATTGTATTGGAGACTTTCAGGAAACAAAGAAAACCTCTTAACTCAAGGAACTTAAAATCTAGTAAGAAAAATGGACAGAGAGCTTTTTAGCATAGAAGGTATTATAAAAAGTAAAGAAAAACAGCAAAATAAAATTTCAGCGACAACAAGGGGAATTTATAGCCTTAAAATATTTATGTTAGAAAGGAAGGATGAAAATAATGATGTGCCCAAGTTTTTAAAAAAGCTCAACAAAATAAACAAATGAACATAGAAGTAAAAAGATAAAAGCGGCCCTGGCCAAATAGCTCAGTAGTAGAGTGTCAGCCCGGCGTGTGGATGTCCTGGGTTTGACTCCTGGTCAGGGCACACAAGAGAAACACCCATCTACTTCTCCACCCTTCCCCCTCTCCTTTCTCTCTTTCTCTCTTCCCCTCCCGTAGTCAGGGTTCCATTGGAGCAAAGTTGGCCCCTGCACTGAGGATGGCTCCACAGCCTCTGCTTCAGGCGCTAGAATGGCTCTGGTTACAACAGAGCAACATCCCAGATGGGCAGAGTCCCCTAATAGGTATGCCAGGTGGATCCCGGTCAGGCGTATACAGGAATCTGTTTCTCTGCCTCCCCGCTTCTCACTTCAGAAAAATATACCCCCCCAAAGATGAAAGAGCAGAAATCTATGAACTAGCACAGATTTAGGAAGCCTCTAGGACCATGATAACGAACTTATGAATGCGTGTCAGCAGTAACACACGTAGCCATTTTCGATGACACGTGGCCACATACCAGAGAAGTATGGGGCCACATGCCAAGAAGGATGTTTCATCCTCGGCTTCTGCATGGCCAGGTGCAGTAGCCAAGGATAAAACATTTGCTGTAGTGTAGACACTCTGTGCCGGAGGTCTATAGGCCAAAACATTTTTGTTATTTAAACTATAAATATCGTGAAATTATGGTTTTTTTCTCGAAGTGACACATCATCCGAGTTATGCTCGGTTTTTTGATGAATTTTGACACACCAGCTCAAAAAATTGTCCATCACTGCTCTAGGAAAACTAGAGCAAGAGGAGAGGTACCTATATAGACAATATTACAAAGTACAAATACAATGGAAGTTAGAAAGATAAGGAAACATGAAGAACTTTCTATTAATTTTAAAACATACACAAAATAGACAAAGTCAAGAAAATGTAACCTACAAATGTACTTAAAATGAAGTAGAAAGTCTGAATAAATTAAAACTGTAGTTAAAATCCTCCCATCAAGAGAACAATAGACCCCTGATAATCAAAGAGCCAAGTTTACCAAATTTTCAATGAACAGATTGTTTCAATTTTATTCAAACATTTTCAGAGAACAGAAAGAAGGAATACTCTCAACACATTCTACAAGGCTAGTATAAACTTGACAACAAAACCAGACAAAGTATAAGAAAAAAATATTTCAGGCCAACTTTACTCATGAGTATAGATGCAAAAATATTAAACAAAATATTATTAAGCCAAGTCAAGAAACAGGAATGCCAGGATGGCTTAATATAAGAAAATCTATATAAGTCCATCATCATATTAACAGAGTAAATATAATTATCTTGATAGTGCCTAAAAAACAGATAATTATCTTGAGAGGCTGAAAAAGCAGCTGATAAAATTTAACACCATTCATGATAAACCCTCTCATCAAGTTAGACTAGAAAAAATAACTTCCTTAACCCAGTATCAAAAACTAAGAAAACACTGGAAGCATTCCCTTTAAAATCAGGAATAATGCAAGAATACCACTATTACCACTTCTAAAATCAACATACTACTATAAGCCCCGTACTATAAAACAATAATTAAAGGCATATGGACTGGAGAGGTGGAAACAAAACTATTCTTATTTGGAGATGACATAATTATCTACATGAAAACCCTAAGTATTCACAAACAAATTAACAATAGTAACAGAGTTTAGGAGGATGTCTACTTAACAGAACAATATGAAAAAAATCAATGGTATTTCTATATACCAGCAAACAAACCAAAAAAACCCAGAAAATATAACTTTTCAAAGGCAGCATTTCTACAGCAACTATACTATAAGGTGCTTAGGAATAAAAATGTCAAAGGATGTACAAGATTTTTATATAGAGTATCTTGAAACCTTGTATTAAATGACATTAAGAAGTCCTAAATAAATTAAGAGCCCATGTTTATTAAAAAGATTCAAGTAGGTGTACAGTTGTGAGTACACAAAATACAGTTTATTATATTACTTTTTATTGTAATATTTACCATATGAACAACTGTAAACCTACATTTGCTCACCTCTGTATAGTAAAAACATCAATTCTCCCCATATTTATATATAAATTCAATGCAACTTCAATCAAAATTTCATACAGGTTTTTTATTGTAGAACTTGTAAAGCTGGTTTAAAAATATATGTGGAAGAGCAGAGAGCTAAGAATAGCCAAAATACTGTGAAACTGTTAGGAGTAGGATATAAGGGAAAAAATCTGGCTCAAAACATGTTATCAAGATTTACTTTAGCTTGACCAGGCGGTGGCGTAGTGTATAGTGCGTTGGACTGGGATGCAGAAGGACCCAGGTTCGAGACCTCGAGCTCGCCAGCTTGAGCGTGGGCTCATCTGGTTTGAGCAAAAGCTCACCAGCTTGGACCCAAGGTCGCTAGCTCTAGCAAGGGGTTACTCGGTCTGCTGAAGGCCCACGGTCAAGGCACATATGAGAAAGCAATCAATTAACAATTAAGATGTCGCAATGGCAACAAAAAACTGACGACTTATGCTTCTCATCTCTCTCCGTTCCTGTCTGTCTGTCCCTATCTATCCCTCTCTCTGAATCTCTCTCTGTCTCTGAAAAAAAAAAGATTTCTTTTAGCCTAACAAGGTGGTGGCACAGTGGACAGAGCATCAGACCGGGACGAGGAGGACCCAGGTTCAAAACCCCGAGATCACCAGCTTAAGTGTGGGCTCATCTGGTTTGATCAAGGCTCACCAGCTTAAGCCCAAGGTTGCTGGCTTGAGCAAGGGGTCACTCGGACTGCTATAGCCCCCTGGTCAAGGCATATTTGAGAAAGCAACAATGAACAACTAAGGTGCCACAATGAAGAATTGATGCTTCTCATCCCTCCCTGTCTATCCCTATCTGTCCCTCTCTCTCTCTCTCTCTGTCATTTAAAAAAAATAATTTTTTTTTAACCCATAGCAATTAAGACACTGTGATATAGGTACAGGGATAGACAAACTGATCAATGGGACAGAAAAAGAGTACCCTGGTGGAAACAGGATAGTGAGAAAAGAAGAACTTCAGGTTAGTGGAGAAAGGAAGACTATTCAATATATGATGCTTGCACAATAGGTTCCAAATGGGAAAAAAATAAATAGAATAGATTCTTACCTAATATTACACACATATCAATTTCAGGTGGATTAGGACTTAAATGTGCTAAGCAAAACTTTAAAACTTTTGGAAAAGGCCCTGACCAGTTAGCACAGCTGGTTAGTTCCAAGTTAGCTGTCTGGAAACACTAAGGTTGTCAGTTCAATCTCTAGTCAGGGTACGTATGGGAAGTGACCAAAGAATGCACATTAGGTGGTACAAATGAAATTTTCTCTCCCCTTTCCTCTCTGTCTCTCTCCAAAGTGAATCCATTTTTAAAAATTGGATAAAAAAATATAGGAGAATATCTTTCTGATCCTGAGATAGGAAAGAATTTCTTAAACAAGGTAAAAAAGAAAATAACCATAAAAGAAAAGTAATACCCCTGGCTGGCTGGCTGGCTCAGTGGTAGAGTGTCGGCCTGACGTGTGAAGTCCCGGGTTCAATTCCCAGCCAGGGCACACAGGAGAAGCGCCCATCTGCTTCTCTATCCTCCCCCTCTCTCCTTTCTCTCTCTCTTTCTTCCCCTCCCGCAGCCAAGGCTCCATTGGAGCAAAGTTGGCCCAGGCGCTGAGGATTGCTCCATGGCCTCCACCTTGGGCGCTAAAATGGTTCTGGTTGCAATGGAGCACCGTCCCAGATGAACAGAGCATCGCCCCCTGGTGGGCATGCCAGGTGGATCCAGGTCAGGTGCATGCAGGAGTCTATCTCTCTGCCTCCCCGCTTCTCACTTCAGAAAATAAAAAAAATAAAAAAAGATGGGAAAGAAAAGTGATAAATTTGACTATTATAATAACTTCCAATCATTAGCTATAAAGAAAATAAAAAGACAAAGCACAAACCAGAAGTATTTCTTATACACAGAAGTAAGTGGATCCAGTGGAACTCCAATATATTGCTGGTGGGAGAATAAACTCGTATAACTTCTTTGGAAAATAATCTGGCATCATCTTGCAAAACTGAAAAATTGCATGCCCTTTGACATAGTAATTCCATTTTTAGATACACAAGAAAATGTTCCTAGGAGCACAGTTTGTAATACAAAAAAATATAGACACAACCCAGATTTCTAGCTAATAGGCAAATGGAAAAATTAATTGTGGTAGAGTCACACATGAATTTTAAAATAGCAGTGAAAATCAGTGAATTACAAATAAAGGTAAAAAAATGTTAAAATCTTGGAAGCATTATGTTAAGTGAAAAGAAGCAAGTTTTAGAAGGCTATTATACAGCAGGATACCATTTTCATAGAACTTAAAACCAAGCAAAGTTAAAAAATATACTGTTTAGGCATACATATAAATATAATAGGCCCTGGCTGGCTGGCTCAGTGGTAGAGCATTGGCCTGGCGTATCAATGTCCCGAGTTCGATTCCCAGCTAGGGCACACAGGAGAAGCGCCCCTCTGCTTCTTCCCCCTTCCCCCTCCCTTTTCTCTTCCCCTCCTGCAGCCAAGGCTCCATTAGAGCAAAGTTGACCTGGGCCCTGAGGATGGCTCCATGGCCTCTGCCTCAGGCACTAGAATGGCTCCTGTTGCAACGGAGCAATGCCCCAGATGGGCAGAGCATCACCCCCTAGTGGGCATGCTGGGTGGATCCCAGTTGGGCGCATGCGGTGGTCTGTCTCTCTGCCTCCCTGCTTCTCACTTAAGAAAAATACAAAAAAAAATAAATGTAATAAACCTGTTTTTACAAAACATGAACAACAGATTCAAAATTTGGGATATCTGTTACCCCTTAGAAGGAGGCAGGAAGATAGGATGAGGAAAAAGATAGGTAGAAGCAAGCTATTGGTAATGTTCCTATTATTGGGTTAAGTGACAGGCTCTCAACTGTTAAGCTTTATAAAGTATATAAATGTTCCAAATAATCTTTTGTATATATCATGTATTAAAAATATAATAAGGCCCTGGCTGTTTGGCTCAGTGGTAAAGTGTCGGCCTGTCATGTGGATGTCCCAGGTTTGATTCCCAGTTAGGGCATCTGCTTCTCCAACCCTCCTCCCCTCTTTTCTCCTCCCTTCTTTTCTCTCTCTCTCTCTCTCTTTTTCTGTCTCTCCCCTCCTCCAGCAGCCATACCACAATTCATTCAAGAGCACTGCCCCAGGCACTGAGGATAGTTTCGTGGTGTCTCTGCCTCAGGTGCTAAAAATAGCTTGGTTGTGAGCATGGCCCCAGATGGGCAGAGCCTTAGCCCCAGACAGGGGTTGCCGGGTGGATCCCGGTTGGGGCCTACATATCTCCCCTCCTCCCACTTGGAAAAGAAGGAAAAAAAATGTAATAAAAACAAAAAGAAAGCAAGGAATGGGAATAGGCACTGTTGGAAGTGGGTTGGGAAGGTATTATATTCAACATTATTTAAGCATTATTTTAAATTACTCAAAGCACACCTCCTTGACAAGGAAACATTTGGGAAAAGATCTGAAGAATGTGCAGTGTAAATCAGCTTCCATCTAAAGGGGAAAACAGTCTACACAAAGGGAAGAGCAAGGCCTGAGGCAGGAGCTTGACTGGTGAGCTGGAGCCTGGCTAGTAGGGGAAGACAGTGGGTGGCAGGAAGAACAGAGTGTGACAGGGCGCTGATGATTCCAGAGAGAAGGAAACCGATGGGAGGGCTTGCAGGTGTTTCCAACTGTTCTGCCTTTGGCAGGATTCAGTTGAGAATTGGATAGGTACTTAAGCACTGTCTTCACACAGTGCTGTGAGAGCTAGTGAAGGCTGCCGCAAGATTTGCAGAAGGGCAAGGTCATGGTGTTTGGAACAGTTAGGGACAACCTTGGAGAGCCAACAGGCTGGCTAACTGGGAAAAGAGCAAAGAGGTCAATGTGGTGGAATCGATATGAGGAGAGTCTGAGTAAGAGAAGCAGTGGAGAGGTAGAGCAAAGGTTGGGGAGGGACACTGTCAGTCATACAGAATGATGTGGAAACATGGAAAGACTTTAGGTCTAGAATTAGCACCACTTTCTTTTACTATTTTTCTGTCTGACCCATAATTTTTTACAAGTTGTATAATACATATGTAGATTTTGGTATTCTGCCCAATCTCTGATAGCAAGGTGTGGAGAGAATATTATTTACTACTACAATATGCAGTTCTATAATGTTTGCTTTTATATATTTTGGTATTTTCTATAATTAGAGGAATGGTATTTTATTTATTTATTTTTTATTTTTAGTGAGAAGAGGCAAGGCAGATACAGACTCCCGCGTGTGCCCCCATCGGGATCCACCAGGTAAGCTCACTAGGGATGATGCTCTGCCCATCTATGGCCCTTGCTCTGTTGCAACTGTAGCCATTTTTTGGTGCCTGAGGCAGAGGCCATGGGGCCATCCTCAGTGCCCGGGGCCAACTCACTCCAATCGAACCATGGCTGCAGGAGGGAAAGAGAAGAGAGAGAGAGAGAGAGAGAGAGAGAGAGAAGCGAGAGGGGTAGCAGTGGAGAAGCAGATGGACGCTTCTCCTGTGTGTCCTGGTCAGGAATCGAACCCAGGACATCCATTCGCCAGGCCAACTGGTCAGGGCCAGAACAGTATTTTTATAAGTATAATAAAATGTTGAGAGGAATAAAGGCTGGTTAGATAAAAGAGAGCTAGTGAAAGAACCTGTTAAAGAGCATCCATAGTAAAAAAACAGATAGAACAGGGTTCTAGAAGCCAAGAGAGTTTAGAAAGGAAGAAATGATCTTCAGGTGCAAGAGAATGAAGCTGTGAAAAGGCACTTTTGGACAATTAGGAGGTCACTAGTGAAATAATTTTTATGTATTTACAGAAGCCAGATACAGTAAATAGTATCCACACAAATGGAAAGAATATAAAGACAGAATAAGAATATACTTTTGAAGGCCTCAGCAAAAAGGGGATCTCTGGAATATAACAATTTTTAAAATTGTAAAATTATCAATTATATCATCTTATATACAGTTTGCTACATAATTTGAATTTCCTAAGTTTTGGCTTAAATACTTTTAAAAATAACAATGTAAGAAGAAAAACACAAAGTATGTGATATGAGAGCAAAAACTGCTTCATATAAAAAATGAAAAAACCTGACCAGGTGGTGGGACAGTGGATAGAGCGTCGGACTGAGACTTGGAGGACCCAGGTTCGAAACCCCAATGTAGCTGGCTTGAGCACAAGCTCATCTGGCTTGAGCATGGGCTCACCAGCTTGAGTGCAGGGTTGCTGGCTTGAGTGTGGGACCATAGATAGGACCCCATGGTCGCTGGCTTGAGCCCAGAGGTTGCTGGCTTGAGCAAGGGGTCACTCGCTCTGCTGTAGCCCCCTGGTCAAGGTACATATGAGAAAGCAATCAATGAACAACTAAGGTTTTGCAACAAAGAACTGATGCTTCTTATATCTCTCCCTTCCTATCCGTCCCTATCTGTCCCTCTCTCTGACTCTCTCTCTGTCTGTAAAAAAAGAAAAGAAAAAAGAAAGTAGATTATGAGCTACTGAATAGGAGAAAAGCAGGAAGCTGGTCTTATATCAAGTTAGCTAACTCTTGTTAGAAGTTCCTGCAGTCAGTATTATGTACAAAGACTGAGCACCACAATGGAATGAGGATATGTATATAGAGAAAGGGGGACCTAGCTAGTCTTGAAGTTAGTAGAGAATTCCTTTGATATAACATATGTACTTGAAGCCTATGGAAGCTCGAAGTGTGGGGTCTCCATGACATGGTTTAGGGGAGCAGTAGCTATGAACTCTTTCATATAGTCTAAGAAAGGAACCCAGAGCCTGGGTTGTAGTATCCATAGAGAAAAACTGCTATAGTCAAGTTAAGATCTAGAATTGCAGAGGAAGTGATTTTTAAGTGTGCATCCTTTAACTGGGATCACCTGTCTCTTTTAGAACAAGTAAATACAAGTTTCAAGACTTACAGTACTACAGATAGAACTGAATCCTATATATACTGTTTTTTATAAACATATATTATACTTATGATAGTTTCATTTTTAAATCAGACACAATAAAAGATTAATAGTAACTAATAATAAAATATAACAATTGTAATACACTGTAATAAAAATTATGTGAATGTTATCTCTCTTTCTCTCTCTGATAACCGAGATGGCTACTAAGTAACTTGTGGTCAGATAGCTCTATGGCATGGCATGGATAAACTGAACAAGCTGATGCAGGAGAGCCCAAGGTGTTATCACACTACTCAAAATGAATGAAATTTAAAACTTATTAAGTCTAGAATTTCCATTAATATTTTAGGACTGGTTTATTATGGGTAACTAAAACTATGGAAAGAAAAACCGAAAATAAGAGGGAAATACTGTGGATTTTAAGGTTATAGGATACTTGATGTTTCGAAATAATGGTAACAAAATAAATCATATAATCACTGTGAACATATGTTTAACTTTTCACAGCATTTTCACATTTCCTTTTTCTTAAGGGCCTAAAGGGCTAGGGGGCAAGTCTCAGAACAACTCCATAAAATCCTCAAGACTCCATATCAGGTTTTGTTTACAGATACTATGTTTAATTTTCAAAAGGCTAACTCTAACAGTGATTAATTTAAGTGAAAGTATATGCCTTTACAGAAAATAAGGGAAACTGCAGTTCATGAACACATACCTACAGCCACAAATAGAAACTTTAAAAGAATGAAGAAAGGATACCAAAATTGTTCTGACCTAGTTACATCCCAATTAACACAGACCATGCTTTACTAAAACTCCTCTTCTCACTGTGAACACAAAATGCCAGCTGTGAAAGAAAGTGATACTGCTGGGTTTGCACACTTTAGTTACCATAGCAACAGTAGAACTGGCAGGAGTTGGATGCCTCACATTTAAGTTATCAGCAATAAAATCGGATAGACAAATCTAGGCTTCAGGATTTGTTTTAGTTACATTGTATTTTAAAGGCAAAAGTCAGGGAAATAATGTGATAAACAGTATGATCGCTCAGAAATTATTCTTGAAATATCCGTATTTTCTCAGAATTCAGTTAATTCTTGAATTTACATTTTCATGTACTCCGGATTGCCTTTTCCTTTTATAGAATCAATTTTTTTTCCACAGCGTTAAATTTATTTCAGTTAATTGGCACTTAATAAATAGAACAGCCTAAAGACACAGAACTATCTATCTACATTTGTTTTGCACTCCCCACCCCAGGACATTTGGAACAAAAATATGAAACCCACAACATGACTATTACCAGCAGCAATAAAGACTGAGAAATATAAACACAATTGTCTACAATCCTGAATAATAGGAACAAAACCAATCAGAATATCAGTCACACTAGTTTCTGAATAATGAACAGTGCTGGTCTTATATTAATGGCTACAACTACTCTTTTATTTAAATGTGAAAGTGGCACAACTCTCCTCACATTTGATAGAGAAGTACATTATGTTCCTTTCTTTACACTGTTCTCCATTGTTCACCTTAAACAAGTAAGATTCAGTGTTGTAACAGATAGGGCAAAGAACTATGTAAAAGATACAAGATACATGCTTTCTTTTCTCAGCAAACAAAACAGACATTTGCTAATAGAATCAGTCTATCACATTTGTTTACTCCTTAATATAATCTCATTGATAAAAGAGGATTTAAAAATATAGAGCATCTGATATTGTGATTGCAACCTCCTAAAGGTCAGGGAAGATATTTCCATTACGACTTTATGTATCTGCTGAAATTCAGGTACATAGTGTTTAATAAATATTCGCTGAATGAATAAACAAATAAATGAATGAATGAAAACTTCCAATGGTTAGTACTCATGACCCTTTGTTGGAGGCAAGCTCTCAATTTTAAAAGATGTGGCCCTGGCTGGTTGGCACAATGTTAGAGAGTTGGCCTGGAGCCTGACCAGGTGGTGGCACAGTGGATAGAGCATTGGACTGGGATGCAGAGGACCCAGTTTCAAAACCCAAAGGTCACCAGCTTGAGTGCAGGCTCATCTGGTTTGAGCAAGGCTCACCAGCTTGAGCCCAAGGTCGCTGGCTTGAGTAAGGGGTCACTCGGTTTGCTGTAGCCCCCTGGTCAAGGCACATATGAGAAAGCAATCAATGAACAACTAAGGTGCCGCAACAAAGACTTGATGCTTCTCATCTCTCTCCTTTCCTGTCTGTCTGTCCCTATCTGTCCCCCTCTCTGTCTCTGTCACCAAAAAAAAATGTTTAGAGCGCTGTCCTGGCATGTGGAAGTACTGGGTTTGATTTCCAATCAGGGCACACATGAGAATAACCATCTGCTTTTCTACCCCCTCCCCCTTCTCTCTCTCTCTCTCTCTTCCTCTCCTGCAGCCATGGCTCAAGTGATTTGAGCAAGTTGGCCTCAGGCGCTGAGTATGGCACAGTGGCCTCACCGCAGATGCTAAAATAGCTTGGTTGTCAATCAACGGAGCACCAGCCTCAGATGGGTGGGGCATCCCCAGTAGGGAGCTTGCTGATTGGATCCTGGTTGGGGTAGCTGTCTTTCTGCCTCCCTGTCTCTCACTTAAAAAAGAAATACATGTAAGAAACTAGAGTAAGCACTTACCCCCAAATATGCAAGCTCACTTCTGAATATATATATATATATATATATATATATATATATATATATATATATATATATATATTTTTTTTTTTTTTAAATCCTCATTCTAGTTTATTCCAGGGTTTCAACCATCACCCATATGCTAATGACACCCAAATCTATACTTCTAGGATCTCTAAACTTCTATATATTTTAGCAATATGTCAACTGTATGCTATCCATATCCACAATCATCTCAAACACAACTTATTCAACCTGAATTTTTAATGCCTCTCTTTCTGATATTCCTTTCTCGGTTACTTAATTTAAAAAGAAAAGTCTGCATACCCTGTGCTTTATCCTTCAAATCTAATCAGTCCTCAGATCTGTATCTTACTTTGCAATTTTGATTACCTCTGCTATAATTCAGGCCTTCTTCATTTCTCGACCAGCTGATTACAACAGCCTGATAAAGCTGCTGTCTCTGCACCCTCAAACCAGTTCTCCATATCCCCGTCTCCATGGTCTTTCTGAAGCAAAAATCTGACCAGCTCAGCTCTAGCTGACAACAGGAAATACACACTTCTAAACATGACAATTAAGACCCACCATTATCTGGTACCTATTCTCTCTTCCACCTCTCTTTCACTACTTCATGTTGATCCCTAAATATACCTCATCATTTCTTTTTTATGATCCATTTATGTGTATCTCCCTACAGTGCACTTGTGTATCCATTTATGTGTATCTCCCTACAGTGCACTTGTTGAAGGAAGGGACTGTATTTTATTTTATCTCTGTATTCCCAGTGCCCAGCATAGTGTCTGGTACATATTAAGCAGTCAAAATGTTTGTAAACCAGTCCTTCCCACCACAGAAATCTAGTTATAAATGAATTATCTAGTCAAGAATAACAAATTCCATAGATTTATAAACTGTCTTATACTTTGGGAACATTGTTGGTTAAACAGGCCCTTGCATTCAGAGAACCTAACTACTTTTTTTTTCAAGTGAGACAGACAGACAGGAAGGGAGAGAGATGAGAAGCACCAACTCATAGTTGCAGCACTTTAGTTGCTCATTAACTGCTTTTCATATGTGCCTTGACCAGCGGCTCCAGCCAAGCCAGTGACCTTGGGCTTAAGCCAGTGGCCATGGGGTCATGTCTATGATCCCATGCTCAAGCCGGCAACCCCAGTCAAGCTGGTGAACCCATGTTCAAACCAGTGACCTTCGGGTTTCAATCCTGGGTCCTCCGTGTCCCAGGCTGATGCTCTATCCACTGTGTCACCACCTGGTCAAGCAGAGAACCTAATCACTTTTAAAAGTTCTGTTTTTAAGCAAAAAATACCTTCTCAGTTTGAAATTACGCATCAAGAAGTAGGTTCAGGCTATGTGTAAATCGGAAGCAGTCTATAATATTAAAAGCTGTGGTTATTCTCATTTTGCTTTAAAATAGTCTAGAGGTAGCCATAATCAACTATGTTAATCAACTATGTTAATCAAACTTTGTAGTCATAGTAAACAGTGCCTGCCAACCCAGCACTGCACAACAGTTAACAATACCCTTCTTTGTCTTTGCCGTTTTAGGAGTGGTTACAAGCCTGAACAGCAGAGATAAGGTTTTCTTTTCTCTAACAAGAAGCAATAAAAAGCAGCCATTATAAAAAGCTTAATGTAAGACAAACACATGTATCTAGAAGCCTGTTTACCCAACTAACTTCAAGGTCACTAAGGGAGTATAATCAAGATATATTCCAAGCTGATAGCAATGCCAGGAATAGTGCTACAAAGACGTTCAGATTCTATCCTGTTTGTTAAGGAGTAAAATCCATCCACAGAGGAACAACACTGGTAGAAAGCAGTTTTCTATTTACTTTTGTGACCTTCAATTCAAACAAAAATAATTTCAGTCTCATTATCTTGAGAAATTGAGAATGTCAGAGGTAGAAATTATCAAAATGAGCCCTCTTACTTTACTCATGAATAAAGAGAGGCTAAAGATCTACTAACAACCAAGTCCACTGTCCACGAACAGTGGCAGACCCAAGATGAGAACCAAATGTCTCAGAGATACACTCTAGGCCAAGCCTGAGAAGAAAAGCAAACTTGGAAAATATACAACACTTAATTGATTTATGACCCTCACCTCTGTAGAAGACTTCTATCCAGATATGTGCTGTAAAGCCAGTAGCTGGGGTCAGGATCACAGCCGCCTGACCCGTGCAGGTCCGCATTAGATTCGAACAGTCGGTAATGAAACAGTGGAGCCAAAAACTGGTGAGCCATCAGCTTTAATTCTAGCTTGCACCCGGTGGGCAAGCAAAAACATACACTGGGCTCCAAAACCCACTCATTCAGTGCTCACAAAGCTACTGACTTATCCGAGTTTCCTAGAATCAAAAGGTTTCTAGCTCACCAGACTTATTCACCTCTGTTCCCCATCTCCTCCTGCACAAACTCGCTTCTCTCTCAGCACTCTACCATCTTGACTGCTTCTCCTGGCCTCCATGTGGCCTTAATCTGCTCTCCTCTCTAATACCTCAGGAACCAAGAGCACAAGCTCCCGGCCAGCTCCACTTTATAGTGTAGAAATCCAACCCTTAATCCAATCTACACACAAGGAACTCTCTGATACAAAGTCATCCATCTGAGGCATAATGGGATTCCTCATGAGAGTGCACCACCCCACATCATCCAATCAGTCAAGGGCATGGGGAAAAGCTTACTCTTAAAACAAAGCCTTAAGCTATAACAACCCGGCCTGCTACATTACAGCTTTTCTCCCACAGCCATCCGAAGCATAAGGGCAAATAATATCACCTGGGTGACGGGCTTCCATGTGGGCAGCACCATCTTTAACAAAGTGAGCATATTATATTTCATCTGCCCAACATGTGCTTAGTTGAGAATATAGTCACACAAAATACTCATCATCTATAATCTCTCAGTGAAATGAACCATCAGACCCTACATGCAAGATCCCCTCTTGATGATGACACCATCAATTAGGGATCCTGAATCATCCTACAGTGGTGGTGAAGATTACCCAGGTACATACATTTGTCCAAATTCACCAATTTATAATTAAAATGGGTGTATCTTATTGTATATAAATTCTACTTCAATAAAATAAAATAGTATGCCTGAATTGATTCTTCAGTTTTAAACACAAGCTTCAAAGTACTGGGGCTCCTTCTGTAGCCCTTGCTGTCACTGTGGAATATATCTTTACACTATCTCTTAAAAAAGAGACAAAAGGTCCAAAATAAAGGCACTGGTGGTAGGCCTCACCTTCGTAAACCAAGATTTAATACTTAACCTAACTACAGTTTCAACCTCTCCCAGAAATGTAACTTTTAACCAGTCAGTGTGGAATTACCAGGTCAGGACTAGTGAGGTCATCTGCCCAATAAGCCCCTCCTGTCTCCTTAAGAGGACCTGACTGAAACAATGCATTCTTTGCTAGTAATCTTCTTTTTCCTCTCCTCTTTTCTGCCTTTAAAAACTTCACCTTTTCTAAACCTCAGCAGAGCTCCTTTTTTTGTTAAATGGGATGCTGCTTGATTCATGAATCATTAAATAAAGCTGTTGGGCAGATAAAATATATTATGCTCACTTTGTTGAAGATGGCGCTACCCACATGGAAGTTCGTTGATATTAATGTGTGTTCTGGAACAGGCTGTGGGCAGGCCGGGTTGTTATGGCCTAAGGCTTAGTTTGGGAGTGGGCTCTTCCCCACACCCTTGACTGATTGGATGATGTAGGGTGGTGATGTAGGGAGGTTCTTTGTTTGTATAATTGGATTAAAGGTTTTGAGTCTATGCTATAAAATGGGAGAGAGCAGTAGCTTGATCTCTCGCTCTCTTGGTTCCTGAGGTTGGTATTAGAGAGGAGAGCAGATTAAGGCCATGTGGAGAAGAAGCAGCCAGGATGGCAGAGTGCTGAGGAAGAAACCAGTTTGTTAAGAGTTTGTGTGGAGGAGATGGGGAACAGAGGTGAATAAGTCTGGTGAGCTAGAAACCTTTGATTTTAGGAAACTCGGATAAGTCAGTAGCTTTGTGAGCACTGAATGTGTGGGTTTTGGAGCCCAGTGTGTGTTTTTGCTTGCCCGCCGGGTGCAAGCTAGAATTAAAGCTGATGGCTCACCAGTTCTTGGCTCCGGTGTTTCATTGCCATCTGTCTGAATCTAGTGCGAACCTGCGTGGGTCGGGCTGCTGTGATGGTGGCCCCGGCTACTGGCTTTACAAAAGCCAATTTAATCTTTAAATTTATTCAGTTGAATTTTGTTTTTTAACACCTCTTAGTGACTTTGAAATTAGTTTGGCAAACAGCATTCTAGATTCATGTGTTTGCCAGTACAAGCTACTAAAACTTTATGCTAAAGTCGGGGATATCAAAAGAGCTCTGTTCCTAAACTGAACCTTGGGAGACCTAATAGGCCACTGTGAGTCTAACCACATCCCCTTTGAAGTTGGTCCTCTTGAAAGGCGGATACTTAGTATGTATCTCCAGCTCTGGAACAGCAGTGCTGCAAAGAGATTTCTAGACAATTCTCCAGCTATGAAGCACTTATTTTAATTAAACTATAAAGATTAATAGGACAGCACTATTTTCCTAATTGCATAGAAATAGGACCATCTTTGACTTTCGTATATTGGGCTTCATTCAGTGATGTTCCTAACATCTTAAAATGCTCTCTTTAGCTAAAGAACTATAGCTTCTTCGTGGTGTGTTCTCACTGCTTGTCAGCTAACTGCCACAGGTCAGCAACCATGGAAAACAATGTTTTTGCCATCATTTTAAAAAACATTTATTATCTGAGAGAGACAGACTGAAAGGGAAAGAAATGAAAAACATCAACTCAGAGTTGCATCACTTTCATTGTTTATTCATTGCTTCTCATACGTGCCTTTACTGGAGGGCTCAAGCTGAGCTGGTGACTCCTGGCTCAAGTCAGCATCCTTGGGCTCAAGCCAGTGACCTTTAGCTCAAGCCAGATGAGCCCGCACTTAAGCCAGCGACCTTGGGGTTTTGAACCTGGGTCATCACTGCCCCAGGTCAGCACTCTAGCCATAGCGAAACTGCCAGTCAGGCTTAGTTTTTTTGTTTTGCATTTTTGCCCTTGTTTTATACAAATGAGTGAAAAATAAAAGTATTAGTGATAACTATACGCCTTGGGCTGCATGACAAAAATGGAATCTCTAGGTACAAAGTTAAAAATCCTGGATCTCAAAGAACATATTCGACAGCACGTCTGATAAGGGGTTAATAACCAAAATTTATAAAGAACTTATAAAACTCAACACCAGGAAGACAAACAATCCAATCAAAAAATGGGCAAAAGAAATGAATAGAAATTTCTCCAAAGAGGACATACAGATGGCCAATAGGCATATGAGAAAATGCTCAACATCACTAATCATTAGAGAAATGCAAATTAAAACCACAATGAGATATCACCTCACACCAGTCAGAATGGCACTCATCAGCAAAACAACACAGAATAAGTGCTGGCGAGGATGTGGAGAAAAGGGAACCCTCCTGCACTGCTGGTGGGAATGCAGATTGGTGCAGCCACTGTAGAAAACAGTTTGGAGATTCCTCAAAAAATTAAAAATCGAACCGCCTTTTGACCCAGCTATCCCACTTATAGAAATATACCCTAAGAACACCATAGCACTGTTCAAAAAAGAAGAAATGCACTCCCATGTTCGTGGCAGCATTGTTCACAATAGCGAAGATCTGGAAACAGCCCAAGTGTCCGTCAGAAGACGAGTGGATTAAAAAGCTTTGGTACATATATACTATGGAATACTACTCAGCCATAAGAAATGATGATATCGGATCATTTACAACAAAATGGATGGACCTTGATAACATTATACGGAGTGAAATAAGTAAATCAGAAAAAAAATTGAGAACAGCATGATTTCATACATAGGTGGGACATAAAAGTGAGACTATGAGACAAGGACAAGAGTGTGGTGGTTACGGGGTGGGGTGGAGAGGGTGGGAGAGGGAGAAGGGGAGGGTGCACAAAGAAAACCAGATGGAAGGTGACAGAGGACAATTTGACTTTGGGTGATGGGTATGCAACATAATTGAATGATAAGATAACCTAGAGATGTTTTCTTTGAACATATGTACCCTGATTTATTGGTGTCACCCCATTAAAATTAATTAAAAAAATAAAAGGAAAAAATATCCTGGATCTCAATTGAACACACCCTCTACATTCAAGTAGATTAAACCTGTGGTTCAAAAGCATGGAGGGGAAGGAATGAAAGGAAGAGATGAGGAGAGGAAACATACGGAACATATACTGAATTGTATAAATAAGTCACTTAAGAATATTTGTAAAAAGGAAGGGATAATTGGTACATTATAATATTTTAGCTCACTAGAACCAGAACTACCTCCAAACTCTTACCACCAAAGCAACTTTTATACATGGAAAAATTATATAGGAAAGGAGAGGTCTTTATCATATTTCTAGTAAATAGAAAGATGCCAAATAACATTTAAATCTTAAGATTCTGTGGTAGGCAGCTTCAGACATGGTTTCCAATCACCTGCAACCCTGATATACTCTTGTGTGACTATTCCCATGGTCTGGGTCATGCCTACTGACTTCTATTGAATAGTATACAGCAAAAGTAATGGATGTCACTTGCATGATTAACTTATAGAAGACCATGACTTCCATCTTGCTAACACATATTCATCTCTTGCTCTCTTGTTTTCTTACTCTGGTGAAGAAAATTTCCATGGTGTGAGATGTTCTATGGCAAGGAACTAAGGAAGGCCTCCACCCATCAGCTTATGAGGAATGAATCCTGCCAACAACCACGTGAGTAAACAAAGCACAAGCTTAAGATGACAGCAACACTTTAAAGAGACTGAAACAGAGGACTCAGATAAGCTGCACCTAAATTCCTGACCCACACACAGAACCTGTAAGACAATAAATGTTGTTTACTACATTTTGGGGCAACTTGTTACACAGCTATAGATAACTTAGATATATATACAAGTTTAAAATATACATGGCCAACATATCATTAACAACCTAGAATACTCTTAGAAATCCAGTAAGAATTCTGTCTGAACAAGCAGATGTCATAAGGAAGAAAATATATCAACACCCAAAACCATATAGTTCTCTATCAGTTATTATAACAAAATATCTAGAATCAAATTATGCATTTCTGTGTAGGCAGAATATCTATTACATTCTTTTCTTTAATGAACTGAATTATTTGTATTCTATTGGTTAAAAGTTTTAAATCTTAGAATTACTAAAGGAGTAGAGGCATTTGTGAATGTGTACACAAAATATAAAAAAGTGCTAAACTAGGTCAGAACTATAGTAAGTCAATATTGACTTTATGTATTGGCAATTTTTATTGTTACTGTTATTATTATTGTTATTGTAAATCTTTAATAAAGTAAGTCTTTAGGTCTGTGACAGAAGTGCCTTTTTTGAAAATCCAGAAATGTTTGGCAGATGTTAATAACAAAACCATAAAGATTACTGAGATACAAAATTATTTTGTCTCTCAACCAGATCTCACAAAATGTCCATGTACCAACTTTGCAGACCATATATGTAGTTATTTGTGCCTATCAACTTCAAAAGACTACATATTCACCCATTGCTGTGAACAATAATTATCACTTAAAACTCAAGTTAGAATTTTAGGATGGGACCTCCACAAATATAAAGACAGAGCAAGGGTCAGGGCCCTGAAGCATCCACTCAAATCCTTCATTCAGTAAAGACCTAGTATTTATCATGAGCTAAGTGGTAAGATATGAAAGTGAAAAAGAGATAGTTTACCTTGTAGTTTAGTTTACATCACTGATTCAGTAGCAATATTCTGTAACTACAAAGCCATAAATCCACTTAACAATACCATCATTTAGACAGCATTTCTCTACCTTTGCTAAATAAAAATGTGCAACTGCCAGATGTTTTGCTGAAATTCAATTTAAGCAACTTATGAGTAGAAACAATATGCCAACACTAGGAATACAAAAATTAGTGAGGTATGATCCTTGCTCTCAAGAAGCCCATAATTTTGAAAAAGAGATAAACTATATCTTGGCATTCTTCCAATCTACGAGAATAGTAGTCCCATAAAAATGAGTCACACTATATTTCATCCTCTTACTCTTAGCTACAATCCTGCTATAGAGTTAAAATACATCTTTTCCCCCTTGGTGTTTACAAATTCCAAATGTTTATAGACTTATGTCTCTACTGTCTCTCAGCCAAGATGAATATGTTTAGCTTCTTTTCTCCTTTCCTTTTAAAGCAATTCCTCAATATAAGTAATCTTCTCGGTGACTTTATTCTAGAATCCAAATGGCATAATTAAAATAGTATTCCAGATATGAAATCAACCACAATGAAAAACACCAATCTCTTTGATGACGTAATGCTTCTGGTTCTGTAATGTATGTAAAGTCCAAAGCACTCATTTTTATTTATTTTTAAATCGAGGGATTATACTATTACAATGAAAATTTATATTTACTCTAACACATTTAATTGTATGGATTTTCCAAGTTTCTCATATCAAATAAAAATTTAGAGATGGTACATACTCTGAAACAATTGTGACTAACAAATACAGAGTGTCCGTAAAGTCATGGTGCATTTTTGACCTTTGACCGGTCAAAAGTGCACCATGACTTTATGGACACACTGTACTATAAAGCCAGATTTCTTACAGTTTAATAGGAAATGAAGCATTTAAAAATACTTAGTCATTGACTAAAATTGTATATCTACTCTTAAGCTCAAAAACAAATGATTTTTCAAATGTCTCCATCATGCTCCTTTGAAGACTATATCTGTACTTTATACAGTTAATATTTCTATATCTAGAATATATCTAAAAGTAAACTTACAATTTAGGTCTTCTACTCCTGAAAATACTTTGGCAAAACCATGACAATATCATCAGGACTCATGATCAATGAAAAGAATTGAGTAGGGGGTCACAGACTAGATTCCTATTGGTTCAAAGATTCAAATCTTATTAGAATCACTTACTAAAGGAGTAGAGGCCTTTGGTGAATGTGTACATAAAATATAAACAAGTGCTATACTAGGTCAGAACCATGTTCAGAACATATTTTCAGCATGTGTTCATGCAATGGATGAGTTAATAATAATCAGTAATGGCTTTTTGAGTGGGGAAAAAGATTCCATCCAGGGAAAATTCATCTTCTTGCTCACAAACATTTAGTGCTTATACACAAACTCCCTAGCCTGATGATATTTAGGGCCTTCCTCAATCCTTCCACCCTATATCTTTCTAGTCTTACCTCATACTACCCTAATTCAGCTTATCTATTTTTGAGCCAAACAGAACTACACAACCTTTTGGGGATAATTCAAGTGCTTTCTCATCTCAGAAGTCTGACATTCAATACTCCCTTAGGTTAACTCCATCTTACAAATCTCTATTTAAATTCTATTCATCCTTCAAAGTCCATATCAAATGGCACCTGTCTGAAGCTTTCCTTTATCCCCCCACTCAGAACTTCTTCTAACCTTGAACAGCATTTAGTCTGTCTTCTCACACAGCCATTATCACATTCACTCTCTTATATATTATCATACAAGTGTTTGTGTACATGTCATATTTCTTTTCTCTGACTAAACTCCTGAGAAGAAGATCTTTGATATAGTCATATTTGTACAGTCCCCCTTCATGCTTTGCACATGCAAGCAAATAATAAATGTTTATTACAAACAGTGTGTTGAAATGCATAACAGCCCTGGCCAGGTAGCTTAGTAAATTAAGCATCCTTCTGATGGGTTCAAGCTCCAGTCAGGGCACATACGAGAAGCAATCAATGAGTGCACAACTAAATGGAACAAAAAAGTGATGCTTCTCTCTCACACACTCTCTCTTGCGCTCCCTTCCCACTTACCTTCCTCTCTCTCTCTCAGGTCAATGGAAAAAAAAATTTTTAATGCATAATATCTGTTACTTGATCCAAAAATAGGCCATAATAAGCAATATTCTCACTGATATTTACTCAGTAACTACTGTGTACTGGAGTAATAGTATACCAAATGAATCAAAGACCTTACTCTGTCAAGAAGTTTATGGTCAAGAACATCTTCCAGACATATACAAATTATTATAATACTAATAGATAAGTGCCAAAAGAGAAGTAAAGATGAAGTACAGTAGCAACCAATAGGAAGGAGAGATTATTTTGAAATACGGATGGATATGAGGATAAGTTTTGATGTCTGTGTGGGTTCTGAAAGACGAGTAGTATCTGAGTACGTAGAGATGGGGTAAGAAGTTTTAAGACAGAAGAAATAAAGGCCATTGAGGCAGGAAACCTCAAGAGGATACAAGGAACAATCAATAGTTAAATAGAAGAGTGTTAAGTGAAAAATTAAATGGATATATATTTAAATATATTTTAATTTCTTTTACTTTTATTTTATTCATTTTAGAGAGGAGACACAGAGTAAGAGAGAGAGAGAGAGAAAGAGAGAAAGGAGGGAGGAGCTGGAAGCATCAACTCCCATATGTGCCTTGACCGGACCAGTGCAGGGTTTTGAACTGGCGACCTCAGTGTTCCCAGGTCGACGCTTTATCCACTGCGCCACCACAGGTCAGGCTAAATGGATATATATTTAAAGAAAATATTTCAAGGCAATTGGAGCTACATCTGATAAGGAAGCAGAGCTTTAGTCTGTAAGCAATGAGGAATTATTTCAAAGTTCTTGAGCAGAAGTTGAGGTCAGAAAGTCTAAAGTAGACTGGAAGGGAAAGAAATTGATGACAAAGAGACAAGTTAAGAGGCTAAGACAAAACTATAAGAAAGAGATAATAAAAGCCTGATGTAAGAATGAGGCAGAAGAGATAAAATATGAGTTAACAACTAAATGGAACAACAAGGTGATGCTTGTTGTTATGCACATCGTATCAGAAGAACACAACAGTTTTAGAGGTGAAACTGACAGGATTAAGCAAGTTCTAGATGTGGAGTGCAAGGGTCTACAAGGAGAAAAGAAGTTCCTAGCTTTTGAAGAAGGTGGTGCCATTCCCAAAATAGAGGACACTAAAGCAGCAGCAATTCTGGAGGGGAGAAAACTGAGTCCTGGTCATAATGAGTTTTAGAACCAGTGGACATTCAGGTAATAACATCACAAACAAAATGTGTTCATATATGCTATTTATTTATTTATTTATTTTGCAAGAGAGGGAGTGAGAAAAAGAGAGAGACAGTCAGGAAGAGAAAGAGATGAGAAGCATCAACTTATAGTTTGGCGCATTAGTTGTGCATTGATTGCTTCTCATATGTGCCTTGATTGGGGGGCTTCAGCTGAGCTAGTGACCCCTTGCTCAAGCCAGCAACCTTGGGCTCAAGCCAGTGACCATGAGGTCATGTCTATAATCCTACACTCAAGCCTGATGAACCCGCACTCAAGCAGGCGACCTTGGGGTTTCAAACCGGGTCCCCAGTGTGCCAGGTTGATGCTCTATCCACTGTGCTACTGCTTGGTCAGGCAGTCTATGCTATTTAGAACAAAATGTAGGCACACTTCATTTTATTGAACTTTAGAGACATTGCATTATTTACACATTGAAGGTTTGTGGCAACCCTGTATCAAGCATGTCTATCAGTGCCATTTTTCCCACAGCATTGCCCAGTTCATGTCTGTGTGTTACATTTTGTTCATTCTCACATAATTCCAAACCTCTTCATTATTATTTTTATATTTGTTATGGTGATCTGTGATCAGTGATCTTGGATGTTACTATTTTAAGTTTTGGGGGGGCACCACAAAGCACATCCATATAAAATGGCAAACTTAATTGACAAATGTTGTGTTCTGGCTGCTCTACCGACAGACCATTTCCCCATCTCTTTCTCTCTCTCTCTCTCTCTCTCCTTAGACCTTCTTATACCCTAAGATACTATATTGAAATTACGCCAATTAATGAACTTACAGTGGCCTCTAAAGTGTTCAAGTGAAAGAAAGAGTTGCATGTCTCTTGCTTTAAGTCTAAAGCTAGAAATGATTAAGCTTTAGTGAAGAAAGCTGAGACAGGTTGAAAGCTAGGCCTCATGTGGCCAAACAGCCAAGTGGTGGTGGAAGTAACTGCAGACATGCTGGAAACAGCAAGAGACCTAGAATTAGAAGTGGAGCTTAAAGATATGACTAAATTCCTACAATGTCATGATAAAACATTAATGGATGAGAAGTTGCTTCTTATGGATGAGTAAAGAAAGTGATTTCTTGAGATGGAATCTATTCTTGGTAAAGATATTGTTAAAATTGTTGAAATGAGCATGACCAGACGGTGGTGCAGCGAATAGAGCATCAAACTGGGACACAGAGGACCCAGGTTCAAAACCCTGAGGTCGCCAACTTGAGCATGGGCTCATCTGGCTTGAGCACAGGCTCACCAGCTTGAGAATGGGATCATAAACATGATCCTATGGTCACTGGCTTGGCCCAAAGGTCGCTAGCTTGAAGCCCCAGGTCACTGGCTTGAGCAAGGGGTCACTCGCTCTGCTATAGCCCCCGGTCAAGGCACATATGAGAAAGCAATCAATGAACAACTAAGGTGCCACAATAAATAATTGATGCTTCTCATCTCTCTCCCTTTCTATCTGTCTGTCCCTATCTGTCCCTCTCTCTGACTCTCTCTCGTCTTTGTATCAAAAAAAAAAGCAGCTTCAGGGTTTGAGAAGATTGACTCCAATTTTGAAAGATCTACTGTGAATAAAATGCTATCAAATAGCATCACATGCTCCAGAGAAATCATTTGTGAAAAGAGGAGTCAGTCAATGTGGCAAACTTCACTGTTGTCTTATTTTAAGAAACTGCCACAGACATCTCAGCCTTCAGCAAGCAGCACCCACATCAGTCAGCAGCCATCAACACTGTAGCAAGACCATCTACCAGCAAAGAGAGTAGGACTTACTCAAGGTTTGAGATGATGGATAGCATCATTAGCGATGAAATATTTTTAAATTAAGTTATGCACATTGTTTTTTAAGACATAATGCTGTTACACACTTAGACTACAGAACTTTTACATGCATTGGGAAAAAAATTATGTGATCCACTTTACTGCAACATTCATATAATAGCAGTGTTCTGGAATCAAACCCACAATATGTCCACAGAATGCCTGTATACAATTTTGTGGGGAAAAAAATGAGTTGAAGTTAATTAATCTTCAATAAAAGATTCTGAACAATGACTGAAATCTGATTGTGACCTCAAAAACAATTAACGTAGGTTACATTTTAGCAGATTAAAATCTAAAACCATTTACGTACATTTTACTCTAGAACAAGCTCACGTACCCAAGAATCATTTAAAAATATGCTGAATCATAATTAATAGTAAAGTGGATCTGTGAAAGTCTTTGATAACCTTACAGTTTAAAATTATGAGGTGAAATGTGTCTGTTAAACTGGTAAATGCATCTCTGTGGTCGCTGTCATTTGATCCCAACTTAATTTCAATGCCACTGCAAGATGGTTAAGTCAGATGAACAGGCCTGACTGACAAGGTATCAAGGGGTACTAACTAGGTCTCCTTGTATAGTCATTCCTTTCTATAATAAGCACTTATCTTCAATTAATAAAACTGAGTTGACCTATATTTATACCTACCATATCTCTAGAATCTCCAAAAGCCTAAGAAATAAATGATCATGAAACCACTTATGTGGAAGGCAAAATAAAACTTCCAATTATAAATTCATGGGGACTATAATTATTCAGTACCCATTATCTTCTTATGAACAACAAAGTAAAATGAAAACAATGCAAAGATGAATAGCAGATAATTCAACATTAATGTTTGCACTGTGTGTTCTAAATAAAAAAAGTAAACTCAAACATTTGAATCCTGGCTAATCTGCATAATAAGTATAATCTACCTGTTAGATTTATTTATTTCTCGTTAATACTGATAACAACATTCAATTTACTGAATGAAAAAATGTCATTTCAGTTTAGCTCGTAAGAAAAACGAGAACTCAGTTTTTAATTATGAATGTTTTTGCTAATGAGCAGTAATACAAAAAACAAAATGGATCAAAGGCACTTTTTTCACATATGACTATCCCATTAAGATTATACTAATCATTTACTGGAAACCACACTGACATTTTATAGCTATGCATGAATATAATGAAAGAAGATACACCAAATGCTAACGGTAAATTTTTGATCATGTTTATGGTTGATTTTTATTTTTTGCTTATGTGCTTTTTAAATTTTTTCTATAATTAATACTTATCATAATTGTTCCCCAAAAAAGAGGTATCTTTTAAAAGAGAGGAGAAAAAACACTGATTAATTTAAAAGAAAAATACTTACCAGATCTCTGTGAAGCACCCAATTTGCATGGAGGTAATGGATACCATCAAGAATCTGATAAAGTAATGATTTAACCATAGATCTTGGCAACTGCATTGGCTTTTTATTTGCTTTTGATGCACGGTGAAACTTAATAATATGCTAAAAATTAAGAAAAAATACTATAAGGTATAGTTTTGTCTATGTCAATAATAATGTATAACCAAGACTGCAATAAATTCTCTACATTTTAAAATTACTTATTAAAGGCTAAAAATGACACAAAGGACAATAATTTGAGTAACAAAGCCAACCAAAATGGAATTAATAATGGGGGTGCATGTGACAGTGTTAATGTGGGTATAATGACTAGATATACTGAAACCATTAAGATTTTCATTAAGTAGATGAAAAGGAAAAGGAAAAAAATTAGGTGAAAAGGGTTGCTATTTAAAAGACTACCTAAAAAAAGTATTGGTTATCTCCTCTACTGACAAAATGAAAAATTTAAAAAAACAAAGAAAAACTGTAGATCTCTACTATTCTACAAAAAAGTTGGTACTTAGTGCATTTGAATATCATCACTTATTATGTATATATTTGAATAACTTAAAAGTTCCAGCCTCTTTTGATACAGAATAAAATTAGGAGATATTCTTAGTAGTTAATATTAAATAGGAAATAACTAGAAAGAAGGAGGGAAAGAAAAATAGGGAATTTATTTTTGAAATAAGTATAACTGGATCACATTTTTATGTCCACATGTCATATTGTGGGTATTGTAATGAAAGGGAAGAAATTCTACCTGCCTCCCACACCATTATCTCTACTTCTATCTCTACACTACCCTTTTCCAAAACATGCCAAAATGGGTACTGAACATCCATGAAAAGAATGGAGGTTCTTGTCAATATCCGCTGCAACAGCATAAACTCTGAAAGTCCCTTCAAGATGTGTAAGTCTGCTAAAGTTATTCTTAAACAGATTTGTAATTTATGTTCACGACAAACCATGCTATATTAAACCAAAATTCTATTATCCAAAATTTGAAATTTTTTTTTTACTTTTAGCAACTCCTCAGATAAAATGTTTAAATGCTCTGATTTTGCCTTCTGTAATATAGTTATATATTGATAAAACATCCCTAATATTTGAAAAATCACATACATACTTCTATTTGGAGGAGTCGGTTTTAAATAAGAAAATGCTACAAGACACTGATCTTAACTTAAACTGAGAAACTATTTATAGGTACATAACTAGTTAAAGTTAAACTACTGTGTGTACTGCAAAGAGAGCAATTTTCAATACAGATATTATTAAACTGCCATTAATTACTGGCTTAAAATTACAATCTCGCACTGATTATTACAAATACTATCTTCTCAGTAAAATAAGATGATAACGTATATTGCTCAAGTTCTTTTAAATCTTCATTTTCATTTATCATATTTGTTTATAACTATAATCAATAGAGCAAGCTTTCCTTTATGTGAATTACCAATACGTTGTGCATTCATTTACTTCTTCCTTCTTATATAAAATATATTGCTCAAAATAATTAGAGGATATTTCAAAATGAATATGAAGCGAAAATAAAAGCATTTGATTTTATTTTATTAAACAAGAACATGAGAAAAGCAAACAAGTCAAAGAAAGTTGTTCAATTATGCAAATGAGATGCAAAACTAACTTGTATTTCATTGGTGAAAATGCACTATACAAAAGGCTGAAAGTACTGGAGTATCTGCACGTTCCCTGATCCCCTAATTTTTGTGAGCAGTGTAGTTATAAAAATAAAGTGATTCTCGACTTACCCATAAATCATGTTCTGCATAGTCAAACAGTAGCCACACCTTCCTGTCACTGTGAGAAAGGAACACCTTCTGCAATGCGATCACATTAGGGTGCTTCAATTCTCGCAAAAGCTGAATGCAAGAGGAAGAGAAGAATCACACTATTCTGTTAACAAGTAGTGGAGAATGATGAATTTCCTACAACTTCAAAATGCAATTTTTGCAGATTTAGAGAATCCAGATAAGCAAAAACAACAAAAACCACCACCCAAAATACTATTACTTATAGATAAGCTGGGTCAACAGCTAGGTGTCTATCTTTCCAATCAATTTTCCATGTGTATGTGTGTGTTTCTAAAATGAGATCATTTAAAATGTAAAATGATAAACAAATGTAATATATCACTAAATAATTCAATATATTTTGGTATATGGATTTTTTTTTTTTTTTTACTAGAAGAAAAGCTTCTTGAGAGGCAGGAATTCAGTATTAACATTGTTTATATCCATCTTAGCACAGTATACATTCAATAAATATTTGACAAAATAAGGATAGGCAATTTAACAAGCCATACACTTATCCATGTGTAGAGCGTGTGAGGTTTTTGAGTGTGGAGAAGTGGGCCTATAAATAGAGCAAAGTAAAGGCCTTCACAAAGTAGAAGCTTCAAACTGAAATCTGATAATAAGGAAAGATAGACCCAACCAGCAAGTGAAAACTTAGCACTGGCACGTAACAGGCAATTGCTCCATGAAATATTTAGCAACAATAACATTAGGGGCTCAAGGTAAAAGCCTGATAAATATGCCTGCCTCAGGCTGTCCTTAACCAGGGTTTAGATTTAATAGGTACAGAGATACTCAATTTGACAAATATATTGAATGCCTTTTTAATGTAAACCTTTGTAGAAGATACAAAAAGGAGAACAAAACTTTAATTGAATACTTTCTATGTGTAAGATGATAATATAGAAATGTTTTTCTCTCATTTAATCCTTATAACAACCCTATAATAAAAACAGAACTTGAGGTTCAGTGTAATAAGAATAATTTGACCAAAATTAAACACATAAAAAGAGAAGAGGTTTGGTTTTAAACAGATCTGCCTGATTCCAAAGTCCATGCTTTTCCACTTATGGCTGAAGTCCCTGTCTCCAAAGCCCATAATGAAATACAACAGCTAGATGAAGCAGGGAAAAATAAATTGCTTACCCATTGTCTTAACTTTAAATGAGTAAAGCATACCTTGAGTCAGGGGTGAAATTCAGCCAGTTAGCACCGGTTCAGCAGAACCAATACCTGAGTTTTGTGAATTGGTTCAGTGAATTGGTTGTTAAAATGGCAATTGTAGTCAGGGTTCTCTCTAAGTTGGGCACCTGGGCAACTGCCCAATGGTAAATCACAAATTTACATCCCTTACTATTTTTTAACATTCATCTGTGCAACAGCGTATTCTAAGCACCCACAGTATGTTCATTCCATCCATAGGTGAAAAAAATTTGACAGAACTATGCTTTTAACATTCATTTATTTACTTCATAAAACTCATTATACCTTTGATGAAATACTACATTTTAATTCCCTAACATTTGCTACTTCAGTAAACAAACATAACATAAAGAGAAAAAGTGCCAACCAGGGAGTGACAATCTGTCTTTGGAAATCTTATATAAATAAAAACGTAAATGTTCATTTGTTCAAAATCTTAAATCTCCAAGAATTCTTCACTGATTGCTTTGAAATTTTGACACAATGTTGCATTCAAATACGTGCATTTTTATATACCTACTATATGAACATAGATTTCATAGCAGAAATCTACAACGAAGCGTTGATAATGATTGAAGATTTGTGCTTAGAAATCGCGAACAAAGTTCTCAATCAATTGGGAATGCCATCACCGAATCGATCTGCTGCTGCTTCATTGGATGTAGAATTGCGTCGTGAACAAAATTACAACACTGGTGATCTTTTGTCGTATGTGCAATCAAATATTCCTAAACTGCCTGACCTGTGGTGGCGCAGTGGATAAAGCGTCGACCTGGAATGCTGAGGTCGCCTGTTCAAAACCCCAGGCTTGCCTGGTCAAGGCACATGTGGGAGTTGATGCTTCCAGCTCCTCCCCCCTTTCTCTCCCTCTCTCTCTCTCTCTTTCTCTCTCTCTCATCTCTAAAATGAATAAATTAAAAAAAATTAAAAAAAAATATTCCTAAACTAACGCTTGAGCAAAAGGACATTTACAATCAAATAATGCAAACTGTCAATAAAGGGTTGGAGAAATCTTTTTCTAAGATGTGCCAGAAGGAACTGGTAAAATGTTCCTAATTAGACTGATTCTGGCAGCAATTCAATCCCAAAACGACATAGCCCTTAGCTCTTGCGTCATCTGGAATAGCTGTGACATTGCTACCAGGTGAAAGAACTGCTTATTCCACTTTGAAATTGCCATTAAACATGCAATTCATTGAAATTCCCACATGCAACATTTCCAAAGCATCCGGCATGGGAAAAGTATTGCAGAAATGCAAACTTATTGTTTGGGATGAATGCACAATGGTGCACAAAAAATCACTCAGGCTCTTGATCGATCATTGCAAGATTTGCGTGGAAACATCAGACCATTTAGTAACGCATTAATATTGCTTGAAGGAGATTTCAGGCAAATATTACCTATAATTCCTTGATGGACACCAGCGGATGTAATAAATGCTTACCTGAAATACTCTACTTTGTGGCAACACGTAAAGACGTTAAAATTAACTACAAATATGCGTGTCTAGCTGCAAAACAATCGATCATCTGAGATATTCTCACATCAATTGCTGGAAATTGGGAACAGAACGGTGCTGGTTGATCTCACCTCAGGACGAATTTCATTGCCTCATAACTTCTGCAATTTAGTGATGTCAAAAGAAGAACTGATTGAAAAAGTATTGCCCAATATTCAAACCAATTATAAGAATGACGATTGGCTGAGTGAATGAGCTATTCTTGTGGCCAAGAAGAAAGACGTCTATGAACTTAATATTATTCAGTCTAACATTCAAAGCAAAGCAGTCACATACAAGTCCGTCAACACTGTCGTGGAAGCAGATGAAGTGGTTAATTACTCTGGGGAACAAAATTTTTGTTGTATCCACAGAAACACTTGTCCTTACCTAATTCAAGTGTGCTGATCTCAAATGTGACATTAGTTTTTCTCTGTAAGCTACAGTTTTGTTGCAATTCAAGATTTTACGTTTTTATCTTACTGTAAAATTTTCAACATTTAGTTTTAACATAATGAAGTAGAATGTCTTCTTGGGCATCATCTTTGTGAAAATATAATAATTTATATAATGCAATAAATACACTAATACACTAAAAGATATGGTTGCATCAGAATTTGTCTACAATTTCAAAACAGAACATATTAAAACACTTACTTTAATCATAAAATTTGCGCAAAACTTATTTAAACTCTATTCAATCAAAAATTTGCGTTTGTGTGCTTGTTGAGGACAATCTCGTTTGATGCTCCAGCAGTAGTATGCCATCATATTCCTGTCCCATTGCCCCTGATAATGCTCTTCCATCGTCTTCAGATCTTGATGAAAGCGTTCCCCCTGATCCTCACTAACAGCTCCAAGATTTACAGGAAACTTATCAAGTTGACTGTTCAGGAAGTGAATCTTAACACTCATGTTACATCTAATGTCACAGAGAGACAACAGCATCCTTTGAACCAGAAGTTCATAGTTTTCTGCTTTTTTGTTGCCAAGAAAGTTCTTTGTAACTACCACAAAAGGTTGTCATGCTGCTTTATCCTCCTTATTCATCTTCCTGGCAAATTCTTTGTCACATATGAGGGTTCAAATTTGAGGTCCATCGAATACATCTGCTTTTATATTCTCAAAGGACAAGGTAGGAAAAGCAGAAATATGTTGAAAGCATTCACTTTCTCTATTCAAAGCCTGAACAAACTGCTTTATTAAGCCAAGTTTGATGTAAAATGGGGGGAAAATGATCCTGTCTCAATTAACTACAGGTTCATTCACAATATTTTGCATCCCTACTTCCAGAGCTTCATATTTTGGCCACTCCTTCTATGTCCAGTGTTTCTCGCAAGCTTGGCTGTCCCACAAACACAGAAAGCAACAGGAAATTTACTATTTTAAGATCTACACAAATGATCCAGTTATGCTCCTTATACTTCAGTAAGTCAAGGACAATTTTTATGTCATTATAATCTTCTCGCAGATGAGTTGAATAACCAATTGGAACTGCTGCATAAACATTACCATTGTGTAGGAGAACACATTTCAGATTTCATTTAGAGCTGTCAAGAAATAGCTGCCATTCTGTTGGACTGTAAGTGGTAACACCTAGCTGGCTGAGAAGACTACTGATATCATGACAGTAAACAAAGTGTTTGACTTCAGAAAAAAGTCCACAAAAAGTTGTTCACGCTTCCTGAAATGGGATAATTTAGCTGACCAGTGAAGTACATTCTTTTCTTGAAGCCTGGAGGCTAATAGCTAATAACTCAGCTGCTTTCTTTGATAGGCCCAAATCTCTTACTAAGTCATTCAATTTGGGTTGGCTAAACTGCTGAGGGGTTAATGACTGCTTGGCTGGCATCAGAAGAAGACCCTTCAGATTCTACAACCATTACCTCATGCATCTTATCAAAATATATTTGATCACTATGTTCACTTTCTTTGTCCTTAGAAGAAATAAAACCATTGAAAACTGGAACCGGGATTGTCTCAGAGTGTGGGATAGGTCATATTGCTGAAGGAATATTAGGATATGCGATCATATGCCGTTTTTTCTTGCCAATGCCCTTTGTATGGATCAGACAGAAATAACAGTCACTGTTGTGGTCCTTAGGTTCACGCCAAACCATGGGAATACCAAAAGGCATTCCTTTGCATTTTCCTTTTGTCCAGTCACGAAGCATTTCCTCACAATTATGACACACAATATGAGGAGCCCAATTCTTGTCTTGATAGCCAAGGGGAACTTGAAAATAGGCAATATATGCATGTGTCAAAAATGATGAAATATTGCACCTTTGACGTTGAAGTGTGTTATACCTCATATAGAACAGAAGGTGTCAGGACTATTCTTACATTTACGCCTACTCGAAGAAGCCATGATTCAGTCTTAAAACAAAATAAAAGGGTGCTTTTATCAGATAATAATATTTTACATTTAAAAACAACTACAATTATGTAAAAGTGATGTTTGTAAAACATTAGTTGCTTTGTGGTTATATATTCAATCCAAGAGTTGTTGCCCTTTAACTCCAATTTAAAAACCAATGCATGCCATTAATTGTAACAAAAAGAAATTAAAATTGAATATAAACTAGAGCATGCACCAAAAAATGGATTTCAGATTTGGAATCAGCGATGCAGAACTATATAGAAAAAGTTCTAAAACCTTATGCAACAGAAAATGAAATAAAAATTGTTCCCCAGTGTTATCCAACAGAATTTTTGAATTCACTCAATCTGCCAGGGATGCCACCGCACGTACTGCAATTGAAAATCGGTGTGCCAATTATCATGTTGCACAATATCAACCAGCCAAACCTTTGCAACGGCATGCGGCTTGCAGGAAAAAAATGAGCAACATCGTAGAAGCAACAATTTTGACAGGACCTTTCAAAGGTGAAGATGTCCTCATTCCTCGCATTGCTATGATTCCAACGAATATGCCATTTCAATTTAAGAGATTGCAATTCCAATTCGATTGGCGTTTACAATCACCATCAACAAAGCTCAAGGCCAATCTTTAGAATTATGTGGTTCAGATCTAGACTTGATTGCTTCTCACATGGACAATTATATGTTGCGTGTTCTAGAGTCGGCAAACCAGACAATCTCTGTATCTGCACAGACAATGGAACAACAAAAAATACTGTATACCCACAAGCATTGCGAAATTAAACATATTAGAAACGTGCACTTTCTCTTTTCTTTCTTTTCCATTTAACCAGACTGAGCCACAGCAACGCGTGGCCGGGTACAGCTAGTATCTTAAATAATAGTTTTAATGTTTTTTTGGTCAGATATTATTTAATATTTTTTCATTAATACTTTAAAACTCTTATAACATAATCTAGTTTTGTGTACCTCTTTTACTGTTCTTATTAAATGTATGAAGTCATAAACTACCTTTCGGTATGTCTTTTTTTATACTTAAAACTGTTATTAAGGCAGAGAACTGGCTGTTAAATTATTTGAACCCCACCATTGCCTTGAGTGCCTGTGCCAGAAATGTTAGAAACATGTAAAAAAATAAAAAAGAAAACCTAAATTCCATCTCAGAAACTTATATAGACTATTTCCCAGTTGCCTAATTCTTGACAACTTTCAATGACAGATTTCCTAGTTCCTCACTTCTCTCATTTTGGCTCTGTAGCTCAGCTTTTTCTCACCTAACCTTCACAGCCTTGCCGGAAACTGCTCTACCTGCTACGATTTGAGCAGGATTCCCAAATATGACTCCCTGGGTTCTCCCTCTATCCCACATGCCCTGGAACACAGCTAAGAGGTAGGAGCTCAGATAGGCTGGGCTGCCCCTAGCCAGCCTCTCTATTTCCTGTGGATCCACGTGGAAAAGGAGCTGGAAGGGAAACGACCAGGGAAGACATAATAGTTCTCCATTGGTGGGGAGGGAGAGATGGTGTAATTAGGTGGGTGTTGTTCAGCAATCAGCTGTTATCTCTGTTCCCACTGCTTAAGAAATGTTAAGCAACCCTACTTCTTCCTCCAGATGCAAATATTAGACATAAAATGCTTCTAATTAATGACTGAATCAAAGACAGTGACATTCTGGAGGGATGCAGAGTCCTACTTTTGAATGTTTTAGGTTCTAAGACTCCACAGAGTAATATGTTTAAATGATCCCACTTGCCACAATACGAACAATAAAAGAGGTACACAAAACTAGATTATAAGAAAGTTTTAAAATATCACTGAAAAAATATTAAATAATACCTGACAAAAAACAAAATTGTTATTTAAAATATTTCCATATTGCTTCTAATATGGTAAGAGGCCTTGCTCTAGGCACAATGACTTGTCTCCCTCTCTTTCTGACTCTCTGCTATTGGTGAACTTAGCTTGACTTTATTAAGTCTACCCAAAACATGTTCTCTCTGCTGCCTGCAATGAAAAGGAAGATGAAACTCACTTCTGTATCTAAACTAGGCTATTAAAACACCAAATGTTAGCACAAACCCCTGATGCCTGGCCCCTAATTGTCTGGGAGAGGGGAGGCCACATGCAACAATATGTAATCAATACCTGTAAAAAATCATGTTTTCTATAATTACAAACTGGAGATCCCTCTATCGTGAGTCTACTGTAAGTCCCGCATCTAAACATTATTTTTAATAGGTAATACATTTACATGGTTCAGGCTCCCAGTAACCTCCATCCCTCAGAGATTTTCAAACTTTTCCATCATATAGCACACATAAACTAATTACTAAAATTCTCCAGTACACCAAAATATATATATTTTGTCAATCTGACAGAAAAATTAAGTATAATTTTGATTCATTTACACCAGACAACTGTTATGTTGGCTGTTGTTATTTTTTCATTTGACAATCTAAGGGAAAAGAGGTCAGTGCCCCTGATGAAATAGTCAGATATTGCATTTAAAAAGAAATTCTTATGACACATTGGTTGAAAATTGCTGTCCTAGTAACAATTTTTATTAGTTGTTTGTTAATCCTTCCTATGTTTCTTTATGCAAATTAAAGCAAATATTAGTATGTATTTTTGTCTTCCCTTATTTACATGACAGATAGCACTTTACCTTTTTTACTTAATCTATCTAGAAATTTCTTAGTATCAGTGCAATATTAATACTATATAGTGGTGGGATTCAGCTGGTTTGCACTGGTTCGGCAGAACTGAAACCTAATTTTTTGTTGAGTTCAATGAAATGGTTGTTAAAATGGCACTTGTAGTCCGGGTTCTCTCTAAGGTGGGCACCTAAGCAGCTGCCCAATGTGGAAATCACAAGTTTATATTCTTTACTCTTTTTTAACATTCATCTGTGCAACAGCATATTCTAAGGACCTGTAGGAATGTTCATTCCATCCATAGGTTAAAAAAACTGCAAGTGAGGACACCAATCAAGAAGCAATACGGAAATATTTTAAAAAACAATTTTATTAGTTTTTTTCAGGTATTATTTAATATTTTTTCATTGATATTTTAAAACTTTCTTATAATCTAGTTTTGTGTACCTCTTTTATTGTTTGTATTTAGTATTAAATGCATGAGATAATAAACTACCATTTAGTATGTATTTTTTATACTTAAAATGGTCATTAGGGCAGAGACCTGGTTGTTAAATTATTTGAATCTGACCACTGGTACTATATATAAATCTTTCTTGTTCTTACAACTGCATGGATATTTCTAGGTCACCATTTTTATTGTGTAAAATATATATAACATAACATTTACTATTTTAACCATTTTTACATATACAGTTCAGTAGCATTACATACATTATCACTGTCGTGCAACAATTACCACCATCTTTCTGTCCTTTCTCCAGAACATTTTCATCATCTCAAACTGAAACTTTATACCTTAAATAATACCTCCTCATTGCCAGCCCCTGGTAACCAATATTCTCTACTTTGTCTCATAAATTTGATGGCTTGATCGTAAAGAGCAGAAACATAGCTCTTAATACTTAATATCTCAGGTTGAGATATTTAACCTGGTGTAGAATCTGAAACCTGGGTACTAGGAGGGTGTTTTCTGAAAGGGCTGTGAATCAATAAATGCTATAAAATCCTAAAGAAAATAATATACAGGAAAGGGGGACAAAAGGGAACACTGAGGAACTAAAGCAGAGACTAACCCAATCACTGGTTCCTTTCAAGGCTTGTGTACTGATAAAATGTTAGACCCTAAACAAATGCCACACTAACTGTTCTCCTTACCAATATTTACTAAAACAAACACATTAAAAAGTAAATTTATTTACTACTATTTACCAAAGAAACAAAAACAGTAAACAACATAAATGTCCAAAAATAAGAGGGCTGATAAGTAAATTATGGTATACAAGACATATTGTAGTCCCATTTACACTGTGGGGCAAAAGGTTTATTTACAGTTGTTTGTATGGCAAACAGTAATTAATAAATAATAATACAAGAATAAACTGTTTCATGTACTCACAATGTAAACCTACTTTTGCTCTACCCGGTATATATGTCAACAAAGTTTTTAGATACATTAGAAAAGACTTGGGGAGTGAAAATGGCGATGGAGTAGGTGGACATTACTACTCACATCTCCCAGAACTAAAGTGGATTACAGCTTAACTTAGGAGCAATCATCTTGAGAAACCAACTTTGGACAAAACTAAAAGGAATTTACAGTGTGTTCATAAAGTCATGGTGCACTTTTGACCGGTGACCAGTCAAAAGTGCACCATGACTTTATGGACACAGTATATAACCAAGCATCACCAAAGGAACCACACCAAGACTGGTAGAAAGGGCAGAGACGTGGAAAGAGCTGCACCGCTCCCATGAGTGAGAGGTGGCCCGGAGGGTCTCTCAGGGCAGGGTGAGTTGCCCGGAGAGTTGTGGGTCCTCAGTCCCAGGACCAGAACCAGAACCCCACCCAGGGGCCCAGAGACTAAAGAAGGCATATGGACAGTATTTAGCTGAAAGAAAAGCCAAGTTACTGTTTGGGAGAGAGAGACAGAACTCTTAGACCTAGGCTCCATCTTAAAGGGACCGTGCAGAAAAACCTCATTCACAGCCATTTACCCAGGGATCTGGGAGCAGGGAGCACCGAGAGGACTGGAGTTGTGAGAGGAGAGTGTAGTCTTGGGGGCACAGGGAGAGACAGTGGGGGACAGCCACCCTGACCCCTGTACTGGGTCACTCCCCAAACCTAAAGTGGTTATTCTTCCTAGGAAAACCAAGACAGCAAAGGGAAGCAATGAGGCTCTCTTGCACCAGTCAGTGCATGATGCTTAGAAGCCGGGGGCACATCAGAGATACAGGTTTTGAGTGCTGGGGTCTAGACTACATAGCCCCCCCCCAACCTGCTGAGTACCCTCCTAAGGGCAGGAGGACCAGGCTGAGCTGGCAGCCATGGCTCTTGGCCTGTGTGGTGGACAGGAGCGGAACCCAGTGAGGTGTCCTGCGTGCTCACGGGGTGCGGAACCAGGGGGCCCATGTGGCAATGGTGAGTGGCAGAACCGAGAGAGGCACCCGAACGCCTGTGGGGGGCAGAGACGAGAGAGGCAGCCACGCCCACGGGGGGCAGAGCCCAGCGAATCAAAAAGTCGCCAACTCCCGTGGAGCAGCCTGAGCTGCGGCCTGCAAGCCCACTCCTGTGCTCAAGTGCCCAAGGAGGTGGAGGCAGCAGAGACTGGTGGAAAGATGACACTTTAGGAATAGAGAGTCTACACACACTCGCCAAGAGTAGATAAAAGCCAGACTAGGAGTGCAGCTAATATTTACAATGGCATCAGGGCCCAGCAGAGGCAGCCACAAATTCTAGGTCACCTGTAGCTCCAAGAAAGTTGCTAAGGGCCAGTCAAAAGAAGTGACCCCAACTGCTCTGCGCCAGGTTCTGGCCAGGGAGGTTCAGGGCTGGTACATCCAACAGCCAGATACAGAGAGGATCAGCTCAGAACCTAACAACCGTACTTAAGAGTGGTATCTTAAGGAAAGGCTCCTCACACCTTACCCAGCTAAGGCATAAAAAACATTTTCACAAACAGCAGTAGCAGCAGACAAGTAGCCCACAGAGAATTACAAACAGCTGAAGCCAACCCAAGAAGATCTAGAAATAACACACCTGTAAGGTAGAGGCAGACAACACTAACGCTACACTCAGCTAGCTATACAAACAACACATCCAAAGGAGCAGTCTATACAGAGAAAAGATGGAAAGACAGAGAAATGCAATTCAAATGTATCAACAAGAGAAATCCCCAGAAAAGAACGGAATGAGATGGAAATAAGCAAGATAACAGATGCAGAGTTTAGAATAATGATTGTTAGGATGCTCAAGGATCTTAGACAACAATAGATGGACAAAATGAGCACCTAAGCAAAGAGATAGCAGGTATCAAAAAGGACACTGAAATCATAAAAAAGAATCAGACAGAAATGACAAACACAATATCAGAAATGAAGACTACACTAAAAGGAATTAAAAGCAGGCTGGATGAAGCAGAGGATCAAATCAGCAATTTAAAGGGCAAGATAAGCGAAAGCACAGTAGGAGAACAGCAAAAAGATAAAAGGATCAAAAAGTCTGAGGAAACTCTAAGACAGCTCTGTGACAATATGAAAAGAAACAACATCTCATAATAGGGGTTCCTGAAGGAGAAGAGAACGAACAAGGGATAGAAAACCTGACTGAAGAAATCATAGCTGAAAACTTCCCTAAATTGATGCAGGAAAAAGTCACACAAGTTCAATAAGCACAGAGAATCCCATTAAAGAGAAAACCAAGAAGACCTACACCAAGACATATCATAATTAAAATACCAATGCTAAGAGATAAGAGAGAATACTAAAAGCTGCAAGAAAAAAAAAGTCAATCACCTACAAAGGAGCCCCCATAAGGATGACATCCAACTTTTCAACAGAAATGCTTGAGCCCAGAAGGGAATGGCAAGAAATATTCAAAGTAATGCAGAACAAGAGCCTACACCAAGACTTCTTTATCTAGCAAAACCTATTGTTTAATTGTAAAGGAGAAATAAAAAGCATCCCAGACAAAAAAAAAAAAAAAACCCTCAAGGAATACATTACAACCAAACTAATGCTGCAAGAAATGTTAAGTGGACTGTTGTAAACAGAACAAAGGGGGGAAAATCTACTAAAAGAGAAATGTACATTTAAAGAATAAAATAGCAATAAATACCTACATATCAATAATAACATTAAATATAAATGAATTAAACGCTCCAATCAAAAGACATAGGGTAGCTGCGTGGATAAGAAAACAGGACCCATACATAAGCTGTTTACAAGAGACCCACCTCAAAACAAAACATACACATAGACTGAAACTAAAGGGATGGAAAAAAATATTTCATGCAAATGGAAATGAAAAAAAGCTGGGGTAGCAACACTTACATCAGACAAAATAGACTTTTTAACAAAGGCTATATTAAGGGATAAAGAAGGTCACTATATAATGATAAAGGGAACAATCCAACAGGAAGATATACCCATTATAAATATCTATGTACCTAATATAGGAGCACCTACATATATATAAATCAGATTTTGATGGACATAAAGGGTGAATTCAACAGCAATACTATAATAGTAGGGGATTTTAATACCCCATTAACATCACTGGATAGATCCTCAAAAAAGAAAATTAACAAAGAAATAGCAGACTAGATCAGCTGGATTTAATAGGTATCTTCAGAACCTTTCACTCTAAAGCAGCAGAATATACATTCTTTTCCAGTGCTCATGATACATTCTCTAGGATAGACCACATGTTAGGACACAAAACGAGTATCAATAAATTTTAAAAGATTGAAATCACATCAAGCATCTTCTCTAATCACCATGGCATAAAACTAGAAATCGACTACAATAGAAAAACTGAAAACCATTCAAACATTTGGAAACTAAAGAGCATGTTATTAAATAACAAATGGGTTAACAATGAGATCAACGAAGAAATCAAAAATTTCCTTAAAACAAATGAAAATGAACATACAACAACTCATAATTTATGGGACACAACAGAGCAGTCCTGAGAGGGAAATTCATAGCATTACAGGCATACCTTAAGAGGATGAAAAATGCTCAGATAAACAATTTAACCCTACATCTAAAAGAAAGAACTAAAAAAAGAACAGCGAGTAAAGCATAGAGGAAGTCGAAGAAAGCAAATAATAAAGATCACAGAGGAAATAAATGATATAGAGGCTAAAAAAAATACAGAGGATCAATGAAACCAAAGGTTGGTTTCTTGAAAACGTAAACAAGATTGATGAACCTTTAACCAGACTCACCAAGAAAAAAAGAGAGGACTCAAATAAATAAAATAAGAAATGAGAGTGGAGAAGTAACAACTGACACAGTAGAAATACAGAAGATTTTAAGAAAATACTATGAAGAACTGTACACCAAAAAAATTAGGCAACCTAGGTGAAATGGACATATTCCTTGAAACATATAATCTTTCAAAAATCAATCTGGAAGGCCTGACCAGGCTGTGGCGCAGTGGATACAGTGTCAAACTGGGATGCAGAGGACCCAGGTTCAAGACTGAGGTCGCCAGATTGAGTGCGGGCTCATCTTGCTTGAGCAAAAAAGCTTACCAGCTTGGACCCAAGGTCGCTGGCTTGAGCAAAGAGTTACTTAGTCTGCTGAAGGCCCATGGTCAAAACACATGAGAAAGCAATCAGTGAACAACTAAGGTGTCACAACGAAAAACTGTTGATGCTTCTCATCTCTCTCCGTTCCTATCTATCCCTATCTATCCCTCTATCTGACTCTCTGTTCCTGTAAAAAAAAAAATCAATCTGGAAGAATCAGAATACCTAAACAGACCGATTACAACAAATGAGATCAAAACAGTTATCAGAAAACTCCCAACAAACAAAAGCCCTCGGCCAGGTGGCTTCACAGGCGAATTCTACCAAATATTCTAAAAAGAACTAACTCCTATCCTTCTCAAGCTATTTCAAAAAATTCAGGAGGAGGGAAGACTTCCAAACTCCTTTTACAAGGTACGCATAATTCTGATTCCAAAACCAGGCAAAGACAATAAAAAGAAAGAAAACTACAGGCCAATATCCCTAATGAATTTAGATGCTAAAATTCTCAACAAAATATCAGCAAACTGGATCCAGCAATACATGAAAAAAATCATACATCATGATCAAGTGGGATTTATTCTGGGGAGGCAAAGCTGGTACAATATTCGCAAATCCATCAGTGTGATTCATCACATAAACAACAAGAAGGGGGACAATCACATGATTATATCTATAGATGCAGAAAAAGCATTTGATAAAATCCAGCACCCGTTTATGATCAAAACTCTCAGCAAAGTGGGAATACAGGGCACATACCTCAACATGATAAAGGCCATCTATGACAAACTCACAGCCAACATCATACTCAATGGGCAAAAATGAAAAGAAATCCCCTTAAGATTAGGAACAGGACAGGAGTGCCCTCTTTCACCACTCTTATTCAACATAGTTCTGGAAGTCCTAGCCACAACAATCAGACAAGAAGAAATAAAAGGCATCCAAGTTGGAAAAGAAGAAGTAAAACTATCATTATTTGCTGATGATACGATACTGTACATAGAAAACCCTAGAGTCGCAGTCAAAAAACTACTAGACCTGATAAATGAATTCAGCAAGGTGGCAGGATATAAAATTAATATTCAGAAATCAGGCATTTTTATATACCAACAATGAACTGTCTAAAAGAGAAATTAAAAATAGAATCCCCTTCACTATTGCAACAACAAAAATATAATGTATCTAAGAATAAATTTAACCAAGGAGATTAAAGACTTGCACTCGGAAAATTATAAAAACATTGATAAAAGTAATCAAGGAAGACACAAACATGTGGAGCATATACCGTGTTCATGGATAGGAAGAATAAACATCATTAAAATGTCTTTATTACCCAAAGCAATTTATAAATTCAATGCAATTCCCACTAAAATGCCAATGACATACTTCAAATATATAGAACAAATATTCCAAAAATTGATATGGAACCAAAAAAGAATACAAATAGCCTCAGCAATCTTGAAAAAGAAGAATAAAGTGGTGGTATCACAGTTCCTGATATCAAGTTATACTACAAGGTCACTGTATTCAAAACAGCTTGGTACTGGCATAAGAACAAGCATATAGATCAATGGAACAAAACAGAGAACCAGAAATAAACCCACACATTTATGGACAATTGATATTTGACAAAGGAGGTAAGAATACACAATGGAATAAAGATAGTCTTTTAACAAATTGTGTTGGGAAAATTGGACAGCTACCTGAAAAATATGAAATTAGACCAACTTACACCATTCACAGAAATAAACTCAAAATTGATAAAAGACTTAAATGTAAGTTGGGAAACTATAAACATCTTAAAAGAAACATAGGCAGTAAGCTCTCTGACATCTCTCGCAGCAATATATTTACTGATTTATCTCCAAGGGCAAGTGAAAAAAAGGACAGGATGAACAAATGGGACTATATCAATGTAAAAAGCTTTTGCACAGCTAAAGACAATAAGAACAAAATAAAAAGGCAAACCACACAATGGGAGAACATATTCCACAATACGTCTGATAAGGGGTTAATAACCAAAATTTATAAAGAACTTGTAAACCTCAGCACCAGGAAGATAAACAATACAATCAAAAATGGGCAAAAGAAATGAATAGACACTTCTCCAAAGAGGACATACAGATGGCCAAGTAGGCAGATGAAAAAATGTCCAACATCACTAGTCATTAGAGAAATGCAAATTAAAACCACAATGAGATATCACCTCACACCAGTCAGAATGGTGTTCATTAACAAAACAACACATAATAAGTGCTTGCTAAGATGTGGAGAAAAGGGAACCTTCCCGCACTACTGATGGGAATGCAGACTGGTGCAGCCACTGTGGAAAACAGTATGGAGATTCCTCAAAAAATTAAAAATCAAACTGCCTTTTGACCCAGCCATCCCACTTTTAGGAATATATCCTAAGAACACCAAGTCACTGATTCAAAAAAAGAAATGCACCCCATGTTTATGGCAGCATTGTTTACAATAGCCAAGATCTAGAAACAGCCCAAGTGTCTGTCAGTGGACGAGTAGATTAAAAAGCTGTGGTACATATACACAATGGAATACTACAGGGCCATGAAAAAAAGAAAATCTTATCTTTTGCAACAACATGGATGGACCTGGAAACTATCATGTTAAGTGAAATAAGCCAGGCAGAGAAAGAAAAATATCATATGACCTCACTCATTTGAGGAATCCAATGAACAATGTCAACTGAGGAACAGAATAGAGGAAGAGGCAGGACCAGAGGGAAAGCGGACAGAGGGAAAGGGGATGAGAGGATGGGATCAGAGAAGGGAAAGAGATTGGTGAAATTATATACACATAACAGCATTACAAAGAGCAGGACAGCAAATCCTGAAAGGAAGTTGGAGGGAGGGGGACTAAGGGAATGTTGAGGGAAACGCAGGGCAGGGGATGTATTTGGTGACACACTTGAATCTATATAAACACAATAAATTAAAATCAATTAAAAAAGAATTGTGCTATAATATTGTTATGTACTATTAAAGGCTACAAAATAGAAATATGTTTATAAAACAGGAAATATAATAAAACATTAATACAGTTATCTCTGGGTGGAGGGATTATGTGTGATTTTTCTTTCTGTTTTTCTATTTTATAAGTTCTACAATGAGTATTACTCTTATAACTTACACACACATGCAGATGCACCAAAAGACAGCCCTCTCTCTCCAGAAATTCACCTGCTGCGATAAGATACTATTGTACTATCAAAGAGTCTCAGGCAAAGGGACACAAAGAAAAGATATGGTCATGCTGGTATTTTCCTTAATTCTTGATTTTACCAATGGACTTTAATCTCTTATCACACAAATATTTGTTCAACAAGAGATAATGCAGCTGTAAATATGTTTTAATCACATCTAAACAGGAGTTAAGTATAGCATAATTTTCCTTGAAAATCCCATACTAAATGATAACATTTCCTGTGCCAGATACAACAGAGTACTAATGTAATCCCAAAGGAACCTAAAGAAGAATGTGCAATGGACATGCCAAGATTTTATCTGATTCCCCTTTCAGGGCATTGAAGTGACTATAAAAAGTGTCCAATTTTCACTGTCCTAAATATGTAACAATCTAAAGTTACAATCATAAACCTTTTTTCTCTAAAGCACTATTTAGGATCTCAACTGAAGCCTCTTGATAGATTAACAATTACAGAATTCATTTTTATTTTTATCCACACATCTCTCTTACCCTTTTATCCCCAAGTCCCTGATGTCACCATGGATTGCAGTCTCCTTTTTCAGGGAATCTGAATGGAAAGAGTCCTCTTATATTTTAATAACTCACTTATGTCAAAGTAAATCCAACTTTCTATTCTTTTTTTTTTTTTGACAGAGACAGAGTCAGAGAGAGGGACTAGGGACTGACTGACAGGTGGGACAGAGATGAGAAGCATCAATTCTTCACTGTGACACCTTAGTTGTTCATTAATTGCTTTCTCATATGTGCCTTGACTGGGGGCTCCAGCAGACTGAGTGACCCCTTACTCAAGCCAGTGATCTTGGGTTCAAGCCAGCAACCATGAGATCATGTCTATTATCCCACGCTCAAGCTGGTGATCCTGCCCTTGAGTCCGTGCTCAAGCCAGTGACCTCGGGGTTTCGAACCTCAGTCCTCCACGTCCTAGTCCGACGTTCTATCCACTGTGCCACCGCCTGGTCAGGCCAACTTTCTATTCTTATTTGATCTGTTATAAGTAACAGCATGATCCATTTAACCATTATCTTTCCCCTTAGTGAGGATAGATTTATTTGAGAAAGCACTGAGTATATCATTTTAAAAAATGTATCATCCAGCCTGACCAGGCGGTGGTGCAGTGGATAAAGCGCCGGACTGGGATGCTGAAGACCCAGGTTCGAGACCCCGAGATCACCAGCTTGAGCGCAGGCCCATCTGGCTTGAGCAAAAGCTCGTCAGCTTGGACCCAAGGTCGCTGGCTCCAGCAAAGGGTGGCTCGGTCTGCTGAAGGCCGGTGGTCAAGGCACATGCGAGAAAGCAATCAATGAACAACTATGGTGTTGCAATGGCAACGAAAAACTAATGATTGATGCTTCTCACCTCTCTCTGTTCCTGTCTGTCTGCCCCTATCTATCCCTCTCTCTCTATCCCTGTAAAAAAATAAAATTAAAAAAAAAAAATGTATCATCCACCCCCTACTCCTACACAAGTGAAAATAAATGAAACAGTGTATTTTATGGTAAACAGAAGATTCACTTAACTCCAAAATTCCTCAATATTCCTAAACTGAAATTTAAGAATTAGCATTTGAAACCTGACACTTCCACATCTGTGATAGGCTTTTTGGAAACTGGTCTTTACAAGCACATAAATACATTGTAACCTTCCAGCAGGTGGCACTCATACCCTGAAAAGGGGTCTATAAAACAGTAACCCAGCTCTGGTTCAAGGTAGCCCTAAATTTATTTTGCTTTATTTTACTTTGTAACACTGCTTAGGTATGAGTTATAATTTTCAAGCAGGTCTATGTTGCCCATTGCCACCCAGTAGATATGATGGTGAGGTCGCAGTTATAATGCAAAAAGTATAGGTTTTAGAATTCAAACCTGAGTTTGAGCCCTGACTTAATAACTATATCACATAAAAAGCAGGTTGGTTGTTTAACCCCTCTGGGCCTCATGGAAGAATAAAAATATCTTCTGCCAAACATATACAGTTTCTGTAAGAATTAAATAAATGTATGATAACTATATAACACAATGCTTAGAATATATTAAGTACTTGACAAATTATAGTTATTGCTCTTATTATAACCACTATTATATGCAAAAATGTTATGAGGACTGAATGACATAATATATTATAATGCCTGGCATATTTTAAATTCTTAATAACAACTGTTTTTGTTGTTGTACATATATAAAAATGGCTAACCACTCCAGGCAGTAAAAGATACTGTTACAGAGAGATACCCTCCAATGGGGAATGTCATGGCTTTTCCTCACCAAAGTGCCTGAAACACTCCTTCAGTACATTCTATAATAACATCAAAGCTACATGAAAGTTATTTCCATTACTAATCTGGTTTCCTTTTCTCTCTGACATTAAGTACCACATGTACTTGGTCTGAGAGAGGTATCTGAAACCAGGAGAGGTCTATAATAAATAAGTTTACATCCCTTCAACTATGTTAGCCTATATGTTCTTTTTAAGGTATGAGTGTTTAATCTTTTATGTAATGCATTCCATATGAGAAGACTGTATATACTTCTAATAAATCAACAAGACTCTGAATATACAAAGCTGAAATATGAAAAATAAAACAGATAAAAATCAAAATAACAAGATGACAAAGTTAAACAAAATTATCTGGAATTCTCAGGGGTCTTCTGATTCATTGAGGAATAATCAGAAAATCTTTTCTTGTTTCGTGTTACATCCTGAAAAACCTTCTCTACCTTCACAGTATTAAAACTAAATTTGTCTTTGCCTTTGGGAACGTTTTTTAGTGCTTTGGGGTTTCAATAAATAAACTCCTAAAAAATGTTTATTTCCTTATTTATCTTTTTTTCTCCTTGAATTAAATGAACAAAAATCAATTTAAAACTCCTTATTTAGATCCTGGCTTAAAAAAAAAAGTGTTGTATTACTTTCCAGAATTCTGTTTCTAGTCCTCTTTTTCTTTTCTACTCTGCAGTCTCTCTTGATATCTTACCCATGTGTCTGAGTTATAGCTAGTCTTTTTATGGAGAATCCAAAATCTCAATCTCTAGCCCTAATCTTGCTCCTGAACTCTGACATCAATTGACAACTATGCATGTAAACATATACATGGAAATCCTACTGTGTACTTCAAAATCCACAGATCCAATGTTGAACATCACTTGTCCACGTCTATGTGTCTTAGTGTGTCCACTACTCCTGCACTTATACCTGTATTTCCCAATCACCAAAGCAGGCTCAAAACTATAATCAATCAGTGATAGTCACTGAACATGTGCTATATATACTCTTCCTTTAAATATCACTCATAACTGGCATATGTTGTGGCTTTCACATTGATAATTAAAATAAACCCTTTACTTTAAAATAAAGATATTTATACACATGCTCTGTTCTCTGCCTGGAACAATCTTCCCTATCCTCCTTGCCTGATTAATGCTTACTTGCTTTTCAGAAAGGACAAATTTTCCAAAAGCAACAGGTGTTGGCAAGGATGTGGGAAAAGAGCACCCTCATTCACTGTCTGTGGGAGTGCAGACTGGAAAACAGTATGAAGGGTTAATAAAACTGCTTTCTGACCCGGAGGTTCCACGAAGAAACCCAAAACACTAATTCTAAAGAATATATACAATCCTATGTTCATTGCAGCGTTATTTACAATAGCCGAGCTGTAACAGCAACCCAGGTATCCATCAACAGACAAGTAGATATAAAAATTGGGATAATATATACAATGGAATATTATTTGGCCATAAAAAGAATGAAATCTTACCACTTGTGATATCATGGAGGGACCTAAAGGGTATTAACCTAAGTAAAATAAGTCAGTCAGAGAAAGACAAACACCATATGATTTTACTCATAGGTGGAATCTAAAGAACAAAATTAATGAGCAAAAGAAATTGAAACAGACTCACAGACTCAGAGAATAGAATAATGGTTGCCAGAGGGGAGGGAGGCTGGAGGACTGGGTAATAGAGGTGAAGGGAATAAGAAGTACAAATTGGCAGCTATGAAATGTACAGGCATCTAATGTACAGCACAGGGAATATAGTCAATAATATTGTAATAACTATGCATGGTGCCAGGTGGGTACTGAAAATATCAGGGGAATGCTGTCTATTCACTATGATGTACATCTGAAACAAAATAATATTAAATAAAAACTGTAAAACTTTCTAAAATAATTTTTAAAGGACTATTGTATTACTACTTATAAGGCACCTTCCCTGTAACTCCTAGTCAGAAATGGGTATATCTCTTCTGTGTTTCTTCCATACTGTATTTCCCTTAATATGCCATTAAAAGCATAAAATTATGACAGTTTAATTATCTATCTTCCCCAATAGATTGTAATGTCCTAGAGTGCAGTGGCTATGTCTGCCATCCCTACATTCTTACTGCCTTGTACAAGCCAGATACATAGTACCTGTTTAACAAATGCTGGCTGAATTAAAGAGTGAATATATCTCCTATCTCTTCTAATACATCCTATATTGACATCAGATTATCTTCCTAAAATCAAGCCTGATAATGTTAGTTCTCCAATTCTAAAATCCTTTTTTCTTTCATTCTAAAATCTTAAATGACTTCAAAGTTAACACTCTTAAACAGAACATTCAAATCCATCTACCACAAAGGCTAAATTCATTTTTCCTACAAATAGCTTTTTAGAGAGGCAGTGGGCTGAAACTCAAGATAAAATTGCTTTAAAAATAAAAAGATAAAACTGTTAGAAACTTTAATGTTTTTACCAAAAAATGAGGCAGGTGGATAAGATCCACATTAAGGATCACAGTGAGTTCTGCTCTGACAAAAGGAGTATCATGACTGCCATATGTTGTGACCTTCACCTTAAGAATACTCCCTATAAAATCATCATGAATAAGCTCCCAAGGTCTCCACAGAATTCCGCCCATTACCCACTACCTCCATTAAGTCCATGCCCTAGGGAATGAGGCAGAAGTATGATAGAAAATACCCAGCAGATAATAATGATTAAAAAAAAAAGTCAAAATTCATTAACCAACATTTGAGTGCCCAGCATATTCCAGGCATAGGGAGCCTCAGGGAATTTATGGCCTAATAGGTTTCAAAGAGGAAACAGATTAAACAAAAAAATCTTAAATTATAATTATGATGAGGCTATTAAGAAAAATAAAGAATATAAAATACAGCAGACCTAACCTAGCCTGAAAAGTCAGAGAAGGTGTTCCTAATGAAGAAAGAAGAAACTGAGAACTACAGAGCCTCAACCAGCAAGAAAGTGAATTAGCAGGTATTCTCATCACATCATGAATACACTGACTCAACGAACTCTTTTACTGTTCATCTTTTAGGAACAAATATCAAATAAAGTCCTTATTGTATTCTAAATTTGCTACGACGGACTTGTATTCACTAGGTATCAGAACACATCTTTTTTTGTTTCCAGATGAATATTTATAAAACCACCTAACACAGAACGTGGCACAAAGTAGGCACTCAACAAGTTTTGTTGAATGAGAAAATTAAAGCAATAGTACATGAAATGTGACTTTTATATAACCATGTCGGTTAGATTGACATTTACTCCACATTGAACAAGATTAAGAACGTTCAAGGAATTTAATAAGTCTGAAAGATAACTTGAAGCTGATATTTGATTAAGCTAAATAAAGTAGTAATTTTACCCTAAATGGCTATAATAAACTTATTCTTAATCTCATTGCACTCTCAAGCCATCTGGTTTTACACCTAACCGAGACCTTTATAACTTGTATTTCTAAAATAAACAGTTTATGCCCTGGCCATTTGGCTCAGTGGTAGAGCGTCGGTCTTGCCTGTGGAAGTCCCGGGTTCAATTCCCGGCCAGGGCGCACAGTAGAAGCACCATCTGCTTCTTCCCCCTTCCCTCTCTCCTTCCTCTCCATCTCTCTCCCTCTCCTGCAGCCAAGGCTCCATTGGAGGCCATGGCTCCATGGCCTCCACCTCAGATGCTAGAATGGCTCTGGTCCCAACAGAGCAATGCCCCAGAAGGGCAGAGCATTGCTCCCTATTGGGCATGCTGGGTGGATCCCGGTCAGGCACATGCAGGAGTCTGTCAGTCTGCCTCCCCGCTTCTCATTTTAGAATAAATAAATATACAGTTTACATCTTCTTTATTAAAAATAGGCAACCAAGTAACCCTGGAATTCTCTCTCTCTCTCTCTCTCTCTCTCTCTCTCTCTCTCACACACACACACACACACACACACACACACGTGCGTGCATGTCCTCCTAGACCACACTGGAGAATCTGCAGGGAGAGATAAGGGCTTTGATTTCTGAAGGAACTTGTCTAATACTTGTTGAACGTTTTACTTTTCAGCATGACTGAAATTATGGCCAGACACCTGAGCCCTGAAACTACAAGAAACTCTACTAGCATTTACAATTTATAGTTAAGTATTTTGATTAATTATTAATTGCTAAATTACCAGTGCCAATAATTAAACATATTTCACTTCACTTTTCTTCTAGAGAAGGTAAACAGAGACATCAAGGCTCAAATAAATTAATCATTTATTATAGTTCCTAAAGACCTCACAGGAATTTTAATCATAATGACAAGAAAAGCTACTAAATGATGTGACCAAAATATAATCCAGGAAATGTCTACTGTATTGTTTCCATTAAGAAGAAAATCTACTTACTTACTAATCTGCTAAGAAATCTTTATATGCATTATAAGAAAATATAGAAGAGGGTGAGTTTCCACAACGAAATAAATTACCATATTTTTTGCTCCATAAGATGCACCTGACCATGAGACACACCTAGGGTTTTAAGGAGGAAAATAAAAAAACAAATATTCTAAACCAAATGGTGTGTTAAAGTATTTAATAAAAATATACCACAATAATATTTCAACAATGTAAACTCAACAGCAGTATTAACCATTAGCACTGTTATTAACAAATGAGAAGAGACTTTAATGTTCAAATACTCTTCTAGGTGTCCGGGAACCCCAGGAACTCATCATCACTAGTGTTAGAATTTAAGAATCCCAGTAGATCACAATCACTGGTATCACTTTCTTCACTATTTTCATATATGATCCCATCTTCAGTGCCATCTAAGGCATTGCTAATGCCACGTTTTTTGAATGACTGCACCATGGTTTCATTCTTCACTGACTGCCATGATGTTTTCACCCACTCACAAACTTGACTGATAGTGGGTCTCTTCATTCGTACAGTTGCTGTCAGATCATGATTGCCAGCAGCCATCCATTTGTTCCACTCTTCTCACATAAAGACTTTAAACGGTTTGTTGATGGAAACGTTGAGAAATTGCAACTGGCTGGTAAGACACCCAGGAATTACAGCTAGATGAGTCTTCACTTCTTTAAAGTTTGTTTTGTGTATGGTTTCACTAATATGTGCTCTAAACTGGTCAAGCACTAATAGGGCAGCAAGTGACACCAGCACTTCACACAGAGCTCCAGCAGCTGCAGCGCAACTCTCACGTCTGCCCTCGATGATGCCACCTGAATGCGCCCACACAACGTCGCTCGCCTTCCCTCCTGTGCTACATGCAACTGTGGAAAACGCAACCAGATCACTCAGCAGATGCTGGGATTCCACCTGCCACAGTGGCTGTAAGATTACGCTCCCGCTGGCGCTCATTGGACATATTTATTTACCAGCGCAGCGCCCCATAGCAGCTAAAAAAAATGAACATTCGATCCATAAGGCGCATAGGCATTTCCCCTCCACTTTTGGGGGGAAAAAGATGAGTCTTATGGAGTGAAAAATATGGTATTTCTTTTCTATGAACGCTTTGAGTACTAAGTTTTTTGTTAACCCTTTGAGTGAAGACGTACATGAATGTTCGTACTAAAAGGGTTAAGCATCTCCTAGATTTAATCAAAAATTCTAAATGTTTCCACTAAGAGTGTTAACTTTAATTTTTTTTAAAAAAAGCTTCATTGTGACATATGTGGTTTTCATGTAAATATGTTAAACCATGATTAAGAAAAAAACTAGAAATCACTATAGTAATGAAAACTAATTCACAATAGTGTAACTTTCAGCAATTTCGTGTTTAGCAGAACATATACAAAAATTACATTAACTTTAAAGTAAGCTTTCCATGCTAAGCAAAATAAATCAGATATAAAAAGTCAAGAACAATATGATTTTACTCATACTGGGGATATAAAACTTAAAGCAACAAATGAATAAACAAGACAAAGAAAAAACAGCAGACAACAGCATGATGGTTACCAGAGGGATGGTATTGGGTGGTACTAAAGGGTAAAGGGAGTCAAATACATGGTGATTAAAGATCTGACTTTGGTTGGTGGGCATACAATGCACTATACAGATCATGAATCAGAGAAGTGTACACTTGAATCCTATATAATTTATTTTTATTTTTTTATTTATTGATTTAGTGAGAGAAGAAGGGACAAAAAGAGAAAGATCTATTTCCGTGCCCTGACTGGGGATCGAACCAGAAATCTCTGTAATTCGGGATGATGCTCTAACCAACCAAGCCATCTGGCCAGGGCAAAACCTATGTAATTTTATTAACCATTGTCACCCCAATACAACATTTAATTTTTTTAAAAAATAAGCTTTCTTTGAATGATCTTGGAATTTTGAAATTTAATGTCTTTTCAAGGCAGCTTGAAAAATACATATAAAATGTTAAATCTCATTAGACTTTCCTCTTTGAAATGTAATTCTCCAACATAAATGCTAGTCACATTCTTTAATACACCTAAACAAACAAACACTTGCTATGGGGAAAGCTCCTTTTGAGTAAAATTCACAGGGAAAAGGTCAATATCTTTGACTACAAAGTTATCTTATATAGAAAACATATCCTAAAGTCACAGGACTAACAGCAAACTTGGAAAACATTACCAAACTGTTAGATATTAAAGGGCTAATTTGCTTGATTTATAGAGATTATAAAAATCATGTTTTAAAAAAGAAAAACATGCCTGACCAAGTGGTAGCACAGTGGATAGAGTGTTAGACTGGAACCTGGAGAGCCCAGGTTAAAGACCTGATGTCACCAGCTTGAGTGAGGGCTCACCAGCTTGAGCTTGAGGTCGCTGGCTTGAGCGTGGGATCCTAGATATGACTCTATGTTCACTGGCCTGAAGCCCAAGATTATTGGCTTGAGCCCAAGGTTGCTGGATTAAGCAAGGGGTAACTGGCTCTCCTGTAGCTCCCTGGTCAAGGCACATATTAGAATCAATGCACAACTAAGGTGCTGCAACAAAGAATTGATGCTTCTCATCTCTCTCCCTTCCTGCCTGTCTTTCCCTACCTGTCCCTCTCTAAAAAAAAAAAGAGAGAGAAAATCAAGACAATATTAAGTGACAAAGATAAAATTGATAGCATCTGTTGCTATTTTCAAAAGATATGTGCTGGCATGTGCATAAAAAACATTGGTACAAGCCTGACCAGGCGGTGGCGCAGTGGATAGAGCGTCGGACTGGGATGCAGAAGACCCAGGTTCGAGACCTGGAGCTTGCCAGCTTGAGCGCGGGCCCATCTGGCTTCAGCAAAAGCTCACCAGCTTGGACCCAAGGTCGCTGGCTCCAGCAAGGGGTGACTCAGTCTGCTGAAGGCCCACGGTCAAGGCACATGTGAGAAAGCAATCAATGAACAACTCGGGTGTCACCACGGCAACGAAAAACTAATGACTGATGCTTCTCACCTCTCTCCGTTCCTGTCTGTCTGTCCCTATCTATCCCTCTCTCTGACTCTCTCTCTGTCCCTGTACCAAAAAAAAAAAAAAAAACATTGGTACAGTCATAAGAAGTCATTTATAGCAGTTACTTTTATGCAGAAGGACCAGGTTAAGGGAGAGACTTCAAATTTTTCATTTTAAATCTTTTTTCATTTTAAAATATTCTTATTATGCATATATTTCTATTTTTTTCTCTTTTTAAAAGAATTATTAATTTTAAGGAGAGAAAAAAGCAGAGACAGAAACATCAATCTGTTCCTGTATGTGCCCTTACCAGGGATCAAACTAGCAACCTCGGCATATCAGGAGAACGCTCTAACCAGCCAAGCTATTCAGCCAGGGCTTCTTTAAAATTTCTAAAATATCAATAGAAGTTACCCAGAGGAACAAATTAGGAGTAATTTTGATTTGTTATCTTATACTGTTCTGCATTTTTTAAGATTAATTTTTGTGAAAATTTAAGATATTTTTCAAACTGCATAATCCATTAGTGGATTATGAAATCAGTTCAGTGAGTTGCAACTAGCTTTACCTAGTCTCCCAAGAAGTGAAATCACCTGTACCAGACTAAAAGAAAATAATTGAAAACACCATTGCACAAGTTATAAGCAAGAGAGAGGATCAGAGCTAGAGTAGATCACAGTCAAAAAGTTTTTAAAAAACCACTATTCCAGGATATTATGTTAAAAGTATTTTGAATCAAGTACTCAGGAAAAATCTTAATGGCCTTATAATATCCATTTCAAAGGCAAGAATCATTTTATATTAAAATTAGTTTTTGTTTGTCAATTCTTAGTTTGACCAACTTGAAAAGGTAACGAAGAAAAAAATATAATTTCTGAAAACTCAAGAGAGAAAACTCTAAAAAGATATACTAAGATGATACTTATACAATATACACTAAGACTTGAATGGATTCTATAAAATGACTCAGCATACATGTATTTGGAATAGCACATTTTAAGTTATGCACATTAATCATCTCTAAAATTGACAAGATTGAAATTAAAGTTTAGTTAAGTTTATCTATGAAGGGAATACCAAAAAAAAATTTTTTTTTTTAACTATGCCATCTGAAAATTTCAGAATACCAACAGAGGCCCTGGCTGGTTGGCTCATTGGTATAGACTGGACATTTGGAAATCCCAGGTTCAATTCCCAGTCAGGGCACACAGGAGAAATGACCTTCTGCTTTTCCTCCCCCCTCCCTCACTTCCTTCTCTCTCTCTCTCTTTTTCTCTCTCTCTCTCTCTCTTTCTCTCTCTCTCTCTGTTCTCCTGAAGCCATGGCTCGACTGATTCGAGTGCACTGGCCCCAGGATCTGAGGATGGCTCCCTAGAGCCTCTGCCTCAGGTGCTAAAAATAGCTCAGTTGTGAGCATGGCCCCAGATGGGTAGAGCATCAGCTTCAGACAGGGGTCAGCATGTGAATCACGGTCAGGGCGCATGCGAGAGTCTGTCTTTCTATCTCCCCTTCTCTCACTTAAAAAAAAAAAGAGTTATCAACAGAAGACCACATAGCTCAAATATATGTACAACAACAGATAATCATGGCACATAATTTTTGTCAGCGTGGGTGTAAGGATGCACTTGTTCGGATTACAAACACAATCTATTGCCCAATCACCTGTTTGATCAGGAAGGTAACTATATAATGATTAGCCAGGATTAAGAACAGAGTTGTCACTAAATTAAGTAAAATTAAAGGACTACAGCAGAATGAAATTGACTTCATTTTCACCAACATGACAACCAAACCCTGTTTTTATACACTTATCATCTGAAGAAAGCTTGTCTGTTTTATTAACTAACTTCAATTTTATTATCTTTTCTACTTACATTACCTTTCTCTCCCTTTTAGCCACCTCCCTCCCATCCTCAACTACCTCTTACCTGCTCTTGACCTTCCTTTGTTCCTTTCCATTAAGGGTTTTACTATTAATGAGCCTCCATTCTCCCAAATCCCAATAAAATTTATATACACCATCTTTTGAAATTTAACAAATGATTTCTTTCTTGTATTATCTTTTCTATACATATCCAAATGGTTTCACATATAGATATATGTATTTTTTATCATAAAGGGAGAATTATTTTATTGATTGATTTTTAGACAGAGTTGGGAGGGATCGAAAGGAGGGAGAGACAGAAGCATTCATTTGTTGTTCCACTTAGTTGTGCATTCATTGATTATTTCCTGTATATGCAATGACCAGGGATCAAACCCGCAACGTTGGCATCTTGGGATGACATTCTAACCGACCAAGCTAACCAGCCATATATACTTATGTTAACTATTTGATTAAATGAATGGTCATTCCATATTAGGAGGATGGTCAATATCACCAAATCCTTTCAGTTACATTTTTAACTTTTAATATAACCTAGAAGTCAAAAGTTGTTTAGAACATGGGTTCCTTGACTAAATAGATTCTGGTAATCTATATATGCCCCAGGAGTATGGGACCACAGACCCAGGCTGACTCTGGAAACAATGAGTCTAAAAAGTCTAAAAAAGAAGTGGGGGGATAGTAACTGACATGGGTAATGACAATAAGGATAGAAAGGAGAAGGTGAATAAAAAGAGGGCAGGATGAAATCAATAGGATTCAGTCACTGATAGGCTAAGGCCCAATGATCCAGGGTGGGTACAAGCAACTCAATAGACAATGGTACAAATCAGAGACAAGAAAAAGTATTACAGCTTTGAGGATATCGTTTAAAAAAATCAAGAAGGGCCTGACCTGTGGTGGTGCAGTGGATAAAGCATCGACCTGGGAACACTGAGGTCGCCAGTTCAAAACCCTGCACTGGTCTGGTCAAGGCACATATGGGAGTTGATGCTTCCAGCTCCTCCCCCCTTTCTCTCTCTCTCTCTCTCTCTGTCTCCTCTCTAAAATGAATAAAATGAAAAGAAATTAAACCTGTACTTTAAAAAAAAAAAATCAAGAAGGGTTTCCTTCCTCTCAGAAAGGAGAACAGATGATAATTTCAAGTGTTGAAAGAATTTATTGGATTTTCGTCCTCTACTGAACATATTTAGGAAGCTTAGAAAGAATACTTTTCTCCACTGAAATTATAAATTCCACAAGTATAGACATCACATCACATCTGTCTTGTTCATTTTTATTTATTGCAGAGAACAAGGCCAGCCATGTGGTGGGCACTCATCAAATACTTTGTATGGCAACAAAACCTTGTGAAAGTTACAGGTTGAACCATAATCTCACATAAAGTTCCGTGTTTCAAAACATCTCAATTCTAAATCTATGGGATCTATTAAATTGATCACTTTTTAAAAGATCTACTCAAACATAAATAGTGGTACTGTTATAGTAGTTTCTTTTATCCTAAAAATACTTCTGAAAGTATCAACACTGAAGTTCTTGTATCTGATTCTGCAGCTTTCTCACTGGCTGGCGTCTTGCTTACATTCTATCTCAAGCCACACCAAACCACCTCTAGGCTGTCCAGTGACTATGCTGCCTCATACCACAGCTGCTTTGCTGCCATAGACGCCTATGGACTGCCCCAAAGTGCTAATACTCAGACACTCACCTTTAAGATTCAACTCAAAGCATCCTGTCCTTTATGAAACCTTCTCCTGACAGCCCTACTTCATTCACTTTTCTCTGTCCACTGTCTAGCCTTTCTCAAAATACATGAGTCTAAGCAAAGTGAAATATAAAAGATTGTTACAAAAATTTGGGGAATACAAAATTCAAGAATATTCACCAAAGCAATACCCTAACTAGATGTCTACAGCTTTGCCAAAAACAATCCTCATCACCATTAGAGCGACGAAACTTGAACCCTAGAAATAAGCAATTAAAAAACAAAACCATTTTCAAATAGAAATAAATGTACTGTTTTGGCACACATTAGGAAGAATGCAAGTTAAAACATAAAAGAGTGTATACTTTGTTGTCTTCCCAAATGTAAATGTAATAATAACTATAATTCTACAGGAAGTGTTTCAATTATACTACACTATTTCCTTTGGCCTTAATTTTACAGATTTTCTATAACCACAAAAATGGTGTGCAGTTCTAAAGAGGGTTATACAACTTATATGTTAATGACTTAGGCACACTAAGTTTTAAACATTTTAAGATCATAAATGTAACAGATATTCAATGAAAGACCAGAATCAGAAAATACAGAAAAATACAAACACTAGGTCATTTGTAATTCTACCAACCAAAAACAACCTGTTAATATTTTTATATGTATCTCCTAAACTTTCTTGTAAGCACAAATAACTATGAAAACAATAACAATTACCATGACCATAAAAAAGCTACCTTTTTTTTCTTTAAGTAAGAGGAGGGAAGACAGTGAGACAGACTGCGGCATGTGCCCTGGCAGGGAGGGATCCATCCGATAACCCAGTCTGGGGCCAATGCTAGAATAAGCTGAGCTATATTTAGCGCCTGAGGCTGATACTCAGACCAACAAGATATCCTTAGTGCCCAGGGCCAAAGCTTGAACCAATCGAGCCACTGGCTGTGGGAGAAGAAGAGTGAGAGAAGGGGGAGAGAAGCAGATGGTCACTTCTCCTGTGTGCCCTGACTAATCCAGGACATGTATATGCCGGGCCAACACTATCCACGGAGCCTACCAGCCAGGGCCAGAGAGCTACCATTTAATATGATTTTATCACAGGATAATGCAGGAACTATGATAAGCAATTCAGCCACGTTATTTCATTTAATCTTCAAAACAACCCAACGAGATAAATAGTGTTTTTAATCTCTCTTTCACAGTGGAAAAACTGGGGAGGCTGAGAGACTAATTTGCACTGTTATACAGCTAATAATGGCAGAACCGGGATTACGATAAATCTTTTGATGCCTGAATTCCAGATACTATCTATCTATCTGGGTGTATAAACACACAAAATATGTTCAAATATTTATACCAAAATATAGAAACATAGTTTTATAATCAGTCTCATTTCACTTAACATATTGGAAACAACTTATCTTTCAATAAATATCTATCTACATCAGCAATTTTAATGGCTGCATACTATTCCATTGTATGAATATTGCTTTAAACAGCACATTCATGTTACTTCACATTTTATGTTAATATCTTAAACCATGCTGTGATGAACAGCTTTTGTGTGATTAACTCCTTAAAAAAAAAATAGTCAAAAGATGAAAGCCTTTTTGAAGGCCTTCCCAGCTACATTTCAAGTGCTCAAACATCCTGTGACTAGAGGCTACCCTACTGAACTGTATATATATTTATTTCCGTAATTGCAGAGAGTGCTATTAACAGCACTTATCTAGACTGTTACAGATCATGCAGATCACTGTTAAATTCCTGGAAAGGGCGCTACTTTCCCTTTCAGCCTAAAGCTGGTTGAGACAAGAAGCCCCTCTACATTCACTTATTCCTAAAGACCATCCCCCATGATGACTTCTGTTCTGACCCTACAGCTGCAGCACAAAGCATGTGCATCAGAGTCGGCTCCCTCCTCCTACAGCTTCACTCAGGCTAGGAGATAGATTTACCTACTAACATCACTATTCCCATTCTTGTCTCACCTAGCTCCCAGCCTAAACACATTGCTAGGTTTATGTGGATGGGAAGGCTTTCTGCTCAATCTCCTTAGCAAGTTTCTGTTGAATGATCTAGCAGGCTGATGTGTACCCTCATTCTGCTCTTACCTTTACTGTTCCCTACCAAAGCTCTTCAATATGATGACACTGGGAATGACACCCCTGTTTAATTTTCCAAGTGTGATACGAATTTTTCTGCATTCCACCATTTGGGTTGTTTCAATGGAAAATGAGTAAAAGGGTGAAGGTAAACCACTATCATAAACTTATAAGTTAAAGCTTTTAAAATTTGTAGGTATTAAAAGTTTTAAATAACTTGATATCTTAACTGGATTGTTTTACCTTTCAATTTAAAATCTGCTTATGAATAAGCAATAAACCTAGAAAAGGTTTGTTTTAGTCAAATGTTAGACTATACATAATAAGCAAGAAACAGCAGACTGTCACAAATTTATTATGTAAGCAGCAACTAGACTTTGCAGAGGATCCTCATTCTTGGAAATGTAATTTCTTTAAGGAAGAAAAAAAATATTTTTCAGTTTCCTACATAAGAAAATAAGTATCAGCCCACATGTAATGACAAAATCAAAGAACAGAGACTAAAAAACAGGAATTAATTCATAATTCTAACTCTAATTCACAATCATGTTAGAAAGGCCTTTTTGTGTGTGACAGAGACAAAGAGACAGACATGTAGGGACAGACAGGCAGGAAGAGAGAGAGATCAGAAGCATTGATTCTTCGTTACGGCACCTTAGTTGTTCATTAATTGCTTTTTCATATGTGCCTTGACTGGGGGCCGGGGGGGGGCTACAGCAAAGCAAGTGACCCCTTGCTCAAGCCAGTGACCTTGGGCTTCAAGCTAGCGACCTTTGAGCTCAAGCCAGCGACCATGGGGTCATGTCTATGATTCCATGATCAAGCCAGCAACCCCATGTTCAAGCTGGTGAGCCCGCATTCAAGTAGGCAACCTCGGGGTTTTGTACCTCAGGCTTCAGCATCCCAGGTCTACGCTCTATCCATTACACCACCACCTGGTCAGGGTTTTGTTCTTTTTTTGAAAACGTTTATTGTATTGAATTTAGAGAGAGGAAGGGAGAAAGGGAGAGAAAGAAACAGGAACATGAATCTGCTCCTGCATGTGCCCTGACAGGGGATTGAACCAGAAACCTCTGAGCTTCGGGACGATGGTCTAACCAACTGAGCTATCCAGCCAGGACCTTCTGTCCACTTTTAAACTGAGTTGTCTTTTTGTGAATATTCATTTTTAAATCCATTAGGCAGGCATCTTTTTTCAATTCTTCAGGTCTATGGACTGATTTTATTAATAGTTTGGTAAGATATTTCCGATTTTCCTTTAACAAATATTTTCTTCATTCTCCTCCAAGTTTACATCTTCCAATAACTTCTGGGGCACTGAGGGGCAGCTCACAATATCTAATATATGTAATAGTACCTTACTCACTAAGTGAAAAAGTCAACCTTATGTTAGTAGGTTAACAGGGTCAAATTAACTTGGTCATTTAAACAGAGCCAACATTTTCTGAACACTCCTATATACAAGGTACCGTGTAGGCTTTAAATAATTAATTAATTAAATGTCTAATGAGTCTTTTATGCCTCTACAATGGTGCTATCATTCATTTCATATGTTCCAGTATCTTGGCAAACTTAATTTAAATGATCACCAAATCTCTGAACCTTGAAATGTCATGCAGTTTGCTTTCACAGTGTTTTTATATGATGAATACAACAGAAACAATGGAATATCTTTCTAGTATAAGAATAATTGGGTGTCAAGGGGAACATGGAGGGGCAGGTGGGATATATTCGGTGGGACACTTTATTCTATGTAAACTCAATAAATTAAAATCAATAAAAATTTAACAAAAAAGAATAATTTTAAAGTATTCTTGGATTGTAAATATTTTAGCATCCTAAAATAGTTGGCACTACTAAGTGACATTCTTCATGAACAAAAGCATATTACATTTATTAAGAAAGCATATATTTTCTCTATGGAAGGAAGTGTAACAATGCTAATTGTGTTTTCAATCCATGGGGACCATTAAAAGGAGTTACATAAATAACACTGAACTTCTCTCCTCAGCTTGGGTTAGGCAAATTATAAAAAAAACAAAAACAAATAAAAAACAAGGTAATTAATTCACAGATGTAAAATGTTTCTGTAATTCCACATCTAACACTTGACTTTTAAGAACTTTTTAAAAATAAAGAATGCTCAAGTATAAGAAAATTATAAATACACTAAGGATATATATCATTTTATATGTACTATGCCATTTTTTGTACTATACCATTAATACATGTACTATCAAGTTAGAACTAAAAGTACTCTGTATTTAAAAATAAACAAGCCGCCTGACCAGGCAGTGGCGCAGTGGATAGCGTGTTGGACTGGGATGCTGAAGACCCAGGTTCGAGACCCCGAGGTTGCCAGCTTCAGCGCGGGCCCATCTAGCTTGAGCAAAAGCTCGCCAGCTTGGACCCAAGGTCGCTGGCTCCAGCAAGGGGTTGCTCGGTCTGCTGAAGGCCCAAGGTCAAGGCACGTATGAGAAAGCAATCAATGAACAACTAAGGTGTTGTGACGGCAACGAAAAACTAATGATTGATGCTTCTCACCTCTCTCTGTTCCTGTCTGTCTGTCTGTCCCTATCTATCTCTCTCTCTGACTCTCTCTCTCTGTCCCTGTAAAAATATAAAAATAAAAAAAAAATAAACAAGCCATAAAACTTATAATTCATCTAGTTATTAAAAGTACCTTTCATTGAACCACACGAGTTTAAACATTTTATCAAACTTTAATTTAGCCAGACCAGGCAATGGCGCAGTGGATAGAGCATCGGACTGGGATGCGGAAGACCGAGGTTCGAGACCCCGAGCTCGCCAGCTTGAGCGCGGGCCCATCTGGCTTGAGCGAAAGCTCACCAGCTTGGACCCAAGGTCACTGGCTCCAGCAAGGGGTTGCTTAGTCTGCTGAAGGCCCACAGTCAAGGCACATGTGAGAAAGCAATCAATAAACAACTAAGGTGTCGCGACGGCAACGAAAAATTAATGATTGATGCTTCTCACCTCTCTCCGTTCCTGTCTGTCTGTCCCTATCTATCCCTCTCTCTGACTCTCTCTCTGTCCCTGTAAAAAAAAAAAGAAAACTTTAATTTAAAAATCATGACAATAAGTATTTAATGAATGACATAGTCAAGTACACTATGGAGATCTTCAAAGAACTGAAAGAAATAACTTCTAATTCTATATCAAGCTAAAAATATATTTCAAAACTGAAGGCAGAACAGACATTTTTGGTTACAGACTAAAAAAAATCTGTTGTTTAACAAGCCCTTGCTGAAAGAAACACTAAAAATATACCTCAATAAGGAGTGTATGCAAGAAAGAATCAGGTAAGTAAATCTAAATAAGCCCTGAGTGTAAAGAAACTAAAAATATACAGTTGGGGACTAGGAGCTTGAGGAAGACATTAAGTGGATACAAGGTAGAATTAAAATAATAGAAATAACAGGAGGGAGAGAGCTAAATTAAAGAGATGTAAAGCCCTTGTATGGAAGAAGCTGAATAAACTGGAGAATTTATGGCAAATATGTATTAAAAATGCAAGAGTAATTAATTTAGAAAGATTGTAAGTTATTTCCCAACCAGAAGTTTAGGAAAATAAGAATAAGGAAAACTCAATCAATACTTCAGAAGTCAGAAAAGAAGTATGTGGGGGGAGGGCGGGGATAGCTGGGGGGATCATAGCATGAGACACAGAAAACTTGAAAATAAGGTAACAGAAATAAGTATATGAACAGACACACAATGTAAGCAGATTAAACTCTCCCAGTTTAAAAAGAATGCTTCTATAAGAAAGGCTATTAAATTTAAAAGCAAATTAAAATTAATTTCACAAAAATCAACTTCGATTAGAAGGGTGCTACTATTTCTCTTGAATAAAGAGCTAGAACTGTAAGCAGAATGTTTTATACCATGCTGGTGGCTTTAACAATCCAGTAGACAAGAGTTCTAAAATCCCTGATTCACCAAGTTATATAGCAGCATCTTAACAAGGCAGTGATTCAAGGGAGAAAGAATGACTTTTAAGACGCTGGACAAGAACTTCTTTTGTGGTCTTTGGCATAGTCTTTGATGTTAATGTAAAAGCAATGGTTCATAGTGACCTATGGAGCTTCTTCCTTCACCAAAAAGGCAACACCAGATGTGTAACCAGGTACTCCATCAGTTTTAATGCCAAGCCACTTTTCACTACATTATTATTCCTCAGTGGTCTTATCCTTTTCCAAAATGGGTTCACAAAACAAGAATCCTCAATGGCATCAGCATGCTTTTAAAGGACAGAAAAGAGAAACTAGCTTCACTAAGGAACATCAGAATTTCATTTGGTTACAATGTGGAAAAAATATGGAATAACTTCCAATTACTTTGAAACTTTGATTTGAGACTATAAGAAAAAAAAATGACAGTAATTCTGGAAGAATAATGTCATTTGAAAGAGGCCTTCACTGTTCTGCTCCCAGTCATAAAACATCCAGGGTTCAGAGAGCTTCACCTAGACATCTCCATTCATATCATTACTTGTGCTTATAAAATTTTGTAAGATGCCCAACCAGGCAGTGGCACAGTGGATACAGTGACAAACTGGGACACAGAGAATCCAGGTTCAAAACCCCAAGGTCGCCAGCTTGAGCGTGGGCTCAGCTGGTTTGAGCAAGGCTCACCAGCTTGAGTCCAAGGTCGCTGGCTTGAGCAAAGGGTCACTCGGTCTGCTATAGACCCCGGTGGTCAAGGCACATATGAGAAAGCAATTCAATGAACAACTAAGGAGCCACAACAAAGAATTGATGTTTCTCATCTTTCTCCATTCCTGCCTGTCTGTCCCTATCTGTCCCTCTCTCCATCTCTCTCTGTCTCTGTTTCTCTCTCACACATACACACACACAAAAGATTTTGTAAGATAAAACTTTTGTGTTGGGGCAAGTCAAAATAGAGGGAAGGTTACAGCTTCTTCTTTCTTTTCTTTTTTGTGACAGAGAGAGGGACAGACAGACAGGAAGGGAGAGAGAGAGGAGAAGCATCAATTCTTCATTGTGGCTCCTTAGTCTCCTTAGTTGTCCACTGATTGCTTTCTCATATGTGCCTTGACCAGGGGGCTACAGCAGTGCGAGTGACCCCTTGCTCAAGCAATAGACCATGGGCTCAAGCCAGAGACCTTGAGCTCAAGCCAGTGACCACAGGGTCATGTCTATGATCCTACGCTCAGGCCGGCAACCCCACGCTCAGGCTGGTGAGACTGTGCTCAAGCTGGATGAGCCTGCACTCAAGCCAGCAACCTCAGGGTTTTGAACCTGGACCCTCTGAGTCCCAGTCCAATGCTCTATCCACTGTGCCACCGCCTAGTCAGATGGTTCCAGCTTTTTCAAATTAAGCCACCTTCTTTCAAAACAACGCATACTGTCCTATGTTTTTTGGCTGGCTAACACAGAAGTTTCTTAAGCTTTGTTGGCTTCCTGGTTACATTAGAAAGAATGTTGCGATCTGGCCTGTGATGGTGCAGTGGATAAAGCATCGGCCTGGAATGCTGAAGTTGCTGGTTCAAGACCCCAGCTTGCCTGGTCAAAGCACATATGGGAGTTGATGCTTTCTGCTCTTCCCCCCTTCTCTCTTACTCTCTCTCTCCCCTCTCTAAAATAAATAAATAAAAATTTTTTAAAAGAATCTTGCCAGGCAAGAAAAGTATGACTTTGTATCCCTGTGTATTCAATTTTTTCCTTTCTTTTTTTAAAGCGAGAACAAGAGAGAGAGAGAGAAAGACAGGGACATACGGACAGAAAGGGAGATGAGAAGCATCAACTTGTAGTTGTGGCACTTAGTTGTTGATTGATTGCTTTCATATATGTGCCTAAGATCAAGTGTAAAAGTATTTTTCCATTTAATCTAAACTCTGCATAAATACAGATGGTATAGTGAATTTTCCTTGTTTCTTATCAATGGCAAACTTTAATATAGCAACAATGTAAACTGTACATAATCTAACTAGATATCCTAATAACCCATGACACCCTATACTTGTTTAAAGTAAGAAAGGGTAACAAACAAACAAACAAACAAAAAACCTTAGCAATTTTGACTTTCAGGAGAAAAATGTTTTAAAAAGGCAATTTTCAAAGTACCATTATTTCCCATGCATAAGATGCTCCCATGTATAAAATACACCTTAATCTGGGGGCCTGAAATTTAAAAGAAAAAGTATTACATAAAGTTATTGAACTCAAGTTTTATTCATCATAAAATTCATACAACTCCTCATCACTGTCAAAACGCCCATCCATTAGCTTGTCCTCATCTGTGTCTGATGACGAATCAGTCTTCAACAATGAGCGTAAAAACAAGCAAGAAAAAGTAGGAAATGCAAGTAAAAAAATCTACAATCACTAAGACATACCCAGATTTTATATTCCAAATTTTTCAGAAACGGGTGCATCTTATACATGGGGAAATACGGTAATAGAAAAATATCTTTTTAAAGCCTTTTTAGAAAATATTTTCAATCTTCAGTTCACAATCCTAAACTCCATTCAGTGGATACTGGTAAAGAATTCCTGATCTTTTACCTCTAATGTCATTATAAAAAATATATTTGAAATGAAAAATACTGTCAAGTATTAGACCTGACTACTATGACAGAATGTGTTTTCCAAAGATGGCCACAACAGTATCTCTGGTACCACCTGCTCTTCTGGAAGATGCCACTCTCCCAGCAAGAGGTGAGATCTGTAGGTGTATATGACTCACTTGTAACCAAGAGAATGCAGAAGAAACAATGTATAGTTTATGAGGCTTTGCCCAAAAAAGCAAACCAAAACAATGCAACTTTCTCCTTGTTAACTTTACCAACCAATTAACTTGATCTGACCATGCTGAGGCCACCATATGCACAGAAGTAAGGCCACATGTAGGGAATCTGATCAATAATCCTGGTCTCTGAGTTCTCCCCAGCCCAGGTGCCAAACATGGTGGTGAACAAGCCTTCAAATTATTCCAGCCCTCAGCAGTTGATCCCAAACTTCAAGTCTCCCTGACTGAAACCTCAGTCATCACAGAACTGAGAAAGCCATCCCCACTTGTGACTTTTGGAGTTTCCAATTCACAAAATCCACATGCATAATAAAAAAAGGTGTTTTATGCCACAATGTTTTGGAATAGGTATTAAGCAGCAATACTAACTAGAATAACTACCTCAGGAGGAAAAAATTAATCCCATTTCTAAAATTGCATGTTTTTTTGCCCTAAACAAAGTTAGTCTCCCTAACTAGAAAAGATTAACAAAATTAAGCGTGATAAAATTATATATGGGCTTTCTCTTGTGTGTCTACTACCAAAATTTGTAAATAAATAAATAAAACTTAGACCAATCACTCCTGATTTTCACAAATGACATTAAAGATCTTTCATATTCAACTCATAAGTAAGTCCCACAGAAATTATATGAACAAAGTCATGGCCACAGGCTCATATGTTAGCTAAAGTGCTAATATAAATTGTGAATTTCCCCTGCTAACTATTTCAAGAATATTCTCTTCTAATTATTGAGAAGGAATGATTAACAAAGTCCAATAACACCTAATATAACTTTTATAAGTAATCTATAATTGATGGTAATCATTTATTACACAGGCTAAGTAAGAGATTAGGAAACATTCTGAACAAACTAGTTTTAAAAGGGAGTAATAAAAAACTAGCTATTATAAATATAACAAAATACATGAAATCTTATTAAAGCACTATCACTAACTCAAGGCAATAGAGACTGGTTCAGAAATAATCTCTAGCATTATTATTCAGAAGGTCCCTTTTATCTATGCTAGTATATGGAAAAATAAAACGATAAAGATGAAGCACATCAACAAAATAAGTACATTGCAGAAATAAAAAACATTATTAGTATTCTGTGAATTACCTTTTAATTGTAATACTATAAAATGAAAATTCTCTAAAATAACTAGATGAGGCTGGCCAGTTGGCTCAGTGTAGAGTGTCAGCCCAGCATGTGGATGTCCCAGGTTCAAGTCCCGGTCAGTACACACAGAAGAAGTGACCATCTGCTTCTTCACCCCTTCCCCTCCCTCTTCCCTATTTCTCTTTCTCTCCCGCAGCTATGGCTCAGTAGGAGCAAATTGGCCCCGAGTGCTGAGGATGGCTCTGTGGTCTAACCTCAGGTGCTAAAATAGCTTGGTTACTGAGCAACAGAGCAATGGACCCAGACGGACAGAGCATCGCTGGGTAGGGGGCTTGCCAGGTGGATCCCGGTAAAGCTCATGCAGGAGTCTTGTCTCTCTGCCTCCCCACTTCTCACTTAAGAAAAAATTAATAAATAAAATAACCAGAAGAACAGTAAAATATACTACTCACAAAAATTAGAGGATACTGGAAAAAATGAATATGAAGCTATAAAATATCCCCTAATTTTTGTGAGCAGTATATATATTTTAATAGAATATCATTGAAATTTCTAGAAAGCGATATTTAATTCAAGTAAAGCTAAAGTAAAATCTTCTGTTCTTTTTTTGCAAAAATATTTGATAACTAAGGCTGCAGTTTTGTTTCTGAGAGACGAAGCACTACATTGACACCCATTAGGTTTCCCTGTTTGGTTTTTATTAGTGATAAGGCCACAAAAGTGTCCTCACACATGTAGGTAGTAGAAAATGCAATTAAAAATTTAATAGCTTTATAACTAAGAAATGGATATTCTTTTTCCAGAGATATTCAAAATTGTGATAATGACTGCATTTTAAGTTTGGCACCAGAGTGACAGCAGAATATAAATCTATCAGTTTTATTCACAGTGATTAAGGGAGCAGGAGTTGGTATCTTCCATGAATAGGTAATTGATACAAAGCTTAGTTACCTCCTTGGGAATCCTCATTTTCAGGGTAATAATGATCCAAGTTTTGAACTAACACTCTTATTAAATGTTGACTTATTATACTAAATATGAATTTCTGGTTGATGTCTGCAACAAAGAGTCTTGGAAAAGTGGAAACGGAAACATTTCTTTTTTTTTTTTTTTACAGGGACAGAGAGAAAGTCAGAGAGTGGGAGAGATAAGGACAGACAGATAGGAACGGAGAGAGATGAGAAGCATCAATCATCAGTTTTTCGTTGCGACATCTTAGTTGTTCATTGTTTGCTTTCTCATATGTGCCTTGACCACGGGCCTTCAGCAGACTGAGTAACCCCTTGCTCGAGCCAGTGACCTTGGGTCCAAGCTGGTGAGCTTTTTTTTTTTTTTTGCTCAAGCCAGATGAGCCCGCGCTCAAGCTGGAGACCTCGTGGTCTCGAACCTGGGTCCTCCGCATCCCAGTTCGACACTCTATCCACTGCGCCACCGCCTGGTCAGACAGAAACATTTCTACATCTTCTTCCTGTGTGTGACTTTCCCAAAGAACAACTTTCCTTTTTAATGCATCCATATTATTTCTTAATGTAAAAATGTTTATGTTAAACCCCTAGAGAAAAATATTTAGTTCATTGAGGTGGCTAACTATCTGCCATCTATGCACGCTTAGCCATCCGTTCTTTATCCAACAAAAGCTCTACTAATGCAGAGTTATGCTTTTGCAGAAATTGTTTCTATTCTTCTCTCAACTGGAAAAGGTGTCAAAGAACCCTTCCTCTAGAGAGCCACCTTCATTCCCTATAGAGAAGGAGATGTTGGTGTTGTGAATCCATGTTTTCACCTAGTGTTATGAACAGTCTGAAGTTCAAGCCTTGATTACACATATCAACCATCTTCATTGCGTCATTCATCATCAGTGTTCAAGTCAGTGGAAAGTTTCTTTGTAATTAAATGCTGGTGGACAACATTTCTGGATGTGCAACATTCTTTATTTTTGCAACTATCCAAGTGATGTACAATCATACCTGCAGCACCATCCATACACACTCTGAAACACTTTCCCCAGTCAAAGACCCTGTTTGAAAGTACTCATTAAGAGCATTAAATATCTCTGAACTAGTGGTCCAACCAGGTAGATTAAGACAACAAAGTAGTTCTTCCCTAAAGTCTTTGTCATCAATATACCTCAAGAAGCAAAGTAGAAGAGCATGGTTACTTATGTCAGTTGATTCATCGAGTTGGATGGCAAAACATTTCTATTTCTTTATTCCCTCTACAATTTGTTCTTCAATAGCACTGACATATCAACAATTCTTCTCTGAAAAGTATTATCCCATAGCAGTATAGCCTCAAGTTTTTGTGCAGCTTGAGGACCCAAAATTTCCCAAGTGACATCTAAGGTGCAAGGCTATAATAATTCTTCACCAATAGTGAAGTTTTCATTTTCAATATTCAAAGGCAGCTAAATAAGATGCTCAAAGAAGCAATTTGTCACTAGTCATCATTTTCTCCATTTGAATTTTCTGACTTTTCATTTGATTGTGTAACTTTTCCAAAAAATCCACTGGCTTCTCCATAAGAATACTATGCTTCAAATGCAAATGATAAGTAAGTTTGGAAGGGTTCGTTGCATCATTTGACAGGATTTCAGAACATACTACATACAAGGGCTGTGGCAATAATTCACTACCAGGTGCTACGGTGAAGGTGAAGTCAAGTTTTAAATACTCCTTATCGTACTACCTAACAAAGTTTCCTTTTTTTATTTTGGTTTCTGCTGCACCTTCAAAATTATCAACGTGTTTCCTTTTCACTGTTTCTTTTAAACTTGAAGCACTAGTACTTGGTTCACTTTCGGTGTCATCACTACTTCTCTTTTGACTATTGTTATCACTTTTGAAGAAGGTTAAAATGTTTTGTTGTTTCTTTCCATTTTGTAGGGTTTAAAATTTACAGTACAATGATACTAAAACACACAATTTATTTTCAAACAACATGGACATGTTCTGAACAGGTGTGAACATGCACAACTGTGTGCAAGCATGAAAAAAATGTACTACTGAGAGGGGAGGTGGCTAGAAATGGAAATATGCAACAAATCAAGTTTTATCTTACCACACATAATAGTGCAACACTGTACAAGCTGGTGCTTGATTTCCAAACTCTACAGGTACGATGTACTGAATACCTCTTAAGTTTGTCTGAATACATTTTGTCTCTTGCGCATGATTTGTCAATGCTCTGCACGCTGCAAAAGGTTTTTCGAACAAGCCTAAAAGTTCCAAAAATATCTAAGACAACCTCAATAGTATTATCACTGATGATATAGGTTGATAGGTGGCAACCACCCTGAGTATAAGCGAATTCAACTAAGATCACTGCATCAGGGTGCTTAACTTTTCACAAACCAGCATGAAATTCCTAGTGGACCAGCATCAGTCCATGGACTGGTTGAAAAACACTGGCTCAAATGAAGGCAGTAAAAATAAAGCTAGGAAAGCTAAAGATAAAAAACTTTTTGAAAGAAAAATTAATGAGATTTGGTAATCAAGTTAGGTAAATACGAAACTATTTTATAAAGGCCTCTTCTAAATAGAGAAGATATATAGCTATATACAATTAATTTTTCGTTTCCATGGCTGGATTAAATATGACAAATTATATTGCAACATCAGACAGTATTAGTATAGACATCCAGCTGGAAAATAAAATTTACAAAATCACCCAGTTATTAAGCCAATGGAATCTTTCTAAATAGCACTATCAATAATAGAGAGATAAAATAGTTCACAAAGGCAATCAAATTAGTTAAGTTTCCAGCTAAGATTCACTATGTAAGCTCCTTTAAAACAGAATTAGTATTGTCTTTTTTCACTGTTATATCTCCAGCATCTGGAATTTATTGAATGAACCAGTAATAAGAATACATTAACTACAACCTCCATAAAGTATACTCTATGGTAGGTTCAAAGAATTTCCTATGGCTGCATGGAATGGGAAGGAAAGAGAATAATAACCAACTACAGCATATGAATTAGTTATTTTGAAATATTGAAAAAGCTAAAAAGACTATGTTCATTTTTAAAAAATTAAACCTAATTTAGAGAGTAAAAATTAAAGTAAACAGAAGAGAAAAATATGGTATTGATAACTTTAGTTAAAAATACAATGTCTTCCCTAAACCCTCAGAAAAAATGAACTAAGTGCTGAGATGAAACTGAATAATAATACTAAAGGTCTAAAGACAGTAAAGAAGCAGTTTAAAATAGATAATATAGCTCTGGTCAGGTAGGTCAGTGGGTTAGAGCATTATCCAAATACACCAAGGTTGCAGGTTCAATCCCAGGTCAGGGCATATACTGGAATCAACCAATGAATACATAAATATGTAAAACAACAAATGGATGTTTCTCACTCTCTCTTCCTCTCTCTCAAAATCAATCAGTAATAAATTTTTTAAAAAACTAAAAGATAGGTAATATAATTTACACAATTTTTTTTATTTTAATTTTTGAAGAACTAGATAGAAACAATCAGGGTGCTATAAATCCTGATTATGCAAAGATGCTAACCACGAGTCATGCAAACTCCAATCAACATGTCCCAATCTGCCCTCCAAAAGGAGGAACAGGTAAGTACTATCCTGACAATAATTTATACAATTTAAATGTAAAAATATTTAATATATTCTGACATTGATTTTACAGATTAGACCATCCCCGTATTTTTTTTAAATCAGGGGAACAAATCCTGAACAAAATATATCATGCAGCCTAAGAGGTTGGAAAATCATTACAAGGGTACTATGAGTATTGTTCTAACAGTATCATAAGCAGTCTATAAATTTCTAAGTACAGGTATGACATTTAAATAGAACTTAGAAATCATCTAACTGAAATCTGTCAGAGTTTAAGTTTTTATTTAAGTAGTTCAAGGCTAATGACAAAAAAAATTAATTTAATACAAATTTTAACTTTTACATAAAGCAAAAAACTCACTCAGAAGTTCACTTTATATCTATGTGTAAAATCCTTTGTTACATATATTCTGCTTAAAAATACTTTTTAAAAATAATGCTATATTCTGTTAGTCTGATTTTATAAATAAACTCAGAAAACACTTCTCTTTTACAAACCAACTTATAAAAAGATCCAGTGCCTGCCATAAGAAATTGGTAGGGTGTTGCTATGGAAACACTACTTTAATTTTTTTATTTTCTCTTTTTGAAGAGAGAGGGACAGATAGGGACAGACAGGCAAGAAGGAAGAGAGATGAGAAGCATCAAGTTGTTGCAGCACTTTTAGTTGTTCAATTGATTGCTTTCTCATATATGCCTTGACTGAGGGGGCTCCAGCTGAGCCAGTGACCCCTTGCTAAAGCCAGTGACCTTGGGCTTCAAGCCAGCAACAATTGGGCTCAAGCCAGTGACCATGTCTATGAGCCCATGCTCAAGCCAGTGATCTCAGGGTTTCTAACCTGGGTCCTCAGAATCCCAGGTTAACGTTCTATCCACTGCGCCACCGCCTGGTCAGGCTATGTTAATATCATTTTAAGACACCAGTAGCTTCAAAGAACGATGAAGAAAAACTAAAGAAAAAAGAGAAAGAAGATAATCCTAATATTATATACAATACAACCACTGTAACATGCTACAACAACAGTGTCATATATTTTTTCTTTCTGTACTTGGGAAAGAAAGCATTAGGAAATACATTAGGAGATGATATAGAGTATTTGCAAATGCAAATTAATACCATCCTTTTTACCATTAGTTGAATTTGCCTCCCTCAATTCTTTGCGGATAGCACAAAATTAATACTTGTTGATTAGTTTAAATGTCTACTCAAACTGAGTAATAAAAGTAAACAGACCTAATCAGGTCCTTCTCCCAAGATAAAGAAAGGACTCTGGTGTAAGGCAGAAGTACTAAAGGACACCCCCTATTCGTAATCCTGGGAAGTTTAAGTGTTCTCTCAACTCAGGCCTGGAGAAAATGAGGTTAGTTAAGGTAATTAATTAAGTAATAACTAATAACAGGTAACGCCTGAAAATGTTAGAAATACCAAACTAGTTTTCTTTTTCTTACATGTTTTAACTGGGTAATTTAGAAAAATATTTTAGAGTAGTGGCTTAAGTTTATTTTGTTAATAAAGAACTATTTTTTTTGTTGTTTATAGCAAACACACCATAATTGAGAAAGAAAGAGCCCTAACCACTTACAAAATGAACCTTGCCTACAGAAGACTAGCGTCTTCAGACCCCCGAATCAGACAAAGACTTGGGAGCAAAAGTACACTGATTGTGGTCCTTTTATAAAGCAAAGAATATTTACTTCTACATTCCAAAGGGTAACATGGAATATATGGAGGGGTTAATAGCAATACTAGTTTTCATTTACATAATTCTGTAAAGTCTAGAAGGTACTCTTCACATAAATTAAATCAGATGCCATTTCCCCCCCCTAAAACATCAAGCTGGAAAGAATAACCAATATTAAGTGAGGTATCTGAACAATATTAATAAACATATTAAAGGTCATCATTATAACTCTGAGAACTTTTCAATAAGTAGGAAAGGCAGAACCATATATAATAGAATTGTTATTTATACAAGACAATTTCTCATGAAAGGTATCAAAACAAATTATTAACAACTTAGGAACAAAATGATTCTTGTTTGAGCTGTGATAAATACTAAATTGTTCTATAATTTATAACTGACCCCCCAAACCTTGGCACCTTTCCTTTCCTCTACCTTTTTTCCCCACTTATTGCTAGAATGCTTTCCTTTCCCGCACACACTACTCATCCTTTAAAACTCATAACTATTTTCTTATACAGTATAGGAAACTTCGAGAACAACATGTCCAAAGAGGGCTCACCCAAACACAGTGCAAGGAAGCCTATGTCTATTCAGAATTGGATGGATAGAGAACTGATTTGAGTTTGCCAATAATCTACTAATATGAAGGTTGTAGGAAAGCTTCTTTCAAAAAGTAGAGGTATCAGAAGATGTTCGAACAACAAAGTCATAGAACAAGTTCTAACTCAAGCTTTCTTAACTATTTGATTTCATTAACTTAATTAAGTGTACAAATAAGCCCATAATAAACTAATAAATATGAAGGTTGTAGGAAAGCTTCTTTCAAAAAGTAGAGGTATCAGAAGATGTTCGAACAACAAAGTCATAGAACAAGTTCTAACTCAAGCTTTCTTAACTATTTGATTTCATTAACTTAATTAAGTGTACAAATAAGCCCATAATAAACTAATATACATGTAGATAGTCAGGATGCAGGGAAGAAATCACTTTCAAAAGGTAATGAACAAGGAAACACTACTATATAAACTAACCAGTTTGGAATAATTTCCCCTAGATTAGTGCCAGTTGCTATTTAACAACTTGTTTACATTTATAGTTAAATTTCTTCTGCTTCTGAGACATCTTTGAACCTTACTACTCCAAGTGACATCTTCAGACCAGCAGCACTGGTGTTTCCTGAGACCTTGTTAGAAACTCAGAATATTAGGCTCCACCCCAGACCTACTAAATGAGAATCTGCATTTTAACAAGAACCCTAAGTGATCTGTAGGCCCATAAACTTGAGAATCTCTGGATTAGTGTCCTTGACACTGCTGGAGACAGGCTACTATAAAAAAGAATACAGGCAAATCGACAGGGACCAAAGGTACCTTAGTGACTGCCAACGGCTGCAGGATGGGGAAAGGGAAATTATTACTAGGTGTACATACATACTGCTTCTTTCTGGAGTGATGAAATCAGAGAGCAGTGATGATTGCACAACTGTGTGAATATACTTAAAATCAATGAATTGTATACTTCAAAAGAATGTATTTTATGGTATGTGAATTATATCTCACTTTTCAGGACAGAATAATATTAATAGCATTGGGCCTTTGCAGTCTCTCCCATAAAGATGTCTAAAGGGTTATTTCAATACTATATATGGTTGGCTGGTTTAAATATTAATGGTTGGCTATTAAAATTAAATATAGAGTTACACGGAAAATTATTCTCTTTAATAAAACCACCCAACTTTTGCTAAGAGCCTATTTTGTTTTAAACACTGTACTAGATAGAGCCTGACCTGTGGTGGTGCAGCGGATAAAGCATCGACCTGGAATTCTGAGGTTGCTGGTTTGAAACGCAGGGCTTGCCTGGTCAAGGTACATACACGAAGCAACTATGAGTTGATGCTTCCCACTCCTCGCCCCCCCCTTTCTCTCTCTCACTCCTCTCTCTAAAAATTAATAAATAAAATCTTAAAAAGAAAAATCCTCTAAACACTGTACTAGATAGATTCTTAAGATTTAATAGTGAATATATCAAGACTCAATCACTGACCTAAATTTTATAAAGGCAGAGTGATCTATACTAAAAAGACTTTTAAAATGCTAATACATGAAGGACAAAAAACACCCTGCAACAATGGAAATTTCAATTCCATAAAGACCACTAGATTGTTCGTTTTTATGCTAGAAGAAAACAAAAGCATTGCAAATTATTAATAACTTAATTGTGCAATGTTTATGTAATAAATGATTTCTTTATGTGTCTGGAAAAATTCTGAGAATAAATTCACATACCATGCATAACTGAACAGATAGAAACTCCCTGATAAGAAGAAGAAAAACAGATAAAACAAGTACAAACAGTCTTGGTGGTTTCACAAACAGTTACAGTTATGGAACAGACCTACTTTGGGCAAATGGTAAAAAAATGACAAAATATATTTGACATAAGAAAGAAATAAGAAAACCAACAATTAGGAAAAGCAATAGGAGAAAAAGTTAAATGAAATATCAAATGATGAGATGAAGATATTACTTAGCATATTAATAAGCTTCACAAATGTCTTGAATTCAACGTAAAAATTTGGGGAACAATCAGAATTTGTTTTCAGAATCTCCTGAATTGTGAAGCCCACAAATTAATCAATTCACATATACCAAAGGATATATTTAACACAACCTAAAAAATGGTAACTCAATGCTACCCAAAATAATACACGAATTATCAACTCAATTACACATTCTACAATATACATCTATGACTGATTAGCATTTAGACACTATAATAAAAATGCCTGACTCCTATACATTTAAATGTTATTTCATCATAAATAAATTTCTATTTTTTAATAATAAAAGGTAAGAATAATTTTTCAATTATGCATGTAAATAAGTTATATCTATCATCTATCAATTTCAGTTTAAGATAGTCAAGGGGACTATAAAATAATTGTTATATTTAGGAGTGAAATTAGGTAACAAGGTATGTGTATCTTAACTTTACTTGATAAATTATTTTCTTCAGTGTTATAATACAATAATTTACAATTCCATTAGCATTATGTGACAGTTCTAGTATTCTACATCATTGCAAATACTTGATACTGTCACCAATCTGGTGGGCAAAAATGTATGTTTTATTGTGGTTTTATTTTATATTTCTCTCATCATTAATATAATTGAGTATCTATTTATTAGCCATTAATGTTTCACTTATCTATAAAGTTTCTTTTTAACTCTTTGGCCTATTTTTCTTTCTTTTTTTTTTAATTCAGTGAGAGGAGGGGAGGCAGAGAGACAGACTCCTGCATGCACCCTGACCAAGATCCACGTGGCAAGCTCACTAAGGGGAGATGCTCTGCCCATCTGGGGCATTGCTTCATTGCTTCAACGAGTTCTTCTTAGTGCCTGAGGTGGAGGCCATGGAGCCATCTTCAGCACCTGGGGCCAACTCACTCCGGTCAAGCCATGGCTGCAGGAGGGGAAGAGAGAGAGAGAAAGAAGCAAGAGGGGACAGGATGGAGAAGCAGATGGCTGCTTCTCTTGTATGCCCTGACTGAGAATCGAATCCAGGACATCCACATGCTTGGCCGATGCTCTAACACTGAGCCAACCAGCCAGGGCCTGGCCTATTTTTCTATTGAATTAAAAATACCTAACTAGAAGAATTTTGAGGAAGAATAGATTAAAGTAAGCATCATGACAGCAACATCCAAAGACCAAAACCACAAATAAAGTTAGGTCTATTAATCAGATTATTTTAAAAATATACGATGGTATGTATGGCAAATTTATTAGAAAGGCAGGCAATCCAAAAGTTAAAAAAAAAAAAGAAAGCTTTTCTAAATTAGAACCTACTTATAAGAGAAAACAGCTGACAAAATAGCTTGCACCCAAACTTCAGTTACTTACTACTCTGCAAATAAGATTTTTAAATGTTTTTAATTACAAAAATTATTTTTATTAATTTTACAGAGAGGGAAGAGACAGAGAGAGAGAAAGAGGGGGCTAGGAGTGAGAAGCATCAACTTACAAAAGTTGCCTCTTGCATGTGTCTTGACTAGGAAGGCCAGGGCTTGGAACCAGTGACATCAGAATTCCAGGTCAATGCTTTATCCACCACACCACCACAGGTTAGGCCAAATATATTTTTCTTTTCTTGTATTATTTTACTGTCAAGAATATCTAGCATTATCTTGAACGAATTTAATACTTTGGAGTCACTTTGTTTCAAATGCTGTTTTACTTTCAACTCTGAATGCTGTCTTATCTAATTACATCATTAAAATCTACGAATTATAGAATTTCTAATTAAATATAACATTCCTCTAAGAAAAAGAAAAGCTCATTCAAACTCAGAAAATTACTGAGCTGTGGCCCTAGCTGGTTGGCTCAGTGGTACAGCATCGGCCCAGTGTGTGGATGTCCCGGGTTCGATTACTGATCTGGGCACACCAGAGAAGCAACCATCTGCTTCTCCACCCTTCCCCCTTTTCTTTCTCTCTATCTCTCTCTTCCCTTCCCGCAGCCATGACTCAGCTTGAGCAAGTTGACCCCAGATGCTGAGGATGGCTCCATGGCCTCCCCTCAGGTGCTAAAATAGCTGTTGCCAAGCAATGGAGAAAGGGACCCAGATGGGCAGAGCATCACCCCATAGCGGGCTTGCCAAGTAGATCCTGGTTGGCACCCATGTGGGAGTCTGTCTCTCTGTCTCCCCGCTTCTCACTTAAAAAAGAAAAAGAAAATTACTGAGCTGCAAAGTATGCTATGAAGCTTGTAAACCAGTATTTATCAGTCTATACTATTCCCATTATATGCTGTCTATTATAGTAAAATAGAATTATCTGTTTTTGAACAATAATTTTCATTCCTTCAATATGCAGTCTAATGATTAGTGATGTTGAACATTTTTTCATATGCCTATTGGCCATCTGTATGTCCTCTTTGGAGAAAATTCTATTCATTTATTTTGCCCAGTTTTTGATTGGATTGTTTGTCTTCCTGGTGTTGAGTTTTATAAGTTCTTGACAAATTTTGGTTATTAACCCTTATCAGACGTGTTGTCGAATATGTTCTCCCATTGTGTGGTTTGTCTTTTTATTCTGTTCTTATTGTCTTTAGCTGTGCAAAAACTTTTTAGTTTGATATAGTCCCATTTGTTTATCTTGCCTTTTATTTCATTTGCCCATGGAGATAAATCGGGACATAAAAACGGGACTATGAGACATGGACAAGAATGTGGTGGCTATGGGGTGGGGGGAGGGAGGAGAGGGTGGGAGAGGGGTAGGGGAGGGGCACAAAGAAAACCAGATAGAAGGTGACAGAGGACAATCTGACTTTGGGTGATGGGTATGCAACACAACTGAATGATAAGATAACCTGAAGATGTTTTCTTTGAACATATGTACCCTGATTTATTAATGTCACCCCATTAAAATTAAACAAAGAAAAACAATCCAACTTCTTTCAACCATCAAAAAAAAATATGCAGTCTAATAACTCTAATTTGTATCTGTAAAGTTCCACTGCATCTTGACCTTGCACTGCTCTGATTATTTGTTATTGTTTTGTTATTTAAGTCTAAGATCTATATTAAAAATATGAACAGCTATGTCACTGATATAAGAAAAAGAGATGTAAGACCAAAGCAACAAAATAATAATCTGTGAGACTATGTCATTATGCTAATTCACTGGTACTTAAAGTAACTAAACTCCTTTACCTAATTATGCTACATTCTTTGCTTTAATGCATTATTACGTAAATCAAAACCGTAATTGTGTGCTTTCCCGGTTTCTGATCTTTACCGCTTAATATTTTCATTTAATTTCCTGGGGTGACAATGGTTAACAAAACTATACAGGTGTCAGGATCACAATTCCATAACACATCATCTGTACACTGTGCTGTGTGTTCACCACCCCAAGTCTAGTCTCTGTCCATCACCCACTTATCCCTCCATACCTTCCGCCACCTCCCCCCACACACACACACAATCACCATGCTGTTGTCTGTGTCCATTGTGCTTTTTCCTTTCTTTGCTTAATCCTTCCACCACCATCCTGACAGCTGTCAGCCTGCTCTCTTATCTATGAGTCTGGCTCTATTTTTGCTTGTTAGTTCATTTCATTCATTATATTCACATGAGTAAAATCATATAGTACTTATCTTTCTCTACCACTTCATATTATTATTACCCTATCCACTAGCTCTTTCCACTGACTTAATACAGCTACTGATCAGCCAAGTGCCTCCATTCATTTACTGGTTACTCCTGAAACCCCACCAGCTGCCTCTAAGGGCCCCATTCTGCCTTAGCTCCCTCAGAATACCCTACCTTCCTCTTTTTCTTCAACGTGAAGTCTTAGCTCCCAATACTCACTGCTTGGATAATACAATCTCTATTTCTGCTTCTGGTTGCCATAACCCCCCCCCCCAACCTCTTATGGCTAATCTCCCCTAGTCCCTACTCTAGTTTCTAATGCCTCAGACTTCTGGCCAATAACCTGGGCCTGAAGAATCTGTTCCCATTCAGAAAACTATAAAAAAGCTAGATGTATCCTGCTCTTTATCTTCTCAGCAAGCAGCACTATGTACTATAGAGTAGTAATCAGTATCTGTTAACTGACTGAAATATTGGGGGGTGGGGGTTACAAGTGTATCTGCTAATATAGTATATTTTAAATATAACTTAGCATTGGAATACTACAACAAATTAAGTGAATTTTTTTTAAAAAAAGTATATACTAACCCCCTGTTTATTACTGATCTAAGCTAAGGCCACTCACAACTTACCTTTCCATTATACTAACAAAATCATCTTAATCTTAAGAGATAGAGAAAAGCTAATCTTACTACAATTCTGTGAGATTAGGACCTGAAGAAATTTAGGCATGAAGAAATTATGGTTCACAAAAATCAGATATACTGACAGTTTTGGTTTTTAAGACTAGTAATTTTATTAGGCAAAAAAGAGAGACTGTATAGACTGAAAAAGATACTTAATTTCAAATCCAAATAAATCAGAATAAGCAGTCTGAAGGATGAACTAGAAATAGAAGTGTAAATTAGTCATATTTAGATGCAGTATATACCACTAAAATATATGTAAGGGTCAGACTCTGCTCTCATAGACATCTCTTCCTAAAAACTTGTGAGATTCTTGAACATATTTAGAAAGAGGTGCTTTGTAAAACCATTTCATGAGATTTAGTTGATATTGTTTAGAGGGTGGAGCTGAGGATGACCTGGAACATTAGCAAGTTAAGAGGCTCAGGGATTCTGAGAATTTGGGCAACTGTGGACTGCTGCACTCCTTAGCCTGATTCCTCTTTACAACAACTTCATTTTTTGTAACCACCTAGAAAATGGGTCCTGGTACTAACAGCAACTTGCCAAAGATATACAGAAATACTGGTGAAGTCCAGATACAACCACCAAGCCTATCTGAATCCAAAGGCATGTTCTCTCCTACTTTATAATCTGAAACTGAAGGCATTTTTCTTAAAATAAGTACTTTGTTTTCCCACTTATTTTGAATCTAGAATTATCAAATTTATGCTGAATGTTATAATTTAATATCTTCTATAATAATACACTAAAAATTAAATGTATAGATTCTTAAAAGTAATTTACTTTGACCACAGTAAAAACAATTTTTCTTTTTTTTCTTTGTTTATAATACAGGGACAGAAAGAGAGCCTGAGAGAGGGATAGATAGGGACAGACGGACAGGAACGAAGAGAGATGAGAAGCATCAATCATTAGTTTTTTGTTGCTGTTGTGACACCTTAGTTGTTCATTGATTGCTTTCTCACATGTCCCTTGACCGTGGGCCTTCAGCAGACCGAGCAACCCCTTGCTAGAGCCAGCGACCTTGGGTCCAAGCTGGCGAGCTTTCGCTCAAGCCAGATGGGCCCGCGCTCATGCTGGCGACCTCGGGGTCTCGAACCTGGGTCCCCCGCATCCCAGTCCGATGCTCTATCCACTGTGCCACCGCCTGGTCAGGCAGTAAAAACAATTTCAACTAAAAATTATAATTTCTTTGATTAGAGTTTAAATAGGAAAGCATTTTTATGATTATAATAATAAAAACAACCATTTACTGTGCATTTATTTTCAGGCTCTGAGGTAAACCTTTGTATACCATTATCAGATTTATTTTTAGTCCTTTATACTGCATTATATCACCAGCATAATTCTGCTCCATTATTATTCAAGAGAAAAATAAATAACACTAAAAAAAGAAAATCAATAGCCAATTAAATCTAATCTAATTCGAGAAGGAATATAAAGTTGACCATACACACACACACAAATACACACACATTTTTGTTTTTAATTGAGAGGAGGGGAGATAGAGATACTACCACATGTGCCCCAATTGGAATCCACACAGCAGCCCTCTTCTGGGGCCAATACTCAATCAACTGAGCTATATCCTCAGTGCCTGAGGCCAACACTCAGACCAACTGAGCTATCCTCAGCAGGGCCAACACTCAAACCACTAGAGCTACTGGCTGCAGGAGGGAAAGAGGTAGAGCAGAGGGAGAAAAGCAGACAATCACTTCTCATGTGTGCCCTGACCAGGGTCAAATCTAGATGTCCACATGCCAGGCTGATGCTCTATCCACTGAGCAAATCAGCCAGGGCCCATTTTTATATTTTTAAGAGAATTGAAGAAACTCCACTGATTTATTTTGTAGGGAGGGATAGTGAGAAAGCCAACTCATTAATTTACCTACCAATTCTTCACAGAGAGAAAAGGGGTGCAATAACCACGGGTTCCTAAAGGCACTACTCCTTCAACTAGTATATTTCCCTAGAGTTGGGGAAGAGTCTGGAAAAGTGGAGGAGTTATCAGTAACATCTGTCACTTGTTACCACACCCATCCATCTTCCCTCACCATAACATACACACACACACATATAAACACATAAGAAATCAGTATGAAAAACCAGTATTAACTCTTTTCAAACTGTTCTTTCTTCCTGTTGTCACTTTTTATAAAGCCCATAAATGCAAATAGCCCACCTCTTTTCTGCCACTGTCAACAATAGGTTTTTAAATTTGCTTCTGAGAGTAGAAAGATTCAACACTTAGTTTTCCCAGAGGAAAAATAAAGTAGCTTGAAATACAAAAGGTGCATGCATGGGTGTATACACACACAGACACAAAGACTCACACACACACAAATAATAACTTTTAAAAGACTCATGAACTAACATATATATCAGACAGATATACCACAGGACTGGAGAATCTATCTCTGGCTGACTCCTTTTCCCTGCCCCCTTGCACCATTTCAGCTCTTAAAAGAAAATGAAAAGTACAATAGGACTGGTTCCTTTCTGTGCACTGATCCTCTCTACCCACCACCCAGATTCGTCCTAAAATAATTCTACACCCCACCTCCAACTTATACAACATTTCATTTTTCATGATAACAATCAACAAGACTATTCTTATTTTCCCTGAAAACTAAATATATTATATATTAAAATAATAACTGTCACTATCAATGCAAAAAAACAACACATTTAAAATAATTTTTAAAAAAACTATGCTGAGTACAAAAGTAAACTTGTTTCTAATAATACAAGAATCACAACAGTGGTAGGATTCAGCCGCTTTGCACCAATTCAGCAGAACCAAAATCTAATTTTTTGTTGAATTTGGCAAACTGGTTGTTAAAATGGAACCTGTAATCCAGGTTCTCTATAAGGTGAGGCAAAGGGGGTAGAATGGGGTCACGTTGTTGAGGGGTGAGGGTGTTATATTAAGTGGGTCACTTGAATTCATGTTAACATAATTAAATATTTACTAAAAAATAATATTTAAAAATCTAAGAAAAATTTAAAAATGATATACCAGAAGGTAGTTTATTATTTCATACATTTATACTTAAGAACAATAAAAGAGGTTCACAAAACTAGATTATAAGAAACAGTTTTAAAATGTTAATGAAATAATATTACTAAATAATACCTGACAAAAAACAATAGAACTGTTATTTAAGATATTTCCATATTGCTTCTTGATTGGCATCCTCACTTGCAATTTTTTTCACCTATGGGTGGAATGAACGTTACTATGGGTGCTTAGAATACGCTGTTGTGCAGATGAACATTTAAAAAGAGTAAGGATTGTAAATTTGTGATTCTCCACATCACATGAACTAGAAAATACTAGGACTTAGACAATATTGTGAAACATAGACAGAAAAAAGCAAAGATCAAGCTCTATCTGCACTTTATTTTCTACATCCTCCCGAATCTATCAGTCCCTTTTAACTTCTCCGACTCCCAACCACCTTGTACTCACTGTCCTTCTACCACATGTACCAGAGAAAATACAATTTTCCCTTCTTATACTGGGTTGTCAATGAAGAAAAACATACAATCATGCAGACTGGTGCCATGAAATCCTACTTGAGGTAGACTATTATACTTCTGTATAATCTTACCTTTGATTAGCAAATTTTTACATATCCTTCAATTACTTCAAAGCTCACCATTTGACATCCACAGACACAAAGGAGACACAAAAAAAAGGTAACTCCCTCATCATCCCCCTAGGAAACTCACATGCTGACACCATCTTTCTTCTTGCACTGCAGTTTCAAAGGATAAACTATTTCATTTCCAATTCAAGGTCAATCTCTCTAGTCATACTTATGATCCATTAATTCTTACAAATTCATTTCTCAGACCCTTAATTCATTAATAATTATATCTACCTTTATTAATTTTTCTGCTAAATTAATGAGATATAACTCATTAATTTATGTTGTGCAATAAAAGGCTTAAGTGTAAAGCACACCATTACAAGTTTTTATATAGGTACACACCCATTAAACAATCAACATGATGAAGAATTGTATCATCTCCGAATGACCCCTCATGCTCCTTTATAATACATCCCTGTTTAGATACCCACTGTCAGAAAATCACTAGTCTACTGTCTGCCACTATGGATTAGTTTGCATTTTCTAGAATTTTCTATAAATGGAACTAGGTAATAAAGAATGTAACCAGGGGAAAAAAAGCATGTAACCATAGCTGTGTGCAGCACTATGGACATGTCCAGGAAATATCTAAAAAATATCTAATCTATTACTTCTTAAGGTCTTGCAAGCAGGGCTTGAAGGCTATAGTACCATTTCAAAGTAAACAATGAGATACCACTGCATACCTGTTAGAATGCCTAAAATCCAGAAAACTAGCAACAACAAATGATAGCAAGGATGTACAGCAACAAAAACTCTTACTCATTTTTGAAGGAAATGCAAAATGGTACAGCCACTTTGGAAGACAGTTTGGCAGTTTCTTAAAAAATTAAACATACTCTTACCATCATAATCCAGCAATTGTGAACCTTGGTATTTACCCAAAGGAGCTAAAAAGTTATGTCCACCAAGACGTACTTTAGTAGATGAATGAAAACTGTAGTACATCCAGATAATGGAATATTATGCAGTGCTAAAACCAAATGAGCTATTATTGAACCATAAAAGACATGGAAAATCTTTTATTTTTTGAGAGAGAGGAAGTCTAGTAAAAACATATACTAAATTTGCAGTTGAAAAATACAGTAAATAAAATGAAAATCTAACTAGACAGGCTCAGCAGTATATCTGAGTTGGCAGACAAAAGAATCAGCAAACTTGAAAAGAGGCAATTGAAAGTACCTTCTCTGGACAACAAATAGAAAAATATTTTTAGAAAAAAACGAACAGAACCTCAGAGATCTGTGAGATAACATCAAGCCTATAAATATACATATAATGTGAGTCCTTAGGAGGAGAGGGAAGAAAGGAACAGAAAAAATATCTAAAGAAATTATAGGCTAACTAGGAGATGGTGCAGTGAATAGAGCATCAAAATAGGACACAGAGGACCCAGGTTAAAAACCCTGAGGTCGCCGGCTTGAGCACAAGGTCGCTGGCTTGAGTGTGGGATCAAAGATATGACCCCATGGTCACCGGCTTGAGCCCAGAATCACTGGCTTGAGCAAGGGGTCACTCAGTCTGCTGTAGCCTCCTGGTCAAGGCACATATGAGAAAGCAATCAAAGAACAGCTAAGGATACTAAGGAGCTGCAATGAAGAATTGATGCTTCTCATCTCTCTCCCTTCCTCTCTGTCTGTCCCTATCTGTCCCTCTCTCTCTCTTCCTGTCTCTGTCACCAAAAAAATTAAATAAATAAAAACACAATGAGATATCTCACATCTGTTAAAATGGCTATCATCAAAACAAGAGGTAACAAATGGTAGCCAAGGATGTGGAGAAAAAAGAACCCACAGATTCCTCAGCATTACAGAAGTGTTGTTTTCAAACAGTGCATCTGTACAGTGTAACCTTGTCTATCACGGGGTTTAGGTTCCAAAACCCCCACAATAGGCGAAAATCCGCGAAGTAGTGACCTCATATTTATTTTATTATTTTTATATATATTAAGGCTTTATAAACCCTCCCCACACTTATAAACCTGTCCCACACTCTTTTTATGTTGTTACCAATATTTTAGGCTAGAAAATGTTTATTTTACAGCAAAAATAATTAACATAATCAATATATAAAAATACCTAGATAGTGCAAAATCCCGAGGTATAGCGAATGATCTGCGATACAAAATTAGATATATACAATTTAAAAATCTGCGATACAGTGAGACCACAAAGAGTGAACCACAATATGGCAAGGGACGACTGTACTTGGGTTTTCATTTCCTAATGATCATATACCTTAAATTTCAGCTAAATTACCCAGTTAACTCGTGGAAGGTGAATTAATGTTATACTAAATTGTAGTATACTCTAAAGTAGCACAATTACACCCAGTGATATTCATAATGGTTGAGATGATAATGTTTAAGAATTTTAGGGAGTTAAAATACACTTACCAAATGATTATTATGGTAGAATGTTTGTGACATCATTTTATAATTAATAGAAAACTGTCAAAATAAAAATTTTAAGCAATATATTTATATTCTAAAGCATACCTAGTCTCATGAACTAATAAATTTTTTTTTGTTCTACTTCTTTATTTATTCAGCAAACACTTATAGGACACCTGCTATGTGCCAGATACTATGATAAAAACTAAGGATGAAAGACAAAGTCCCCACCTCACAATCTAGTGAGAAGCTCCCATTCTGAAATAAAAAAATTTCACAAATAATGGAACTAGGACTTGTGACTAATTTAGCTACTAAGGCAAATAGACACTAAGGTCTACAGACTTCCTGCCTCATGTATTCTTTGCACCACATTTTTTTCTAAGAGTGATGATGGAGGACTTCCATGTGAGTGAAAAGAAACATGGAATTGTGGGCAATATAGTTACCAAATTAGAGACATAAGTCCCTATTAGATATGATATCATGAAAATGCCCCTATAAAAAAATAAAGAAGTAAATAAGAAACTGAAGAATTAAATAAAAAACTAAAGAACTACAATAAGGTGCAATAATTCAGTAATAAACCTTCTAAGCCATATTTACGGTTTTGTCCATTTACTGATCTATTAAATGGGGATGTTAAAAGCACTTATTTCATATCCCTGTTAGGAAAACTAAATTAATACCTGAAATTATTTAGTCAACCTGGCACCTGGTAAATAGTAAATGTTAGGCATTTTTATGGACAACCATTTTTTAAATGATATGTGTGTCATATAAAGACAAAAAAACAGGCCCTGGCCAGTTGGCTCAGCAGTAGAGCATTGGTCCAGCATAAGGAAGTCCCGGGTTCAATACCCAGTCAGGACACATAGCAGAAGTGACCATCTGCTTTCTCCACCCCTCCACATCTATCTTTTCTCTCTCTCTCTTTCTACCCCTCCCACAGCCATGGCTCAATTGCTTCAAGCAAGTTGGCCCCAGGAGATAAGGACAGCTCCATGGCCCCACCTCAGTTGCTAAAATAGCTCAGTTGCTGAGCAACAAAGCAATGGCCCCAGATGAACAGAACATCACTGATAGGGGGCTTGCCAGGTGCATCCTGGTTGGGAGCACATGTGGGAATCTGTCTCTCTACCTCCCCACCTCTCACTTAATAAAAGAAAAAAAAGACAAAAAACATAGTATTTTTAATTGTAGAGAAAAAATTTGTTATCTTTATTTTGCTAGTTTTTTTTAAATTCATTTTTAGAGAAGAGAGAGAGAGAAAGAAGGAAAGGGAAAGTAGGAAGCATTAACTCTCATATGTGCCTTGACCAGGCAAGCCCAGGGTTTCAAACCAGTGACTTCAGTGTTCCCGGTTGATGCTTTATCCACTGCGCCACCACAGGCAGGCTATTTTGCTAGTTTTAATTACCTGCCCCAGATAGGAATGATCTTTCTTTCTATCCTACTACTATGATGGTTTTATTTTTCTAGCAACTAGTAAAATCTAGCACTAAAACAAGTATGTAAACCTGCTAGGTAGCTCAGTTGGTTAAAGCACCATCCAAATAAGACAAGGTTGTGGATTTGATCCCTGGTCAGGGCACACACGAAAACCAATCAATGAATGCATAAATAAGTAAAACAACAAATTGATGTTTCTGTCTCTCTCTTTCTTTCTCTCTCTCTCTCTCTCTCTTTCTAAATTAATAAATAAAAAATTTTTTAAAACATGTATTTCAGCCTGACCAGGCGGTGGTGCAGTGGATAGAGCGTCAGACTGGGATAAGCAGAACCCAGGTTCGAGACCCGGAGGTCGCCATCTTGAGCATGGGCCCATCTGGCTTGAGCAAAAGCTTACCAGCACCCAAGGTCGCTGGCTCCAGCAAGTGATGGCTCGGTCTGCTGAAGGCCCATGGTCAAGGCACATATGAAAAAGCAATCAATGAACAACTAAGGTGTTGCAACAAAAAAAACCTTATGATTGATGCTTCTCATCTCTCTCCATTCCTATCTGTCTGTCCCTGTCTATCCCTCTCTCTGACTTTCTCTCTGTCCCTGTAAAAACAAACAAACAAACACAAAACATGTATTTCAGAAAAAATATTTAATATGCATAATATATAATAGTATCATCCCTTTCTCTATAAAGACATATTTCAATTCCAAAAGTACAGCACAGATGGACCTGGAGAGCATTATGTTTAGTGAAATAAGCCAGTCAAAGAAAGACAAGTATCATGTGATTTTACTCATTGTGGAATCTAATGAACAAAATGAACTGACAAGCAAAATAGAGACTCGTACATAGACAGCAGGCTGGGTGAGAGTAGTAGAAAATTTGAGGAAAAAAGGACAAAAAAAGAAAATAACTCACAGACACAAACGACTACGGTGACTGCGAAGAGAGGGTAGGGCAGGGTATGGGGGGATAAATGGTGACAGAGATTTCACTTGGAGTGGTGAACACACAAGACAGTGTACAGATGATGTGTTGTAGAAGTGGGCACCTGAAACCTATATAATAATGTTAAGCAGTGCTACCCCAATAAATTCAACTTAAAAAATAACATAAAATTACAGAAATAATAGGCATTAAGTTATTAATTACATTGGATCACCATTTAAATTAAGTAAATAATCATTTAGCTCAGAATTCTCAATAATATCATTCAATGAATATTCAAATATGATTTTCAAATAATCAGCAAATTTATGCTGTTTTTTTATCTTATATAAAGTATCATTAACATCTTTGAAATAACCATGCATTGTATATATTAATAAGCCATTTTATATTAATCTCAATAAACATCCAATATTAATAACAAAATAAATAATATATTTATATCCACTTACTGCAATCTCTCTACAAGCCGACATGGATATTCCTGTGCCTTCAATTTGCTTCAATGCATATTCCTTTTCATCTTTTCTGCATATGAACAAAAAAAATTATTTTTTCTACACATTATTTTCAGATTCAAAACAATTACAAAAACAATGGAAATGCACTAGTCTTTCAGTGATATGTACACACTCTCGCATGCAAGCACTGCTTATTATTTCTGGTATTTCAACTACAGAAATATGAAATACTGAAAGAAATTCATGTCACACTGAAAATACCAGAGTCAAAACATAAAATTTTAAATGTAAACAGACAGGATACTAAACAAGTTTCAAAATGTAAACAAGCATTAATTTTTTAAAAAGTAAACAAGCATAAATATAAGCTCAAGCACATTGCAAGATTACTCCTATATTTATCTGTTATAAACATTACCAACAAAAGTAAATGCCAGATGTAAACTCTTATATTCATTTAAAGTAATTTCACAGTATTAGAACCATTTAGTAGAAGGGAGGAGCTATAAAAGAATGGCGACTCGTTGGGACACCCTAGTTCTCACCTAGGATAGGGTACATTCCTTTTGCCACACAAGCTCAACCAAAAGCCTTGGAAAGACTTAGAAACTCCATCCACTATCATCTCATTCTCAAGAACCCAGTAGTTACAGTGAATTTTCCAAGTAATGGAAGTAGGATTAGGAATTCTGGGAAACTACAGTAGTTATCAGGATGATTAACCAAGTGAAGAGTGTAGTTCAATGATAATTATACAGTGCATAAAAAGGGTAACATTATCAGATGAGTGGCTAGAACCACACATCTGGGTACTAACACCAGAAGCAACCACACCAAGGTCCCAGCTAATGTCACAAATGTGATTCATATCGAGGGTTGTTCTGATAAGAGGAGTATAATCCATGCCCTCTAAATTTTGTCTTTTGATTATATTACAGCCTCAGGTAGGTATCACCATGTCATGATGGTTTTGTCAAATGATAATACCTAAGTGGTGTCATATCTGTTCTACGTATTTCTCATTTTCTCCATTATGTATTTATGAGCAGATAAATCCGTTTAAGAGGTTATTCATATGCATTTTAAAACATCATTTTAAATGCCTTTTGAAGATTTTCACAAACATCCATGTTTTGAACAAATAACTTAGTTATGGTTACTTTCCACTAGTCAGTTTGAAAATTATATCTATTTGTCTTCCAGTACATGGCATTCAAAATAATTAAGCAGCATTCTGAGAAACAGAAAACACACTAGATATATCAACAGGATGGCCTGTTATCAATTAATAAAATAATCATGAAGGTAATTAGAAACATGGAAAATGTTAACCATATACCCATATACTACTAAAGAAATACACAAATTATATATACTACATAAAAATATACATATATATATATATATATATATGCATATGTTGAGGTAATATAACAAATGAAAAACAGTGTGTTAAGATGTAGAAAGTTGCCTGACCAGGTGGTGACGCAGTGGATAGAGCATCGGACTGGGATGTGGAGGACCCAGATTCGAGACCCTGAGGTCGCCAGCTTGAGCGGGGGGTCCATCTGGCTTGAGCAAAAGCTCATCAGCTTAGACGCAAAATCGCTGACTCCAGCAAGGGGTTGCTTGGTCTGCTGAAGGCCCATGGTCAAGGCACGTGTAAGAAAGCAATCAATGAACAACTAAGGTGTCGTAACGACAACGAAAAACTAATGATTGATGCTTCTCATCTCTCTCCGTTCCTGTCTGTCTGTCCCTATCTATCCCTCTCTCTGTCCCTGTAAAAAATAAAATAAATAAAAAAGATGTAGAAAGTTATGTTAACTAGCTTTAGTATTAATACTTTGTTGTCTTTTAAATTAGAATTAAAGGAAAAATGGAAAAATTTAAAGTAATGTGACACTAAAAACAGCCACCCACTGAAACAATCTTTAATATTTTCAAAGTGATATCTTAGGCGTGTTTCCAAGAGTAAAGTAAAGAACATGGAAAGCTTAAGTCATTGTTTCCTTTTTCTCTATCCTGTCTCCTCTAAACATAAAACCAGACTTTTTTAGACTACTCAGAAGCCACCAAGAGGTGCAAGCAGCAGGTAAGTGAACCTAATTAAAACCAAATGTGCTCCCCACCCTAAATATGTATGTGGGTATGTGTGTGAGAGCACTTGTGCCTGCGAACTTATTACAGTACTTACAAATGTAAATTTCATAACTTAATAATTAACTAGCAAGCACCAATTATAGAATATTTAAATATAATAAATTATTAAAATAAAATTATATAATCTTTCCGACAAAATTTCAATATTAAATCATAATTTTTAAAACAAATATTTCAATCCCCAATTCTCATAAATAAATTGCTCCAGAAGCTCATGTAATTGCATAGTTTTATTTTTAATACTGTTAAGAATATTACACAATCTGGATAGTTTATCGTTGCTATGGAAACTATAAGATTTTTGCAGCAAATCAAAAAGTACAAAATTAACACATCACATTAATGACTTTTGAATTTCACATCTAGCTGTCAATGGTATTTGAAAGCTTGAACAGAACAGACTGAAGTATATAGGCTTCTTTAAATAATATGGATAGGATCTAGGAACAAACCCAGTTTAATTATTTCACCAAAGTTTAAATATAACTTCTGTCTGCTAAATAAATAAAATACTCCAAGATCTGCAAACTTAAGAATTACCTGCAACTTTTAGGTTGAGAATCAAACTATCATTAACCATTTCTCTTGTATATTAGCTGGCAAATGGTAAGTTATGCTATGGCATATCTCTGAGGTTCACCATATGAAGGGGGAGACTCCAGGGGGCATACGAAACACACTTTTACCACAGTACTATATCAGTGCCAATCTTTGGTCAGATGCCACAAAGCCCACAAACGTTTCAATGATTAGCACATGGGGCAGGGAAGCTTTATTACTCTCAACCCATTTGAATGACCCTCTCCAGGAGCTCCTGCAAATGGCAGTGACAACTCATATGCCACAGCTTACATGACTCGTCACATATAATATTAAACGCCATAGGTATAATTTGTTCTTTTACATGACAAGGCTGAAAAGCAGGTGAACCTTCCCTATACTACTATAATAGTCTGGCTTTCAAGGGAAGCTTAGTTTTGTTTTGTTTTTTTTAGCAAGAGAGATAGGGATAGACAGGCAAGAAGGGAGAAAGATGACATGCATCAATTCTTCATTGCGGCACCATAGCTGTTCATTGATTGCCTTCTTATAGGTGCTTTGACTGGGGGACTACAGCAAAGCAAGTGACACCTTGCTCAAGACAGTGACTTTGAGTTTCAAGCCAGGGACCTTTGGGCTCAAGCCAGTGACCATGGGGTCATGTCTATGATTCCACACTCAAGCCAGTGACCCCGCGCTCAAGCCAGCAACCTTGGGGTTTCAAACCTGGGTCCTCTGCATCCCAGTCTGACACTCTATCCACTGTGACACTGCCTGGTCAGGCTATTCTTTCTTGAAACTATTTTATTTCTAAATAAAAGTAATTTTTATCACTTACTATAATACAGACAGACAAAGCAATTTCAAAGCCATCAGGGAAATGGTTCCCTATTTTAGTACATATTGGATACTATGGTTTGAGCACCTACATATAGAAAATAATCAAGAGTTTACTAAAGAAATCCAAGAGAATTAAAAATATATAAATTTGTACTATAAACATGGATATATTTAATATAGAATTTTTAAAAATGTAATGGCATTTCTCGTATATGTTAGTAATGTGTATCAAAACCATGCAGACTTCACTGTCAACAGTCACAAAGAAATCAATTGTTCAGCAGGAACATTACATAACAACAAAATAGAAAAAGAAATGTGGAAGAGACTGTGATCCTATTAATTCTAGCTGAGACACTATGTTCCAAAAACTCTTGAGGCAAGCAATTCTATAAATAGTAGAAAAACTATAAAGCACATACAGTAGTTGTGCAAACTGTAGAAATTATTGCCTTAAAATAAAATTTCTACCAGACTCAGTGGTAGAATTTAAATCTAATTCAGGGCCCTGGCTAGTTGGCTGAGGAGTGGAGCGTCAGCCCGTCATGTGGAAGTCCCGGGTTTGTTTCCCAGCCAGGGCACACAGGAGAGGCACCCATCTGCTTCTCCACCCTTCCCCCTCTCCTTCTTTTCTGTCTCTCTCTTCCCCTCCCGCAGTAAAAGGCTCCATTGGAGCAAAGTTGGCCCAAGCGCTGAGGACGGCTCCATGTTCTCCACCTCAGGCACTAAAATGGCTCCAGCCGTTCGGAGCAAAGCCCCATATGGGCAGAGTATCACCCCTGGTGGGCATGCTGTGTGGATCCCAGTCGGGAGCTTGTCTGACTGCCTTCCTGGTTCCAACATCGGAAAAAATACCAAAAAAAAAAAAAATCTAATTCAGGGAAGAATTGCTCAAGCTAAAGAAATTAGTTCAGTAGGAGCATCTCTTGAATGAAATATTGGGAACTGGTTAATAAAAATGATAGTCTTATACCTTTCAATAACATACAAATTCGATGACCAGCCTCCAGTCACTTTTAGCAAAGTGAAGATCCATGCAGCAGCCTGTATGCACAAGTATACTTAAGGTCTGGCCAAAACTTCATTTTTTATAATCATAACTAAACAGGTTCAAGGCTTTCGGGATCCTACCAATAACACTAAGGTGTCCGGATCAGCCCTGTGCCATCTTTGGTCCAAAGGATCAATGACAGACAAGAATTTAGAAGCATCTTTTAAGAAAAGATGAGGGAATTAAAGTTCAAGCAAGGTTAAGGGGAAATTTTTACTCTTCAAACTAATAGGGTTAAAATCCATTTTTGTTTCTAAGGAAAACAGAAGATCCTCACTAATTTATTTTACAACAACCAACCAACAACTACTGAATAAATATTGCATATCCTAACACTATGCCAAATCCTGAGGATGAAGAAAATTAGACTACCTTAGATTTCACAGAGTTCAAAATCCAGTTGGAAAGAGATTCTGGCTGAGAGGGAAATACAAGCAAATGATATGACTCCCTCTGCACCCAAGAGGTATGCATAACAGCTACAGAAAGAATGAAACTATTATTTCTTTCAGAGCTTTAAGAAAGGTATCTACATAAGTAATTCCTTTAAGGAAAGAGTTTTCCAGGTAGAGAAAGGATGAGGGGGTTAGAGAATTCCAGGTGGAAGTACAGTATGAGAAAAATGAAAAGCATATTCAGAAAACCGCTGGTATTTAGTATAGCTGTAAGCTGAGGGCATAACAACAGGAACAAGAGATGAGATTAGAAAAGTAAAGGGAAGGGACTGTGTGAGCTCTGCAAAGAAGCTTATACTTCATATGTAAACAGTGTGGAAAAAACGGTTTTTAGAACAGAGATGGTACATTACCAGATTTTTGCCCAGAAAGATAACTGTGGTGCCACAGCATACATTTGTTAGGTTGCATCAAATGTCAAAGAAGAAAAGATGAAGGACTAGATGAGAACAATGGCAGAAGAGAACAAATATGGATTCAAAAGTCATCTCTGAGTCAGAGCTGACAGATTTGATAACCAATTTGATTCTGTAGGTCAAGGAAAGACAGGCTCTGAAAACAGATGAAGTTTCTACTTTATCTAATTGTGTGAATGATAACACCATTAACCAGAGACATGATGCTGTAAATAAATGAAGACAAGAAAATATAAGATTTTATTCTAAAGGAATGAAATGTACATATGAAGATTAATCTTACTAGAAAGAACTCAGATCAGACATGTGAAAAAGAATTAGGAGGTGACTGTGTGAGCTGAGAACCTGAATTAGTAGAGAGTTAGCTCCAAAAGGGGCTTAAGATACCCCTGCTACAACCTACTCGTTTCAAAGATAAAGAATGTAGGACAGCAGCTATAGAAACAGAGATGAAATGAAATCTTCTGATTCCAAGTTCAACAATCTCTGTTAACGAAGTGGTAACAGTAAGACTAGAGAAAATAAGAGACACTTGTGATAGTCATTTTAAAGGAGGAATTGGCAGAACCAAATGAAAAATAATGAAGATTAAGAAGACTCAATCAGGGTAAGTCTGAGGTTCTAAACTTGTCTCATGGGAAGGATTATACCATTCAGAACAAGAGTTGGGTCAGATATCAGAAGGTTCTCCAACTCACAAATTATTCTTTTAGATAGAAACGCCAATCCAAAATGAAAATACCTGAGTTCAAAAGGAGATGTCCTGAAGAGGTTTATTAAGGGCCTATCATAAAAGTTTCAAAATGAAAGGTCCTTGAGCCTACATATGGTATTGGATTAGAGGAAGTAGCACATAGATGACATTTTTGGTGCCTAAGAAAAAATTTGAGGCAAGAAGAAAAGGGAAAAGAGGTGGAAGAAATGATGAAAGGATATTTTCTAAGCAACTCTCTCTGACATCCTTTAAGAAGACAAACAATTCATCTGGAATGCTGAGCTCACCATTTCAAAACCCCAGGCTTGTCCAGTTGAGGCACATCTGAGAAGCAAGTACTACAAGTTGATGCATCCCACTGTTCCCTGCCTTTCTCTCTCTCCTTTCTAAAATCAGTAAATAAAATCTTTTTTTAAAAAAAGAGTAAGTTAAGAAGACAAACAATTCTATGAATTCTTCCTTCAGTTTTTCTTTTCAAAACCTTAAGAGTAGAATTCAAATAATGAAATCATCAAAGTAATGTATGCAAGATGGTACAGTACTACCAGTTTTTACAATTATGTTTTACCAGTAAGATATTCTTCAAACAACATGACACCTGAGTCTTGCCAACAATTTTTTTCTTCAAGAAGAATACTGGCATAAATCAATGTTATATCCCTTCTCTTTAATATGTGATGATTTGGCTTAGCTGATTAAGAGACTTTCACATCACAGAGAAAAATAAATAAATGGAGTAAAAATTTGGAAAAACAAAACTCAAAAAAGATCATTTAGTTTTATACTGTTATCATTATTCAGTATCATTAACTCAATATTCAGACAGCCTAGCAGTAATGATTCCTTATTTGGGAACTCTTTTCGTTATTATGTAATACCATAATATTTAAAATCTTTTATCATGAAATTTTCCAAAAATGAACAAAAAACAAATCACAGTAATACTTTATCTATGATATGGCTTCAACATTATCAACACATGGCCAATCTTATTGCAATTGCCTCCCCTTTTCTTGATTATTTTGAAATAAAACCAAGACATTATATCATTTTGTTCATACACAGTTCAATGGCATAACATTTTTAATTATCAGATATTTTTACTTAAATAACAATCCTTTGAAATCATTCTGAAATATTAACAATTTTGTAATACAGGGTACTGTTATTTTTTATTTCCCCTATTAATGAATGTCAAATAATACTAGCATCTTCATTACGGTTTAATCTATCAAATATTTCATCTGCTCATTCTATAAACATTACCAAAATACAGTAATGGTTTCCCGAGTTCAAAATTCTCTTGTGACAAGTTTACCTCTTTCCTTAATTGTTTAGAAAGACTGTCTTTACTCAGTCACTTAAAAACAAATTTATCAATTAATATATCTCTTGCTCTTAAAAAAAGTATTCATTTTATACTACAGTGTGTCCGTAAAGTCATGGTGCACTTTTGATCGGTCACAGGAAAGCAACAAAAGACAATAAAAATGTGAAATCTGCACCAAATAAAAGGAAAACTCTCCCAGTTTCATACCTATTCAGTGCAGTTCGATGTGGGCTCCATTTGTAGCCCTACACACATTAAAACAATAGCGAGGTTCTTGCCACACATGGGTAAGGACGTCTGGTGTAACAGAGTGAATAACACCTGCAATTCTGTTTTAAGTGATTAATGTCGTTGATAAGTTCAATGTACATATGTTGCTTTACATAACCCCAAAAGTAAAAATCTAAGGGCATCAGATCAGGGGATTGTGGTGGCCATGGCTTGACAGAACTCCTGCCTATCCACCGCTAGGGGAATGTTCTATCCAGAAACTCACGAACAATGGTGGCGTAGTGTGGAGGAGCGTCGTCCTATTGAAAGATGACACCTTCTGGAAATAGTGGCACTGCATACAATTTTAACATGTCAAGATAGGTGTTTGTGGTCACACACTGCTCCGCGAAAAAAAAGAATGGGCCTATCACCTTATCATGCATCAGGCCACACCACACATTCACTTTAGAGGTGTTATGTTTGTACTCAACGTAGGCATGAGGATGTTCAGCAGCCCATATTCAGATGTTATGACGATAAACATGTCCACAGATATGGAAGGTCACCTCATCGCTAAACACAATCTTCTGCAAAAATCTTGCAACATTGCCGATCTCATGAAGCATATCTATAGCAAACGCGCACCGTATGGGTCTATCCGCGGGTTTGATAGCGTGCAACAGCCGCAATTTGTATCCCGTAAAACAGAGACGTTTCTTTAACACCTTATGAACTGTATGTAGTCTTGCTTAGGTGTAACTGTCGAGCACATGCACGCACAGATTTTTTAGGGCTCCTTAGGTAGCTATCCCATACAGCCTCTACAGACTCATCACTGACTGATGGCCTACCAGAACGGGGTTTCTCCACCAAACTGCCAGTTTCCTTCAATTGCTTATCCCACCAAGTAATGTTATTCCTACTGTATGTGGTGGCACTTTGTTATAAACGCGCCAATATTCACATTGCACTTTGGTTACAGATTCCAATTTAGCTAGCCACAGAACACACTGAATTTTCCTCTGTACCTTCCACATCTCGACTGGCATGGTCATGGGCTGCTCCACTTTACGGACACACAGTATTTCTTTCATTCAGAATTCCATGACAAACATTTACCATATTTTCCTATGTATAAGACACACACTTTATTGAAAACTTTGGTGTCTAAAAACTGGGTGCGTCTTATACAGTGGTTGTAGATTCGTTTAAAAAGTAGCATTTCAAATGCCATAAATAGAACTGAGGATGAAGCAATATATGAAGACAGTGATTCATCATCAGACACAGATGAGGACAAGCTAATGGAGGGAGATTTTGACAGTGATGAGTTGTATGAATTTTATGATGAATAAAACTTGAATTCAATAACTTCACTTAATACACTTTTGTTTTCAAATTTCAGGCCCCAAAATTAAGGTGTGTCTTATACATGAGGATGTCTTATACATGGGGAAATACAGAACTATTTTAAAGGCTCTAAAATGACAAAATTTCAGAAACTCTAATTGTGTCAAATTCTTACTGTTCCTGGCCTGACCAGGAGGTGGATATAGTGTCAGACTGAAACATGGAGGATCCAGGTTCAAAACCCCAAAGTTACCAGCTTGAGTGTGGGCTCATATGCTTTAAGCAAAGCTCACCACCTTGAGTCCAAGGTCGCTGGCTTGAGCAAGGGGTCACTCGGCTGTTGTAGCATACACCCTCTCCCCCCGGGTCAAGGCACATATGAGAAAGAAATCAATAAACAACTAAGGTGCCACAACAAAGAATTGATCCTTCTCATCTCTCTCCCTTTCTGTCTGTCTGTCTGTCCCTATCTATCTCTCTCTCTGTCACACACAACACACACACACACACAAATTCTTACTGCTCAGAAGTGATTTGAATTAGAATATATCTGCACTAATGCTTTAAGACTTCAGACATGAAAAGTATTAAGTTTAAAACATAAATAATTGGCCCTGGCCAGTTGGCTCAGTGAACAGAGCATCATCCCAGAGCATGGATATGTCACATTTGAGTCCTGGTCAGGGGACAAAAAAGAAGCAACCATCTGCTTCTCTTCCCCTTCCCTCCCTTTCTCTTACCACAGCCAGGGGCTCAATTGGTTGAGCATCTGCCCACCATCACTGAGGAGAGCTCAGTTGGTCCAAAGGCATCAGCTTCATGCTGTAAAAATAGCTCGGCGATTCAAGCATCAGCCCTAGACAGGGGTTGCCAGGTGCATACGAGTCAGGGTGCATTCAGGAGTCTGTCTCAGTATCTCCCCCTCCTCTCATTTAAAACAAAAAAACATAAATAATTAAGGACTGCATTACACAGTAAGTAATCATCAGCAAATATGTAGCATAAACGAGTTTTCATATAAAATATCTTCCTCTGAGAATTCACAAATCTCAAGTCAGATTTACCTGCTACAAAAGATAGTAACAACAGGTAATGGCAGACATTCTTTTCAGAAATATTTTCCTAAGTATGTGCTGTGTGCCAAGAATAGTGTGTACTTTCACTCCAGTGAAAGTACAAAAAACAAAATAATCCTTTCCTTTCTCAACCCTTACAGAGAGACACACAAACAACGAACACGATCTGATAAGCACCATAACAAATGCATGGGCAAAAAAGGAATGGAAAGGAAGTTTGGTTCTGGTGGAGGGACAAAATAGAGAGGGCTATCAGTAAGGTGACCAACTTTTTTACAATGAAAAGAAGGACAAAAATAAATTGAAGAAAACAATATTGTAAGGAAGAGATTTTATTCATTGCAACAATGATACACTATAATATGATAAATGCATAATAAAAACATTTTTAACATTTTATATTGTAATTATGCTTACATGCCTATTAATTTTTAATAATTGTAAGAAAAAAGTGCTCTAAATTAGTACATTTCCACTGAATGAATATATTTTGATAACCTATCATCTTGTAATAATATACTGGAAATGTCTAAACAAAATATATCCTTCATATTGAATTTTACGGCAACTGCAGCAGCTAGAGCAAGGGTCGGGAACCTATGGCTCGCAAGCCAGATATGGCTCTTTTGATGGCTGCATCTGGCTCGCAGACAAATCTTTAATTAAAAAAATAGTAACGTTAAAAATATAAAACATTCTCATGTATTACAATCCATTTCCTACCACTCATGTTCATGGTTGCAGGTGGCTGGAGCCAATCACAGCTGTCCTCCAGGACAATACCAAATTTTTATTGGATAATGCTTAACGTACACTAGTCATTGTAAGGTCAGGAAGTAAACTTCCCTCCTTTTAATCAAGTAGTCAGCTAGCTAACTGCAGAAACCCTTTTGACGAAGAAGATGGCTAAAAGAAAAAATGATGAGTATCATACTTTTCAGCAGGAATGGACACAGGAATTTGCCTTTGTGGAGAGAGTGGGTTCTGCAGTGTGTCTAATATGCAACGATAAAATTGCATTGATTAAACAGTCAAATATAAAGCGACACTTCAACACACACCATACTACATTTGCATCGAAATATCCAGTGGAGGACAGCAGAAAGAAAGCGTGTCAACAGCTACTGTGCAGGGTGCAAGCTAGTCAGCAGCAACTCCGTGTTTGGACCCAACAAGGTGAATGAAATTTGGCTAGCCTTGCTGCTGCTTTAGCAATTTTGAGAAAGCTAAAGCAATTGCTGCTTTAGCAGTTGTGAGAAAGCCATTCACAGACGGGGAGTATGCAAAAACATTCATGCTTGATGTTGTCAATGAACTTTTTGATGACTTTTTGGATAAAGACAAGATAATCAAACGAATAAAAGACATGCCTCTGTCGGCAAGAACTGTTCACGATCATACCATCATGATGGCAAATCAAATTGAGGCAACACAAGTGAAGGACATAAATGCAGCACCATTCTTTTCTCTTGCTTTGGATGAGTCAACAAACATAAGCCATTTATCCCAGTTCAGCGAGATTGCAAGGTATGCTGTTGGTGACACACTACCTGAGGAAAGTCTTGCTGTTTTGCCTATGAAGGAGACAACAAGAGGGGAGGATTTATTCCAGTCTTTCACTGAGTTTACTAAAGAAAACAATCTACCAATGCATAAACTTATTTCGGTGTGTACTGATGGTGCTCCGTGCATGGTGGGGATAAACAGAGGATTCGTAGCGCTTCTTTGAGAACATGAAAAGAGACCCATCCTAAGTTTTCACTGCATCCTACATCAGGAGGTGCTTTGTGCTCAGATGTGTGGCGAGCAGCTTGGTGAGGTGATGTCGCTGGTCATTCGGGTGGTCAACTTTATTGTTGCCCGAGCTTTAAATGATCGCCAGTTTAAAACACTGCTGGATGAAGTTGGAAATAATTATCCTGGTCTGCTTCTGCACAGTTATGTGTGTTGGTTGTCAAGAGGGAAGGTGCTCAGCCGTTTCACGGCTTGTCTGAGCAAAATACGGACTTTTCTTGAAATGAAAAACGTCAGGCATCCTGAGTTAGCTAACACTGAGTGGCTCCTGAAGTTCTAATATCTCGTGGACATGACTGAACATATGAACCAGCTCAATGTGAAAATGCAAAGCGTTGGAAATAACAGTCTTATCCCTTCAACAAGCTGTGTTTGCATTTGAAAACAAGCTGGAACTCTTCATGGCTGACATTGAAACAGGTCATTTACTACACTTTGAAAAACTGGGAGAGTTTAAAGATGCATGCACAGCAAGTGACCCTGCTCAACATCTTGGATCTCCAGCAGCTAGCGGCCTTCACATCTAATCTCCTGAAGTCATTTAAAGCACGCTTTGGAGAATTTCATGAGCGCACTCGTCTTTTTCAGTTCATCACCCATTCACACGAGTGTACACTCGACAGTGCAGACCTGAGTTACGTCTCCAGTGTCTTCGTCAGAGATTTTGAGCTACAAGCTGCTGACCTGAAGGCCTCAGACATGTGAGTGAATAAGTTCAAGTCACTGAATGAAGATTTGGAAAGACTTGTACAACAGCAAGCAGAGTTGGCGAGCAAACACAAGTGGGGAGAAATAAAAAAACTTCAACCCGCAGACCAGCTGACTGTCAAAACTTGGAACGCACTTCCTGTCACATACCACACACTGCAGCATGTGAGTATTGCTGTACTGACCATGTTCGGCTCTACGTATGCATGTGAGCAGTCTTTCTCACATCTAAAGAACGTTAAGACTAACCTACAATCACGTTTAACAGAGGGAAGTCTCAACGCCTGCATGAAGTTTAACCTCCCCACATATCAACCAGACTACGAAGCCATTAGCAAAACCATGCAGCACCAGAAGTCGCATTAATGGTAAGAAGCACTTTATTCATCATTGGTTAGCAACAGCATAACGTTATTAAAAAGAATTCAGAGACTTATTGTACTTTAAAAGTGTTGGTCTTACATAAAATGCACACATTTAATTGTATATTTAGTGTTAAACATATTGTATGGCTCTCACAGGATTACATTTTAAAATATGTAATTGGCGTTCACGGCTCTTTCAGCCAAAAAGGTTCCCGACCACTGTTGTAAACAATGATGAAAACATTGATGATATGTAAATTGAATTCAAAGTTTTTCAGTGCTCTAAAGTTCAGATTTTGGCCATCACTTAAGACTAAAACTTCAGCATGAATCAGTTTGTTAGGGCAGACTGATTTATTTTATTTATTATTTTGTTTATTTATTTTAGAGAGAAAGAGAAAGAAAAAGAGAAGTATTGTTTTTCCACCCACTCATGCACCCAATAGGCAACTCCTGTTTGTATCCTGACCAGGGATTGACCCTGCAACCTTGGCGCATCAGGACGATGCTCCAAACAAATGAACTTCCTAGCTAGGGTCCATTTTCATTGTTTTAAAGTACTGTATCTCTTAAAATATATATACTTCACTCTTTTGATGTAATGGAACTAAGGAGTAAAAGACCAAAATATCTGCTGTTAAAACAAGAGAGAATGAATAAAAGAAATGCTTTCCAGTTAATAAATACGTATTTGAGTGAATTGTTTTACCATCACATTCAAGCCCCAGTTCTAACTAGTTTGTTTTTTGTTTGTTTTCAGAGTATTTCTGTATGTTCCAGTTACCTAGATGTTCGCTTTGATTTTTAATAAAATTTAAGGAAGGCAGAAACTTACATTTGAAGTCAAGAAGAGGGGCTATTTTCATATTTAGGAACTTGTATTTTTATACTATATTTGATAACATTCTTTCCATCATTTTATGTTGTCACCATCATAAAGCATTTTCAAAGTGCAAATTTTAGAAAATGGATTTGAGTAGCAATTTTGAATTTATAAGATGAGTTGTTACAAAAATTTTATGCTAGGTAATATCCAATTAACTCAACATTGCAAGCACTGATAGACTGGTTGATGTTTTTTTACTTAACGTGCAGGAAATTTCTTAAACAAAGCAACTTGTAAGAGCAAAGTATGCAGAAAAGTTTTTCTTATACAGAAAAGGTTGTGTTAGCCTGACCAGGCAGTGGCACAGTGTATAGAGCATTAGACTGGGTCACAGAAGTCCCAGGTTTGAAACCCCGAGGTTGCCACCTTGAGCATGGGCTCACCAGCTTGAGTGTGGTATTGCTGGCTTGAGTGTAGGATCATAGACATGACGCCATGGTTACTGGCTTGGGCCAAAGGTCACTGGATTGAAGCCCAAGGTTGCTGGCTTGAGCTCAAGGTCACTGGCTTGAACAACGGGCCACTCATTCTACCATAGCCCCCTGGTCAACGCACATATGGTAAAGCAATCAATGAACAACTAAGGAGCTGCAACAAAGAATTGATGCTTCTCATCTCTCTCCTTTCCTGTCTGTCTGTCCCTATCTGTCCCTCTCTTTGTCTCTCTCTGTCTCTGTCAAAAAAAAAAAATAGGCTGTGTTAAACTATGAGATTTTATTGTCAAAACTCATATGCATTTGTAACCTCTAGTTTTTGACTTTATGAACAATTAAAATACAATGTACACATAAATAACTAATTTCATAACAAACTGGTGTAATGAAAAGGAAGGAATCACAGCCAAAAAATTTAATGTAACACTAAGTATATTTTGGCCTTAAAAAAATAATATGTATGAAAAACTTGACTAGATTGTGGTTCAAAACCTAGCTATAAATATTTATTAGTAGGCCACCTGCGAAATTTTGAATATAAACTAGATATTACCTAGCATTATTTTATCATGGTGAATTTTATCTTTTGATTTCTGTTAATTCTCTTAAATGTAAGATAATGGTATTATGGTTATAAAGGAGAATACCCATATTCTTAGGTATAGGTTCAAGTATTTTGAGATGGTGTCTCATGACACTGGCAATTTAATTTCATATGGTTCAAAGACAACAAGAAACATGTATGTGTGTGTTGATGAAACACACACACACACACACACACATACACAGAGTGAAAGATAAAGCAAATATGGAAAAATGATAACACTTGAATTTAAGCAGTGGGTATATGAGTATTCATTATTCTAGAATTTGAACATTCCTGCTTTTACAAAACCATTCTTCATAAAAAGAAAAAAACCGAGCAGGGGAGTACCAGTTAGCAGAAAGTTAAAAGGAAAAAAATAAGAAAGGTATATACAGAAGCGAAAAACGTATTAAAAGAAAGGTAGGCAAAAGAAATGTAGAAGCAAAGTAAAACAGAAGAGAATGAAGAAGAGTTTATCACATTTGACAGCTGTTGATGTTTTATAAGAGCAAGACTAATAAAGCAAGCACTTTGTTCAAGACTTTCAGGGACTGTACCTACTCTATTTCGTTATTACAATTACTTATAATTAACATGGTTTTTTTATTTAATTATTTGTTTACATAGATTCTAAGGTGACCCCGACTGTATCCCCCTCCCCCAAATTCCCCTCAACATCTCCCTTATACCCCTCCCTACATCGCCCTCCCCCCTTCCCTTCAGGTTTATCCCATCCTATCATCCCCTTTTCCTCTGGTCCCTTTGATCCCTCCTCTATCTCAATTCCTTTCCTCAGTTCTCAATGTTCCTTGGATTCCTCAAATGAGTGAGGTCATATAATATTTTTATTTTTCTGACTGGCTTATTTACTCAACATAATAGTTTACAGGTCCCTCCATATTGTTGCAAAAGGTAATATTTCCTTCTTTTTCGTGGCGCCTAGTATTCTACTGTATATATGTACCACCGCTTTTCAACCCACTCGTCCACTGATGGACACTTGGGCTGTTTCCAGCTCTTTGCTATTATGAACAATGCTGCCATAAACATGAAGGTGCATTTCTTTTTTTCAGTCGGTGATATGGTGTCCTTGGGATATATTCCTAAAAGTGGGATAGGTGGGTCAAAGGGCAGTTCCATTTCTAATTTTTTGAGGAATCTCCATACTGTTTTCCACAGTGGCTGCACCAGTCTGCATTCCCACCAGCAGTGCAGGAGGGTTCCCCTTTCTCCACATCCTCGCCAGCACCTACAATGTGTTGTTTTGTTAATTAGCGCCATTCTGACTGGTGTGAGGTGGTATCTCATTGTGGTTTTAATTTGCATTTGTCTGTCGATTAGTGGTGTTGAGCACTTTTTTTTTTATGAACTTTAATGGGGTGACACCAATAAATCAGGGTACATATGTACAATGAAAACATCTCCAGATTATCTTATCATTCAATTGTGCTGCATACCCATTACCCAAAGTCAAATTGTCCTCTGTCACCTTCTATCTGGTTTTCCCTGTACCCCTCCCCTTCTACCTATTCCACCTTCCCTTCCATCCCCCCATCCCGTAACCACCACACTCTTGTCCATGTCTCATAGTCTCACTTTTATGTCCCACCTATGTATGAAATCATGCTGTTCTCAGATTTTTTTTTTTCTGATTCACTTATTTCACTCTGTATAATGTTATCAAGGTACATCCATTTTGTTGTAAATGATCCGATGTCATCCTTTCTTATGGCTGAATAGTGTTCCATAGTATATATGTACCAAAGCTTTTTAATCCACTCGTCTTCTGACGGACACTTGGGCTGTTTCCAGATCTTCGCTATTGTGAACAATGCTGCCACGAACATGGGGGCGCATTTCGTCTTTTCGAACAGTGTTATGGTGTTCTTAGGGTATATTCCTAAAAGTGGGATAGCCGGGTCAAAAGGCAGTTTGACTTTTAATCATGTGCCTATTGGCCACCTGTAGGTTCTCTTTGGAGAAGTGTTTCTTCTTTTCTTGTGCCCATTTTTTGAGTGGATTGTCTTCCTGGTGTTGAGTTTTCCAAGTTCATTATAAATTTTGGTTATTAACCCTTTATCAGAAGTGTTGTCGAATATGTTCTCCCATTGTGTGGCTTGTCTTTTTAATCTGTTCCTATTTTCTTTAGCTGTGCAAAAGCTTTTTAGTTTAATATAGTCCCATTTGTTTATCCTCTCTTTCATTTCATTTGCCTGTGGAGATAAATCAGCAAATATATTGCTTCGATAGATGTCGGAGAGTTTACTGCCTATGTTTTCTTCTAAGATGCTTATGGTTTCAGGACTTGCATTTAAATCCTTTATCCATTTTGAGTTTATTTTTGTGCATGGTGTAAGTTGGTGGTCTAGCTTCATTTTTTTACAGGTAGCTGTCCAGTTATCCCAACACCATTTGTTAAAGAGACTGTCTTTACTCCACTGTATGCTCTTACCTCCTTTGTCAAATATCAATTGTCCATAAAGATGTGGGTTTATTTCTAGGTTCTCTGTTCCATTCCATTGATCTATATGCCTTTATTTATGCCAGTACCAAGCTGTTTTGAGTACAATGGCCTTGTAGTATAACTTCATTCATATCAGGAAGTGTAATACCTCTCACTTTATTCTTCTATTTAAAGATTGCTGAGGTTATTCGTGTTCTTTTCTGATTCCATATAAATTTTTGGAATATGTGTTCTATATATCTTTGAAGTATGTCATTGGTATTTTAATTGATATTGCATTGAATTTACAAATTGCTTTGGGTAATATAGACAGACATTTTAATGATGTTTATTCTTCCTAACCATGAACACGGTATATGCTTCCACTTGTTTGTGTCTTCCTTGATTTCTTTTATCAATGTTTTATAATTTTCTGAGTACATGTCTTTAACCTCCTGGGTTAAATTTACTCCTAGGTACTTTATTTTTTCTGTTGCAATACTGAAGGGGATTGTTTCCTTAATTTCTCTTTCTGACATTTCATTGTTCGTGTATAGAAATGCCTGTGATTTCTGTGTGTTAATTTTATATCCTGCCACCTTCTGAATTAGTTTATTAGGTCCAGTAGTTTTATGACTGAGCCTTTAGGGTTTTCTATATACAGTATAATATCATCTGCAAATAATGATAGTTTTACTTCTTCTTTTCCAATTTGGATGCCTTTTATTTCTTCTTCTTGTCTGACTGCTGTAGCTAGGACTTCCAGTACAATGTTGAATAAGAGTGGTGAAACGGGGCACCCCTGCGTGGTTCCTGATTTTAAGAAAATTGCTTTCAATTTTTGTCCATTGATAATGATGTTGGCTTTGGGTTTGTCATAAATGGCCTTTATCATGTTGAGGTATGTTCCCTGTATTCACATTTTGCTAAGAGTTTTTATCATAAATGGGTCTTGGATTTTATCAAATGCTTTTTCTGCATCTATTGAAATTATCATGTGGTTTTTCTCCTTCCTTTTGTTTATGCGGTAAATCACATTAATTGATTTACGAATGTTGTATCATCCTTGCCTCCCCAGAATAAATCCCACTTGATCATGATTTATGATATTTTTCATGGATTGCTGGATCCGGTTTGCTAATATTTTGTTGAAGATTTTAGCATCTAAATTCATCAGGAATATTGGCCTATAATTTTCTTTCTTTGTATTGTCTTTGCCTGGTTTTGGAATCAGAATTAAGCTCACCTCATAAAAGGAACTTGGTAGTGTTCCTTCCTGTTGAATTTTTTCAAATAGCTTGAGAAGGATAGGAGTTAGTTCTTTGCATATTTGATAGAATTCACCAGTGAATCCACTGGGCCCAAGGGTTTTGTTTTTTGGGAGTCTTTTAATAACTGTTTCAATCTCTTCTGTTGTAATCAGTCTGTTTAGGTTTTCTAATTCCTGAAGATTGATTTTTGGAAGTTATATGTTTCAAAAAATTTGTCCATTTCACCTAGGTTGTATAATTTTTTGGCATACAGTTCTTCACAGTACTTTCTTACAATATTTTGTATTTCTGTTGTGTCAGTTGTTATTTCTCCACTCTCATTTCTAATTTTATTTATTTGAGTCCTCTCTCTTATTTTTTTGGTGAGTGTCGTTAAAGGTTCATTTATCTTGTCTACCCTTTCAAAGAACCAGCTCTTGGTTTCATTGATCCTCTGTATTGTTTCTTTAGCCTCTATGTCCTTTATTTCCGTTCTGATCTTTATTATTTCCTTCCTTCTACTACCTCTGAGCCTTACTTGCTGTTCTTTTTCAAGTTGTTTTAAATAAAGGGTTAGGTTGTTTAATTGAGCTTTTTCAAGCTTCTTAAGGAATGCCTGTAGTGCTATGAACTTCCCTCTCAGGACCGCTTTAGCTGTGTCCCATAAATTTTGAGTTGTTGTATGTTCATTATCATTCGTTTCTAAGGAATTTTTTTATTTCTTCTTTGATTTCATTGTTAAACCATTCATTATTAAATAACATGCTATTTAGTTCCCATGTGTTTGAGTATTTTTCAGTTTTTCTGTTGTGGTTGATTTCTAGTTTCATGCCATTGTGATCAGAGAAAATGCTTGATATGATTTCAATCTTCTTAAATTTGTTGAGATTGCTTTTCTGTCCTAACATGTGATCTATCCTAGAGAATGTACCATGAACACTTGAAAAGAATGTATATTTTGCTGCTTTAGGGCGAAAGGTTCTAAAGATATCTATTAAATCCAGTTGATCTAGTGTGTCCTTTAAGTCTGCTGTTTCTTTGCTAATTTTCTTTCTTGAGGAGCTATCTGGTGATGTTTGTGGGGTGTTGAAATCCTCTACTATTATAGTATTGCTGTTGATCTTGACCTTTATATCCATCAAAGTCTGCTTTATATATTTAGAAGCTCCCATATTAGGTGTGTAGATATGTATGATGGTTATATCTTCATGTTGGATTGCTCCCTTTATCATTTGACCTTTCTTTAAAAAAAAATTTTAATGTCTTATTTATTTTTTTACAGGAACAGAGAGAGAGTCAGAGAGAGGAATAGACAGGGACAGACAAACAGGAACAGAGAGAAATGAGAAGCATCAATCATTAGTTTTTCATTGCCATTGCAACACCATAGTTGTTCATTGATTGCTTTCTCACATGTGCCTTGACTGCGGGCCTTCAGCAGACGAGCCACCCCTTGCTGGAGCCAGCTACCTTGGGTCCAAGCTGGCAAGCTTTTGCTCAAGCCAGATGTGCCCGTGCTCAAAGTGGCGACCTCGGAGTCTCGAACCTGGGTCTTTCGCATCCCAGTCCGACGCTCTATCCACTGTGCCACTGCCTGGTCAGGCTGTAGTGACCTTCTTTATCTCTTACTATAGCTTTGGTTTTAAAGTCCATTTTGTCTGATATAAGTATTGCTACCCCAGCTTTTTTTTTCATTTCTATTTGCATGAAATATTTTTTTCCATCCTTTTACCTTCAGTCTACGTGCATCTTTTGTTTTCAGGTGTGTCTCTTATAGAGAGCATATGTACAGGTCCTGTTTTTTTATCCATGCCGCTACCCTATGTCTTTTGATTGGATCATTTAATCCATTTACATTTAAGGTCATTATTGATATGTAGTTGTTTATTGCCATTTTATATTTTAAAGGTGTATTCCTCTTTTGCTATATTCTTTCCCCACTTTGATCTGTTTACAACAGGTCCCTTAACATTTCCTGCAACATTGGTTTCATTGTAATGAATTCCTTGAGTACTTTTTTTTGTCTGGGAAGCTTTTTATTTCCCCTTTAATTTTAAATGATAGTCTTGCTGGATAAAGTAGTCTTGGTTGTAGGCTCTTGTTCTGCATTACTTTGAATATTTCTTGCCATTCCCTTCTAGCCTCAAGTGTTTCTGTTGAGAAGTTGGATGTCATCCTTATGGGGGCTCCTTTATAGGTGATAGCCTTTTTTTCTCTAGCAGCTTTTAATATTTTCTCTTTATCACTTAGCTTTGGTATTTTAATTATGATGTGTCTTGGTGTAGGTTTCTATGGGTTTCTCTTTAATGGAGATCTCTGTGCTTCTTGAACTTGTGAGACCCTTCCTTGCATCAATTTAAGGATGTTTTCAGCTATGATTTGATTGAATAAAGTTTCTATCCCTTGTTATTTCTCTTCATATTGCCACAAAGCTCTCTTAGAGTTTCCTCAGACATTTTGAGTCTCTTTTTTGTGCTCTGTTTCCATGCCTTTGTTCATCTTGTCTTCCAACTCACTGATTTGATCCTCAGCTTCATCCATCCTGCTTTTAATTCCTTCCATTGTGGTCTTCATTTCTGATATTGTATTTGTCATCTGACTGATTCTTTTTTAATATTTCAATGTCCTTTTTTATACTTGCTATCTCTTTATTTAGGTGTTCATAATGACCATCCATTGTTGTTCTAAGATCCCTACGCATCCTAACAATCATTATTCTAAACTCTGCATCAGGAAGTTTGGTTATTTCCATATCGCTCAGTTTATTTCCTGAAGGATTCTCTTGTGGTTTCATTTGGATTGCACTTTTCTGTCTTCCTATTATGTCTGTGTGTTCGGGTGTGTTGTTTGTAGAGCTGGTTTAGTCTAGGCTTGGTGTTGTCTGCCTCCAAAATTTTGAGTTGTGTTATTTCTAGGTCTTCTTGGGTTGGCTTCAGCTGTTGCTTGTAATCCACTGTGGAATTTGGCTTTTCTAATAGAGCCCCTTTGAAGTCTTGATTTGTTTGTTTTCTTCTCAGTTTTCTTAACTTGGTGGTAGTCTTGTTTACTGATCTCAGCAGGGGGCTTATTTAAAACTGAATCCAGGAATGTGGTGAGTGTAACCTGAGACTCTGAAGACCTGATCTGCCAGTTACTTTCTCTGGGAGCGGGGTGCTTTCTCCACTTCAGTAAGGGGAGGTGTATCTCAGATCTCCATGGAGACTTGAGTTACTGCCCCTCCTCACCACTTCTTGTTGTCAGCTGTGTCTTTTTATGCTGATTGGAGCTGGAGAAATATCTTAAGAAGGCTGACCTGGAACCACTTTAGTCTTGTGTTATGTGGAAGAATCAACCCCTCCCCTTGCAATGGCCGCCTCCAGCACCTCCCCCAGGTATGGCTGCTTCCCACACTGGATTAGGCCCACTGCTCAGGTCCTCCCATGCATCCCTCTGTCACCAGCTGTCTCTCTCCCCCCCTTTCTTTTGGGTAAACAAGCCAACTCTTTCAACACACCCCGTTCCCAGGTCTCCAGGCAAGTGGCTGTGAGTGATATTTTCTACTGTTTCCCTTGGACTGAGAGCCTTTCTGGGCTCTCAGCCTCACCCCTCCTCAGCGCTCCCCACCAGGCTCGGAGTGGCTTCTTCTTTGCTCCTTGGATTTTGAGAGAAGTTCTTGTAGTCCAGACTTGGTTTTTTCATGCTGGTTGTTCCTAAATTAATTTGTAATCCAGTTTGGTGATGTGAGCTGGGAGTCAGTAAGTCTACCTACACCACTGCCATCGTCCGCCGCCCACCGGGCTCAGGCAGGGGTTCAGCAGCTCAGCGCCGCTCACTCCGCAACGTGTCCACACTCTCTGCACGCTGGCATTGCTCCCGGTCCTGACCCCACAGGCGGGAGCCCACGGCGGCACAGGCTGGACGAGTGGGGCCATGTGAACCCTCGGCAGGCTCAGGTGCCGGCACAAGCAGGAGCGTGAAGAGGGAGGGGCACACACAGGCCTCTTTTGTTTTTTTTAGCGAGAGAGAAAGCTAAAGAGACAGATAGGAGAGAGATGAAAAGTGCACCAATTCCACTGGGGAACAATTTCTTTTTTCATTTTCTGTTGCATGCGGTTTTAGAGCTTTTTCTATATATTTCTGCATCACTGATTCCAAATCTGAAGTCCGTTTTTTGGTGCATGCTGTAGTTTATAAGAAATTTAAAATTTTTTTGTTACAGTTAATGGCATGCATTGGTTTTTAAATTGGAGTTAAAGGGCAATGACTCTTGGATTGAACATAACCACAAGGCAATGAATGTTTTACAAACATCACATTTACATAATTGTAGTTGTTTCTAAATGTAATAAAATATTATCTAATAAAAGCACCCTCTTATTTTCTTTTAAGATTGAATCATGGCTTCTTCGAGTAGGCGTAAATGTAAGAATAGTCCTGACACCTTCTGTTCTATATGAGGTATAACACACTTCAACGTCAAAGGTGCAATATTTCATCATTTTTGACACATGCATATATTGCCTATTTTCAAGCTCCCCTTGGCGATCAAGACAAGAATTGGGCTCCTCATATTGTGTGTCATAATTGTGAGGAAATGCTTCGTGACTGGACAAAAGGAAAATGCAAAGGAATGCCTTTTGGTATTCCCATGGTTTGGCGTGAACCTAAGGACCACAACAGTGACTGTTATTTCTGTCTGATCCATACAAAGGGCATTGGCAAGAAAAAACGGCATATGATCGCATATCCTAATATTCCTTCAGCAATATGACCTATCCCACACTCTGAGACAATCCCGGTTCCAGTTTTCAATGGTTTTATTTCTTCTAAGGACAAAGAAAGTGAACATAGTGATCAAGTATATTTTGATAAGATGCATGAGGTAATGGTTGTAGAATCTGAAGGGTCTTCTTCTGATGCCAGCCAAGCAGTCATTAACCCCTCAGCAGTTTAGCCAACCCAAATTGAATGACTTAGTAAGAGATTTGGGCCTATCAAAGAAAGCAGCTGAGTTATTAGCTATTAGCCTCCAGGCTTCAAGAAAAGAATGTACTTCACTGGTCAGCTAAATTATCCCATTTCAGGAAGCGTGAACAACTTTTTGTGGACTTTTTTCTGAAGTCAAACACTTTGTTTACTGTCATGATATCAGTAGTCTTCTCAGCCAGCTAGGTGTTACCACTTACAGTCCAACAGAATGGCAGCTATTTCTTGACAGCTCTAAATGAAATCTGAAATGTGTTCTCCTACACAATGGTAATATTTATGCAGCAGTTCCAATTGGTTATTCAACTCACCTGTGAGAAGATTATAATGACATAAAAACTGTCCTTGACTTACTGAAGTATGAGGAGCATAACTGGATCATTTGTGGAGATCTTAAAATAGTAAATTTCCTGCTAGTACAAGAGAGGTTTCACAAGTATCCTTGCTTTCTGTGTTTGTGGGACAGCCGAGCTCGGGAGAAACACTGGACATAGAAGGAGAGGCCAAAACATGAAGCTCTGGAAGTAGGGATGCAAAATATTGTGAATGAACCTGTAGTTAATTGAGACAGGATCATTTTCCCCCTACTTCACATCAAACTTGGCTTAATGAAGCAGTTAGTTCAGGCTTTGAAAAGAGAAAGTGAATGCTCTCAACATATTATTTCTGCTTTTCCTGCCTTGTCCTTTGAGAATATAAAAGCAGGTGTATTCGATGGACCTCAAATTCGAACCCTCATACGTGACAAAGAATTTGCCAGGAAGATGAATAAGGAGGAGAAAGCAGCATGACAGTCTTTTGTGGCAGTTACAAATAACTTCCTTGGCAACAAAAAAGCAGGAAACTATGAACTTCTGGTTCAAAGGATGCTGTGACATTGGATGTAATATGAGCGTCAAGATTCACTTCCTGAACAGTCACCTTGATAAGTTTCCCAAAAATCTTGGAGCTGTTAGTGATGACCAGGGAGAACGCTTTCATCAAGATCTGAAGCACCTAAGTTGTTCATTGATGGCTTTCTCATATGTGTCTTGATGGCGGGGGGGAGGGGTCCTAGAGCAGGGGATGGTCAGAACCTACAGCAGACTGAGTCACCTCTTCCTCAAGCCAGCAACTTTGGGCTCAAGCCACCAAGCATAGGGTCATGTTTATGACCCCACGCTCAAACCAGCAACTTTGAGCTTTCAAACCTGGGTCCTCAAAATCCCAGGCTGATGCTCTATCCACTGAGCCACCCCCTAGTCTGGCTGACTCATAATTTTCCCCATCCCCAAATGAGGAAGGAGACTATCTTACTTATTTCTGTGTGTGTGTGTGTGTGTGTGTGTGTGTGTGTGTGTGTGTGTGTGTGTGTGTATTTTTTTAATCACACACGTGGGTGGCGGGGACAAACAGACAGACAGGAAAAGAGATGAGAAGCATCAATTTTCCATTGGGGCACCTTAGCTGTTCATTGATTGCTTTCTCATATATGCTTTGACAGGGGTCGGGGGGGGGGGGCTCCAACTGAGCCAGGAACCCTTTCCTTAAGCCAGCAACCTTGGGCTCAAGCCAGCGACTTTGGGTATCAAGCCAGCGACCTTTGGTCTCAAGCCAGCAACCAAGGGGCCTTATCTATGATCCCATGCTTAAGCTGGTGAGCTCCCACTCAAGACAGATGAACTGGCACTCAAGCCAGCAACCTCAGGGTTTCGAACCTGGGTTTTTAGGGTCCTAGACTGATACTTTGTCCACTGCACCACCACCTGATCAGACCGTATATTCTTTAGTAGCTAACAAAGTACCTTGCAAATAGTAAAAACTAAACATTTGTTACACTGAAATAAACTTGTTTATTAGTACTGATTGACTTAAAAAATATTTCAGTTTAACAGAAACTCTGGAAAACCTTCTTTTAAAAAATATATGCAGCCAGACAATTTGGATCTCTTTGTAGCTCCAAACAGGTAGGCCAAGGACTGGTGACAGGCAGCATCTGACATTAACCTTCACCAAAGTTCTTCCCAAGGGGCCCCAGAACGAAATACCCAATGGTAGACTTCAGACCACATCAGAGTACAACCAATTGACACAAGTGGCACACCCAAAGGGAAAGAGAAATTTCAGCAGATACCAGACACTGCTGAGGCAAATTCTGCTCTGTGGGGTAAGTCCCCACACAGTAGCTATGGTTGTGGCCTATACTTATACCCAGCCAGCCTGAACGTCAACTGCACTCATGGATGGATCAACAACAATCAAGACTCAGCTACAACAGGGGAGCTTGCACAAACCCACACAAGGGAAACTGCTGGAGCACCTAGTTCAAGTGATCAGGGAAACTGCAACACTGACCCTACAGGACACCTACTACATAGGCCATCCTATGAAGACTGGGAGACATAGCCAATCAACCTAATACATAGAAAACTATAGGGAGGCAGCCGAAATGGGGAGACAAAGAAACATTCCCCAAATGAAATAACAGAAAAAATCCCCAGAAAAAAAAATAAATGAGATGGAGGCAAGAACTCTACCATAGAGGTCAAAACAATGGTTATAGGATGCTCAAGGAACTTAGGGAAGGAACAGATGAACTCAGTGAGAACCTCAACAAAGAGACAGTAAACAGAGAAGAGAATAAAGAAAACCATAAAAAAGAACTAGTCAGAAATGAAGAACACATCTAAAATGAAAAGCATACCAAAAGTAATCAACAGCGGGTTAGATGAAGCAGAGGATTAAATCAGTAATTTGGAAGACAAGGTAGCAGAAAATACCCAATCAAAGCAGAAAAAGAAAAAGGAATTTTAAAGAAATAAGGATAGTTTAATGCAGTGATTTCAATGGCCAATTGGCAGACCTATGCCAGTTCACCAGAAATTTCATGAAGTAGTTACAAAGTAGTCACAGGATATAGGGAATAGAGTCAATGATGTTGTAGGAACTATGTGTGGTGCCAGATGGGTGGTGGTGGGGAGATACTCTGTGGAGTGTGTAACAGTCTAGGCACTATGCTGTGTACCTGAAACTAATGCAAAGTAATATTAAATGTAAATGTAATTGAAAAATAAAATTAAAATAAAATACTTATATTCTGCAAAAGACAATTTTAAGAGACTAAAAAGACAAGCCACAAATTGGGAGAAAATATCTACAAAACATGTATCTGTTAAAGGACTGGTATCCAGTGGTGGAATTCAGCCGATTTATACCAGTTCAGCAGACAGATCCAATTTATTGTTGAATTCAACAAACCGGTTGTTAAAATGGCACTTGTAATCAGGGTTCTGAGCCGCCGGCTAATGCATAAGTCACAAATTTACATTCCTTACTCTCTTAATGTTCATCTGCACAACAGTATACTCTAAGCGCCCATAGTAATATTCATTCTGTCCATAGGTGAAAACAATTGCTAGTGAGGATGCCAATCAAGAAGCAATATGGAAATATCTTGAATAACAGTTTTAATATTTTTTGTCAGGTATTATTCAATATTTTTTCATTAATATTTTTAAACTTTCTTATAATCTAGTTTTGTGTACCTATCTTATTGTTCTTATTTAAGTATTAAATGTGTGAAATAATAAACTACCTTTTGGTATATTTTTTATACTTAAAATGGTCATTAGGACAGAGAATTGGTTGTTAAACTATTTAAATCCCACCACTCCTGGTATCCAAAATACTTAATTCACTATTGTTAAAACTCAACAGTAAGACAAAAAAAAAAAAAAACAATTTTAAAATGGGCATGTCTGACGGGTGGTGGCTTAGTGGATTGAGCATTAACCTGTGATGCTAAGGTCCCAGGTTCAAAACCCCAAAGTTGCAGAATTGAACACTGGCTCATCAGGCTTGAGTGCAGGCTTGCCAGCTTGAGTATAGGATTGCTGGCTTGAGGGCAAGATCATCAACATGATCCTAAGATCACTGGCTTGAGCCCAAAGGCCACTGGCTTGAAGGCCAAAATCGCTGGCTTGAGCAAGGGGTCACTGGTTTGGCTTGAGCCCCCTGGTCAAGGCATATATATGAGAAGCAATCAATGAACAATAAAGTGATGCAACTACGAGTTAATGCTTCTCACCTCTCTCCCTTCCTCTCTCTCTCTCCCTCTCTCTTAGTCTCTCTGCCAAAAAATGGGGGGGGGGGGGCGGAGATCTGAACAGGTATCTCACTAAAGAAGATATGCAGATTTCAAGCATATGAATGAATACTCAACATCATATGTCATCAGAGGGTTGCAAACTAAACAACAATGAGATACTACTACATACCTAATAGAAGCGCTAAAATCTAGGACACTAACAACATCAAATCATGACAAGGATGTGGAGCAATAAGAAAACTCATTCATTGCTGGTGGTAATTCAAAATGGTAAGCCACTCCGGAATACAGTTGGACAGTTTCTTACAAAACTAAACATACTCTTACCATACAATCCAGTAATTGCACTCCTTGGTATTTTACCCAAATGAATTGAAAACCACACAAATATTTTTTTGAATTTATTTTATTTTTATTTTATTCATTTTAGAGAGGAGACACAGAGTGAGAGAGAGAAAGAGAGAAAGGGGGGAGGAGCTGGAAGCATCAGCTCCCATATGTGCCTTGACCGGACCAGTGCAGGGAGGGTTTTGAATTGGCGACCTCAGTGTTCCCAGGTCAACGCTTTATCCACTGTGCCACCACAGGTCAGGCCACACACAAATATTTATAGCAGCTTTTTATTCATAGTTGCCAAAACTTGGAACAACCAAGACATCCTTTATTAGGTGAATGGATAAATAAACTGTGGTACATCCAAACAGTGGAATGTTATTCAGTGCTACAAAGAAATAAACTACCAATCCATGAAAAGACATGGAGGAACCTTAAATGCTTATTTCTAAGAGAATAAAGTTCATCTGAATAGGCTACATAGTATATGATTACAACTATGATAGTCCGGAAAAGGTAAAAACACTATAAAGACAGAAAAAGATCAGTGGTTGCCAGAGGCTCAGAAGCAGTGGCCCTGGGATGACTGAGTGGAGCACAGGGTGTGCTTAGGGCAATGAAACTAGTCTATATGATAGTGTAATGGTGGATACACATCTTTGTACATTTGTCAGATCCAAAGAATATTCAACACAAAAAGTGAACCTTAAGGCAAATTATAGATCTTATTTAATAATAATGTAAGAATATTAGTTCATCAATTGTAGCAAATGTACCAAACTAAAGAAAGATGTTAATTGTAGGGAGATGGAGGTATGGGGTTGGTAAAGGGGTAGTATACAGTGTGTCCGTAAAGTCATGGTGCACTTTTGACCTGTGACCAGTCAAAAGTGTACCATGACTTTATGGACACACTATATATGAGAACTTTCTATAGTTTCCACTCAACTTTCTGTAAACCTAAAACTGCTCTAAAAAATAAAGTCCATTATGTTTTAAATACTTTTTAATTTTTTTTTGAGAGACAGGTAGAGAGGGGGTGTAAGGGGGAGAGTACAGAAGGGGAAGTAAGGAAGGAAAGGGAAGGGAAGAGGAGGAGAGAGAAAAGGAGGGAGGAAGGGAGGGGAGAGAGGAAAAGGGAGAGGGAGAGGGAGAGGGAAGAACGAGGGGGAGGGAGAAAAGACGAGGGGGAAGGAGGAAGAGAGAAGAAATAGAGAGGGAGAGGGGGTAAGAGCGAGAGAGGGGGGATAGAGAGAGAAGCATCGATACATTGTTTCACCTAGTTGTGCCATTGATTGCTTCTCAAATGTGCCCTGACTAGGGCTCAAAATGTCAACCTCAGGAGTCGAGCGGGTGGCCTCAGGATCCAGCCAGAGGCCCTGGGTTCAAGCCAGTAACCCTGGGATTGAGCTGACAACCTTGGGATCAGCGACCCTGCACTTGAGCCAATGACCCCATGCTTGAACCAGTGACCTCTATACTCCAAGGTGACAGTCTACCCACTGCACCACCAGTCAGGGCTTTAAAAATACTTTTAAACCATCTATATCATCAATCGTTCTCAGAGAAGTTGGTGAGGACCTGGAGAACAGAGTCCTTCTCTTCCTTGATATGGGTAGTACTTTACAAATCATATACTGGTGATTATGATTATCTATTGAGATTCTCAACTGGCAACAAAATATACCACAGTCACATTAGGTAAACAAATATAAGACTACATATTTCAACAGTGGTGCAAACAGCCAACTAGCCTGAAAAAGAAGTATTATATAAAAAGGCCTTCAAGAATTACTTTCTAGAAATGGCAACTGAACAAAGTGAAAGAAAGGAAAAAGGTAAAATTGTAGCAAACCTCAGTAAATAGCCTAAAACCCATCTATTTCCTCCAGTTAAAAAAGCAGCTTCTTGCCAGTTAGCTCAGCAGTAGAGTGTCAGCTAGGCATGTGGAAGTCCTGGGTTCAATTCCCGACCAGGGCACACAGGAGAAGTGCCCATTTGCTTCTCCACCCTTCCCCCTCTACTTTCTATCTCTCTCTTGCCCTCCCGCAGCCAAGGCTCCACTGGAGCAAAGTTGGCCCAGAAGCTGAGGACGGATCCATGGCCTCCACCTCAGGCACTGGAACGGCTCCGTTGCAACAGAGCAACGCCCAGGTGGGCAGAGCATCACCCCCTGGTGGGCACGCCAGGTGGATCCCGGTTGGGTGCATGCAGGAGTCTGTCTCTCTGCTTCCCCGCTTCTCACTTCAGAAAAATACACACATACACACACACACAAAGGCAGCTTCTCTTAATAGGAGGAAAAGTAAATAGTGAAACAGGGTTGATCACAAAATGGAGTGAACCTGTTTAGGACCCATAGTCAAAATTTAATAAATATGTACTATGTTAATTTCACATAAGGTATATACAGCTTGAATGTAAAGTATAATGTGCAGCCACTTACTTAATATCTAAATATAATTTCCAGAAGAAATAAAAATATATTTTTCTAATTTCCATTCAGAATCGAAAACTAGATTAGATTACATTTTTCTAGTTTGTATCTGTAAACTAGATTACAGCTTTGTTAGCTGTGTTATTCTTAAAAAAAAAAAAACTCCTTTCAAGTATAATCTGAAGAAAGTTCATAAATAGTTTCATAAATTCATAGAAAGTATTATCTATATAATCTGGCATGTTAATTGCAATATATTTTTATTTTTTATAAAAATCAAAGCAGCATTATCCAAAGAAGCATTATGTCACATTATTTTCTTTAAAAGTAACTCATTAAGAAGGTTTCTATAGAAACATATCTAACAAGTATGTGGGGTGTTTGTTCCTCTGCTCCAGCAAGAACTTGACAGACAGCACACCAACAAGTTCTGAAGAGGGGTAATTAGCATACTGCACACGAACAGTTTGGCACGTGGCGCCTATAGAAAGAATGTCTATCCTCCAGTCATGAGTCACACGCTAAGCTTCCTCTCTATTTACTGTGAAGCAAACTTTCAGTAAAAGGAGCAACAGGGAAGAATACAACATATGAATAACTTGGACAACTTCCCAGGAAGAAATCACAGTGAAGCTAGGTCTGAGAAAGTTAGATAACATATACAAGGTACACTAATACACTCTTTTCTTAATCACTCTTAAACTTGAGTTAACAGAAGAGAAGGAAATCTAGATTCTTTAGTTTTATTTAAAATTTTCTTTTAAAAGAATTTAGTAATACAGAATAAATACAAGTATTAACTTGGTTTTAAGTTTTGTGAAATTGAATGATTTAATGTATCATTCTACATTATTTTATGATGACATCTGTGGAAAGTTCTCACCTGCCACATACCCACCCAGCACACACACACAATGACCCCAGAAGGCAAACGCTCTGCTTTACCTTCTGCTGAAAAGTCTGCAACCTCCACCGCCTGAGGTCCACCCACGAGGCCTCCTGGAATCTATGAACACAGCAGAGGCAAAAGGCAGAGAGGTTTATGTAGATTTAAAGTCACACTGCCCAAAACCTAAAATGCCAAATGCCTATCACAAGTCTACATATCTGCCAAGAAAATCAGATTTTAGCTTTGACAATAAACAAATCAATAATATATTGAAAACTTTCAAAGTTCATGATATATTATGTGGCTAATATATGAAAATTAAAAGTTGAGCCTTAACTAAATGATATTCTCACCATAGATAATGATTTACACTATGAAAAATGCTAATAGAGCAACTAAGTATGAATTTATATATGCTGAAAGTAACAATTTAATTCTTAAAATTAGATGAGAGGCAACATATACATATAGAAGAAATATTAAAGAAAATAGGTAGAAAATATACTTCACAAAATGAAAGGTACCTGCAGCTCAAAGGTACATTCTTTCTTAGGACCAGAGAATGTTGGGGAAATAAAAGAAAAACAATTAGAAACAGACCTAGAGCCTGACCAGGCAGTGGTACAGTGGATAGAGAGTCAGATTGGGATATGGAGAACCCAGGTTCGAGACCCCAAGGTCGCCAGCTTGAGCTCGGGCTCATCTGGTTTGAGCAAGGCTCACCAGCTTAAGCCCAAGGTTGCTGGCTCGAGCAAGGGGTTACTTGGTCTGCTGTAGGCCCCCAGTCAAGGCACATATGAGAGATCAATCAATGAACAACTAAGGAGCTGCAAAAAAAAAAAAAAAACAACAATGAAACAGACCTGGAAATGGACAAAGACCAAGAGGAAAAGGGAACGTAGAACTGTCAAGATATTCTAATGCCAAGATTTAAGTCTGACAGTAATGTTGAAATGAGCAAGATACTACTAGCCTGCGGTGGTACAGTGGATAAAGTGTAGACCTGTTCAAAATTTTGGACTTGTCCGCTCAAGGCACATATGACAAACAATCAATGAAAAACTAAAGTAAAGCAACTATGAGGTGATACTTCAAGCACCTCCTCCTTTCTCTGTAAAATCAATAAATAAAACCTTTTTAAAAAAATGAAGATAAAGAAATGAGTAAGGTACTATTATATGCTGAGGAGTATGAGAGAAATCCACCTTGTTCCATATTATAAAATAAATATAAGCATGAAAGTTGAAAAGCTTTTCAGAACACATTCATGTAAAAAATTAAGAATTTAACCAGGTAAAATATTTAGATCTCAGATTTCATCTCATTTTTTTCTGATGACAGGAATAAAAGATGCAGCTGGTATTAAGAAAAAAATCAGATAAATTTTACTAGCTCTTAAATTTAACAGAGTGGGCAGGTTATCATTATGCAATATTTAGAAATCCTTAAAAATATCAAAAAGGCCATGGCCGGATAGCTTGATTGCTAAGAGCATTGTCTTAATACATACACTAAGGTTGCAGGTTTGGTCCTCAGCCAGGGCACATTCAAGAATCAAACAATGAATGAATGCATGGATAAGTGGAACAGCAAAACTCTCTCTCTCTCTCTCTCTCTCTCTCTCTCTCTTCTTTCCTCTTTCTCTAAAATCAATAAATAATTTGATATATATATGAAAAGAGTTATTAGGAAAGAAGAAACAAAGCATTGTCTTAAAACATGGTGGTATGAAAAGAAAGAACCCAGTATTATTAAAACATGGGCCCCAAAGCCAGGTAGCCTGAGTTCAAGTTCCAGCTAAATCACTTAATAGCTGTGACATCAGGCACGGATCTCTTAACCTCTCAGTATAGCCATCATTGTTCAATGAGGACTAAACCACCTCTCAAGATTTGTAACTGAATATCAAATAAAACAAGGTATTAAAAATCACAGTGTTTTATATTTTGCAAAATTTAAGTCAATTTTTTTGACTAAATTAACAACTTATAAGTTTAACTAAGAAATAAAGGGTCTATAGAGTGCCAAGCCAAGGAATTTGCTTGTTGCCTGTGGAGAAGCCCAAAGAGACAAAGCAAAAAAGTGGAACTTACCAAAAGAGCCTAAAATAGTTGGCTAAATGACAGCCAGAAGACCATAGTCCCCAAGAGATTGTTTTATCGTATTTTATCGTAATACAAATTTAACGGTTTACCCAAGACTCTGCCTCAAATGTATCTTTTCTTAATTCCCAAAACAACCTTATTGGTTGCACGGTCCTCTAAGGCAGTGCTTGTGTCATTCTAAGCTAAGATCTGAGACACAGTAACTATTTGTATATTGCATATACTATATAGTTCTAAAAACCAAAGAGAAAAATATCCCACCCAATAAGTCAATAATGACAGCAAAGTCTTATATAGGATGTATGATGTGCCAGACAATTTTAACAGCTCGACAATTATTAACTCATTTGGTCTTCACAATTCTGAGATAAGTACTATTATTATTCTCATTTTATAAATGAAGAAACAGACACAGGGAACTTAAGAAAATGCCTAATCCACATACCTAGGAGTGGCAGATCTGCCATTCAAACCCAGACTGTCTACTTCTAGAGGCACACTTTTAGTCATTTATATCATCTAGCCTATGGAATTAAAATCACACAAACACCCAGGCACTTATCTATACCTAAGAAGCCAAACAATTATAAATGTTAAGTATTCAATCACACTATATTTTTTCTTTAGCATTTGCAATATCATTTGAAAAAAATTAAATTTACACAATTGTTATACAAAATATTTTTAAAAATAGAAAATGCTTACAATATAAAACTAAAAGGTTTTTAAAAAACTAAAAAAGACTGCAGAACATATATCCAAATAACATTCAAATAATATTAATAGAACAAGCTTGAGTTTGTTTCCATTTTTAAAACTTGCTACTATGTGATTATATAACTTATTCTTAAACATTTTATAAACTTCTTAAAAAACCAACACAATAAGACACTACTACACACCCATTAGGATGGCTACTATCAAAAAAAGCTTTTTTTAAGGAATAACAAGTGTTGGAAAGGTTATGGAGAAACTGGAACCCCTGTACTGTTGATGAGAATGTAAAATGATGCAGTCACTATAAAAAACAATATGGCAGTTCCTCAAAAAATTAAAAATAGAATTATCATATTATCCAGCTATTCCACTTGTGGTTACATAGACAAAGGAGTTGAAATCAGGGCTTCTCAAAAAGAAGATACTTGTACACCCATGTTCATAGCATCATTATTCATAATAGGCAAAAAATGAAAGCCACCAAGTCTTTATAAAAGGGTGAACAAAAAAAATGTAGTATATACATACAATGAAATATTATTTAGCTGTAAAGAGGACATTTTGACACATACAACATAGATTAACCTTGAAGATATTATGCTAGATTGAATAAAACAGTCACAAAAGGACAAATACTACACACAATCCCACTTATGAGGTACCACGAGTAGTCAAAGTCATAGGAATAGAAAGTAGGATAGTGATTGACAGGGGCTAGAAAAGGAGAGAAATGAGGATTTATTCTTTCTTTTTCTTTTTTTAGGTGACAGGAGGGGAGATAAATAGGCAGACTTCCACATGTACTCCGCGTTCCAGAGCTATTTTTAGTGTCCAGCTCAGACCAACCCAGGTATCTATCTTCAGTGCCTAGGGCCATGCTTCAACCAATCAAGTCACTGGCTGCAGGAGGGGAAGGGAGGGGGGAAGCAAATGGTCATTTCCCAGAAATCGAACCCAGGATATCCATATGCCAGGCCGCCACTCTATCCACTGAGCAACAGACCAGGGCCATGACTTATTCTTTAATAAGTTACAATTTTACAAAATGAAGAGTTCTGTAGACAGATGATGGTGATGGTAGTATAAAAAGTATGATGTACTTAATACCACTGAATTGTACAATTAAAATTATTAAGATGGTAAATTTTATTTTAAGTATATTTTATCACAATTTTTAAAAAGTAAAATGTGCTAACTGCATAAAAATTTAAAAAGAAAAGTAAAAGACAAATAAAATCATGCATTATTTCATCTTCCAGAAAAAAAAAAAAAACACTGTAAGTTCCTTTCTAATATACAGGTAAGGCAAAAGTAGGTTTAAAGTTGTTTGTATAAAAAATAATACAATAATTAATAAACAGTATAAGAATAAACTTTCACATACAACTATAAACCTGCTTTTGCCTCATCCTGTATATTGTTACATGGCTGGAAAAAAAAAATCATACAATATACTTTTTTAGAAAGAAATTCCTATTAATGCTATGTTGACCAATGTTAATTGGCTTTAGTAATTTCACTAAAAGTTTAACTGGATAGTTTTAAAAACACTCAAATGTTAATTAAAAGTTAAAGCATAATTTTTGCTCCAAGAACTTAATAAGGTATGAAAATACTATCAAAATTGTATCAATACTCTAGGTTTCCTACAGAATAACTTCTCTACGCAGAGTTTTAAGAGATTACATGTATTACTACTTAGGTGTTGTACCACACTGGTCTCCCTACCTCCATTCTCAATCTTCTCTGTGGCAGTTGCTACTGACTGCCTACCCCATATCCAATTTTCCCCTTCTTCTTTACTAACAGACCCTGGTTTTATATTGGGCAGCATGCACCCAAATAAAAGTATACTTTCTGGCCCTCCTTGTTACTAAGACTGGTCAATGAGTTAGAAGTAGAAATCACTGGACGGGACTTCCAGGAAAGCTACTTAAAGGAGAATTGGCTTAGCTGGGAGTATCTGTAACTTAGAAACGATGGATGGCACTCCAGGACTTGTTATGGATCAGAATGTAAGGGAAGCTATGCCAAAGGTCAATGAAGCAACAGAACAAATTCAGGTCCTTGATGATCCTAGAGCAGTGATAGGCAATCTTTTGAGCTTGGTGTGTCAAAATTCACCAAAAAAAAAAAGCCTGACCTGTGGTGGCGCAGTGGATAAAGCGTCAACCTGGGAACACTAAGGTCGCCAGTTAAAAACCCTGCACTGGTCTGGTCAAGGCACATATGGGAGTTGATGCTTCCAGCTCCTCCCCTCTTTCTCTCTTTCTCTCTCTCACACACTCTGTGTCTCCTCTCTAAAATGAATAAAATAAAAATTAAAAATTAAAAAAAAAAATTTCACCAAAAAACCGAGCATAACTCGGGTGCTGTGTCACTTCGAGAAAAACGGCCTAACCATTAGTCTCAGAACTAGACGCTCTGTGCCAGAGTTCTGCTGTTTTGGCCTACAGACCTCCGGCACAGTGTCTACACTTCAGCAAATGTTTTATCCTCGGCTACTGCACCTGGCCGTGCAGGAGCTGAGGATGAAACGTCCTTCTCGGCATGCGGCCCCATACTTCTCTAGAATGCGGCCACATGTCATCGAAAATGGCTACGTGTGTCAGTGCCGACATGCGTGTCATAGGTTCGCCATCACGGTCCTTGAGTAATCACACAAAGCCTGGACTTCAGTCTAAGAAATATACAGTTGACCATGGACCAACACAGGTTTGAACTGCACAGGTCCACTTATACATAGATTTTTTTCAATAAATACCGTAAATGTATTTTCTCTTCCTTATGATTTTCTTGGTAACATTTATTTCTCTATTGTAAAAATACAGTATAATACACATACAAGATGTGTTAAATCGACTGTTTACATGTTATCCATAAGGCGTTCAGTCAATAGTAGACAATTAGTAGTTAAGTTTTGGCAGAGTCAAAAATTATATGCAGATATTTTACTACACTGGGGTGAATAGCCCTAGCCTCCATGTTGTTCAAGGGTCTGTACCTCTATCTTGTCTTGTATTTAGGTAAACCTTAAGTTTAACTAATAAACTCACCTTAATGTTGCTATCAGTGATCTCTCTAAAATGCAAATCATAATTGTCAAAATCCTTATCTTGACACACAGGGCCCTTTTGATCATTTCTTTGTCCTCTACATATAAGTATTTCCACAGCTTTACCCTAGCCCTAAGCTCCAACTGTAAAGAAACACTTGCAAAATTGTGACTACAGTTAAAAATACTGCATTGCATATTTCAAAGTTGTTAAGAAAGTATATCTTAAAGAGTTCTCACCACAAGAAAAAAATTGTTAAGTATGGTGACTGATGTTTAAAAAATAAGAGGCTATATATTCAGGACTCAGGAGATAGTAATCTCTGGCATTAGGTCAGTTTTATTGTGTCATCCAAACTGTCAAAATCTCAAAGTTCCAAGAGTATATTGATGTATCATTTACTATGAAAAGTATATTAAAACTTTTATCTGACTGTGGAAAAGAAAGAAAAAGAATCACTAGTAGGCTTTTCACTCCTCCCTGCCTTTGCCCACGCTGCTTGGAACACTAGTCTGAATCTTTCTCCGCCTATCTTCAAGTTTCTACTCCTGCAAAAACCTTTTCTGCTATATGCCTACAGACACAGACAACACATATGTACATGTACCAAATATAAATAGACAATCTTCCCGTTTGTTTAACCTTTTCTATTCAGGTACTATCATACTTTTCGATTATAATGTAATTTTGATTTTCTTGTCTGCCTTTGTCACTCAAGTGAAAATCTCTGAGGATGGAGGTATTAGCACAAGGTCTATAGTACACAGAAGAACTATAAATTTTGGGGCAATTAATGAAGTTCAAGGAAATAGTCACTTTAAGCACTTCAAAAATTTCATATTCTCAAATATATATTAAATAAACTGTTCTTTCATTTCAAATCACAAAAATTCTAGTATCGCCTAACCTGTGGTGAAGCAGTGGATAAAGCGTCAAGTGGAATGCTGAGGTCATTCATCACTGAAACCCTGGGCTTTCCTGGTCAAGGCACATATGGGAGTTGATGTTTCCTGTTCCTTCCCCCTTTCTCTCTCTCTCCTCTCTAAAATGAATAAAAATTCCAATATAAAGGAATATATTAGGAGACATCAACATTTCAAGCCAGTTGGCAAGGTTTAATTTCCGTACTATAAAATATCATTTCCCTTCCAAAACAAACCAATTATCCTGAGTAAATAAATCTTTTTTCTTTACAAAACAACTTTCAAAGTATTCAAGAGAAAGCAATAGACAACATTTTCTCTCTTTGCGAGACATCCATACAATATTTGTTGAGGATCATTTAGACGTCAAGCATTATACCAGGAAGTTAAAATACAGAATAACGAGCTCTGTGGGGAAAAAAAAAAAAGCCCAAAGATATTATGTGTATATCTGTCCCCAACTCCATGAGATGAGAAAGTTTAGAAGAGATAGCATTTAAAATTTTTTTTAATTTTAATTTTTTTATGTTTATTGATTTTAGAGAGAAAAAGGGAGAGAGCAGGAGAAAGACAGGAACATCTATCTGTTCCTGTATGTGCCCTGACCAGGGATAGAACCAGCAACCTCTATGATTCGGGACAATGCTCTAACCAACCGAGCTATTCAGCCAGGGCTTTTTGGGTTTTTTTCTTTTTAAGGAAAATTAAAACTTTAAAAAAAAAAATTTATTTTTTCTGAAGTGAGAAGTGAGGAGGCATTCTGACATACTCCAGCATGCACCCAACTGGGATCCACCCGGCATGCCAACCAGGGGGCGATGCTTGGCCCATCTGAGGTGTTGCTCTGTTGCAACCGGAGCCATCCTCATAGCCTGAGGCGGAGGCCATAGAGCAGTGGTTCTTAACCTGGGTTCTATCGAACCCTAGGGGTTCGATGAGTCAGTCTCAGGGGTTCGGAGAAGCCTCTGCCATGGAGGCCAGAATAAAGTAATACCATAATTTGTTGTGAGTTCATGCACTTTGTTGGTTTTGTTCTTTGAGCAAGGTGGTGTTCATGCACAGCTCATATTGTGCACCAGTAAAAAAACATATACCTATGTCTTGAACTTGGAAAACAAAATAATATTTTATTCATCACTAAAGAAGGGTTCAGTGAATGCGCATATGAAACTGGTGGGTTCGGTACCTCAAAAAAGGTTAAGAACCACTGCCATAGAGCCATCCTCAGCTCTCGGGCCAACTTTGCTCCAATGGAGCCTTGGTGGCAGGAGGGGAAGAGAAAGATAGAAAGGAGAGGGGAAAGGGTGGAGAAACAGATGGGCACTTCTCCTATGTGCCCTGATCGGGAATTAAACCCGGGACTTCTGCACGCCAGGTCAATGCTCTACCACGAGCCAACCAACCAGGGCAAGAAAAACATTTTAATTCTCTATTTTTTATGAGCTCAAGTTCTTTCGGTTAGACAGAAAATCCAGTGTCTTTAATGCCCACTATGTAGCACAATACCACATTGTTTATGTACATTATCTCAAATATAAAAGTTCTATAAGATAGCACTTTTTTCTTTTTATTGAACTTATTGGGGTAACATTGGTTAACGAAATTATACAGGTTTCAGGTGCAAAATTCCACAACACATCAACTGTATGCTATATTGTGTATTCACCATCCAAAGTCAATTCTCTGTTCACCACCATTTATCACTCCTATAGTCTCCTGCACCTCTCTGCTCCCCCTTATACCCCGCCCCCACAACAATCACCACACTGTTATCCATGTCCATAAAGTTTTTCTCTTTTTTTTTTCATGCTCAATCCCTCCAACCACTCAGCTAGGACCTCCAACCCTCCCTACCCCAAATAGCAGTCAGCTTGCTCTCTATGAGTCTGTTTCTCTTTTATTTTGTTAGATTCTACATGTAAGTGAAATAATATGGTACTTTCTCTGACTGGATCATTGCACATAATAATCTCCAGGTCCATCTATGCTGTCTCAAAAGGTAAGATTTCCTTCTTTTTTTGCAGTTGAGTAGTATTCCACTGTATAAATGTAACACAGCTTTTTTAATCCACTCATCTACTGATGGGCACTTGGGCTGCCTCCAGATCTTGGCTATTGTAAATAAAGCTGCAATGAATACAGGGGTTGAATATATTCTTTCAAATTAGTGTTTCGGGTTTCTTCAGATAAATTTCCAGAAGTGCAATCACTGGGTCATATGGCAGTTACGAATTTAATTTTTTGAGGTAATTAGATACTACTTTCCATAGTGGCTGCATTAATCTGCATTCCCACCAACAATATACAAGGTTCCTATTTCTCCACATCCTTGTCAACACTTGTTGTTTGTAGATTTGTTGACAATAGCCATTCTGACAAATGTGAGCTGATAACTAATTGTGGTTTTAATTTGCATTTCCCTGATGATTAGTGATGTTGAGCATCATTTCATCTGTCTATTGATCATCTGTATGTCCACTTTAGGAAACTATTTGGGTCCATTTGCCCATTTTTTTTAAATATGTTATTTATTCATTTTAGAGAGGGGAGAGAGATAAAGGGAGAGGAGCAGAAAGCACCAACTCCCATATGTCGTTTGACCAGGCAAGCCCGGAGTTTCAAACCTGCAACCTCAGTGTTCCATCCAGGTCAATGCTTTATCCATTGTACCACCACAGGTCATGCCTTTGCCCATTTTATGATTGGATTGTTTCTTTGCTGTTGCATTATATATTCTTATAAATTCTGGATATTCACCCCTTATCAGGTGTATCATTAGCAAATATATTCTCCTAAAGTAAGTTGTCTTTTCATTTTGTTGACATTTTTGTTTGCTAAAAACTTTTTAGTTTGACATAGTCCCATTTGTTTATTTTTCCTTTTATTTCCCTTGCCCAGGAAGATCTATCAGAAAAAATATTGCTAAGAGTATTGTCCAAGATTTTACTATCCATGTTTTTCTTCTGTAATTTTTATGGTTTCAAGTATAACATTTAAGTTTTTAATTTGAGTTTATTCTTGCGTATAGTATAAGAAGGTGGTCAAGTTTCATTTTTTGCACTTACCTGTCCAGTTTTCCCAACACAATCTATTAAATAGACTATCTTTAACCCATTGTATGTCTTTTTGCCTCCTTCGTCAAATACTATTTGACTATAAATACATGGGTTTATATCTGAGCTCTCTATTCTCTTCCACTGAATATTTTTCAATGTGTCTGTTTTTCCACCAGTACCCTGTTTTGATTACAATGACCTTGTAGTATACTTTGATGTCAAGTAGTGTTGATTTCTCCAATTTTGTTCTTTTTGCTCGATAGCAGTGGTTATTCAGGGACTTTTTGGTTCCATATAAGTTTTTGGAATATTTGTTCTAATTCTGTGAAAAACACCATTGGTATCCTGATAGAAATTGCACTGAATCTATAGATTGCTTTGGTTAGTATGGATAGTTAATGATGTTAATTCTTCCTATCCATGAACACAGTATATGCTGCCACTTAGTTGTATTTTCTTCAGCTTATCTCTTCAGTGTCTTATAATTTCCCAAGTATAGGTCTTTTACATTCTAGGTTAAAGTTATTCCTATGTATTTTATTCTTTTTGAAGCAATTGTGAATGGCAATGTTTTCTTAGTTTCCCTTTATAACCAGTTCATTATTGGTGTATATAAAAATGCAACTGATTTCTGAATATTTATTTTATATCCTGCTACTTTACTAAATTATTTAGTCTAGTTTTTTTGGTGGAATTTTTAGGGTTCTCTATATACAGTATCATATCATCTACAAATAATACTAGTTTACTTCTACCTTTCCAATTTGGATACCTTTTATTTCTTCTTCCTGTCTGATTGCTGTGACTAGGACTTCCAGTTCTATGTTGAATAAGAGTAGTGAAAGGAGATATCCTTGTCTTGTTCCCAAACTAAAAAGAAATCTTATAGTTTCTGAATATTGAGTATGATGTTGGCTGTCAGTTTGTAATATATGGTCTTTTATTATGTCGAAGTATGTTCCTTATATTCCCACTTCATTTAGAGTTTATCATACATAGGTGCTGGATTTTATCAAATGCTTTTTCTGTCTCTACTGATATGATCATGTGGTTTTTATCCTTTATTTTATTTATGCAGGATACCACATTTATTGATTTGCAGATACTGTATCAACTTTACAGCCCCAGAATAAGTTGCACATGATCATGGTGTATAATTTTTTTCATGTATTGCTGGATCCAGTTTGCTAATACTTTGTTGAGGACTTTAGCATCTATGCCCATCAGGAATTTTTGGCCTGTACTTTCAATGTAGTGTCCTTATCTAGTTTTGGGATTAAGATGATGCAGAAAATGAGCTTGGAAGTCTTCTCTCTTCTTGAACTTTCTGGAATAGATTGAGAAAGATAGGTGTTAGTTCTCCTTTGAATGTTTGGTAAAATTCAGCTGTGAGGCCATAGTCCAGGAGTTCTGTTGGATGGAAGTTTTTTGATTACTGAACCAATTACACTAGCTGCAGTCTGTCTATTCAAATTCTCTGAATTCTTCCTCAGTTTCGGAACATCGTATGGTTCTAGGAATTTATCCATTTCATCCAGATTATCCAATCTGTTGGCATATATTTGTTCATAATATTTTCTTACAACCCTTTGTATTACTTTGTATCAGTTGTTACTTCTCCTTTTTCATTTCTGATTTTATTTGGGTCCTCTCTCTTTTCCTCTTGATGAGTCTGGGTTAAAAGATGGTCAATCTTATTTATCTTTTCAAAGAACCAGCTCTTGGTTTCATTGATCTTTTGGGGATTTTTTTAGACTCCATGTCATTTATTCCTGCTCTGACCTTTATTACGTATTTCCTTCTTTGTACTCATTTTAGGCTTTGCTTGTTCTTTTTCAAATTCCTATAAGTGTAAAATTAGATTGTTTGAGATTTTTCTTATTTCTTGAGATAGGCCTGTATTGTCATAAATTTCCTTCATTGGATTGTTTTTGCTGTGTCCCATAGATTTTGAATTGCTGTGTTCTCATTTTGTTTCAAGGTATCTTTTGACTTCTTCATCACATTGTTAACCTGTTCAATGTTTAGTAAAATGTTACTTAGTCTCCATGTCTTTGTTTTCATTATTTTCTTGTGATGGATTTCTAGTTTCATACATTTATGGTCAGAGAAGATACTTGATATGATTTCAGTCTTCTTAAATTATATTAAGACTTGTGTCCTAACATGTGGTCTACCTTAGAAAAGGTTCCATGTACACTTGAAAAGAATGTATATTCTGCTGCTTTGGGGAGAAGTGCTCTGAAGATATCAATTAAATCCAGCTGATCTAGTGTGTCACTTAAGGCCACTGTTTCCTTACTGATTTTCTGTCTAGATGTATCTATTGATGTCAAAATCCTCAACTTAAATTTATCAGTGTCAATATCTCCCTCTATGTCCATCAAGATTTGCTTTATATATTTAGGTGCTCCTATGTTAGGTACATAAATCTTTACAAGGATTATATCCTTTTGTTGGGTTGTTCCCTTTATCATTATGTAGTGACCTTCTTTGTCTCTTACTATAGCCTTTGTTTTAAAGTCTATTTTCTCAGATTTAAGTATTGAAACCACGGCTTTTTTTCTCCTTTCCATTTGTACAAAATATCTTTTTCCATCCCTTTACTTTTAGTTTGTGTGTATCTTTTGTTCTAAGGTAGACAGCATATATGTGGGTCTTGTATTCTTAGACATTCAGCTGCCCTATGTCTTTTGATTGTGGAGAATTTAAGCCATTTACATTTAAAGTGATTATTAATAGGTACACATTCATTGTCATTTTATTATTTTAACTGTATTCTCCTTCTCCTTCTTCAAGCAGGACCGTTAACATTACTTGTAATACTGGTTTGGTAGTAATAAACTTTAGCTTTTTCTTGTTTGTGGGAAGTTAATTTCTCCTTCAATTTTAAATGATAACCTTCCTGGATAAAATAGTCTTGGTTGTAGGTCCTTGCTTTTCATCACTTTGAATATTTCATGCCATTCCCTTCTGGCCTGAAATGTTTCTGTTGAGAAATCAGTTGACAAGTCTTACAGGAGCTTCCTCGTAGATAATTTTCTACTCTAACTTTTAAGATTCTATCTTTAACCTTTGGCATTTTAATTATGATGTGTTTTGGTGTAGACCTCTTTGGGTTCGTCATGTTTGGGACTCTGGGCCACTTCTTGAACTTATGTGTCTTTTTTCCTTCACCAGGTTAGGGAAGATTTCAGTCATTATTTTTCAATTAGGTTTTGATTTCTCTCTCTCTCTCTCCTCTCCTTCTGGTACCCCTTCAATACATGTTGTTACACTTCATGTTGTCTCAAAAGTCCCTTAAACCTGTGGTTTTCAGCCTGACCAGGCGGTGGCACAGTGGATAGAGCATCGGACTGGGATGTGGAAGACCCAGGTTTGAGACCCCAAGCTCGCCAGCTTGAGTGCGGGCCCATCTGGCTTGAGCAAAAGCTTGCCAGCTTGGACCCAAGGTCACTGGCTCCAGCAAGGGGTGACTCAGTCTGCTGAAGGCCCGCAGTCAAGGCACATGTGAGAAAGCAATCAATGAACAACTATGGTGTCGTAAAGGCAACAAAAACTAATGATTGATGCTTCTCACCTCTCTCTGTTCCTGTCTGTCTATCCCTCTCTGACTCTCTCTCTCTCTGTCCCTGAAAAAAAAAAAAAAAACTTTGGTTTTCAATTGCCAGTCCATAAACCTGTGCTGGTACGCTAGAAATGTCATGCTGGTCCACGAAAAGTTAACACCATGATGTTGTATGAAGATTATAGAGCAGTGGTTCTTAACCTTTTTTGAGGTACCGAACCCACCAGTTTCATATGCACATTCACCGAACCCTTCTTTAGTGATAAATAAAATGATTTTTTTTGCCAAGTTCAAGACATAGGTATATGTTTTTTTACTGGTGCACAAAATGAGCCGTGCATGAACATCACCTTGCTCAAAGAACAAAACCAACAAAGTGCATGAACTCACAACAAATTATGGTATTACTTTATTCTGGCCTCCGCGGCAGAGGCTTCTCCAAACCCGAGAACGACTCATCGAACCCCTAAGGTTCAATAGAACCCAGGTTAAGAACCACCGTTATAGAGTCTACAATCATTGGGTCTAAAGAGACTAAAATCATTGGACTGGTGGTTAAAACCACTGCCTTAAACTATTCTCTTTTTTTTCTTTCTGCTACTTTGGGTATTTTTTTCTACCTTGTCTTCCAAATTGCAAATTCGATCCTCTACTTAATGCAATGTACTGTTTATTCCTTCCAGTGTATTTGTTTCAGATATTTTAGTCTTCATTTCTGACTGGTCCTTTTCTGTGTCCTTTCTTGTGCTTTTGAGCATCCTTATAACCATTACTTTAAAGTCTATATCTGATAAATTGCTTGCCTTCATTTCATTTTGCTTTCTTTCTAGAGATTTCTCCTACTCTTTCATTTGGGGGGTTCTATTTGTCTCCCCATTATGGCTGCCTTATTGTGCTTATTTCTATGTATTAGGTAGATCTGCTATGACTCCCAGGCTTCATGGCATGACCCTATATAGTAGGTATTCTATGGGGTCCAGTGGTGCTGACTCCTTGATGACCTGGCCTGGGTACTCCAGAAATGTCCTTTGTGTGGGTTATATGGGCCCCTGTTGTAACTGAGTCTTGACTGCTATTGGCCCATTTGCGAATGGGGTTTGACCCTCAAGCTGGCTCATTGTGAGGATCAGCCCCAACCACTGCATGCAAGCTGCTATGCAGGTACTGACCACTCAAAGCAGAATTTGCCTCAGCAGGATTTGGTGTCTGCTGACATCTCCCTTTGTATATGCTGCTTATGAGGCTTAGTAAATCCTGCTTTGATGTTGTCTGATCATGACATTCCCCTTTATGAGGCTACACACCAAACTGTTAGCAGTGGTTATTTATAGTGAATGCCTACATTGTTATATTACTTGTTTGCATTTTATAAGTATGTGTTCCTTTTAGTCAGAAATTCTTTTTACTATTTCCATTTTGAGAACTATTAGACTCTTTTTCATTTGGAATTAATTACTCCACTTCTCCATCAGGTTAAAGGCCTAATTCTTTAGCAAAGGCATGCAATGCTCATAGTCTGCCTTTCTCAAATGTATTCCATTCCCAAGCTCCACCCTAAGTACTTACTCTACCCATCCTGAATTACTTACTCTGTATTTCTTCATATAAATTTATACATTTTGCGTCCCATGTGTAGAATACAGAGAAGTAACAATAATCTTGAATCTGTTCCTAATATCAACCTGTCTCCCACTAATAGTTATAAGTCATTAATCTAAGAAGAATAAAGAATAAATGGACCTCATTTTTCTTTCAAGTTTTAAGAGAAAATTTATTTAAAAAGTTACAGATGTGGTAGAACTGAGCCAGCTGGACTGCACAGGTTCAGGAAGCAAGTTACAGAAGCAAAAAAAGGTCCCTTGGAGCTCAGGAGAGAGAAAGTCAAAAGCACTTGGGGGAGAATGAAGGGAAAGGAAAATGTCTGAGTGTGCTTCTAAGAAGGAGTGCCTCGTCTTGCAGCATGCTATTCCTAGCAGTAGCCTACAGCCTCATATTTATACCAACAAACTAAAATTTTTCCAGCTAATCAAGAAAACTCATGTTTTTAAAGGATAAAATAAAATGATGCTTTGCATCCATAGCCTAAGACATAATATTGGAGGAGGCATAATTCAAAGTGCTAAATTTGGGTACGGGATGGGAGAGTAGAGAAAATTAAGGCAAGAACCCTGGATAAATTTGCTGCACAACGTTCCACAGAGTGAAATAGTTTTATCTGAAGTGTCACAAATCTTTTTATCGGCCTGACCTGTGGTGGCGCAGTGAAAAAAAGCGTCAACCTGGAATACTGAGATCCCCAATTCAAAACCCTGCACTTGTCTGGTCAAGGCACATATGGGAGTTGATGCTTCCTGCTCCTCTCTCTCTCTCTCTTCTCTCTAAAATAAATTTTAAAAATTAAAAATTTTATCAAGTAAAAGCACAATAAACTTTGAAGATAGTAGAAATATCTATACTACTTTTCCTCCTTTTAGCATAAAAATTTTAAAGTTGGCACTGTAATAAAAGCATATAATTGGCTTTACATTCCTTTAGTTTCTTCTACTATGTAGAAAGAACAATCCAAAGTAAACTGTAGAGAATATACGTAACTTAATGAGAGTTCTTTTAATGATAAATTACACATTAATTTTCTCATATCATGTAAAACACAGACACATAAGCCAAATTTTTAAAAATACAAACAATATGTGAAAAATATCAAAACTTCCCATCCATTTGATTGTGTAATTGGGTCAAATAAAATTGGAATGTTACCCAATACAGATTTCTATCTAAAAAAATAAATGAAGAAAAATATAGGGAAAAAGGATGGAGATAAAGATAGTTCAACAGGTTGCATTGATTGAGAGACAAATCTAAAGGTTTTCATATTTCTTTGTGCTATGTTATATAACCTTGGTTTTATTAAAACAAAATTACAGTGTATTTAGCTGTAATAATGGTATTATGCTTATGCAAAATAATGTATTCATTTTTAGGAGATGCATGCTGAAATATTAAAGGGTATAGTGCCATAATGATTGCAACTTACTTTTGAATAGTTCAGAAAAACATAAATGTATATACAAATGTATTTACAAAAAAGTCAAATATAGCAATCTGTTAACTGTTTAATCTGGATCCAGTAAGAAAAACTACAACCCAGGCCAAATCCAGGTTCACCTGTTTTTATAAATAAATTTTTACTGGAACATTGTCACATTCATTTACCTGCTATCTATAGCTGCTTTCTCACTACAGAATTATAAGTAGTTGTGAGAGACCACATGGCCTTTAAAATCTAAAAATTTTAATGGTCATTTATAGAAATACACAAAATATCTGGCTCTTTAGAAAAAAATATTTTTACTAACTCCTGATCTAGACAATGGATATATAGGTGATCGTAAGACTAAGTCTATAAACTTTTCTGTATGTTTGAAATATTTTATATTCAATAGTTGGTAATATATACAATTTTATACATGAATCTTTTAACTTCTCAAGAATACAGAGAAGTACAGAAACAAATCACTGAAGCAGAGCTTGAACACAATCATAATAATGATATACTAAAAAGTTATTCTGCAGTTAGTTTTTAGTGCAAAAGGAACAACTTAAGACAGAAATTTGTTGTCTTAAACATCTTACCCTAATAGAGAGTTATCCTATAAAAATCCTATAAAAATACAATATGTAAAAAGACTAATAGTGATAGCAGCACTGTTATCTGCCTGACACTGTTGCAAGCACTTCACATGTTATATAACCTCATAACAACCCTATGAGGTAAATACTACTATTATCCCCACTTAACAGATGAGGAAACTAAGACACAAAGTTATTTTGCCTAAATCACATAGCTAATAAGTGGTATAGCTGGGATTATGAATCCAGATAAAACTTTAAAGCCCAATCCTTTTTTTTATGTATAAAAGCAATTTATTCCATTATAAACTCTTATACAGTTAGTCATGGAGACTAATGGGCCTGCTGAGAATAAAAGTAGGGAGAATAAAAGTCACCCAAAACAGAGATGGTTTCAAACTAGTGGTCAAAGACTAACTCCAAAAAAAGAACAAAGACAAACAAAATACCAAGTCATATCCAAGATTCATTTAATTTTTAAAATAAATACAAGCTATCAATTCACCCTTCTCAATTTAACTGGACAATCTACCTGTAGTATAACTATCAAGTAAAAACATACGTTTTTACATCTTGGTGGTCCCAAGCTTTTTGTAAAAACCATTTCATAGAAAGGAAAGAAATAATATGAAAAAAGCTCAAGAAATACACTATCAAGCAACAATATATGGTGAAAAAAGAACACGTAGTTTTGACTTAACTCATGAAACTAAATGCAGACAGGTCAATGTAGAAAAATGTACACTCTGGAAAGTCAGGTGCGAAGATCTTAAAGTAGAAATTTAAATGATTTGAATCTCCCCTAATTCTTGAATAAAAATGCCATCTTGCAGAACTTATATTTCATAGCTCAGACACCTACATCACTTGACTCTATTCCTTACTACTGACTTTTATTTAAATGAGTCTGGAAAATGTGGGAATATAGCATAAGAAGAAAAATAAAATAACCACAAACAATATTCCCCTTTCAGTGGCTACAATAAATCTTTACTAGAAAATTCCTAAAGAAAATTTAAATATGTCTGTAAAGCCTAATCTTTTTACTTTTTAAGACTTCATTCATTTTAGAAAAGAGAAAAAGATAGAGAGAGAAGGGGAGAAGGAGCAGGAAGCATCAACTCCCATATGTGCCCTGACCAGGCAAGCCCGAAGTTTTGAACCGGTGACCTCAGCATTCCAGGTGGCTGCTTTATCCACTGTGCCACTGCAGATCAGGCCTAATCTTAATTGCCATAAAACACTGCCTATTACAAAAAGGGCAAAGGAAATGAATGCAAAATATCTAAGAGATGAATACAAACAGCGAATACACAAAGAGAGTCAACCTTTCAAGTAATAAAATAATACTTATATAAATAAACAGAAAATATTGTCTATCAGTTTAGATAAGCAGACAAAAGCCAATGTGGCAAGGGTAAGGAGAAAAAAGGCAGAACTGTGCCTTTTGGTAGAAGTTGGCTCAACCTACTGGGAGAAAAAAATGTGGCAATATGTTCCCAAATTTAAAATTAGCATACACTGTGATCCAACAATTGTATTTCTAATAATTACTCTAAAAGAGATAGAAAATTAGCCTGAGCAGGCGGTGGCACAGTGGACAGAGCATCAGACTAGGACACGGAGGAGCCAGGTTCGAGACGCTGAGATCACCAGCTTGAGCGCGGGTTCATCTGGTTTGAGCAAGGCTCACCAGCTTGGACCCAAGGTCGCTGGCTTGAGCAAGGGGTCACTCAGTCTGCTGCAGCCCCCAGTCAAGGAACATATGAGAAAGCAATCAATGAACAACTAAGGTGCCGCAACAAAAAGTTGATGCTTCTCGTTTCTCTCCCTTTCTGTCTATCTGTCCCTATCTGTTCCTCTCTCTGACTCTCTGTCTCTCTCTCTCTCACACACACACAAAAAAAAAGATAATTAAACAAATGGGCAAAAATACTAAGCATTATTTACTACAGTAAAAAAAAAGAAAAAAGAAAACAAACCTAGAAACAACCTAAATATTCAGAGGATTATTCATAGTAAAATATAGCCAAACAACAACATACCACGAGGTAGTTAAAAATTATTAGATAGATCTATACTTATTAATATAGAAAGACAACTTTATGCAGCATTTGGATCTTTTAAAATTGAATTTAGCCTGACCAGGTGGTGGAGCAATGGATGGAGCGTCAACCTGGGACACAGAGGATCCAGGGTAGAAACCTCAAGGTTACTGGCTTGAGAGTAGGTTTATTCAGCTTGAGCATGTCCTCACCAGCATTGAGCGCAGGGTCACCAGCTTGTGTGTGGGTCATAGACATTACCCCCATGGTCACTGGCTTGAACCCAAAGATCACTGGCTTGAAGCCCAAGGTCGCTGGCTTGAGGAAACGGTCACTGGTTCAGCTGGAGCTACTCAGTCAAGGCACATATGAGAAAGCAATCAATGAACAACTAAGGTGCCATAAGAACTGATGCTTCTCATCCTCTCCTGTCCTGTCTGTCTGTCCCTGTCTAAGAGAACAGTCCAGATAGAGGAAAGAATCAGTAACATCAAAGACAGGCAACAAGAGATGCTACAGAGAGAAAAGGAGAGAGACTCATTGTGAAGCCAGTAGTCACGGCCACAATCACAGCCGCCTGGCCATTGCAGGTTCACGTTAGATTCGAACAGTCGGTAATGAAACACAAGAGCCAAGAACTAGTGAGCCATCAGCTTTAATTCTAGCTTGCACCCAGCGGGCAAGCAAAAACACACACTGGGCTCCAAAACCCACACATTCAATGCTCATAAAGCTACTGACTTATCCGAGTTTCCTAGAATCAAAGGTTTCTAGCTCACCAGACTTATTCACCTCTGTTCCCCATCTCCTCCTGCACAAACTCTTAACAAACTGGCTTCTTCCTCAGCACTCTGCCATTTCAGCTGCTTCCTCTCCTCCATGTGGCCTTAATCTGCTCTCCTCTCTAATACTAATCTCAGGAACTCAGGAACCAAGAGAGAGATCAAGCTACTGCTCTCTCCCATTTTATAGCATAGACTCAAAACCTTTAATCCAATTATACAAACAAGGAAGTCTCTGTATAATGGGATTCCTCAGGAGAGTGCACCACCCTACATCATCCAATCAGTCAAGGGTGTGGGGAAGAGCTTACTCTTAAACTAAGCCTTAGGCTATAACGACCCGGCCTGCCCACAGCCTGTTCCAGAACACACATTAATATCAATGAACTTCCATGTGGGCAGCGCCATCTTTTAACAAAGTGAGCATATCATATTTTATCTGCCCAACACTCATGAATTTAAAAAAAAAAACAGAGCTTATAAAGCCAGTAGTCGCGGCCACCATCACAGCAGCCCGACCCGTGTAGGTTCACATTAGATTCGAACAGTCGGTAATGAAACATAGGAGCCACGAACTGGTGAGCCATCAGCTTTAATTCTAGCTTGCACCCGACGGGCAAGCAAAAACACACACTGGGCTCCAAAACCCACACATTCAGTGCTCACAAAGCTACTGACTTATCTGAGTTTCCTAGAATCAAAGGTTTCTAGCTCACCAGACTTATTCACCTCTGTTTCCCATCTCCTCCTGCACAAACTCTTAACAAACTGGCTTCTCCCTCAGCACTCTGCCATCTTGGCTGCTTCTCCTGGCCTCCATGTGGCCTTACTCTGCTCTACTCTCTAATACTAACCTCAGGAACTCAGGAACCAAGAGAGCAAGAGAGAGAGATCAAGCTACTGGTCTCTCCCACTTTATAGCATAGACTCAAAACCTTTAATCCAATTATACAAACAAGGAAGTCTCTGTATAATGGGATTCCTCAGGAGTGCACCACCCTACATTATCCAATCAGTCAAGGGTATGGAAAAGAGCTTACTATTAAACTAAGCCTTAAGCTATAATGACCCGGCCTGCCCACAGCCTGTTCCAGAACACACATTAATATCAACAAACTTCCATGTGGGCAGCGCCATCTTTAACAAAGTGAGCATAATATATTTTATCTGCCCAACAGAGCTCTACAAGAATTGTCTGACTCCATTAGCAAGAGCAATATAAGAAAAGCAGGTATACCAGAAGAAGAGAAGGGAAGGGAATAGAGTGCCTAGTCAAACAAATAACTGAGAATTTCGCAAGCCTATGGAAGAGTTAGAGACTTAGAGACTCAAATCCAAGAAATAAACAAAACACCGATTAATTGCAACCCAAACAGACTTACTCCAAGGCACATCATACTATAATTGTCAAAAATCAATGACAAAGAAAGAATCCTCAAGGCAGCTAGGGAAATGAATATGATACATAAGAGAAAGCCCATTAGGCTAACATCAGACTTCTCAGCAGAAACTCTGCAAGCCAGAAGAGAGTGGACCCAAACATTCAAAGTACTGAAAGAGAGGCATCATCAGGCAAGAATATTATATCCATCACCGTTATCCTTCAAATATGAAGGAGAAATAAAAAAGTTTGCAGAGGTACAGAAGCTGAGGGAATTTATCACCAAAATACCCCCACTGCAGGAAATACTCAAGGGGGTTATTTGACCTGACACAAAGTACAAAACAAATCAAAACTACAAGTAAAGGCTCCAACAAGGTCACAATAAAAACAAAGATAATCTGTGACAACAATAACATAAAAGGGGAGATGATAAAGATCTACAGTAACAAAGGTAGATGAAGTGCAAAAGCACTTACAAGAGAAAGGACTCTTGTACATATAAACATTTTTCTCTTAATAACCTAAAGGTAACCACCCACAAAAAGCCACTACTGAAATACTCAGCTTCAAAACAGAAGAAACTGGGGAAAGAAGTATGGAATACCACCAAACAAAAACAACTGAAAGAAACACGAAAGAGAAGACCCAAACAAGACACAGAGCTACCAGAAAACAAAACATAAAATAGTTATAGGAAATCCTTAAGTGTCAATAATTACCCTAAATGTAAATTCACTGAACTCACCAATAACAAGGCACAGAGTAGCAAATTGGATCAAAAAGCCAAAACCAACCATATGCTGCCTTCAAGAGACACATCTAAGCTGCAAGGACAAAAGCAGAGTCTAAGTGAAAGGATGAAAAAGGATTCTCCAAGCAAATAATATCCAGAGAAAGCAGGTGCAGCCATATTCATATCTGACAATGCTGACTTCAAGACAACAAATGTAATCAGAGACAAAGATGGACATTTCAAGTGATGTCAGAGAAATGGTGCTATGAGGGGTGCTCCCGATACCTCTCCCTGAAATTTCAACAAGTTCAACAACTAGGGACAGAAAAACAATTCCAGGAGCATCTGAAATACACGTACATCAAACAAAGGTACGACTGGGCAAAAAGGTGGCTGAATATATAATCCACTCTGAAGGAAATAAGACGGAGAACAGAGTATTCCGCTTTCCTCACTGATCTGAGGAAGGGTTGCTTTCACTTGGAACTGAGAGGAAGGGAGGGCTAGGGAAGAGGGAAAAAGCTGGCTAGGGCAGAGACGTAAAGTCAAGGACAGAGTGTGCCCACGGCTCAGCTTGAGATTGCCGAGGCAGAGCTAACGCCAGCAGCAAACCCCAGCCGAGGTGGGAGAGGGGGTTGCTTGCGGAGACTCATACTAGAGTGGCTTTCGGCTTTGTTTACTCCAGGTCTCACAGTCAGTGAGCCCGGGCAGTGTACGAGTGGTTCCACCTGGCGCTTCAGGCGTGGGTGCCCGCATTCCTGGACGGAGGGGCCAGGTTGGAGACTGTCAGCAGTGGCCTTCTGTGTGGGCCATAGCCAGAGTTTCTGTATAATCCCAACTCCCAAAAAAACAGCGCACAGGAAGTGTACAAGAGCCGGCTTCCCTACACCCAGACCTGTCCGGGAGGGACGCCTCTGCCAGCCATAAGTGTAACAAAGCACATTCCCATGAAGAGAATTGAGAAAGTGGTGGGAGGAATGGCGCGCATGCAGCTTGCTGGAGCAGGCAGCCTCTGGAGAGCAGACCCACGGAATGCTGAAAGGAGCCTAACCTGCAGTCTGCTCACTGCCCTGCCGGCTTACGCTGGCGGCTCTGGCTGACAAAGCCTTGTTTCCCAGGCCTGCGATCTAAGTGGACCCAGAGGAGGGACTTGATAGTTCCTAGGGCCTCTTGCTCTGCAGGCAGTGGCTGGGGCAACTTCCTGCCAGCCGATTCCTGCCAGCCGATACAGGTTAAAAAAGTACAGTCCCCATGGAACAGACCTCGAAGAACACTGCGGAAATTGGGTGGGTTGGGTGTAGGCTTCCCAACAAGGGAGAAGCCTGTGGAGAGCAGACCCACAGAGCACTGAGGCAAATTTAACTAGACATACCTGGGGAACCTTAGAAAGAAGCCTGACCAGAAGTCAGCTCACTCCGCTGCCTGCTTAAGCTGGTGGTTCTGGCTGGCAGAGCTTTCATACCCAGAGCTATGCTTTGAATGGACCTGGAGGAGGGACTTGTCGGCTTTTAGGGCCTCTTGCTCTGCAGGCAGACTGGAGCATCTTCCTGCCAGCTGATACAGGTTACAAAGTGCAAAGAGCCTGGGGAGAGTAGTCCCGCAAGGTGCTGAGTCATACTAGACATTCCCAGAGGCTAACAGACAGATACCTGAAGAGCAATTGGCTCCCAGCTCTGCCTGATTATGCTAGTGGCTCTGGCTGGCAAAACCTTACCCAAAACCCTGCTTTGAGCAGGGATAGAGGGGGTATTTGGCAGCTCTACAAGCCTCTTGCTCTCCAGGCAGTGGCTGGGACAACTTCACAACTGGGTCCCCAAGCTGCTAGTTCAGGAAGGAGAGATTTGGGGAAAGGCTCAGGGAAAATGAATTCTCCCATTGTGGGAGCCTGAAAATGCTAACAAGCCATGTCTACCAACAGGACTAAGGCCTAGTTTATATCATCACCATAGCAACACATCAACTGCCAATCTCTGCCTCAGAGTGCCACAGGGGCAGAACCTGGGGTACAGTACCACCGGCCAAAAAGAGAGAGAAGAAAGAAAAACGAAGAAGATAACCTCTCGAAACCAGAAAAAATCCAGTTTTTATAACTTTTCCATTTTTTCTCATTTCTTATCTTTTTTTTCTTCTACTTTGGACGTTTTATCCTCTTTCCATTTTATTATTCTCTTTTCCTTTTGAACCTCAGTACCCATAGGTGTTACATTTTCCACTTTTTTTTTCTATGAGAGTTACATTCCAAAAACCTTAACTCTCCTTTTTTTCCCTTTCTCTTTTTGTTTCTTCTTTCTCTCTTACTTTTTCTCTCATTCAATCCTCACTCACAAACAAATTATTTTATTCTGGATTCAAATATTTTCTTTGTGGCATTTTGTGTGCTAAAACCTCATTAGCATTTCCCCCAGCTCCAGCTCTCCATTCTATGTAGTTTTTGTTACACTTAATATAACAGTATTTTCATTTTTCACTGTATTTTTTTCTTCTTTTCTCTTTCACTATTTCTCTCACTCAACCGTCATTTACAAACAAATTATTTTATTCTTGATCCAAATTATTTCCTTGTAGCATTTTGTGGGTTCTTACCTCGTTTTTTGACTCTTTGTCACTTCCCCCCAACTCAGGCCTTCCATTCTATGTAGTTTTTGTTCCACTTAGCACAATAAAATTTTTAGTTTTACACTGTATTTTCTCAAAAAAAAATTCTTTTATATCAACTCTAATTATTAGTGTTATTAACAATACCACTCTCAAATGCCATTAAGGAAAAAGAAATAGAATATCATGGATACAAAAGACAGAGATATAGCTCAGATAGATGAAGAAAAATCTATAGAAAAAAAATTCAATAGCTTGGAAACCTTGGGAGTTAAATGACAGAGAATTTAAAATTGAAGTCCTAAAAATACTCAGAGATATACAAGAAAGCACAGAAGGCAATTTAGGGTACTCAAAAAACAATTCAATAAACAGAAAGAATACATGACTAAGGAAATTAAAACTATTAAAATGAATCAAACAGAGATGAAAAACTCAATTCATGAACTGAAAAACGAAGTAACAAGCTTAGCTAATAGAACAAGCCAGATAGAGAAGAGAATTGGTGACAGAGAAGACAGGCAACTAGCAGTACTACAGAGAGAAGAGAGACTCACAAATTTAAAAAAAAAAAATGAGAAATTGTCTGACTCTATCAAAAAGAGCAACATAAGCCTGACCTGTGGTGGTGCAGTGGATAAAGCATCGACCTGGGAACACTGAGGTCGCCAGTTCAAAACCCTGCACTGGTCTGGTCAAGGCACATATGGGAGTTGATGCTTCTAGCTCCTCCCCCCTTTCTCTCTCTCTCTCTCTCTCTCACTCTATGTCTTCTCTCTAAAATAAATAAATAAAAAGAAAAAAAATTTTTTAAAGCCTGTTTAAAAAAGAACAACATAAGAATAATAGGTATATCAGAAGGAGATGAGAGAGAAAATGGAATGGAGAACATATTCAAACAAATAATAGACGAGAACTTCCCAAGCCTGTAGAAAGAACTAAAGCCTCGAATTCAAGAAGCAAACAGAACAACGAGTTACCTTAACCCTAACAAGGCACATCATAATGAAATTGGCCCAAACCCAATGACAAAAAAATAAATTCTCCAGGCAGCCAGAGAAAAGAATACAACATATAATGGAAGGCCCATTAGATTATCATCAGATTTCTCAGCAGAAACTCTACAAGCTAGAAGAGTGGACCCCAATATTTAAAGTTCTGAAAGAGAGAAACTTCCAGCCAAGAATACTATACCCATCAAAGCTATCCTTCAAATACCAAGGAGAAATAAAAACATTCACAGATAAAGAAACATTGAGGGAATTTATCACCAGAAAACCCCCACTTCAGAAAATACTAAATGGGGTTTTCCAACCAGATACAAAGAACAAAAACAAAACAAAACCACAAGTAAAAGCTCCATCAAGAACACAATAAAATCAAATTTAATCTGTAACAACAAAAATGAAAAAGGGGAGAGGACAAAGATTAACAGTAGCAAAGGAGGATGAAGTGCAGAAGCAGATAATGTACTATAATGAACATGATAGATACCCTTTCCATTACTTAATGATAACCACCCCTGAAAAAAACACCACAGAAGCACATGGCTTGAAAAAAGCAACAGAGAAAAGAAGTATGGATTACAACCAAACAAAAACAAATGATAGAAAAACAAAAGAGAAGAACCAAACAAGATACAAAACTATCAGAAAGCAATATATAAAATGGCAATAGGAAACCCTCAAATGTCGATTACACTAAATGTAAATGGATTGAACTCACCAATAAAAAGACACAGAGTAGCAGAATGGATTAAAAAAGAAAATCCAATTGTATGCTGCCTACAAGAAACACATCTAAACTACAAGGATAAAAACAAATTCCAAGTGACAGGTTAGAAAACAGTACTCCAAGCAAATAATATCCAAAAAAAAAAGCAGGTGTAGTAATACTCATATCTAATAATGCTGACTACAAGACAGCAAAGGTAATCAGAGACAAAAACTGTCAATACATAATGATAAAGGGGACACTGAATCAAGAAGACATAACACTTCTTAATATATATGCACCAAACCAAGGAGCACCAAAATATATAAGACAGCTACTGACTGACCTAAAAACAAAAACCGACAAAAATACAATCATACTTGGAGACCTCAATACACTGCTGATGGCTCTAGATCGTTCATCCAAACAGAAAATCAATAAATACTGGCCTTAGATGAAACACTAGAACAATTGGATATGATAGACATCTACAGGACATTTCATCCCAAAGTGCCAGAGTATACCATTTTCTCTAGTGTACATGGAACATTTTCAAGAATTGACCATATGTTGAGCCACAAAAATAACATCAACAAATTCAGAAAGATTGAAATTATATCAAGCATATTCTCTGATCATAAAGCCTTGAAACTAGTGTCCGGTAGTTGCCTCTGGGTTGGGTAGTGAAACCCTCCCTGGCCCTGAGCTTTCTGATAACTGTTAATCTTGCTCAAACCGCACATGCCCAAATTCTTGGAACTGTCTGTCCCCAAGGCCGTTCCAGGAACTGCATGCCTCACCCGGTCAACCGTTACCATCCTCCCCCCTCTGCAGATATAAAAAACCCAAAAACCCTCCCCGGGCGCGCCTTCACAGACTCACATCCGAGGGTCAGTGAACTTGCCCGGATCTCCCAATAAAGCCTGATTTTGCTTATTCGGCTGTTTGGTTCTTCGCTTATTCGTTCATTGGTGGCACGTTGGGGTCTTCCATCTTTCAACTAGAATTCAACTGCAAAAATGAGGTGAACAAACCCACAAAAATGTGGAAACTAAGTAACATACTTTTAAAAAATGAATGGGTCAAAAAGAAATAAAAGCAGAGATCAAAAGATACATACAGCCTGACCAGGCGGTGGCGCAGTGGATAGAGCGTCGGACTGGGATGCTGAAGACCCAGGTTCGAGACCCCGAGCTTGCCAGCTTGAGCGCAGGTCCATCTGGCTTGAGCAAAAGCTCGCCAACTTGGACCCAAGGTCCCTTGCTCTAGCAAGGGGCTGCTTGGCCTGCTAAAGGCCCGCGGTCAAGGCACATGTGAGAAAGCAATCAGTGAACAACTAAGGTGTCACAACGGCAATGAAAAACTAATGATTGATGCTTCTCATCTCTCTCTGTTCCTGTCTGTCTGTCCCTATCCATCCCTCTCTCTCTCTCTCTCTGTCCCTGTAAAAAAATAAAAAATAAAGTTGTTTAAAAAAAAAAGATGCATACAAATTAAAATAACAATACAACATATCAGAATCTCTGGGATACAGCAAAAGCGGTAATAAGAGGAAAGTTCATATCACTACAGGCTTATATCAAGAAACAAGAGATTCCAAGAAAACAGCCTAACATCACAAATTAAGGAACTAGAAAAAGATGAAGAAATACATATGGTCAACAGATATATGAAAAGATGCTCATCTTCATTAGCTATTAGAGAAATGCAAATCAAAACTACAATGAGATACCACCTCACACCTGTTAGATTAGCTTGTATCAACAAAACAGGTAATAACAAGTGTTAGAGAGGGAGGATATGGAGAAAAAGGAACCCTCATTCACTGCTGATGGGAATGCAAATTAGCATAACCATTATGGAAGAAAGTATGGTGATTCCTCAAAAAATTAAGAATAGAATTACCATATGACCCAGCAATCCCTCTACTGGGTATCTACCTCATAAACTTGAAAACATTGGTACGTAAAGACACATGCAGCACCATGTTCATTGCAGCATTATTCATAGTGGCCAAAACATGGAAACAACCAAAGTGTCCCTCAATAGAGAACTGGATAAAGAAGATGTGGTACATATATACAATGGAATACTACTCAGCCATAAGAAATGATGACAGTGACATTTACAACAACATGTATGGACCTTGAGAACATTATACTGACTGAAATAAGTAAATGAGAAAAAGCTAAGAACTGTATGATTTCACACATCAGTGGGATATAAAACAGACTCATGGACATAGATAAAAGTTAAGTGGTTAGCAGGGGGCAGGGAACATGCGGCAGTGGGGCAGCAGTGGGATGGGGGAGGAGGTGGTAGGAAAGGTGTAAAGAGAGACAAATATAAGGTGACAGAAAATTATTTGACTTTGGATGATGGGTATACAACATAACCAACTGTCCAAATGCTACAGAAATGTTTACCTGAAATCTATGCACCCCTATTGATCAATGTCATCTGTTAATTTTCTAAATAAAATTTAAAAATCAGAAATAAAAAGAATAAATTAGATTGATTTAAATCATTTGGACCCAACAGTACTTTGTTTATTCAAATGCCTTCGTGATGCTTCTGGGAATATATCCAAAGAAACCCGTAACATGAATTCAAAAGAATTGAATGCACCCCTATGTTCATTGCAGCGTTATTTATAAGAACCAAGATTTGGAAGCTGCCCAAGTACCTATCAGCAGATGAATAAATAAAAGAAAAGCTGTGGTATATTTACTCAATAGAATACTACTAGGCTATAAAAAAAAGAAGAAAATCTTACCTTTTGCAACAACCTGGATGGACCCGGAGAGGATTATGCTAAGTAAAAATAAAACAGTCACTTATATGTGTAATCTAATGAACAAAAAAAAGTAACAAAACAGAAAGACTCATAGATAGGGAGAATAGAATGACAGCTGTCAGAGGGGTTGGGAGGTTGGGAGTCTGGGTGAAAAAGGTGAAGTGATTAAGCAAAGAAAAAATCTTCATAGACACAAATAATAGTATAGTGATTACAAGAGAGAAAGGGGATGGGGTTGGTAAAAGAAGGTAAGGAGGGGATTAACACTGATGGAAAGAGACTTGGCTTGGGGTGGTGAACACACAATACACAGATGAGGTATTATAGCATGGCACACCTGAAATAAATGTTGCCCAAAAAAATTCAACTAAATAAAAGAAAATAAAAAGATTAAATGGTTTTAATCTCTTCAAAAAAATTTCTTTGTAATGAAAAATGTGTTTCAGATAAAAGTGCTGAATTTATAACCTCAATAAACTAAATAGAGCAGCATAGTTAACTGGTCTATAGTAAAAGTCTATATGACTTTTTAATATGACTATATTCTGTTTTCTTATAAGTACCAAATTACTATTGTCTTCCCACCATTTGTATAAAAAGATAAGGACTCACAAAGTAATGTGGATATACTTAAAAGATCATTTTATCCATATAAATTTTAAACCTTTATATTTATACAAATTTCAAGGTCTACAAAATGTGTTTTGGTTAATTATGAAGGTCATTATACAGTGTGTCCGTAAAGTCATGGTGCACTTTTGACCAGTCACAGGAAAGCAAGTGCACCATGACTTTACGGTCACATTGTATAGTGTGGGAGACAGTGATAATTCATAAATTGTATTTATCATTAAGCACCTGAGTTACGGCTAAGCTTTGTTAAAAACAAGACAACAGGCCCAAAACAAAGTCACTTATGCTAAGCCCAACGTTACCAAACTGAGACTTAGTTTCAGGTATCCCAGAAATGGAATCTTAAACCAGTCTATCAGGAATCACCTAATCAGCATTCTCTGAGTTATCTGCCTGATAGACCCCCTGCCATTCCCTAAAGGAAAATGACCTTGCCACAACCAATCTACTTCTTTGTCTGGTATAAGTTCCTTGTGTCTGCTCTCTTCTGTCTATAAGACTCTTTTATTTTATACAGCACCTCAGAGCCCTTTCTACCTTCTAGATTGGATATTGACAGATTCGTGAACTGTTGAATAAAGCCAGTAATATCTTTAAAATGTACCTAGTTGTATTTCTTTTTAACATTAACACGAAGGTTTCTTTCTCTTTAACCACCAAAAAACAGAACTCTGTTCCACACACTGTGGGACACCCAAAAGCCATTTGCAATCTGCTTTCCTTTCTCTTCTCTACCCAGTCACTTGCTTATTACCTTTTGGTTGGAACAACCCTTTTCCCTATTAACTTTTGCCACTTCCCCTGCTTCCTGACTAGAATGTGGAAGCAAACCTAGAAGTGCAACAATCATTTGGGACATTAACCACAGAACAGAGGGAAGGAAGTGCATCCTTTAATATCCATGAGCAGCTGCACAAGCCCAGTGATCCCATTTCTGGACTTTTTAATACAAGAGGAAAATAAATCTCTTACTTGCTTAAGCCATTACTGATTGGTTTCTTTGTTGCATAAAGCCAAAATGACACAGAAACATTTTAGCATGTATTCTTAAAGGAGTTAAAGATAGCTAGATCTGCTCTCTTCCCTCTTTAGTAGTTTGCATTTTTTATGATGGTTTAAACAATTTCTACATCTAAAACACAATATAAAACCTTATTCTTTTTACCATTCATCAGAATGACAGAATATATATCTTTGAAAAAAATCATGCTTTATTAAAAAAAATATCATGCTTTATCACAATAAAAAGAGTATAGAATTAAGATAACCAGAAAATTTCCTGGCAAATTGTATACTAACAAATATTTCTATACCTATCTTCAACACAAAAGTAGGAAAAATGTGGATGCCAAGGTTATATAAATATACTGCTTGCCAAAGCAAAAAGTGCTGCTTCTTATTAAGCCAAGAATATTTACCACTATAAATTGGGTAAACACTGGTGAGAGAGGTGAAAGAACTAACTCAGCCATGAACTATATATAATCCCTAAGGAGCTAGAGAGAGATGTAAATTGTAAAACTGCCCGGGCCAGTAAAGAAAACAGCTCTAATTCCTATCTGGCTAAAACAGAAACCCCATTTCACCTATCAAATTGATAAAGGATATTTAAAGCCACTAGGTTATAAGAGGAGCACATATATAATGTTATCGGTGGTGAATGAAACTATACATGAAAAGCAATTAACCCTGCCTGAGTAGTTCAGTTGGTTAGTATCATCCTAATACACCAAGGTTGAGGATTTGATATCCAGTCAGTGCACATACAAGAATCAACCAATGAATGCATAAGTGAAATCAACAAATCTATGTTTCTCATTCTCTCTCAAAAAAAAGAAAAAAGCAATTACAAAATATATATTAAGAGCCTTAAAACAACTAACACTCCTTGACACATTAAATTTATTTATAAGGCTCCATTTGAAGGAAAAAATCAGAAATATGGACCAAGATTTACATACATGAACAATTATTAGTGTTATTTATATTAAAATACCAAAAAGAACATAAATGTTAAATAATCAGAAAGCATTATATATCCACATAAGAAAATAATACAGACCTCCATTAAATATCAAGTTTTTGCCCTGGCCAAGTAGTCCAGTTGGTTAGAGCATCATCCTGACATGCCAAGGTTATAGGTTTGATCCCTGGCCAGGGCACATATAAGAATCAACTAATGACAGCATGAATAAGATAAACAACAAATCAGTATTTCTCTCTCTAAAATCAATGAATAAAAAATAATTAATTAAAAAAGATCAAGCTTGGCCCTGGCTGGCTGGCTCAGTGGTCGAGCGTCAGCCCGGAGTATGGTTGTCCTGGGTTTGAGTCCCAGTCAGGGCACACAGGAGAAGTGACCATCTGTGTCTCTTCCCCACCCTCTCCTCCTTCTCTCCCTCTTCCCCTCCTGCAGCCAGGGGCACTGCTGGTTCAAGCAATTCCACTCCAAGAGAACTACAAAGCAATTCCACTCCAAGAGAACTACAAAGGTATGATCAAACAAAAACTTGTCTACAAATGTTCTAAATAGCACTATTCACAATAGCCAAAAAGTGGAAACAACCCAAATATCCATCAATGGATGAATGGATAAACAACTGTAGTAAAACTATACAATGTTGCATTATTCAGCCATAAAAAGTAGTACTGATACACACTATAATATGGATGAACCTTGAAAACATTATCCTAAATCTGTGATGGTGAACCTATGACACGTGTGTCAGCACTGACACGCGTAGCCATTTTCGATGACACATGCCGCATACGAGAGAAGCATGGGGCTGCATGCTGTCCTCGGCTCCTGCACAGCCAGGTGCAGTAGCCGAGGATAAAACATTTGCTGTAGTGTAGACACTCTGTACAGGTCTGTAGGCCAAAACAACAGAACTCCGGCTCAGAGCGTCTAGTTTGGCCTTCCAGTTAGGCCGTTTCTCTCGAAGTGACATACCACCCGAGTTATGCTCGTTTTTTTGGCGTATTTTGACACACCAAGCTCAAAAGATTGCCCATCACTGTCTTAAGTGAAAAAGCCCAGCCACAAAAGGCCACATAAGCTATGACTCAATTTCTATGAAATATCCACAATAGACAAATCCACATCAAAAAGTAGATAGTGGTAGTCAGGATTCAGGGGGAAGAAAAATTGAGGAGTGAATGCTTAATGGGTATGGAGTGTCCTTTGTGGATGATGACAATGTCTGGATCTAAGCATTGGTGATGTTGCACAATGCTATGAATGTACAAAAACTCACTGAATTTTAAACTTTAGAATGATAAACATTACGTCAATGTTTATATTATTTACATATTGTGCATAAGTAATCCATAACATGGAATGGGAAAGGTAATTGGAGGAAGACGGTCAAAATGTTACAAATTTTCAGTTGTAAGATAAATAAGGCCCTGGCCAGTTGGCTCACTGAATAGAGAGAGTGTCTGCCCAGCACTCGGACATTCGATCCCCAGACAGGGCACACAAGAAGCAACCATCTGCTTCTCTTGCCCTCCATCTCCCCCTTAACTCCCTCTTTCTCTCTTGCAGCCAGTGGCTTGGATATTGGTTTGAGTGTGGCCCCATGCACTGACAATAGCTTGATTGGCCCGAGTGTCAGCCTCAGGTACCAAGAATAGCTCGGTTGATTCTAGCATTGGTCCCAGACGGGGTTGAGGGGTGGACACTGGTTGGTGCATGCAGGACTTTGTCTATCTCCCCTCCTCCCACTTAAAAAAAAAGAAGTGCTAAGGATATAATGTACTTGATGACTAGTTAACACTGCTGTATAATATACAGTACAGGAAAGTTAAGAGAGTAGATCATCAGAGGAAAAAATGTTTTCTTTTTATTGTATCTAAATGAGATGATCATTTAACGATATATGTAAATCAAACTATCACACTGTACACCTTAACTTTATACAGTAATGTATGTAAATTATTTCTCAGTAAAACTGAGGGGGAAAAAAGAAAAATAAATATGCCAAAATATTACCAATGCCTACCTCGTCTCTTATGTTTCTATAATTCCTCACTTTTCCCTAGTAAATATATATTGTTCTTTTGTTAACATATTTTTATAAGAAAACAAAAGCAATTTCATTTTAAAAAGACATCTGCCTTTTCCAATAAAAGTTATACATATTCTTCTTTTTAAATGTTTTAACTTTTAAATAGGTAATATACATATATAAAATAAGAGATTTTTCAAATAATTGAAGAAAATAGAGACTTTTTTTCCTATTGATTTGAGAGAAAGGGAAGAGAGAGAGAGAGAGGGAAGGGGGCAAAAGAGAGAGAGAAGCATCAACTTGTTCCAATTAGTTGTGCACCTATTGATTGCTTCTCATACATACCCTGACCAGGGCTCAAGCTGATGACCCCAGAATTGAACCCATGACTTCGACACTCTGGGATAATGGTCTATCCACTGTGACACTGGCCAGGGCTGTACAGTTTTGTTTTGTTTTTTAATTCTTCCTCCCAACACAAATTTCCTTCCCATAGACCATCACTATTAGTAATCTGTTGTGAATACTTTCAGTCTATTTTTGCAGTCAGAGATTAAATCCCATTCATCCTGTAACTTCATTACCTATGCACACACAATACTTGGCTCACGGAGAGGATTCAAATGATAAATAGTAAAGGATGGATAAATAAATAGATCAGTGGTTCTTAACCTGGGTTCTATCGAACCCTAGGGGTTCGATGAGTCGGTCTCAGGGGTTCGGAGAAGCCTCTGCCGTGGAGGCCAGAATAAAGTAATACCATGTAATTTGTTGTGAGTTCATGCACTTCGTTGGTTTTGTTCTTTGAGCAAGGTGATGTTCATGCACGGCTCATTTTGTGCACCAGTAAAAAAAACATATACCTATGTCTTGAATTTGGCAAAAAAAATCATTTTATTTATTACTAAAGAAGGGTTCGGTGAATGCGCATATGAAACTGGTGGGTTCGGTACCTCAAAAAAGGTTAAGAACCACTGAAATAGACAGAAAAATGGCATAGTGGTGAAAACAGGTAATGGACAAATCAAAGATAGGCAGATGGAGGACATATAAATGAATGAAAATTTAGATAGACAATAGATTGATGAATATGTGAATAAATATTACTGAGAAATTACTATTTCATGACTTAAAATGATACTCTTTGCTAAATGACTTTTCTAGTGGTCCTTTTCAGCTATTTTACCCTGATCCTTTATACCATTACATCTGCCTGTCATGACTAATCTCTGCTGTGCCCTTCTTGGGCACAGTTTGGGCAAGAAAAAACATTATAGTTGAATATAAATGAACCAGTTTTTACTTACTAAAAGGAAGTGGGAACCAGAGATTTTGTTTTAATTCTTTCAACTAGAGCCAACCCTTAAACACCACAGGGGAAGGGATGCCACAGACCATGCAGTTGTAAATCACATATAATTTTTGAATCCCCAAAACATAAACAGTCTATTAGCACATATCTTGTATATGTGTTCTATATTATATTCATATAATAAAGTTAGAGAAAAAATATTTTAAAAAGTCATAAGAAAACAATTCCTCAGCAATAAAAAAAAGAATGAAATCTTACCATTTGCAACAACATGGATGGATCTAGAGGGTATTAAGTGAAATAAGTCAGACAGATAAGGACAAATACGATTTCACTTATATGTAGAAACTAAAGAATAAAATAAACAAAATAGAAATAGGCTCACAGATACAATGAACAAACTGATGGTTGCCAGAGGAAAGGGGTAATGGAGAGCTAGGTGAAAAAGGTGAAGGGGTTAAGAAGTACAAATTGGTGCCTGACCCATGGTGGCACAGTGGATGGGGTGTCGACTTGGAATGCTGAGGTCACCAGTTCAAAACCTTGGGTTTTCCTAATCAAGGCACATTACAAGAAGCAACTACTATGATTTGATACCTCCCACTCCCCTGCACCCATTTTCCCTCTCTAATCTCCTCTCTCTAAAAAAAAAAAAAAAAAAAAAAAAAAGGGTACAAATTGGTAGTTAGTTAAAGGATGTAAAATTCAGCATAGGAACTATATAGTCAATACTACTGTAATAACTATGTATAGTGCCGGGTAGGTACTTGAATTACCAGGGGAATCACTTTGTAATTTATATAACTGTCTAACCACTATGCTGTACACCTGAAACTAATATAAAATATTAAATGTAAATTATAATTGAAAAATAAGGCCCTGGCTGGTTGGGTCAGTGGTAGAGTGCTGGCCCTGCATGTGGATGTTCCAGGTTTGATTCCTGGTCAAGGTACACTGGAGAAGCAACCATCTGCTTCTCCACCCCTCCCCCTTCTTGTGGGAGATAGGCTATAAACTGAAAAAGTCCTTACATCCTATGGCTTAGTTTAAGACTAAGCTCTTCCCCACCCTTTTAAGACTAAGATCTTTCCATACTTTTTTAGGACTAAGATCTTCTCAACACCCTTCTAATACTAAGATCTTCTCAAACACCCTTTTTAAGACTAAGCTTTTCCCCACACCCTTGACTGTTGCATGGTGGTGGGATGGGGTGCACTCTTATGAGGATTCCTGTTTATATCTCAGATCAGTGACTTTGTATCAGAGACTTACTTGCATATGGCTTAAAGGCTTTAATTCCCTACACTATATAATAAAGCAGAACTGGGGCTTTGCTTTCGCTCTGGCTTGCCATCAGCTTGCAAAGGTCTCCCGATCCCATCTATTGGGCAGATAAAATATATTATGCTCATTTTGTTAAAAATGGCTCTGCCCACATGGAAGCCCGTCGCCCAGGTGACTGCTTGGGATAGGTGTGATTATGTTAAAATGTGTGTGGGGGACAGGCTGTAAGCAGGCAGAGTCGTTATAGCCCAAGGCTTAGTTTTAAGATTAAGCCTTTCCCGCCCTTTTTGTAGGGTAGTGCACTCCTATGAGGAATTCCATTTATGCCTTAGATAAGTGCCTTTGTATCAAAGACTTTCTTGTTTGTAGATTGGATTAAAGGTTTAGATATCTACACTATAAAGTGGGGCAGACGGGGAACTTGCTCGCTCTTGGTTCCTGAGATTAGCATTAGAGAGGTGAGCAGAGGAGGAGAGTAGAGAAAGGCCACGTGGAGGAGGCCAGGAGAAGCAGCCAAGATGGTGGAGTGCTGAGGGAGAAGCCCACTGGGTGCAAGCTAGGATTAAAGCTGATGGCTCACCAGTTCTTGACTCTATTGTTTCATTACCGACTGTCCGAATCAAATGTGAACCTGCACTGGCCAGGCGATTGTGATGGTGGCCATAGCTACTGGCTTTACACCATCCTTTTTTCTCTTTGAGTCTATTTCTTCATTCCACACGGTTCTCACTCAGGACATGAAAACTTACTGGCTGTGCTGGTTCATGGCACTTCTCTCTTTCTCTCTCTCCTCTTCCTACATCCATGGCTTGATTAGTTTAAGCGAGTTGGCCTCCAGCACTGAGGATGGCTCCATGGCCTCCACCTCAGGCACTAGAATGGCTCCGGTTGCTAAGCAACAGAGCAAAGGCTCTAGATGGGCAGAGCATCACCCCTGGTGGGCATGCCAGGTAGATCCTGGTTGGGGCCCATGCAACAGTGTGTCTCTCTGCCTCTACTTCACTAAAATAAATTTAAAAATAATTTTTTAATTGAAAATAAAATGTTTTTAAAAAGAAAATCATTCTTTTTTAAAAAAATGAAAAAATATCCAAATCCACATATAAGTAGTCCGTGTAGTTTAAAGCTGTCTTGTTCAAGGGTCAACTGTATATTATAAACATAGGGGTCCCAAATTTGCAGCTAGCACAGCGCCAGACACAAAGAATTCAGTAAATGATTATATTGATTTTAATTCCCTACACAGGTGTGAAAGAAATATAATTTTGTTGGGCAGATAAAATATATTATGTTCTGTTGGGCAGATGAAATATATTATGCTCACTTTGTCAAAGATGGCGCTGCCCACATGGAAGTTCGTTGATATTAATGTGTGTTCTGGAACAGGCTGTGGGCAGGCCAGGTCGTTATAGCCTAAGGCTTAGTTTAAGAATAAGCTCATCCCCACACCCTTGACTGATTGGATGACGTAGGGTGGTGCACTCTCCTGAGGAATTCCATTATGCCTCAGATGGGTGGCTTTGTATCAGAAACTTTCTAGTATGTATAATTGGATTAAAGGTTTGGATTTTCTGTGCTATAAACTGGGGCAGTCCGGGAGCTTGCTCTCTCTCTCTTGGTTCCTGAGTTCCGGAGGTTGGTATTAGAGAGGAGAGCAAAGTAAGGGCACGTGAAGGCCAGGAGAAGCAGCCAAGATGGCAGAGTGCTGAGGAAGAAGCCAGTTTGTTAAGAGTTTGTGCAGGAGGAGATAGGGAACAGAGGTGAATAAGTCTGGTGAGCTAGAAACCTTTGATTCTAGGAAACTCGGATAAGTCAGTAGCTTTGTGAGCACTGAATGTGTGGGTTTTGGAGCCCAGTGTGTGTTTTTGCTTGCCCGCTGGGTGCAAGCTAGAATTAAAGCTGATGGCTCACCAGTTCTTGGCTCCTGTATTTCATTACCGACTGTTCGAATCTAATGCAAACCTGCACTGGTCAGGCGTCTGTGATCCTGACCCCGACTACTGGCTTTACATGCTCACTTTGTTAAAGATGGTGCTGCTCACATGGATGCCTGTCACCCAGGTGATATTATTTGCCCTTATGCTTGTGATGGCTGTGGGGGAAAAGTTGTAATGTAAGCAGGCCGGGTCGTTATAGCTTAAGGCTTTGTTTTAGGAGTAAGCTCTTCTCCACACCCTTGACTGATTGGATGATGTAGGGTGGTGATGTAGGGAGGAATCCCATTATGCCTCAGATGGGTGACTTTGTATCAGAGACTTCCTTGTTTGTATAATTGGATTAAAGGTTTTGAGTCTGCTATAAAGTGGGAGAGAACAGTAGCTTGATCTCTCTCTTGGTTCTTGGTTCCTGAGCTATTAGAGAGGAGAGCAGATTAAGGCCATGTGGAGGAGAAGTAGCCAAGATGGCAGCCTGCTGAGGAAGAAGCCAGTTTGTTAAGAATTTGTGCTGGAGGAGATGGGGAACAGAGGTGAATAAGTCTGGTGAGCTAGAAACCTTTGATTTTAGGAAACCCAGATAAGTCAGTAGCTTTGTGAGCACTGAATGTGTGGGTTTGGGAGCCCAGTGTGTGTTTTTGTTTGCCCGCCGGGTGCAAGCTAGAATTAAAGCTGATGGCTCATCAGTTCTTGGTTCCATTGTTTCATTACCGACTGTTCGAATCTAATGCGAACCTGCATTGGCCAGGCGGCTGTGATAGTGGCCCCGGCTACTGGCTTTACAATAGGGAATTAATTTTTTTTAAGTAAGAGGAGGGGAGATAGACTCCCACATGCGCCCCAACCAGGATCCACTGACAACCCCCACCTGGGACCAATGCCTAACCCAGCTATTCTCAGTGCCTAAGGCTGATGCTTGGACCAATGAGCTATCCTTAGCGCCTGGGGCTGATGCTGGAACCAAATAAGCCACTGGCTGTGGGAGGAAAAGAGGAAGAGGGAGAAAAGGGGGAGAGGGAGAGAAGGGAAAGAGAGAGGTGGACAGGAGCAGATGGTCGCTTCTGATGTGTACCCTAACCAGGAATGGAACCTGGACATTCATATGCCAGGTTGATGCTCTACTCACTTAACCAACCAGCAAGGGCCAGGAATTAATTATTAAACCAATACCCTGTTAAACTCAGTCAGATTCCTGATTTCAGGTCATGCTGAATAAAACAATAGTGACTCCCACCTTAGACCAACTAGGTAATCTAGAAGATTAAATAAAGAAAATCTTCTAGAATGTAGAGTGGAAAAAGAGGTGAAATTTTTGAGAATGAATTTAAGAGATATGGAAAATAGAGCCAAAGAGGTCAAAATTTCTTAGAAAGTATACCTAAAGAAAACAGAGCAGCAACAGAGAGAGAAGAGGAAATAAATAAATAAATAAGCAAATAAATAAAAAGTAACAGGCAGTAAAAATTGCCCTAAACCAAAGACAAAAAAAGGGGCCTACTAAAAGATGAGTAAGAAACGGGCAGGACTGGAAAAGGGATGTGAAGCAGTAGACCATAAGGTAAAGGAGTGCAACTAAAGTTACTACACTGCTCACAAAACTTAGGAGAGCAGGGAACGTGCAGATACTCCAGTACTTTCAGCCTTTTGTATAGTGCATTTTCACCAATGAAATAAAAGTTGATTTTGCATCTCATTTGCATAATTTAACAACTTTCTTTGACTTGTTATTTGCTTTTCTGATGTTCTTGTTTAAACTTTTTATTTTTTTTTTATTTTATTCATTTTAGAGAGGAGACACAGAGAGAGAGAGACAGAGAGAGAGAGAAAGAGAGAAAGGGGGGAGGAGCTGGAAGCATCAACTCCCATATGTGCCTTGATCAGAACAGTGCAGGGTTTTGAACTGGCGACCTCAGTGTTCCCAGGTCAACGCTTTATCCACTGCGCCATCACAGGTCAGGCAATGTTCTTGTTTAATAAAAGATTAAATGCTTCTTTTTTATGGCTTCATATTCGTTTTGAAATATCCCCTAATTTTTGTGAGCAGTATAAATGCCACTTTTTAACTTTTAAAATTCAAATTGTGTACGTTAACTATACAAAAAAATAATCTGTAAAAGACTGAAAACAAAGCCAAATAATTTTTAAACCTGTATTTTCTAAACAGACTAGGGAAATTTTAGAATGCATGCATAAAGTGAAAAATCCTAAGACGTGGCAGAGAAGAAAACAAGATTCCAATAAAATAAAAACAGAAGGCATGAAACAGTATTTTGGGGTTTTGAGGAAAATAGTTCTTAATATAGAACTCTATATTCAGCCAAACTATAAATGAAGAATGAAGACAAAATTATCAAACACACAAAAATTCAGAAAATCTATACATCCTATATGAAAATACTACTTTAAAAAACTGCCCTCAACTAAGCAAAAGAAATAAAAAAGAAATCCAAAAAACCATATATTGTATACTAAGAAATACTGTTAGCTGAGTATGACCCAGAAGACTTCAAGAAGGGGCGAAATAAAATAAGAAAATCTATTAGATTGAAATACCTAAATTATTTCAAGAAGCACTTACTTAATACACAAGATTACAATTCATTCTCTATGGGTCTCAATACACTAATTCATTCAGCAATAAATAAATCTCATTATAATATTTTCACGCTGTTGAATGGTTTCCAATATTGACTTTTTAGAATCAAGCCACAGACAAAAAAGCAATGAATAGACCAGAATGCGATATTAACTATACTTTAAAAATCAGGAGATAGAGAAAAAAAGAGTATGAGAAATGTGTTACCATCTTTAACATTCGTATCAGGAAGATCACATATACTATCTTGAGAAATCAATAAAAAGAAATTTAAGTTTATACTTAAGTTATAAAAGTATTCTCCATAAGAAGTTTAAAAATAACAAAAAGTTAAAAAATAATAAATTTCAAAGTTGAGATGGGCAAGGGGAAAATAGCAGTTAGTGAGATTTCACAAAATTATTTAGCTTTTCTCTTTTTTTTTGTGGCAGAGTCAGAAAGAAGGACAGACAGGGATAGATAAACAGGAAGGGAGAGAAATGAAAAAACATCAGTTCTTCATTGTGGTTCCTTAGTTGTTCATTGATTGATTTCTCATATGTGCCTTAACTGGGAGACTACAGCAAACCAAATGACCCCTTGCTGGAGCCAGCAACCTTGGGCTCAAGCTGGTGAGCCTTGCTCAAACCAGATGAGGCTGCGCTCAAGCTGGCGAGCTCGGGGTTTCAAACCTGGGTTCTCCACATCTCAGTCCGACGCTCTATCCACTGCGCCACCGCCTAGTCAGGCTAAGCTTTTCTAATGGAAAGTCAACAGAAACTGCCTAAAAGTTGATAAATCAAGAAACAGAATTATATGTATATCAATTAAAGTTATAATAGTAAGCACCAGCAAAACTAATACAGAAAGAGTTAACACTAGTTTCACCTGAGAAATGAAGGGGGTTTGGGAGTGGACAATAAAAAAGCTTTTACAGCCTGACCAGGTGGTGGCGCAGATGATAGAGCGTCGGACTGGGATGCTGAAGACCCAGGTTTGAGACCCCAAGCTCGCCAGCTTGAGCGCGGGTCCATCTGGCTTGAGCAAAAGCTATCAGCTTGGACCCAAGGTCGCTGGCTCCAGCGGGGGTTGCTCGGTCTGCTGAAGGCCCTAGGTCAAGGCACATGTGAGAAAGCAATCAATGAACAACTAAGGTGCTGCAACAGCAACAAAAAACTAATAATTGATGCTTCTCTCCTCTCTCCGTTCCTGTCTGTCTGTTTCTATCTATCCCTCTCTCTGACTCTCTCTCTGTCCCTGTAAAAAAAAAAAAAGCTCTTATTGCTAGACGAGTGGTGGCACAGTGGACAGAGCTTCGACCTGGGACACTGAGGTCCCAGGTTGGAAACCCCAAGGTTGCCAGCTGAAGCCTAAGCTAATGTGGCTCAATCACAGGCTTTCCTGCTTGAGCATGAGATCATCAATATGATCCCAAGGTAAGTGATTTGAAGCCCAAAGTCTCTGGCTTGAGCAAGGGGTCACTAGCTAGGCTTGAGCCCCCAGTTCAAGGCATGTATGAGAAGCAATCAATGAATAACTAAAAGTGATACAACTATGATGATGCTTCTCATCCTCTCCCTTCCTGTCTCTCTCTCAAAAAAAGAAAAGGCTTTTACTTTTCCTTCTATGTACAACTGATCAGGCATGACAAAATTTAATAGCATAAAAATATTTCCAGCCCTGGACGGATAGCTCAGTTACTTAGAGCATCATCCTGAAGCACAGAAGGCTGCCAGTTCGATCCTTGGTCAGGGCACACACAGAACAGATCGGTGTTCCTGTCTATCTCTGGCTCTCTCCCTGCCTCTAAAATCAACAAAATATACAGCCTGACCAGGCAGTGGCACAATGGATAGAGCATTGGACTGGGACGCAGAAGACCCAGGTTCAAAACTCCAAGGTCGCCAGCTTGAGTTGAGCTCAGGCTCATTTGGTTTGAGCAAGACTCCAGCTTGAGCCCAAGGTCGCTGGCTTGAGCAAGGGGTCACTCAGTCTGCTGTACCCCCCAGTCAAGGAACATATGAGAAAGCAATCAATGAACAACTAAGGTGCAGCAACAAAGAATTGATGCTTCTAATCTCTTTCCCTTCCTATCTGTTCCTATCTGTCCTCTCTCTCTTTACAAAAAAATAAATAAACATTAAAAATATTTTTCCACTTTCATACAAATATACTATAAAATTTTTTTAAATTGCTGAGAAATCAGTTAATAGAATTCTGGTTTACTAATAAGTTATATAAGCTCACATTAAACACCCTGATAACTTTTCAGAAAGAAGGTCATTATTCTTTTTAAATTTGCATCTAAAGCCAAAAACAACAGGATTCACTCAGTGTTCAAGTCATCCTTAAAATGAAACTATATTACATTGCAAAAGGAAAGAGGAAACTAACTTTTGTAAAAAGTAACATACTTTGTGCCTCAAACTCCTTAGGTGACCTTATTTAGCAATAACAAAAATGGCAACTTTCCTACAAAAAGAGGCAATTAACCCACAAATGAGGCCAAAATTTTGCCTTAATTTTCCAACAGCCATAGACTTACTTCTCTGTCCAAATGTAAATATCTACAAATATCTGCAAAACATTTGGCCATGACAGGGCTTTGGTCTGTAGTCACAGAACAAAACAAACAAGGGTAACTGGCCCACTTGGTAATTAAATCCACTCCTTATTGCATTCAGCTTGGTAACTGAGATCATCAATAATAAAGACTAGCTGAAATAATATTTTTAAATAGAAAATACATAACAAGTCTGACCTGTGGTGGCACAGTGGATAAAGCTCTGACCTGGAATGCTGAGGTCGCAGGTTTGAAACCCTGGGCTTGCCTGGTCAAGGCACACACAAGAAGCAACTATGAGTTGATGCTTCCTGCTTCTCCCTGCACCCTACCTTTCTCTCTTATCTAATATCAATAAATAAAATCTTCAAACAAATAAAAACATTGCCTTTAAAGACAAAGGAAAATACACAACAGGCTTGAAGCTTCTATAAGGAGAGTGTGCTTTTCCTGTAAAAAGATTTCATATACTATTAAAAATTAAAAACATTTTAAAAAAACAAATTATTTGAGGACTTCACAGGTTTTTATTCATCTTGGAGCCATAACTGACTTCTGGATAAGAACTCAAACCCTCAATATAAACTACTACAGTACATTTGTATCCTGAATTACATCCTGCTGTGTCTCTTGAGACTCTCTTTTATCCTGTACAATGCATGCTCAAAACAGCTACTACAGGAACTGTAGAATGCATGCTCAAAACAGCTACTACAGGAACTGTTAGACTATCAGCTATTTATAAATGGTGAAAAATCTTTAAATAGCTTTGTCAGCTACTTTTTTATGGTTGTAGACCTAAAAAACTACCCGTTTTTTAAAACATAGTCATGCTAGCACTTCAAATATTTAAATGCTCTCTGAAAATCAAGTGTCTTGTTCCTTTGTTTTGGAATCCAAAAACAGCACTAACATTAAAGATCACAACATGACAAGATAAGGAACAAGCTGATCTTTAAAAACACATTAGCCAAATACTCTGACTCTAATTGTTTACCATCAAAAAAATATCTAATGATTGCCTACATTGTCTAACCTTCCCTGAACTACTTGAGCATTTTGCAAAAATAATACGTATTTTAACATCACATATTAATTTTTTATTCAGTTCAAAAATATAGTACACAAAAGTAAAATTCTTAATTCATCAAAACCTTCCCATGGGTCTACTTTTTTCCTAAAACTCAAGAGACATACCTTTCCCATGCTGCTAAACCAGTAACTCTCACTTTCTATAGGAAACTACTAGTTTAGAACTCACATTTATGTATTGATAATTATTTTTAAAGCCATAATATTTCTCTTCCTTATTCTCAGCTCTCTGTCTCTAGTCTTTAGAAATTTATATTTTGTACAGCACCATATTAACAAATCATTTCAAGCCACTACTTCCAAAGGTAACCAGCTTCTAGGAATTTAATTTACAGCTATAATAATATGCACAAACACTGTACTTACTAGGATATTCACTGCAGTGTTAGTAGCAAAAGACTGGAGATGGCCTAAATGTCCATCAATAGGGATAAATTAATTCAACAAAATACAATAAAACTACTAAGAGGAACTAGGCATCTCAGCACATAAGATACGTACTTATCTTCAAATAATGTGTAAGGTTAAGTATATAGAGAAGTATACTAACATTTATCATTAAACACACAGCCCCCAAGAAAATCTCTCTAAAAAGGAAAATCAAGAATAATTGCTTATAGAAAGAAAAAAAGGGTGGCTGGCAAAAGGAAAGCTGATGCCTGACCAGGCGGTGGCGCAGTGGATAGAGCGTTGGACTGGGATGGGGAAGACCCAGGTTCGAGACACCAAGGTCGCCAGCTTGAGCGTGGGCCCATCTGGCTTGAGGAAAAGCTCGTCAGCTTGGACCCAAGGTCGCTGGCTCCAGCAAGGGGTGGCTCGGTCTGCTGAAGGCCCGCAGTCAAGGCACATGTAAGAAAGCAATCAGTGAATAACTATGGTGTCGCAATGGCAATGAAAAACTAATGATCGATGCTTCTCACCTCTTTCCGTTCCTGTATGTCTGTCCCTATCTATCCCTCTCTCTGACTCTCTCTCTGTTTTTTAAATTTTTTTTCAAAATTTTTTTTAAAAACATTGAAAAAAAAAGGAAAGCTGATATTACATTATACACCTTTCTATGCACATGCACTTATCAAATAAATACACATTTTTTTAACACTTTTTGGAAAAAGTAAACATCCTTGATTCTGTTCATAAATTGAGTTTTTCAGTTTCAATATTGGTTTGCTTTGTCAAACTTTTTCAGCCTCAAAATTTCACTTATAACTTGAAAGAAAAGACATGCACATCTTAATCTTTCCAATTTCATTTCTCCACACCATCAACTATATGTTTTTATTAATAGGTCATGTCATGAATTAGTTATAAATGTGTTGCTAAGCTCCCCATTCCAAAAGCTCTAAACCTGTGCAGTCCATTATTATAACTACTAGCCAGTTTCTCAGGCACACTAATCATGTTTCTTCAGCCATATGTGGCTAGTGGCTACCGAATTGGACAGCACAAATGTATTACCATCACTGCAGAAAGTTGTACAGAACTTCACTGCCCTGGTCGAAGGGTTGGCAAACTAGAGCCTGTGTGGCCAAATCTGGCCCACCACCTGTTTTTGAAAATAAAGTTCTATTTATAAAACACAGCCATTCTAATTTGTTCATTTACATAATGTCTGTGGATACTTTGGCACTACAATAGCAGATTCAATTGCAACACAGACAGTAGGGCCCACAAAACCTAAAATATGTAGTATCTGCCTCCTTACAGAAAATGTTTGTCAACCACTTCTCGATTACATTAAAAAGAACATTTCTCTTGGGCCTTAAAAATAAAGTTCTGAAAGCCTGCATTGCATAAATAAAGAACCAATTAAACAGAAACCAGTGTCTACTTGATTTACTAAGTGCTAAAGATAACTTAATTTTTTAACATATTCATGATATCAAAAAAAAGTTCTAAAATGTTTGAATGCTGACATTTCTAAGAATCTCTATAAAATAGGTAGTAAAAACATGGAAGATAGATAACTACAGTCTAGAAATTATAAGTTAGCCTAAAAGACAAAAAAAATGCTTAATAATTCAAAATAATGTTTAATCAAGCTATTAAAATAAATGTTTCAACTGTATTGAAAAGCACCATATAATTCCTTACAAAAAATTTTACACTAGACTTACTGCTACAGAAATATTTACATTTAACCACTTATCTCATGCAACATGACTATATTTCAGGCTTTCAAAACAGTAACTAAAAATGTCAGTGAAGCATATTTACCAGTTCAGGACTTTTTTAAAATACAAATTTTGAGTGTGCATTATATGCCCAACCCTGTACAAGGCAATGTCCCTCATCTGTGATTATCTTCTATAATAGTTTAAGGGGCAGATTAATATCACAGTAATATTATACACATAAGAACAACGCTAGTAAGTATACTGGGTGAATAAGGGAAGGCTTCTAGAAGAAAAGCCATTTGAATAGGGTATTGAAGTATAAGCAGGAATTTGCCAGTCTATGAAAATGAGGAGAGGGAGGAATGGCAGAGCATCACCATTCTAATTTGAATGTAGAAAAAATGAGACATGAAAAGGACTTACCAAGTCCTTAAAAGATGAGTAGTTCAATGCTATAGAAGCATATGACTTGAACACTGCGGAAAAAAGGAGTTTGTAGTAGGTGTAAAAACTGTAAAGACTAACTTAGATCTGAATGTAAATACCTTTACATGCTAAACTAAGGAATTAAGATCGGATGTGATTGTATGAACCTCAGGAATGTACCGTTTTTCCAATGAGATATTACATGATTAATTTCATTTGGGAAAATGACACCAAAAGCAACTTTGATCTTAGACAACAGTGAGAAAAGACTAATGGCAGAGACCAATCAGCAACTGTGCAAATCAGAAGATGGCCAAAAGTAATGACAGATGAAGAGAAGCAGCTACATGTGGTAGAATCCATACATCAGCACACCTACTGTTTTAAAATGTTCCTCTTATGTGATTATTTTCCTTTTTCCATATTTTTGGGTTACATGTATGCTTTGCATGAAAAATGTTCATACAATAAAACTGTCAAAACTGAAGGCCTTTGTTTTTCCTCCCATAGTATTAAGATGGAAAACACATCAGAAATTCAATTAACCCAGTCAAGATATCTGGATTTCAGGATTGTCTTTGCTGTGAGACTGTTGGCATAACAATTCTAACAGCTTTGGTTTTCTCATTTGAAAAAAGAGGAAATTAGACTAGATGATCCAAAATTCTTGAAAATCCTAAAATGCTATAATCATACTAATACATCTTTAATTTCAGGAGGTCTCCAAAAACTGCAAGTATGCATATCTCTTTAACTATGAACCAAATTGAAAAATTCACCAAAAATAGGCAAACACTATTTTATCTATTATTTACCTACTACATTTATTTGTGAAAGATTTCATGACACACAATTAGGGTACAGAATCACTAACAACTACTCATCTGAAACCCTAAGGCAAAACTGAACCTCTGTAACAAGTCTGTCAGCCATTTCAATTTCAATTACTAAGTACCTCTCAAAAACATCTCCAAAAAGGAGCATTCTTTTATTGCAGTGATTCAAAAGACTAAACGAATGTCTGCAAAGCTGAATAGTAGTATTGTTGGGTACAAGTTTTCAGACATAACACTATCCTATGGAATCATGTTTGTCTGAACCTCTTACTGACAAAGAGCTTTTTAACAAATATTCCTTTATCCATCAAAACAAAAAGTGTTTCAAACTTGAGAAATATAGTCTCAAGATTTGTAAGCATGAACTCTTACATGTAACTTTTTACCAATGTTGAAAGAAAAAGAATTACAAATTCCTCTCATACAAAAAAGCCTAGAAATATTCTGAACTTGTTTCTCTTCAAGAATAACTTTTAGGCTTGACCTGTGGTGGCACAGCGGATAAAGCGTCAACCTGGAACGCTGAAATCACTGGTTCGAAAACCTGCACTTGTCTGGTCAAGGCACATATGGAAGTTGATGCTTCCTGCTCCTCCCCCTTTCTTTCTCTCTCTCTCTCTCTCTCTCCTCTCTAAAATGAATAAATAAAAAATAACTTTTAAGCCTGACTTTTAAAAATAAAATAGTTGGATCAAAATTCTCTTTCTTCAAAACAAAAAGAAAAAAATTTAAAGGTGAAAAACCCAGATGTAATTCCTGTATTTTCCAGACTGTTCTAAATTTATGTAGAATTAAAATAGCCTAAGTTAAAATTATATTTTTTTAAAAAAGAATTCTAAAATTTTGTAAATTATAATATTAAACTATAAGCAGAGTCTTTTCTAATGATGTTATATTACATTTTCCAGTGTTTCTTCTAAAGACTAAACAATTTCTTGGTTATACAGTATACTATAATACTATACATACATTAGAATAATTTCTCTTTAAGGTACCTGTGTGATTTTTTTGCTCCCTAAAATAAAATTCTACACTTTTCTGAGTTAACTAAAATAAATTATGTTAAAAGCTAAACTGTAATTTACCATGATAGAGTGTAAAATCCTTTACTAAGCAAATCCGTATTACAGTTTAGAATCATTGCTAAACATTTTTTCTTTCAAATTGCTGGTATCAATGAAGATCAAACCAATCCTGCTACAACCCACAAGATTTGTGGGTGTTTAGCCTCAAATCTCAACCAGACCCTTAGTCCAAGGAAAAAAACCTTTACTTTGACTTTTCTTACAAGTAATGCAGTGATTAAAACCTAATGCTTTCACATCCTTAAAGTTTTGTTTAAACTACAATATTTTGAAGATACACAAACTGATTTTTACTAAACTATCTTCATTAATTCTAATAAAATAAATTTCACTCAAGAAGAAAGTGTATTCAAATCAAGAACTTTATTACAGGGCAAAATATTTTAAAAAAACAAATAGATGCAGGAATTAAATTATCTAGTTTTTGTTGTAGCCTGTACTATTCAAATACAATTCAAAACCAGAATTTTTAATTCTTCTCAAAAGTCGCCCGCTATTTTAACAAAAAAATTCAAAATAGGTATTTAAAATTCCGGATGAAGTATATTACAAAGTCAGCATGAGGAGTATGAAAAACAGCACATCTGATTTGTTTTGTTATGCCAATGTCCAATTAGATGTGCTTTCCCCAAATTTACCTGAATTAAGAGTCCCAGAGGAACACCAGTATAACAGGTAAAATGGATAATCCAAAAACAAAATATAAGTTAATTATAGTACCTCAAATTCTAAGATATTCCTTCAAGGACACCTGGCAATTAACTAAAAGAATTATGAAAAAAAGTTTACAAACTGAATACTGTGGGGCCGCTTCAGTTATAACAGGAAAAAAATATTTACAACTTTATAGTACCTCTTCATTTTCACGTTTTCTAATAAAAAAATTTATGAAGTGTGCTTTTTCATTCCCTGTATGAAATTAGCACACACACACACCCTACTTTGGTCCTATAGTTCATAAGTCAGCCGTATCAATTACAACAGGGTGCGCAGAACGATAAGCAGCACTTCAAAGTTTATAATGAAAAATGTCATTGTGACTGACATTCGTTTATTCAGAAATGTTTCGCCAGGATCCCAAAAAGTCTTCCACGTAGTCTAACCATCTTTAAAGTCTAAGAGGAACAGGCAGATGTTCCTAGGCGCCCTCACACTGGGGGAGGGAAATCCCTGTCAAAATGGGCAGTGAGGTGACGACCGGCAGGGAGCTGGTTCCACCTGTCCAGCAGTGCAAGCCTGAAAGCCCTCCGGGACGAAGGAGAGGTGCTCTCAACACATTGCCCAGCTCGCCTAGTTTTAAGTGAACAATCAGTAAAGGATTCCTAAGGGCTTCCTCTTGTTCTCAACTCCCAAGATAACAAAGGTTCAGGCCCAGATCTGTGTTGCTCCGCATTCCATTCTGGACATTCTAGATGCTCGATAAAAACCCAGCATGCAGTCATCTGGCAAAGGATGGAATGGAGAACGTAAGAAGACCCAAGGTGGGCGGAACTAAGTTACCAGAGAATTGGACGAGCTCTTAACATTCTGCGAGCAAAACGCAGTTAATCTCTCAGGAGGTACTACTACATTCGAAGGAAGGTGCGGGACTCGTAATGTGAGAAAGCGAAATCGCCGAGTACAGACAGGGACAGGAGGGACTGCGCCGAGGGACCAACGAACTGACCGGCCCCCCGGGCGAAGATGCCCGGGGGTCAGACACGAGAGCCTGTCTGGGACGCCGGCACTCGACCGCCCAGCGAGCTTCTCGGCGAGGTTTCAAACAGCCGCCCCCAGGAGGCTCTCAGCCGATTGGAAGTTCACAACGACCGTCACCGGCCCAGGGCCGGAGCCGCAACTCCTCGGCGAAGCTCTCTCAGCCCTCCGTGTCACCACAGGAGACCAGACCCCACAAACTCCACCTCCAAACCAAGTCCCAACTCGCGTGCACCAGCTCCACGCACGCGGAGAGCTCCCTCCCGGACGGGACCGACGCCCCTCGACTAAGCTGCGCTGCGAGAGTTCGAGGGGGCGACCGAGCAGCGCGGGGGACTGGCAGAACCCCCGTCGCTCCAGAGTCCGCCCCCCGGACGCGGCCCCGCGACCCCCTCCGCCTCCCCCTCGGGCACGGCCCGGTCGGGCTCCGACCCACCCATCCCGCGCGGTGGCGGGCAGGGCGAAGACCCAAGCAAGCCTACTCCCGCGCCCCTGCTCTTACCCATCTTTCCGCCTCGCCTTGTAGACGTGCCCGTAGGTGCCGCGTCCCACTTTGCACCCTTCGTACTCAAACAAATCCTCCACCCGCTCCCGCTCCGCCGCCAGCTTCGCCTTGAAATCATAATCCATTGTCTGCTTCCCCCATAGAGGCACCGGGACGCGGGGGCCGCTGCTCAGTCCCTCCTCCTACTCCCCCCGCGACCGACGCTCCACTTCTCCAACAGCCGCCTGTCGGGCGCGCGCGCACGCGCGCCACCCGCCACCCCGCGGTCCGCCTTCAGCAAGGGATTCCTCAGCGGTCGCGGCAGCCACCTCCTCCACCACGTCCTCGTCCTCCTCCTCCTTCGCCTCCTCCTACTCGGCGGCGGCGGCAGCGGCGGCGGCGGCGGCGGCGGCTCCAGCAGACACCCCCAGTCCCGCCTCCCCACTTCATTTCCTTGTTTTGGAACCTGGGGGGCCGCGCCGCGGCTTCCTCGAACTCATTAACAAACCAACCCTCCCACCCAGAGGTTGCGAAGGATCTTGGGAAATGTAGTTCTAAAGGTCCCAAGAGCGCTTGAGTTTACCAATAAAAGAAATACAACTCCCAAGTTGCCTTGAGTTGCTACAGTCTCGCCCCGCGAGGCAGGCACGCCTGCGCACTGGGGCCGTTCCGCCCCTTCAGGTAACGCTGGACTGGCAGTTCCTGTGAAGGTAGAGAGCGCAAAGTTGCAGGTCTTTCTGCGAGACTGTGAGAGCTGATGGAAACAAGGCCCTAGTTCTGTTATGGGGAACGGATTTCACTTTAACTGTCCCCGGGCCAGGAGAGTGGAAAATACTTAACAAACACCTTGTCAGGAGTTTGTTTCAGTGGTGATAGAGGCGAAGAGTGTGGTTAGCACAGTTGTACTGCAAATTGTTTTTCGTTGCACTAGGTCCGCCTGTTGCCCCGCCCCCGCCCAACGGCTTATTGGCGGAGACAAGAGAATGACGTCCTCGTTGGTACATGGGTATCCCCCCGGCTTTGGCTTCTTTACCGCTCTCAATTGGTAATTGAATGTGCCGAGTTCTTCCTGATAGGTTAATCTTTCTTTCTTTTTTTTTCTTTTTTTTTTTTTTTGATGTTGCAAAAACTGTTTCAAAAGCTGAACGTTAAGCTGTTTCCTAGTTCTAGCATGGGCCTGAGAAGGAAATGTAACTTTTGAACCCTATACCAGCCAATCATCCTTTTTGTTGGCCTTCTAGTCATGGTCCCCTCCTAGTATTTGAGGTTTCCGTACCCAGGCTATGTCTCAAAACAAAGTGCTTGGAGGATGCAGCGTTTTAAAAACAATCAATTGACTTGCATTGTTAAGTTTTTTTACAGTGTATGCATGCTGGTAACATTCTCCTGGAATGTTTAAGAAGCTCCATAATAACAGTAAACATACCCATTCATTTCATTATTCTCTGCATAATATGTCAGATGCTTGGGATACAATCTTAAACATGATTGTTGCTAGTAGAGGACCTATATACTACATTCAGTGGAAACTAAAGGAGGGAATGGTCAAGCCTAACTGAAGTAGTAAGGGAAGTGAATAGTTACTTGCCTGATAGCTTCTGTTTATATATATATATATATATATATATATATATATATATATATATATATATATATATATATATATGACAACTAGAAGGAGGAGGAAGGAGGATGGTTTATTTACTACAACAGTAAGTTCCCTGTGAAACTTCCTCAGAACTTGAACTAAATAAGGAAGTTTCTGAATTTCTCTGCTAAAGATACTAAATGAAAATTGATCTTTTTTCTGTCAGGGAGCTAAAACCTATTGAAGAAATATACATGCAAACAAAAATAAACTATGGGTACAATGCACAATGGTAGCATAGGAGGACTACTAGAGGACTTAGGGTTGGCATCATAAAGGGTGTAGGCCTGAGCCAAAATTTAAAGAACCTTATTTGGAAGACAAGTGGCAAATTGAGAGGAGAAAATTATTTCAGGCAGAACTGGCATGTACTATAACAGTGGTCGGAAAACTGTGGCTCACTAGCCACATGTGGCTCTTTGGCCCCTTGAGTGTGGCTCTTCCACAAAATGCCACATGCAGGCACAAAGGCCAGCTTAGGAGTACCCTAATTAAGTTAATAACAATGTACCTACCTATAGTTTAAGTTTAAAAACTTTGAATCTCAAAAGAAATTTTAATCGTTGTACTGTTGATACTTGGCTCTGTTGACTAATGAGTTTGCCGACCACTGAACTATACCATTAAAGAACATAATATAGCCTGACCTGTGGTGGTGCAGTGGATAAAGCGTCGACCTGGGAACACTGAGGTCGCCAGTTCAAACCCCTGCACTGGTTCGGTCAAGGCACATATGGGAGTTGATGCTTCCAGCTCCTCCCCCCTTTCTTTCTCTCTCTCTCTCTCTCTCTCTCTCTCACACACACACACACTCTGTATCTCCTCTCTAAAATGAATAATAAAACAAAAAAATTAAAGAACATGATATAATCTGAGAAATGCAGCTGGTTTAAATATTTCAGATCAAGCCAGGGAAAGAAGATGGCTAAAAAGAGACTGGAGCAGAGGGCAAATTATGAAGAGCTATATATGTCAAGCAGAAGTTTTAAATTTCATTGTTTTAGGGAATAAGCAGCCATTAAAGACTTTTGAGCTACGAAGTAATGTAATCAGTGTGTATGTTTTAAAAAACCCCTTCTGACAACAGTGTATATTGGAGGAAGGTGAAAACAGTAAAAATGCCATTGCATAAATACTTGTAAAATACAAGAATCTGAACCATGGAGTGGCAATGTAGATTAGGAGAAAAAGGCAGATACAAGAATTATTTATGAATCAATTTCAATAGGACCTGGTGATTAATTAAATATAGGGGTGAAGAGGAAGAGAATAATCCAAGATAACTAAAATGATGAGTTTAGCTGGGACATGTTGAATGCCTGTGGGGCATCATGATAAAAATAATAAGCAGATGAATATTTTTAACTGCAAATAGGAAGTCTGGCATAAATGTATAGATTTTGAAATCATCAGTGTATGATGGTGGGGTGTGGAGACTATTTTTTGGTTGGTTGCTATTTTTAAATAGGAGTTTTTCATTCGTTAGCTTCTCAAAATATCCCTATATGGTCTGCTGTATTATTCCACTTTTACATATACACAAACTGAAACAGCTAGTAAATTATAGACCCAGGGCATAATGACTATGTACTTGGAAGTAAATGAGGAATGTACAGCCACCAACTTACACCATTCACAAAAATAAACTCAAAATGGATAAAACACTTAAATGTAAGTCGTGAAACTGTAAGAATCTTAGAAAAAAACTTAGGCAGTAAGCTGACATCTCTCGCAGCAATATATTTGCTGATTTATTTCCATGGGCAAGGGAAATAAAGGACAGTATAAACAAATGGGACTATATCAATCTAAAAAGATTTGCACAGCTAAAGACAATATGAGCAAAATAAAAAAACCAGACAATGGGAGAACATATTCAAAATTATGTCTGATAAGAGGTTAATAACCAAAATTTATGAAGAACTTGTAAAACTCAACACCAGGAAGGTAAACAATCCAATCAAAAAATGGGCAAAAGAAATGAATACACACTTCTCCAAAGAGGACATACAGATGGCCAATAGGCAGATGAATAAATGTTCAACATTACTAATCATTAAAGCAGTGGTTCTCAAACATTTTGAAATCAGGATGCATTTAAAATCCTACAAATAATTGTGGGCATGCTATATACAAATTTCTGAGAAACGTTATAATAATTAAGTCAAATATTAAAGAAAAATATATAAAGTCCAAGTGTGCTTCTACAGTAATTAAATGAAATAAATACAAAAAATTAAATTTATTCTGACATTAAGAAACATTTTTGGCCATAAGATGGTGATGGAGAAGGCAGATGTACCAACTTCCACCTCCCAGAAACAAAGTGCATTACAACTTAATTTTAAGAACAATCATCTGGAAAAACCAACTTTGGGCCAAACTAAGAGGAATCTTTAAACAAGGATCACTGAAGAAGCCACACTGTGACTGGTAGGAAAAGCAGAAACACGGAGACAGCTGCCTGGCTCCCGGGAATGAACGGCAGCCTGGAGGGACTCACGTGGAAGAAAGTGAGTTTAGCGGAGAGGGAAGGGTACTGGGCCCCAGAAACAAAGCTCCAGCCTGCAGCAACACAGCCTAGAAGAGACGTATGGACAGTATTTAGTTGCGAAACAAACCAGAATACTATCTGTAAGAAAGAGACAGATTTCTCAGAGCCAGTATTCTTCTTAAAGGGACCACACAGAAAATCTCTTTTACAACCATTCACCCGGGACTCTGGGGGACAAGCAGAGATAAGAAGACCAGAGTAGCAGGTAGAGAGTGGAATCTAGGAGGCACAGAAACACTTTGAGGGACAGCCACCCTACCACTGGGCAGAGTCACAACCCAAATCTGAAGTGAATATATTTCCTGGAACCAGCAATACCAGCAAAGGGAAACAGGTCGCCAGCCAAACGGAAGCTCTTCTGCTGCTGTCAGAGCAGAGTCACTTAGAAGCAGGGAGCCATCAGGAATACAGTACTGAGTGCTAAAGTCTGAACTGAACTGTGTCACCCCTCACCACACTGCTCAGTGCTCGCTGGAGGGCGGGCGGAAGCGGAATGCAGAACCAGGGTACAATCGGAGGGTGCAGAAGCCAGAAGCTGGCTGAGGCTGCAGTCTGGACACTAGCACAGTCCTGCTTACGGGGGTGGAAGCAGGGGCTGGCCGTGACTGAGGCCTGGCACGAGCGCAGTCCCCCCACCCGGCAGGGGAGGAGACTGAGGGTGGCTGTGGTGGTGGGAGGGGCACACAAAAGCAGTCCGACCAGTGGTTGTGAGCTGGGCAAGCAAGAGCAGTCCCACCAGCATTACCGCTCATAGGGACAAGGCAAAAGCCAGGGAACAGGCTGAGACCTACAGCTCAGCGCAGGAGTGCAACACCACTGGTGGGACTGAGTCTTGGGGCCCGTGCGTGAGCATGGTCCCACCTGTAGGGTTGGAGGCAAGGGGTAGGCCAGAGCTTGCAGCCCAAACACATAAACACAGTTTCACCCACAGGCGCAGGGCAAACACTAGAGCCAGCCAGGGCTTGCTGCCCAGGCACGCGAACACAATCCTGCCCACGGAGGCAACAGGGAAACTGTAATGGCCACCACAGCAGGCTGGTGCTGGCAATGACCATGGCTGAACACTCGAGGTGGCAATAGTGGGGGTGGTGGGCATGCAGACACACCACACCTAGAGAACACAAGCCACACCCATCGGAATCCTTTGGCCATACACTTCTTATACACAGACAAAATGGCAAGGCACAATAATGCAACCCAAATGAATCAAGAGAAATCCCCAGAAAAAGATTTGAATGAGTCAGAAATACAAAATTACCAGATGCAGAGTTTGGAATAATGACTGTTAGGATGCAAAAGAATCTTAGAGCAACAATAGACGAACAAAATGAGCACCACCTAAACAAAGAGATAGCTGGCATCAAAAAGAACATTAAAATCATATAAAAGAATCAGACAAATGACAAACAATATCAGAATGAAGACTGCACCAGAAGGAATTAAAGGCAGGCTGGATGAAGCAGAGAATCAAATCAGCAGTTTAGATGAAAAGATAAGCGAAAGCATGGAAGGAGAACAGCAAAAAGAAAAGAGAATCAAAAAGTCAGAGGAAACTCTAGGAGGGATCTGTGACAACATGAAGAGAAACAACATCCTCATAATACAGGTTCCTGAAGGAGAAGAGAAAGAACAAGGGATAGAAAACCTGATTGAAGATTTTCTTTTTCCTGCATCAATTTAGCTGAAAACTTCCCTAAATTGATGCAGGAAAAAGTCACACAAGTTCAAGAAGCTCAGAGAATCCCATTAAAGAGGAACCCAAAGAGACCTAAACCAAGACACATCATCATTAAATACCAATGCTAAGAGATAAAGAGAGAATACTAAAAGCTGCAGAAGAAAAGCAGTCAGTAACCTACAAAGGAGTCCCCATAAGGATGATATCGGACTTCTCAACAGAAACAATTGAAACCAGGGGAATGGCAAAAAATATTCAAAGTAATGCAAAACAAGAGCCTACAACCAAGACTTCATATCCAGCATGGCTATCATTGAAAATTGAAGGAGAAATAAAAAACTTCCCAAACAAACAAAAAAAACTCAAGGAATTCATTACAACAAAACCAATGCTGCAAGATATATTAAGGGGCCTGTTGTAAATGGAAGAGGGGGGGATCTAGTAAAAAAGGAATGTAGATTTAAAGTATAAAATGGAAATAAACAACTACATATTAGTAATAATCTTAAATGTAATTGGATTAAATGCTCCAATCAAATGACATAGGGTAACTCTGTGGATAAGAAATCAGGACCCATTCATATGCTGTCTACAAGAGACCCACCTCAAAACAAAAGATACACATACACTGAAAGTAAAGGGATGAAAAATAATATTTCATGCAAATGGAAATGAAAATATAGCTGGGGTAGCAATACTTATATCTGACAAAATAGACTTTAAAAAGGCTATAGTAAGGGATAAAGACAGACACTACATAATGATAAAAGGAGCAATCAAACAGAAAGATATAACCATTTTAAATATCTATACACCTAATATAGGAGCACCTAAATATATAACACAGATTTTGATGGACATAAAGGGCGAGATCAACAGCAATACTATAATAGTAGGAGATTTCAACAACCCACTAACATTACTGAATAGATCCTCAAAAAACAAAACACTTAAAGGATATACTGGATCAACTGAACTTATATATATCTTCAGAACCTTTCACCCTAAAGCAGCAGACTATACATTCTTTTCAAGTGCTCGTGTTACATACGCTAGCATAGACCGTATGTTAGCACACAAAATGAGTCTCAATAAATTTAAGAAGATTGAAATCATGTCAAGCATCTTCTCTGATCACAATGGCATGAAACTAGAAATCAACTACAATAGAAAAACTAAAAAACACTTGGAAACTAAATAGCATGTTATTAAATAATGAATTGGTTAAGGAAGAAATCAAATATATCCTTAAAACAAATGAAAATGAGCGTACAAGTCAAAATTTATGGGACACAGCTAAAGCAGTCCTGAGAGAGAAGTTCATAGCATTACAGGCATACGTTAAGAAGCTAGAGAAACCTCAAATAAACAATTTAACCCTGCATCTAAAAGAACAAGAAAAAGAACAGCAAGTAAAGCCCAGAGGAAGTACAAGGAAATAATAAAGATCAGAATGGAAATAAATGACATAGAGGCTAAAAAAAAATACAGAGGATCTATGAAACCAAGAGCTGCTAATTTGAAAAGGTAAATAAGATTAATGAACCTTAACCAGACTCAAAAAGAAGAAGAGAGAGGACTCCAATAAATAAAATTAGAAATGAGGGTGGAGAAATAACAACTGACACAGCAGAAATACAAAGGATTGTAAGAAAATACTATAAAGAACTGTACACCAAAAAATTAGACAATCTATGTGAAATAGAATAATTTCTTGAAACATACAATCTTCTAAAAATCAATCTGACAAAATCAAAAAGCCTAAACAGACGAATTAAAACAAATGAGATAGAAACAGTTATCAAAAAACTCCCAACAAACAAAATCCCTGGGCCACATGGCTTCAGAGGTGAATTCTACCAAATATTCAAAAAAGAACTAACTCCTATCCTTCTCAAGCTATTTCAAAAAATTCAAGAGAAGGGAAGACTTCCAAACTCCTTTTACGAGGCACACCTAATTCTGATTCCAAAACCAGGAAAAGACAATAAAAAGAAAGAAAACTATAGGCCAATATCCCTGATTAACTTAAATGTTAAAATTCTCAACAAAATATTAGCAAACCAGATCCAGCAATACATGAAAAAAATCATACATCATAAACAAGTGAGATTTATTCTGGGGAGGCAAGGCTGGTACAATATTCGCAAATCCATCAATGTGATTCATCACATAAACAAAAGGAAGGAGAAAAATCACATGATTATTTCTATAGATGCAGAAAAAGCATTTGATAAAATCCAGCACACATTCATGATCAAATCTCTCAGCAAAGTGGGAATACAGGGAACATACCTTAAATGCAAATTAAAACCACAATGAGCTACCACCTCACACCTGTCAGAATGGCGCTCATCAACAAAACAACACATGATAACTGCTGGCAAGGGTGTGGAGAAAAAGGAACCCTCCTGTGCTGCTGGTGGGAATGCAGTCTGGTGCAGCCACTGTGGAAAACAGTATGGAGATTCCTCAAATGAAAAGTAGAACTGCCTTTTGACCCAGCCATCCCACTTTTAGGAATATATTCCAAGAAAACCACATCAATGATTCAAAAGAAGAAATTTATCCCCATGTTTATGGCAGCATTGTTTACAATACCCAAGATCTGGAAACAGCCCAAGTGTCCGTCAGTGGACAAGTGGATTAAAAAGTGGTGGTACATATACACAATGGAATACTATGGGGCCATGAAAAAGAAGGAAATCTTACCTTTTGTGACAACATGGATGGACCTGGAAACATTAAATGAAATAAGCCAGGCAGAGAAAGAAAAATATCATGTTACCTCATTCATTTGAGGAATCCAATAAACAATACAAACTGAGGAACAAAATAGAGACAGATGCCAGGTCAAAAGGTCCAGAAGGAAAGGGGACACAGAGAAAGGGGATGATAGGGTGGATGAGAGTAGAAAAGCAAATCCTGCAGGGAAGGGGAAAGGGCACTGCTGGGAGGGAGACAATGGGGATGTTGTGGGGAACACGGGTGAGGGGGGATGCCTTCGGAGGGACACTAGAATCTATGTAAACACAATAAATATTTTAAAATAATAAAATAGAGCAATAAACCCAAAACATCTTAACAAGAAAAAAAATGGACAAAGGCATTAGTAAAAAATCAAATACAGGTTATGAAAAGCTTAATTAAAATAAAAGTTGACCACAACCTGTGTTATCAGAGATATGGTAAAACAGACACTATTCTAGTGTGCTCATGGAAGTATATATTTGAAAAATATATACCAATGTATACATTAAATTTTCATCTTAGCAATATCTAAAAGAATTACATAGAAGTATCCTACAGTTATACTGATTGTGGTGGAAGCTGTGATGGGCCTCCCAGACCCCCCTCAGGAATAAAGGACGTACACCCCTGCAATACTGGGAGTGCTCCTACAGCCTTCAGCTTTCAGCCCCGTTCAGGAACTGCCTTGACCAAAAGAGCCACCTCACCTAGGTCATTCCATTTTCCAAGAGCAGCAATTTTCAACCTTTTTCATCTCCTGACAAACAAACTATTGCTAAAATTCTACACACCAAAAAGTTTTTTTTTTTACTGATCTGACAAAAAATAGGTATAATGTTTATTCATCTACACCACATGGCTATTGTTGTGTTGGCCGTTGTCATTTCTTTTTATTTGACAATATAAGGGAAAAGAGGTCAGTGCCTCTGACTAAATACTCAGGTATTGCATATTTTATTTTATTTATTTTTATTGACTTTAATTTATTATGTATACATAGATTCTAGTGTTGCCCTGAATGCATCCCCCCTCCCCCATATTCCCCTCAACAACTCCCTTACCCCCCTCCACAAATTCCTTACCCCACTCTCCAGAGCGCCATCCCACATTCACTTCAGATTTATGCCATCCTATCATCCCTTTCCCTCTGTCCTCTTTTTCCTCTGGTCCCTTTGATCTCTCCTCTGTCTCAGTTTCGTTTCTCAGTTCACATTGTTCACTGGATTCCTCAAATGAGTGAGGTCATATATTTTTCTTTTTCTGCCTGGCTTATTTCACTTAACATAATAGTTTCCAGGTCCATCCATGTTGTCACAAAAGGTAAGATTTCCTTTTTTTCATGGCCCCATAGTATTCCATTGTATATATGTACCACTGCTTTTTAATCCACTCATCCACTGATGGACAGTTGGGCTGTTTCCAGATCTTCACTACTGTGAACAATGCTGCCATAAACATGGGGGTGCGTTTCTCCTTTTGAAACAGTGCTATGGTGTTCTTGGGATATATTCCTAAAAGTGGGATAGCTCGGTCAAATAGCAGTTCCATTTTTAATTTTTTGAGGAATCTCCATACTGTTTTCCACAGTGGCTGCGCCAGGCTGCATTCCCACCAGCAGTGCAGGAGGGTTCCCTTTTCTCCACACCCTTACCAGCATTTATTCTGTGTTGTTTTGTTGATGAGCGCCATTCTGACTAGTGTGAGGTGATATCTCATTGTGGTTTTAATTTGCATTTCTCTAATAATTAGTGATGTTGAACATTTTTTCATATGCCTATTGGCCATCTGTATGTCCTCTTTGGAGAAGTGTCTATTCATTTCTTTTGCCCATTTTATGATTGGATTGTTTGTCTTCCTGGTGCTGAGTTTTACAAGTTCTTTATAAATTTTGGTTATTAACCCCTTGTCAGACATATTGTCGAATATATTCTCCCATTGTGTAGTTTGTCTTTTTATTCTGTTCTTATTATCTTTACCTGTGCAAAAGCTTTTTACTTTGATATAGTCCCATTGGTTTATCCTGTCTTTTATATCACTTGCCCATTGAGATAAATCAGCAAATTGCTGCAAGAGATGTCAGAGAGCTTACTGCCTATGTTTTCTACTAAGATGCTTATGGTTTCAAGGCTCATATTTAAGTCTTTTATCTATTTTGAGTTTATTTTTGTGAATGGTGTAAGTTGGTGGTCTAGTTTCATTTTTTTGCATATCAATTGTCCATAAAGGTGTGGGTTTATTTCTGGGTTTTCTGTTCTATTCCATTGATCGATTTGCCTGTTCTTATGCCAGTACCAGGTTGTTTTGATTACAATGGCCTTGTCGTATAACTTGATATCAGGAAGTATGATACCTCCCACTTTATTCTTACTTTTCAAGATTGCTGAGGCTATTCATGTTCTTTTTTGGTTCCATATTAAGTTTTGGAATATGTGTTCTATATCTTTGAAGTATGTCATTAGTATTTTAAATGGTATTGCATTGAATTTATATATTGCTTTGAGTAATATAGACATTTTTTTTTATTCATTTTAGAGAGGAGACACAGAGTGAGAGAGAGAGAGAGAAAGGGGGGAGGAGCTGGAAGCATCAACTCCCATATGTGCCTTGACCGGACCAGTGCAGGGTTTTGAACTGGCGACCTCATTGTTCCCAGGTCGACGCTTTATCCACTGCGCCACCACAGGTCAGGCGAGTAATATAGACATTTTAATGATGTTTATTCTTTCTAACGATGAGCACAGTATATACTTCCACTTGTTTGTATATTCCTTGATTTCTTTTATCAATGTTTTATAATTTTTTTTTCATTACACATTAGGTGTTTATTTAGATTTAAACATGTATTGTATATATTCATTTATAAAAGCAGTACATATTCATTATAGAGAATTTTTTAAAAGTAGAGTATCAATAATACAAATTATTCATCTATCACTTAGAGACAAGTGTCATCAATACTTTGGTATATTTTTATACATAGCAGTTTCTTTCTATCTATCATATATACTCTTTTCTTTTTGCATAATTGGGATCATACTGTGTAAACTTGTTTGTCTTGTTTTTATTTAATATTCTATCATGAACATTTTATCATGGCTTTAAGTATTTTTTAAAAATGTCACGATTTAATACTTTTCTTATTTCTGGACATTCAAATCAATTTTTCCTTTTATAAACAAGTCTGTGATGAAAATTTTTATGATTTCAATCTTCTTAAATTTATTAGACCATTTTTGTGTCCTAACATGCGGTCTATCCTAGAAAACGTACCATGAGCGCTTGAAAAGAATGTATATTCTACTGCTTTAGGGTGAAAAGTTCTGAAGATATCTATTAAATCAAGTTGATCTAGTGTCTCCTTTAAGTCTGCTGTTTCTTTATTAATTTTCTTTCTTGAGGATCTATCCAGTGTTGTTAGAGGGGTATTGAAATCCCCTACTATGATAGTATTGCTGTTAATCTCGCCCTTTATATCCATCAAAGTCTGCTTTAGGTAAGTCGGGGCTCCTATATTTGGTGCATAGATATTTACAATAGTTATATCTTCTTGTTGAATTGTTCCCTTTATCATTATGTAGTGTCCTTCTTTATCTCTTACTACAGCCTTTGTTTTAAAGTCCATTTTGTCTGATATAAGTATTGCTACCCCTGCTTTTTTTTCATTTCCATTGGCATAAAATATTTTTTTCCATCCTTTTACCTTCAGTCTATGAGCATCTTTTGTTTTAAGGTGTGTCTCTTGTAGACAGCATATGTATGGGTCCTGTTTCTTTATCCATGCAGCTACCCTATGTCTTTTGATTGGATCATTTAATCTATTTACATTTAAGGTTATTATTGATATGTAGTTGTTTATTGCCATTTTATTCTTTAAAGCTGTATTCTTCTTTTGCTCTATTCATTCCTCCCTTTAAACTGTTCACAAGAGGCCCCTTAGTATCTCTTGCAGAATTGGTTTGGTTTTTATGAATTCCTTCAGCCTTTCTTTTTCTGGGAAGCTCTTTCTTTCTCCTTCAATTTTAAACGTTAGCCTTGCTGGATAAAGTAGTCTTGGTTGTAGGTTCTTGTTCTGCATTACTTTGATTATATCTTGCCATTCCCTTCTGGCCTCAAGTGTTTCTGTTGAGAAGTCCGATGTCATCCTTATGGGGGTTCCTTTGTAGGTGATAGCCTTTTTTTCTCTAGCAGCTTTTAAAATTTTTTCTTTATCCATTAGCTTTGGTATTTTAACTATGATGTGTCTTGGTGTAGATCTTTTTGGGTTTCTCTTTAATGGAGTTCTGTGTGCTTCTTGAATGTGTGGAGTGTTTCCCAGCCTTAATTTAGGAAAGTTTTCTGCTATGATTTGATTGAACAAAGTTTCCATTTCCTGTCCTCTCTCCTCTTCTTCAGGCACCCCTATGATGCGAATGTTGTTTCTCTTCATGTTGTCACAAAGCTCCCTTAGAGTTTCCTCACATTTTTTAAGTCTCTTTTCCTTTTTCTTCTCTGCTTTTGTGCCTTTGTTTATTGTGTCCTCTAACTCGCTTATTCGATCCTCAGCGTCATCCATCCTGCTTTTAATTCCTTCCATTGTGGTCTTCAGTTCTGATACTGTATTTGTCATTTCTGTCTGATTCTTTTTTATTATTTCAATTTCATTTTTTATACTTGTTATCTCTTTATTTAGGTGTTGATAATGACTATCCATTGTTGCTCTAATTTCTTTGAACATCCTAACTATCATTATTCTAAATTCTGCTTCTGGTAATTTGGTTATACCTGGTTCATTCAGGTCCTTCTCTGGGGATTTCTCTTGATTCATTTGGTTTGCATTCCTCTGCCTGCCCATTTTTTTTGTGTATAAGCAAGTTGTGGCCACTGGAGTCCAGTAGGTGTTGCCTTTGTGTTCTCTAGGTGTGGTCTATCTGCAGGCCCCCCACCCCCTCTGCCGGTGCCTAGGGTGGTTGGGTATGAGCGTTGCCAGCGCCGGCCTACTGTGGCTTTTGCTGTGATTTCTGCCTCTCCTCCGTGGGAGGGGCTGTCACTAAAGCCACAAGACTTAGCACCAAGGGTAGGGGTGAGCACCTTTCCTCAGCTGCGGACCCAGCCTATTTCCGGACTTCCGCCCAGAACCAGCAGTCGGAGCCTGCTCGCTACAGTTCCGCGGGTTAGGCGGGGCTTTTGACGTGCTCTCAGCTGTAAGCTTTTGCCCGTCCAGAGCTTTAGCCCCGCCCTTGAGGCCAGGGCCCTTCTGCGCAGGGTCGGAAACCAAGGTTTATTGGGGCGGGCGTGTTTGCTGGCTTCCGCTCAGCTGCGTACTTCCGCTCATCCCGGACTCTACCCCGCCCCCGCGTTCGGAGCCCGCTTGTGCACGTATGAATGCTATCCGCGGTTTCTCTGGCCGGGTGGGGATAGTAGCGTGGGCTCAGCTGCGAGCCTCCACTTGTGTTTTATAATTTTTTGAGTGCAAATCTTTTACCACCTTGGTTAAATTTACTCCTAGGTACTTTATTTTTTTGTTGTTGCTACTGAAGGGGATTGTTTCCTTAATTTCTCTTTCTGAAAGTTCATTGTTGGTGTATAAAAATGCCTCTGTTTTCTGGGTATTAATATTATATCTTGCCACCTAACTGAACTCATTTATCAGGTCCAGTAGTTTTTTGACTGAGACTAGGGTTTTCTATATAAAATATCATATCATCTGCAAATAATGATAGTTTTACTTCTTCTTTTCCAATTTGGATGCCTTTTATTTCTTCTTTTTCTCTGATTCCTGTGGCTAGGACTTCCAGAACTATGTTGAATAAGAGTGGTGAAAGGGGGCACCCCTGCCTGGTTTCTGATCTTAAGGGGATTGCTTTTAATATTTGCCCATTAATGTTGGCTGTAGGTTTGTCATAGATGGCCTTTATCATATTGAGGTATGTTCCCTGCATTTTCACTTTGCTGAGAGTTTTGATCATGAATGGTTGCTAGATTTTATCAAATGCCTTTTCTGCATCTATTGAAATTATCATGTGATTTTTCTCCTTCCTTTTGTATATGTCATAAATCACTTTGATGATTTTGAAAATATTGTATCAGCCTTGCCTCCCCAGAATAAATTCCACTTGATCATGGTGTATGATTTATTTCACATATTACTGGATCCGGTTTGCTAATATTTTGTTGAGGATTTTAGTATCTAAATTAATCAGGGATATTGGCCTGTAATTTTCTATTTTTGTATTGTCTTTGCCTGGTTTTGGAATCAGAATTATGCTTGCCTCATAAAAGGAGCTTGAACGTCTTCCTCTTGAATTTTTTGAAATAGCTTGAGAAGGTTAGGAGTGAGTTCTTCTTCGAATATTTGGTAGAATTTACTTGTGAAGCCATCAGGCCCAGAGCTTTTGTTTGTTGAGAGTTTTTTGATAACTGTTTCTATCTCATTTGTTGTAATCGGTCTGTTTAGGCTTTCTGGTTCTATTTCTGTTGGGTCGGTTGCTATTTCTCCACTTTCATTCCTAATTTTATTTATTTCAGTCCTCTCTTCTTTTTCTTGGTGGGTCTCGTTAAAGTTTCATCGATCTTATTTACCTTTTTAAAGAATTAGCTCCTGGTTTCATTGATCCTCTATATTGTTTCTTTAGCCTCTATGTCATTTATTTCCACTCTGATCTTTATTATTTCCTTCCTTCTACTACCTCTGGGCTTTGCTGTTCTTTTTCTTGTTCTTTTAGATGCAGAGTTAGGTTGTTTATTTGAGCTTTTCTAGCTTCTTAAGGTATGCCTGTAATGCTATGAACTTCCCTCTCAGTACTGCTTATGCTGTGTCCCATAAATTTTGAGTTGTCGTATGCTCATTATCATTCATTTCTAGGAATATTTTATTTTTTCTTTGATCTCATTGTTAACCCATTCGTTATTTAATAACATGCTATTTATTTTCCAAGTGTTTGATTATTCTTCAGTTTTTCCGTTGTGGTTGATTTCTAGTTCATGCCAATTTGATCAGAGAAAATGCTTGATATGATTTCAATCTTAAATTTGTTGAGACTGCTTTTGTGCCCTAATATGTGGTCTATCCTAGAGAATGTACCATGAGCACTTGAAAAGAATGTATATTCTGCTGTTTTAGGGTGAAAGGTTCTGAAGATATAAATAAATCGAGTTGATCTAGTATGTTCTTTAAGTCTGCTGTTTCTTTGTTAATTTTCTTTCTTGAGGATCTATATAGTGATATTAGTGGGATATTGAAATCTCCTACTATTATAGTATTGCTGTTGATCTCACTTTTTATATCCATCAAAGTCTGCTTTATATATTTAGGTGCTCCTATGTTAGGTTTGTAGATATTTATAATGGTTATATCTTTCTGTTGGATTGCTCCCTTTATCATTATGTAGTGACCTTCTTTATCTCTTACTATAGTCTTTGCTTTAAAGTTCATTTTGTCTGATATAAGTATTGCTACCCCAGCCTTCTTTTCATTTCCATTTGAATGAAATACATTTTTTCATCCTTTTACCTTCAGTCTATGTGCATCTTTTGTTTTAAGGTGTGTCTCTTGTGGAAAGCATATCTATGGGTCCTGTTTTCTTGTCCATGCAGCTACCCTATGTCTTTTGATTGGATCATTTAATCCATTTATATTTAAAGTTATGATTGATATGTAGTTGATTATTGCCATTTTATTGTTTAAAGCTGTATTCCTGTTTTGCTATATTCTTTCCCCCTTTGATCTGTTTATAACTGGCCCCTTAACATACCTTGCAGCATTGGTTTGGTTGTAGTGAATTTCTTGAGTTTTTTCTGCCTGGGAAGCTTTTTATTTCTCCTTCAATTTTAAATGATAGCCTTGCTGCATAAAGTAGTCCTGGTTGTAGGCTCTTGTTCTGCATTACTTTGAATATTTCTTACCATTCCTTTCTGGCCTCAAGTGTTTCTGTTGAGAAGTCGAATGTCATCACAATGGGGACTCCTTTGTAAATGATAGCCTTTTTTTTCTAGCAGCTTTTAATATTTTCTCTTTATCACTTAGCTTTGGTATTTTAATTATGTGTCTTGGTATAGATTTCTTTGGGTTTCTCTTTAATGGAGTTCTCTGAGCTTCTTGAACTTGTGAGACTTTTTTCTGCATCAATTTAGGGAAGTATCAGCTATGATTTGATTGAACAAAGTCTCTATCCCTTGTTCTTTCTCTTCTTCAGGAACGCCTATGATGCTGATGTTATTTATTTCTCTTCATGTTTTCACAGAGCTCTCTTAGAATTTCCTCAGACTTTTTGAGTCTCTTTTCTTTTTTTTGTTCTGCTTCCGTGCCTTTATTTATCTTGTCATTGAACTCACTGATTTGATCCTCAGCTTCATCCATCCTGTTTTTAATTTCTTCTATTGTGGTCTTCATTTCTGATATTGTATTTGTCGTTTCTGACTGATTATTTTTTATTATTTCAATGTCCTTTTTTATGTTTGCTATCTCTTTATTTAGGTGTTCGTAATGACCATCTATTGTTCTTCCAAGATCTTTGAGCATCCTAACAATAGTATTTTAAACTCTGCATTTGGTAATTTGGTTATATCTGACTCATTCAGGTCCTTTTCTGGGTACTTCTCTTGATTCATTTGTGTTGCATTTCTCTGGCTTCCCATTTTGTCTGTGTATAAGAAGGGTGTGGCCACTGGAGTCCAATAGGTGTGGCCTCTGTGTTCCCTAGGTGTGGTCTGTCTGCAGGCCTGCCACCCCCTCTGCCACTGCTTGGGGCATTCAGGTGTGGGCATTGCCCGTACTGGCCTACTGTGGCTGTGTTTTCCACTACTCCTCCACCAGGTGGCTATGTTCAAGCACCCGGGTCTACAAATCTTGGCGGACCTCGGCCTTCTCCCTGCTGCTTCTCCCACCCCCATGGGTGGGGTTGCATGCCTGGGAGACAGGGATGAGCACCTTTGCTCAGCTGTGGGTCTTTGCCTGTTCCCAGGCTTTTGCCCCGTTCTCGTAGAAGGAGCTGGCTCATGTGTTGGGCCGCAAGCCTTGGCTTTGCTGGCAGGGAAAGCTGTGCACCCGCACGCCCTTGCTCAGCTACAGTTCTCCATTTGTTCCGGGGCTTTCACCTTTCCCCTGCATGTGGGATTGCCAGCAGGCCGCAGCCAGGCCAGACCACTTGCGTGCGTCACCTCCGCCCCACTGGGAAAGACTGAGCTCACACCGGGCCTCAGTCGTGGCTGGCCCAGCTTATGCCCCCACCAACAGAACTGTACTTCCGCATGGCGCTGCCGCTTGTCCTCCGGCAATCCCTCACATGTGGGTGGGGGCATTGTAGCTCAGACCCTAACACTCAGTACTGTAGTCCTTAAGGCTTCCTCCTAAGCAACTCTGCTCTGAGTGCCACAGGAGAGCTTGTTTGACTTGTGTCCTTCTTCTCTTTGCTGGTATTTCTGGTTCCAATTTCTGGTTCCAGGAAGAAGGACTTGTGTCCTTCTTCCCTTTGCTGGTATTTCTGGTTCCAATCACTTCAGATTTGGGGAGTGACTCAGCCCAGGGTTTAGGGTGGCTGTCCCTTAAAGTGTTTCTCCCTGTGCCTTCTAGATTATACTCTCTACCTCTCATCTCTGCTCATCCCCCAGAGCCCTGGGTGAGTGGTTGTAAAAGAGGTTTTCTGCGTGGTTCCTTTAAAAAGAATCCTGGGTCTGAGAAATCTGTCTCTTTCTTACAAACAGTATCCTGACTTGTTTCACAGCTAAATACTGTTCATATGCCTCTTCTAGGCTCAGGGGCTGCAGGCTGGGGTTTTGTTTCTGGGGCCCAGGACCCTCCCCTCTCTGCTAAACTCACTTCCCACCACCCGAGTCTCTCCAGGCTTCTGTTCGCTCTGGGGAGCTGGGCAGCCCTTTCTGCATTTCCGCTTTTCCTACCAGTCTCAGTGTGGCTTCTTTAGTGTTCCTTGGTTGAAGAGTCCTCTTAGTTTAGTCCAAAGTTGGTTTTTCCAGATGGTGGTTCTTAAAATTAAGTTGTAATCCACTTTGGTTCTGGGGGTGGAAGTTGGTACGTCTGCCTACTCCATCACCATCTTGCTGTTCCCCCTAGGTATTGCATATTATAAAAATTCTTATAGCACATCAGTTGAAAATTGCTGTCCTAGAGCAACCTATATCCAGTGGCTAATCAATGCAGGGATAGAAAGACCCAGATCTCTCACCCCACTTCAGGACAACACGTATGGGTCATCGTATCATCAGAATTTCTTGTGGGGTGAACTGAGGCCATCACTGAGAATGCATTGCCAATCAATTTCTCAATCTCCTACATCCTGCTTTCTTCCTCCCCCCCCCACAGGTATTAATTTCAGTTTATTATCACTCTGTAATAAACTGATTACATGTTAATCTCTTTCTCAGGGTCTGCTTCCCCCAGAGCCCTATTTGTAATATTCTCCACATGGGCAAGATGATATAATTCAAGGTTATTAACTGAGCGTGTTAACTGATAGGAAAGGACCAGAAAAAATAGAAATGTTCATTGGAGGGGGGCTGGATAAATAAATTATGGAACAACCATGACTTAGTTATTATACAGCCCTAAAAATAATATGAAGTCTATAACATATGCCTCTCAGATCTCTTTCCTGCAGGGAGGACCCAGCTGCTAAACTCTGAATCTACCACTTCAGTTGCAGTGAGGCCATATACTCCCTATGGGCTGCTCCCAGCCTGTGGTTGAAATAGCAGGCTATTAAAGCAGATCCATTCCTGCCAAGTGTAGGATTACTCTGATGGGTGACTTTGGCTTAAGAACTTCCTAGATTCAGGATGACCTAAAATTTTCTTAGAACTATGCTGTAGTCTGAATCACTGCCTACCCAACATTCCTTCCTTCTCTTCTACACAGGGGAGAGAATCAGATCACCATGATCTGACAGCTCCTCCAGCTCTCTCCATTTTCTCTCTCACAAGTACAGTGTGTCCGTAAAGTCATGGTGCACTTTTGACTTTTGACCGGTCAAAAGTCAAAAGTGCACCATGACTTTACGGACACACTGTATTTTCTACGATAAGATTCCTTAATATTTAAAAAGAAAAAAAAAAGAAGAAAAAACATTCCTTAATGTTTAATCTCATCTTGACATCTGCTTTTCAGAGAGAAAACTATTGTAAGTATTGATGTGAAAAGACTTCCAAGATGTATTTTTAAGTGAAAAAAAGGCAAGAGTCAGACAGTGTATAATACAATGTTGGGCAAATAAGTTTGTAAAATCTGTATTTTCTGGTTTGCTCGCTTTTATTGTTAAAAATGGCTGCTGCCCAAGTGAAAGGGCTAATTACCTTCCTGCTTGGGAAGGGCTATTGTTATGCTAATGTTTACTAGACAGGAGATTCTGTCCCCCCCACTAAGAGGTACAGAAGGATTTCTTTTTTTCTCCTCCCTGATCCCTTGCCCTCCACGGGAAAGCAGATTTTCTGCTTTTTCCTTGGCTGTTCTGGAGGCTGTCCTGTCTTGGTAAGACACTAATAAACAGAATGGCCCACCATCCTCCGATTCTGCCGTTTCTTTACCATCTGCCTGAATTCAATAAGAACCAGCATGTGAATGGCCACAATAGCAACCCCTGGCTGTACATATGATAATGTTTTTATAAAAAAAAAAATATGCCTGACCAGGCAGTGGTGCAGTGGATGGGCTGTCAGACTGGGATGCGGAGGACCCAGGTTCAAAACTCCAAGGTTGCCAGCTTGAGCGCAGGCTCATCTGGTTTTGAGCAAGGCTCACCAGCTTGAGCCCGAGGTCACTATAGCTGCCATGATCAAGAGAGGTTTAGAGTTTTGTGTTACTGGGTTTAATAGGAGGAAGGAACTTTTCATGTATTGAGGAAGAAGAATTGTGGAGAAAGAAAAGGTGAAACTATAGGAAATTTGGGACTATAGTATTGAGCTCCTTGAGGACAAGGTCAAAATACAGGTAGCTTTAAACAGAAGGTGAAAAAGACCTTATTCAGAGGATGGGTGGGAAAGTAAGATTGGGTCGACATGAGGAAAAGAGGATTGAAATACTGAGAGATTCCTAGCTTTATTATAATAAAAATAACTGATATATAATGTGAGAAGTATGGTTAAATGCAGAGAAGAAAGAAAATGGGGGTAAAGGCTAGGGGCATTGATGAAGGAATGATGATTTGGGTATGGTTTTCTGGCAAGTCATTGGAGTGAGAATGAGAGCTAACATTTACTGAATCCTAGGTATTTTATATAAGTTAATATGATCCTTACAACCACCCTATGAGGAAGGTATGTATTATTTCCATTTTACAGATAAGAGAACTGAGGCTTCAGGAGGATAATTTACGTAATGGTACAGTTAGTCAGTGGTCGGATTTAACACCAGGTGTCGAAGACAGTAAAGGAAAAAGTGCACTGCCAAGTATAGATAGTGCCATTTATCACAATCAAATGTTCCCAGCAAGACATTCCATCCTGTTTGTCATAAACTCTACATTGTATATGTTAAAATTACATCTGCTTTCTATTCCTTCATATTTGATTCATATCCATCATTAGGTCCCCCTTCTCAGTGCATGAAAGAGTCACAGGGCTCATAAAATACAGAGAATGTATATTTGCCACTGACACTGAGATGTTCATTGTCTTAGTATGAATAATAGGCACTCCTTGCCTTTGTTTTTTCCACTCAACCAGCAAGAGTTCTCTGGTAAATCAGATTTCAGAGTTTAATACAATGTAATTTCTTGTTACTCTTCTGGGAGGCATATTTAGACTATTTAAACAGTGAATAAAAGTCTAAGAACAACAACTTTTAATAATAATAGTCTAAGCTCAAAGGCTATTGGGAAAACAGATTCTGGTCTTTTCAGTACAATATCAGGAAAGCTGAGGAAGAGGAATGGGAGGCAATGGAATTAAGAATTACACCTCTCTCCTTGTTGGATCAGGATGCATTCTAGACTAAGGGAGAAATGCCTACTGGCTTCTGATAGGGTATATGAAGAGCTTGATGCCTGTGTCAGTTTTGTAGGGTTGTCAAAAAATTCCCACAAACTGGATGGTTTAAAACAACACAATATATTCTCTCACAGTTCTTCAGGCCAGAAGTCTGAAATCAAGAATAGACAAGGCTGGTTCCTTCTAGGGACTCAGAGAATCTATTCCATGCCTCCCTCCTAGCTTCTGGTGGTTGCTGGTAATCATTAGCATTCCTTGCCATGTAACAGCATAATTCCAATCTCTGCCTATGTCTTCACATGGCCATCTTCCACCTGTGTGTATGTCCAAATTCCCTTCTTAAAAGAGTATCAATGGCCCTGTCTGGTTGTCTCAGTGGTAGAGCGTCAGCCCAACTTGTGGAAATCCTGGGTTCAATTCCTGATCAGGGCACATTGGAGAAGCAATCATCTTCTTCTCCACCCCTCCTCCATTTCTCTCTCTCTCTCTCTCTCTCTCTCTCTCTCTTTCTCTCTCTCTTTCTCTTTCCTTTCCACAGCCATGGCTGGAGTGGTTCAAGCAAAGTTGGCCCCAGGCACTGAGGATGGCTCCATGGCCTCAGGATCAGGCACTGAAATAGCTCAGCTGCCAAGTAACCGAGCTGCAGCCAGTTAGGCACAGCATTGCCTAGTAGGGACTTGCTGTGTGGATCCCTGTCGTGCCATGTGCAGGAATCTGTTTCTGCCTCCCTGCCTCTCACTTAAATAAATAGTATCAATCATATTGGAGTTTGACCCAACCCTAATCCAGTATAACCTCATTGTAAATTGTGTACATCTACAAAGACCTTATTTTCAAGTAAGATCACACTCTTAGGTTCCAAGTATATATGAATTTGGGGGGAACACTAGTCAACCCAAGACAGTGTCCAAGTTTTGACTCTGTAACTTAATGATGAGGCATCCTGAAAAAGGGAAGAAAATACTGCTTGCTGACTGACCAGGCCGTGGCACAGTGGATAGAGCACTGGCCTGGGATGCCGAGGACTCAGACTATAAACCCAGACATCGCCAGCTTGAGCATAGGGTCACCAGTTTGAGCATGGGGTCATGTCTATAGTTGCTGGCTTGAGTGTGGGATCATAGACATGACCCCATGGTCGCTGGTTTGAGCAAAAAGGTCACTGGCTTCAGCCTAAGGTTGATGGCTTGAGCAAGGGGTCACTTGCTATGCTGTAGGCCCCTGATCAAGGCAAATATGAGAAAACAATCAATAAATGACTAAGGTGCCACAACAAAGAATTGATGCTTTTCATGTCTCTCCCCTCCTGTCTGTCTGTCCCTGTCTGTCCTCGCTCTGTCTCTGTCTCTCTCACTAAAAAAAAAAGAAAAGAAAAGAAAAAATACTCCTTGCCTTTGTCCCAACTACATTCCATGGAAATAAGAGGGATTCTTTGGCATCCACAGACTGAGATTTCTTAATTTTTATGATTTTCTTTTACAGGCTGACCAGGCAGTGGCACAGTGGATAGAGCGTCAGACTGGGACACGGAGGACCCAGGTTCAAAACCCCAAGGTCACCAGCTTGAGTTCAGGCTCATCTGGTTTGAGCAAGGCTCACCAGCTTGAGTCCAAGGTTGCTGGTTTGAGCAAGTGGTCACTCGGTCTGCAGTAGCCCTCTGGTCAGGCACTTATGAGAAAGCAATCAATGAACAACTAAGGTGCTGCAACGAAGAATTGATGCTTCTCATCTTTCTCCCTTCCTGTCTGTCTGTCCTGATCTGTCCCTCTCTCTGTCTCTTTCTGTCTCTGTCATACACAAAAAAAATTCTTTTTCAATTACAGTTTACATTCAATGTTATTTTACTAGCTGTACCCGGCCACGCGTTGCTGTGGCTCAGTCTGGTTAAATGGAAAAGAAAGAAAAGAGAAAGCGCACGTTTCTAATGTTTAATTTCACAATGCTTGTGGGTATACAGTATTTTTTGTTGTTCCATTGTCTGTGCAGATATAGAGATTGTCTGGTTTGCAGACTCTAGAACACGCAACATATAATTGTCCATGTGAGAAGCAATCCGTGTCTAGATCTGAACCGCACCATTCTAAAGATTGGCCCTGAACTTTGTTGATGGTGATTGTAAACGCCAATCGAATTGGAATTGCAATCTCTTAAATTGAAATGGCATATCTGTTGGAATCATAGCAATGTGAGGAATGAGGACATCTTCACCTTTGAAAGGTCCTGTCAAGATTGTTGATTCTATGACATTGCTCATTAATTTTTTTACTGCAATCCGCATGCCATTGCAAAGCTTTGGCTGGTTGATATTTCTCAACATGATAATTGGCATGCCAATTTTCAATTGCAGTATGTGCAGTGGCATCCCTGGCAGATCGAGTAAATTCAAAAATTCTGTTGGATAATTAACCACTTCATCTGCTTCCACCACAGTGTCGATGGACTTGTATGTGACTGCCTCGCTTTGAATGTTAGACTGAATAATATTGTTAAGTTCATAGACATCTTTGTTCTTGGCCACAAGAATAGCTCATTCACTCAGCTAATCATGATTTTTATAACTGGTTTGAATATTGGGAAATACTTTTTTAACCAATTCTTCTTTTGACGTCCTAAATTGCAGTTATGAGGCAATGAAATTTGTCCTGAGGTCATGTCAGCCAGCACCTTTCCTTTCCCAATTTCCAGCAATTGATGTGAGAATATATCAGCTGATCGATCATTTTGCAGCTGGACATACATATTTGTAGTTAATTTTTACCTCTTTACGTGTCACCACAGAGTATTTCAGGCAAGCATTTATTTCATCCACTGGTGTCATTGAGGAATTAGAGGTAATATTTGCCTGAAATCTCCTGCAAGCAATGTTAATTCATTCTCAAATGGTCTGATGTTTTCATGCAAATCTTGCAATGATCAATCAAGAGCCTTGAGCAATTTTTTGTGCGCCATTGTGCATTCATCCCAAACAATAAGTTTGCATTTCTGCAATACCTTTCCCATGCCAGATGCTTTGGAAATATTGCATGTGGGAGTTTCAATGAATTGCATGTTCAATGGCAACTTCAAAGCAGAAGGAGCAGTTCTTTCACCTGGTAGCAATGTCGCAGCTATTCCAGATGATGCAAGAGCTAAGGCTATGTCATTTTGGGATTGAATTGCTGCCAGAATCAATCTAAACAGGAACGTTTTACCTGTTCCTCCTGGTGCATCTAAGATTTCTCCAACCTTGTTATAGAGAGTTTGCATTATTTGATCATAAATGCCTTTTTGCTCAAGCGTTAGCTTAGGAATATTTGATTGCACATAGGACAAAAGATCACCCGTGTCGTAATATTGTTCACGATGCAATTCTACATCAAATGAAGCAGCAGCAGATCGATTCGGTGATGGCATTCCCAACTGATTGAGAACTTTGCGATTTCTACGCACAAATCTTCAATCATTACCAACGCTTTGTTGTAGATTTCTGCTGTGAAATCCATGTTTATATTTGAATTTTCTTTGTATATTCAATGGAAAATATCTTCAGCCATGTGCAATTTATATTTCTCCCATAACTCTGTTGGAGATGAAGGAGAGCAGATGGGCAATATGATTGCAAACAATGGACGAATTTGATTTGGATGTGACGTGTTGCACACATCATTAATGCATACATTCCCAGTTTTGGTCGTTCTCTAATAAATTCAGAGCTTAACATACACTGTGGAAAGTGGCATGTGTAATGCCGTTGACAATTCTCAATTGCTGGGAAGACGTTGGACCGGGCACATTTACCAACAGCATGCGAAGAAAGAAGCATTCATCTTGACTGGGACGCACAGTGTACAGTCTACCTATCATAGTTTCTTTGAACATGCCACATTGTCCACTGACTCACTCCCCTTGTTTGTGTTGTTCAAATGATTTTCTACTCGCATTCCATATGTAATAGGTAGGCACTTCCGAATACAGTAGTGTTTTCACAAACGTGTCATTTTGACATAAGGTGAAGAAAGCAGTTAACATGGTAGCTTGTTTTTCAAAAAAAGCATATTTTTACCTGTCACAGGTGGGACATCTATATAATAGTAGGTATATAAAAACACACATGTATTTGAGTGCAACGTATCAAAATTTCAAAACAATCGGCGAAGAACTTTTAGAGATTTAAGATTTTGAACAGACGAACATTTACATTTTTATTTATATAGATATTACTTTCAGGTATACAGCATAGTGATTAGACAGTCTTATACTTTGAAAAATGTTCCCCCTGATGTTTCCAGTACTCACCTGGCACCAGTCATGGTTATTACAATATTCACTATATTCCCTATGCTATATCCCCATGACTATTTTGTAACTACCTACCAATTAGTACTTCTTAATCCCTTCAGCTTTTTCACCCAGCCCCCCAATGCTCTCCCCTCTGGCAAACATCAGTCTGTTCTCTACATCTGTGTATCTGTTTATTTTGTTCTTTAGAGTCACATATAAGTGAAATATATTTGTATTCCTCTGACTGACTTATTTCACTTATGATAATACCCACTAGCTCCATCCATACTGTCAGAAATGGTAAGATTTCATTCTTTTTTATGGCCAAATAAAACTCTATTTTACATATGTACCAAAGCTTTTCTCTCCACTCGTTAGTGGGCACTTGGGTTGCTTACATACTGTGGCTATTGTAAATCAAACATAAAAGTGCATATATCCCTTTGAATTAGAGTTTTGGGTTTCTTCAACTACATACCCAGAAGTGGAATCACTGGGTCATAATAAGGCAGTTCCATTTTTAATTATTTTAGGACCCTCCATACCGTTTTTCATAGTGGACATAAGAATCTGCATTCCCACCAATAGGGTTCTTTTTCTCCACATCCTTGCTGGTGCTTATTGTTTGTTGATTAATTGGTGATAACCATTGTGACAGGTGTGAGATAATATCTCATTGTGACTTCAATTTGCATTTGTCTGATGATTAGTGACATTGAACATCTTTTCATATGTCTATTGTAATCTGTACATCGTCTTTGGAGAAGTGTCTATTCAGGTCCTCTGCCCACTTTTTAATTGGATTGTTTTGGCTTTGTTTTTTGGGGGGATTTGAGTTGTATGAGTTTTTCATAAATTTTGGATATTTTGTCCCTTATCAGATGCATCATTGGTGAATATGTCCTCCCATTCAGTAGGTTGATTTTTTGTTTTATTGATGGTTTGCTTTGCAGTGCAGAAACTTTCCTTTAATATGGTCCCATTTGTTTATTTTTTTCTATTGTTACCCTTGACTAGAAGCTATCTCAGAAAAAAAAATACTACTAAGAGAAGTGTCAAGATTTTGCCACGTATGTTTTCTTTTAGGAGTTCTCTGATTTTGAGTCTTACATTTAAGTCCTTCATCTATTTTGAGCTTCTTATTGTATGTGGTGTGCAAAGGTAGTCTAGTTTCATTTTTTTGCACTCATCTGTCCAATTTTCCCAACACCATTTATTGACTGTCCTATCTTTATTCCATTATATGTTCTTGCCTCCTTTGTCAAATATTAATTGACCACATAGGTGTGGGTTTATTTCTGGGCTCTCTATTCTGTTCCATTGACCTATGTATCTGTTTTTATGCTAGTGCCATGCTGTTTTGATTACTATAGTCTTGTTGTATAGTTTGATATCAGGTAACATGATACTTCCATCTTTGTTCTATTTCTCAAGATTATTGTGGCTGCTCATGATCTTTTGAGGTTCCATATAAAATTTTGGATTATTTGTTCTAGTTCTTTGAAATACACCATTAGTATCTTGATAGGAATTTCATTGAATCTATAGATTGCTTTGGGTAGTACAGACATTTTCATGATATTAATTCTTCCATATCTATACCATAATTCTTTCATATCTATACCATAAACACAGTATATGCTTCCATTTATTTGTATCTTCTTCAATTTCTTTCTTCTGTGTCTTAAAGTTTTCCAAGTACAGATCTTTTACCTTTTTGATTAAATTTATTCCTAGATATTTTCTTGAGTCAATTGTAATTGGGATTCTTTTTTAGTTTCCCTTTCTGATAGATCATTATTGGTGAATAAAAATGCAATTGATTTTTTAATATTTTGTATCCTCCTACTTTATTGAATTCATTTACCAATTCTGGTAACTTTTTGGTGGAATCTTTAGGGTTCTCGATATACTGTATCATGTCATCTGAAAGTATAAACAATGACAGGTTTTTTTTCTTCCTTTCCAATGTGGATGCCTTTTATTCTCTAACTACTGTGGCTAGGACTTCCAGTACTATGTTGAATAAGAGTGGTGAAAGTGAACATCCTTGTTTTGTTACTGATCTTAAGGGTAATGCTTTTAGTTTTTTCCTTTTGAGTATGATTTTAGCTGTGGGTTTGTCATATATGGACTTTATTGCTTTGAGATATGTTCCCTCTATTCAAACTTTGCTGAGAGTTTTAATTATAAATGGGTGCTGCATTTTGTCAAGTATTCTATCTTAATCTATTGATGTGATTATATGATATTTTATCTTTTATTTTGTTTATGTGGTGTATAACAATTTCTTCACAAGTATTGTTTCCAACCTTGCATTACCAGAATATGTCCCACTTGATCAAGGTCTGTGATCTTTTTAATGGAGCTGGTTCACTAATATTTTGTTGAGGATTTTGACATCTATGTTTATCTGGGATATTGGCCTATAATTTTCTTTTTTTGTAGTGCCTTAATCTGGTTTTGAAATTAGGATAATGCTGGCCTTGGAAAATGAGCTTAGGAGTCTTCCTCCATCTCGAATGTTTTGGAATAGTTTGAGAAGGGTAGGTATTAGTAGTCTTCTTTGAATGACAAAATTCACTTATGAAGTGATCAGGTGCAGGAATTTTGTTGGTTGGGAATTTTTTGATTACTGCTTCAATTTTATCGGTTGTAATCAGACTGCTTATATTTTGTTTCTTCCTAATTCAGTTTTGGAAATTTTGTTTCTATGAATGTATTCATTTCATCCAGATTGTACAATTAGTTGGCATATAGTTGTTTGTAACTTTTTTTTTATAGAGACAGAAAGAATCAGAGGGAGAGACAGATAGGGACAGACAGACAGGAAGGGAGAGAGATGAGAAGCATCAATTCTTTGTTCTTGCACCTTAGTTATTCATTGATTGCTTTCTCATATGTGCCTTGACCAGGGGGCTACATCAGACCGAGTAACCTGCTGTGCTCAAGCCAGCAACCTTGGGCACAAGCCGGTGAACCTTGCTCAAACAAGATGATCCCACAATCAAGCCGAAGACCTTGGGGTCTCAAACCCAGGTCCTCCACATCCCATCCCATTTCAATGTTCTATCCACTACACCACGGGCTGGTCAGGCTGTAATATATATATAATAATCCTTTGTATTTCTGTGATGTCAGTCGTTACTATTCCTCTTTCATATCTGATTTTATTTATTTGGATCCTCCCTCTTTTTAATAAGCCTGGCTAAATGTTCATCAACCTTGTTTATCTTTTCAAAGAACCAGTTCTTGGTTTCATTGAGCATCCTTATAACCATTGTTTGAACTTTTATATGCTAGATTGTTTGCCTCTATTCATTTAGTTTTTTTGCGGGAGGAATTTGTTATATTCTTTCATTTGGGGTATATTTCCTTGTCTCTCTATTTTGGTTTCCTCTCTGTATTTGTTTCTCTGTATTAGGTAGATCTGCTATATCTCCCTGTTTCATAGGGTGGCCTTATGTAGTATGTGTTTTGTGGGGCTCAACGGTACAGTCACCCTGATCCCTTGAGCTCAGTGCTTCAAGAATGTCCCTTGTGTGGGTTATGTGAGTTCTCCTGTTGTACTTGAGTCTTGATTGCTGTTGGCATGTTCATGAGTGAGGTTGACCCTCAGGCTTTCTGACTATGAGGATGGGCCCTAACCACAGGGTATAAGCTGCTATGTGGGGTCTGACCTCATGAAACAGTATTTGCTCCAGCAGGGTCTGATGCCTATAGAGATTATCCTTTGGATGTGTCACTTGTGGCATAAACTGGGTCATGCTATGATGTTGTCTGAAGTCCACAATTGGGTGTTTTTGTTCTGGGGCCTCTTGTGAGTGACATTGGTGCAGGTTAATGTCAGATACTGCCTGTGAATGGCCCTGTATACCTGTTTGGAGCTACAAATCTCTTCATAGTTTGTGGTTGCCTCTGTTGGGCTGGGTGCACATGGGAGGGGCCAAGCTGCATACCAAATCTAGTTTCCACCACACTGAGTCTAGAGGAAGGTCAACAAAAGGCACCCTAACATATGCCTATGCCTGCTGTAAGCCCCTAGTCTTTCAAACTAGATGCCAGTGCTGTATCTAAGGGCACTCTGCAAAAGTTTTAGTGTATATAACGGCTAGCTGCCACCTGCCTGGGGCCTGTGTACCAACCTTTGTGGTGGAATGGAGTCTTAGGAAGTCATCAGGATGAGGCCAGCAGAGTTAATCAGGCTAAAACAGAACAAGATATGGCCATGTGGACAGTGGACTCTACACAGGAACTGTGACACTAGTTGGTGTACAAAGGAAAAATGGCCCTTGTTTTAGAGCCACACAATAAAAAACAATCTGTCTCAGATTAATGGCTATAAGGCCAGTGGCCACCACAGTGACCATGCAGGTTCTCACTGAATTCAGGAAGACTGTAAAGAAACAGCGGAGCTAGAGGATGGTGGACCATTCCAATTTATTGGTGTCTCACCAAGACAGGCAAGCCAAGAAAAGAAACCCAAGGAGAAAGCAGCAACCTGCTTTTCTCAGTGGAGTGCACAAAGGACCAGGTAGGGAAAAAAAACCAACTTCACCTCTAAGTGGTGGGGCAGGATCTCTTTTATGCCCCCCCAACCCAGGGGAAGTACTGTATTTACATCCTTACAATAGTGCTGTCACGTGCTCCTACACTATTTGCACAAAGGGCTTGCAGGCAGTAAACTAGTGAGCAAGCCTAGCACAGTCATTTCCCCCACATTCCACCCCTGTAGGGTTGCTCGTCTCACAATCTGTGTGACAGGTATCTTCTGTTATGGCCCCTGTGTGAGGAGTGAGGTACATTGCATAAACAGAAACAGTACAAACTACAGCAACAGAATTACCAAATCATAAGCTATGGGCAAAACGAGAGAGTTATCAGCAGCACCAAGAGAGGCAAATCTTTCCCCTTTGGCAGCATACAGGCCAGAGTTTTCTCTTCATACAGCACTGTAGCTGGTACCAGAGGCTGCCCTGAGCAGGCATAATGAATTTTATCGGCCACTACACCAAGATCTGCTGGTTATATGTGTAGTAAAATGGGAGAACTCATTATTGGCCATAATGTATGTAAATCTTTGGTTATAAGACTTCTATTCAGCTAGTCTTTAGTTGGTTAATCAGGATGATTGTTCTGTACTTTAGTTGTAATCTTGTTTTGGTCCTGGGAGTGAGTGTAGTTTCCACGTATTCCACTGCCAGAATAGGTGGATCTCCAGACGCTTTTTTATTAATAATAAAAAAACAATCTGTCTCAGTGTAAAGCCAGTAGCCACGACCACCATCAGAGCTGCCTGGCCAATGCAGATTCGCATTTGATTCAGACAGACGGTAATGAACAACGAAGTCAAGAACTGGTGGGCCATTAGCTTTAATCCTAGCTTGCACCCGGCGGGCAAGAAATACACACAATGGGAAAACACTTCCCTTTCCATTCAGGATTTCCAAAGCCACTGACTTATCTGAGTTTCCTAGAATCAAAGGTTTCTACCTCACCAACCTTATTCACCTCTGTTCCCCATCTCCTTCGCTCTGCACAAACTGCACAAACTGGCTTCTCCTTCAGCACTCCGCCATCTTGGCTGCTTCTCCTCTCCTCTACATGATTTGTCTCTGCTCTCTTCCAGCATGGGCTCCTCTGCCCCATTTTATAGTGTAGAAATCAATACCTTTAATCCAATATACAAATAAGGAAGTCTCTGATACAGTCACTTATCTGAGGCATGATTGGATTCCTCATGTGAGTGCACCTACATCCTGCAACAGTCAAGGGTGTGGGGAAAAGCTTAGTTTTGAAAAGATCTTAGTATTAAAAGGGTGGGAAAGGCTTAAAACTAAGCCTTAGGCTATAAGGACCTTGCCTGCTTACAGCCTGTCCCACACACACAATGCAAACTCTAAGCGAGCAAACATTTACATTATATCTGCAAACTTATTTGACCCACACTCAGATAACACCAGAAGTCTTGAAATCCCAGATTACGCTTTATTATTTATGTATTTCTTTTAATAAAGGAAAGTCAAACTACAAGGATGTTTTTAAAACATTCCCTCTACATCTTTTAGCTACTCTAATGACAAAAATGTATCATGATGATCTGATCAGTGGTGGCACAGTGGATAGAGTATGATCAACCTGGGATGTTGAGGACCCAGATTCGAAACCATGAGGTCACCAGCTTGAGCACAGGTTAACCAGCTTGCACGCAGGGTCACTGGCTTAAACCCAAAGGTCACTGGCTTGGAGCCCAAGGCAGCTGGCTTAAGCCCAAGGTCACTGGCTTGAACAATGGATCACTGGCTCAGCTGGAGCCCTCTGGTCAAGACTAAGGTGACCAGATGTCCTGCTTTTGGTAGGACAACCCCGATTTTTAACAATTTGTCCCACGTCCTGCGGCATTTTTAAAAAGTCCCAATTTTTGGAAAGAATGAATGAAAAGCTAGGGAATGGCAGGAGAACGGGAATAGAATATACGATTTTTGGTGGGGAGACCCCGTCTCGACCCGGAAGCGCCCACACTGCCGCAAGAGCTGGCTGCCCCATGCAGGGCTCCATAACAAAGAACTTCAGACGGGATGAACCTGCTGGGGTGGCGGCTGTCAAGTCCCCTAACTTACCATAGGCCTGCATCCTGGACACCGGCGTGTGGCTCCAGGCTCCGGGAGGCACAAGCCACTTGGTCTCCAGCGGGTGGGGGGGCTGGACGCAGAGAGCGCTGCCTACGAGCGCACCGGCGGTGCTGCCCTGCCTGCTCCCACCCACTCGTGCAGCTCTGGCATCGGTTTTGGGACCATGTAACCAGATTCCTCTGACTCACTCAAAATTTCCCATATAAGGCCTGACCTGTGGTGGCGCAGTGGATAAAGCGTCGACCTGGGAACACTGAGGTCGCCAGTTCAAAACCCTGCACTGGTCTGGTCAAGGCACATATGGGAGTTGATGCTTCCAGCTCCTCCCCCTTTCTCTCTCTCTCTCTCTCTCTCTCTCTCACTCTGTCTCCTCTCTAAAATGAATAAATAAATAAATAAAAATTTCCCATATAGTAATATTTCCGAAAATGATCTTTTTAATGAGGTATCATTATTAAAAATATATATTGATAAGGAAAAGATTAAATCTTGGGCATTAGCAAAAATTACAATAGAGAACAAATTGTTAGAAATATTTCATCATTTTGAAACAAACCAGGTTCCATACAATAATACACTAAAAATTGTGGAATATGCGCTGTCTTTACCAGGAACTAATGCTGCGACTCAACGCATTTTTTCTACAGTAAATAAAGTGAGGACATCAGAAAAATCACAATTAAGTGTTGAGGCTTTGAAAGCCATTTTATGTGTGAAATATAATTTAACAAATTCTTCTGAAAAATTTCATGACCTTTTAAACAACGACAGCAATCTACTAAAAAAATTCACTCAAATGAGAAATATGCCAAAGAATAAAATAATACTATACATAATTATTTTTTCTTTTTATTTTATTTATTTTAGAGAGGAGACACAGAGTGCGAGAGAGAGAGAGAGAGAGAGAGAGAGAGAGAGAGAAAGAGAGAAAGCAGGGAGGAGCTGGAAGCATCAACTCCCATATGTGCCTTGACCAGACCAGTGCAGGGTTTTGAACTGGCGACCTCAGTGTTCCCAGGTCGATGCTTTATCCACTGCGCCACCACAGGTCAGGCCTATACTAATTTTTAATGTATTATATTAGTAAATTGTACTTATGTTGAAATTTAAAAATATATATTACAATACTATTTTTGCATTCTATGAAAATTTTTTTGCTCCATATAGACCAAATTTTTAATCAAGAACCCCCCCCCATCAATGGTGTCCCACTTTACCAATTTTAAAATCTGGTCACCTTAGTCAAGGCACATATGAGAAACAATTGATGAACAACTAAAATGATGCAACTACAAGTTAATGCTTCTCATCTTCCTTTCTCTCTCTCTAAAAAACAAAAAGCAAACTGTATACATGTATATGTGTGTATATAGATAGATATAGATCTACATATATAGATATATAGAAATATATGTAGACATATATCATCATTATGAATGAATCTGATTTTTAAAAATGAATCTAATCTCTAGACATGGTAAGATATACCTTTTCTTTTTACTGTCATTTTTTAGTAGAACATGTTTTGGAAAATATAAGGTGTCCTCAAATATACAGTAAATACAATGTGCTACAAAACAACAAAGTACCATATTTCCCCTTGTATAAGACGCACCTTTGTTTGGAAAATTTGAGGTCTAAAAACTGGGTGCGTCTTATACAGTGGTTGTGGTTGTTTTACTTGCATTTCCCACTCTTTTCAAGCCTGTTGAGGAGTTGTATGTATTTTTTTTTTTTCTGAAGTGAAAAGCAGGGAGGCAGAGAGACAGCCTCCCACATGTGCCCAATGAGGATCCATCTGGCAAGCCCACCACTCTGAAGCTTTGCTCTGTTATAACTGGAGCCATTCTATCGCCTGAGGTGGAGGCCATGGAGCCATTCTCAGTGCCCAGGCCAACTTTGTTCCAATGGAGCCTTGGCTGCGGGAGGAGAAGAGAGAGACAGAGAGAAAGAAGAGGGAGAAGGGTGGAGAAGCAGATGAGCACTTTTCCTGTGTGCACTTGCCAGGAATCAAACCCAGACTTCCACATGCCAGGCTGACACTCTACCACTGAGCCAACTGGCCAGAGCTGAATTTTATGATGCATAAAACTTGAGTTCAATAACTTTATGTAATACTTTTTTTTTAAATTTCAGGCCCCAAAATTAAGTTGTGTCTTATACATGGGGAAATATGGTAGTTTGAATGTTCCCACTGTCGAACAGATGCTTATTTCAAAGACAGATGAGGCACAGTATTATTTCATTCAGAAAATAAAAAAGTAAAATTCCTGGCTTGACCAGATAGTGGCGCAGCGCATAGAGAGTCAGACTGGGACACAGAAGACCCAGGTTTGAAACCCCGAGGTCGCCAGCTTGAGTGCGGGCTCATCTGGTTTGAGCAAGTCTCACCAGCTTAAGTCCAAGGTCGCTGCCTTAAGCAAGGGGTAACTTGATCTGCTGTAGCCCCCAGGTCAAGGCACATATGAGAAAGCAATCAATGAACAACTAAGGTGCCGCAACAGAAAACTAATGATTGATGCTTCTCATCTCTCTCCCTTCCTATCTGTCTGTCCCTGTCTGTCCCTCTCTCTTTCCCTCTCTGTCTGTGTCACAAAAAGAAAAAAAATAAAATAAAATTTCTTCCAAATAGAAGCAAGTCTACATAGTAAACTTATTTGTCTCTTTGGCTTACTATGTTTTCAGGACAACATAGAGAAATTTAAAGTCCACAAATAGGACTTTACCAGTAATTCTTTTATTCTTTAGACTCTTCAACCCCAATATAGAACTAATTGTTTCTTGATACCAGAATGCTTCTGCCCTAGGTTTTAAACAAAATTTAAATAAAATTCTATTACACAGAAATTAATAAGGCCTAATCACATGCCAGTAAGATATTTAAAATGTTTTCTCTAAATATTAAAAAATTGAGTTTAACACAGGTAGAGAACCACAATGAAAGAGAAACTGATGGTTTCAATACTTTGTTCATGTCAAAAGGAAAAGTGGGTTTGCCCTACTTCTAATGAATTAGTCATGAAGAAAACTGAGCTGCAAATCTTGCAAATCAGGTTTGATGCAAGAAGTAGTAAGCAAAATTATGACTTTTTTCGATGTTTATGCCCTTAGTCATACTAGTTTATAAGTTATGTGAACTCAAATTTGAATATGGAGATAACTTTTCCCTTATCACAGTCTAATCTAGATCAGGGAGGTTTATTGGAGAAATTTGCCAAGTTGTTCTCTCATGATTTAAGGCTCAGCTCAGGATCATCTCCTTTATGAAGTCTTCTCTTTCCTCCCCAGACTAGATTGGGTTCCCTTTGTCCATGCTGGTAGCACTCTGTAAGATTCCTTCTTACTTTTCCTCATCTTATATGTATTATGTTTATATGTCTTTCTTCCCAGATAGTGTATTATTATAACAACTAATAATTTTAAATAGTTTTTCATTAATTGTTGAAAAATAACAAATTATATTAGTATATTTGTATTTTTAAAATAACTTTAGAATAAAATTATATATAAAAATAACATAAAACAAAAATAAAATTAGTGAAAAAGAATGTCATTGTTTTACATGTTTGTGAAATTTTTTTTCTTTTAGCTAGAGAGAGAGAGACAGAGAAAGAGACAGAAATGAAGAGAAAGAGATGAGAAGGATCAACTTATAGTTTTGTCACTTTAGTTGTTCATTGATTGCTTTCTCACAAGTGCCTTGACCAGGAGGCTCCAGCCAAGCCAGTGACCCCTTGCTCAAGCCAGCGACCTCTGGGCTCAAGCCAGCAACCATGGGGTCATATCAATGATCCCTTGCTCAAGCCAGTGACCTCAAGGTTTCAAACATGGGTCCTCAGAGTCCCAGGTTAATGCTTTATTCATTGCACCACCACCTGGCCAGGCATCATGTTTGTAAATTTTTACATCTAGATTATTAGAATACAAGTAGATTTCCCTATCTGTTTTGCATTCACTCTGTTTCAGTATGTTGTTTTGATTACATTTTGATGGTTGATTATGTCTTGTTATGAAGAAAATCTAGCATCACAGCCTGACCAGTGATATCACTGTGGATAGAGTGTTGACCCAGAATGCTGAGGTTCCTGGGTCGAAACCCCATGGTTGCTGGACTCAGTATGGGCTCTTCAACTTAAGCATAGGCTTGCCAGTTTGAGCATGGAGCCACTGGTTTGAGCATAGGATCACTGACATGACCCCAGGGTCACTGGCTTGGGCCAAAGGTTGCAGGCTTGAAAACCAAGGTCGCTGTCTTGGGCCCAAGGTCACTGGCTTGAGCAAGGAGTCACTGGCTCAGCGTGAGCCCCCCAGTCAAGGCACATATGAGAAGCAATCAATGAACAACTGAAGTGAAGCAACTATGAGTTGATGCTTCTCAACTCTTTCCTCCCTGTCTCCCTCTCTCTCTCCCTAAAATCAATTTTTTTAAATTATCTTTATTTATTTATTCATTTTAAAGGAGAGAGAGAGAGAGAGAGAGAGAGAGAGAGAGAGAGAGAAGTGGGGAAGGAGCAGTAAGCATCAACTTCTATATGTGCCTTGACCGGGAAAGCCCAGCGTTTTGAACCGGGGACCTCAGTGTTCTAGTTTATGCTTGATCCACTGCGCCACCACAGGTCAGGCCTCCCTAAAATCAATTTTTAAAAAACATATTTTAGAGGCAAGAGAAAATGGTGATGGAGTAGGCAGACATCACAGCTCCCACCTCCCAGAACCAAAGTGGATTACAACATAACTTAAAAACAATCATCTTAAAAAACCAACTTTGGACTAAACTAAGAGGAATCTATAACCAAACATCACCGAAGAAACCACACTGAGACTGGTAGGAAGGGCAGAGATGCGGAAAGGGCTGCCCCACTCTCAGGAGTGAGCAGCAGCCTGGAGGGACTCTCACAGCAGGGTGGGTTGACTGGAGAGTGGTGGGTCCTCAGCTCCAGGACCAGAACCCCAGCGTGGAGTCCCAGAGATTAGAGCAGGTATATGGACAGAAGTTAGCTGAAAGAAGAGCTGGGTTACTGTTTCCAAGAGGGAGATAGAACTTTCAGCCCCAGGCTCCATCTTAAAGGGACTGTGCAGAAAACCTCGTTCACAGCCACTTACCTGGAGCTCAGGGAGCGAGGAGTTCTGAGAGGACTGGAGTTGCGAAAGGAGAGTGTAGTCTCGGGGGCACAGGGAGAGACTGAGGGGGACAGCCATCCTGTACTGAGTCACTTCCCAAACCTAAAGTGGACATTCTTCCTGGGAGAACCAAGCCAAAAAAAAAGAAGCAATACCCCACCCACCAGAAGCTCTCCTGCTCCAGTCAGTGCAGAGAGACACTTAGAAACAGGGGCACATCAGGAACACAGTATTTCAGTGCTGAGGCCTGGGCTATATGCCCCCCCCCACAACCTGCTGAGTACCCTCTAAAGAGCGGGACAGCCCAACTGCAAAGGTGGTCGCAGCACTTGGCCCACATGGCAGCGGTGTGGGGTGGAGCCTGGAGAGGCCTCCCACATGTCCTCAAGGGTGGTACTCTGCAGGGCAAGTCATCCCCTGCATCCCACCTTGGCACACCCCAGCAAGGTGAGGCATCAAGCGTGTCTGCAGGGGAAAAGCCAGGCAGCCCAAACAGTGGGGGCTGAGTCTGGAGAGGCATCCTGCCTGCCTGTGAGTGGGGGGCGGAGCCCAGCACGGCGAAGAGTCCCCCACGCCCAAAATACATCCCAAGCTGCAGCCCGCGAGCCAGCACTGGTGCCGAGTGCCCAAGAAGATGGAGGCAGAGGGGCACCAGTGGAAAGACCTCACTTCAGGAATAAAGAGGCCACACACACTGGCCAAGAGTGGATAAAAGCCAGCCTAGGAGTGCAGCTGATAGTTACAACAGCATTAGGGCCCAACAGAGGCAGACACAAATTCTGGATCGTCTGTATCTCCAAGAAGGTTGCTAAGGGCCAGGTCAAAAGCCCCACTGGTCTGTGCAAGATTCTGACCAGGGAAGTCCAGGGCTAGTACATCCTGCAGCCAGATATGGAGAGCATCAGCTCAGGACCTAACAACCATAGTTAAATTAGTATCTTAAGAAAAGTCTCCTCACACTTGACCTAGCAAAGGCACAGAAAAAGCTGTCACAAACAGCAAAAAGAGCAGTAGCAGCAGACAAGTAGCCTAAGCGAATTACAAACAGCTGAAGGCATCCCAAGAAGATTTAGAAACAACACAACTGAAAGCTGGAGGCAGACAACACCAACCCTATACTCAGCTAGCTACACAAACAACACATCCAAAGGAGCAGTCTATACAGAGACAAATTGGGAAGACGGAGAAGTGCAATTGAAATGAATCAACAAGAGAAATCCTGGCCTGACCAGGAGGTGGCACAGTGGATAGAGAGTTGGACTGGGATGTGGAAGACCCAGGTCCAAGACCCCAAGGTTGCCAGCTTGAGCTCAGGCTTATCTAGTTTGAGCAAAGCTCACCAGCTTGGACCCAAGGTCGCTGGCTCAAGCAAGGGATTACTCAGTCTGCTGAAGGCCGACAGCCAAGGCAAATATGAAAAAGCAATCAGTGAACAACTAAGGTGTCGCAATTAAAAACTGATGATTGATGTTTCTCATCTCTCTCTCTGTTCCTGTCTGTCTCTCTCTGACTCTCTCTCTCTCTCTGTCTCTGTGAAAAAAAAAGAGAAATCCCCAGAAAATGAACGGAATGAGATGGAATTAACCAAGATACCAGATGCAGAGTTTAGAATAATGACTGTTAGGATGCTCAAGGATCTTAGAGCAACAATAGATGGACAAAATGAGCATCTAAACAAAGAAATACCTGGCATCAAAAAGGACATTGAAATGATAAAAAAGAATCAGACAGAAATAACAAACACAATATCAGAAATGAAGAGTACACTAGAGGGAATTAAAAGCAGGCTGGATGAAGCAGAGGATCGAATCAGTGATTTAGAGGAAAAGATAAGCAAAAGCACGGAAGGAGAACAGGAAAAAGAAAAAAGAATCAAAAAGTCAGAGGAAACTCTAAGAGAGCTCTGTGACAACAGGAAGAGAAACAACATTGCATAACAGGGATTCCTGAAGGAGAAGAGAAAGAACAAGGGATAAAGAACCTGATGAAGAAATCATAGCTGAAAACTTCCCTAAATTGATGCAGGAAAAAGCCACACAAGTTCAAGATGCTCAGAGAATCCCGTTAAAGAGGAAGCTAAAGAGATCTACACCAAGACACATCATAATTAAAATACCAATGCTAAGAGATAGAGAATACTAAAAGCTGCAAGAGAAAAGCAATCACCTACAAAGGAGCCCCCATAAGGATGACATCTGACTTCTCAACAGAAACACTTGAGGCCAGAAGGAAATGGCAAGAAATATTCATAGTAATGCAAAACAAGAGCCTACAACCAAGACTTCATATCCAGCAAGGCTATCATTGAAAATTGAAGGAGAAATATAAAGCTTCTCAGACAAAAAAAGATAAAAAAAATACAACTCAAGGAATTCATTACAACCAAACCAATGACATATATTAAGGGGCTGCAAGATACATTAAGGGGCCTGTTGTAAACAGAATGGAGTGGGTGGAATCTAGTAAAAGAGGAATGTACATTTAGAGTATAAAATGGCAATAAACAACTAGATATCAATATTAACCTTAAATGTAAATGGATAAAATGCTCCAATCAAAAGACATAGGGTAGCTATGTGGATAAGAAATCAGGACCTGTAAATATGCTGTCTACAAGACACATGCCATAAAACAAAAGATACACATAGACTGAAAGTAAAGGAATGGAAAATAATATTTTATGCAAATGGAAATAAAAAGAAAAGCTGGGGTAGCCATACTTATATCTGACAAAATAGACTTTAAAACAAAGGCTATAGTAAGGGATAAAGCAGATCACTACATAATGATAAAAGGAGCAATTCAACAGGAAGATTATAACCATTATAAATATTTATGCACCAAATATAGGAACACCTACATATATAAAGCAGACTTTGATGGACATAAAGGGTGAGATCAACAGCAATACTATAATAGTAGGGGATTTTAATACCCCACTAACATCACTGTATAGATCCCAAAAAAAGAAAATTAACAAAGAAACAACACACTTAAAGGACTCACTAGATCAACTGGATTTAATAGATATCTTCAGAAGCTTTCACCCTAAAGCAGCAGAATATACATTCTTTTCAAGTGCTCATGGTATATTCTCTAGGATAGACCACATGTTAGGACACAAAGCGAGTCTCAGTAAATTTAAGAAGATTGAAATCATGTCAAGCATCTTCTTGGATCACAATGGCATGAAACTAGAAATCAACCAGTATAGAAAAACTGAAAAATACTCAAACACTTGGAAACTAAATAGCATGTTATTAAATAATGAATGGGTTAACAATGAGATCAAGGAAGAAATAAAATACTTTCTTGAAACAAATGAAAATGAGCATACTACAACTCAAAATTTATGGGACACAGCAAAAGCAGTCCTGAGAGGGAAGTTCATAGCATTACAGGCATACCTTAAGAAGCTAGAAAATGCTCAAATAAACAACTTAACCCTGCATCTAAAAGAACTAGAAAAAGAACAGCAAGTAAAGCCCTGAGGAAGTAGAAGGAAGGAAATAATAAAGATCACAGTGGAAATAATTGACATAGAGGCTAAAAAAGCAATACAGAGGATCAATAAAACCAAGGTTCTTTGTAAAGGTAAACAAGATTGATGAACCTTTAACCAGAACCACCAAGGAAAAAACAGAGAGGACTCAAATAAATAAAATTGAAATGAGAGTGGAGAAGTAACAACTGACACAACAGAAATACAAAGGATTGTAAAAAAAGAATACTATGAAGAACTGTATGCCAAAATATTAGACAACCTAAGTGAAATGGACAAATTTCTTGAAACATATAATCTTTTAAAAATGAATCTGGACCTGACCTGTGGTGGCGCAGTGGATAAAGCGTCAACCTGGGAACACTGAGGTCACCAGTTCAAAACCCTGCACTGGTCTGGTCAAGGCACATATGGGAGTTGATGCTTCCAGCTCCTCCCCGCTTTCTCTCTTTCTCTATCTCTCTCTCTTACTCTGTGTCTCCTCTCTAAAAAATGAATAAATAAAAATTAAAAAAAAAATGAATCTGGAAGAATAAGAAAACCTAAACAGACTGATTACAACAAATGAGATAGAAACAGTTATCAAAAAACTCCCATCAAACAAAAGCCCTGAGCCAGATGGCTTCAGAACGAATTCTTCCAAATATTCAAAGAACTAACTCCTAACCTTCTCAAGCTATTTCAAAAATTTCAAAAGGAGAGAAGACTTCTAAACTCCTTTTACGAGGCACACATAATTCTGATTCCATAACCAGGAAAAGACAATACAAAGAAAGAAAACTATAGGCCAATATCCCTGATTAACTTAAATGCTAAAATTCTCAACAAAATATTAGCAAAGCAGATCCAGCAATACATGAAAAAAATCATACATCATGAACACGTGAGATTTATTCTGGGGAGGCAAGGCTGGTACAATATTAGCAAATCCATCAATGTGATTCATCACATAATCAAAAGGAAGGAGAAAAATCACATGATTATATCTATAGATGCAGAAAAAAGCATTTGATAAAATCCAGCACCCATTTATGATCAAAACTCTCAGCAAAGTGGGAATACAGGGAACATACCTCAACACGATAAAGTCCATCTATGACAGACCCACAGCCAACATCATATTCAATGGGCAAAAATTAAAAGCAATCCCCTAAGGCCAGGAACAAGGCAGGGGTGCCCCCTTTTACCACTCTTATTCAACATAGTTCTGGAAATCCTAGCCTCAGCAATCAGATAAGAAGAAGAAATAAAAGGCATCCAAGTTGGAAAAGAAGAAATAAAACTATCATTATTTGCTGATGATATGATACTGTACATAGAAAACCCTAAAGTCACAGTCAAAAACTACTGGACCTGAAAATGAATTCAGCAAGGTTACAGGATATAATATTAATATTTAGAACTCAGAGGCATTTTTATACACCAATAATAATGTGTCAGAAAGAGAAATTCAAAAAACAATCCCCTTCACTATTGCAACCAAAAAAATTAAGTACCTAGGAGTAAATTTAACCAAGGAGGCTAAAGCCTTGTACTTGGAAAGTTATAAAACATTGGTAAAAGTAATCAAGGAAGATACAGACAAGTGGAAACATATACCGTGTTCATGGATAGAAAGAATAAACATCATTAAAATGTCTATATTACCCAAAGCAATTTATAAATTCAATGCAATTCCCATTAAAATACCAATGACATACTTCAAAAATATAGAACAAATATTCCAAAAATTAATATGGAACCAAAAAAGAACACAAATAGCCTCAGCAATCTTAAAAAAGAATAATAAAGTGGATGATAACACACTTCTTGATATCAAGTTATACTACAAGGCCATTGTACTCAAAACAGCTTACTACCGGCATATGAACAGGCATATAGATCAATGGAACAGAGCAGAGAACCCAGAAATAAACCCACACCTTTATGCACAATTGATATTTGACAAAGGAGGTAAGAGCATACAATTGAGTAAAGACAGTCGCTTTAACAAATGGTGTTGGGAAAATTGGACAGCTACCTTCAAAAAAAGTGAATCTAGACCACCAACTTACACCATTCACAAAAATAAACTCAAACTGGATAAAAGACTTAAATGTAAGTCATGAAACCATAAACATCTTAGAAGAAAACATAGGACTATATCAATCTAAAAAGCTTTTGCGTAGCTAAAGACAATATGAAAAAATAAAAAGACAAACCACACAATGGGAGAACATATTTGACAATACGTCAGATAAGGGGTTAATAAACAAAATTAATAAAGAACTTGTAAAACTCAACACCAGGAAAATAATCCAATCAAAAAATGGGCAAAAGAAATGAATAGACACTTCTCCAAAGAGGACATAAAGATGGCCAATAGGCAGATGAAAAAATGTTCAACATCACTAATCATTAGAAAAATGCAAATTAAAACCACAATGAGATACTACCTCACACCAGTCAGAATGGTGCTCATCAGCAAAACAACACAGAATAAGTGCTGGCGAGGGTGTGGAGAAAAGGGAGCCCTCCTGCACTGCTAGTGGGAATGCAGACTGGTGCAGCCACTGTGGAAAACAATATAGAGTTTCCTCAGAAATTAAAAATGGAACTGCCTTTTGACCCAGTTATCCTACTTTTAGGAATATATCCTCAGAACACTAAATCACTGATCAATAGATAACCCCCCCCCATGTTCATGGCAGTATTGTTTACAATAGCCAAGATCTGGAATCAGCCTAAGTGTCCATCAGTGGACCAGTGGATTAAAAAGCAGTGGTACATATACACAATGAAATACTATGGGACCATGAAAAAGAAGGAAAACTTTCCTTTTGTGACAACATGGATGGACCTGGAAACTATTATGTTAAGTGAAATAAGCCAGGCAGAGAAAGGAAAATATCATATGACCTCACTCATTTGAAGAATCTAATGAACAATGTGAACTGAGGAACAGAATAGAGGCAGAGGCGGGATCAAAGGGACCAGAGGGAAAGCATACAGAGAGAAAGGGGATGAGAGGATGGGATCAGAGAAGGGAAAGAGATTGGTGAAATTATATATACATAACACAGCATTATATAAAGCAGAAAAGCAAATCCTGGAGGGAAGGGGGCAGGGGGGCAAGGAGGATGTTGAGGGGAACATGGGGGTGGGGTGAGATGTATTCAGTGGTGGGACACTTGAATCTATGTAAACACAATAAATTTAAATCAAATTAAAAAAATAAAGAAGATTTTTTAAAAAGAAAATCTAGCATCACACAGGTATATATATAATTTAAAAAGGGAGTAATATTTTAATAGTTTTTTCAGATAACTATGTGGATATTATTCTCTGATAATACATCAAAACTCAACAAATGGTAGTTTATAAAAGGATAGTTACAATGGAGACTCTGAAACCAATAGCAATGAAGTTTTCATACTCTTTTACCTAAAATGCCATTGCCATATCTTGAACTTTGAATGAATCTTTTTCTCACACACTAGTAGATTGATTGGCCCCAGTATGGAATTATGATTTGTAACATCATACCTAAGCCATTTGGAAAAGGTTTCACTAAATTATGTAGATCTTCCAAATGTTGACAGAGTCCATTACAAAACAATATTTGTTGCCCTGTCCTGGTGGCTCAGTTGGTTGGAGCATTGCCCTGATACACCAATGTTGCAGGTTTGATACCCTAGTCAGGGCACATACAGGAGTCAACCAGTGAATACATAAATGAGTGGAGTAACAGGTCAGTGTTTCTCTCTTTCCCTTCCACTCTCTCTAAAACCAATCAATAAATTTTCTTTAAACAATATTTGTTAAAATAACCATGGATCTCATCAGGGAAAATTTAAGTATTGGGAAGCTATCTAGCTTATGCTGTCAGGGAAGTTTTTCAAACTGCTCATTTTTACTTGAAAGCTAAACTTTTCATGAGCAAGAAATTCCATTAACTATCTTTCTTGAAATAAGTCTCTTTATTCATTTCTAAGAAACTGCCAAATATGCAGTCTGAATAATTGTCTTTTTTGACAGTCATTCTTTCAAGTAAAAATGGTGGTCTATGAAAAAACATGGCTAGTTCAGCTATTCAAGGGATTACACAAGCTCTTTTCCTCAAGACAACCATTGTACTTCAGCATGCAGAAGTGCTTTATTTTACTTTCCATTTTGTCCCACCTAACACCAAGAAGATATACCTTCTAAGGTCAAGATTTAATAAAGCACCTGACCAGGTGGTGGCATAGTGGACAGAGCATCAGCCTGGGATGCTGAGGACTCAGGTTCGAAACCTCGAAGTCAACAGCTTGAGCGCATGCTCACCAGCTTGAACTCAGGGTTGCCAGCTTGAGGATGGGATCATAGACCTGACCCCATGGTCACGTGCTTGAGCCCAAAGGTCACTTGCTTGAAGCCCAAAGGTCACTGGCTTGAGCCCAAGGTCTCTAGGTTGAGCAAAAGGTCACACTGGCTTGGCCAGAACACCCTCAGCCCCCGTCAAGGCATATATGAGAAAGCAGTCAATGAAAAACTAAGGTGCTGCAACAATGAGTTGATGCTTTCCATCTCTCTCCCCTCCTGGCTGTCTGACTCACTCTCTCTCTCTCTCTCTCTCTCTCTCTCTTGCTTTCACTTAAAAAAAAAGATTTATGCCTGACCAGGCGGTGGCCCAGTGGATAGAGCTTTGGACTGGGATGCAGAAGACCCAGGTTCGAGACCCCGAGCTTGCCAGCTTGAGCGCGGGCCCATCTGGCTTGAGCAAAAGCTCGTCAGCTTGGACCCAAGGTCGCTGGCTCCAGCAGGGGGTTGCTCGGTCTGCTGAAGGCCCGCGGTCAAGGCACATGTGAGAAAGCAATCAATGAACAACTATGGTGTCGCAACGGCAACGAAAAACTAATGATTGATGCTTCTCACCTCTCTCCGTTCCTGTCTGTCCTGATCTATCCCTTTCTCTGACTCTCTCTCTCTCTCTCTGTCCCTGTAGAAAAAAAAAAAAGATTTAATAAAGCTAGTAATTTTTCTCCTTCATTGAGGACATTCCTATATGTAACTGGCACTTTCTTTATGGTGAGTATGTGGTTGGTAGAGAATACAGTGACTACCAGTACATTTGGTACCACTCTCATACATGCTGAGATGCCAACAGTTTACCCACCATTGATTTATTTTGCACCATTAATGCAAATGTCAATGCAATAGAAAGAAAAATGGGATGGGACAGAAAATAATGTCTTAGTATAATTATGAAAATAGTTTTAACCTTGTAGACTCCCAAAAAGGATGTTAGCAATGCCCAGGAGTCCATGGACTATACTTTAAGAACTGTGTAAAATAGCTAGTGCCCCACTTTATAAATTCCCTAGAGCCACTGTAACAAAATACCACATTTGGATGTCTTACAACCACAGAAGTTTGTTCTCTTACTAGGTGTCTTCAAATAACAGAAATTTATTGTCTCACGGTTCTGGAGGCTAGAAGTCTGAAATCAAGGTTATCAGTAGAGCAGTGGTTCTTAACCTTTTTTGAGGTACCAAACCCACCAGTTTCATATGCGCATTCACCAAACCCTTCTTTAGTGATAAATAAAATATGATTTTTTTCCCAAATTCAAGACATAGCTGTATGTTTTTTTACTGGTGCACAAAATGAGCCGTGCATGAATATCACCTTGCTCAATGAACAAAACCAACAAAGTGCATGAACTCACAACAAATTATGGTATTACTTTATTTTGGCCTCCGCGGCAGAGGCTTCTCTGAACCCCTGAGACCGACTCATCGAACCCCTAGGGTTCGATAGAACCCAGGTTAAGAACCACTGCAGTAGAACCATGTTCCTGCAGATGTTCTTCCAACTTCTGCTGGCCCCAGGCATTCCTTGGTTTATGGCAGCTTAATTCCAATCCCTGCCTCCATCTTCTTGTGGCCCTCTTCTCTGTATGTATTTCTGTGTGCTCTCCTCTTCTTATAAGAATACTAGTTAAAGGTTTACGGCCCATCCTAATCTAGCATTATATAACCTTGTAGGGACGAAAAAGTTTTACTGACCCTTTTAGGGTCTCTAGCTAGGTCTGAAAATAACTTTTATGTGACATGGGAGAACTACATAAGGAAATTATGACCTGTAGAAACAGTTATACCTCAGTATTTTTATGCTCGCTTTGGAAAAGTGGACAGTTGTGGAGGAATTTGATAAGTTAAAGAGTAAGAGGTAAGTGAAATAAACTGAGAAAAACTTAGCCCGGCCTGTTTGTTCATATTCTACCCAGTATTATTTTGTCTGCATAGATAAGGATGCTCCTTCCCTCCAGGTATAGTATAGAATAGGCACCTCTCACATACGAGTTTTATGACCTGTTTAAGGGAAGAGGGGTAGCAGTCAGAGTGACCTTCCTTCTTCAGCTGTTTTCTCAATCTTCAGCTTAATATATTCAATATGCCAAGGTGCCATATTTTGGGGTAGTGTATCCTGAATCCCATCAACCTCATCTTAGCTAACTACATCTACAAAGATTCTAATTTCAAATAAGGTCACATTCTGAGGTTCTGGATAAACATGAATTTACAGGGACACTACTCAAATTACTATACACAACAATATTTTATTAGATTATACCCATGGCAGAGCTGCTGAAAGTGTTGGTGGCTGAAAGTTCACAGCTATTCTTTTCCTAGAGCCTAGAGAATTGTGTACCACAATGACCAACTGATATTGTGGCACAAAAAGATGGCCCCCTTTCCTCAAGACAGTGCCTTTGTGATACAAGTCATACTCCAAAGCTTCCCTTGAGATCAGGCTGAAGCTAGTCTCTAGCTGAGACCATAACCTCATTTAACTTTTCCATTCTGCTTGCCTCCCTTTTGAGAGCACAACCCAAAATAATTCCTGAATCATTTTTCACCTCTCTGATTAACAATTATTTAATGATAGCTGCTTGATTTTTAATAAAGACAGGGAAATTAGACAATGTTTTACATTTTTGGTAGGAAGGTAAACTGATACAATATTTCTTGAAGGTAGTCTGGCAATATGAATTTAAAAATTTAAATATGTATCCCCTTTGACCTAACAATTCCACTTTTAAGAACTCTTTAAGTCATCAGGCAAATGTACAAAGATGAAGATGACTATAGTTTTTAAGCTTAAAAAATGAGAAAGAGCCTGACCAGGCAGTGGCGCAGTGGATAGAGCGTTGGACTGGGATGCAGAAGACCCAGGTTCGAGACCCCGAGCTTGCCAGCTTGAGCGCGGGCCCATCTGGCTTGAGCAAAAGCTCATCATCTTGGACCCAAGGTCGCTGTCTCCAGCAAGGGGTTGCTCAGTCTGCTGAAGGCCCACAGTCAAGGCACATGTGAGAAAGCAATCAGTGAACAACTATGGTGTTGTAACAGCAAAGAAAAACTAATGATTGATGCTTCTCACCTCTCTCCGTTCCTGTCTGTCTGTCCCTATCCATCCTTCTCTCTGACTCTCTCTGTCCCTGTAAAAAAAAAAAAAATGAGAAAGAGTTTAAATATTGGTTTGTTGTAATGTAACCTGCGAGTTTCACAGACACCAAGTCCAGATGAATTTTTTGAGGAGTTTATTGATTAGCCAGCTAGCTATACAGGGCACAATCCCAAATCATGTAGGTCCTCATACAGTTCTGAGCCTGCTTTTATACAAAATCAAGTACTGGTTGGGATGGGTAAAGAGGTGCTTGTGATCCCTTTGTCCAGAGGTATAAGTCACTCTTATGACTTTACGATGGGAGGGTGAGTCCGAGTATAGGAAGTCTTGATTAAGGTACATAAACATTGTTTTCTAGAAGTCTTGATTAAGGTACATAAACATTGTTTTCTAAGGTTTTCATATAAGTTCTATCTTCTTTACTCTGTGTGGCAAGTGGCCCCCGGCACCCTTTTAGAGAATTCTAGGAATCAGCTAAACTATAATAAATAAATAAATAAATAAATAAATAAATAAATAAATAAATAAATAAATATCTGACCAGGTGGTGGCACAGTGGATAGAGCATCAGACTGGGATGAGGAGGATCTCTGTTCGAGACCCTGAGCTCGCCAGTTTGAGCGCGGGCCCATCTGGCTTGAGCGAAGGCTCGCCAGGTTGGAGCCAAGGTCGCTGGCTCCAGCAAGGGGTTGCTTTGGTCCGCTGAAGGTACCCGTGGTCAAGGCACATATGAGAAAGCAATCAATGAACAACTAAGGTGTCGCAATGGCAACGAAAAACTAATGATTGATGCTTCTCACCTCTCTCCATTCCTGTCTGTCTGTCCCTATCTGTCTCTCTCTCTGACTCTCTCTCTGTCCCTGTTAAAATAAATAAATAAATAAATAAACAAACAAACTATGACTAGATGACCCAGCTGCCCTTGTAAGCCAGGAAGCTCCTGCATTCTTCTCTTTCCTTTCTCCCCAGCTTCCCTTGTAAGCCAGGAAGCTCCTGCATTCTTCTCTTTCCTTTCTCCACAGAAAAAAGGGGGTAAGAGGCCTGACTTTTCCTCTTTAAAATGGCGTTGCTAATGTTAAGTTTTACAGTTCTTTGGCATCTTATCACAGTTAATTAAGTAACAGTATATCTGTAACTGAACCCAAGTTTGTATGCCCAAAACTCAGTAAGACTAATTTACTAAAGCACTAAGTAAACAATGAAAGCATTTATTTTGAGAGGTAGCCAAATGAGGAGAGAAAGAGAAAGCCCAAATCTATCACCCTTTTCCAGTATTCAGGGTTGATTTTTAAGGGGTTAGAGGGAATAGGTATGTGGAAGTCCTAACAGGTCAAGTTTTAATAGAAGTGTTACCTGGAAGGGACCAGGCACAGGCGAGTCCTTCCCGGTCCAGTTTGGAACGTGTGAATTCTTCGTGCAGTAAAGATTTCAAGACTAAAGTCCAGGTGACATTAAAGCTTGGAACAGTAAAACAAAGGAAGGGCTTAGGATAGAAGAAGCAACATCACAGCAACAGGAGTGTTGGGTAAACAAATGTTTTTTAAGTTTGCTTGCTTAAATTGGAGCAGTGCCATGTGTGTATAGTCTATGGAAGGTTGCCATGTGTGTATAGTCTATGGAAGGCTGTGGGTGCTTGCCCTAAGGGTGGCAGATTGCAAATTGCGGATTGCCTTTCTACTCAGGAGGGGCTGTTTGCTATTGTTTGCTGGAGAAGAGTCCCCCCCCCCCCGCCTGTTTTGCTGGGCAGAGGAGTGCAGAGAGAGAGAGAGAGAGAGAAGAGTGTGAGAGCTGAGTTTGGTGTGTCAGGGTTTTGGGAGCCCTAAGTGAGAGCGAAGTGGTCTTCCCTGCCTGTTTGCTCATTCGCCGTTATGAAACTTGAATAAATGGAAAAGCCACCATCCTCTGGCTCTGGGAACCTGCATAGCCATGACAGCAGCAGTCCCTGGCCTTACAAGAAGTGAGTCAAAGTTGGGCTGCTTGTCTCATTGAGAGGTCACAGAGGCAAAAAGAGTGTCCTTGGAGACAGAATCAGGGAGTCAGTCTGGGATGAGCTGCCACTGCCCACTGCTGCTCTGGTTGCAAGTTCCATTGGAACCCCAGGAGCTTAGGAAAAAGAAAGCAAACATGCACACTTGAAGAAGCAGTAGTGGGGGGACGGGGGGGGGGCGGAAGGGGGGAGATGGGTGTGCTCAAGGGAGAGCAAGCACCCAGTGGATTCTTTGTCTTAAAGGTTTTTATCTGTTTCTATAGGCAGGAATTTTAGGGGAGGTTGTGATCAGAATATTCATCAGCTTTCCTGATATGGCCTTTAATATATCAATGCATCAGTATGAGCATATAATGGTATTTGTGATCATTCTCTGTCAGCTTCACCTATATCTTGGATTTGTATGCCTCTAATGGGTTTTTTTGTTGTTGTTGTTTTGTTTTTTTCTTTTTTTTTTTTTTAATTTAATTTAATTTAATTTTATATATATATATATATATTTAATTCTAATGGGGTGACACCAATAAATCAGGGTACATATGTACAATGAAAACATCTCCAGGTTATCTTATCATTCAATTGTGTTGCATACCCATCACTAAAAGTCAAATTGTCCTCTGTCACCTTCAATCTGGTTTTCCCTGTGTCCCTCCCCTCCTCCCTATCCCACTATTCCCTCCCTCCCCCCATCCCATAACCACCACTCTCTTGTCCATGTCTCATATTCTCACTTTTATGTCCCACCTATGTATGAAATCATGCTGTTCTCAGTTTTTCTTTTTTTCTGATTTACTTATTTCACTCCGTATAATGTTATCAAGGTACATCCATTTTGTTATAAATGATCCGATGTCATCGTTTCTTATGGCTGAGTAGTATTCCATAGTATATATGTACCAAAGCTTTTTAATCCACTCGTCTTCTGACGGAAACTTGGGCTGTTTCCAGATCTTCCCTATTGTGAACAATGCTGCCACGAACATGGGGGCGCATTTCTTCTTTTCGAACAGTGCTATGGTGTTCATAGGGTATATTCCTAAAAGTGGGATAGCTGGGTCAAAAGGCAGTTCAATTTTTAATTTTCTGAGGAATCTCCAAACTGTTTTCCACAGTGGCTGCACCAGTCTGCATTCCCACCAGCAGTGCAGAAGGGTTCCCTTTTCTCCACATCCTCGCCAGCACTTATTCTGTGTTGTTTTGCTGATAAGTGCCATTCTGACTGGTGTGAGGTGATATCTCATTGTGGTTTTAATTTGCATTTCTCTAATGATTAGTGATGTTGAGCATTTTTTCATATGCCTATTGGCCATCTGTATGTCCTCTTTGGAGAAATTTCTATTCATTTCTTTTGCCCATTTTTTGATTGGGTTGTTTGTCTTCCTGGTGTTGAGTTTTATAAGTTCTTTATAAATTTTAGTTATTAACCCCTTATCAGATGTGCTGTCGAATATGTTCTCCCATTGTGTGGTTTGTCTTTTTATTCTGTTCCTATTGTCTTTAGCTGTGCAAAAACTTTTTAGTTTGATATAGTCCCATTTGTATATCTTGCCTTTTATTTCAGTTGCCCATGAAGATAAATCGGCAAATATACCGCTGCTACAGATGTCGGAGAGCTTGCTGCCTATGTTTTCTTCTAAGATGCTTATGGTTTCACGGCTTACATTTAAGTCTTTTATCCATTTTGAGTTTGCTTTTGTGAATGGTGTAAGTTGATGGTCTAGTTTCATTTTTTTGCAGTTAGATGTCCAATTTTCCCAACACCATTTGTTAAAGAGGCTGTCTTTACTCCATTGTATGTTCTTTCCTCCTTTGTCAAATATCAGTTGTCCATAAAGCTGTGGGTTTATTTCTGGGTCCTCTGTTCTGTTCCATTGATCTATGTGCCTGTTCTTATGCCAGTACCAGGCTGTCTTGAGTATAATGGCCTTATAGTAAACCTTGATATCTGGAAGAGTGATACCTCCTGCTTTATTTTTTCTTTTTAAGATTGCTGAGGTTATTCGTGTTCTTTTTTGGTTCCATATAAATTTTTGGAATATGTGTTCTATATCTTTGAAGTATGTCATTGGTATTTTAATTGGTATTGCATTGAATTTATAAATTGCTTTGGGTAATATAGACATTTTAATGATGTTTATTCTTCCTAGCCATGAGCACGGTATGTGCTTCCACTTGTTTGTATCTTCCTTGATTTCTTTTATCAATGTTCTATAATTTTCCGAGTACAAGTCCTTAACCTCCTTGGTTAAATTAACTCCTAGGTACTTTATTTTTTTGGCTGCAATAGTGAAGGGGATTGTTTCCTTAATTTCTTTTGCTGATATTTCATTGTTGGTGTATAGAAATGCCTCTGATTTCTGAGTATTAATTTTATATCCTGCCACCTTGCTGAAATCATTGATAAGGTCCAGTAGTTTTTTGACTAAGACTTTAGGGTTTTCAATATACAATATCATATCATCTGCAAATAATGACAGTTTTACTTCTTCTTTTCCAATTTGTATGCCTTTTATTTCTTCTTGTCTGATTACTGTAGCTAGGACTCCCAGAACTATGTTGAATAAGAGTGGTGAAAGGGGGCAACCCTGCCTGGTTCCTGATCTTAAGGGGATTGCTTTTAATCTTTGTCCATTTAGTATGATGTTTGCTGTCGGTTTATCGTAGATGGCCTTTATCATGTTAAGGAATGATCCCTGTATTCCCACTTTATTGAGAGTTTTGAGCATGAATGGGTGCTGGATTTTATCAAATGCCTTTTCTGCATCGATTGAAATTATCATGTGATTTTTGTCCTTCCTTTTGTTTATGTGGTGAATCACATTGATTGATTTGCGAATATTGAACCAGCCTTGCCTCTCCAGAATAAATCCCACTTGATCGTGGTGTATGATTTTTTTCATATATTGCTGGATCCGGGTGGCTAATATTTTGTTGAGAATTTTAGCGTCTAAATTCATCAGGGATATAGGCCTATAATTTTCTTTCTTTGTGTTGTCTTTGCCCGGTTTTGGGATCAGAATTATGCTCGCCTCATAAAAGGAGTTTGGAAGTCTTCCTTCCTCTTGAATTTTTTGAAATAGCTTGAGGAGAATAGGAGTTAGTTCTTCTTTGAATTTTTGATAGAATTCACTTGTGAAGCCATCAGGCCCAGGACTTTTCTTTTTGGGGAGTTTTTTGATAACTGTTTCGATCTCATTTGCTGTAATTGGTCTGTTTAGGTGTTCTGATTCTTTCAGATTGATTTTTGGAAGGTTATATGATTCAAGAAATTTGTCCATTTCACCAAGATTGTCTAATTTTTTGGCATATAGTTCTTCATAGTATTTTCTTACAATGCTTTGTATTTCTGTTGTGTCAGTTGTTATTTCTCCACTGTCCTTTCTAATTTTATTTATTTGAGTCCTCTCTCTTTTTTTCTTGGTGAGCCTAGTTAAAGGTTCATCAATCTTGTTTACCTTTTCAAAGAACCAGCTTCTTGTTTCATTGATCCTCTGTATTGTTTCCTTAGCCTCTATGTCATTTATTTCTGCTCTGACCTTTATTATTTCCTTCCTTCTACTTGTCTTGGGTTTTATTTGTTGTTGTTTTTCTAGTTCTTTTAGATGCAGGGTCAGGTTGCTTATTTGAGCTTTTTCTAGCTTCTTATGATATGCCTGTAATGCAATAAACTTCCCTCTCAGAACTGCTTTTCCTGTGTCCCATAAATTTTGAGTTGATGTATGCTCATTATCATTTGTTTCTAGAAACTTTTTTATTTCTTCTTTGATCTCATTGTTAATCCATTCATTATTTAATAACATGCTATTTAGTTTCCAAGTGTTTGAGTATTTTTCAGTTTTTCTTTTGTGGTTAATTTCTAGTTTCATGGCATTGTGATCAGAGAAAATGCTTGATATGATTTCAATCTTCTTAAATTTATTGAGACCATTTTTGTGTCCTAACATGTGGTCTATCCTAGAAAACGTACCATGAGCGCTTGAGAAGAATGTATATTCTACTGCTTTAGGGTGAAAAGTTCTGAAGATATCTATTAAATCAAGTTGATCTAGTGTCTCCTTTAAGTCTGCTGTTTCTTTATTAATTTTCTTTCTTGAGGATCTATCCAGTGTTGTTAGAGGGGTATTGAAATCCCCTACTATGATAGTATTGCTGTTAATCTCGCCCTTTATATCCATCAAAGTCTGCTTTATGTATGTCGGGGCTCCTATATTTGGTGCATAGATATTTACAATAGTTATATCTTCCTGTTGAATTGTTCCCTTTATCATTATGTAGTGCCCTCCTTTATCTCTTACTACAGCCTTTGTTTTAAAGTCCATTTTTTCTGATATAAGTATTGCTACCCCTGCTTTTTTTTCATTTCCATTTGCATGAAATATTTTTTTCCACCCATTTACCTTCAGTCTATGAGCATCTTTTGTTTTAAGATGTGTCTCTTGTAGACAGCATATGTATGGGTCCTGTTTCTTTATCCATGCAGCTACCCTATGTCTTTTGATTGGATCATTTAATCCATTTACATTTAAGGTTATTATTGATATGTAGTTGTTTATTGCCATTTTATTCTTTAAAGCTTTATTCTTCTTTTGCTCTATTCATTCCTCCCTTTAAACTGTTCACAAGAGGCCCCTTAGTATCTCTTGCAAAATTGGTTTGGTTTTTATGAATTCCTTCAGGCTTTCTTTTTCTGGGAAGCTCTTTATTTCTCCTTCAATTTTAAATGTTAGCCTTGCTGGATAAAGTAGTCTTGGTTGTAGGTTCTTGTTCTGCATTACTTTGATTATTTCTTGCCATTCCCTTCTGGCCTCAAGTGTTTCTGTTGAGAAGTCCGATGTCATCCTTATGGGGGCTCCTTTGTAGGTGATAGTCTTTTTTTCTCTAGCAGCTTTTAAAATTTTTTCTTTATCCATTAGCTGTGGTATTTTAACTATGATGTGTCTTGGTGTAGATTTTTTTGGGTTTCTCCTTAATGGAGTTCTGTGTGCTTCTTGAATGTGTGGAGTGTTTCCCAGCCTTAATTTAGGAAAGTTTTCTGCTATGATTTGATTGAACAAAGTTTCCATTTCCTGTCCTCTCTCCTCTTCTTCAGGTCCCCTATGATGCGAATGTTGTTTCTCTTCATGTTGTCACAAAGCTCCCTTAGAGTTTCCTCACATTTTTTAAGTCTCTTTTCCTTTTTCTTCTCTACTTCTGTGCCTTTGTTTATTGTGTCCTCTAACTCGCTTATTCGATCCTCAGCATCATCCATCCTGCTTTTAATTCCTTCCATTGTGGTCTTCAGTTCTGATACTGTATTTGTCATTTCTGTCTGATTCTTTTTTATTATTTCAATTTCATTTTTTATACTTGTTATCTCTTTATTTAGGTGTTCATAATGACTATCCATTGTTGCTCTAATTTCTTTGAACATCCTAACTATCATTATTCTAAATTCTGCTTCTGGTAATTTGGTTATATCTGGTTCATTCAGGTCCTTCTCTGGGGATTTCTCTTGATTCATTTGGTTTGCATTCCTCTGCCTGCCCATTTTTTCTGTGTATAAGCAAGTTGTGGCCACTGGAGTCCAGTAGCTGTTGCCTTTGTGATCTCTAGGTGTAGTCTATCTGCAGGCCCCCCACCCCCTCTGCCGGTGCCTAGGGTGGTTGGGTATGAGCGTTGCCAGCGCCGGCCCACTGTGGCTTTTGCTATGATTTCTGCCTCTCCTCCATGGGAGGGGATGTGAATGAAGCCACAAGATTAGCACCAAGGGTAGAGGTGAGCACCTTTCCTCAGCTGCGGACCCAGCCTATTTCCGGACTTCCGCCCAGAACCAGCAGTCGGAACCTGCTCGCTACAGTTCCGCGGGTTAGGCGGGGCTTTTGACGTGCTCTCAGCTGTAAGCTTTTGCCCGTCTGGAGCTTTAGCCCCGCCCTCGAGGCCAGGGCCCTTCTGCGCAGGGTCGGAAACCAAGGTTTATTGGGGCGGGCGTGTTTGCTGGCTTCCGCTGAGCTGCGTACTTTCGCTCCTCCCGGACTCTACCCCGCCCCCGCGTTCGGAGCCCACTCGTTCACGTATGAATGCTATCCGGGGTTTCTCCGGCCGGATGGGGATAGTAGTGTGGGCTCAGCTGTGAGCCTCCACTTGTGTCGGGGTCCACCCCGTTCCCGCGCTCGGAGCCCACTCGTGCACGTATACTGGCCAACCGCGGTTTCTCCGGCCGGGGGGGGGGGGTGGGGGGGGGTCGGGGGGGTGGGGGACTGGTAGCGTCAGCTCAGCCACAGCCCCTGCCCTTCCCTGGTTCTAGCCCGGTCCCCGCTGTCAGGGTCGGCTTGCGCAGGGCCTGCCCGTTCCTGGCCTCCCGCTTTGTCCCCGTAAGTGGGATTAAAGGCGGGCCCGCAGCTTCCGGACCTCTTTCGCGGTCCCCTCTGACCCTCTGGGCTAGACCGATCTCCCAGCGGCTTGGCCTCTGCCCACTCCGACAGAACCGCCTTTCAGCGTCCTGCCGCCCCAAAACCCCAAGCAGCCCTCAGCAGAGTAGGAAGGGACCTAATACTCCACACTGTAGGCCTGGGAGCTCCCTCACTTGTTTCACAGCTCAATACTGTCCAAACGCCTCTTCTAGGCTCTAGGACTGGAGGCTGGGGCTTGGTTCCTGGGACCCAGGTCCCTTCCTCTCCGCCAAACTTTCCTCCTGCCCCGCGGGTCTCTCCGGGCTGCCGTTTGCTCCGGGGAGCTGGGTAGCCCTCTTCGCGTTTTCGCTATTCCTACCAGTCTCAATGTGGCTTCTTCTGTGTTCCTTGGTTGAAGAGTCCACTTAGTTTTGTTCAAAGTTGGTTTATCCAGGTGGTGGTTCTTAAAATTGAGTTGTAATCCACTTTGGTTCTGGGAGTTGGAAGTTGGTACGTCCGCCTACTCCGTCGCCATCTTGCTCCCTGTCTCTAATGGGTTTTACTGTTATATATTCCCCTGATTTTATCTATTCTTGGGTTTATCTGGCACCAGTTAGGTCTCTGCTTTCTATTTCCCTACTAGAGTGATTTCAGCTACCTATTCTTTGGTTGGGGAAGAGAGTTATAAACCATCTGCTCCTTGATGTCTTTGGTTAGAGAAGATAAGATCTTGTGTTTTAGCCTGACCAGGCAAGGTGCAGTGGATAGAGCGTCAGCAGAAAACCCAGGTTTAAAACCCGAGGTTGCTGGCTTGAGCATGGGCTTATCCGGCTTGACTGCAGGCTCACCAGCTTGAGTGTGGGGTCACTGGTTTGAGCATGGGATCATACACATGACCCCATGGTCACTGACTTTAGCCCAAAGGTCGCTGGCTTAAGCCCAAGGTCGCTGGCTTGAGCCCAAGGTTGCTGGCTGGAGCAAGAGGTCACTCACACTGCTAGAGGCCTTTCCCCCCCTCAAGGCACATATGAGAAAGCAATCAATGAACAACTAAGGTGCTACAACAAAGTATTGATGCTTCTCATCTCTCTCCCTTCTTGTCTGTCTGTCCCTGTCTATTCCTCCCTCTCTCTCTCTTTCTCTCTCTGTAAAAAGAAAAAAAAGAAAGAAAATAAAGATCTTGTGATATAGTGTATTAGCTTGCTGCTAATTGTTCAACAGTTTGTTTATTTTGTCTCTATTTCTCTCATTCTGCTTGTCAAGGAATTTGTCTAGCTTCTTACTAACCGGCCTCAGGGGAACCTTAGAACTTGGCCATTTATGGTAAGAGGCGTCAGGACCACATCTTCCTGGACAACTGCCCTTCACTTCTGAAAGAATTCCAGTGTTCAAGTTCCAGTTATGTCCTGGTCGTTTGGTTCCATGCGGTGATGGGAGTGTGCCAGAAATGATGGTACACAGACTTGGGTTCTAAGTACGACTGCAAGTCAAAGTTCTCTCCTCTGCCCATGCTTCAGCTGCATGACTTGTGGTTTTGATCTGCTGTTTCTCAAAAGTAACTCAGTATCTTGTTATAAATAGGATAGGACCATTTTGAACTGTCTGTAGCAGTGGTTCTTAACCTGGGTTCTATCGAACCCTAGGGGTTCGATGAGTTGGTCTCAGGGGTTCGGAGAAGCCTCTGCCACGGAGGCCAGAATAAAGTAATACCATAATTTGTTGTGAGTTCATGCACTTTGTTGGTTTTGTTCTTTGAGCAAGGTGATATTCATGCATGGCTCATTTTGTGCACCAGTAAAAAACATATACCTATGTCTTGAATTTGGAAAAAGAATTATATTTTATTTATCACTAAAGAAGGGTTCAGTGAATGCGCATATGAAACTGGTGGGTTCGGTACCTCAAAAAAGGTTAAGAACCACTGGTCTGTAGTTATAAATCCCATTAGTGGATTATGCTGCAGCCATTTAAAAGTAATGCTATAGGCACGTGATGGCGAACCTATGACACTCGTGTCAACACTGAAGCACGTAGCCATTTTCGATGATATGCGGCAGCATACCAGAGAAGTATGGGGTCACATGCCAAGAAGGACGTTTCATCCTCGTCTCCTGCACAGCCAGGTGCAGTAGCCGAGGATAAAACATTTGCTGTAGTGTAGATACTCTGTGCCGGAGGTCTGTAGGTCAAAACATTTTTGTCATTTAAACTATAAATATCACGAAATTATGGTATTTTTCTCGAAGTGACATACCACCCAAGTTATGCTCGGTTTTTTGGCGAATTTTGACACATCAAGCTCAAAAGATTGCCCATCACTGCTATAGACCTAGTTTTTATTAATAGGGAAGAATGCGCCCTGGTTGGTTGGCTCTTTGCATAGAGCATTGGCCCAGCGTGTGGAGGTCCCAGGATTGATCCCCAGTCAAGGCACACATGAGAAGCAACCATCTGTTTTTCTTCCTGTTGGGCAGATAAAATATATTATGCTCACCTTGTTAAAGATGGCGCTGCCCACGTGGAAGCCCGTCACCCAGGTGATAATATTAGTTGCCCTTCTTGCTTGGGATGGGCATGATTATTTTGGATGTGGGGGAACAGGCTGTAAGCAGGCAGGATCATTATGGTCTAAGGCTCAGTTTTAAGACTAAGCCTTTCCCACCCTTTTTGATGTGGGGTGGTGCACTCTCATGGGGAATCCCATTATGCCTTAGATAAGTGACTTTTTATCAGAGAATTCCTTGTTTGTATATTGGATTAAAGGTTTGGATTTCTATACTATAAAGTGGGGCAGACTGGATCTTGCTCTCTCTTGGTTCCTGAGATTAGCATTAGAGAGGAGAGCAGAGAAAGGACACATGGAGGAGGCCAGGAGAAGCAGCCAAGATGGTGGAGTGCTGAAGGAGAAGCCAGTTTGTGCAGAGAGAAGGAGATGGGGAACAGAGGTGAATAAGGCTGGTGAGGTAGAAACCTATGATTCTAGGAAACTCAGATAAGTCAGTGGCTTTGGGAGCCCTAAATGGAAAGGGAAGTGTTTTCCCCACTGTATTTCTTGCCAGCTGGGTGCAAGCTAGGATTAAAGCTAATGGCCCACCAGTTCTTGGCTCCGTTGTTTTATTACCATCTGTCCGAATCAAATGTGAACCTGCAAGAGCCAGGCGGTTGTGATGGAGGCTGTGGCTACTGGCTTTACACTACCATCTGTGTCCGAGTAGAGCCTGAGCTTTATATCAATCAGGCATCCCTGATTCAACTTCCCCACACAGTGGGACACTCCTGCTTATCAGCAGGGCTGGCAGCCTCTTCAGGACTACTCTTGAGGCAGCTATGAGGATTCTACTTATCAGTGCTGACACCAACTGCCGCCAGAGGAAAGACACAACTGACACACAAGTTAATTGCAAGAATCACACAGGTAGTTTATTACTCACAAATCCTTTTGGCATGCCTGGGTACAGCTAAAGGAGACCCCTTCAGCGTGCTCCTCTCAGCTGTCTTTGGTCAGAGCAGCGTGGAGACAGTACACATCAACATTGGAGTCTGGGTGACTACCGCAGAAGGGAGGGCCCTCAGCTTTAGTATGTTTTCATGCCCATGCCTTCTAACAGGTGTCAGTTTATAGGATTATCACCTCAATCACCTTTTATGGAAGTTCCTCGCAGGGAGCCCTTTTTATGTTAATCTACTGAAATGTTACATCAAGCCACTTTTAAGATGTTCCTGGGGAAGCTTCTTGTTTATATTAACTTACAGAGTTATGACATCGAGCCACTTCTTATCTATGTATAACTTCACACACACATACTAACTGGGCCCTGCTCAAAAGTCAGTCTGTTTATCATATTTGTACACATTATATTAATTCCTATCCAGATGGCACAACTTTATTTAATTTTCTTAATTGATTTTAATATTATATTTTAATTACTTTTAGATATCTTCCATATTTTTCTATATTTCTACATATTTAATTACTATAACCTTATATTACTGCATCATTCTGCTTCTCCCCATCTTCCTCTTTTTTCTCTCTCTCTTTTTTTCCCGTCCTGCAGCCATAGCTCAGTTGATTTGAGCATGTCAGTCCTGGCACTGAGGATGGCTCTGTCAGCCTCCACCTCAGGTGCTAAAAATAGCTCAGTTACGAGTAGCACCAGATGGGCAGAGCATTTGCCCCAGACAGGGGTTGCTGGGTGGATCTTATTTGGGTACATGTGGGACTCTGTCTCTGTATCTCCCCTACTCTCACTTAAAAAAAAAGGGAATAATATCCATTTATATTCTAGAGAACAAAACATTAAAGACACAACAGTATGTAGACTTAAGTATAATTTAGCAAAGTGTTTTTCATTTTGGGTATCTCCCAAATATTTCTGATTATGCATTTTTGTTTCAAACTGTTAGGAAATTAATAGGAATTCTATGCTAATATTTTCTCTCTTTTTTTATGATTACCACTTTAATCATAAGGTATTAACATACATGTTCCACAAAACTGAGAACTGTTATCAGTGAAACTGAAACAAAAATTTTGGAAACTTCAACACACTGGATGATTTTCTTTGAGAATTTCTGCATAAGATTTCTTATCTTTTTCAGGAAAATTCTCCAGATGTGCTTTCATGTATGCAACCATATCATGGCCCTTCAGAGAATACATATAGTCTTGACATTTTAAAAGATAATATCCTGAACAACTATGGTGCCGCAATGGCAACAAAAAACTAATGATTGATGTTTCTCATCTCTCTTCATTCCTGTCTGTCTGTCCCTATCTATCCCTCTTTCTGACTCTCTCTCTCTGTCCCTGTAAAAAAAAAAAAAAAAAAAGATAATATCCAACAAAAACAAAGGAAGTAACATATAGAATCTGGCGATGCAAACTGGTCAACATCACCGACCTTTGCCAGATGGAGTTATCAAGCAGCCTGGGGCAATAGCCCAGGAAGCCATGTAGGTGAGCCACAGGTCAGTCAGCTTGGGCAGGGGCAGGGGCAGGTTCCGGGCCTCATCCAGCAAGAACTTTAAGGGCACTCAGCTGGCCATCTGCTCATTGTGTGATGCCATTCTTCCTTGAGGCCTAGCTTTGGATCGCCAACTACAAAGAAAACTCCATGACCACTACTGAGGCCTTCGTCATATGGAAGTCTCTCCTCCGAGCACCACTAATATTTTCATTTTAAATCAAAATAAGATATCAACTGGCTTAAATCTGGAGTGGGGGTGTTGTTGCTGTTGTTTTATTTTAGTGAGAGGAGAAGAGGCAGAGACTCCCACATGTGCCCTGACAGGTTCTACCTGGCAAGACAGTAGGAGACGAGGGGGTGATACTCTGCCCATCTGGGGCCATTGTTCCAATGCTCAACAAAAAGCCATATTATTTTAGCACCTGAGGTGGAGGCCATAGAGCCATCTCCGTGCTGGGGCCAACTCGCTCAAACCATTCAAGCCATGGCTGCAGGAGGAGAAGGCGGGGGGGAGAAGTAGATGGTTGCTTCTCCTGTATGCCCTGACCAGAAATCTAATCAGGGACATCCATACACCAGGCTGACGTGCTACCACTGAGTCAACCAGCCAGGGCTTAACTCTGGGTGGTTTTTATTTGGGGGGGTGGATGGGGGTAACATATATAGATATATATATAGATATATGAACAACCTGTGGGAAGAACAGTTGATAATATTTATAGGCTGATGAGTTGATTCCAATTGGTAGGTACAAAAGAATATATTCTTCCAGTTGTCTTCATGCCTTCTATACAGGTTAGAAGAATTCTGGCTGAAGTTTTACCATGCTCATATAACTGAAACATAAAATATGCCTCTGACTGTGTAAATTAATTTTTCTATGAATTAAAAGGAATTCATTTTTACAAAACTTATTAAGAAGTTTTCTTTCAGCGTCTGCTGATTTTTAGTAATTAAGAAGAAAACAATTAGCCTATATTTTATCTATATCTAATCTGTAAGTATAAAGAACTAAAAGCCCCTTAAAAATCATATTTTTATAATCTTAACAACTACTTTGTCATTGCATCATTAAAATATATTTAATTAAATTGTTTTATGCTCCTTGGATAAGGACCCATATAACACATTCCTTTTGAACCTTAATTCTAAAGAAATTGTCTCTAGAATAATTTCCTTATGTAATCTACTAAGTGTTTCTTTTTCTTTGGCAATTAAGAAAGTCAGTGTTACATTTTAATTATGCTTACAGTAACTGTGATAGGCTATGTGGTAGGTGTTTTTCCTATTCAACTTTCAATCATTTTAATTTCTGTTGTAATTTAAACTTTTTTCTATGTGTCTCTTGTATTATAAACTGTATTTCATTGCTTATGGAAACTTTTCTAATTTATACCTTACCTATTCTTGAACAACTGGTAAATATTTTAATACCTGACATTTCTCATGGATTTATTAAAACTATTTTATACACTTGAGTGATGGGAAACTTATTTTATTCTCTATTCCCTCTAGACAAGACATGAAAAAGGAAAGAAAATAAGCTAACGGCATTGCATATCTCTTGTGTGTCGATGTAAGAAACATCCAAACCTGTAGAGAATTTTTATGAGCTTATTTGAGCCAAACTGAAGATAATTCCTGGGAACCAAAATCACAATGGATTGAGAAAATGCTCAAGAGAATGGCAGTTTTGCAGCTTATTTTATATACTAGGATTAAAGGAGGAGACATTCTTTGGGGGTAGATTAAGAGAGCTGGAGAAAGCAACAAAAGGAAATAAGACTCTGGGACTGGATAAAAAGTGAATGGAGAGACACATACTTTTACATTAGTGGATACAGGATAGTTAATAATTAACATTTACAACACATAGATGATATTCGGGGAACAAGACAACAATGAGGGGTTCTGTGGTCTCTACTCTGGTGCGAGGTTGTGCCCTGAGGAGTCTGGAAAAAGAAGATTACTCTGACATCCCAAGGTCCTGTTATCTTAGATGGAAAAATAAAAAGAGGCTCACTTAAGGTAAAGATTGATCTTTGTCAGCGAAGCTACAGACCCAGGATGTGACTACCCACCATGACTTGCCTCTACCTCAAAATTTTTATGTTTAGACTGTTACCTGCATCTGGGGTTGTTGGGAACTACCAAGATGGAAATGAAAAAAAGTTCCCCCAAAAATTAGTGCTCAGGAAATTAACCCTATGAGAAAGGAAGCACAGGCTGCTCTCCAAACAAAAGCTGGGGAAGAGTTTTAAAGAAGTGGGAAAGATGACATTTAAGTCTGATGCCTAAGCATGTGGGGTGGGGGATGGGGGGCTCTGGTGCCTGCACAGTGGAACTACATGCTTCTTCATGTGTCCCATGTCTCAATAATATGTTAAATTTCTACCCAAGGGTGTTTTTTACTGTTATAATAATGAGGAGTAAGATTATGCAAAAGTCATTCTGAGGCTGAATTTCATATGCCTTAGGATCAAGGAAGCCTCTTTGCCTTATAAGGTGGTACCTTGCAGTTACTGGCACTGTTCTGTCTCGCCATTGATTGGGTGCAGGACTTGAGGGGAAGCTGAGGGAATTTACAATCTTATCTGGGAGAGGCTGTCTCAAGACCATCTTATATGGTTACTATGGATCTCTGAGTTTGTAGGGCACACTGTGCAGCCCTCTCCTGAGTTTGTCAGGTTTAGTATGTGGCCCTTTTTTCATCCACATGTGTGGGAGACAGTCATAGGCACTTTTTTATATCACCTCTTTTCATTCTTGTAACAATCTTGTGAAACATGACCCTGAATTTAGAGATGTTAGGTTGAAGGTCATACTGTTATTTAGGAAAGGACCTCAGATTCTGATTCTTTTTTTTTTAATCATACACATTTAACTTTATTATCATTGTCATTTAAAGCTTGATTTTATAAAACACAAAAAGATATTTTTCAGAGTTTGTATCACCAGAATTTAAACAGTAGAAATAGCAATAACTTTGCAAGTGTAAATTATATACATTAAAATCAAACAATTGGAAATGTTTTTCAATATGGAAACCATACAAATGAAATAATTGGCAAAAGGACCTTATAGCAGTATTCTGTTATTGCAGATGAGCAGTTATTTGAGTACCTAAACAAAGCTTCATAATATTCAGACTTCTTTTACTGTTTTTCATATTTACCTATATTCTGAGTCAAGCTGCTTGACCAAAAGGTCTGATTAGGAAGGCATTGAGCTTTATAACAAAAGTATTTCCATCTACAGTTACCACCTTCAAAGAAAATGACATTACAGTGCTGATGCAATCTGCTGGTCCCCTTTTGAACAGTATGCAAAAAATTATATCAACCCTTTGGTAAGACAAACAAGTACCAAAAAAAAAAATGGAACAATTATGCACAGTTCAGTAAAGTGTAACTTTAAGTTTTCCCCATCTAAAAATTAATCAATGAAATAAAACATGAACTATAGTTAAACTTGGTTTCAAGAAATGCATTTGAGAATTACATTATTGTTCTTATTTCATCTTTAGTTATGGACAGATATTTTGTAGGGCACCACACTGTTTACTCTGTGAATTGTAGTAGTGAAGGAACACAGACAGACTTGCTCAGAATCAGTAATGAACTCTTCCCACGTTTCAGGTACAATGAAATCTTTGTATAACAGATTAGGAGATCAAATGAACAAGAAGCTTCCAACAGTGACAAAAATGTCACTGTCACTGGATCTGTCTTATCACTGAGTGAATTTCATCTTGTATAGCTCTGTAAGACTTCTCTGGGTGTATTGTCATCTTTGGCAGTCTTGTCACACTCGATATCAAATTGCCATCTATCAAGGACCTCACCACTTTCAATATTTGAGATGACTACCACCGGTTTCTGAACTAAACAATTGTATAACCAATTTCTTAATTGTTCCACCATGTTATTTAGGTATTTTGTGAGCTCAGAATCAGTAGGTATGGGAAATGTGAGTCCATATTTCTGCACTTGAGTAAAAGTTTCAGATGGATATAAAATGTTGTTGATGCCAAATGAGAAGATCTTGGCCATGATTTTGGTGCTCCTGCACAAGGTGATGCCCTCCTCCCAGTACAGCTGCTATGCCACGCTAGGCTCACTGCTGGAGCACTACTCACACCACAGGGCTCCACCACTCATTTCAAAAGTAGAAATGCAGCACAGCATCAGATTCTGATTCTTTTTTTCTTCCTCTTCTTCTTAAGTGAGAAGCAGGGAAGCAGAGAGACAGAACCACCCATGAGCCTTGGCAGGGATCCCAGCAAGCCCCCTACTTGGCGATGCTCTGCCCATCTGCAGCTGTTGCTTTGTTGCTCGGCAACCAAGCTATTTTAGTGCCTGAGGCAAGACCATGGAGCTATCCTCCCTGCCCAAGGTCCAACCAAGCCATGGCTGTGGGAGGGGAAGAGAGAGATTGAGAAAAGGGAGAGGGGGAAGGGTGGAGAAGCAGATGGTCATTTCTGTGTGCCCTGACCAAGAATTGAACCTGGGTGTCCATATGCCAGGTGGATGCACTACAACTAAGCCAACCAGCCAGGGTCAGATTCTGACTCTTAAAACCACACACTTCCTCTATTATATTATACTGACTCCAATTTTTTCAAATTAAATTTATTGATGTAACATTAGTTAATCATATTATAGTTTGATATTTTTATCCTCTATTATATGTTCACCACCGAAAGTAGAGTTTCCTTCCATTATTTATATTTGACCCCCTTTACCTAATTTGCCCTCCCCCCAATCCCTCTTCCCTCTGGTAACCACCACTGTGTTGTTTGTGTCTATGAGTTTATTTTTGTTTCTTAGTTTATTATTTTTTGTTTTATATTTTGTAGATGAGTGAAATCATGGTTTTGTCCTTTTCCATCTGACTTACTTCAATTTCACTTAGAAAAATGTTCTCAAGGTCCAATTGTGTTGTTGCAAATAGCCTCTAAATTTTATATCAACAGCAACTGAAAATTCATCAAAGCATTTTTCTAGGGCAATGTTTCTCAAACATTAATGAGCAAATGAACCACCTGGGGATCTTGTTAAAATGCAGATTCTGATTCAGTAGGGCTGAAGAGGGCCTAAGAGTCTGCATTTCCAACTGCACCAGGTGGTGCTGATGCTGCTGATAATTGGCTACACTGATTGGCAGGTTTTCAGGGAATGTTAACATGCAGTGATTCAGTTAGTTATTATATCAAAACTATGAAATTAAATACAAAGCTGCCTGACCAGGTGGTGGCGCAGTGGATAGAGCGTCAGACTGGGATGTGGAGGACCCAGGTTCGAGACCCCGAGGTCGCCAACTTGAGCGCGGGCTCATCTGGTTTGAGCAAAGCTCACCAGCTTGAACTCAAGGTTGCTGGCTCAAGCAAGGGGTCACTTGGTCTGCTGAAGGCCTGTGGTCAAGGCACATATGAGAAAGCAATCAATGAACAACTAAGGTGTCACAACGAAAAACCGATGATTGATGCCTCTCATCTCTCTCTGTTCCTGTCTGTCTGTCCCTATCTATTCCTCTCTCTGACTCTCTCTCTGTCCCTGCAAAAAAAATAAAATACAAAGCTATGAAATTGAATATGTGCAACATTTCTGAAATTGCAAACAAAATGAACTATTGCAACTGTGTACAGTGACTATATACAACTTAGAGAATTCTGAGGCCTTGCTTTCCATGTATAGCATCCCTATGTGGAGAGGTATTACTCCCAAAGCAGGAGATTCTTCAGTTAACTGGGAGAAAACTAGTTGACTTAAAAAAATCCTAAAAAAAAAAAGAAAATCCTCAATTCCTCATCATGTTGGTTAAGTGTACTGTATTCAAAATTTGCCAGTCTTCTGGATGAATTCAGCATTCTTACAGGTGACTAATGATAACCTAAACTCCAATTATAAAACCCTCCCCTGCATTTCAGCCCCTCTAGCAGTATTGGAGATTAGAGACACAGAATAACTCTCCCATACACCAAAAATTAATTCTGTCTAGAACATGAGAAACATTTTTTCAAATAAATTTCTGAACTAGCAAAAAGTTAAGAACTACTTGGGCAAAACAACAACAAAAAAATGAGTGCAGTAATCTGGAGAGGTAAACAACACAAAAAGGAAATTTTATGAAGGGTAAGTGTTATTTTCTGAATTCTAGTAACTTTGAACTAGTTTTAGTAGCCATGAAGGTAAGAACAGGAGACAAACCCAAGACCCAAGCTAAGGTAGGGAGTCTAATTGGAGATCCTCACAGACACACACATACAAAGGTCTACACCCTCATCAAATAACAAGAAAAGTTACTCATCTTGTCCTTGGCTTTAGATAGAAGAGGGAAGTAGTTACTGTAATAATTTGCAAACACAAGCATGGGTTCATGACCCAGTTCAAACTGCCTATTATTAGGAGACAATTCTTCAGGAGTCTCTCAAGTTTCTACATCTTATAAGTAGAGGCACAACTGTCTTTGGTCCAGCCTATCTTTTCAACGGTTTATATACCGAGCAGTCTTGGAAGGGAATGAAAGTAGATTTGCCTATAGTCTTGGAAGATAGCTGTAATGTCTACCTCTGGAGAAAAAGGCAGGAACACTTACTACCCTTTATAAAATTTCCATGGTTTGTTTTGTTTTGTTTTTTTGCAGGGACAGAGAGAGAGTCAGTGAAAGGGATAGATAGGAACACACAGACAGTAACGGAGAGAGATGAGAAGCATCAATCATCAGTTTTTTGTTGCTGTTGCGACATCTTAGTTGTTCATTGATTGCTTTCTCACATGTGCCTTGACCGCGGGCCTTCAGCAGACCGAGCAACCCCTTGCTGGAGCCAGCGACCTTGGGTCCAAGCTGGCAAGCTTTTGCTCAAGCCAGATGAGCCCGCGCTCAAGCTGGCGACTTCGGGGTCTCAAACCTTGGTCTTTCTGCATTCCAGTCCAATGCTCTATCCACTGCGCCACTGCCTGGTCAGGCAGGCTCCATGTTTTTTAAATTCAGGTTTCCTTTCCTGAAATGCCACCCACTTCATGTGTAGATATCACCTGGACCACTTTGTGTTGCCCTGTGGAAATTAGATCTTGGGGAACCAAAACAAATGCTGATACTGTGTCTACTGCTATTGCTTTGAGTAATAACCTGTCCTTAGTCTCTGGCCCAAGAGTAGCATGTCTTCTGCCCAAATCCATGCAATTATGGCAGGTTAACTGGCAGGGTAAAATCTCAAACCCTTCACAGTTTTTAATACCTAGGTGGTCTAAACACCTTATGCTGAAAATTTATTAAATTGGTCCTAAGTTGGTAGTAACTCTAGACAGCTAGTGTAAGCAAAAGAAAATCCTCTCTGGTAGAATACCCTTTAATTCAGACCTCAAACAATTCCCACAGATAATGTACAAACCTTTTTGTCAAGTCATAAAACAAAAATAAAGTACCATGAATTAGAAGTAGTCTCTCAAAAAATTCAGGTATTAAGATTATAGCCATAGAATGTAAAATAAGGTCCTGGCCAGATACCTGATAGCTCAGTTGGTTAGCATCATCCAAAGCACAGAGGGTGTTGGGTTAATCCCCAGTCAGGGCACATACAGGAACAGACTGATTTTCCTCTCTCTATCTGTCTGTCTTTCTCTCTCTTCCTCCTCCTCCTCTTTCTCTTCCTCCTCCTCCTCCTTTTTCTCCTCCTCTTCCTTCTTCCTCTAAAAATCAATTAAAAAAAAATTACAAAAGGAAAAACAAATGGCCTGGCCAGGTGTTGGTGCAGTTGATAAAGCATTGGACTGGGACAAAGAAGACCCAGGTCTGAAAACCTGAGGTCGCCGGCTTGAGCACAGGTTCATCCAGCTTGAGCAGGGGTTAACCAGCTTGAGCCCAAGGTCAGTGGCTTCAGCAATGGGTCAGTCGGTCTACTGTAGCCCCTGGTCAAAGCATATTTGAGAAAGCAATCAATGAACAACTATGGTGTCACAACAAAGAATTGATGCTTCTTATCTCTCTCCCTTCCTATCTGTCCCTATCTGTCTGTCTGTCAAAAAAACAAAAAAGAAACAAAAAATATATATAAGTATGTTTAATATCTTTAAAGAAATAAAAGAAGAAAAATTTGACTAAAAAGAGGCTGTTAATAAATGACAAGACAAGTTTGCAAAAGAACCAAATAAGGCCTCTAGGAAAGAAATATAAACAGGTATGTCTTGGAGATATTGCAGCTTTGGTTCCTGACCACCAAAATAAAGCAAATATTACAATAAAGTGAGTCATATGAATTTTTTGGTTTCTCAGTGCATACAAAAGTTATACATGGAAAAAAGTAGGTTTACAGTTGTGAGTATGCAAAACAAGGTTTATTGTTTTATTATTTATTGTATTATTTTCCATATGAACAACTATGAACCTACTTTTGCCATACCTTGTATTTACCCCATCCTGTGGTCTATTAAGTGTGCAGTAGCACTATGTCTTTTAAAAAGTACATTCATTAACTTAAAAATATTGCCAAAAAATGCTATCTGAGACTTTAGTGAGTTGTAGTCTTTTTGCTGGTGGAGGGTCTTACCTTCAATTTTTAAAAATAAAATGCAATATCTGCAAACTGCAATAAAGTGAAGCACAATGAAATGTGGTGTGCCTGTAACTGCTGAAGTGAAAATTTTAATGTATGGCTTAAACATCAGTAGAAATGCATCTGAATAAAGAATGAGTGCTCTGGAAAGTAGATCTCAAGAAATTACCCAGAATATGCTGTATATCCCCATGTATAAAATGCTCTTACGTATAAGACACACCTTAATTTTAGGGCCTGAAATTTGAAAAAAAATTATTACATAAAGTTATTGAACTCAAGTTATATTCATCATAAAATTCATACAATTCCTCATCACTGTCAAAACTCCCATCCATTAGCTTGTCCTCATCTGTGTCTGATGATGAATCACTGTCTTCAACAATGAGCACAAAAATAAGCACGAAAAAGTGGGAAATGCAAGTAAAAAAATCTACAACCACTGTATAAAACGCATCCAATTGTTAGACCCAATATTTTTCAAAAACCTTGTGTCTTATGCGTGGGAAAATACGGTAATACAGAGCAAATATGAAAGCTAGATTATGACCTATGGACAATAGAGTAAAAAGGTCTACATGTGTTGAATTGTAGTTCCAGAAAAGAGAAAGAATTAAGACAGAGGTTCTTAACCTGGGTTCTATCGAACCCTAGGGGTTCGATGAGTTGGTCCCAGGGGTTCGGAGAAGCCTCTGCCGCGGAGGCCAGAATAAAGTAATACTGTAATTTGTTGTGAGTTCATGCACTTTGTTGGTTTTGTTCTTTGAGCAAGGTGATGTTCATGCACGGCTCATTTTGTGCACCAGTGAAAAAACATCTACCTATGTCTTGAATTTGGAAAAAAAATCATATTTTATTTATCACTAAAGAAGGGTTCAGGCCTGACCTGTGGTGGCGCAATGGATAAAGTGTCGACCTGGGAACACTGAGGTCGCCAGTTCAAAACCCTGCACTGGTCCGGTCAAGGCACATATGGGAGTTGATGCTTCCAGCTCCTCCCCCCTTCCTCTCTTTCTCTCTCTCACTCTGTGTCTCCTCTCTAAAATGAATAAAATAAAAATAAAATAAATTTAAAAGAAGGGTTCAGTGAATGCACATATGAAACCGGTGGGTTTGGTACCTCAAAAAAGATTAAGAACCACTGAATTAAGAAGAGACAAAATGTATAATTTTGGCAGGGTTGCATTAAGATATTTTATGCATATTAAGTTTGCCAGAAAAAAATGAAAGTTATCCTAGACATAAAATAGGGTATGAATATGGAAAAGCAAATAATTGGTGCAGCTCACCTTAGACAATAATATGGAGTTTGTTTTTTTTTTAAATGTTTTATTTATTTTTTACAGGGACACAGGGACAGAGAGATATATAGACAGGGACAGACAGGAACAGAGAGAAATGAGAAGCATCAATCATTAGTTTCTCGTTGCGACACCATAGTTGTTCATTGACTGCTTTCTCACATGTGCTCTGACCGTGGGCCTTCAGCAGACTGAGCCATCACTTGCTGGAGCCAGCGACCTTGGGTGCTGGTAAGCTTTTGCTCAAGCCAGATGGGCCCATGCTCAAGATGGCGACCTCCAGGTCTCGAACCTGGGTCTTCCGCATCCCAGTCCGGCGCTCTATCCATTGTGCCACCGCCTGGTCAGGCTGGAGTTTTAAATGTGAATAAATTGGATCAAAGTCAAACCCAGAGCTTTTTGTTTCAAAGGGAACTCTGCTGTCTGACCACGTGGTGGCGCAGTGGATAGAGCATCGGACTGAGATGCGGAAGACCCAGGTTCGAGACCCAGGTTCGAGACCCCGAGCTCACCAGCTTGAGCGCAGGCCCACTGGCTTGAGCTAAAGCTTGCCAGCTTGAACTCAAGGTCGCTGGCTCCAGCAAGGGGTGGCTCAGTCTGCTGAAGGCCCGCGGTCAAGGCACATGTGAGAAAGCAATCAATGAACAACTATGGTGTCACAACGGCAACAAAAAACTAATGATTGGTGCTTCTCACCTCTCTCCGTTCCTGTCTGTCTGTCCCTATCTATCCCTCTCTCTGACTCTCTCTCTTTTCCGGAAAAAAACAAACAAACAAAAAACCAAAGGGAATTCTGCTAAATTCTCCTATAACATAATGTAGTTTCCAATATGTATTATGCAACTATTCATGTTTAGACTTCCATCTTCCTTAACAACTGGGAAATATCTGTTTGTAACCCTTAGTTATATCAAATAAAGGCTTAAAAATAAAAGTAACAGGCCCTGGCCAGTTTGCTCAGTGGTAGAGCGTCGGTCCAACATGTCGAAGTCCTGGGTTTGATTCCCAGTCAGGGTACACAAGAGAAGCAACCATCTCTTTCTCCACCCTCCCCTTCTTCTTCTTCTCCTTCTTCTTCTTCTTCTCTCACTCTCTCTCTCTCTTCCTCTTCTACAGCGATGGCTTGATTGGTTTGAGCACATCAAATTGGGTGCTGAGGGTGGTTCTGTGGAGCCTCCACCTAGGTGCTAAAAATAGCTTGGTTGCAATCATGGCCCCAGATGGGCAGAGCATTGGTCCCAGATGAGGTTTGTGGGGTGGATCCTGGTTGGGATGCATGCGGGAGTCTGTCTCTCTATCTCTCCTCTCACTTGGAAAAGAAGAAAAAAACTTATATAAAAATAAAAGGTAACAATAATAAATGATCCAAAGAATTACTAATTTTGACCTGTATACTTTATCTTTTATTTTATTATTATTATTTTAAAGATTTTATTTATTGATTTTAGAGAGAGAAGGAAGAGAAAGGCACAGGGGAGGGAGGAGTGGGAAGCATCAGCTCATTGCTTCGTGTATGTGCCTTGACAGGACAAGCCCAGGGTCTTGAACTGGTGACCTCAGCATTCTAGATTGATGCCTCATCCACTGAGCCACTACAGGTCAGGCTATACTTTTTTATTTTTATAACAACTTCTTATGAAAACCTCACAATGCCAATATGAGTCTTAATTTCAATACTTAAGACCACACAATGCCAAAATAAATGTTGATGAATAGCTCTTGCATAAATAAGTGATTGAAATCATTCCTTCATTCATGAATACATAAAGATGATACCTAAACCTAAATGTTCTGAGAAAATAAGACTAACAAGAAAAATACGTAGGTTCAAGTAACCATATCATTGGTAAACGACCTGACATTTTGAAACTAATCATTAAGGTTAGGAAATCTCCATTTTGTCTGTGTGGCTACATAATATTGTAGTCTTTTCAATTATATAGTGGGATGATTGTGAACCAGCTTAGGCTGTGTGATGGGATAGGCCCACCACACAGCTGCATTCATGTGTTACTTAGCAACATTTCCCTGTGCCCTCTCACCTCCTGTTGGGAAACCCACTCAGAGGCTGTGGAACTTGGCAGGGGTGAAGGAAAATCCATTGACAGATACTTTAGGTCCAGAAATTTACAGAGACTATAGGTGTTGTTTGGTTTTGGATGGCAGGGTTTTTTTCCTATCTTTTTCCCCCCTTTATTTAGGGATTAGATCATATATACTAGAGAGTTTACTGCACAATGAAAGATGCAGAGCAGAAACATGTTTGACTGGAATAGTGTTTTTTAGCACGGGTTCTACCACACCTTAATTGCTAAAGACATTGCTGCTGGGAAACTCTGATACTCCCCTTCTCACACTTGGGGTTACAGCCCTGAGGAGTTAAGCAATACACTACTTCACACTGAAAACCTGAATTTAAATGAGTTGCAACTGTCTTTTATGTAGGTCAGCAAGGTGCATGAAAAAGAAAATAAATGAGTACAAAAGAGGAAGGAATCACCCTATTTAACTTCTTGGCTGTAAGCATGAATCTGAGTTAGTTAAGTATATACATCAATACCAGCCTATGTGAACAAACATAAGCTGACATTATTACAATACTTTGTTCACATAATTACCTTCTAAAAAAAAAAAAAAAGGATCCTGACGAGTAGTATCACAGTGGATAAAATGTGACCTACTACCTGGACCACTGAGGTCCCAGGTTCAGAACCCCAAGGTCACCAGCTTGAGTGTGGGCTCATGAGCTGCTGACTTGAGCACAGGATCAGCCTGAACCCAAGGTCACTAACTTGAAGCCCAAGGTCGCTGGCTTGAGCAAGGGGTCACTGGCTCAATTTAAGCTCCACCCCACAGCTGTTAACCCTCATTCCCATCAAGGCACATATGAGAAGCAACTAATAAACAACTAAAGAAGTGGTTCTCAAATTTTTGAAGTCGGGGCATATTTAAAATCCTATAAATAATTGTAGGTGCACTATATACAAATTTCTGAGAAATATGTTATAATAACTAAGTCAAATATTAGAGAAAAAATATTAAGTCCAAGCATGCTTTTCATGCTTTTATGGTAATTAAATGAAATAAATATGACAAAATTAAATTTATTCTGACATTAAAAAACATTTTTATGTTACATTTTTTGAGTTATGTTTTTTAGAATTCGTAAAAAATGGGTTAAAAAAGGACAAATGTTATCTCTTTATATATATAGATACATTCTTAGTAAGATTTAGTAAATTCAGCAGGTCCCAGCGTGAATGAGTTAAGTTTTTTCATTTTTGTGTTTATGAGAAACATGAGCCTGATGTGTCTTAATGATTTCTTCAATGTTTGGGCATATATTTGAAAGGAAAAACTCTTATTTCCTCAGCAATACATTGAAGAATTCCTCTCTTTTTACTCTTAATTGTGTTGGGGGTAGAAAATTCTAACTCACAGAAACAGGATGTTGAAAATTGTAGTAAAATGCTCTAAGCTTTTTTAGATATTGCCACATATTCCTCTTTTATAGAAATCCAAAAGGCTTCAAGACACAATTTCTTATGTTTAATCATCAATCCCAAACCCCCACCATACGTATAATCTTAACTTTACACCAAACAAAGGATAGAAGAAACTTGCCTCCAGTCTTTCCAGGGAACATGGGGAATAGTGTAAACAATCCAGCACCACAGCTTAACAGCCTTTTGAAATCTATTCCTGCAAATTAGGTGAGGGGTTGGGCAGACTGTCAGATAATAGCCAATTCTCCACACCTCTGTCCCCTGAAAATCTAAACTCAAAAAACCCTGTTGTTTTTTTGGTCCCCGACAGGCACATATTTTCTCTGGAATACCATAGGGCACCCCTGGAAATCTTCTAGAGCACACCAGTGCACCCTGGCACACACTTTGAGAATCACTGAACTAAAATAAAGCAACTACGTATTGAAGCAACTACATATCGATGCTTCTCATCTCTCTCCTCCCTCTCCCTTCCTGTCTCTAAATAAATTAAATAAATAAATTGAAGTGAATAATTATCTCCTTAAATATTGTTTTCTTAAGAAAAGCTTATATTTAAGGCTAAGTGAAAGTAATATGCTAGATGTGAACTGAGTTGTAGAAATATCAAAATGAATAAAATGTTTTACATTTTATTTAGGTATGAAACTAAAACAGTATTGTGACTGCACTATTCAAAGCAGATAAAAATTACATTTCATATATAGTTAAACTTAAAAGATTTTATTTTTTTAAGTGAGAATAGGCGAGAAAGTGAGGCTCCCATATACACTCTGACTCAGGTCTACCTAGCAACCCCCATCTGGGGCGGATGCTCAAATCAACCAAGCTATCCTCAGTGCCTAAGGCTGACCCTCAGACCAGCACAGCTATCCTCAGCACCTAGGGCCAAAACTCAAACCAATCAAGCCACTGGCTATGGGAGGGGAAGAAGAAGGGAAGTAAGAGAGGGCGAGGGAGAGAAGCAGATGGTCACTTTTCTTGTGTGCCCTGACCGGGAATCGAATCTGGAACTTCTGCACACCTGGCCGATGCTCTGTCCACCGAGCAGGCTAGCCAGGGCCCATAAAATTTTCTAATTTTTACTTATCCAAGGATAGAAATTATTTCCTTTTATCCAAAATGACAATTATTATTTTTTTTAGAGAGAGAGGAAGGGAGAGAAAGATAAACATCAACTCCTAGTTACTTCATTTTAGTTGTTGATTTATTGCTTCTCATACATGCCTTGATGGGGACGGAGGCTCAAGCCTAGCCAGTGACCCCTTGCTCAAGCCAGCCACCTTGGGCTCAAGCCAGCAACCTTTGGGTTCATGTAGGTGATCCCACGCTCAAGCCAACAAGCCCACACTCTGGCCAGTGACCTCAGGGTTTTGAACTGGGACCCTCAGCATCCTGCAGCTCACCAGTCAGCTAAAATGAAACCGGTCAGGTTAAAATTACAGTTTTTATTTTAGTCTATATCACTTTCATAAAGATTTAAGGATTGTAAACTGTGTGACTTATAAATATAGTTTTTATTAATCACAATTTGAAAGTTATATAAAGAAGAATCTACCTGGAAAGTGTGTACTTTATGATCTGACCAGATAACAAACTACCCATAATTATTTGCTGTTTGCACATACAAAAAATTATCTAATTTACCATTCTTAACAAGGAGATCTCCTCTACTTCAAAGTCTTGTAATTCTTATAGTCTGTGGAATAAAATTTGTTAGTTGAGTTTATAGTGAAATGTATAAATTCCTAGTTTCATGCATTTTACATATGGTCGTTTGAAGGGTCCTGATACTGTGCTTTCACATAGTGCTATGTACTCAGTACACAACAGACTTTTCCAAAGTTGATAACTACAGTTGTAAATTTTGAATAAGTAATAATATACTGGTTTTGAATGAAATGTGAAGATTTGTTTTGTTTTGTTTGCTTTTTAGCAAGAGAGCACCAGAAACAAACAGGACGGGAGAGAGATAAGAAGCATGAACTCATAGTTGCAGTTCCTTAGTTGTTCATTGGTTGCTTTCTCATATATGCCTTGACTGAGAGGTTTCAGCCAAGCCAGCAACCATGGGATGACGTCTATGATCCCACACTCAAGCCAGAGACTCCACGCCCAAGCTGGTGAGCCTGTGCTCAAGCCAGTGACCTTGGAGTTCCAAACCTGGGTCCTCAGCGTTCCAGGTCAATGGTCTATCCAGTATGCCACTACCTGATGGTCAGGTGTAAAGGTTAGTTTTTGTGTTGTTGTTGTTTTTAATGTGAAGGTTAGGTATGTCTATGAATATCTACCTAGGGAGGTTTTCTCCACATTCTTAGACTGCATGCTGAAAATTCTTTATTTTGATAATTTCTCATCAGAGCTTTTCTCTAAGAGAGATCTCAATACCATATAGTTTATTAAAGTTTCAACAAGGGAAGAGAAAGAACTCCATTCCCACATACACAGAAAGTAATCTTATTTTTAAAACAAGAAAAGTTTATTTTTTTAGATTTTATTTATTCATTTTAGAGAGGAGAGAGAGAGAGAAGGGGAGGAGGAGCAGGAAGCATCAACTCCCATATGTGCCTTGACCAGGGAAACCAGGGTTTTGAACTGGTGACCTCAGAGTTCCATATCAATGCTTTATCCACTGCATCACCACAGGTCAGGCTAAAACAAGAAATTTAAAGGCAATATCTTGAGTGTGATGTAAAGGGGTCCTTTTAACATCTGGAGGTGAGGAGCTGAGAATATTGTCCATTAATGACCTCAGTGAAGGATTTTATCTTATTTGTAGACTTTAATTTACTGAATGTATTAAGGTTATAATTTTTCCTAAATCATTTTATTGATTGAGAAAGGAAGAGAGAGAAAATAGGAGAGAAGGATAAAGAGAGAGAGAAGCATCAACTCATTCCACTTAGTTGTTCCATTTAGTTGTGTACTCATTGCTTCTTATCCCACCCTGATCCAGGATTGAACCCAAGACCCAGGTGCACGAGCAACACTTAGCCACCCAGCCAGGGCCAAAGTTATAATTTTATTTATATTTTTATTTAGAAATTAAAATTTGGCCTCATCTGTGGTGGCACAGTGGGTAACATATTGACCTGGAATGCTGAGGTCATTCGTTTGAAACCCTGGGCTTGCCTGGTCAAGGCACACATAGAAGATGATGCTTCCTGCTGCTTCCCCTCTTTTCTCCATCTCATTCCTTTCTCTCTCCACTCTAAAAAAAAAATGAATAAATAAAATCTTTAAAAAATAAATTAAATTTGGCCTTGGCCAGTTAGCTCAGTCAGTTAAGTACATCATCCTGAAACGACAAAGTTGTGGGTTCAATCCCCGGTCAGAGTGGAACAAGAAATGAATGTTGCCTTCATCCTTCTCTCTCCCTCTGCCTTCCTCTCTGTCTCTCTAAAAAAATTTTTTTAAATTAATAAGTTTAAAAATCAAGCCCTGGTCAGATTCCTAGTTGGTTGGAGCATCATCAGAGAGAGAGAGAGAGAGAAAGGGAAAGAAAGAGAGAAGGAAAGTAGGAAGGAAGGAAGGGAGGGAGGGAGGAAGGGAGGGAGGGAGGGAGAGAGGGAGGGAGGAAACATTGTTTCCATGTCTTGGCCACCATAAATACTGCTGCAATGAACAGGGTGTACATTTGTCTTTGCATACAAAAGCTTTAGAGTTTTCAGGTAGGTACTCAGTAGGAGGATTGCTGGGTCATAAAGTAAGTTTATTCTTAATATTTTGAGGAGCCACCATACTGTTTTCAATAGTGGTTGTACCAGTTTACATTCCCACTAGCAGTGAATGAGGGTTTCTTTTTCTCCACAACCCTGCCTTGTTGAGGATTATAATTTTATTTTATTATTTTATTTTATATTATGAGAGTAAGAGGGAGACAGAGACAGATACAGAGACAGGAAAGAAGAAAGATGAGAAGCATCAACTCATCATTGTGGCACTTAATTGTTTATTGATCGCTTTCTCATACGTGCCTTAACTAGGGCACTCCAGCCGAGCTAGTGACCCCTTGCTCAAGCCAGTGACCTTGGGCTTCAAGCCAGTGACCTTTGGGCTCAAGGCAGCAGTAACGGGTTCATGTCTATGATTCCACTTTCAAGTCAGAGCCCCACACTCAAGCTGGTGAGCCTGCACTGAAGCTAGGGTTTTGAACCTGGGACCCCAGTATCCCTGGTTGATCCTCTATCCACTGCATCACCACTGGTCAGGTGAAGGTTAAAATTTTAAACAATTACTTTCCTCATTGCAAACTCCGCATTATTGTTTTAGAATCTGGTCTTTCTAGTAGATAATCTGTCTAGAAATTTGATACTTTAGCCTGACCAGGTGGTGGCACACTGGATAGAGCGTCGCACTGGGACGCGGAAGACCCAGGTTCGAGACCCCGAGCTCACCAGCTTGAGTGCAGGCTCATCTGGTTTGAGCAAAAGCTCACCAGCTTGGACCCAAGGTCGCTGGCTCCAGCAAGGGGTTACTTGGTCTACTGAAGGCCCGCAGTCAAGGCACATATGGGAGAGCAATCAGTGAGCAACAAAAAACTGATGATTGATGCTTCTCATCTCTCTCCATTCCTGTCTGTCTGTCCCTATCTATCCATCTCTCTGACTCACTCTGTCTCTGTAAAAAAGAAAAAAAATTTTTTGATACTTTTATCAAATTCATTTTAGTTTTTGCAAAATTTCTTTTTTTTCCTCCAGATCTTTAAGATTCCTGAGATCAAGAAAATATATGAGCCTAACCAGGCGGTGGCGCAGTGGATGGAGCGTCAGACTGGGATACGGAGGACCCAGGTTCAAGACCTGGAGGTCGCCTGCTTGTGCGCCGGCCCATCTGGCTTGAGCAAAAGCTCTCCGACTTGGACCCAGGGTCGCTGGCTCAAGCAAGGGGTTACTCGGTCTGCTGAAGGCCGGCGGTCAAGGCACATATGGGAGAGCAATCAGTGAGCAACAAAAAACTGATGATTGATGCTTCTCATCTCTCTCTGTTCCTGTCTGTCTATCCCTATCTGTCCCTCTCTCTCTCTCGCTCTGTCCCTGTAAAAAAAAAAAAAAAAAGAAAGAAAAAGAAAATATATGAAAAATTTCTAAAAATATCCATGTTTATTTAAAACACTAACTATAAGTATTAAACTTGTAGAAAAATTGATGTTTAGGAACCTGCAACCAAGATTTAATAGCTTTATTTTACAAAAGAGTACTGAAAGAACAACAAACCATAATAGATACAATAAAGTTATTATAATATTTACTCACAAATTAACTTCAAAAATTTATAAATTTATAAATGGCATCAAATTATATAGATTATTCATCAGGTGGCTGATCATCTGGTTTCTTTCACCATCTACCAGAACTGCTGAAGAGCAAGCTGAATCCCAAATGTGATCCTTTATGGACCTTTGAATCTCTGTCACTAGAAGGATCCAGGCATCTCTTCTGTAAGACATTGCAAGGAAAATGTCTTCTCCTCTGTAAAATTTCCCTGATCCCGACCAACTTATAACAGATTACAGCGATCTGTAGGATCCAGGTGGTTATAGAGAGATATGAAGAAGTACAGGTGTGACATGCCGAAAATGAGCTTTTAAAAACAGTTGGGTTAGGAATTTTTAGTTATAAGCAAAAGGAAGCTATCTAAGTTAAATCAAGTAAAAAATGGGGTGTCAGAAGTTCAGAGGGGCTAATTTCATGGTTCTCAAACACAAGTATAGACATCGTCAAAGTTGTCAGGTAACTAACTATGCTCCATCTTTCTCCAGGGCTATGTGATTTCTGCTTCCTTTGGCACATCCAGGTTATGGCTTATCTCTGAAGACTGGATTTTTCGGTTTAGTTGTATGCATACAACAAAAACTGGCTGCGACTCCTGAGTCTACCTGATCTTACAGCTCTAGTGTCATCCATGGAGTTACTGACTCAGTGTCTAGGTCACTGGGTTCAGATAATCAAGCAAAAGAATCTAATTTGGTTAGGTGTTCTCCCTGGTCCAATCAGCTATGGCTAGGGAGACAAGGTTTAATATGAGTAGGACCATCCCCTCTCAGAAGTGGATGTAGGTGGGGATAAAGCGATTAGTAGCTCAAGTTCTCAGATACCAAATAGGTTGAAGTTTGGCTTTCTTAATTGTCAGATACCAGATAGGTTGAAGCTGGGCTTTCTTAGTTGTTGTGTTTTTTTTTGTTTTTTTTTTTTGAAGGCTCTTTCAAGTTAAAAGTTCAGGCTGTGAACAAATCCTATCAGCATATTTTCCTTATTCCAAAAAAAGGTAGGATTTTGGTATGTGGCAGGTCTATTAAAATTTGGAGAGTGGTTCAGCCCTGGCCAGTTGGCTCAGTGGTAGAGCACCGGCCCAGTGAGTGGGTATCCCAGGTTCGATTCCCAGTCAAGGCATACAGGGGAAACAACCATCTGCTTCTCCACCCCTCCCCCTCTCGCTTCTCTCTCTTTCTCTCTTCCTTTCCCACAACCACCGCTCAGTTGAAGCAAGTTGGCCCCGGAATCTGAGGATGGCTCCGTGGCCTCACCTCGGGTGCTAAAATAACTTGGTTGCCAAGCAATGGAGCAATAGTCCCAGATGGGCAGAGCATCACCCCATAAGGGGCTTGCTGTGTGGGTCGGGGCACATGCAGGAGTCTGCTTCCCTGCATCCAGCCTCTCACTTAAGAAAAAAAAAAATTGGATAGTGGTGTCCTTGCAGGGTAAGCCCAGTTGGAACATCATTTCAATGGAGCAAAGTTGCAGGTTCGATCCCAGACCAGGGCACATACAGGGAACTGATAAGTGCATGAATATGTGGAACAGTAGGTTGATGTTTCTTTCTCTTTCTCTCCCTCCCTGCCTCTCTCTCTCTCTCTAAAATCAATAAATAAAATGTTTTTTAAAGATGGAAAGGGGGGCCTGACTAGGCAGTGGCACAGTGGATAGAGCATCGGACTGGGACGCAGATGACCCAGATTTGAGACCCCGACATCTCTGGCTTGAGCATGGGCTCACCAGCTTGATCACGAGGTTGCTGGTTTGGGCAAGGGGTCACTTGCTCTGCTGTAGCCCCTCAGTCAAGGCACATATGAGAAAGCAATCAATGAACAACTAAGGTGCTGCAACGAAGAATTGATGCTTCTCATCTCTCTCCCTTCTTGTCTGTCTGTCCCTATCTGTACCTCTCTCTCTGTCACAAAAATTAATTAATTAATCAATTAATTGTAAGGTGGCCTGACCAGGTGGTGGCGCAGTAGATAGAGCATTGGCCTGGGACACTGAGGGTCCACCTTGAGCACAGGGTTACCAGCTTGAGAATGGGTTTACCATCTTGAGTGCAGGGTCATTGGCTTGAGCACGAGATCATCTCTCTCTCGCTAAGAAAAAGGGGAGGGTAGGTGTACTAGAGGCTTTTGGTTCCCAATTACTTCTCTAGCTTCCAGAATGAGTGAAAGAGTACATAAAACCTGTTCCAAATGCCAGAATAGCTTTTGTTCTGCTCCAAATAAAGATACCCTAAGAGAGATAATATATGTTTTTTTTTATTATTTTTTATTTTTTTAGATTTTATTTATTCATTTTTAGAGAGAGAGAGAGAGAGAGGAAAGAGATAGAGAGAATAGGGGGAGGAGCAGGAAGCATCAACTCCCATATGTGCCTTGACCAGGCAAGCCCAGGGTTTTGAACCGGTGACCTCAGCATTCCAGGTCGGCAGTTTATCCACTGCACCACCACAGGTCAGGCGAGAGATAATATATGTTTAATGATAGTTTATTGCTCCAATTATTCCAAGTTATCTTTCTCAAACAAGACAATTCTCTAATACTTTGTTTCCATTGTCCTAATTGTAATATCATGCTTTGTGAAATAAAACAGAATATCACATTTTACTTCTGATTTTTTAGTAGTTTATAGAGATTGCTTGCTTTTAGTAATTAATTGTTATAGGTTACAATAAGTTGTAGTGTTTGCTTTTATTATCACTTTGCATAAAACATGATATATTCAGCTTAGCACAGCACCTATAAAGAAACATAGGTACTAATGTATGATATGGTGACTATAGTTAATAATACTGCAGTGCATATTTGAAAGTTGCTAAGAGAGTAAACCTCAAAATTTCTCATCAAAAGGGAAAAAAGGAAAAAAACTTATTAACTATGTACAATGTCAGATGGTAATTATATTACTGTAATGATCATTTCACAATGCATACAGACATCAAATTATTATGTTGTACACTTGAAACTGAAAATGTTATATATCAGGTATGCCTCAGTTTTTACATTTTAAATAAATAAATGAGTAGAATAGAAAAAGAAACCTAGTTACTGCGTGAGACTAGGTAGAGTTCTCAGTTAAAAATACTTTGTCTCGCCTGACCAGGCGGTGGCACAGTGTATAGAGCATTGGACTGGGATGCGGAAGACCCAGGTTCGAAACCCCGAGCTCACCAGCTTGAGCGCAGGCCCATGTGGCTTGAGCAAACACTCATCAGCTTGGACCCAAGGTCGCTGGCTCCAGCAAGGGGTTGCTCGGTCTGCTGAAGGCCCGTGGTCAAGGCACATGTGAGAAAGCAATCAATGAACAACTAAGGTGTTGCGATGGCAACGAAAAACTAATGATTGATGCTTCTCACCTCTCTCTGTTCCTGTCTGTCTGTCCCTATCAATCCCTCTCTCTGACTCTCTCTCTTTCTGTCCCTGTAAAAAAAAAAATACTTTGTCTCAAAACTTTGAAGATATTAATCCTAAGTTTCCAGTGATGTTTAATGGCTATATAAATGTCTGATCATTATGTTGTATACCTGAAACTAATATAATATTCTATGTCAACTGCAATTGGAAAATAAGTAAAAATTGTAAAAGCTCCCAATGTTATTGTTGAAAAGTCCAATGCTCTCTGATTCTTTACCCTTTGATTGTTACCTTTTTCCCCCCTTTCTATGGAGGCTTTTAAAATCTTTATCCAGCCTGACCAGCCAGTGGCACAGTGGATAGAGCATTGGCCTGGGATGCCGAGGACCCAGGTTTGAAATCCCAAGGTCACTGGCGTGAGTGCAGATTCACCAGCTTGAGTGTGGGGTCACCAGCTTGATCATGGGATCATAGATATGACCCCATGGTTGCTGGCTTGAGCCCAAAGGTCACTGGCTTGAAACCCAAGGTGGCTGGCTTGAGCAAAGGGTCACTCAGTCTTCTGGAGCCCCGCCTCCCATCAAGACACACATGAGAGCCTGACCAGGCGGTGGCACAGTGGATAGAGCGTCGGACTGGGATGCAGAAGACCCAGGTTCGAGACCCTGAGCTCGCCAGTTTTAGTGCAGGCCCAACTGGCTTGAGCTAAAGCTCACTAGCTTGGACCCAAGGTCGCTGGCTCCAGCAAGGGGTTGCTCCGTCTGCTGAAGGCCCGTGGTCAAGGCACAGGTGAGAAAGCAATCAATGAACAACTAAGGTGTCGCAACGGCAACGAAAAACTAATGATTGAAGCTTCTCACCTCCTCACCTCTCTCCGTTCCTGTCTGTCTATCCCTCTCTCTGACTCTCCCTGTCCCTGTAAAAAAAAAAAAAAAAAAAAAGACACACATGAGAAAGTAATCAATGAACAACTAAGGTGCCGCAACAAAGAATTGATGCTTCTCATCTCTCTCCCTTCCTGTCTCTGTCCCTGTCTTTCTCTCTCTTTCTTTCACTAAAAAAAATAAAACAAAACAATTTATCTAAAGTGTACTGAAATTTAAGTTATTATGTGCCTTCATTTGAGCTTTTTTTTATATATCTTATTCATTGTATGGGGCACTAGGTAAGCCCTTTCAGTAATGTCCTCTGTTCTGAAATATTTTATTATATTATTTTTTATTGATTTTATTTAAAAACTTTTTAAATTTATTTTTTTAGAAAGAGAGAGGAAGGGAGGAAGAGAGAGAGAGAAGAACAAGAGAGAGAGAGAGAAACATCAACTACATTTATACATTCATTGGTTCTTGTATGTGCCCTGATTGGGGATCAAAACTGCATCTTGGTGTATGGGGACAATGCTCTAACCAACTGAGCTATCTGACCAGGACCTATTGTATTGTTATTTTTAAATAATTACCTCCTCTCTCCTTTCTGTCTAGATCTATATTGTTTGGTTATGAGGACTCAGATTAATGAACTAATTCCTCTATCTTTTATCTCCTATTAATCATCTCTGGCTTGTCCTACCTTCTTAGAAACTTCTTCAAATCTTTTTTTGTTTTAATCTCAGGAATCCTATTTTTAATTTCTAAGTACCATTTTTTGTGAGGTTTTTATCTTTTTGTTATTTGAACATTTTTTCTTTCTATAGTATTCTGTTTTTGCTTTTATTTTTCTTTTCAAGTGAAAGACAGAGAGAGGGACAGATAGGGACAGACAGATAGGAAGGAAAGAGATGAGAATCATCAATCCTTTATTGCAGCACCTTAGTTGTTCATTGATTGCTTTCTCATATGTGCCTGGACTGGGGGGAGGGGCTACAGCTGAGCCAGTGACTTCTTGCTCAAGCCAGCAACCTTGGGTTCAAGCCAACAACCTTGGTCCCAAGCCAGCAACCATGGAGTCATGTCTATGATCCCACGCTCAAGCCAGTGATCCCGCGCTCAAGCTGGTGAGCCCTCATTCAAGCCGGTGACCTCAGGGTTTCGAACCTGGATCCTCTGCATCCCAGTTCAACACTTTATTCACTGCACCACTGCCTGGTAAGGCTGGTTTGTTTTTATGGATAGAATATCTTCCCTTATTCCTATGGAATATAGTTGTGATCTTTTTTCTTGAAAATTTACTTTAGCTTCCTACTTTATCTCTTTTTCCTCTGGTTTCTTTTTCTCTTGTTTACTTTGATCTATCTATCTTCAAATATCTAATATGTGGCTATAAGTATTGAAGCACTACTAAATGGTAAGCACTTGACTTTTGGACTTATAGGCCTCACCATAGGACAACAAAGTTGAATACTTTTGTTTTTGTGTTTGTTTTTTATTTTAAATGAGCCTCAAATGTCACAATGCAGATTAAGGTCTTTCACTTGGAGCTATTCAGTTTCTATAGAATAGAAGCCTCCAAACTCTAGGAGATAACAATTTGATTCCATTTTCAGCAATTAGACATTAGACCTGGGGGGAGGGGAAGAATAGAGATAATTTTACCTAAGATTTTTTTTTTTTTTTAGAGAGAGAGAAGGACAGACAGACAGGAAAGGAGAGAGATGAGAAGCATCAACTCACAGTTGTGGCACTCCAGTTGTTCATTGATTGCCTGTCATATGTGCCTTAACTGGGGCTCTCCTGATGAGCCAGTGATCCCTGGTCAAGCCAGCAACCTTTGGGCTCAAGCCAGCAGACATGGGTTCATATCTATGATCCCACACTCAAGTTAGCAATCCCGTGCTCAAGCTGGTGAGCCTGCACTCAAGCCGGATGAGCCCATGTTTAAGCTGGCGAGACCTCAGGGCTTCAAACCTGGGTCCTCTGCCTTCCAGGTTGATGCTCTGTCTACTGTGCCACTGACTGCTCAGGCAAGATTTTTTAAAAAATATTTTATTTATTGATTTTACAGAGATGAAGGGTAGGGAGAGCTAGAAGCATCAACTCATAGTTAATTCATTTTAGTTGTTAATTTCTTGCTTGTATGTGCTTTGACCAGGCAAACCCAGGGTTTTGAACCCACAACCTCAACATTCCAGGTTGATGTCTTATCCACTATGCTATCACAGGCCAGGCTTCCCTAATTTAATTTATAAATTAAATATTAAAAAAGTTTTTTGTCTCAATACTTCACTTAAGAATTTATCATAATCTGCTGGCTGGTTACTTCAGTGGTAGAGCATCGGCCGGCATATGGATGTCCCTGGTTCAAGTTCTGGTCAGGGCACACAGGAAAAATGCCCATCACCTTCTTGACCCCTCACCCCTCGCTTCTCTCTCTCCCTCTTTCTCTCTTCCTCTCCTATAGCCATGGTTCAATTGGAGCAAATTGGCCCCAGGCACTGAGGATAGTTCCATTGCCTCTGCCTCAGGCACTAAGAAGAGCTCAGTTGCTGAGCAGCTGAGCAACAGAGCAACACCCCAGATGGGTAGGCTTTGCCCCCTAGTGGGCTGATCGTGTGGATCCCAGTCAGAGTGCATGTGGGAGTCTGTCTCTGCCTCACCTCCTATCACTGAATAAAAAAAAATTTTTCTTACCATAATCAGGAGACAACAATTGCATTTCTGTAAATATTTGTCCTCAGAAAATGAGGGTTTTAATTTCAATCTGACAGGTTTAGGGTTCTTTTGAGATAGACTGGCTGTTGGGACCCAAGATATTGAAAATCTCTAAGAAAACATGATGTTTACCACTGGCATAGGAAGACTAAAGAACAGTTGTGGGTTTGGGCCTTTAAATTACAGTTGTCGCCTGACCAGGTGGTGGCGCAGTGGATAGAGCGGCAGACTGGGATGTGTAGGACCCAGGTTCGAGACCCCAAGGTCGCCAGCTTGAGCATGGGCTAATTTGGCTTGAGCAAAGCTCACCAGCTTGGACCCAAGGTCGCTGGCTCGAGCAAGGGGTTACTTGGTCTGCTGAAGGCCCGTGGTAAGGCACATATGAGAAAGTAATCAATGAACAACTAAGGCAGGGGTCCCCAAACTATGGCCCATGGGCCGCATGCGGCCCCCACCGCACTTCCAGAAGGGGCACCTCTTTCACTGATGGTCAGTGAGAGGAGCACAGGATGCATCCGCACTCATAGTTCCCATTGAAATACTGGTCAATTTGTTGATTTAAATTTACTTGTTCTTTATTTTAAATATTGTATTTGTTCCCGTTTTGTTTCTTTACTTTAAAATAAGATATGTGCAGTGTGCATAGGGATTTGTTCTTAGTATTTTTTATAGTCCGACCTTCAACGGTCTGAGGGACAATGAATTGGACCCCTGTGTAAAAAGTTTGGGGACCCCTGAATTAAGGTGTAACAACGAAAAACTAATTGATGCTTCTCATCTCTCTGCGCTCCTGTCTGTCTGTCCCTATCTATCCCTCTCTCTGACTCTGAAAATTAATTAATTAATTAATTACAACTGTCAAAAGTTGTTAGTGTAACTGCACAAACCACTTATTTTTTTAATAGGCACTTATTTTGGCTTTGTTTTCTTTTTCCTTTGACTCAAACTGGTCTCATCTAGAGCCCTGACTTATCCACCTCCCTCTCCCTTACTGAATCATTAAGCCCTCATGACTATGAGGTTCTGGTCAACATCCAGTAGTCTTAGAAACAAGGTCCTGAGTCTGTTGACTATTGAGACAGAGTTTTCAATCAAACTAAACATAGTATCTGGGCCTCAGTTGTGTTTTAGCTCTGGACCTAAAATAAGTGGAACAATCTTACTGAATAAATCCTTGCGAAATTGTATAGAACAAGTCCATGACTGATATGAGGACCAAATGCAATGATCAATTACACCCTACCCTAGCACCAATCAATCAGTAGAGACCAAACTGTAACTCTATTAGTCACCATGATTAATGATTCCCCCCCACCCCCCAGTATAATCCATCCTCTGGAAGCTATTAAGAACCAGGTCTTTAAGCATGAGCTACCTGTGACTCTGGGCATGGTGCCAACTCCACAATAAATCCTTATTTTCTTGGCTGCCAACTCCTGTTTGTCTTATTGGGCTTTGTTGTGTGCAGGCAAATAGAACCCTTCAAGAAGTTACAGTCCAGCCCTGGTTGGTGGCACAATGAATAGAGCATCAGCCTGGAGGACCAGGGTCAATAGCTAGATCCCAGGGTCACCAATCCCAAGGACACTGGGTCAATTTTAGCCCTTGTCAGGGTACATATGAAAAGCAATCAATTGTACAACTAAGCTTGAACAATGAGTTGATGCTTCTCTCTCTCTTGCTTTTTCACTCTCCCCCTCCCTCTCTCTCTCTCAAAAAAAAGTTATAGTCCAGAAATAACAATTCTGTGAATTGTGGATCTCGCACCTTAGGCCCCAGAAGGAACCCTGCCCTGGACCATGCATATCACAAATATACCCCAAAATACATTTATTAAAGAACAACACATGGTCACTTCTGTCACTTCAAATTCAGTGCACATTGCTGGCATAGTTATGACTCAAACATGCACTTCTGGAAATAACAGCAATTGGAACCCCGGTGAATATTCCACATCTCTTGTCCTATGTCCACAATACAAAAGGCAACTGAACACAAATGCCGAAAAGGTTTATGGTTTAAAGTGTTTTGACAACATAGGAGAAAGAACTTGCTTTGGAATATCAGAAAGATTTGAATATCAGAAACAGATTTTTTTATTTCAAATCATTGGAATAACCTGGCAGTGAGTCAAAATACAAAGATGCAAACTTGTTCCCTTTAAGTGGGAATGCTAACATGATTGCCTCCTCACACAAGCATGATCAAAGGTAACGATGACACTGGATTCCAAAAATGAGGGTGGTAAGAAGGCTTCAAGGCTCACAGTTGAAGAATTTGGTTTTGGAAGGTCTCAGAGGGGAAGCAGGCAGCAGGAGAAACATGAAATTTAAGGGACTGTCACAGTGCAGGGCAACGTTGCTGGGTCATCAGAACCTTGGAACATTTCTTGATGGTGCTGAGAGTATTTATCATCTGGGGAGAACTGAGCAGGATGAGCCAGGCAAGTCTATTGTCCCATAGCATCAAATTTCTTTAGGGTATAGACCTGGTCTCCCTGTTCATTAAGGCAATGCTGAGAAGCATGATCACACTGAAGCTGGAGGTTCCAATTGCATCAGCAGCTCGGTCACAGAAAAAGACTTTATAAAAAGAAAAAATAATTGTCAAATTGTTTCTCATTGTGAATGTAATAGTGTTTGGCCCAATAAAGTATCTTTTCCTAGTGTCAAGTATCCGTTTTCTTGCTTCTCTCAGAGCACCAAAGATGCTCACAAATTAGGGTGAAATTTCAATTTTTTTTGAAATTTCAAATATTTGAGCATAGTGGCTGAGGTACATTTTGCAATATGGAAATTTTTATATTCTCAAATTTGTGTATATGTAGGTATAGACATAACATACATGAAGTGGGATACAAACAGTTTACATTAGTAGCAAATAGACATGCTATACTGGAATAATAGTTTAATTTTCATAAAAATTATAGGTTTCATTACATTTTCAAAAACTAGATTTAAAAACTTTATAATTGTAAACTTGAGTTATTATTAGTCATGATTCATGCGCTGGCTGGGTAGTTCAGTTGGTTTGAGAATTATGCCGATCCACCAAGTTTGCATGTTCAATCTCTGGTCAAGGCACATACAAGAAGCAACCGATGAATGGATAAATAAGGGAAACAACAAAATTGGTGCTTTTCTCTCTTTCACTCTTTCTTCCTCTATCTAAAATCAATAAATAAAAATATTTTTAGAAATCATAATTCAGGTATTTGTTGTCTTTAACTTTAACAATTATGCATTTTGGAAGAAAAATATGAAAAAAAATTTAATTTGTGATGTTTTTACACTTATTTTATATTTTATACACATTCAAAACAATTACTTTTTAAATTCTTTAGCTGACAGAATGACTACAAGTCGAGATCATGATAAAAAAAGAAAACACAGCCTGACCTGTGGTGGCGCAGTGGATAAAGCGACGACCTGGGAACACTGAGGTCGCCAGTTCAAAACCCTGCACTGGTCTGGTCAAGGCACATATGGGAGTTGATGCTTCCAGCTCCTCCCCCCTTTCTCTCTTTCTCTATCTCTCTCTCTCACTCTGTGTCTCCTCTCTAAAATGAATAAATAAATAAGTTAAAAAATAAAAACTTTAAAAAAAAAAAAAAAAGAAAACACAGAAATGAAACTCAAAAAAGTTTAAGAAAAGTCTTGAAAAAAAGACAAAAATCACCTTTTTTAAAAATTATTAAGTGAGAGGCAGGGAAGCAGAGAGACACTCTCACATGTGCCCCAACGGGGATCCACCCAGCAACCCCATCTGGAGCTGATGCTCTGCTCATCTGGGACCACTGCTCCACTGAGCTATTTTATCACCAGAGGCAAGGCCATGGACCCATCCTCAGCACCTGGGGCCAACTTGCTCCAACTGAGCCATGGCTGCAGGAGGAGAAGAGAGCAAGAAAGGGAGGGGTAGGTGTGGAGAAGCAGGTGGTCGCTTCTCCTGTATGTGCCCTGACCAGGGATTCAACCCACAACCTCTGTGCTTTGGGATGATGCTCCAAACCAAGTGAGCTATCTGGCCAGGGCTATTTATTTATTTAGTGTGTGTGTGTGTGTGTGTGTGTGTGTGTGTGTGTGTGTGTGTGTGTGACAGAGAGAGGGACAGATACAGTTAAGGACAGACAGGAAAAGAGAGAGGTATGAAGAGCATCAATTCTTCATTGTGGCACCTTAGTTGTTCATTGATTGCTTTCTCATATGTGCCTTAACTGGAGAGCTATAGCAGAGCAAGTGACCACTTGCTCAAGCCAGCGACCTTGGGCTCAAGTCAGTGAGCTGTGGGCTTAAGTCAGAGACCATGGGGTCATGTCCATGAGCTCCTGCTCAAGCCAGCATCCTCATGCTCAAGCTGGTGAGCCTGAGCCCAAGCCAGATGAGCCCACACTCAAGCCGGTGACCTCAGGGTTTCAAACTCGGGTCCTCTGCGTCCCAGTCCAATGCTCCATCCACTGTACCACTGCCTGGTCAGGTAGAGACTATCATTTATTTCAGTGATTCTTAACCTTTTTGAGGTACCGAACCCACCAGTTTCATATGCGCATTCACTGAACCCTTCTTTAGGTGATAAATAAAATATGATTTTTTTTCCAAATTCAAGATGTTCTTTTACTGGTGCACAAAATGAGCCGTGCATGAACATCACCTTGCTCAATGAATAAAACCAACAAAGTGCGTGAACTCACAACAAATTATGGTATTACTTTATTCTGGCCTCCGTGGCAGAGGCTTCTCTGAACCCCTGAGACCAACTCATCGAACCCCTAGGGTTTGATTGAACCCAGGTTAAGAACCACTGATCTATTTAAATATTTAAAATTGAAAGTAAAAGTATTCATGAACCACATAAAATTTGCAAACAGTACATTGCAAATTCTTTGCTTACTGAATATTTGTTACTGATGAAAATGAGTAAGAAAATTATGCTAGTATATTTTGCCAGGACAGTGGTTAACTATATTGTTTATAAGTGTCATTGTCCATTCATTAAGTTCATTGTCTATCTTTTCTTATTTTTAAATTTATGTATTTTCTTAAATATTTCATTTGTTCTAGGAAACACCATTACTAAATTTGTTATATTCTGAATTTCTTATACTCTCTTACCACTTTCACTTTTTCTGTTACTTTTCTTTCCATATGTCTGATAAGTTGACATACAATGGGGAGCATTAAGGGGCATCATTCCAAATAAAACTGTATTTTCACCTTTGGCATACTTCCTTTTATTTGCACTAGTCACACCAAAGAAGTCAACAGCTTTTAGGACATTTTATCTGGGATTTTATTTTTCTTTTTTTTTTTTTACAGGGACAGAGAGTGAGAGAGTCAGAGAGAGGGATAGATAGGGACAGACAGACAGGAATGGAGAGAGATGAGAAGCATCAATCATCAGTTTTTCGTTGCGACACCTTAGTTGTTCACTGATTGCTTTCTCATATGTGCGGGCCTTCAGCAGACTGAGTCACCCCTTGCTAGAGCCAGCAACCTTGGGTCCAAGCTGGCGAGCTTTTGCTCAAGTCAGATGGGCCCTCGCACAAGCAGGCAACCTCGGGGTCTCAAAACTGGGTCTTCCACATTCCAGTCCAACGCTCTATCCACTGAGCCACTGCCTGGTCAGGCTGTATCTGGGAACTTTTGTTTTACAATTTAATGTAAAACATCTCAGACATTGTTCCTTTCTTCAGAACTTTTGCTTCTGCATTTTGTAATAATACCATATCTTATCTTTGTATGTTATTTTATAGTTTCTACATCACTTTATCAATATAATAGCAATGGAGTCCCACAACAGTCTTGGGTGTTGGAACTTACATTTACATTAGAGAAAAATATGTCTTCAACATCACCAAGTGACATTGGTGACAACCAGTGGTATACTGGTAAATGTTTTAACACCTGCCTCTTAGAGGGTATGGAGAGGCTTGATTGTAGAGTTTATCAATTTCCATGAACCAAATACTCTGACCATGGCCAAATTCAAGCTAACAACGTGGTGCAACTGGCTCCTAAAAGTTCTGAAAACTTAACATATGGCTTTTGCAAACTGAAGCCAACTCTAGCAAGGAAACCAGTCACTTTAAATTTAATTCAAAAGTATATGAAAACTTACAAATGTGCCTTGTTTGAGATTGGGGTATCAAAATAAAAGATATCATGTGACATTTAGTTGGCAGATTAATCCAACAATGAAGCAATTAGGTGGTAGTGTGGTCTTAATTAAAAATGCTTTTGGAGTTCTCAGAGGGTAGTGAGTATGATGAGTCCTCAATTGTAGGAATATGCTATGAAAACATGCAGTTAGGAAAACAATTAGAGACAGCAAAGGCAGACTAGAGTCCAGGGTCCTCTCTGACCCTATACTGGAAACAGCAAAACAGCAGGATGAGATTCAGCAACAGAAAATGGTTTAGGTTCTCAGAACAGAGATTAGAAGTCAGAGCGTTCTTTGTCCTTTACTTCACTCCCAGAAAACTTCTGCTGTCTGCTTCCTTGAGTTATTTGTACTGGCTAATTAATATCTGAGTAAGGCTAGGAATGGGGCTTCAGTCCTTCAGTCTGCTGACCGGGGCTATTGCCTCACCTCATCCTCTCAGAGCATGTTATCTGGTCTCTGCGTATTCATTGTCGCCACAACATTCAATGATCCCCAACTTCTGGTATTCATGCCCTGAGGAATTCACTCCCCTTCAGTATGGGTAGAACTTGTGACTTTCTTCTAACCTTCTTAGAATATGGCAAAGGTGATGGAATGACACTTCCATAATTATATTAAATTGTAACTTCTGTCTTACTAGCAGACTCTGTTTCTGGCTTTGTGTGAACTGACCTATAAAGAGGCCCACTTGGCAAGGAACTGAGACCCTCACTCCAACAGATTGTAAGGTACTGAATTTTAACAACAATGATGTGACCTGAGAACAGATCCTTTCCTAGTCAAACTTTGAAATGATACTGTAGCATAGACCAATACCTTGCAGTTTTGTGAGAGACCCTGAAGCAGAGCTAAGTAAGCCATGTGCAAACACAACTGACCCACATAAATAATGAGGTAAATATGTGCTTTTTTTAAAGCCACTAAGTTTGTGTGATTTGTTATGCAGCAATAGTTAATAGTCAATTTGTGCTGGAGTATTGTCCTAGAGAATGTTATGTGAAATTGTAGCTAATATTGGAAATTGAATAAGATTTTGATATTGCAAGAATAGAGGGGACTTTGAGGGAATGTTAAGAGATATAAGGTAGGTTTGAAAGAGTAGTAGTATCTATCAGGACACAAAGACTCATTTATTCAACTAATACTAATTGAATACCAACCTTATGCCGAATACTTTTTGGGAGCAATGTTATAAGGTATTGGGCAAAGACAAACAAACTTTTAAATAGGTTAAAGTATAATCTGAAGGTGAGAGAGAGCTGACAATCACAAGTAAATATAAGAGAATAAGAATTGTGTAGAAAATTAAAGCAGAATGATGTGTTAGGTAGTGACTAGCTGGCTACTGTGGCTTAGGTGGTAAGGAAATGTGCAGCAGGCCTGTAGATTGTCCCCCATCCCCATTCTTTCCCTCTTTTCTTTTAGTAATAAAATTGCCTAAGTTTTGACCAGGAACTAGCTACCCAGGGAGCAACCATATTTCCCAGCCTCCCTTGCAGCTAGGTGTTAGCATGTGACTCAATGAACAGGACTAATGTTACAATTTCCTTGTTCCGTAAGGAAATTGTTTTTCTCCACTTTCTCTTTTCTCCTTTTTCCAATTGGAATATAGACAAATGTAGGCCAGCTTCAATCATGGGAATGAAGTTTGCACTCTAGTATAGGAACAGCATAGAAGGAACTTGGATCCCTGAATGATCTCATGGGGCCAAGCTGCTCACTCACCCTTTACCACCTGCCTATCTTAGGGCTTTTGTGTGAGATACAAATAAACTGTAATCTTTTTATTACTATATTTGGGGATCTCTGTTATAGTAGCTTAGCCTATGCCCTACTACTACTACAGGTGACTTACCAGCAGAGGTGATTTTTAAACGAGGACCTAAGTGACAAGGTTGAACAATCCATAAAAGAGGAAAAGAAGCCTCACCAGGTGGTGGCACAGTGAATAGAGCATCGGCCTGGAACACAGAGGACCCAGGTTCGAAACCCCAAGGTCGCCAGCTTGAGCGCAGGCTCACCAGCTTGAGCACGGGGGTTTCTGGTTTGAGCATGGTATCATAGACATGACCCCTTGAAGCCCAAGGTTGCTGGCTTGAGCAAAGGGTCACTGACTCAGCTGGAGCCCCCCAATCAAGGTTTTTCATTGATTGAGAAAGCAATCAATTAACAAGTAAGGTGCCATAACAAAGAGTTGATGCTTCTCATCTTTCCCTTCCTGTCTGTCCCTCTCTGTCTCGCTCACTTTAAAAATAAAATAAAAGAGGAAAAGAAACAGCATTTCAGACAAATGAAAAGGGCCAAAAAAGAGAAATGTCCATATGACTGTGGCACAGGGAGTGAATGGTGGAAATGAGTTTGAAGGGTAATTAATCTGGGACCAAATCATATAGGGATTTAAAGGCTAATGTAAGAAATTCTGATTTCAAGTGTGATAGGAAACAACTGTAGAATGTTAAAATAGTAAAATGTAAATATTAAAATATTAAAAAGTGTAAAATTGAATTTATGTTTAAAAGATCACTTTGGCTGCTATGGTAAATCATCTGAGGGGGCTGCTTAGGAAAATAATATATTTAACAAAGGACCAGTCCAGTTGATAGACACTTTTTAAATTTATCCTATATCAAATTAACAAGGACTCACCTTGCCAAAATTTTTGGCACTTTTATATTAACTTAAATAGCATTGGGGAAAAGCATAATAGTAATTGAAAAGCAACTAATTATAAGCAATTACAAATCAAATTACGTTTATACAACAATTAGTGTTTGAGGTGGTTTAGTAGACGGATTCTTCATTTCAATGAGCAACATCAAAATAACTGAATAGCTTGTAAAAACACACACTTCTTTTATCTTTATTCCAAGTATAATTGCTACATTCTCTTTGTATTATTACAATAAAATAAGCAACATTTTATCTTTTGTCCCAATCCCCAGTTTAAGTTGGAAGCTTTTAAAAACATGGCAAGAGCACTATATGTACCTACCACACAACTCACCTTTCAACAGGTTTTATGGAGAAATGTGAAAAGATGCATGTGGTTTTTTTTGTTTATTTTTTGACAGAGACAGATAGGAACAGGAAGGGAGAGACATGAGAAGCATCCATTCTTCCTTGCACCCTAGTAGTTCGTTGACTGCTTTCTCATAAGTGCCTTCAGGGGAGAGGCGCTACAGAACTAGTGACCCCTTGCCAAGCCAGCGACCTTGGGCTCAAAGCCAGCAACCTTGGGCTTCAAGCCAGCGGCCATGGATGTCTATGATCCCAGGCTCTACCCAGAGACCCCCACGCTGAAGCTGGTGAGCCTGCGCTCAAGCCTGAGGGGCTTTCGAACCTGGGTCCTCCACGTCCCAGTCTGACACTGGATCCACTGCGCCACTGCCTGGTCAGGCTAGATAAACGTTTTTGTAAGGTAAGTTCTACCCTGTAGGGAATCTGGAGTGCAAACTCAAACCATGTCTTTTTCATTAAGCTTTGTAGGCTAACAACATTATCATATTTCACTTTTAGTTGGGGAAAACCTTTCTTAAAGGATGATAGGGAAAAGTCTTTTGTCTTGCCACTATGATAATGTTTGTCAGGTGTTTTTTTTCCTCATATTTCTGAATAAAAGTCTTAACTTTGTTACCACAATTTTGCCACCTCAGGTTAAACTGAATACAACTTGACAACAGTTTTGCCCTTTACGTTGATTATAGAAATATTAGATACATGGTTCTTTAAATAACCACTAATGATAGCTTTGAATCCTTGTTATATTGATTTCCATCTTGATTCACTGAGATGGTATCACTGTAAATTCTGGAGGTGGTGGGGACCCCTTTCAATTAGTTCATCGGACAATTCAAATTAAAATGTTAGCAAACAATTTCATATTAAATAAATCAGTTTCTAGAAATAGTTTTTGCAGAACAAATTCCCACCAGTTGACCTAATGAGGCACGCCGTCGCCAGCGCTTCACGGCAGCTGCTGTGCTCCGCCAATCCCAAGGCTTTAGCGAGCCGCACGGTGGGAAGTAAGTAAAGCCAGAGCCCTCCAGGGCTGGGAGCCACGTTGCTTCTCCTTTTTTAAACAGGGAAAGAACGTTTCTGGCTATTGTGTAAACGGGTCGAGAACTATGTTCGTTCACACATCAGCTAAGGCGTGAGCAGAATTAAAGCGCCTTCTAATCCGATCATTGGCAACATGTGCGTCACAGACAAATGTTGAATTTAAACGCCTGGTTCCATTCGCCTTCGGGAAACACACTTCAGAGAACGGATAAATGCCTCAGCAATCGCGGCAAACTGTACAGGATCAAAACCACCATGCCAGCCCAGCATGGCCACCGCCCTCACCCCGAACCCCGCCAACCCTCCCAAGGGCCCACCCTTGTTATCTGCTAACCAGCTGTTTTACGCATAGCTGCACGGCATTCCTACATTCGGTTCCCGTTCTCCCCACCCACACTGCATTCGACGCCAGGTTCCTAGTCCCCAGCAGGACAACATACAGCAGTCTCCCGCCCAAGGAGCAGAGCGAATCCGCACCGCACCGCGACTGGCAGCTCGCTCCCGGCGCTCCTCGTAGGCCCGCTGCCAGCCAGCCGCAACTTGGTGTCTGGTGATTGACAGGCGGCTGCCGCTATGAAACGCAGGGGCGGGACATGCGTCACTTCCGGGCCTTTAGAGAGAGACGGGGTATATAAATTCTCTGCTCACGCAGCGCCCTCGCTTCCACAGTATGGCCGGCGACATTAGCTAGCGCTCGCTCTGGTCTCTTTAACGGGGAAACAGCGGACTACAAGAGACTGAACTCTATATCTGCCTCTATTTCCAACAGACTCACGTTCAACTTTCACTCACAAAACAGCCGGGAAAATTTTATTAATCCTTTTTTTAAAAAAAGTTAATATAAAATTATAGCAAAAAAAGGAACCTGAACTTTAGTAACAGCTGGAACAATCCGCAGCAGCGGCAGGAGAAGAGATTTAATTTAGTTGATTTTCTGTGGTTGTTGGTTGTTCGCTAGTCTCACGGTGATGGAAGCTGCACATTTTTTCGAAGGGACCGAGAAGCTACTGGAGGTTTGGTTCTCCAGGCAGCAACCCGACGCAAATCAAGGATCTGGGGATCTTCGCACCATCCCAAGGTGGGTGCTCGAGGCTCTCTCCCACAGTTGGTCTGGTTCTCTCGCCCCCTGGAAGATACGAACCACAGGCGGAGGTCGGGGGCCGGGTTCTCTCAGCCTTCAGGTGGCGACAGGTCTGCTTTTGGGGTTAGTTTCGGCGCGACGGAGGGGGCCGCGGTGCTGGGGGTAGCGGCCGCGCTCACGCGGGGCCCGAGCCGGCTTCTCCCGCCGCCGTTGCCGGGCCCGGCGCTGCCCGGGGGGAGGGGAGGAGGCCGGTGCCGCCGCGTGCTCAGGTAACGTCCCCGCCTGGGCAGCGGGCGGCGCCGCCGCTCGGGGCGGTTTGGCGGCCCGCGCCTCCGACTTGCCCCTCTGGAGTAGAAGGTCCGAGGCCCCCGGCGGGGGCGTGTAGTGGTTCTGCACCGCCTCCCTCGCGGCAGGTGTGGCTCGGCAGGCTTAGTCAGGCACAACTAATTCGGGCGTGTCCGCTTTGGAAATGGAGGAGGGAGGGAGCGGGTCTGAACCCCGCATACGGCGGGGATGAGGGGGTGCTCCGGGTGCGGGGCTGCGGAGCAGGCCTCGAGGTCCGCGCTGGCAGCATGTGGTGCCCGAGCGGCGGGGACTGGCGGGGAGCGGTGTTGTCGCAGTGTCTGGGCCCCACCGCCGCCCTAACAAGCTCTGCACCAAAGCCTTTTCGGGGCGGTCCCCGGAGACGGCCGCAGAGCCCGCCGAGACTTGTTCCCGAGTCTCTTGACCTTGGTTTGTGTAACCAGTTACCGAGTCACTGGGGTCCTGGAGAGGTGCGGGGTTTGAAGTAAGGTTTGCCTACATTTACGGGCTGCAGGCCCGTCCGGCCCAGGACATAATAACCTTTAATGCCTAAGACAGGGAAGGAATTTGGGGCCTCAGCCTCGCACCCTGGCAGTCACGTGAGAGCGCCGGCCTGTTGCACAGAAAGCGAGAGGTATTCTAGTGGTCTTTGGGTAATCGGAGCGCAAATAAAAGCGCAGGCGATTCCGCAGGTGCCTGGGCCTATTTTTCACGGCACTCAGACCGCTAGCCGCCCCTTGCTTTCTAGGCTCCTCCGCGCCCGAGTGCGGCGATTGTGGCGGTGCGGCGCAGGAACCGGCGTGGCCGCTTCATTGAGAGTGGACAACCAATGAGCTCCTGGGCCCCACCGAGAGCCTGGCCCCAGAGTGTGGGCCAATGGGCGTTTCAGGAATGTTGGCTCTGCTCACCGCTGTCCCTGACAAAAAGCAACTTGAGGAGGAAATCCAGGAGGACACGTGCTGCCAGGACTTTAAGGCATTTTGTCTTGAAGGATTCTTCTTGTAGAAAAGCATCGTGATAGCTCGTCACAGGTCACATTTTTCACGCTTTTTGCGACATTTAAAATGTTTATCAAGTGCCAGGCTCAGTTCTAACACTTTATCTGTATGTTACAGGAAGCAGTTACTTTTCTTACAAAAATGGGGAAGCTTAGTATTTCCTACATTTCATAGATGGGAAAACTCCCTGGTAATGGTGATATGCATTTGGTAAAACAATGGCGATCGGATTATCTAGAAAATAATATAAAGTGAATAAGCTTGTTTTACTCTGGCTCGTTAAAAGCTCTAAAAGGTTATTTATAAGGACATGTTCTTAATAAAAAGAAGAGGGCTTTTATTGGGTAGAAACGCCAAAGTTTAACCTTGGGCTTTTTTGGTGATTAAGAGATCGCTGAGTCCAGAAGAGAGAGAGAAAGCCTTATAAAAGAACAGCTTTCTTTCTTTAAAATTTAAAAATTTTTTATTCCTTTTAGAGAGGAGAGAGAGAAAGAAGGGGGGGAGGAGCAGGAAGCATCTACTCCCATAATGTGCCTTGACCAGGCAAATCCAGGGTTTTGAACCAGCGACCTCAGGGTTCCAGGTCGCCGCTTTATCCACTGCGCCACCACAGGTCAGCGCTTTCTATAAAATTTTGAGAACCACTTTTCCTTTGTACTTTTATCTGTGGCAGTTATTTTACTACTTGAGCATGGCTCTTAAAATGATAGAAAAAGTTTAATTTCAAGCACTGAATATTCTGTGGAGTACAGTTCATGATTTAGCGCCATACATTTTGTAGACATTTAACATTTCGTTAAACCACTATTTTGAGAGTCTAGAGCATTTCAGCTGTTGTAGATGGAACAACCAAGAACTAAAAACTCTTTAGCAGGTTTAACTGAGAAGTCCATTGGGAACCTTTCTGGGAGCCTTTTTCACTGAACTGTCAAGCAAGTGTGTACCAGATAGGTTATTTTACTAGGAGGTTTAAAAAGTACCTGCAATGGCCCTAGCTGGTTGCTTAGTGGTAGAGCTTCTGCCCAGCGAGTAGATGTCCCTGCCCCCCCCCCATCTCCTCCCTTAGCCATGGTGCGATTAGGTTGTAGCGCATGGTATCTGGGCCTGAGGATGGCTCTTGGAGCTTCGACCTCAGGCTCTGAAAATAGTTTGGTTGCAGCATGGCCCAGATGGTCAGAATGTTGGCCCCAGACAGGGGTTGCGGGGTGAATCCTGGTTGGGCCTCATGCGGGAGTCTGTCTCCCCTCCTCTCAACTTGAAAAAGAAAAAGAAAGAAAGTACCTGAAAAAAATATTAGATGCTAGATAAATCACCTAAGGTCCATGACCTGGCAAGAGGGAATCACTGGAGTCTGAAGACAGTAATGGTACCTACTTCATGGGGTATTTGTGAGGATTAAATGGGTTATTATACATATAATATTTAAGTGACACATAGTAACAGCTGTACAGTGTTATGTTTATATTTGATTCTTTGCTCTTAAAATCTTCCCCACCTGTCTCTCTCTCAACATCTCAACCAAGGCTGGAGAACAAATTGCATCAGATTGTAATCTTAAAAGCTACGCATTAGCCTGACCTGTGGAGGCGCAGTGGATAAAGCGTCGACCTGGGAACACTGAGGTCGCCAGTTCAAAACCCTGCACTGGTCTGGTCAAGGCACATATGGGAGTTGATGCTTCCAGCTCCTCTCCCCTTTCTCTCTTTCTCTCTCTCTCTCTCACTCTGTGTCTCCTTTAAAATGAATAAAATAAAAAATAAATAAAAATAAAAAGCTACACATTAAAGGGTGCCCTAACAATTTGATGTCCTTTTTATTCAGATAGAGGAGATAGTGTCACTGGAAGTTTTAGATTGATTATTCTGTAGAAGGATTGATATAATGAAATAATTTTTAGTAATATTTTTATTTAATGATACAGAAAGTTGGAAGCCAGAAAGTCCTTTCCTCACATTCCACCCTAACTAATTCATTAAAACGTACATAGATGAAAGGTCTCAATGAAAAGACTGACTAGATTAAAGTTAGAGTAAATCTAATTATGTTTTAAGGACATTGAGAGTAAGAAAGCACAAATGACCTGACCAGGCGGTGGAGCAGTGGATAGAGCGTCGGACTGGGATGCAGAAGACCCAGGTTCAAGACCCTAAGGTCGCCAGCTTGAGCGCGGGCCCATCTGGTTTGAGCAAAAGATCGCCAGCTTGGACCCAAGGTCGCTGGCTCAGTCTGCTGAAGGCCTGCAGTCAGGGCACATGTGAGAAAGCAATCAATGAACAACTATGGTGTCGCAATAACAACGAAAAACTAATGATTGGTGCTTCTCGCCTGCCTCTCTCTCTGTTCCTGTCTGTCTGTCCCTATCTATCCCTCTCTCTGAGTCTCTTTCTGTCCCTGTAAAAAAAAAAAAAGAAGAAGAAAGTACAAATGTCCTGACTGGATCACTATATTACATGTGCTATAAAGACATTAAAATGATAACAAGTACATTATGAGGAAATTCCTAGAAAAATATCATTCCAACATTGATGCAAGTAGAAATGGAAATCTAAATAGTCCTATAACCATTACATAAATGATTAATCTATAAGTGTCCTATAAAGAAAATTCTAGGTCCAGATGGTTTCAGTGGAGTGTTCTCTCTAACATTCAAGGAAGACATAATTACAGCCCTTTACATACATTCTTGTAAATAGAGGATGTATTTCCCAGCTCACTTTGGGATTGACATAATTTTGATATCTAAACCTTGACAAGATGTGAAGGAACCGGAACTCTTCATGCATTGTTGGTGGGAATGGAAGCGAGCCAACCACTCTGGAACATGGTTTGTCAGATACTTAAAAAGTATTGTAGTGTGACCTGGCCAGATAACTTGAGCATCATCCCAAAGCACAGAGATTGCCGGTTCCACCCGCCATCAAGGCATATATAATGGGAGCAGATCAATGTTCCTGTCTCTCTCCCTAAACATCAATAAATAAAAAACATTTTTTTTTTGTAAATGCTATAGTGTAATACTTAATTCCTATAAAACTCTAGAAAGTGTCAGTGGTTGCCTGAAGGTGGGAGTAAAGGAAAGGGTAGATTACAGAGTCATGAGGGACCTCTGGGCAATGATGGAAGTGGTCCTGATCTTGTGATAGTTTCACAAGTAGATGTCTGTGTCAGAAATCTTGTAGATTAAATGAAAAGATGTTCTATTTGTTTGTTTTTCAGTAATAGGACTTTTTTGATGTTAAAAGAATTGTTTTTTTTCTACAGTACTGAAACCCTATTTTATTGCCTGTTCTATTTCACAATAATAATTATGACTTTGAAACCCTCCAGGCATTTTGTAAGTAACAAATAAAAACATGCCAACTTTTCTGTTTATTGTAAAATTCTAGTGTTTGAAAGTTGTTGAACAGGGACTTTAAAGCGCAGGAGCTTTATAATGGAAAAAATATAATCTAGCTCTACAGTGTTTCAGAAATGACCCAGCACAGCGGTGATCTAAATTATTAACTACCTTGGTGATGGTTATCCAAAGGAAAATATAAATGTAACTCAACCTAAAGCTATGTAAAACCAGTTTGTGCGTCATATCCTAGGAAATGTAACTTTTTTCCAATAATTTGTTTGGATATATGTTTATAGTTAAGTAAGATCACCACAGTTATTTTTAAGTAAATTTGAACTGATAGTTACCTTGTTTTTTTTAGGGTGAGCCAATCATTTTCTGACTCACTATAGCGGGGGTCCAAGCATACTCTAAAAATTCTGACGCCTTAGTTGTTTCACTGATTGCTTTCTCATATGTACCTTGACCTGGGGTCCCCAGCTGAGCCAGTGACCATGGGGTCCTGTCTCTGATCCAGCACTCAGGCCAGCGATCCTGTGGCTCAAGCGGCAACCTTAGGGTTTCGAGCCTGGGCCCTCTGTGTCCCAGTCTGATACTCTATCCACTGTGCCACTGCCTGATCAGGCTCAGATCTTTACCCCAAATTGAAATCACTATCAGTATAACTACTACATTATTACTTTCAGTAATAATAAATCAATTATTACCTTCAGTTTGTTCTTAACGAAAGGTGGTTTGGAAGCAGCAGTTCAAACTAATTAAACTTACTATTTTAACCACTTTTAAGTGTGTGGTTCAGTATCAAGTGTATTATTGTTGTGCAACAGATCTCTAGAACCTTTTTCATCTTGCAAAACTATATTGAAGCTATACCCATAAAATAACTAATTCCTGCCCTCTCCCCCAGCTCTGGACAGCCAGCTTTCTACTTTCTCTATGATTTTGACTACTTTAGATACTTCCTACTAGTGTTTGAGTACCTCATACAGTATTTGCCCTTGTGACTGGCTTATTTCGTTTAGCATAATGTTCTCAAGATTCATCCATGTTGTAGCATGTGATAAGATTTTCTTTAAAGCTGAATAATCCATTATATGTATATGCCACATTTTCCATTTATCTTTTTTTTTTTTTTTTTTAAGACAGGCAACAGAAAGGAAGAGAGATGAGAAGCATCAACTCATGGTTGTAGCACCTTAGTTTCATTGATTGCTTTCTCATATGTGCCTTTGGAGGGGCGGGCTCAACCCAGTAACCATAGGGGTCATGGCTATAATCCCATACTCAAGCCAGCATCCTTGGGAATTCGAACCTGGGTCCTTAGTGTCCAAGCCAACGCTCTATCCACTGTGCCACCTCTGGTCAGGCTCTTTTTAAGATTTTCTTTATTGATTTTAGAGAGAGGATCCAGAGAGAAAGGGGTGGAGGAGCCGAAAGCATAAACTTGTAGTTGTTTTTTTCCTGTGTGCCTCAGGGCAAGCCTGAGGTTTCAAACCAGTGACCTCAGCATTCCAGGTCAACTCTTTATCTACTGCACCACCACAGGTCAGGCTCATTATCCATTAATCTTTTGATGGACATTAACCCTTTGAGTAGTACGAAGATTCATGTACATTCTCATGCCTCCTGACCTATCCAGAGTACAATCGTACAAACATTATTTTTAAAATGTGTAAGGCAACATTAAAAAAATGGCAAATTTATGTTCTTGTTTCCATAAATTGGTTATCAAACAAATATGATTTTAACTTAATAAAACTGGAACTAATTTCATTGTTTGAGAAAAAGGAAACTCACTTCTCAAAGGGTTAAGGTCGTTAACACCTTTTGACAATAGTAAATTACAATGAACATGGTTGTGCAAATAGCTTCCAGATCCTGCTTTGAATCCTTTTGGATATATACCCAAAATGCTGGGTCATATGGTAATTTTCAACAAAAGTTGACTATTATTTCTCCATATCCTTGCAACATTTGTTATTTCCTTCCTTCCTTTTTTTTTTTTTTTTTTTTTTTTTTTTTTGCTTTAACATCCTAATTGGTGTGAAATGGTTTTGGTTAGCATTTCTTTTATGATTAGTAATGTAGATCATCTTTCCATATGCTTGTTGGCCATTTGTGTATCTTTTTTCGAGAACTTCTGTTAAATCCTTTGACCATTTCTTTTGTTGTTGGAGTTCTTCACATATTCTGGTTATTAACCTCCTGTCAAATACAGGATTTGCAAATATTTTCTCCCATCCTGCATGTTGCCTTTCACTCTGTGTACTGTTTTCCTGTGGTGCACAGAAGTTTGCTAAGTTTGATGTAGTCCATTTTGTCAGTTTTTGCTTTTGTTGCCTGTGCTTTTTGTGTCACAGCAAGGAAAACATTGCCAAATCTAGTGTCTCCTAGGAGTTTTGTAGTTTTAGGTCCTAATATAAGTCTTTTTTTTTTTTTTTTTTTAATTCTTTTTATTTATTCATTTTAGAGAGGAGACACAGAGTGAGAGAGAGAGAGAGAGAAAAAGGGGGGAGGAGCTGGAAGCGTCAACTCCCATATGTGCCTTGACCAGACCAGTGCAGGGTTTTGAACTGGCGACCTCAGTGTTCTCAGGTCGACGCTTTATCCACTGCGCCACCACAGGTCAGGCCCTAATATAAGTCTTTAATCCATTTTTGAGGGGGTTTTTTTGTTCGTTTTGTTTTTTACAGAGTCAGAGAGAGGGACAGACAGGAATGGAGAGAGATGAGAAGCATCAGTCATCAGTTTTTCGTTTTGACACCTTAGATGTTCATTGATTGCTTTCTCACATGTGCCTTGAGCGCAGGCCTTCAGCAGACCAAGCAACTCCTTGCTCGAGCCAGCAACCTTGGGTCCAAGCTGGTGAGCTCTGCTCAAACCGGATGGGCCCCGCGCTCAAGCTGGCAACCTCAGGGTCTCGAACATGGGTCTTCCGCATCCCAGTCCGATGCTCTATCCACTTCGCCACCGCCTGGTCAGGCAGGCGAGTTAATGTAAGGGTTCGTTCTTTTCTGTGGAGACCCAATTTTCCCAACTTCAATTGTGTAGTCTAGGGACTTTTGTTGAAGGTCATTTGACCTGAAGCATTTACTTTTTTTTTATATTGTCAGTTGGTTCTTGTGAGTATAACTGAATCAGATGATGTGAAAGTCTGTCTTGTCATTTTAATCATAGGTCTTCTTTTATAAGCACCCCACCTTGTTCTATTATATTTAAGGAAAGCTTTAAATATAAAATGTGTTTTGCCATTAATGTTTTTTGCTTTTTAGGCATGGTGATTAAGATCATTTAACCCATGTACTATCATTAGTAGTGAAGACTACTACTTTTGGGGGATCATTTATTACGATCTGATTGTATTTTTTTACTACTTTACGTTTAAGTTAATTAGGATTTCTCAATCTAATCACTATTGACGTTTTGAGCTAGATGATTTTTTACTGTGGTAGCAATCCTATTTACTGTGTGGTATACTATTTACTCTTTGGTGTAGCAGCATCCCTGGTCTCTCTCTACCAAGTACATGCCAGCGACAACACCACCCCCAGCGTGGCAACCAAAAATGTCTCCTAATACATTTTCTGGGTGACAGTCATCCTTAATTGAGAACCACTAAGAGCAATGAGGTGAGGTGGTGACATTTAAGTAAAGAAAATGTAATTCAAATTAGAATATTTTGGTTTGTCTATAATTTTTCTTGTGTTTTATAACACCTAGCAATAGTTTTAACACTTTTAATACCTTACACTGTCTAACTTTGAAATCACAAATAAGTAATCAACAAATTAAAAATTTTGCAAGGAAGTCTTATGTTGCAACTCCTCAGCTCTGCCCTTACAGGGAAAAAGCAGCCATAGACAATATATAAATGAATAGGCATGGCTAGGATCTGATAAAAGCTTTCTTTACAAAAGGAGGCTTATTTTTCCCAAAGAAATGTGAACAAAAGTGCTGGAATTCTTATCTGTTTGGGTGTTGGTTTTTCACCATCCCCTTAATGCACATGCATAGCATTGTAATTTTACTTGTCACATCTTTCTTGCCCCTTGATTTATTGTATTTTGAGGCTAGCAGCTCTCCAGAATTAATGTCTTTATAATCATTTGGTTGATAGGCCATCCAACTGTGTTTGTCTTAGTTGTTATAACACAATTGCTTTCTTCTGTATCTTTGGAAAAATACTGACTGCCTGAGGGTTTCTGTTTGGTGAGGAAGATTTGATTGTAGAGTTTATTAAGTAATGATGAATGAATTATAAGAGCACTGTGGTTTCTGTTAAGAAGTAAGCACCTTAATAAATACAGCTAAAAACCCCGGATAGGAAGTCACTGAGCAGCTATCTGAGGACTCTGAAAAGTAAATGTTAACAGGTGAATGGGAGTAGGAAACCAGAATTCAAAATAACACTGAAACAGCCATGGTTTCCTGTTTCCACCTCCCCCTCTGAAATCTCCGGGGGTGGCCTCAAAGGCTGCCAGAAACCCAGAACTGCACACCAGGTGCAAATAAAGAGCTCCAATACAGAAGAGGGGACCCCCTTTGGTTTAGAGAGAGTTGGGGGAATCCCTTTTTTGTTTTGTTTTTTCTTCTGGTCTCTCCAGCCACCACAGCTCAGGCAGTCCTGTAGTAAATGTGGCCAGGCAGAAACCTAAACTCCAAGGGATGGGGGAGCTCTTTTGACCAGAGGAACTGTGGTCTAGATGGAATATCATCAGGAATATATCCCTGTTGTTCTTAACCCTTTTTGTCATCTCCCCCATTTGGCCTGAGAGAGACAATCACAGACAGCCTACTTCAGAGTAGAAAAACTAAATTCTTGGCTTTCTAGCCAGAGGACCAAAAAGCTCCCCTGCTCCTGCCTCTGAGACAGAAATTGTTAGAGCAATTATTGGATAACAGAGTTGAAGAAAGTGGATCCCATAAAGATTTATATGATGAACACTCTGAACTGTTCTTGTATGGCTCTGACCCTAAACAGATTGTCAAAGGCTTTGAAAACTGATAGTGTACCGCCGCCCAGTCTCAGACTAGCCACTGAGTGTGGGACAGATCTGAATATACCATGGCATGCATAATATCCTTTCCTAATTAAACTGAAACCGTATGTAACATAATCCATAAAAAGAAATTGGATAAGAATTTGAAGACTGAACCATAACCATTTCAATTACCTGCTAAAACAATTTTTGAAAATCGGCGTGCTCCGTGGGATTTAAATAAGATTTAAGATTACCGGTATATAGCATAATCAAAATGTTCAGGCTGCAATCATAACTTGTGCCATTATACAAATGACCAGGAAATTCTCAGCATCTGAAAAGAAGACGGTCAACAGAGAGTAAGACAGTAGTAGCCTTGAGGTGATGCAGCTGAAGATTTAAAGGCAGCTGTCATAACCATTCTATAAGAAGTAAGAGTGAATATTCTTAAAATGAAAGTGTCTTAGCAGAGAAGTAAGATGTAACTTGAAAGTACAACAAAAAACAACTACTGGAATAAGAAGTTAACTGGTTGGGCTTGAGTAGAATAGAGATGGTAGAAGAATGTGTGAGCTTGAAGATAAATTGGTAGGAATTATCCAGTGAGCAACAGAGAGAAAAGGTTGGGGTGGGGAGAATGAACAGAACCTGAGGGGCCTGTGAGACAAACCAGGTTTATCACTTTGTTATCAGTAGATTCCAAGAAAAAAGTGTTGCGTAAAAAAATTTTTGAGAAAATAATCCACATCTAGATTCATTATAATGAGTGGGTTCTATAGCATCTACGTTAGTTGAAAATAAAATGAGTAAGCCTCATTTATGTAAATTAAAATAAGATGGCATTCAAGGTAGATATGCGTCTCTAGTTAGTTGACAGGATAATTCAGTCAAATGAATTGTTACAGTGACCAGTTTAAAAAACAGTAAAGCATCATGTAACAATAGTATAGATTTAAAAATTTTAAGGACCTTTATGATTTTCCAGCAGGTCCTTAAAATCTAATTAAAACAGTTGCCAAATTCAACAAATACTGGGAGGCCAGTTATGAACTGGGCAAAGCACTGGGAATAGAAGCCATAAAAACACAGTACCTGACTACATGTAATGCTAGTGGAACTGATGTGAATACCAAAGTAACTGCACAAATGTAATACTTTGGCAAGTCTTTAGAGCTTTAAAACTTTTTAATGACATTTAATCTGCTAGGGGTATTAGTGGGTTGGGGCAAGGGTTATAGGTAGGATGAAATCCATTACCCACAACAGTCAGAGTTTACATTGTCTCAGCATAATTATGTTCTCCTTAACCTCCAGGTGGCTTGATTTGGGTGAACAAGTTATGGTACCCAGTTTCTAGGGAGAGAGAATGGTATAGGAAAATTTAGCGTGACTGAACTACAGAAAATGAGGATAAATTTAGTTATCTTTATAGCTGTCAAAGTAGATTTTATTTTGTTCTGATTGTTATTTTAAGTCTTTTTTAGTTAGAGAAGGGGAGGCAGAGACAAACTCGCATGTACCCTGCCTGGGATGCACCTGGCAAGCCCACTAGGGGGCAATGCTCTGCTCATCTGAGCCCTTGCTCCTTTGCAGCGGGAGCCATTTTTTAGTGCCTGAGGTGGAAGCCATGAAGCCATCCTCAGCACCTGGGTCCAACTTGCTCTAATCGACCATGGCTGCAGGAGGAGAGGAGAAGAGATGGAGTGAAGAAGCAGATGGCACTTCTCCTGTGTGCCCTGACCAGGAATCAAACCCAGGACTTCACATGCTGGGCCAACACTCAACCACTGAGCCAACCGGCCAGGGCTTAAGTCATTGTTCTTATATTAAAATTTTATCAAGTCAGATAGGGATATTCAGAGATCTGAAGATTAGATAATAGTTTATTCTCTGGAGAGAGTAATACAGAATCTTTCTGAAATAAGGAATTCTAGATAGTTAAGGGATAAAGTCATTATGCAGAAGACAAAATAACTGCACCCTGGCCAGGTGATTCACTGGATAAAGCATCCCATCATGCCAAGGTCACAAGATCAATACCTGGTCAGGGTATGTATGAGAAGCAATCAATGAGTGCACAACTAAGTAGAACAACTAGTTGATGCTTCTGTCTCTCCCTTCTTTCTCTCTCTCAAATCAATGGAAGAATTTTTTATATATTTATATATATATATATATATATACACACACACACACACACACACACACACATACATACATACATACATACATACAGTGTGTCCGTAAAGTCATGGTGCACTTTTGACTGGTCACACGAAAGCAACAAAAGACGATAGAAATGTGAAACCTGCACCAAATAAAAGGAAAACTCCCAGTTTTATACCTATTCAGTGCATTTCGATGTGGGCTCCATTTGTTGCCCTACACACATCAAAACAATAGTGAAGTTCTTGCCACACAGGGGTAAGGACCTCTGGTGTAACAGAGGGAATAACATCTGTGATTCTCTGTTTTAAGTGATTAATGTCATTGATACGTTCAATATACACATGTTGCTTCACATAACCCCAAAAGTAAAAGTCTAAGGGCGTCAGATCTGGGGATCGTGGTGGCCATGGCTTGACAGAACCCCTGCCTATCCACCACCGGGGGAATGTTCTATCCAGAAACTCACAAACAATGGTGGCATAGTGTGGAGGAGCATCATCCTGTTGAAAGATTACACCTTCTGGAAATTGTGGCACTGCATACAATTCCAACATGTCAAGATAGGTGTTTGCCGTCACAGACTGCTTCGTGAAAAAAAAATGGGCCTATCACCTTATCATGCATCAGGCTACACCACACGTTCACTTTAGGGGTGTTACGTTCGTACTCAACATAGGCATGAGGATGTTCAGCAGCCCATATTCAGATGTTATGGCGATGAACATGTCAACAGATATGGAAGGTTGTCTCATCACTAAACACAATCTTCTGCAAAAATCTTGCATCATTGTCAATCTCATGAAGCATATCTGTAGCAAACGCGCGTCGTGTGGATCTATCCGCCGGTTTGATAGCGTGCAACAGCTGCAATTTGTATCCCGTAAAACAGACGTTTCTTTAACACCTTATGAACTGTAGTCTTGCTTAGGTGTAACTGTCGAGCACATGCACGCACAGATTTTTTAGGGTTCCTTAGGTAACTATCCCGTATAGCCTCTACAGACTCGTCACTGACTGATGGCCTACCAGAACGGGGGTTCTCCACCAAGCTGCCGGTTTCCTTCAACTATTTATCCCATCTATAAATGTTATTCCTATGTGGTGGCGCTTCATTATAAATGTGCCAATACTCACGTTGCACTTTGGTCATGGATTCAAATTATCGAGCCACAGAACACACTGAACTTTCCTCTGTACCGTCCACATCTCAACTAGCATGGCCGTGGGCTGCTCCGCTGTATACATGGTGTTATGTCATCATCTGCGCATGCGCACCTGCTGCCACATCATCCTACAGAAACTGGGAGGGTTTTCCTTTTCTTTGGTGCAGATTTCACATTTCTATCGTCTTTTGTTGCTTTCCTGTGACCGGTCAAAAAGTGCACCATGACTTTACGGACACACTGTGTGTGTGTGTGTGTATTATTTATAAGTGTGAGATCCCTAGCCCTTTATTCTCTTTTGCCTACCAGAAACCTTAATCTTGCTTTCCAGGCTAGAGAATGGAATACAGTATATGGATAATCTCAACTGTTCAAGAAAAAACTAAGCCTGACCAAGTGGTGGCACAGTGGATAGAGGGTTGGCTTGGGACACTGAGGGGACCCAGGTTCAAAATCCCAAGGTCACCAGCCTGAAGGTGAGATCATAGGCTTGAGCCCAAAGGTCTCTAGCTCAGCTGGAGACCCCCACACGCGGTCAAGTCACATATGAGAAAGCAATCAATAACCAACTAAGGTGCCGCCACAATGAATTGATGCTTCTCATTTCTCACACTTCCCTATCTCTCTCTCTCTCTCTCAAAATATATATATATACTGGCATAAGGAATTTTCCCAGTGGTACAGTCCAGAGTGCCCTGTATAGAGTGGCCACAGTAAACAAGCCCCATTCTTGGCCAAGACTCACTTAAATGTTGAGGAGAAACAATTTGGGAAAACATCTGAAAATTAATTCAGATAGGTGCATAGGAAACAAATAAATGGAGAAGCAAGACAGTGTTCAAATCCAGTGAAAGCAAAGTTATACAGAAAAGAAAAGTTTGTTATACTATCTAGCTCAGCCATGGAGCATTTTTAAAAGTGTTAACATGATGTATTTAACACTGCTGGCTGATAATGTATGAAAATTTAAGAGAGTCTTTGTGAAGAGTTCTCATCACAAGGAAAGAATATTTTTTCTCTTATTGCTTTCTCTTTATTTGTATCTATATGAGATAGTGGATGCTAACTAAACTTATTGTGGTAATTATTTTACAGTATATATATCATGCTCTATACCTTAAACTTACACAGTAATGTATGTCAATTTGATTTCAGTAAAACTGGGGGGTAGGTCTAATAGTGACTATAACTGAGAAGGGGTGATAGAAAAGGATTCATTAATATGTCCAGTGGATAGAAGAAAGTATTTGCAAGAGTGCTGAATTCTGGTGGACAGTCATTAGCAGGTAGCATTGTTGGAAGAACAATCTCTTAGTATTTAGTGGGTAAGTTTGATAGGCATTGTGTAATTTAATCTTGTCAGACCTCTGAAGTGAATTTTATTACTCACTAGATCAGTGATGGGCAATCTTTTGAACTTGGTGTGTCAAAATTTGCCAAAAACCGAGCATAACTCGGGTGGTGTATCACTTTGAGAAAAACAACCTAACCTGAAGTACCAGAACTAGACGCTCTGTGCCGGAGTTGTTGTTTTGGCCTGCAGACCTCCGGCACAGAGTGTCTACATCTACACTACAGCAAATGTTTTATCCTCGGCTACTGCACCTTGCCGTGCAGGAACCAAGGATGAAACATCCATCTCGACAAGCGGCCCCATACTTATCTGGTATGTGACAGCGTGTCATAGGTTCGCCATCACAGCCCTAGATAAAGAAACCAAGCCCAGGAGTAATTGCAAGCAATGTCAACCAAGCAGAAAAGTAATAGCTTCTATAAGAACCTCATCTTTACCTTTGGTTCCAATTAATCCTTTTTGCATTGAAACATATTAGTTGTGAAATTAAAATATAGTGGGTTCTGAAATTTTTAAATGTTAGTGAACTTTGAGTCTTGGAAAATCTGAAATTCCGTCACTGCTTGGCTAAAAGTTTTTATTACTCCGAACTGAGTCTTATCTTTTTTTTATTTTTATTTTTTTACAGGGACAGAGAGAGAGTCAGAGAGAGGTATAGATAGGGACAGACAGACAGGACCGGAGAAAGGTGAGAAGCCATCAATCATTAGTTTTTCGTTGCCATCGCAACACCTTAGTTGTTCATTGGTTGCTTTCTCACATGTGCCTTGACCATGGGCCTTCAGCAGACTGAGCAACCCCTTGCCGGAGCCAGCGACCTTGGGTCCAAGCTGATGAGCTTTTGCTCAAGCCAGATGGGCCCGCACTCAAGCTGGCAAGCTCGGGGTCTCGAACCTGGGTCTTCTGCATCCCAGTCCGACGCTCTATCCACTGCGCCACTGCCTGGTCAGGCTGAACTGGGTCTTAATTGTAACTTTTCTTTCTTCCTTAACCAACAGTACCACTTTAAAATTTCAAAATAAACTACAAAAATATAACCCGGTCTAAGGTTTGGTGTGGGTTTTTTTTTTTTTTTAAAGATTTTATTTTATTAATTTGAGAGAGAGAGATAAGGGAGGGGGAAGAGTGGAAATGATCGACTCATAGTAGTTGCTGCTGCTCATGTGCCTTGATCAGGCAAGCCCAGGTTTTTGAACCAACAACCTCAGCATTCCAGGTCGTCGCTTTATCCACTGCGCCACCACGGGTCAGGCTGTTTTTGTTTTGTTTTGTTTTTTTGTTTTTTCTTTGTACAAACAGTTGGCGCCTTTAAAAAAGAGAAGAAATTGTTCGCTCTTAAAAATTGGTAAAGTTATGGGCAAATAGGCTCTAGCACATGTAACTCATTTAGATTTTTCAGATGGGTCACAGTGCTGTGCAGTTTAACTAATTTACTCATCTTAGAAATTATTGCTTTCTCTGATTGGTCATATACATTTTTCCCCCAAAAATAATGAAACAGGCATGAAGGAATAAAACATACCTGTTTTTTGTTAGCTATGCTATTTAAGGATATTTCTTACCTAAAAGTCTTAACTAGAAAAGAAAATTTTAAGAATAACATCTATTTTCTTGGGTATAAAAGAATGACCTACCATTTTATTTTATTTTAAGAGAGAGAAACAGGAAGAGAGAAATGAGACATCAACTCATAGTTGAGGCGCGTTAGTTCATTGATCGCTTTCTGATATGTGCCTTGATGGGGTGTAAGGGGGACAGGAGGGACCTTCAGCCAAGGCTCTGTCCACTGCACCACTGCCTGGTCAGGCCAAATATTAAAAGCCTTAAAATATTTTTAGCCTTTAATCTGATATTTTTAAGATGTTCTTTGGAGCTATTTTGTTTTGACTTTCTGTTTATAGTAGGCACACTATAAAGAGGAAGCACTTCCTTAAGTCTCAGTCAGGTGAATTAAAACTAGTTTACTTAGTTACAGCAATATGGCTTCCATTTTGCTATCTATTGTTCCCTTTACTGCAGACTTTCCACTTTGTTTAAATAGGGATTTTCCCACCTCATTAAAGGGCTGCATTGTATTGCAGAAATCTTGGGTATGCTTATACTGTTGAATTGCCATCCAGAGGCACTTTTCATTTTTTGACAATGCTTTTTAACTTTTAACTTAATTTTCTTTAATCACGTCACTATTTGTAAAAGGTAATGATTTTCCTTGTTTTTATGAGCCTTTTGAATTTCCTCTGTACATGGCTTATTCACAGTATTTTGTCTGTTTGTCTTTTCCTTAGTAAATTACAAAAAGTATAATTTCTATTTTCTGGTTTGCAAAATGCATCATCTTATTTAGTTGATGTCAATATAGATAGACAAGTTTGGAGCAAAACTAAATGTTATTCATAAGAGAAGCTAGAACAAGAATTGCTGACATCTATTCTGTGTTAATTATTAGAACAGTTAAATGTGAGAAATTTATAATTTGTGAGAGTAGGCAAATCGTGTTACAAATTAATTGTCCTTTTTATTAAATAATAGATCCGAGTGGGACATACTTTTGAAGGATGTGCAATGTTCAATCATAAGTGTGACAAAAACTGACAAGCAGGAAGCTTATGTACTCAGGTAAGTCCTATAAAACAAGTGTGAGGTAACGTTTCAGTCTGAATCCTACTTTATATAGAATAGCAAATTGCTTCTCTGGACCTTAGTTCTATTATTTTTGCCTTATTTTTTAAAATGTATAAAATGTTTAGTTCAAGTGTCCCTAGGTATAGGTTTTGAATTCTTACCTGAAAGCTCTTCAAGATGGTTGCCAGCTTTATTACCTCCTTGTGGTTAGTAGGAAGTATCCGTAAAAGCAAGGTGGAATGACATTGTACCTTTACTTTCAGTCATAGGTGTAGGTCTTTTTTTTAATATATGCCTCAATATCTGAACTTCAGGCAAAGTGAAAATTAGCTCCCCATACAAATAGGACTGCTATATGTAACAGAAGAAAGCCATTCAACCTTTTAGATGCAAAGATACTTTATTCAGTAAATATATTGAATTTTTATATATATTATAATGGGCCTTGGATTGAACAAGATTCCTAAGATACCTGCTTCTTACTAAGCTTGTGTTTGGCACGTATAGATGTTTATAGCAAAGGCTTACTGTGCCCAACCATAGGGATATAATGGTGAATTAACATTCCTTTCCTTTGGGCTTATTACCTAGTGTAAAAAGTAATGAGATGGCCATAGTACTAAATGTGAGAGGGAATTGTACAAGATGAAGTAAAAGTACGAATTTGGTAAATGGTTTCTTAGGATAGGTGAGGTAAGGAGGAAAATTTAGTAAAAGAGAGGATTTGTGTAATGAGCTAATACGTTTTATACCTAATTCAGGGACTGTTTCTGTGGGTTTAGAATCTTAAACTGATTTTTGTGTAAGAAGAGGAAGACTACTACTACTTTAATACATTCTTTGCTACTTTGAGATCTTGACATTTAAAATTACTAGCCAAAATTTTATATTGTAAATGATAGTCCAATAATAGGTCAATGCATCTTAGTAGTACAAAAACAGCATTATGACTCTAACTTTTTTCAACTGCAGTGAGAGTAGCATGTTTGTCTCCAAGAGACGTTTCATTTTGAAGACATGTGGTACCACCCTCTTGCTGAAAGCACTGGTTCCCCTGTTGAAACTTGCTAGGGATTACAGTGGGTTTGACTCAATTCAAGTAAGTATCAAAAAACATTATTTAATCTTTTAAGTTAAAAATAAATTTGTGTACTTGCTGCTTTAGTTGTAATGTGTAAGGATGGACACTTTACGGAGTACCTTCCTGATACTTGAGAGTAGGAGAGTATGAAGGAAGCACAGAATGAGTTGGGATAAAATCCACATGGGAGAAGGAAATGAAGAAACCAGGCATATTCAGTAGTTAAGTGCTTGATGTTTTGTTGATGTGAATGGTAGAGAAAATAAAAGAAAGGAAAGCAAGAAAAATGATCCATTTTCCATATGAAGAGTTGATTATGTTAAAAAGCAACAGTCAATGTTGAGTTAAATTCTGATAGTATTCAAGAATTAAGGTGTGTTGCCTGACTTGTGCTGAATTAAGGTGTTGCCTGACTTGTGCTGAGGTTGCAGCTTCAAAACCCTGGACTTGGCCCGGTTGGTCAAAGCACACACAAGAAGCAAACTACTCTATAAGTTAATGCTTCCCGCTCTCGCCTCCACCCCACCTTTCTCCCTAAAATCAATAAATAGAATATTTTAGAAAAAATGAAAAGAATTGAGGTGTTTATACTTAGGGCATAATTGGTCTGGCAAGCAGATGTTTAAGTTTTAATTTACTTATTTTTCATTGATTTGGGAAGAGGGACCAGGGAGAGAGAAGCATCAGCTCATTCCATGTAGTTGTGTACCCATTGGATGCTTTTCATATGTGCTATATGACCAAGGATTGAACCTCAGGCCTCAGTGTGCAGGGACAATTGTCTATCCATTGAGCCACTCAACCAGGGCTTATTTTAATATTTTACCTAATTAGGGTAAAGAATATATTGTTACTAGGACCTAAGAGAGTTTTTGTTAATTATTGATTCTTATAAGGAATCCAAAGCATTTACAACCATCATCAATACACTGGGCATTTTAGTCTCTAGAAGATCATCAGTGCACTCTACATTATTATTATTATTTTTTCTACATTATTAATGCTCTGTTGAGACTTCTCATTGACTTAAAAACAAAGTTGCAGCAGATAACACTTAATTCATGGATATTGATTTATCTACCTGTCTTTTTTAGAGCTTCTTTTATTCTCGTAAGAATTTCATGAAGCCTTCTCACCAAGGGTACCCACACCGGAATTTCCAGGAAGAAATAGAGTTTCTTAATGCAATTTTCCCAAGTAAGTTTAAATAAATAGAATTGAAGCCTGCTTTATTAAAGTTACAGGGTGTATTGTTTCAGAGATCTTTTATATATATGTGAAAACATGTATGCAAATATAACACACATTATATAATTAAAGTAAATGGTTATAAGTTAAGGTAGCTGGTTACAAACTGTGGAGTATGTATATGTGCACCTCAGATTGTTGTTAAAATGATGGGGGGGGAATCAAGGAATTGGTCATCTGCTTGTAGATCTAATTAATTGGTTATGAAGACTGTGATCCCCTTCATCCAGAAAAATGTCCAGTGAATGACTTCATGATCCTATGTTAAGACACTGGTCTAGCATTCTATACAGGAATTGAGCTGACTTACAAATGACCAACACAGTTAGATCATAGTATAACGTAAACAAAATGGTCAAGGTTTTCTTCCATTTGTTTACAAAGCTTTTATTTATAAACCTTCCTTTTTCAAGATTCAAGGTCAGGGAACTAAAGGGTTATCTAATCCAACAACCTTAAACCTCGATGAGGCTGAAAACAGCTTGACCAAGGCATTCAATACGAGTATGGTTTTAAAAAAAAATCAGATTTCTGTTCTTCTCTACTAATATGAAACGGACTGGTCTAAATCAGAGTGCTGAATATAATTTGGTGTAAATATCTACCAGTTTTTAATTTACTGTGTTAAATGAGGCTTTGAAACAATATAGAAAGAAATTATTACATAAAATGACTTGTATTTACTTGGAAGAGTAGATGAATGGGTAACCAAATTCTATTTCCTAATGGGGCTTTAGGAAAGAAGGAGCCATAGTTTTCTTAGCACCATTTAGACTGGCTCACTGGCTGCTGAAGTGTGTCAGTTGTCTCTAAGTGACAGCCAGTTATGTATATATTAAAGGTGATGGGGGATGATCCTGCCTACTTAAAATTTTCCTTCACTGATATTTCTGATAGGAAGCAAGTAGTGGCATGATAGATATTGCAAGGGTGAGAAAAAGCCATCCTGTCAAATGGGTCTGTTGCATTTACTTTATATTCTCTTCCCTCAACAGATGGAGCAGCATATTGTATGGGACGTATGAATTCTGACTGTTGGTATGTTGGACACAATTTCATGGAATTTTTCTTCTGTAAAAGATTTACTTTAAATTGCCAGTTGTTATTTTTAAAAACTTTTTTTTTACTTTTGTATAGGTACTTGTATACTTTGGATTTCCCAGAGAGTCGGGTCATCAGTCAGCCAGATCAAACCCTGGAAATTCTGATGAGTGAGCTTGACCCAGCAGTTATGGACCAGTTCTACATGAAAGATGGTGTTACTGCAAAGGATGTCACTCGTGTAAGGATTTTCAATAGTTCTGGATTCTGTTTTGGGGACTAAAATAACATTGTTTAATTCATTCTTGTATTATTTCTTAAAATTTCTATTTAACTCAGTCTTTGTGTGTCGTCCCCCCCCTTTTCCCTGTAGGAGAGTGGAATTCGTGACCTGATACCAGGTTCTGTCATTGATGCCACAATGTTCAATCCTTGTGGGTATTCGATGAATGGCATGAAATCGGATGTAAGTAAAAATATTTGCATAATATTTATTTAGATATTTAAGTGTACCCTTTCCATTATTAACAAAAACTATTTCTCTAAGGGAACTTATTGGACTATTCACATCACTCCAGAACCAGAATTTTCTTATGTTAGCTTTGAAACAAACTTAAGTCAGACCTCCTATGATGATCTGATCAGGAAAGTTGTGGAAGTCTTCAAGCCAGGAAAATTTGTGACCACCTTGTTTGTAAACCAGGTAATTTGTTTTATTATTAGCTGTAAAATCTTCAAGAAACTAAAGATAGAAATGTTATAAAATGTTCTAAGATGACACATATCAGTCAGATGTAGAGGTGCTACTAGTCGAGATTATATGGATGAGAAGCTTTATGTGTTTCATTAGACTTACTGGTTCTTATTTTATATCTAGACTAATTGATGGGCTTCTCCTGTCTTGTTTTCCCTGTTAGCAGGCCTGGAGTTGGGGTGGGGTCTGGGGAACATAAGTTATCTTTGTTTCACTCAAGCCCATAAGATGGCAGCTAAAATATTCAATTACCACAATTTTATTAAGTTAGTAGTGTTTGCCCTGCCTGGGTGGCTCAGTTGGTTAAGAGCATTATTTCAAAGCACAGGTTGCTGATTCGATCCCTGGTCCATGCACATACTGCAGCAGATTGATGTTGTTTCTCTCTCTCTCTTTCCCTCCCCCTCCCCCTCTCCCCCTTCTCACCCCTCTCTCTTTCTCCCTACTCCCCCTGCCTCTCTCATTAAAATCAGTAATTAAAAAATTTAAAAAGATAGTAGTGTTAAATATTTATAGCATCATTATTTTGTTTGTGATAACTTCTACAGATTGGGAATACTAATAGTTTTTTTTTTTTCTCAGAGTTCTAAATGTCGCACAGTGCTTTCTTCGCCCCAGAAGATTGAAGGTTTTAAACATCTTGATTGCCAGAGTGCTATGTTCAATGATTACAACTTTGTTTTTACCAGTTTTGCTAAGAAACAACAGCAGCAGCAGAGTTGATTAAGAAAAATGAAGAAAAAACGCAAAAAGAGAACACACGTAGAAGAAGGTGGTGGCTGCTTTTTAGATATTGATACCAGGGGCCATGCTTTCCATAACCACCACCTTATAGTTACAGAAAGCCCTAGATGTAATGATAGTGTAATCATTTTGAATTGTATGCATTATTATACCAAGGAGTTAGATATCTTGCATGAATGCTCTCTTCTGTGTTTAGGTATCCTATGCCACTCTTGCTGTGAAATTGAAATGCATGTAGAAAATAACTTTTACTATATGAAACTTTACAACACTTGTGACAATAGTTCAGTTTGGTTTATGCACAGTGTAATATTTCTCCAGGTATCACCCAAAATTCCCCACAGACAAGGCTTTCGTCCTCCTTAGGTGTCGGCCTCAGCCTGACAATCTGGGACTGTTCTATTAAATTGCTGCCAGGATGTTCCATCCAGTTACCTCCCATTTCTAGAAAGAATTCTCTACTGATGTTACTGAAACCAATTTCTACTTCATAACAGATGTTTTTTGCAACAGCAGTTAAAGTTTTTCTTTCACAACTCAAGTCCTCTTAAGAAAATAATTGCAGTTATTCATTTTGTGTATTACTTTTTTAACATTATTGCTTCCTGTGCTTGTATTCCTTTGATTCGTTCCTCACCATGGTGTCTCCCTGCCCAACCCTTCCCCCAATAAAGCAATACACTGTTACACTCTGGGTTTATACCAGTCTTATATTCTAGAGCGGGTAGGGGTCTGGGGACCCTAGGCTTAGGTTTTTTGTTTGTTGTGTTTTAGGTCAAGGGAGTCTGGCTTTTTTATTGACATTGACTCTTTTGGAAGATAGTGACAAAAGTAAAACTTTCTGGTGTTGATTAGCAAGAAATACATGTAAATGAATATTGAATATACTGGCAGAACTATATTGGGAACTATGCCAGTCTGTGCCCTTCAGTAAATAAGATTAGCTTCTCACAAGTGCCGTCTTTACTAACTTGCTTGAGTAATAGTCTAAAAATTTTTATCACTAAATTTTTGGCAAGGAGATAAATAAAGGTACTGCAGGATTCAGTAAATCAAATCAGATAATTCACTATAATTTTTAATTTAGCAGTCATTTGCACTAATTTCCATTAATATATACCATCAACTTTTACTTCAAAGCAGCATCAGTGTCTTTGCCATCTGTGACTTGAAGTTCTGTGACTTGGTGATGCATGTAATAGTGTTCTAACTTTTTTGTTCCTCTTACTGGTGGTGTGTCTCTTTCACCATAGTTTCAGAGGATCAAGTGAATGATCAGAAAGAGAACTGTTCAGGTTATTTGGACTTAAGCAGAATGCTCTCCATAAAACACGACAAAATTCTAAAATGGTCAATGGGTAATGACTAGAAATACAGGATTTCCAGTGCTGGTATTTTTAACTATTTGTTAATACTGAGATTTAAGCAGCCTTAAGCAGCCTGGAAAACAGTAAATTACTAAATTTTATATTCTTCAAGCTTGGTTTATTTGTGGCTTGATTCAGTGATGTTTCGTTCCTTATTTATAAATGAAACACTTTTTTTTAGTGTTTCTAAAACAATATTTACTTGGTTTGAGATCAAGTTGTTAGAACACTTGCGACTTTTATTTTAAGCCCTTTCTTGATTCAAAGTTTCATTGAAGAAGCTTTCAATCAGTGGATCAATTTGATTCTGTAATTAGCGCACAGAACGTAATGTTTCGGTGCTGTCTTGAGGACCAATGCTGAAAGTGGGTTTTGTTTTTGAACAGTGTCCCAGTAGATTTGATGGCATGTGTGGGCTTGAGGTCTACTTTCTTTTTCTAATAGAGTAAGATTTCTATCTAATGTTGAAAAACTGCATAAATTTGTATGAAACAAAACCTAGAAAAATAAAAACTGTAGATTAGGTAGTAATTTAAATTAATCCTAGTATGTTATTAACAGAGGAGGGAAAATTTTGGTGCCATAATTTCTCTCTTCATAACGGTGTTGGGCTTAAATTGGTTGAAATGTATTTCTGTACCACAATTAAGCTTCAATAAAAGTTTGCTTAATTGATTGTCTAGTGACATTCAGAAAGTTTTCTGTTGATGTATTTTTTAAATAGTATATATGACCAAATACTACACATCTAAAGTTTTAAAATTAGTTGGAGAAATCTGCATTTAATGATGAGTTATCAAGAAGACAAAAGAGCCTGACCTGTGTGGCGCAGTGCGTAAAGCGTTGACCTGGAGTGCTGAGGTCGCCAGTTCAAAATCCCAGACTTGCCCGGTCAGGGCACATATGGGAATTGAAGTTTCCTGCTCCTCTCCCCCTTCTCTCTTTCTCTCTCTTTTTCTCTCTCTAAAAATGAATAAATAAAATCTTAAAAAAAAAAAAGGACAAAATACCTTTAACTCCAGGGAAAATATCTAATTTGTATTCAGATTTAAACTTTTCTTAGCATTGTAACTGAAGTTCAAAAGAAATATCTGAGCTACATACCAGGATACCAGAGTTCAAAGGGTAAGTAAGTAGTAAGAATAAGAATATGTATTTGTAAGTTTGACCTTAAAGGAAGTCAAAGGTTTGAAGGTGGAATGTTCTAATATTTTCCCCCCCATTTTATGAAACAAGCCTTATAATGGTAGGATGGGGAAGAACAACCTGTAAGTTCCCTTTAATTCATTGATCGTTATTTCTATAACAACTAGAACAGTGGTTCTTAACCTTTTTTGAGGTACCAAACCTACCAGTTTCATATGCGCATTCACTGAACCCTTCTTTAGTGATAAATAAAATGATTTTTTTTCCCAAATTCAAGACATAGGTATATGTTTTTTTACTGGTGCACAAAATGAGCCGTGCATGAACATCACCTTGCTCAAAGAACAAAACCAACAAAGTGCATGAACTCACAACAAATTACGGTATTACTTTATTCTGGCCTCTGCAGCAGAGGCTTCTCCGAACACCTGAGACCGACTCATCGAACACCTGGGGTTCAATAGAACCCCGGTTAAGAACCACTGAACTAGAATTACAAGCTTGTCATTTTGGCATATAAGTACATATTTTATGATCGGTTCTTTGGTAAAATTTCAGTCTCCTAGCTACAGTATGCTGAAAAACAATCTTATAAGTGTGTGTATTCAAATCTTACAATAAGCTTTATCAGAGTATTTTCAAAAATTTAAGTAAAAAGGACAGAACTGGGTTGGTCCTAAAACAAAATATATATGTGTGTGATACATGCTTTACAGGGTTCTTTACAGAAACAAGTGAGTTTGGGCAGACACTAAAGAGAGTCACCGTTCACACATAGGTGGTAAATGTGATGTTGCACTTAGAAAAATAAAGGATTTTACTTTTATTGTCCAAGCCAGATTATTGTTACCAATTCCTAGCTCCCTACCTTCAAACTATTTTCTCATCCACCCTTCTCTCAGTGTCATAATGGATTAAGTTCTATTCCTTTGGATTCCATTTCCTACCTCCAGAGACTTTGTAACCAAGTTCTCTGCAGGAATTCCTACTGTTGATTACTTAGAGTTTTTACCAAGTTCTCTGCAGGAATTCCTACTGTTGATTACTTAGAGTTTTTACATTAGTTTTACTCTTCTTCCCACTATTTTTCACTTTTTTTTCTTCCCACTTCTCTTAGGGTCTGCTTTGTTAATTTTTTTTTCTTGTAGAGGAAAGAAAAATTAGAAGGATCAACTCATAGTTGGAACTTTTAGTTGTTCATTGATTGCTTTCTCATTTGTGTCTTGACCCTGGGGGGAGAGGACTCCAGCTGAGCCAATGATTTCTTGCTGAAACCAACAACCATGGGATCATGTCTATGATCCTGTGCTCAGGCTGGTGAGCCCATGCTCAAACCAGCGACCTCGGGGTTTCAAATTTGGGTCCTTAGCATCCCAGGCCAACACTATCCACTGCACTACTACCTCATCAGGCAGCTTTGTTAATTATTTTTGCTTTGTTAATTCTTTACATGACGACAAGTGTCTAGATTCTTACCACAAAACTGAATTCTCCAACTCTTACTGCAATCAGTCATTTCCTGGATGCTTAAACCAGAAGTCTAGGATAAAATTGAGGATAGAAAGCATCAAGGGATGTCCAATGGTCTGTTGGGTATATGAGCTAGGGACCCAGAAAATAGATGGAGATTATTAATTGGAGAATTTTTCAATGTACCAAGTAAAATAATAGTACATTGAACCTTCATACTCTCCAGAAACCACCACCTTTGCTTTCATATATATGTTTATTCATTACACATATCTTAACTGCAATTTTGGGAAATGCATGTACTTTATAGCCCACTGCCATTATTAGGACAACAGGTTCACTCATCTCTACGTAGGCAACTATGCATTCCTTCCAATCCCCAAGTTAACCACTTGAATTTTTTTCCACTATGGACTAAGATATCATTTCTCCCTCTAGAACTTTAATATAAGTTGAATCATAATATAAACTCAAACTCTTATACAGTGCTTTCATTTAGCATAAAGTTTTTGAAAGATTGAACCATCTATTGTATGAATGTGCTACAATTTGTTTATACATTCTGTTAATGAGCATTTTATTGGTTTCTGGTTTTGGGAAATATGAATAAAGCTGCTGTGAGCTTTTGCATATACATATTTTTTGTGGCTTCTGGGTGTTAAAGTATTCACATTTCTCAAGTAATTTTTCTTGGCAATGTTTTGTATGATGCTTCATCTTGCATATTTGGTGGCAGGGGGGAGATGAGAAGCATCTGCTAGTAATTGCTTCACTTAAGTTTTGTTTTTTTAGAGAGGAGAACGAGAGAGAAGGGGGGAGGAGCAGGAAGCATCAACTCCCATATGTGCTTTGACCAGGCAAGCCCAGGGTATTGAGCCAACGACTTCAGCATTCGAGAGTGATGCTTTATCCACTGAACCACCACATGTCAGGCTTCACTTTAGTGTTTTTATTGATGGCTTCTCATATGTGCTTTGACAGGCTCTATCCCTGAGCCTGTCTGGGACCAATGCTCAATCCATTGTGTCACCACTGGTCAGGTTTGCATGATTTTAAATATTTTAGGTTTCCTGATGCTAGTGTCAAATTTTCTAGTTGCTGGTTTATAGATAATTTTTTAATCTTGCATCATGAGACCTTTTCAAAGTCACTATTTCTTGTTTTGTTTTGTTTTTTTTCCTTATTACAACTGGTTAGCACCTCTAATATATGTTGGGTTTAAGTGATAAAAAGAGCAGGCTGTGACTAAGGTGAGGTAAGCAGGTAACCTAGGGAACAAAATTCAGGAAGATAACTCGGGGAGGTGGCAGTAAGTATATGAAGGAGTGTATCTATCCTTGTTTTCTGCTCCCTAGTGGCTTTGCCTCAGTCTTGTGCTTGTGCTGTAGGAAGGCTATACGCATCGTTCCAGTTTTAGGAAGAAGACAATCAGTATTCCATCAAGAATGTTTGCTGTTGATTTTATGTAGATGATATCTTACATAGTCTTGTCTGTAGTTTGCTTTTGTTTTTCTCATGAGTGGGTGTTGAATCTTGTCAGGTACCCTTATCTCCCCACCCATTGTGGTTTATATAGTCTCCCCTGTGAAGATACTATTCTTGTCTTTGGGGAGTTTAGTAATGGAACCTTAGGATTGAAAGCCCCTAAAACATGGAGACAATATATTTTTTAGAAAAGAGATGGAGGGACAGACAGAAAGATGAGAAGCATCAATTTGAGTTGTGTCACTTTTGTTCATTGATTGCTTTCTCATGTGCCTTGACCGGGGGTCTCCAGCCGAGCCAGTGACCACGGGGTTATGTCTATGGTCTTGCACTCAAGCCAGCGACCTTGGGGTTTTGAACCTGAGTCCTCAGCATTCCAGGCCAACACTATCCACTGCGCCATCGCCTAGTCAGGCAAGATGGCAGATTTTTAAAACAAGTAGTAATTTCAATTGACATCCTTCAGTCATGTGGGAGTACCCCTCAGAACAGATTATTGTGACAGAAGACATACTTTTATGCTGCCTAAATAAACAAATACTGCCATGAAAAGCAACCAGGAGTAAATGTACCACGAGGATGAGAGCTCAGACTGGGATCAGGGACATTTAACTTTAACGCCCCCTGCATAGGTTCCTCCTACCTTTGCCCTCGCCCCTGCCGCGTGCTGCCCTGTCCTCCCCCTGCTATGCTCACCACTTCCCATCTCAGCCTGTGTATTTTACTTGAACTTGTGCTGTTCACCAGTACAACCTGCTTCCTAGTCTTCACGATATCCAGAACATGTCTTTCAGGGTCTAGAGCAGTGATGGGCAATCTTTTGAGGTTGGTGTGTCAAAATTCGCCAAAAAACGGAGCATAACTTGGGTGGTGTGTCAACTTCGAGAAAAACGGCCTAACCGGAAGTCCCAGAATTAGACGCTCTGTGTTGGAGTTCTGTTGTTTTGACCTACAGACCTCTGGGACAGAGTGTCTACACTACAGCAAATGTTTTATCCTCGGCTACTGCACCTGGCTGTGCAGGAGCCGAGGATGAAATGTCCTTCTTGGCATGCGGCCTCATACTTCTCTGGTATGTGGCCGCGTGGCATCCAAAATGACTACTGGCTATGTGTGTCAGTGCTGACACGTGTCATAGGTTCACCATCACGGGTCTAGAGACTGGTGCTGCTGCACCCAGGTGGCAGCAGTGGGGCTGGCCCTTTCCCATTCCCACCTGCTGGTTTGGTCTGACTTAGAGGTTTGTCATTGACTATAGTTCCACCAGATCCCATTCCATGCCCCAACTCTGCTGAGCATGCATCATGGGGAGAAGTCTGCCCTTTTGCATCTTGGACTTGCGTGTTCCACGTCCAACTCGATAAAATGATTTTTTCTACTTGAGAAAAATAACTGCCCAAATTTCTGAGTCAGGTTTCAAATGGTGGTCCATTTTCTTAATCACTGCTGTCACAGCTAAATCTTTTCTAAATAAGTTTCCCTTTTATACCTAACGTGACTTCACCTCCTATTTTATTTACAATTCAAGAATTATTTCCCCATCCTTGATAGCATATGTGCTTCTTTTGGCTTCAACTTTAGCATTTTAGTAGTAAGAGAGTTTGAGGTCAACCCTGGAAGTTAGAAGCGCTGCCTTCATTGACCCCTTAATGTCCTTGACTCTGGTGCTCCAGGCTGATTAATGATATCTCCCATTCACCCATTTTTTCTGATCATCCCTGATAGGGATTCAAAGACTGCAAAATAAGGAAAAATAAGCCAATGTTGGTAGCCCTGGAAATGGTTCTCAAGGAGAAATCTGGTAATGCATTTTTAGCTTCAAGTTTTCAAAACAACCATATACAACGTGCATGAAATTACAATCTAGATGTCAGAAATTAGGGTGCTGGTAAATGCCGGTTATAGTCCTCGATGCTGAGAATATAAAAATGAGCTATAGTCACAACCCCTTTAAGGATCTCATCCTAATAGAGGAGAAGACCTAAATAATGGTAGAGGTATGTGCTGCAAGAGCATAGAAGAGTGTCTTGTGTAGGGAGTTTGGGAAATAGAAGAGACCATCTTTGAACAAACATCTCTAGGAACCAACTAAACAGTGAGATCTTTTCTCAAAGGTCAAGGTGAATTGTTTAAAAAATTCAAGAATCCATCTAGGTGAAGGTGCTAAAAGTAGAGATAGGGAAGTGTTTACAATGGTGGTGGAAAGATTGTGGATGCTAAACTTGGATTTCCTTTCTCCCTCCACTGATGCCTTCAGGACCAACTCACTGATTCTTTTATCAGGAATATTGGCTACTGGCAGCTCACTGTTCATTTCCTCCTTGAAATTGTTCTCAGCTAAAGATTTCTGTGTAAGAAAAATATATGGCCTGACTAGGTGGTGGTGCAGTGGATAGAGCATCGGACTGGGATGTGGAGGGCCCAGGTTCGAGACCCCGAGGTCACCAGTTTGAGCGCGGGCTCATTGGGTTTGAGCAAGGCTCACCAACTTGAGCCCAAGGTCCCTGGCTCGAGCAAGGGGTCACTCGGTCTGCTGTAGTCCCCCAGTCAAGGCACATGAGAAATCAATCAATGAACAACTAAGGAACCTGTCCCTATCTCTCTCCTTCTCTCTCTATCTCTCTCTCTGTCCATATAGTGTGTGTGTGTTTATACACACACACATATATAAAACAGTTTTGCAGAAAACTTAAAGGGACAAAAAAGATAATCTTAAAGGGAGCTTCAAAATGAATTGCTAAAAGGTAGGCTAGATGCCAGGAGACAAAGACTACTATAAGTGAAACAATGAAATGATGCTTCTTTAAAAAAATAAAAGAATTAAATAGCCTGACCTGTGGTGGTACAATGGATTAAGCATTGACCTGCAATGCTGAGGTTGGTAGTTTGAAAACCCGGGCTTGCCCAGTCCAGGCACATACAAGAAGCAACTACTACAAGTTGATGCTTCCCACTCCTACTCTGCTTCTCTCTCCTCTAAAATAAATTTTTTTAAAAAAATTTAATAATCAGGGCTAACATGAAGTTGCAGAAATAATAATGAGCACAAAAAGGTAAAGAGTAGAAGACAAAGTTTTCTCACTTGGTTCTAGTGACAGGAAAGGGAGGAAGATTGGGATAGAAGATAATAGGTTTACATTTTGTTACATTGAGTTTGAGCCAATGGTGGATAAAGAAACCCAGATTTGCTATGCCAGGATTATGAGATGATTTACACTATTTAACCTTTTCTGGAAACTTAAGTTTATTAAAATTTAAAAGTTGCTTAATACAAGTGAAATAAACCTGTGCACAGATAGGGGATAATCATAGTTGAAACATGTTGAAGCCATCAGAACTCCTAAATCAGTTGTCATGATAACATTTTTATAAAATGTTCACTGAGGCTGGCGTGTGAGGGAGCAGTGGATAAAGTATCAACCTGGAACGCTGAAGTTGGCAATTCAAAACCTTGGGCTTGCCCAGTCAAGACACACATGACAAACAATTAATGAACAACTAAAGTGAAGCAACTATGAGTTGATTTTTCTCGCTCTGCGCTCCACCCCCTCTCTGTAAAATCAATAAATAAAAATCTTTTAAAAAAATATTAACTGAGTAGCCTGACCAGGTGGTAGCACAATGGATAGAGTGTTGGACTGGCACACAAAGGACCCAGGTTCAAAATCCCTAGGTTGCTGGCTAGAGTGTGGGATCATAGACATGACCCCATGGTCACTGGCTTAAGCCCAACTTTGCTGGCTTGAGCAATGAGTCACTCGCTCTGCTACAGCCCCTCAGTCAAGGCACCTATGAGAGCAATCAGTGAACAACTAAGGAGCTGCAACAAAGAATTGATGCTTATCTCCCTACCTGTTTATCTCTGCCCCTCTCTCTGTCTCTGTCTCTTGTTACAAAAAAAAAAAAAATTAGCTCATAAAGCAAGTACTATAACTAATTAGCCATTTTTGTTTTTAGTGCACGTACAATAGGCATTTATAAATTGCACAGAATCTGAAATAAGTTCTACAGTGTCATCTTGATGAATTTATGGGTATACACATTTATTCTACAATATACATGAACTGAGTAGTAAATAGCAATGACAAGGCCCTGCCTGACCAGGCGGTGGCACATTAGATAGAGCATCGGCCTGGGATGCAGAGGACCCAGGTTCAAAACCCCAAGGTCTCTGGCTTGAGCAAGGGGTCACTTGCTCTGCTGTAGCCCCCCATCAAGGCACATATGAGAAAGCAATCGATGAACAACTAAGGTGCCGCAACAAAGAATCGATGCTTCTCATCTCTCTCCCTTCCTGTCTGTCTGTTCCTCTCTCTAAAAAAAAAAAAAGAATAACAAGGCCCTGGCTGGGTTGTTCAGTTGGTTAGATTGTTGTACTGATAATCCAAGGTTGTGGGTTGACCTCCCTGTCAGAGCACATACAAAAATTGACCAGTAGTGGTATGGATACATGGAACAACAAAACTGATATTTCTCTCTACATTTCTCTCTCTGAAAATCAGTAAAACAACAAAACAGCCCTGGCCCACTATCTCGGTTGGAGTGCCCTGATGTTCTAGGGTTGTGGGCTCGACTCCCACTCAGGGCAAATACAACAATCAACTAAGGAGTAAATGATGGTGGAACTGCAAGTCAATGTTTCTCTTTTTCTCAAATATAAGTTTAATAAAGAACACATACACACAAGTGTTCCTGCTGTTGCTTCCTGATTCCTTTGAGCCACCTATACCACGCAGGGATAGTAGTAGCATGTAAATTAGAACCCCCACTGGGCAGACTGCCGTGTGGAACCATGCTGAAATGAGTATATGGACTTTAGCCCTGATGCAGAAATAGAATGGAGGTCAAGCTATACGATCTGGAGGTTCCAAGACTGAGGCCAATGGCATTCCCAAATTCAAGAATGCAAGGTTGGGTTGAGACAGGAATCTGCATTTTTCTGATGGCATCTGAGGTAAAGTGGTCATCCAGAAGAGTAACTATTAAATTCTTGACATGAAAGACCAGTTTTTCTTAATCTGTCACAGACTGATGACTTTGTAAACTGCAACAAGTCAATACCTATGAAAATGAATTTTTAAATAGATGCAGCCTGATTTTTTAAATTAATTCAATAAATAAAATTACTCTGCCAAATAGTCATAAAAACTAAATGCTTGCCCTCAGTTTTTGTAATTACCTGGTTGCAAACTGAAAATAGTTTGGGGTTTGTATCAGTCAGCATCTTCTTTGTAGCCTGATCTAGAGCTATGTGTACAAACCAGGGAATGGGAAAGGGGAAACATGACTTGAGGGTCATTTTTCTGTCTTTGTGGAAGTCATGTCATCCTGATAAAAGAAGCAGGGATTCAAATGAAATTTTGGGCCAAACGCTATACCCACCACAAGCTCACTTGTTCATTAGGTTGTTAGTTACAAAAACATCGAGTGCTGGTACTACCTGTCCAAAAGAGAGGCAAAGTAATTCTGGGTAATTTTTAGAAGTTTTTGTTGGACACTTTTGAAACATTAAAACAAGTATGACAACACCTACACCCTAGAACAAAAAGTTCTTAGAGCTGGAAAGCAGATCATCTCATTTAAAATAGTCATCATTATTACTATAATAGGGCAAGACTGCTTGCAAGACATTGTAGAACTCAATTAAAGCAGTTTCTTCCCAATCTAACCTTCCATCCAACAATCAGGATCAATAAATCCCTAATCCAGTAACTTCTGTGTTCTGTAAGAAAATTTGATCCATTTTTTTTACCAAGTTACCAAGTCTTAATATTTAAAATTCCTCTTTTTATTTTATTTTTTTTCCCATAGCTTTTATCTCGTTAGCGAGCTGTTTTAAATTTTTATTTCCTTTTTTTTTTAATTTATTCATTTTAGAGAGGAGACACAGAGAGAGAGAGAGAGAAAGGGGGGGGGGGGAGCTAGAAGCATCAACTCCCATATGTGCCTTGACCGAACCAGTGCAGGGTTTTGAACTGGCGACCTCAGTGTTCCCAGGTCGACGCTTTATCCACTGCGCCACCACAGGTCAGGCTAAAATTCCTCTTTTTAAAAACAAATATCATACTCTGGTTTCTCTTCAGATCACATAAATCTTTTGCCTTTATAAATTTTTTTTTTTTTAACAGGGACAGAGAGAGGGATAGATAGGGACAGACAGACAGGAATGGAGAGAGATGAGAAGCATCAATTGTTAGTTTTTCGTTGCCATTGCGACACCTTAGTTGTTCATTGATTGCTTTCTCACATGTGCCTTGACCGGGGCCTTCAGCAGACCGAGCAACCCCTCGCTGGAGCCAGCGACCTTGGGTCCAAGCTGGCGAGCTTTTGCTCAAGCCAGATGGGCCCACACTCAAGCTGGCGAGCTCGGGGTCTCGAACCTGGGTCTTCCACATCCCAGTCCGACACTCTATCCACTGCGCCACCGCCTAGTCAGACTAAATCTTTTGCCTTTTAAAAACAAATATCACTAACCTTACCAGGTGATGGCACAGTGGATAGTGTTAACCTGGGACTCTGAGGACCCAGGCGGCTTAAGCTTGGGTTTATCTGGCTTGTGTGTGAGGTCACTAGCTTGAGTGTGGAATCATAGACATTATACCATGGTTGCTGGCTTGAGCCCAAGGTTGCTGGCAACTAAGGTGCCACAACTATGAGTTGATACTTCTCATCTCTCTCTTTTCCTATCTGTCCCTCTTTCTCTCCCTCTCTCTCTCTCTTTCTCTCACTAAAAATTTAATTTAATTTAAAAAATTAAAAACAAATGACACATTGCCTGACCACACTGCAGTGGCGCAGTGAATAGAGTGTCGGACTGGGATGTGGAAGACCCAGTTTCGAGACCTCGATGTCGCCAGCTTGAGTGTGGGCTTATCTGGCTTGAGCAAAAAGCTCACCAGCTTGTACCCAAGGTCGCTGGCTTGAGCAAGGGGTTACTTGGTCTGCTGAAGGCCCGCGATCAAGGCACATATGAGAAAGCAATCAATGAACAACCAAGGTGTCGCAACGAAAAACTGATTGATGCTTCTCATTTCTCTTTTTTCCTGTCTGTCTGTCCCTATCTGTCCCTCTCTCTGTCCCTGAAAAAAAATAAAATGAAATTTTAAAAAATGACACAATATTTGTGATGTGCTACTTTCTATGTGGTCATAATTATATATATATATATATATATACATACATACACCAGTGGTTCTTAACCTGGGTTCTATCGAACCCTAGGGGTTCGATGAGTCGGTCTCAGGGGTTCGAAGAAGCCTCTGCCGCGGAGGCCAGAATAAAGTAATACTGTACTTTGTTGTGAGTTCATGCACTTTGTTGGTTTTGTTCTTTGAGCAAGGTGATGTTAATGCACCACTCATTTTGTGCACCAGTAAAAAAAATATACTTATGTCTTGAATTTGGAAAAATAAATTATATTTTATTTACCACTAAAGAGGTTTTCAGTGAATGCGCATATGAAACTGGTAGGTTTGGTACCTCAAAAAAGGTTAAGAATCACTGATATATACCTATGAACAAAAGGGAGACTCTATATTTTCATTCAAATGAATGAGCAAGACAGTGGGACTAAAGACCTATTTTTAAGTATTGGAGGCAACTTGTAAAGAGAACCTTGCAGCAAAATATTTGTTAAAATTAAATCGCTACTAAATTTGTGAATAATAATAATAATTTTTTTTTTTGAGAAAGGAGGAGAAAGAAAAGCATCAAGCCAATGTTCCACTTAAGTGTGTCACTGATTGCTTCTCATATGTGCCTTGATCCAGGCTTCAGCTGACAACTTTGGCATCTAGGCGGCACACCTTGGGACTGAGCCAGCAACCTGGGATTGAACGGGCAACCTCGGTGCTCCAGGATGACACTCTATCCACTGCACCACCCATCAGGGCATGAATTATTTTAATGGCATTTCTACACTGTTTTTAGCTATGTGCTGAAGTCTGAAAGTTTCATATGTTCTATCTGCCTCAGAATTTCCCCTCTGGTTGCCCTGGGTCTACCCAAATATTGTCACTATTAGTATATAACTCTTTGAGTCAGAGCATTCTCACATACGGTTCCCATTGACATCAATCCACAGATTTTTATTTAACAGAAGTGCAAGACACAGTGAGGGAATAAAGAGTATAACACCCTATTCTCATATCTTCCTGTAGTTCCCAATTTCATTCCATTTCAAGCTAAGGTCCTTACGATGGGCCACGGGGCCTTATTAGATCTGTCCTCCCTCCTCTCTAAACTCATCTGCTTTCCTCTTGCTCACCACACTTCAAGTACACTAGCTCCTTTCCGTCTAGAACACCAGGCATGATTCTGTCTTAGGACCTTTGCACTTACTGTGCCCAAGAATACTCTTCCTTACCTACACAACTCACACCCTCACTAACTTAAGTCTGTTTCAATATCTCAATAATACCTATCCTGAACTTCCTGTTTTAAACACCAAAGCAATTCTATTGGCTCTTAATCTTTGTTTTTCACTAGATAACTGAGTAATTATGTTTATTGTCTAGCTGCTTCTATTAGAAGGGAAACTTAGAACAGGGATCTATCATCTGTTTTCTTTCTTTATTTTCCTGGTACGAAGGCCAGCTTTTGAGATGACCCCCAGTGATTCCCACAGTGATAGGACTGACTTATGTAGCCAATAAGATATTGCAGAAGTTAGCCTGACCAGGCGGTGGTGCAGTGGATAGAACGTCGGACTGGGATGCGGAAGGCCCAGGTTTGAGACCCAGAGCTGGCCAGCTTGAGCGCGGGCCCATCTGGCTTGAGCAAAAAAGCTCACCAGCTTGGACCCAAGGTCACTGGCTCCAGCAAGGGGTTGCTCGGTCTGCTGAAGGCCCGCAGTCAATGCACATGTGAGAAAGCAATCAATGAACAACTAAGGTGTCGCAACGGCAATGAAAAACTAGCGATTGATGCTTCTCACCTTTTTCTGCTCCTGTCTGTCTGTCCCTATCTATCCCTCCTTCTGTCCCTGGGGGAAAAAAAAGTAAAAGAAATAAATCTTAAAAAAAAAAAGATATTGCAGAAGTTATAGAGTATAACTTCCAAAGATAAATTATTAAAAGCATCTTGGAAAAGGCATATAGGATATAAATCCACTAGATCCAGTCAAGCCTAGTTGTCCTAGTCAACATCTTGCCTGCACCCTTGTGACACCCTGGCCCAGAATCACCCAATTAGACTATTCCCAGATTTCAGAGTAATTGTGAGAAACAAGGCTTATATTAAGCTGTTAAATTTGGGGATAGTTACATAGTACAGATACCTAACACACCAAGTATCTAGAACCATATACCTGGCATCTATGTAGAGGCATTTAATATTAGAGGAAGGAAGCAACAAAATTACCCAAAGTAAGTTGACTTTCATCAAAATTAGCCAGGATTACTGTCACTTAGTAGAAAATGACACAGGCTTTCAGGCAAGTAGATATTTTACGGGTAAATGTAGGAAGAGAAGCTAAAGATGGGGTGGATCATGAAGTACTGCTTAGTGAGAGGAAAGTTATTCTGCTCTCCCAGAATTCTCTCCCATCTTTTAGTGTCAGTCATTTCTCAAACACTCAAGTGCCTTGTGGGACATGAAGATCAAAGATGTATAAAAGCACATTATTTCTTTAGAAATTGAAGATAAACTTCTGTTTCTGGACAAGTGGAGTAATGGGAAAAGGATTTACCTTCTCATTTCAAAAAACTAAAAAACTTAGCAATATATATAAAACAATTTATTTTGAGGGAACAGCCAATGAAGGCAGGTGAACTCCAAGGGAAGGGAAATAAACAAGGTAAATAATTAACCTAATGTACTGCATGAAAAGACTCCAGGCTGTAACACAGGGTTGAGTACTTAAGAGTTGTGTGTTCAGGGAGGCCAATACAGCTTGAGTTCAAAGGATAGAGTACCAAAGAGGAAGAATACACAAAAGAATTTGAACATCTACAGAGGGTTCTTCTTGAATAGCAATATATTGATCAGTGTGGGTGTGGTGAAACTACCAGAGGCAGAGAAAAGATTCACCTGAAAGGCCTGACCAATGGTGATGCAGTGGATAGTGTTGACCTGGGACACTGAAGTCCCAGGTTTGAAACCCTGAGATTGCTGTCTTGACCCTGGGCTCACCGACTAAAGTGACACAACAAGTTGATGTTTCTCATCTTTCTCTCTTCCTGTCTCTCTCTCTCTCTCTCTCTCTCTCAAAAAAAAAAAAAAAAGAGGTTCACCTGAAAGGACTAAGAGCATTGATCTCTGGGACTTAATAAGGCTAGCAATAGTTCCTGTTCCTGGCAGCCAGGCCAAAAACCTTGTAATTCACAGGGTATTGGGTAGAGTAGTCTTGCTTCGACAATGAGGTAAAATTAGCCCTGACCAAATGCTTCCTTGCCCCTGCACAGCAAGACCCCAAAGGATAATGTTGGTTTTAGGTAATGTAACTACATTCCAGAGCAAAGCTCAGGAAATGAACAAGGTAAAATGGACACTGTCATGTAATACAAAATTACTGGCAGACAAAGAAGCAGGAGAAGTGCTTGCTTCAGCAGCACATGTACGAAAATTGAAACGATACAGAGAAGACTAGCGTGGCCCCTGTGCGAGGATGACAGCAAGTTTGTAAAGGGTTCCATAAGAAAAAGAAAGAGCAGGAAAATACAGCTGACATTGAAGAGAAAAATCAAAATATATTCTAGAAAATGTGAAACTTTTCTGTAGTAATAGGCATGGATAGAAGGGAAGGATTATAAAAAGGGCACAAGGAAATATTTAGAGGTGATGGATATGTTGATTACCTCAACTGTGGTCATGACTATACACATACCAAAATTTATCAAATTATTTACTTTTTAGTATATGTAAGTTATTGTATATCAATTATACCTCAATAAATCTGTTTCTTAAGCCCTGGAAGTTAACAATTTTTGCCACAAAACAAAAATTTTTAAAGATTTTATTTATTCATTTTAGAGAGGAGAGAGAGTGAGAGAAGGGGGAAGGAGCAGGAAGTATCAACTCCCATACATACCTTGACCAGGCAAGCATAGAGTTTCGAACCAGCCACCTCAGCATTCCAGGTCAATGTTTTATCCACTGCGCCACCACATGTCAGGCAAAACTAAATTTTTTTAATCATGGTTTCACCAAATTTTCCATCCTACTTCTCTGTAAAAAATAAGGGGTTTCATGGTCCAAATTATGTTTGGGACTGAGTGGATCAATTCAGATTCAAAACCAAGTGCAGCCTGACCAGGCAGGCGGTGGCGCAGTGGTTAGAGTGTTGGACTGTGATGCGGAAGACCCAAGTTCGAGACACCGAGGTCACCAGCTTGAGCGTGGGCCCATCTGGTTTGAGCAAAAGCTTGCCAGCTTGGACCCAAGGTCGCTGGCTCCAGCGAGGGGTTGCTTGGTCTGCTGAAGACCCACGGTCAAGGCACATGTGAGAAAGCAATCAATGAACAACTATGGTGTTGCAATGGCAACGAAAAACTAATTGATGCTTCTCATCTCTCTCCATTCCTGTCTGTCTATCCCTATCTATCCCTCTCTCTGACTCTCTCTCTCTCTGTTCCTGTAAAACAAAAAACCAAGTGCAAGCTGTCATGTCAGCATTAGGTAGTTCTATGAGAAAGCACACAACCCTGAAGCCTATAGGTGTAGGTTGGCCACCACCTGAACCTGTTTCAACAGAGTTCTATTGTACAAAGTGAAACTGCCTTAGGCTTCTTTTGAAAACTTATCTAGACAATTTTGATAGCTGAGGAGTTTTTCCCACATTAGTCAAAAGCCAAAATATTGCAGTTTCCTTATTTTTACAAACACCAATGTTTTTGTTGGTTCTCCTACACTGCATGTGTGCACACAGACACACACTTTTTCTTTGAATGTTAAATTTGGTAAAAGTTACAACTCAGAGAAATTGCACTAGCATATAAAACATTAAAAACTTGTGGGATTTTCTTTCTACATAAAACCTCTGTTCATATGTTTCTATTATTTTCAAAACTCCATTAATTCTACTATTAATATTTCTGCATATTATTTTAAGTAACTAAATTAATAAAAATACAAATGACATAAAAGGGAATAGGGTGAAATTCAGTCACTCTCCTACCTCTATCTCCCACCCCCCAATTCCCCTCCTCAGAGACATCCAGTTTTGCCAGTTTCTTGTATGAACCGCCAGGAAGTCTGTGCACATACAAGAAAATATGTTTGCATACACAGGTAAATCTACACACACACACACACACACACACACACACACATCTGTCTTAGTAGAGAGCACAAGTCTTATTACTCGGTTTTTTAAAATAATTATAACTTTTAGCCTGGCCTGTAGTGGCGCAGTGGATAAAGTGTCGACCTGAGAACACTGAGGTCGCCAGTTCAAAACCCTGCACTAGTCTGGTCAAGGCACATATGGGAGTTGATGCTTACAGCTCCTCCCCCTTTCTCTCTCTCTCTCTCTCTCTGTGTCTCCTCTCTAAAATGAATAAAATAAAAATAAAAAATTAAAAAAAATAATAATAATTATAACTTTTAAATAGATAACATATTCATGTGTTAAAATTCAATAGGCACAATTCCTGAGGTTTCGCTTTCATCCATGCCCCTGCTTCCAGCTTGTTCCCTACCTAAGCAACAAGTATTGCCAGTTTGTTTTGTTTTCTTCTAGACAAAGTCTATGCATACATAACCAGTTTTTATACTAATAACAATTTGCTCTATACGTGCAGGGACTCTGCCGATTTGGTTTATTGTTTCTTCCCTAGCATCTAACAGCTCCTTCCACACAGTAAGGGTTCAGTAAATATTTTGAGGATGAAATAATATAAATAAGTATCATCCTTACCTCCTTAATCTTTCTCATCTCCATTAAAATGTACTAACAAGTCTGATTAGTTCTCTAATGGGAATTTTTCTTAGTTTCATCCCTTCCTTGCTTTTTCTATGATCACAGTCTAAGCTCAGGGTCTAATCACTATCTGCTTCCGTCTATTACAACCTTCTAAGGAACCTCATAGCTATCTCTCATATAGGTGCATTGCTGTAGGGAAAGAGAGGCCATGTCACATGATGGGAAGGAAGGCTAGGTTTAGAATCGGATTGCTTGAGCTCATATTCCAAGTTTGCTAGTTAGAGCAATGGGACCTATTTTAACAGATTTTTTTTTTTTTTTTTGCCTCTTTCTCCTTGCCTGGACTATAGAGATAACTGTCTCCTTCATAGGTTTGATTTAAGATTAAATGGTTTCACTGGACCAGGTGGTGGTGCAGTGGATAAAGCATGGGCCTGGGATGTTGAGGACCCAGGCTCAAATCCTGAGGTCACCAGCTTGAGTGTGAGCTCATCTGGCTTAAGTATGGGGTCTCCAGCATGAGCGTGGCATTGCTGGCTTGAGCGTAGGATCATAGACATGACCCCATGGTCACTGGCTTGAGCCCAAAGGTTGCTGGCTTGAGCCCAAGTTCACTGGCTTGAGCAAGAGGTCACTTACTCTGCTGTAGCCTCCCGGTCAAGGCACTTATGAGATAGCAATCAATGAACAACTAAGGTGCTGCAATGAAGAATTGATCTTCTCATCTCTCTCCCTTCCTGTCTGTCTGTTCCTATTTGTCTCTCACTGTCTCTGGCACATAAAAAAATAAATAAATAAATAGAAGCAAGAAAGAGAAACTTCTTAAAGATCTATTTTATTCCCTCCAATTTTATTCCAACTTCAACAAAAACAGAAACAGCTAACACTATAAAGAAACTGCAGAAAACAAATTTAATCCTTGAAGGGCTCAGAACTGGTCACTTTACATCTCTGATTTGGTCCTTTGATCACTAGTTTATGAGCAAATGCAATTTTAAAAAAATTTTTATTTACTGATTTAGAAAGAGAAGAAACGAGAGAGAAACATTCATTTGTTGTATCACTTAATTGTGCATTCATTGGTTGCTTCCTATGTGCCCTGACTGGAAATCAAAACCACAATGCTGGCTTTTTGGAAGCATGCTCTAACCAACTAAGCTAACCAGCCAGGGCTGCAAAAGAAACTGTTTCAGTATATAAGAAGAAAATAGGGTATAAAAAAAAAAGAGATAGAAAAATTTGTTGAGTTTAGCAACTCTCAAATGAAAAAAATATGGATGTTTTATTTTTCACCCACTAGGGCACCAATGTACTCTTTAGTAAATATCTATTGAATAAAAAGACTATCTTAATAATTCTTACAGCTAGATTTTTATCTACCATTGTTAAAGTCAGAAGATGCTACAATTTAAAAATGATGCTATCAACCACAATTATTATCAGTCTGAGTGGGAGTTGCTGAAAAGACTGATACTGGATTACTGGGTGTGGTATCTTTTTACAGTTAAGAATTAAGGTTACAAAGTCATTATGTCTGCAACTTACTCTTTTTGTGTGTGTGTGACAGGGAGAGACAGAGAGAGAGAGACAGATAGGGACAGACAGGAAGGGAGAGAGATGAGAAGCATCAATTCTTTATTGTGACACCCTAGTTGTTCATTGATTGCTTTCTCATATGTGCCCTGACCAGGGGGCCACAGCAGACTGAGTGACCCCTTGCTCAAGCCAGCAACTTTGGGCTCAAGCTGGTGAGCCTGCTCAAACCAGATGAGCCCGCACTCAAGCTGGCCACCTCAGGGCCTTGAACCTGGGAGCTCTGCAACCCAGTCAACGCTCCATCCATTGCACCACCACCTGGTCAGACTCTGCAACTTACTCTTAAATGGCTCTAAAAAAAAACAATATATATAGAAAGTTTATGTAGAAATATTTAGCCTGACACATGGTGGCACAGTGGATAGAGTGTTGTCCTGAGATGCATCAGAATCATCTGAGGCACTTGTTAAAAGTGCATATTTCTGGCCCTTTTTCCTACCAACCCAATCTCACCCCCACAAAATGCTGATTCCAGTGGACCTGTGATGTGGTTGAAGAATCAACATTGTTAAGAAGCATCTAAAGTGATTTTAATATAGGTGGTCCCCAAAACCATACTGGGAAATATTGACTGCTAAGAAGAATTCCCTTTTTTTTCTTTTTTTTTTTTTTTTTTACAGGGACAGAGAGAGAGTCAGAGAAAGGGATAGATAGGGACAGACAGACAGGAATGGAGAGAGATGAGAAGCATCAATCATCAGTTTTTCGTTGCGTCATTTTAGTTGTTCATTGATTGCTTTCTCATATGTGCCTTGACCGCGGGCCTTCAGCAGACCGAGCAACCCCTCGCTGGAGCCAGCGACCTTGGGTCCAAGCTGACGAGCTTTTGCTCAAGCCAGATGAGCCGCGCTCAAGCTGGTGACCTCGGGGTCTCAAACCTGGGTCTTCTGCATCCCAGTCCAACGTTTTATCTACTGAGCCACTGCCTGGTCAGGCCTTTTATCTTTTTAGAGGGAAAAGCATTTTATTCATCTACCCAAGAAGCATTTATTAAATATAAACTATAAACTGCAGAAAATTTTATTCTAAAGTCTGTGTGTGAGAGACTACTTTAATTACTGAGTCCTTGACATGAAGGAACTTTTACTCTTATTTGCAAAGGCTTTACATAATACACATTAATTTATTTTAATAATTCAACATGCATTTTCTGAACACTTAATATGTGTCAGTCATTAGGTAAGCTTACTTTTATAGATAAGAAATAATGTCAACAGTGAAAAAGTAAGTGTCAAAAATATCCCAATCAAAATACTTAGGAAGGAGTGCACAGTGCAGATAGAGACCTCTCCATTGAATCATCTACAGCATAACCCTCAAAGCTGTTTGGACTTAAAGTGACTTAAAATTCTAGTTAGGTGTTTTCCTCAAATTCCTCTGAGTTAAATTAAACTAGTTTCACATTACTTAATACATTTATCTATCCATTCATTCAATAACTTTAGTGAACCCATGGCACTGTACAAAGAAGCCTAAAACATTAACTCAAAGCACTTAAAATCAAGGTGAGAAAAAACTACACATATGCCAACTAACAAATAAAATACAGAATTTGAACAATAGGATTTAAAGTTGTATTCAAAAATTCATATAAAAAGTGGCTGGAGGGCTTGGCAAATATTAACCACTTGGTAAATGTGGGTTTGATAAATGAATGTAAGATTAGAGTAAGGACAAATTTCTTGAAGTAACAGAAGTAATGATCATTCACTGAGAAAGAGCAAAGGACAGCGTGGTGAAGCAAATGGCATTAGCAAAGACCCAGTGGCAAAAAAAAAAAAAAAGGCAGGATGTAGAGTTTCAACAGATTGGCTTGGTTAGAACAAAAGGGTTAGTTGGTGGGTGAAAAGGAAGAGTGTGAGGTTTGATAAGGTATGGTACATTCTGATACAAGCCAAACTGTCATAACAAATTAAGATACTTATAACACCCTAAGTTTAGCAGTGTTGTTCTTAGAACTTTGACTTCTTTTCTTTTTCTTCTTTTTTTCCAGGGACAGAGAGAGAGTCAGAGAGAGGGATAGATAGGGACAGACAGACAGGAATGGAGAGAGGTGAGAAGCATCAATCATGAGTTTTTCGTTGTCATTGCGACACCATAGTTGTTCATTGGTTGCTTTCTCACATGTGCCTTGACGACGGGCCTTCAGCAGACCGAGCCACCCCTTGATGGAGCCAGCGACCTTGGGTCCAAGCTGGCGAGCTTTAGCTCAAGCTGGCAACCTCGGGGTCTCGAACCCAGGTCTTCCGCATCCCAGTCCGACACTCTATTCACTGCGCCACCGCCTGGTCAGGCTTGACTTCTTTTCTTGTAATGTGTTTGTAATACAATGTTAATTATACAAGATCAAGTATTTAAATAAGTAATATTTTGTAAACAGAGTAAGAGGAAATGCCATCAAGATGGTTAAGCAAAATGTAATGTTATAGGCAATGTCAGGGATGGGAAAAAAATGAAAGATTCTTCTAACTCAACCCTTCTTTTTATCAGATGTAAGGTCAAGGATCTAAGTAAGATAGAGAGGCTGTCTAAGGCAGGGGTCCCCAAACTTTTTACACAGGGGGCCAGTTCACTGTCCCTCAGACCGTTGGAGGGTTGCCACGTACAGTACTCCATACACTGACCACCAGTGAAAGAGGTGCCCCTTCTGGAAGTGCGGCAGGGGCTGGATAAATGGCCTCAGGTGGCCGCAATTTGGACTGCAGGCAGTAGTTTGGGGACCTCTGGTCTAAGGGATTGAAGAAACCATGTGAGGCTGCTGCCTCATGTACCAACAGTTGATGGAATAATGTTTACAACTCTACCTGAATTGCATTATCATAATTATTTGATGAGCGATATGAAAAATGTGAAACAGATAAAAATTAGAAAAAGGAAAGATAAAGATGCCTGCTCTGTGGTGGTGCAATGGATAAAGCCTCGACCCAGCACTGAGCTCACTGGTTTGAAGCCCCAAGGTTACTGGCTCTGAGTGTGGGCTCATCATCATGGGGTAGCTGGCTTGAGTGGGAGAATTGTCCACACAATCTCAAAGTTTGCCAGCTTGAACCCTGTTGGGGACCAAAAGCCAACAGGATCTTTGCAGTTTAGATTTTTGGGGGACAGAGGTGTGGGGAACTGGCAGTTATCTCAGTCTGCCTAACCACCCACCTCACTTGTTCTGTGAAGTTGCTAAAGGCTGTTAAACTGTGGTGCTGGATTGTTTTTATTCATCCTACCCCCGCCCATGTCCCCTGGAAAGACTGGAAGCAAGTTTCTTTTATCCTTTGCTTTGTGAAGTTAAGATGTTATATATGGTGGGGGTTTCCTGCACTTGGTAAAATTCTTGGGTTTACTTGGAAATATGATCAGAGATCTCTTTGATTTGTTAATGGCCCACTTTGCTTTATAAATAAAGCAAGAAGCAGGTATGGAGCATGCTCTGTTCTTGCCATCAGCATTGCAGAGGCCTTCCAAACCCATCCTTTTATTCTTTAAGCCTATTTTCTTAATTCCACACCGTTCCCACTCAGGACCTGAAATTACTAGCCACGCTGGTTTGCAGCAGAACCCAAAGGTTGCTGGCTTGAGCAAAGGAACATTGGCTCACCATGGACAAGGCACATACAAGAAGCAATCAATGTACAACTAAAAAAGTGAAAACAACTATTAGTCGATACTTCTCACTCTCTTCCTTCCTGTCTTTCTGGAAGGAAGGAGGGAAGGAAGGAAGGAGGGAAGAAAGGAAGGAAGGAAGGAAGGAGGGAAGGAAAGAAGGAAGGAAGGAAGGAAGGAAGGAAGGAAGGAAGGAAGGAAGGAAGGAAGGAAGGAAGGGAGGGAGGGAAAGAGAAAGAATGGGACATCTAGACCTGACTTAGAGCAGTAACTGAAAGAAATAGAGGAGAGGTCAAGAGACATTCTAGTTGAAAGAGTAATATAGTAGTACTTTTTCAGAGTGATGGCCTAAAGAAGAAAGCCAACAACTAAACAGCATAAAACAATCAAACAAAAAACAAACTCTGGGTTTTGATCTGAGCGTCAAACCTGATGGCTAACTTTGGAAGTTGTTCAGTGGTACAAGGGGAAAGCATTGAAATACATTTCATCAAAAGGTAATTTTTTAAAAAGTAATTCTTTCTAATATGAAAAAATTGTGGAGATTGGCTTCACAACAATATAAATATATTTATCTACTGAACTGTATACTTTAAAATGGTTAAGATGGTCCTGACCAGGTGCAGTGGATAGAACATCAGCCTGGAATACTGAGGACCAGGTTTAAAACCCCAAGGTCGCCAGCTTGAGCACAGGGTTGCCGGCTTGAATGTGGGATCATAGACATGGCCCCATGGTCGCTGGCTTGAGCCCAAAGGTTGTTGGCTTGAGCAAGGAGTCATTGGCTTGGCTAAAGAACCCCCACACCCCAGTCAAGGCATATGTGAGAAAGCAATAATAAACAACTAAGGCGCATCAACTATAAGTTGATGTTTCTCATCTCTCTACTTTCCAATCTGTCTCTCTCTCTCTAAAAAAACCCATAAAATAAAATGGTTAAGATGGTAAATTTTATTTTTAAAAAATACAAAAATAAGTATTCATAATTTATTTTAAAAGCAATTCTTTTCTTTTTTTAATTTAAACTTTTGCTCCATCTACTTTGGAGCTTTATCAGCTTTTAGGAATGCAGGTTCACTCAGGTCACCTCAGTTAATGGGAAGTCTATCTATTTTAAGGATACACATGACAATAAAAGAGATAAAAATATCATAAGAACCTAAGAATAGCAATATAGTTGGGCTTCAATTAGGAACTAAAATGAACATGGAACTGGACAAATTCCATGCACACCTTAAGACTGGGTTAACTTGTCACTCTCGGCTGTGGTAGAAATGCAGTACTCCCCTACCAGACGGAGTCACCATTTATCCCTGTCTCTCTGACTACCAGCCAGTGACTTCATTTAGTTATACTTTCTGCTTATCATTCCAGCTTGCTCATAGTTCCTCTATAACAAACTTTAGCTTCTCTCGCCACGATCAACAGACTGATTCTCTCTGTATATCCCAGTTCAAATTCTTGAAATGAAAAAAAGAAATCTAACTGAGCTAGCTCAATTTTCAACTGAATTATGCATTAGAATCACCTGGAGAGTTTGTTAAAGCACAAATTGCTGGGCCCCATTCCCAGCATTTCTGATTTAGTAGTCTGGAATAGGACCCGAGAATTAGCATTGTAACAGAATCCCAGGCAGTGCTGACTACACAGGTCCAGACACTACACTTGAGAAACACTGGCATGCTTAATCATTCTTTTATCTGCTTGGACAGAGCAGCTGGGGCTTTACCTCATGTTGCCAACAGCATATGTCTAAATTGACTCTCAGGCTCATAATTGGGAGATTTTTTAGAACTTCTTACTCTTTTTAGCCTCCTCATTTATGCAGTCATCCAAGTCCTAGTGCTTTTTCTTTTTATAAAAATCATTTTTAATTTTCAATTACAGTTGACATACAATATTGTATTAGTTTCAGGTGTACAACCCAGTGATTAGACATTATACAACTTACTAAGTGATCATCCTGATAAATCTCGTACCTGACACCATACGTAGTTATTACAATATTGACTATATTCCCTATGCTGTACTTTGCATCCATCCCTATGACTACTCTGTTACTACCGGTTTGTACTTCTTAATCCCTTCACCATTTTCACTCAAACTCTCAACCCCTTTTCATCTGTCAACCATCAAAACGTTCTCTGGCCTGACCAGGCAGTGGCGCAGTGGATAGAGCATCGGACTGGGATGCGGAAGACCCGGGTTCGAGACCTCTAGGTCGTCAGCTTGAGTGCGGACCCATCTGGCTTGAGCAGAAGCTCGCCAGCTTGGACCCAAGGTCGCTGGCTCCAGCAAGGGGTTGCTCCGTCTGCTGAAGGCCCACGGTCAAGGCACATGTGAGAAAGCAATCAATGAACAACTATGGTGTCGCAAGGGCAACGAGAAACTAATAATTGATGCTTCTCACTTCTTTCCGTTCCTGTCTGTCTGTCCCTATCTATCCCTCTCTCTGACTCTCTCTCTGTCCTTGGAAAAAACAAAAACAAAAAACCTTTTCTGTATCTATGAGCCTGATTCTGTTCTGATTACTCGTTTATTTGTGTTTGTGTTTTAGATTCAATTGTTGATAGACATGTACTTATTGCCATTTTATTAATAATATTTTTCTTCTTCTTCTACTTCTACTTAAGACCCTTTAAGATTTCATATAATACTGGTTTGGCATTGATGAAATCCTTTAGCTTTTTCTTGTCTGGGAAGCTCTTTATATGTCCTTCAATTCTAAATGATAGCTTTTTCTGTAGAGTAATTTTGCTTTGAGTATTTCTTGACAATATCTTCTGACCTGCAGAGTTTCTGTTGAGAAATCAGCTGATGGTCTCATGGAAGGAAGCTTCCTTGTAAGTAACTAACTGCTTTTCTCTTAATATTTTTTTTTAATTTATTGATTTTAGAAAGAAGAAGGAAGGGAGGAAGAGAGAGAGACATGAATTTGTTGTTTCACTTATTTCTGCATTCATTGGTTGATTCTGTATGAATCCTGACTTGGGATAAAACTTACAACCTTGGCTTATAAGGACAACACTTTTAACCAATGAACAACCCAGCTAGGGCTAACTGCTTTTCTCTTGCTGCTTTTAAAATTCTCTTTGTCTTTAACCTTTTGCATTTTAATTATATAATGTGTCTTGGTGTGTGTTTCTTTAGGTTCATCTTATTTGGGACTCTGTACTTCCTGCACTTGTATGTCTATTTACTTCACCAAGTTAGGAAAATTTTCTGTCATTATTTCTTAAAATAGGTCTTCAATTTCTTGCTTTCTCTCTTCTCCTTTCCGCACCCCCATGATGCAAATGTTACTATGCTTGAAGTTGTCCCAGAAGTTTCTTACACTATTCTGATTATTATTTTTTGTTGTTGTTTTTCTTTTTTCTTTGTGCTGTTCTGATTGGTTATTTTTTGCTTCCTTATGTTCCAAATTGCTGTTTTGATTCTTGGCTTCATCTACTTACTTTGATTCTTTTATTTATTTATTTTTTTGTGACAGGGACAGAGAGAGAGGGGTAAATAGGAACAGACAGACAGGAAGAAAAAGAGATGAGAAGCATCAGTTCTTTGTTGTGGCACCTTAGTTGTTCACTGATAGCTTTCTCATATGTGCCTTGACCAGGGGGCAACAGCAGACAGAGTGACAGAGTAACCCCTTGCTCAAACCAGATGAGCCCATGCTCAAGCTGGTGACCTTGGGGTTTCGAACCTGGGTCCTCAGCATCCCAGTCTGACGCTCTATCCACTGCGCCACCACCTGGTCAGGCTTACTTTGATTCTTTGTAACTTATTCTTTATTTCAGTTAGTGTATCCTTCATTTCTAACTGGTTCTTTTTTATGGTTTCTATGTCCTTTTTTATGTTGTTGAAGTTCTCTGTAAGTCAATTTACTCTTTCTCTAAATTCCTTGAGCATCCTTTATAACCAGTGTTTTGAACTCTAGTAAATTGCTTGTCTTCATTTTATTTAGTTCTTTTTCTGAAGTTTTGTTATATTCTTTCCTTTGGGACATGTTTTCTTGTCTCCTCATTTTGGCAGCCTCCCTGTGTTTGTATCAATGTATTAAGTAGAGCTTCTATGTCTTCCAGGTATGGTAGGATGACCTAATGTAGTGAATGTCTTATAGGGTCCAGTGGCACAGCCTCCCTGTTCACCTGGGCTGGGCATGCCAGGTGTACCTCCACCATGTGGGCTGTGTACACTCTCCTGTTCTAGTTGAGCCTTGATTGTTGTTGGCATGTCAATGGGAGGGATTTACCCCCAGGCCAATTGGATACAAAGACTGGCTGCCACCATCATGGATGATCAGCTGTTCAGGCACGCATACCATAGACCACTGAGTCTACTGCTTTAGTGTGTAATTTGTGGAGCTGGTTGGGTGGTGCTTCAATATGGTCTGAAGCTACCCACCAGGTGCACTGGCTCTGGGTCCTCCCAGGAGGTGCAGACCAAGGTCAGCTACACCTGCGTTCTGCTCAGGGCCACCCAGCATGAGCTACAAAGTGATGTTCTGCTGATAGCCACTATTTGTGCTAGACTTGGAAGGGCCAAGCTGAGAACCAAGATTGGCTACTGCTAGTGTTGGGTGTGGGGCCACTTAGTGAGAGGTACAGGGTATGCTATGGTCAGATGCTACTTGTTTTAAACAATTTTAGGAAAGTCTGAAACATGAGTCAGGACTGGTCATTCATATGGAAAAGCCACTGGAAACAACTTGGGTGGTCCCCCAAGTTGGTGGGGTGGGGTCTTAGACAATCACCAGGGAGGGGCAAACAGTTATAGCCAGGTTTATGGAGATTCAGATATGATGCCCACCTGCAGGCTCTGTGGGGAAAGGGCTCAGAAAAAGCACAAATGGCCTCTGCCAGCACTTCTGTCCCAGAGAACGCTGCCCCTCCAGCTGCAGAGCTGATGCCGGACACTTCAATTCCTCCCTGTGTGTCCCTGGTGCTTTTTGAGCTGTTGCCCCAGTGCTGGAGCTCAGAGGGAGTGAGTCTGAGTAAGTTTGTGTTGGAGCCCTGGGACCCCAGCAGCTCTCTATCTCACTCGGCCATAATTCCTGCTGGTTTTTATAGCCAGAAGTTATGGGGACTTCTCTTGCTGACTGGAACCCGAGGCGAGGGATGCTTGGTATGGGGCTGGAGCCCTCTCACTCCTCAGAGGGGACCTCCACAGCTGAAAAATCCCTCCCGACTTTTATCTGCCACATGTGGGTGTGTGGCCAGCCCAATCAGCTCTCCATCATACCTGCTAGTCCTGATGTGGTTTAGTCTTTATATTCTTAGTTGTAGGGCTTCTGTTAAGCTGGATCTCAGGCAGTTCTAAACAGCAGTTTTTCTGTAGTTTAGTTGTAATTTTATGTGGTTGTGGGAGAATGTGAGTACTATGTTTATCTATGAAGTCCAGTGTTGTACCTTTATCTAATGAATGTCTCTGATCTCTTCTTTTATTTTCCTCAACCACTGCCTTAATCCAGGGTCTCATCTCCCCATACTTAATAGCTACAGAAAAGCTCCCTGTTCCAAACCATTCTCTTCCCACACATGCCAAATTACCCTTCCCACTGACATATCTCAAATGTTTTGTCAGTTGCCTTCCTTTGCCCACCTAATTAAACTAAATGCTGCAACACCTCTAAACTTTTTGCATTTAAGTTAATAATATTTAAACACTTGTTGTTACATGTTAACATTTCCTTTCTTTCTAACTTTTTTTTATTCAATGAGAGAAGGGGACGCAGAGACACACTCCTGCATGCACCCTGACCAGGATCCACCCATCAACCCCCATCTGGAGCCGATGGTCTGCCCATCTGGGGTCATGTTCGCAACTGAACTATTTTTAGTGCCTGAGGCAGAGTCTCCATGGAGCTACGCTTAGCATTCGAGACCAATACACTTGAACCAATTGAGACATGGCTGCCAGAAGGGAAGAGAAAGAGAGAGAGAAGGGGGTGGGTAAGGGGTGGAGAAGCAGGTGGTTGCTTTCTTCTGTGGCCTGATTAGGAATCATACCTGGGACATCCTTATGCCAGGCCAATGTTCTACCACTGAGCCAACCATCCAGAGTTGTTTTTTTCTTTTAAATAATGCAGGCATTGATTTGAGAAAGAGAGAGAGAAAAATATTGATGTTATTCCACTTATTTATGCATTTATTGGTTGACTATTGTTTATGCCCTGACCAGTGATCAATGTTGGGACAATGCTCTAATCACCTGAACTACCCAGCGAGGGCCAAGCTGTCATTTGCTTTTGACCTACACCAGTATTTTTCAAACTTTTCATAAAAGTACCTCTAACAGCCTGACCAGGCAGTGGTGCAGTGGGTGGAGTGTCAGACTGGGATGCGGAGGACCCAGGTTCAAAACCCTGAGGTTGCTGGCTTGAGCGCAGGCTCATTTGGTTTGAGCAAGGCTCATCAGCTTGAGCCCAAGGTCACTGGCTTGAGCAAGCGGTCACTGGGTCTGCTGTGGCCCCCCGGTTGGGGCACATATGAGAGAGCAATCAATAAACAACTAAGATGCCACAATGAAGAGTAAATGCTTCTCATTTCTCTCCCTTCCTGTCTGACTCTGTCACAACAACAAAAAAGTACCTCTAACAACAGAAAATGTAGACTGTGTGGAGGAGGGTACCCTTAGGGATTGTATTCCTCAGCAACTTTTAAATGTTTCTCTACTCACTTTGGATAAATATTTTGGTAAACTCCTATCAATTTTTTTGTGTGTGTATTTTTTTGAAGTGACAAGCAGTGAGGCAGAGGGACAGACTCCTGAATGCACCGAACAGGGCTCTACCCAGCATGCCCGCTAGGTGGCAATGCTCTGCCCATCTGGGGCAGTGCTCCGTTGCAACCGGAGCCATTCTAGTGCCTGAGGCAGAAGCCATGGAGCCATTCTCACCGCCCGGGGCCAACTTTGCTCCAATGGAACCTTGGCTGCGGGAGGAGAAGGGAGAGTCAGAGAGAAAGGAGAGGGGGCAGGGTAGAGAAGAAGGTGGTCACTTTTCCTGTGTGCCCTGGCTAGGAACTGAACCTGGGACTTCCACACGCCAGGCTGATGCTCTACCACTGAGCCAACTGGCCAGGGCCCCGTATTAATTTTTAAAGTTATGCAATCTCTTTTCAGCCTTTTGGCTAAGATCAAATGTAGGTATTTGTTTTTACTTAATCAGTTTAACATCTGATATGTCCTATATCTGAGTAAAACATATTAACTGTATTTTTGGAGCAAGAATATGGAACAGAAGCTTGTTCAGTCCGTGCCGTGCATCAACCCCGTATTGCAGTACACTCAGGAACAACTCCCTAAAAAGAAAAAATAATGCCGATTTTGCACTCTCCTGCATCTATTTTTAAAATAACTTTTTATTTATTTTAGAAAGAGGAAGGGAAAGAGAGAGACAGACAGACAGACAGAAACATCAATATATTTCTGTATGTGTCTTGACCAAGGATCTAACAAGCAATCTCTTTGTATCAGGATAATGCTCTAACCAACTGAGCTATCTGGTCTGGGCTCCTTTATCTATTTCTGTCTTATTGTTAAAATAATGCTTTTAGTTACTGGTCAGGGAGCCAAATGATGCTCTAGGAACATTTTCTACGTTTATCCGGGGCTTAATATAGGATACCTGTGCCCTTGGTTGAGAAAGACTCTCTAGGTTCCACCTACTCTCTTCGCCCTCAGTCTCTCTCTGTGCCATTTAACTCCACTGCTGCCTAAAACACTCCGGTAGCTTCCATTAGTGATGCATCGCTCATCAGATGACTTTTTATTTTGGATTCAAAGCTCTCCATAAATGATTATTACAGTTTTATTTCCAATAGTAAGTTACTTTCTAACAAACTGAAATACTTTAGTTAGTATGTTCTCAATATTGAATTGAGTCTGGTTGTTGACAAATGTTTTTACTTCTATAGTCATCTAAAACAATGATTCTTAAACTGTTTTCCCCAGACCAGAAGCATCAGCATTACCTGGGAGCTTGTTAGAAATGCAGATTTTCTGTCTTGTTTTACACCAGACCTGGTGACAGAAACTCTGGGTTTGGAGCTGAGCAGTTGGCTCTCCAGGTGATTCTGACGCAATTGAAGTTTGAGGCCACTGGGCTAGCATTTCATTTTCAGATCTAAACCAGAATAAGATATAGATTTTAACAAATAGCTTAATGGATATAAACTATTATTTAAACGTAAAATGTTCATTTTTAATGCGAAATTTTAATATTCACTAAAGGCTCTTTTACTAGAATTCTACTAAATTATATTTCATGAAGATCTTCTTAACTTAGGAAATGTGTTAGAAAGGAAGAACAGTTTAAACAATTTTAAATTCATTTGTCTCCTCCTAGTGGTTAGCTTTTAAATATTGAGCACAACACCCATTTATAGTTCTCAGAAATTATATTTCTCAATTTTTAAATAAGATTCCTTTTCATTAACTACAGTTGCTCCTCCTCCACTGAATTAAATAGTTTTTGGGGTTTTTGGACAGGGAGAGAGTCAGAGAGATGGACAGACAGACAGGAAGGGAGAGATGAGAAATATCAGTTCTTTGTGGTGGCATCTTAGTTGTTTGTCGATTGCTTGTTCATTAATTTTCTCACATGTGCCTTGTCAGGAGGGGAGGTGAGTGGGTACTACAGCAGAGCAAGTGACCCTTTGCTCAAGAAGTGACCTTGGGCTCAAGACAGTGACCTTGGGCTTCAAGACAGTGACCTTTGGGCTCAAATCCGTGACCATGAGGTCATGTCTATGATCCCACACTCAAGCCAATGACCCAGCGCTCAAGCTGGTGACCTTGGGGTTTTGAACCTGGGTCTTTCGTGTCCCAGTCTGATGCTCTATCCACCGCCTGGTCAGGCTAAATAGATTTTTCTCTATTAGATCCAACTATGGTTGCACAAAACCAATTTTTCTCTTACATGGCTCCTTTTTCCGTTTTTTTTTTTTTTAAGTTAAATATTTTATTTATTTATTAATTTTAGGGAGATAGAAGAAAGGAGAGAAAAAGAGAGAGAAACATTGATTTGTTGTTCCACTTATATATGCATTCAGTGGTTGAGTTTTGTATGTGTCCTGACGAGGAATCATACCCGCAACTTCAGTGTATCCGGGAGACACATTAATCATCCAAACTACCTAGCCAGGCATCTTACATGGTTCTTTTTAATTACACTTGTAAGTTTTCCTTCCTTTTGTTATCAATAATATTTTCTCTTTCTTTCTTTCTTTCTTTCTTTCTTTCTTTCTTTCTTTCTTTCTTTCTCTCTCTCTCTCCTTCCTTCCTTCCCTCCCTTCCTCCCTCCCTTTTCCCCTCCCTCCCTCCCTCCTTTCTTTCTTTCTCTCTCTCTCTCTCTCTCTCTTTCTTTCTTTTACCCATAACTTCTTTTTTTTTTTTTTAATTTTTATTTTATTCATTTTAGAGAGGAGACACAGAGTGAGAGAGAGAGAGAGAGAGAAAGAGAGAAAGGGGGGAGGAGCTGGAAGCATCAACTCCCATATGTGCCTTGACCAGACCAGTGCAGGGTTTTGAACTGGTGACCTCAGTGTTCCCAGTTCGTCACTTTATCCACTGCGCCACCACAGGTCAGGCTTACCCATAACTTCTTAATAGTAGAACTTCATTACTTAGAACACTTTGAAATGAATTTTCTTCCTCTGTAGGATTGCTACAACACACACACACACACACACACACACACACACACACACACACACACACACACACACGCTAATCTTTCACTCCTCTCACCACCACCGCTTTTCTTGCAATGCCCCAGGAACCACTCAAGCTACATTATCCTAGTACATTCTGGAGTACTAGGATAACCACTACCACCAAATCTCTTTTTTTTTTTAATTAACTTTAATGGGGTGACACCAATAAATCAGGGTACATATGTACAATGAAAACATCTCCAGATTATCTTATCATTCAATTGTGTTGCATACCCATCACCCAAAGTCAAATTGTCCTCTGTCACCTTCTATCTGGTTTTCCCTGTACCCCTCCCCTTTTCCCTACCACACCCTTCCCTCCCTCCCCCCACCCTTCCCTCCCTCCCCCCACCCCATAACCACCACTCTCTTGTCTATGTCTCATAGTCTCACTTTTATGTCCCACCTAGGTATGAAATCATGCTGTTCTCAGGTTTTTTTTTCTGATTTACTTATTTCACTCCGTATAATGTTATCAAGGTATATCCATTTTTGTTATAAATAATCCGATGTCATCATTTCTTATGGCTGAGTAGTGTTCCATAGTATATATGTACCAAAGCTTTTTAATCCACTCATCTTCTGACGAACACTTGGGCTGTTTCCAGATCTTCGCTATTGTGAACAATGTTGCCACGAACATGGGGGCGCATTTCTTCTTTTCGAACAGTGTTATGGTGTTCTTAGGGTATATTCCTAAAAACCACCAAATCTCTTTTTAACTAACATTTTGAGCCCTCAGACTCCCAGGCTATTCACCTAGGATATAAACAAATTCTTTTGACATTTTCTTTGTTTTGAGACAATGAGACAGAGACACAGAGAGAGGAACAGATAGGTACAGACAGACAAGAAGAGAAAGAGATGAGAAGCATTAATTCTTCATTGCAACACCTTAGTTATTCATTGATTGCTTTCTTATGTGGTCCAGCTGAGCCAGTGACCTCTTGCTTAAGCCAGTGACTTTGAGCTCAAGCCAGCGGCCTTGGGCTTCAAGCCAGTGATCTTTGGGCTCAAGCCAGCAACCATGGGGTCATGTCTATAATTCCACACTCAAGCCAGTGACCCCACACTTAAGCTGGCCCATGCTCAAGCCAGATGAACCCACACTCAAGCCGGCGACCTTGGGGTTTCAAACCTAGTTCCTCTGTGTCCCAGGCCAATGCTCTATCCACTGTGCCACTGACTGGCAAGGCTCTTTTTAAAAATTGTTTTTAGTGATTGGTTTTAGAGGAAGAGAGAGAGAAACATCAATTTGTTGTTTATTTGTGCATTCATTTGTTGGTTTTTCTATGTGCACTGACGGGGATCAAACCATCAACTTTGGCAATAGTATTAAGACAATGCTCTAATGAACTGAGTAAGCTGCATTGCCACTGCTCCTTTGACTCTTACAACCAACAAGACAAGGTTTAAATTTTTTTTCCAAAAAATGTTTATTGATATGACAGGATACATTATAGAGATACTAATGACCTACATTTTCCCCTTTATTCCTTCTAAGCAGATAGTTAGACTATTTGTATTCCTTTGTCTGGGATGTCTAAAGAATGCAGAACTGAAGCTACTGGAAGATTATGCCTTTTCCTATCTATTAGAGTCTGAGCTCACTGAAGAAATTATGCTTGATGTTTGAGACAGAAAAGCAGAGGAATGCCTTTATTTGAAACAGAAGAAAAAAAATGGAGATTTCCTTAGGTTGGGAAGGAGTGTAAATTGGAGACATTAAGGTTTCCAAACATAGCAGGGATTACCATGCTCTGCAGAAACAGAGTCCCTGCACTTCAGGGATCTGTGTCTTCAACCATGGGAACCTCAGCTGTAACGAGGATAGGCTGAAGATTGGAAAGGTCTCTCCAAATACTAGGTATAACCTGAGGGTATTCAAGGAAGGAATAGGAGAGATTAAATTTTCCTGCCTTCCTGATGTGACGGGCTCAGTCAAGTTTAATTTCATCTAAAGAAAATGAAGAAACATGGTTTTTCTTATACATCCAAGTTGGTGGTTGCAATTCACATACTAAGAAATACAATAAGAACAAAGCAAAAAAGAGATGTAAAATACAGCTGTTACCAGACTTAAGGGGTCCATTTGCCTGCACTCATCAAAGCCCCAGTAAGAAACGAATGGGAATTTGCAGCCAAAAAAGTAAGAATGTATTAAGGAGACGGCTCCACGCCTGGAGTCCCAGGAGCTCCTGCTCAAAGACCTGGGTCCCCCATGGCTTTCAGGGGATAGATTATACAGGGAAAGAATTATTAATCATGCTGACTAATAGAGTTGGGATCATGGTCTCTACTGATTGGTTGGTGCTAGGGTAGGGGTAATTGGTCATTGCATTTGGTCCTGATGTCAGCCATGGAATTCTTCTGTCCAATTTCGCAAGGATTTGTTCTGTGGGATCATTCTGCTTTCCTCAGTCTGGAGCTAAAACACAACTGAGGCTAAGATATTATGTTTAGTTTGAAAACTCTTTTTCAGTAGTCAACAAACTGAGGACCTTGTTCCTAAGACTACTGGATGTTGACCTCAGGACCTCATTGTCCTGAGGGCTTAATGATTAAGCAAGGGAGAGGGAGGTGGACAAGTCAGAGCACTAGGTGAGGCCAGTTTGAGCCAAAGGATGAAAACCAAAACAAAAAAGCCAGATTAAAGAAAGCAAGGGTTCTGCTTTCTGCATAGTTACAATTCCCCCCTTCTTTAGATTGTTCATCAATCTTAAGGAATAAAGGGGCGATGACCACTCTAATGACTTCCTGCTAAGAAAGGGCAAGGTTAAGTATGAGAGGAACAGAATTCTTTGACTTTTGATTGAAATTGTTTTCGAGTCTTGGAAGGAGAATATTTGGTTTTCAGTAACATGTGGTTGCTCGTTCTAGCTGCTGCAAAGCAACAGTTGAAGAAACAACAGCATCCAACTAGAATTCCAACTGTGCACAAAAGGAAAATTATTATTGTCATACCCCAATGACCAGGAAGTGAAAGTAACCATTTGGTGAGTGCATCTGTTTAAAAGCTATTATCTACTTTTTTTTTTTATGGTAGTGTCCATGTGTCTAATACATCTGAGATGTTAGCATGATACTCTGGGATGTAAGTACAATATTCTTTTTTGTTTTTTAACATTGTTTTCTTTTTAATTTGTTTATTGATTTTGGAGAAAGAGGAAGGGAGAGAGAGAGACAAAAACATTGATCTGTTTTTGTATGTGCCCTGACCGGGGATTGAACTGGCAACCCCCATGCTTCCAGACAACGCTCCAACCAACAGAGATATTCAGCCAGGGCCAATATTCTTTTTTTATTAATTCACAAGTCCCTCCATGGGCTACTATTAAAGTGTTCGAGGCCATACAATTCTGAAGAACCACCTTCTGTATTTGTGCTGTTTCCTGATTTAAGAGAAATATATTTGCCTGGAGTCATTGAGTATGGCTGCAGTAAATTTTGGGAAGGCTTGAATTTCTTTCTTTTCTTTTTTTTTCAAGTAAGAGGAGGGGAGACAGAGAGATAGACTTCCACATGCTCCCCCTCTGGGATCCCCTGGCAAGCCCCCTACTGGCGATGCTTGCCAATCTAGGACTATTGCTCAGCATCCGAGCTATTTTTAGCACCCAAGGTGAGGCTCCACTGAGCCATCTTCAGTACCTGGGGCCAACTTGCTGGAACCACTGAAGCCATGGCTGCAGGAGAAGAAGAGAGAGAGAGAAAAGGGGGAACAGGAGGGGAGGAGAAACAGATGGTCACTTTTCCTGTGTTCCCTGACCAGAAATTGAACTGGGACATCCACATGCCCGGCTGACGCTCTACGACTGATCCAACCAGCCAGGGCCTAAGGCTTGGATTTCTAATTTGGGCAAAATCCTGACATATTGAGGGAGGAGAATGGAGACCAGCAATTCCCACCCTACCATGCTTCTTTTCCATCTAGATCTAAGATCTGACAAGTTATGGGTTTTTAGGAGGAGAGTTTTGTAGATTTTTCCAGGGAAGAGATAGAAATCCTAGTGTACAGTAACCGATCCATTCAATAAGGGGGATAAGATCATAACTTAGATTCATAAATATATATTATAAAAAATAATAAAGAGCCTGATCAGGCATTGGCACAGTGGATAGAGCATCAGACTGGGACACAGAGGACCCAGGTTTGAAACCCTGAGTCACTAACTTGAGCACAGACTCATCTGGCTTGAGCTCAGGCTCACCAGCTTGAATGTGGGGTTGCTGGCTTGAGTGTGGGATTATAAACATGACCCCATGGTCACTGGTTTGAGCCCAAAGGTCCCTGGCTTGAAGCCCAAGGTTGCTGGCTTGAGCAAGGGGTCATTTACTCTGCCATACCCCCCCCCGTCCTGTCAAGGCACATATGAGAAAGCAATCAATGAACAACTAAATAGCTATAATGAAGAATTGATGCTTTTCATCTCTCTCCCCTTCTGTCTGTCTGTCCCTATCTGTCCTCTCTGTCTCTGGCTCTCTGTCTCTGTCACACACACACACACAAAAAGAAAAGAAATCCATATTCCCATTTTTGGTGCTGGATATGCCCAGATGTTGGGCAAACCAATGTGTTTCAAATATGAAACAAGTGAGTTAGGTTTGCTCGCTTGTATTTTGCCTAATTGTTGCATTGGCTCAGGGCACCACCATCAGTGTGTGGTCTGTGAAAGGCTGCTGGTGCTTGTCCTTAGGGCGGCAGACTGCAAAATGCACTGCCTGCCTCCTTGGGGAGGGGTGATTGTTTGCCAGAGAACGTTATTTTCTGTCCGGCAGGTTTTGCTTGTGGGGGCTGTGAGTCCGATAAAGGGTGAGTCTAGGGAGTCTGGAGAGGGGCTCAGGGCGTGGTAGCCCTGAGAGTGAGGGAAGCAGTTTTCCTTGCTTGTTTGCTCATCTGCCATTACAAGACTCTAATAAACGGAATGGCCCACCATTTTCCAGCTCCATAGTTCCTTTATTGTCTGCCTGAATCCATTGTGAACCTGCATGGCCATGACTGTGATGGCCACTGGTCATATACCAGAGAAGAGACTTATTTTCATTTCCAGCCAATTCAGTCTAGGACTTTTCGTATGTAGTGACAGGTATTTGAAAAGACCTACCCAGTTTATTGAAGACCAAGATTTGACTGATTGGTCCATTCTAAGCAGAAAGGGGCTGTAACAGTTAGAAACTCATGCTCTGCAGAGCCATCCTAGTCCATCCCAGATGTGGTAACTAAGTGGGACAACTGAAGAATTGGTCCATTTTCAGATCAAAATATATTCTTAGTCTTTTTATAGTTAAAAAGGGGCTGCCCGGGTTTGGAGGAAAGAGAAAAAGTCCCAAGTCAGGTGTAGTAATGACCAAGCTAGTCTTCCCAGTCTGAGGAGTTGAAAGGATGTATGACCCAGGGCATTGCTTTTATGATGAAAACGGGTAGCAATCCACAAACCGAACAGTTTGAATTGCTAGTGTAAGGTATTTTTCCCCGCCAAGAAAGAAGGAAGAGGGGGCTGGGAGCCACAAAGTGTGGAATAATAAGAAACTTTATTAAGTACCACACATCCTGCCCAACGAGGTCCTCTGGTCCCGGGTTTCAGAGGCCATAGGAATCACAAGAATTAAAATGCATGAGAGGTATTTAAAGGGGTCCTCTAGGGTGGACGAGCAGTTATGGTGTGGTGAAATCTCACTGGCTGACAGACAGTCAATCTTTTCCCAAGGTCCCCTGGGAACTTTCTTTTGGCGTGCAAGAATGTGGGTGGCCCTAGCCAAAGTCTGGGGTCTGAGTTCCCCACCTGACCATCCCCATTAGCCACCGACCCTACATTCCAGCCTTTTTGTTAAATAGAATTGGGACATCGTGTATTTTTCTGGCTACTTCTTGCTGGTTAGGGGCGTCATGGGGAGGGGAGGTTGGCTGGTGGTGGCTTTGAGGGGTGTCAGGAGGAATATCTGTTTGACTGTGAGTTGAGAAACTTCACAAATGCGCTTCTGTAAGAATTTTAAAAAAAAGAGGAGCAAATATGAGTTATATGCTGATAATTAGAAGATTTAGGATAGGAGCAGCCTAGGTGAGAATGGATGGCTGCCATCAGGAGTCAAGATGGTTGAGGAGATTGAAGCTTCCTTCATCAGGCCAGTCCTACTGAACAGCATTGCTCCCTGCTTCAGCTCACTCCAGTGGCAGGTTCCTGGTGGGAGGGACAGGAGCAACAGGAGGGTCTGCTGGGCCCATCCTTTTGGTCAGCTGCAGACGAGTAGGGCCCAGTGGTTCCAAACTGCCAACGATCCTACATGGGAGCAAGCTTGAGGCGAGAGACATGGTTAGAAATGAGGGTAGCATTGATTATGGGGGAGCCCTTGGTAGTGAGGAATGGCAGGAGTAAGTGGGAAGATACCGTCAGCTAGATAGTGACTCCGAGACTGTGTAGAATGTCTTGACCCAGAAGGGGTACAGGGTACGATGGCATGACTAAGAAGGAGTGAAAAAAAGGGGATTCCTTTCAAACTGCAGCTCAGGGTTGGAGTGAGAAGGGGAAAAATGGAGGGTCCCATCCATTTCCATAACCCAGACCTGTGAGGGGATTAGAGGTCCAGAGTGTGATGGTAATACAGAAAAGGCAACTTCCGTGTCCACAAAAAATGAGATGGACTTACCCAATAGTTGCAGCATACCCTGGGTTCTCTGAGTCCAGGCCGTGTGCTAGGAGTTTGAGCAATGGGCCCACATAGCTGGATTGTCCTCCCATTCAGCTGGCTTTTCCTCTGTGTAGAGGCGTTGAGGATGAGCCTACTGCCCAAAGGGGCAATCGCTCCGCCAGTGACCGGGCTGCTTGCAGTTAGGGCAGGGCTCAATGGGCAGTTGCAGGCAGGGGCCCTGTCGGGCACAGTGGTCCTGCTTGCCACACTTAAAGCAAGCTGCTGGTGGGATTCCTCTTTGCGGTCCAGACTTGGACTGGGCACTTTAAGAGCCTGGGTTTGGAGCATTACCTTCTGCTGCATGTGGGCCTGGTGAACAGCCTGGGCCATTTCCACTAGCCACTACCATTGAAAACCTTAAATGCCATGTTCACAGGTCCTGGATAGGGGTCTGGGGTGAGAATAAGAGGAGGAGGGTTCCTAGGGTGCCCGGCCCTCAGATCCAGCTGGAAATGCTGGATACAGTGGCAGGACAGGGTCTGAACTTCCTGAAAGCAGATTGGGGTTGGGCATCCTGCAAACTGGTGTAAGAGCCAATGACAGGCTGAGAGTGCCCTGATGGAGGAGGGGTTTAAGAACACAGTGGAGAAGGGAGGGGCCCCTGACCAGCAGGGGAAGAGAAAGAGAGACTGGTATTTGCAAGTGAATGAGAAACAGGATTTAGTGAAGGGAGGGGGAGAGGGCTCTCTGGAGGGAAGAGACTGGAGCAAAAGAGGTTCGCAGAGGGACCAGAGAGTGGGGCGCCCTCGGGGTCCAGGCAGGAGAGAGAAAAAGTTGAGAGTGCGCAGAGAAGGAAAGATTACGAGCAGAGGGTTGCTCTAGCCCCCCAAAAAAAGGCCTGCGCAGTGTAACAGGTAGCACAGAGATTAAGGTCGGACACACAAATAATTAGAGGCCCTGAATGTAAAGGGATCTCCAATTAGCTCCCAGCTTTTTCTGTGATAGTTAAATTGGTGAGGGTGTTAAAACCGAAAGTCCCTTCAGGAGGCTACCTGATCTGATTATCCAGTGGGTTCTGTGGCCTGGCCACAGTGGAAAAAGGAACAGTTTCCTCTTCTTTAGGGATGGAGAGATTTCAGATAAGGCAACTCCTGGAGTGTTTTGGGATTCCTGTGCCCCCACGGCCGTCCTCAGTTCTCGGAGTAGTCAGAGATGAGAACTGGTATTCCCAAACTCAAGCTCTGGCCACGGACGAATAGAGAAAATGGATGTGCTTGGATATCTCCAGGGCACACACGCACTCGGACAGAAAAGGCTTCCCTGACATAGCTACGGTTTTGGACAGGGAGTCTCGGTGGAAAGAACTGAGGAAAGTTTGGAGGCATGGGACTTACCGCACCATGCACCGAAGTCAGTGGATGGTCGGAGATCCTGAGATCCTGTTTCTTTCTCAGAGGGGACAAGGAAAGGAGTGGCCCCAGCAGGCTTCTGACTTCTCCCGGGTTTTTGGCACCAAAATGTAAGGTATTTTTCTCCACCGAAAGAAGGAAGAGGGGGACCAGGAGCCACAAAGTGTGGAATAATAAGAGACTTTATTAAGTATTGCGCATCCCGCCCAACAAGGTCCTCTGGTCCCAGGGTTCAGAGGCCATAGGAGTCGCAAGAATTAAACTGCATAAGAGGTATTTTAAGGTGTCCTCTAGGGCAGGCGAGCAGTTATGACGTGGTGAAATCTCACTGGCTATCGGACAATCTTCTCCCAAGGTCCTCTGGGAACTTTCTTTTGGCATGCAAGAATGTGGGCGGCCCTAACCAAAGTCCGGGGTTTCAGTTTCCCACCTGACTGTCCCCATTAGCCACCAACCCTACAGCTAGCAGGTGGTGAGTCTGGCAGTATACTTCGCTGTTCTTGAGAGGTCTCAAATCCCAAGTATTTTATGTTGGGCTGGGATATCTTCACCTTTTTCTGGTGAAGATATCCCAGCCCACTTGGCTAGAAAGTTCAGAGTTAAAATAATGGTTCTGGTTAGAGGTCTCCTCATTTCGGGTGGCAATCAGACTGTCATTGGCATATTGAACTAATGTTCTTCTAGTCCAGGGGTTCCCAAACTATGGCCCACGGGCTGCATGCGGCCCCCTGAAGCCATTTATCTGGCCCCCGCTGCACTTCCGGAAGGGGCACCTCTTTCACTGGTGGTCAGTGAGAGGAGCACAGGATGCATCTACATCCTGTGCTCCTGGAGTACTGTATGTAGCGGTGCCGCAAAGCGCAGCATCACTCATGTACAGTACTACTTCCGGTGACGCGGGACACACTTTTTTACTTTAAAATAAGATATGTGCAGTGTGCACAGGGATTTGGTCATAGTTTCTTTTATAGTCTGGCCCTCCAATGGTCTGAGAGACAGTGAGCTGGCGCCCTGTGTAAATAGTTTGGGGACCCCTGTTCTAGTCAATTGGAGCTCTCTCAAGTCCCTAGCTAAAATTTCCCTGAATAGAGTAGGGGAGTTTTACAATCCTTGGGGAAGCATCACCCAGCAAAATTGCTGTTTAGTATTGAAGGTCGGGTCCTCCCATTCAAATGCAAAACGTTTCTGTGACTCAGAACTCAAGGGCATACAGAAGAAAGCATACAGTTCAAGGCCAATGCAATAAACTAGCAAAATTCCTCAAAGTGGTTAGCAGAGTGTACGGGTTGGGTTCCACCAGATGTATATCCTCTACTATTTGGTTTATCGCCAACAAGTCCTGAATGTGAGGTTGGTTGGCAATGGAGGAAAGCCACGTGAGGAACCAGGCCCGGGAACTTTGACTGGAACCGCCCACACCCATGTGTGTCAAAAGAAACTTCCCAGAAGTTCTTTGAAAAAGAACGACTAACAGCCAATGAAATTTTGCCACATCATATAAACTCAACCACCCTAACGACCCTATAAGTTACCCCACGTGGGAGAATCCATGTGGCTTCTCTGGCCCTTGGCCCCCAGACCAGAGAACATCATCGGAGAAGTGCTCTCCTAAATAAACCTTTGCTCACCCACACTTGGTGGCTATGCCCTTCCTTCTTATTCAGTGGGGAAAATACCTTACATTTGGTGCTGAAACCCAGGAGGAGTTTGAAGCCCGCTGTGGCTGCTCCTTTTCCCTTCCTTTCCAAGGAAGAACCAGGACCTCAGACTTTCCACCCATTTTGGCACATGGTGTGGTAAGTCCCCTGCCTCCAGCCTCCCCTCAGTCCTTTCCACCAAGACTCCCTGTCCCTAATTGCAGCTGCGTGAGGGACCTCTTATTCATTCTGAGTGCATGTGTGCCCATGGAGACGTCCCGGACATATCCACTCTACCTAACCATGGGTGGCCAGAGTTTGAGTTGCAGGATGCCAATTCTCATCTCTGATCACTCCGAGGGCTGATGGTAGCCATAGAGGCACAGGAATCTAAACCTGACTCAAAAACACCCCTGGAGTGCCTTATCCGGAATGTCTCCCTCCCTAAAGAAGAAGAAACTGATCTTCTTCTCTGATGTGGCCAGGCCACAGAACCCACTGGATAATCAAACCAGGTGGCCTCCTGAAGGGACTTTCGGTTTTAACACCCTCACCAATTTAACTATTGCCAAAGAACTGGGAACTGGTTGGAGATCCCTTACATTCAGGGCTTCCAGTATTTGCGCTCCCATCCTAATCTCTGTGTTGCCTGCTCCCTGGTGCAGGCCCTTTTAGGCCAGAGAAATCTCAGCTAAACCCTCCACTCCTGATCTTTCCTTCTTCACCGACCTCCAGTTCTCTCCCCTCCTGCTTGACCCCCGGGGGCGCCCCTCTCTCGCGACCCCTCTCTGGTCCCTCTGCAGACCTCTTCCGCTCGGGTCTCTTCCCTCCAGGAAGCCCCCTCCCCTGCCAGCCAGGAGCCTCTCCCTTCTCCACTGTGTTCTTAAGCCCCTCCCTCGTCAGGCCATCCTCTGCCAGCCATTGGCCCTCAGGCCGGTTTGCAGGGCTCCTGACCCCACAGCCCAACCCTGATCTTCTTGCAGGAATGCCTTGCCTTGTCTTGCCTCTGGCTCTGGCGTTTCTGGCCGGATCCGAGTGCTGGGCTCCCCAGGAGTGCCCCCCCCCCATTCTCAACTCCCAAACCCCTATCCGAGTCCTGTGAACATGGCATTTAAAGTTTTTAATGATCATGGCTAGTAGAAACAGGCCGAGGCTGCTCGCCAGGCCTGCATGCAGCAGAGGGTAACTCTCCAAACCCAGGCTTTTGTGGCAGCCCTGAGGCTGGCAGAGAAACAGGGGCAAGACATAGAAGGTGCCCGACCCAAGTCTGGGCCACAAAGAGGAACCCCACCAGGAGCTTGCTTTAAATGTGGCAAGGAGGGTCACTGGTCCCGGCAGTGCCCCTGCCCGAGGCCACTCACTAAACCCTGCCCTAACTGCAAGCAGCCTGGTCACTGGCAGAGAAATTGCCCCCTTTGGGCAACAGGCTTTTCCTCATGCCTCTACACGGAGGACAGGTCACCCAAATGGGAGGCCAAGCCAGCCAGGCAGGCCCACCACTCAAATTCCTTGACCTCATGGACGACTGACGCAGCCCAAACTTGAAGGCTCCTATCACCCTCACTGGGCCCAGAGTAATACTGCAGGTAGCAGTTAAGTCCATCTCATTTCTTGTAGACACGGAGGCTACCTTCTCTGTTTTTTATGTTGTTGTTGTTGTTGTTTTATTTTTTACAGGGACAGAGAGAGTCAGAGAGAGGGCTAGATAGGGAGAGACAGACAGGAACAGAGAGAAATGAGAAGCATCAATCATTAGTTTTTCATTGCCGCTGCGACACCATAGTTGTTCATTGATTGCTTTCTCACACGTGCCCTGACTGCGGGCCTTCAGCAGACCGAGCCACCATCTGCTGGAGCCAGCATCCCTGGGTCCAAGCTGGTGAGCTTTTGCTCAAGCCAGATGGGCCCACGCTCAAGCTGGTGACCTCAGGGTCTCGAACCTGGGTCCTCCGCATCCCAGTCCGACACTAATCACTGCGCCACTGCCTGGTCAGGCTACCTTCTCTGTTTTGCCATCACACTCTGGACCTCTAGTTCCCTCACAGGTTTTGGTTATGGGAGCTGATGGGACACCTTCTTTTCCTCTTCGCACACCACCCCTGACACGCAATTTGGACGGAATCTCCTTTTCGCACTTGTTCTTAGTTATGCCCTCATGTCCTGTACCCCTTCTGGGTCAGGACAGTCTACAAAATCTTGGAACCACTATCCAGCTGACAGCATCTTCCTCACTACCAATGGCTCCCCCATAATCAACACTATCCTCATTTCTAACCATGTCTCTCACCTCAAGCTTGCCCCCATGCAGGACCGCTGGCAGTCGGAACCACTGGGCCCTACCCATCTCCGGCTCACCAAAAGGTTGGGCCCTGCAGATTCCCCCTGTTGCTCCTGTCCCTCCCACCAGGAGCCTGCCACCAGACTGAGTTAAAGCAGGGAACAATGCTGTTCGATGAGACTGGCCTGATGGAAGAATACATCAATGTCCTCAACCGTCTGCAAGAGAAACTGCGGAAGAATTTTTCCTTCTACAACCCGCTTAATTCCTGATGGCAGCTATCTATCCTCACCTGGGCTGCCCCTATCCTAGGTCCTCAGCATATTACTCATATTTGCTCTTCTTTTTAAAATTCTTACAGGACCGCATCCACGAAGTTTCTCGAGTCACGGTCAAACAGATGTTCTTATACCCATATATGTGACTCCCCTCAGAGCCACCACCTTCTGGCCTTCCCTCCCCACGATGCCCCTAACCAGCAGGAAGTAGCCAGACAAATAGCGGCACCCCTATCTAACATAAAAGGTCAGAAATGTGAGGTTGGTTGGCAATGGGGGAAGGTCACGTGAGGAACCAGGCCAGGGAACTTTGGCTGGAACCGCCACACCCATGCGATCCAAAAGAAACTTCCCAAAAGTCCTTTGAAAGAGAACAACTGGCCTGACCAGACGGTGGCGCAGTGGATAGAGCATAGGACTGGGATGCGGAAGACCCAGGTTCGAGACCCCAAGGTCGCCAGCTTGAGCATGGGCTCATCTGGTTTGAGCAAAAGCTTACCGACTTGGACCCAAGGTCGCAGGCTCGAGCAAGGGGGTTACTCGGTCTGCTGAAGGCCCGCGGTCAAGGCACATATGAGAAGGCAATCAATGAACAACTAAGTTGTCAAAATGAAATACTGATGATTGATGCTTCTCATCTCTCTCCATTCCTGTCTGTCTGTCCCTATCTATCCCTCTCTCTGACTCTCTGTCCCTGTAAAAAAAGAAAAAAGTCAACTAATCAGTTTTCCACTGCTATCGTGACCCACTGTTCATGTGGATGATGTTGAAAGAGCTGTTGATTTGCAGTGTACCCCTGAGTCCTGTCATTCTTGGTCAGTGTCTGCAATTCTTTTTCCAATGCCCTTCCTGTTTGCAATAGGTGCTTTGACTGGGGCCTGGTTTTAAGCGCTCTCTAGGGTTGGACCCTTTAGGTTGAAGTAGGGGGGGGGTGGTTTACCTTGTTATTTTTTTATATCTTCCTGGCTCCAAGGCTGTAGCCAGTATTTGCGCACACAGCTTAATATTTTGTCTCTTTTCCCTCTTGGAGGTCTGGTCTCGGCTATTAAAGACTTTGAAAACAATTTCTATCAGTTGTAACGTTGGCATCTCATATGCCTTTTCAACCTTCTAGGGTTTCCTCTGAATATCTGATGCACTCTGAATTATAAAGATCATGTTAAGGACCTTCAAATTTTCTGAAGCTTCAGGATCTAGGTCAGCATACTGACGGTAGACCTTGCAAATCCACTCCAAGAATTCTGAAGAATTTTCCTCTGCTCGTTGTTTGAGCATTTATAATTAACTGATTTTTTTTCTTTAGGTACTCACTTTCTTAATCCAGCCAAGATACATTCTCTATAATGTTCAAGTTTTGGTAAATCTTCATCATTAGATTTCCAATGGGGTCAATTGTGGGGATGGCCACAGAGGCTTCATTCAGCCTTTTGAGGGGTTTCATTTAATAAATGATTAGCCTCTTCTCTAGCTTTTTAAAACAGTTGCTGTTCTTCAGCAATGAGGAAAGTATTTAGTATTTGCTGAATGTCTATACAGACAGGCCTATGAGAGGTAAAAATAGAAGTAGAGAGGCCACTCTGCATAGGAAAATCATTTGTTTTCTTTTCATGGGTTCATAGCTAAATGTTTCCCAGTTTTGTAAAATACTGTCCAAGGGGCTACATATGTAGAGTTACCCATGTTTTTTTTTAATATTTTATTTAGTGATTTTAGGATGATGGGTAGGAGCAGGAAGTATCAACTCATAGTAGCTGCTTCTGGTATGTGCTTTGACCAGGAAAGCCCAGGGTTTTGAACCGGTGACCTCAGCATTCCAGGTCAACACTTTATCCACTGTGCCACTGCAGCTTAGGCAAGTTACCCATCTTATTGAGGCCTATACCAAAAGTAATTATTTTAGCTCAAGCATATAAAATGAGTCCAAAGATTAGAGAGTTTACAGAAAAGAATAACACAGGAACAAGCGGTTGTAAGAACTAGCAATTTAATAACTCTATTTCTTGCCAGAAGTTTGAGTCAGACGCAGCAGAGAAAACAGAAGAAGGAGTTGAGGTGGCTCAACCCTCCGCAATGCCTCGGGCTATGCAGTGCAGGCTGGATGAGGGGAACAGCTGCCTTGAGTTAGGCCACAGGGGCTTCCACTGCCCACTCCACTCCTTCAAGGCTAGCTAAAAGGCAGACAGAATTGGTCCCTTCCCATACGATAAGACAGACTTAACTGGTAACATAGACAGCCTCAAGCAGACTGACAAGTAAGATATCTTTTTCTTGGTCCCCTCTGAGTTTTCCTGAGTCCAGGAGAGAGAGAGGCCAAACTCCAGTTTCTCAGGAACCGCTTCCCTCCCTGCTGCCATTCGGGTTTCCCAGAGCCCGAGAAGAGGATGGTTTTCCTGGGTCGTACCTGTGAAACCTCACTAGAAGATGTCTTCAATTTCCAAAACCAGAAAAAATTCCAAATTTAGGCCTTTTCAATTCCTTGCTTATTGATGCTGCAAACAAAAGTGCAGTAGGTCAGGGGCGTCCGGTCATGGGCTGCTGTCCACCGCTGTCTCCAAAACAACGGGTCTGGAGAGCTGTCGGGCAGGGGTCTGGTGGCAAACCCTGGGTCAGGGGTTCCTGAATCCACACGTAAAAGGGAGGCCCCATGTTGGGTACCAAAATTATTACCAGACTGAAGACGTCGTTTGCCTGCATGCAACAAAGCCCAATACGACATGAACAGGAATTTGCAGCCAAGAAAGTAAAAATGTATTAAGGAGATGGCTCCATGCCTGGAGTCCCAGGAGCTCCTGCTCGAAGACCTGGGTCCCCCATGGCTTTCAGGGGATGGATTATACAGGGAAAAAAATATTAATCATGAGTTGAAATCGTGGGCTCTTCTGATCAGTTTCATAAGGTGACCAGACATCCCGCTTTTGGCGGAACAGTCCTGATTTTTAACAATTTGTCCCATGTCCCACAACGTTTTAAAAAAGTCCTAATTTAAAAACATATATTACAATACTATTTTTGCAATCTATGAAATTTTTTTTTTGCTCCATATAGACCAAATTTTTAATCAAGACCCCCCCCTCCCCGTCAATCCGTCAATGGTGTCCTGCTTTACCAATTTTAAAATCTGGTCACCTAGGTAGGGAGTAATTGATCATTGCATTTGGTCCTGATGTCAGCCATGGAGTTGTTCTGTCCAATTTTCCAAGGATTTGTTTTTTGGGATCATTCCACTTTCCGGGGTCTGGAGCTAAAACACAACTGAGGCCCAGGTACTATGTTTAGTTTGATTGAAAACTGTCTCAATAGTCAATTGACCCAGGACCTTGTTTCTAAGACTACTGGATGTTGACCAGAGCCTCATTGTCCTGAAGGCTCAATGAATAAGCAAGGGAGAGGGAGGTGGGTAAGTCAGGGTGCTGGGGAGGCCAGTTTGAGTCAATGAAAAAAGGAACAAATTGCCATATTAAAGAAAATAAGATTTTTGCTTTCTGCATGGTTACACAGAGATGGACAGGTTCACAGAAAAAGGGATACTCATCCTAATGTCACTCAGGTTCTGCAATACAAAATGATGTGGCTGGCCCAGTTTTATTAGGTATGTAGCTCCCTAGTTCTTTTCTCCCCTTTCAACTCCGATAAGGTCAGATGGACCATCTCATTTCTCTGACTTGAGCTAACCTGATGCAGGTTGGCATATCTACTTGATCTTTTAAGATTCCCTTGCTTCCCCCAAAAAAGCTAATAATATAGAGGAATAAGTCAGACAAGGTAGTTTCCAAGTTTCTTTTTCTGTTGTTTCCTTATGTGTAAAATGGAAGTCTGACTAATGAGGGCTGATAGTCACTGGTAAAACCATACCAGCTGTTAAATTATTGAAACTTCCTTGTCAGTAAGTAAAAAGAAACTGCCTCAAGCTTCTAGCTGGCTCTAGACTCTATGCAGCTTTCCCACAACCTTACACCAGCATGGCTGAGTGCTGTGCCCTACTAGTCATTAAATATTTTTAATATTGCTCTTCATAATTATTACCTCTTGATACTGTCCTGAGGCCTAAACAGGGTCCAGTTAAAAGCTAATGACACTTGACCCTTACCAGCTCCTTTTGACACCCCCCGCCCCCAGACATGAGTTCTTAACTTTTATTGTTTTTTTGTTGATTCAGGATCAAGTTATAGTTCTACTATTCAGCTTCCATAGTATCTGGCCCTGACCTGGCCTTCAAAGATTTTTCCAAGCAATTTTCTCTTCCCTGTTCAGTTTAAAACTAGCTGCTTTTACTGTTGTAAGATTTTCTAAAATAACAACTTATTAAGATATAATTCAGCCTGACCAGGCAGTGGCGCAGTGGATAGAGCATCAGACTAGGATGCGGAAGACCCAGGTTCGAGACCCCGAGGTCACCAGCTTGAGCGCGGGCTCATCTGGTTTGAGCAAAAGCCCACCAGCTTGGAACCAAGGTTGCTGGCTCCAGCAAGGGGTCACTCAGTCTGCTGAAGGCCTGCAGTCAAGGCACGTATGAGAAAGCAATCAATGAACAACTAAGATGTCGCAATGGCAACAAAAAACTGATGATTAATGCTTCTCATCTCTCTCCCTTCCTGTCTGTCTCTATTTGTCCCTCTCTCTGTCTCTGTCACATACCCCCAAAAAAGTGGAGCACTTTATGAATTTTTGGGTCATCCTTGTGCAGGGGCCATGCTAATTTTTTCTGTATTGGTCCAATTTTAGTACATGTGCTGCCGAAGCCAGCACAAGATTCCATTTTAAGACCCTCTCCCTAACCAGAGCTCTTCTAGGTAAAGAAAGAAGCAGAAATTTCTCTTGAGCCTGAAGCTAAAATTGCTGTCAGCTCAACAATCTGTATACCACTGAAGCACATCTTTGGGAACTCATTCTGAATCCCCACACTAGTTAATCTGAAATGTTCTTAATTTGGCTCAGAAAAACTTGATTTGAGGATTAGTGCTCACATGATATTGTCACATAAGAATGTCCACACCTGTGGAGAATTTTTATTAGCTTTTGCGCCTGACAACAAATGCCGGGGAGCAATCAGAATAACAGGTTTTTTCAATGCATTTAATTTAGGAGGGAACTAAGGAAGTTTACTTGGACATGGGAGGAAGCAATGGCGGGATTACAGGGTAGTTTACTAGATTACAGTGCTCTCTTAAATGGCTACTGCTTATTTTATCTATTTATTTTTTTAAGTGAGAGGTGGGGAGGCAGAGAAATAGACTCCCGCATGCACCCCAATTGGGGATCCACCTGGCAAGCCCCCTACCCTGGTGCTGTTCTGCCCATTTAGGACCCCTGTTCTATTGCTCAGCAACGGGAATTGTTTCAGCACCTGAGACAAGGCTATGGAGCCATACTCAGGGTCCCCGGACCCTTAGAGCCATGGCTGCGGGAAAGAGGGAGGGGAGAGAGAGAAAGAGAGAGAAGGAGGGTAGAGAAGCAGCTGGCCAGGGCCTGGGTACTGCTTATTTCCAAGCTGTGTTAAACCTAGGTTCACAGGAACAATGGCCAGGGCTTGCTTAAGGCAAATACAGCCTTTTGCTAAAAAGTTGTATGCCTGGGGTGTGACTAGGCAACTTGACACTCCCAGTTAGGAATTTTTGGTCAAATCATCCTGTGCAGTTCCTTTCCCCTTTTCTCCTCCATAATATTAACAATTTCTTCTCAAGAAAGTCGGCTCAGCTAACACAAGGCCTATTTCCCTCGCAGGTGATGTTTCCTTGCTTGCACCTTCTCTGTCCGCTCCCCCTCACCAGGCCTCTCCTCCCACCTCGGGCGGGAGCCTAAGGGATCCCTAAGTCACAGGGCTTCCCAGGCAAGCCCGTGACCCGACTCCTGCTCTCCAGAGGGGTAAGAAAAAGAAACAAAGGGCGGGCCTGGAACCGGCCTCCACGTGAGCGCGGGACCCGCCATCCCGCTTTCTGATAGGAGTGGTTAGCGAGGCCTGAGCAGCAGCCAGACCGCGGCTGGGAGGTGCGGGCCCTGCCCGGACTCAAGATGGCGGCCGCGGTGGGCGTGGCTAGCTGCTCCCAGGCCGGGAGGAGGAGTGCGATCATGGCGGCCGTTGAAGAGTGGAGTTCTGGGGATGAGGAAGAGGAGGTAGAGGAGGTGGTGAGTGTGACAGCGGAGGCCTGCGCGAGGGGCGGTGGCGGTGAACGCCGGCGGGCTGCATGAGGGAAAGGGAGTCGGGATGCGGCGGGCGGCTCCGAGGCCCCACAAGCGCCTCGCTGCTTCTTGCCCTAGGGGTGCGAAGGAAGGTGGGGTCGCCGCGGACAAGAAGGGCGCTGGCCTCAGCCCTCCTTGCCGCACTGCCATCAGAATGGGGAAGTAGAGGAAGTTGCCTTAGGTAACGTCGCTTGCTTCCTCTCTTTGAAAGCAGGACCTCGTTTTCACAGAGGTGGGATCGTTGCAATGGGGATTTGGGCGTGCAGTGAGGGGTTGGGGATTCTCTTATTAACCGCCTCTTCCCGCACACCACTCGTGTGCTTCTTTCTTCCACCAGGAGCAGTTGGTTCTGGTGGAATTGTCAGGAATTATTGATTCAGACTTTCTCTCTAAATGTGAAAATAAATGCAAGATTTTGGTAAGTCTTCTGGAATTGGGGGATGGGTGTAGATTTTCTTAAATTTAGAACAAAAATGAACGGTGAGCTACCTATCCCCAAAGATTGACATATTAATTCCACATTACAAAGGAGTGAACTCTAAAAACAATCACAGATGCACAGGGGGACTGTGGGAGCAGATGGCGCAAATGCCTAACTCTGCTTCAGTGTCTGAATGTATGGCTAGAGAGAGTTACAGATTTGGAGGAGGTGGCATTTTGATATGGAACGATATAATTTGAAAAATTACATTGTTTTAGATAGCGAGGTGGGAGAGAGTGTAATCAGACGTACACATGTTAACTGAAGACGCACCACTAAGACTCTAAGACCAGGAGTACAAGTAAAAGGAAAAGTTTATTACAGACAAAAGAAAAAGAGTTTAGTACACTCGCGAGCGGGCACTAGGCAAGTATGCTGCCAGGCGCGCCATACAGCGTTTTCTCAGCATTTTTATACTTTACTTTTTAGGGAAGGGTGGGGGGCAGGGGATTTAGGTATTTGCCTTGAGCAAGCAGTGTCTCGTAAGGTGGGTTTGAGCAATGTCCTTATCTGTTTACAGCAGGGTGCAGTTTATCTAGTTCCTGTCTGTGTACAGCAGGGTGCCTGTCTCACAAGCCCTAAAGGTCATATGGAATTTTTCCTAGTTCTTGTTTTTCCCTTACATTTCCCCCTCTTGTTCTGTATATCTCTAATCCTAGAGATTAGTGTTTTCAACTAGTCTTTCATAATGCTGTCGTACTATCATTAATTTTACTGCTCCTATCTGCCCTTGCAAGAAAGTGGTTGGGATGTCCCAGGTCTCTAACCCTGCTGCTAACTGACAGAGGTCTGGATGCAGGGATGGCCACCAAGTCCAAGGGGGATGATTATCAGAAGTTATTTCCCATACTATGTCACTAGTCCCTGATATCACTTGCCATGTCTGCCGGGTCGGTTGATGAGGATTCATTTCGGCGGCGGACACGCAGCTTGAGGGGGCTGTCCGTTTTCTCCACTGTCCATTGGTCATCAGGAGCAGGAGCAGGCTTGAGGTGCGAAGCATGGATCCAAGCAGCGATGCCATCAACCTTTACAGCAGTGGGTGTGATGAGGAGGACCTGGTAGGGTCCCTTCCAGCGAGGTTCGAGTGTACAGTGCTGATGTCTCCGGACGTAGACGTAGTCCCCAACTTGGTAGCGATGCGGGGTTCCGTCTCCTGCCGGCTGGTAAAGGTCAGATAACTGCTTCCACACGCAATGTTGCACTTTAGCTAGGGCCTGTAACCTAACAGACAAGGGTGTATTCGGGATATTCATGTCAGAGGGGGATAAATCCCGAATGGGCGGAGGGGTTCCAAAAAGTATTTCAAAGGGAGTCAGGTTAGTTTTGGCGGAAGGGGTATTCCGTGCCCGGAAAAGAGCGTATGGTAGGAGCATTACCCAATCTCTATGGCCAGTCTCTATGACTAATTTAGTTAGGGTCTCTTTAATCGTCCTATTCATTCTCTCTACCTGTCCTGAACTCTGGGGTCTATAAGCACAATGAAGTTTCCAATTAATCCCCAATATTTTGGCTACCCCCTGGCTTACCTGGGCCACAAACGCCGGTCCATTGTCAGACCCTATTACCTTTGGAAGGCCAAACCTGGGAAAGATTTCTTCCATGATCTTCTTAATTACTACCGCCGCCGTCTCATGTTTGGTAGGGAAGGCTTCTACCCATCCTGAAAAGGTGTCTACAAAAACTAAGAGATACCTTAGTCCATACTTGGCAGGTCTTACCTCGGTGAAGTCTACTTCCCAATATTGGCCCGGTCTGGTGCCTCGGAGACGGGTTCCACTGGTTCCTTTGGCTGGGTAGGCATTTACTATCTGGCAGGCCTTGCAGGCTTCTATTACTTCCTTTGCCATTTGCCTCTTTTCAGAGGAGGTTAATGTCTTATCATCCTGGAGCAGTTGTACTAGTTTATCAGTCCCACGGTGGGTGAGACGGTGGGCCATCTGGAGGAACGTCCGAATGTCCTCAGGTTCCTTTAGGTGGGTCGAGGTGGAGGATGGCTCTGCTTCTATGGCGAGGATGTTGGAGGCAGTCCTCATGGCTACCGCTCGTGCCTCTTCATCCGCCCTCCTGTTGCCTTTGGCTACTGGGTCCTGCCCTTTCTGGTGCCCAGGGCAATGGACAATGGCCAGTTCCCGTGGGAGCATGACAGCATCTAAGAGGGCTAGGATTTCTTGTTTATGTTTAATATCTTTACCTGCTGACGTGAGCAGGCCCCTTTCTTTGTAAATTGCCCCATGCACATGTGCAGTGGCAAATGCATACCTGCTGTCCATGTAGACGGTGGCCCGTTTACCACTGGCCAGTTCTAGGGCTTTTGTTAGAGCTATTAGCTCTGCTTTTTGGGCTGAGGTTCCTGGGGCAAGTCTCTCTGACCAGATTACTTTTTCCTTGTCTACTACTGCAGCCCCAGCTCTGCGTTCTCCTTCGCACAGAAAACTGCTCCCATCAGTGTACCAAATTAAGTCAGATTGTGGCAATGGTGTGTCCCGTAAATCCTTTCGAATCCCAGTCTCCTCGGCTAGGATATCCCTGCACTGATGGTGGACAGTTTCCCCCTCTTCCCTGGGTAGCAGGGTGGCTGGGTTCAAAACAGTTGGAGAGCCGAAGGTGATCCTGTCTTTATCTAACAGGAGGCTCTGGTAATGAGTAATGCGGGCATTAGTTAGCCAGCGGTCTGGAGGTTGTCTGATTATGCTCTCCAGAGCATGGGGGGCGACAATAGTCAATTTCTGGCCCAGAGTCAGTTTGTCAGCATCTTTTACCAGTAGGGCTACAGCGGCGATCACCCGTAGACACCCTGGCCACCCTTTTGCGACTGCGTCTAACCTTTTAGAGAGGTAGGCTACTGGTCACTTCCAGGGTCCCAGAGACTGAGCCAGTACTCCTTTAGCTATCCCTTCTTTTTCATCTACATAGAGAGTGAATGGCTTCTCTATGTTGGGGAGTGCCAGGGCTGGGGCTGATAACAGCGCTCTTTTGATTTGGTCAAAGGCCTTTTGCTGTTCATTTCCCCATGTATACTCAGTTCCATCCTTTAACAGGGGGTACAGAGGGGCAGTTAATGCGGCAAAGCCGGGTATCCAGTCTGCAGAAACCTGCTGTGCCCAAGAATTCCCTGAGGCCCTTCCGGTTTTTCGGGGGCGGGATTTGAGTAACAGTCTTTTTCCTGGCCTCAGTTAGCCATCTCTTACCGTCTCGGAGAGAGTAGCCCAGGAAGGTGACCTCGGGTTGACAGATCTGGGCCTTCTTGGCAGATGCTCGGTATCCCAGTTTGGCCAGTTCAACTAGCAGCTTCTCAGTTCCCTGTTTGCATTGCTCTATGGTGGCGGCTGCAAGTAACAGATCATCAACATACTGTAACAGAGTTACCTCAGGGGTGGAGGCCCGGTAGGCACTCAAGTCCTGATGCAGCGCTTCGTCAAAGATGGTAGGAGAGTTCTTGAAGCCCTGGGGTAGCCGTGTCCATGTTAGCTGTCCGCTGAGTCCATTCTCAGGGTCAGTCCATTCGAAAGCAAACAGGGATTGGCTGTCCTCATGCAGGCGCAAGCAGAAGAAGGCATCCTCAGGTCCAGCACTGTATACCATTTCCTGTCAGGACTGAGGGTACTGAGGAGGTTGTAAGGATTTGGGACCGTTGGATGTATGTCTATCACCCTACTGTTAACCTCTCTTAAATCCTGGACTGGTCTATAATCCCCTGTCCCTGGTTTCTTCACTGGCAGCAGGGGGGTGTTCCATTCTGATCGGCAATGCCTTAGGATCCCTTGTCCTAGCAGCCTCTGGATATGAGGCCTGATGCCTTCCCGGGCCTCCTTACTCATGTAGTATTGTCTGACCCTTACGGGAGTGGCGGAGGGCTTTAAATATACTACTATCGGAGGCCTTTGTACTGCTAACCCTGGCCCTGCCGTTTCTGCCCAGGCCTCTGGGAAGCTCTGGAGCCATCTGTCTGTTGTCGAATGGGGTCCGGGGGTAGGGGCTTCATATAGTTTATATTCATCTTCAGCAGACAAGGTCAGCATGGTCACAACAGGCTGACTGACAAGAGGGTTACTGAATCTTACTTCTGGCCCCTGAGGTTTGAAGTCAATACTTGCCCCTAACTTGGTAAGCAGATCTCTCCCCAGCAGCGGGGCGGGGCATTCTGGTATGACCAGAAAGGAGTGCTGTACTTTTCCTTTCCCCAGGTCCATCGTCCTTTTAGTTGTCCATGACCTATACTGGCATCCATTTGCCCCCTGGACTAAGGATTTTTTATTTGAAAGGGGTCCCAGCGGGCTCTGCAAGGCAGAGTAAACTGCTCCTGTATCTACCTCAAAGTCGATTGGTGTCCCCTCCACGTTGAATGTTACCCTGAGTTCGGGGAGGGGGTCTGAACTCCGACGCCCCTAATCGCCTAGGGCAAGAATTTCGTCAACTTTCTTCTTTTCCTTGGGGCAGTCTTTTACCCAGTGCCCTTCTTCTTTACAGTAGGCACATTGGTTAGGCCCCAGTTTTGGCCTTTGGCGCAGGCCCGAGGTACTATTCTTTCCTTTTCTGTCCTGTTTTCCCACTACGGTAGCCAAAATTTTAGTTAACTCTTTATTCCTTCGTTTATCTCTCTTATTCTCTAATTCTTCACGTTCTTTCTCTAATCTTTGTTCCTCCTCTTCTGCTGTCTCCCTTTTGTAATAAACTTTGTCAGCTTCTTTGACTAAGTCAGAGCCATATCCTGTAACCCATCTATTCTCTGGAGCTTCCTCCGAATGTCAGTAGCTGACTGTCCTATAAAAGCCATAGCCAGTGCCCCTTTCTGTTCTTCAGACTCAGGGTCGAAAGGGGTGTACCTCCTATAGGCTTCTATTAGTCTCTCTAAGAATCTGGATGGGGATTCCTCTGGTCCTTGAGTTACTTCTCTTACCTTAGCCAAATTAGTGGGGCGTCTCGCCGCCGCTCGGAGACCCATCATCAGAGTCTGGCGATAGAGTAAGAGTTGCTGCCTACCTTCAGGCGTATTAGGGTCCCAGTTAGGCTGCCTCAGGGGAAAAGCCTCATCTATAAGGTTGGGGAGTTGAGTAGGGCGACCATCAGGTCCAGGAACTAATTTTCTGGCCTCAAGGAGAATCCGGTCCCTTTCTTCTGAGGTGAAGAGGATACCTAAAAGTTGTTGGCAGTCATCCCAAGTGGGCTGATGGGAAAACATAAGAGATTCGAGAAGGTCAGTAAGTTTGACAGGGTCCTCTGAAAAAGGCGGATTATTGTTTTTCCGGTTGTATAGGTCTGAGGAAGAGAAGGGCCAATACTGAAGTGCAGGCATGTTCCCCCCTTGTCCATCAGGGACAGGGGGTCCGAAAGACCGGAGGGGCAGGGTGATGGCCACGTCATCTGGAGTCTGTGCTCTCCGGCTCTGGGTGCCCTGGGCCGGACCTCCTACTGATGGTCCCTGATCACCCTGATGTGAGGCCCCAGGCTGAGGACCAGCAGTGCCGGTGGGGGCACCCCTAGGATAGGGAGGCGGGAACTCTGAATCAAAAAGAATAAGGTCAGTTTGAGATTCAGGGAGAACAGGGGAGGGGAGAGAGGGATATAGGGATGGAGCAGGCGCCGCTGGCACTGGGGCTTTGAGTGGGAGCATAGAGCAGCTGTTCGGATGAGTTGGAGCAGGTCTAGAGGGGTCCGGGGTGGTGGAGAGAGTTATTGGAAGGGAGGGCGTAGGGGGAGGAAGGAAAGGTTGGACCCAAGAAGGAGGGTCGTTCGCCAGGTCTTCCCAAACCCAAATATAAGGCTGTTGATCCGGATGACTATGAGGTCCTGGACTGAAGACAATTGTTTTGACCGCCTATATGGTGTCCTTATGAAAAGTTCCAGTGGTTGGCCAACCTACTCCGAGGGTGGGCCATTCGGAGGTACAGAAAGTCTGCCACTTGCGCTTCTTAACTAGGAGAGACAAGTTATGGGCTCGGGTATTAACCTCAGACCAATGAGACAAAGTCAGGGACAGTGGGGTCGACGACCTTTGTCCCATGTTAGTCTCGAAGAAATAGAGAGACAAAAAGAAAGCAACAAAGAAGACAGTAACAGAGACACAGTAACAGAGACAGACAGATAAAGCCGGCTGCGCCGCGAACGGCAAAATAAAAAGAAAAATAAGTCTATTGGTCCGGACCTATGAGCTCGGTTAGAAACTGGCAACGAAATTACAGATTCTGTCTGAGACAGCAGATGAACTTCCAAGCGTCCTTGGTCGTCCGCACACTCCAGGGCGTCCCCCGGAGTTGTGGCCTGCGACCCTCTGACACGTCTGTCGGTCGCAGTCAGGAGAGACTCACGTCCTTGCCTGACAGCCACCGCCAGTTTCACTTACCAGAAGTGGGCGTCCGTCTGATGATTTCCGAAGAGATTGAATCTCGGTGGAACCTCCAAATGTTAACTGAAGACGCACCACTAAGACTCTAAGACCAGGAGTACAAGTAAAAGGAAAAGTTTATTACAGACAAAAGAAAAAGAGTTTAGTACACTCGCGAGCGGGCACTAGGCAAGTATGCTGCCAGGCGCGCCATACAGCGTTTTCTCAGCATTTTTATACTTTACTTTTTAGGGAAGGGTGGGGGGCAGGGGATTTAGGTATTTGCCTTGAGCAAGCAGTGTCTCGTAAGGTGGGTTTGAGCAATGTCCTTATCTGTTTACAGCAGGGTGCAGTTTATCTAGTTCCTGTCTGTGTACAGCAGGGTGCCTGTCTCACAAGCCCTAAAGGTCATATGGAATTTTTCCTAGTTCTTGTTTTTCCCTTACACACACAGGGTAAATGTGGAGAAGGGAGACAAGGTACCTACTAAGAAAAAACTTCAAAGACCTCACACTCTGCTCACTTGAGCTATGGTTATTCTAAGCTATTATCTGTTTAATCACTTTGCTTTAAAAATCTTTGAGCTGTTGACAAAACTTCCTCCATTTTTACTTGAACTTGAAGAGCATGTTGACTGAAATAGACCTATCTACTTGGGTATGAATCAAGTATAGTCTTCTGGTTGTAGCTGCTGTGATCAGAGCAGTTTTAGCTTATCCTGTACTTGCAAGGACAAGAAAAGAAGCTCCAGAGGTTTCCCAGTTTGGGAGATGCATCTTCTAGGTTGCAAGGTTACAGGTGGAAGGCTTTATCTTTCTTTTTTTGAAAATCGAGATGTCATTGACATATAACATATTAGTTTCAGGGGTATGACATAATGATTCAATATTTGTATATATTGTGAAATGATCACCCCAATAAGCCTAGTTAACATCTCTCACCACACATCGTTATACATACATTTTACCTTTTTGTGTGATAAGAACTTTTAAGATTTATTCTCTTAGCAAGTTTCAAATATACAACAGAGTATCATTAACTGTAGTTACCATGCTGCACATCACATCCCCAGGTACTTATTTTGTAATTGGAAATTTGTATCTTTTGACTACCTTCACCCATTTTATCCACCCCCTAAGGCTTTAGCTAATGATCATTTTTATGATCCTATATTCTGATGTAGGGAATTGACACTGAGAGACCCATTCTGCAAGTAGACAACTATGTCTTTGCTGGAGAGTATGAAGGTAAGAAGAGGTCAGGTAGATGAAACTTTGCTGTTGTTTTTTTTGAAACTCCTTTTTAACATTATTTCAGAGAAAGTAGTTTGTTATTTCTCAACAAGTTGTCTTTAAATTTTCCTGTAGACACTCTTGGGACCTGTGTTATATTTGAAGAAAATGTTGAATATGGTAAGTATCTGTTATGGTAGCTGTTTTTACTATGAAGTATTTCAAACATACTTATGTACAGTGAATATTAAAATTAAACCGTTCATGTACCCATTGTCTAGTTGTATCAAATCCTACTATTTTGCCAGGTCCTGATACATTTGAAGCCCCTTGTATACTGCTATCAAAACTTATTCTCTTTCTTTTGTCTTCAGACATAATCATTTACCTGGAATTGTTATTTTTCTTTTGTATACCTGTTTTTATATTGCATATATATGCACAAAAAATTAATAAGATTTTTTGTATATTTTCAAACTTTATAGAAATTATAGCATATTATGCATATCATTCTATAATCTTTTTAATTAGATGTTTTAAGGTTTATACATGCTAATATATATATATAGATAAATATATATATATATATATAGTAATTCTTGTTTTTCCTGTTTCTTTTTCTTTCTTTTGTTTTAGTGATTTTAATTTGTGTTTACATAGATTCAAGTGTCCCACCGAATAGTATTTCCCCTGCCCCCTTATTCCCCTCGGCTCCCCCCATTCTTCCACCCCCCTATGTCTTCCGCCCTTCCTTTCCCTGTTTCTTAGTATTCCATTTGTGAGTATAGCAAAATTTATCCTCCAGTTAATAGACATGTTGGTTGCTTCCATTTTCACCAGTAATTATTAATAACTACTAAAACTTATTTAATACCTTCTATATTTCAGACACCATTTTATTTTAAATTTTTTTATTTTATTGATTTTAGAGAGAGGAGGGAAAAGAGATAAATATTGATTTGTTGTTCCACTTATTTATGCATTCATTGGTTGATTTTCTTTTTTTTTTTCCAAGAGAGACAGACAGGGAGAGAGATGAGAAGCATGAACTCATGAAGTTGCATCACTTTAGTTGTTCATTGATTGCTTCTCATATGTGCCTTGACCAGGGGTCTCCAGCAGAGCCAGTGACCCTTTGCTTAAGCCAGCAACCTGGGGCTCCAGCTAGCAACCTTAGGCTCAAGCCAGCGACCATGGGATCAAATTTATTATCCCATACTCAAGCTGGTGAGCCTGCATTCAAGTCGAATGAGCATGTTCTCAAGCCTGAGATCTTGAGGTCTCAAACCTGGGATCTCAGCATCCCAGGTCAATGCTCTATCCACTGCGCCACCACTGGTCAGGCGGTTGATTCAAAAATAATTTTTTAAATTGATTTTCAAGAGAGAGAATATATCCTGGTGATATTATTTAGCCTCTGTCATTTCTCTGTACTTGAGACAGGAGGGATGGGTTAAATTTTGAACTTATTTCACTATCTAGACAGGAAGTAATTTTGTCTAACACCTTAAATTGAAATTATTGAGACTTAACATGATTATTTTATTTTGTGTTATATTTTATTATATTGCATTAAGCAGTATAACAGTTGAGTTCATTTTATGTTCTAGTGGATGAAGAAGGCAGCAATAAAACAGTGCTAAACTATAAATACCATACAATGAAGAAGCTCAGCATGACCAGAACTCTTCTGACAGAAAAGAAGGAAGGAGAAGAAAACATAGGTTAGTTCATGTAGATCTCTGAAAATAGGTGATTTAATAATTCTGGCTTTGACAGTGACACATTGCTACCATGACATTTTTTGTACTTTGTTGTAATAACTATATGTAGTATGTTAAATATATTACTGAGGGTGCTCCATGAAAAGTACCAAACATAGGTTTAAAATTCAGTTGAACTCTAATGTAGCAGAGGGCATTGGGGACATGGAAGAAATCTCTATCTGCTTTGCATTGGAAATAGTTATTAGGAGTTTGTCAAGAAACTTGACATGATTTACAACTCCTAAATGATTCAGCAGTCTTTTTTATTTTTTAACTGAGATTATTTTTAAGCAGAGAAGATATGACAATAGTTCTAAATTCCCAAGGTGTAATCTCAAGCATCTCCTGGAAACTTTTGGCAGCTGTAGCATTCTTCCCCAAGAAGCTTACGGCTGGAAAAAGCTGGCTTTAATATGTGAGGGAGGGACTCTAGGTCCACAGTTTTTATTCCCGAGTGTAGTTCTTAATTAGCATTCAGTCTTCTGTAGTTGCTGATTGTCCCAGACCAGATTTTAGACCAGTGCTTCTTGCACCCATAGCAGGCACGTATTTGTAGAGATGAACCAATCACTGATGGTTTAAAAGCTTGTTGCTGCCCTGGCCAGCTGACTCAGTGGTAGAGTGTCAGCCTGGCGTGTGGAAGTCCCAGGTTTGATTCCCAGCCAGTGCACACAGGAGAAGTGCCCATCTGCTTCTCCATTCTTCTCCCTCTCTTTCCTTTCTTTCTCTTCTCCTCCTGCAGCCATGGCTCCACTGGAGCAAAGTTGGCTTGGGCACTGAGGATGGCTCCATGGCCTCCAACTCAGGCACTAGAATGGCTCCAGTTGCAAGGGAGCAACACCCACTAGTGGGCTTGCTGGGGGGGTCCCAGTCAGGCGCATGCGGAGTCTATCTCTCTGCCTCCCTGCTTCTCACTTCAGAAAAATCCAAAAAAATAAAGCTCATTGCTCAAAGACATATTTGAAACTCTTGTATATTTACTTCAGAGATGAATATTCACGGCTTGATAGATTTATTGTATTTTAAGGAATAAACATTTGAATGTATGTTAATCATATAGAAATTAATTATACAAACTACACATAACTACATAACCAATCCTTGTTGTTGTCATGGATATCCCCAAACAATCCCCTTTTTTAGGACTTTGAAAATAACAGGAAGAAGGAGGTACTTGAAGTTCTAGAATGAACTTGAAAATGCGGTATATATCAGATAAGCTTAGCTAGCATTTAGATACTCTTATTAAAGGAGATTATAGAAATTCCTCTCCTATAGTCTTTAATAGTCTGATAGGTCTTTGTGAAGATTTGGATGTCTTGTTTAATCAAATAAATTAGTAACCAATTATTCAAGGCTATTAGTTATCTATTGCTGCATAAGAAATTACCTGTGAACTTAATGCCTTAAAAAAAAACAAAATAATTCCCACTATCTTACACAGTCTTTGTGAATCCAGAATTTAGGGGTAACTTAGCTAGACTTGGGGCTTCTCATGAGTTTGCTGTCAGTATGTTGGCCGGACTGCAATCAATCACCTGACACCTTGATAAGGCTGGAGGATCTAAGTAGAAGAGCTCTCTCACACGGCTGGCAAGTTTGTGCTGACTGTTAGCATGACGCCTCAGTTTCTTGCCTCCCCATAGTACTGTTTGAGTGTTCTTCTGAAACGGCAGCTGGCTTTCTCCAGATCAGATGATCCATGAGCCCATGATGTCTTTTATAAATAAGCCTTAGAAGTCATCCCGTCATTTCTACAATATTTTATTTATTGTGGGAGGGAACTGCAAAGGGGCTTGAATGCCAGTAAGGTGAGGATCATCGGGGAATCATCTGGAGGCTGCTATCACATAAGGCGATATGATGGAGGCAGAACAGAATAAATAGGAGATGTGGTCCTTACCTTCCAGGAACTTGCACTCTAAAAGTAAATCACAGTGAAACACATGGCTGAAGGTGGCAATACCCATTTCATTCAGCTTATTTTAAGTGTCTGTTAGGTGGCAAGTATTATGCTAAGTAAGGGTAAAGAATGGCATCAAGATTTTGAACCTGGGTGACTTGGAGAACAGTGCTCTTGCAGGAAAAAATATGGAAGTCAGTAGTTGGTGCTGAACTGGTGAGAAAAGGACTAATCAGTGTCTCGTGGAGATTTTGTAGGAATAACATGAGAAGATATGGTATCAGCAATTAGGAAGTTTCAACAAACAGCCGCAGAAGAGTTAGTTTATGATGAGGAATGGGAGCAGATGGAAGTGTGAATAGGGTGGCAAGATAGGTTGGGGGTATCTTAGTATTTAAGCCTAAACAGGTTGGGCTTACTATAGAAATTAATGAGGATCAATTGAAAATATTTGCCTGAAAGGGTGATAATAAAATAAAATATTATTAGCGTTATTAGAGCAATTCTTTCTTTTTTTTAGGTGAGAGGAAGGGAGATAGTGAGGCAGACTCCCACATGTGCCCTGAACGGGATCCACACAGAAACCCCATCTATGGCCAATGCTTGAGTACCAAGCTATTTTTAGCACCTGAGGCTGAAGCACTTAGACCAACTAAGCTATCCTCAGAGCCTGGGGCCATACTCGAACCAATAGAGCCACTGGCTGTGGGAGGGCAAGGGAAAGAAGGGGGAGAGAAGCAGATGGTTGCTTCTCCTGTGTGCCCGGTTCTGGAATTGAACCTGGGATTTCCATACATTGAACTGATGCTCTCTCCACTGAGCCACTGGTTAGGGCCAGAGCAATTATTGATTATAGAATAGTGTGTGTGTGTGTGTGTGTGTGTGTGTGTTTGTTTTTAGCAAGACGAGAGAGACAGAAAGGAAGAGAGATGAAAAGCATGAACTCGTAGTGTTATATCTGTACAGCGAGGAAACAAAGGTTTTGCCACACAATTAAGTAGCCAAATTAAAGAGTCTTTAATTTAATTGCCAGCGACTGCATGGTAAGTATAGTTACCAAATCATGCGGCCCCAAATGAACTCAGGGATTAGCTTTCAAAGGCACAAAGAAGTGAGGGGAGGAGGTAAGCACCTCACCAAAGCAGTTTTACAGAAGTGAAACAGGCTTTTGGTTATTATTGGAACAATCTAGAGAGAGAATGCTAAGCGAAGTATTTTACAAAAAGCAAAAGAATGGGCTTGGTTATCCTGGCCTTTTACAGAGGTTGTTAAGGCAGCATCCTGAGGGCTTTCCAGAATCTAGACATTATGGAGCATTTATGGCCTTTACAGAACTCTTTTTATTTACTCATCTGCAAATCTTGCAAAACTCATTCTATGATCAAGGATATGGTGTTTCTACATTTCAGTAGTTGCATCACTTTAGTTGTTTATTGATTTTTTCTCATATGTGCCTTGACCTGGGGACTGAAGCCAAGCTAGTGACCCCTTGTTCAAGCCAGCAACCTTGGGCTTCAAATCAGTGATCTTTGGGCTCAAGCCAGTGACTGGCTCACTCTCAAGTTGGATGAGCCCACACTCAAGCTAGCGACCTCAGGATTTTGAACCTGGTACCTCAGTATTCCAGATCAATGCTCTATTCATGGCAACACTACCTGGTCAGGCTAGGCATTTATTGAGGGTTAAGGCTTGGACTGAGAGTATGGAATGGAACAAACATTTTTTTCAAGTTTTGTGGGGGTGGGTTTGAGAGATGTTTTATTTCACTATTGGATATCCCAACTCAGAATTATATATAGTGCTTATTTGATATGATAAAGTAGAATCGAATCATTCACAGAATTATGAAAACTAAGTGGGTATGGAGGAAATGATAGAGAAATGACTGCTTTCTTTAAGGCATGAGATGTCAGTGAGAGCTCAAATTATCTCTCAGAATTAATTCGGAATTGAACTATGGGGAAAAAGCCTGGCATAGTAACGGAAGTAGATTACTTGTAGTGATTTTGATGATACATACCCCATAAACATAACAAGGTCTCCAGGTAAGATGAAAATTATATCAGTAGTTATTGGCATCATGATCCTTGGTTTATGTTGGGGTTTTACTTTGACATTTATTGATAGGATGAAAATTTAAAGAAAAATGTACTTAAGTAACTAAAATTTCTTTCTCATGTTTTTTTCCTGATTTGTCTTCCCACCCTTTAATACCCCTCTCCCTCAATTAGGTGGTGTGGAATGGCTGCAAATCAAGGATAATAATTTTTCCTATAGACCCAATATGATTTGTAGCTTTCTACATGAAAATGAAGATGAAGAAGTTGTAGCTCCAGTCCCAGAGAAACCCTTGGAGTTGGAAGAGCAAGAGAGTCAAATGAAAGATAATTCAAACCTGAGTTATGAATAGGAGAAACCACCGCCCTTGGAAATAGAGGATTCTGGTCCTCTTATTGATATTCCTTCCTATGATACAGAAAGTTCTATTTTTATGGAAACTCAAGATGCTTCCTTAGAAATCACTCCTAGATGAAATGTTTTTCTTAATAGTCTTAAACTTTTTAAAGTTTTTATATAAAATAATTGACTGTAGCTTTCAGTTCACTGTTTTATTCTTTTTATTGGTTATACACATTTTCAATTATAGCTACAAGTTAATATATCAGAATTATTAAGGACCAGATATAAATGGAATTTCTAAAAATGTGGTTAAAATGACTGTAGGAAACCTTCTCTGATAAGTTTTTTAAATTGGGGGTTTTACTAAGGTAAATGTATAAGTTTTCTATTGGAGCCATCAAAGATTACCACAAATTTAGTAAATTAAAACAACACAAATGTATTTTCTTAGAGTTTTGTAGGTCAGCAGTATTTCACCCGGGCTAAAATCAAGGTGTTGGCAGGACTTCATTTTTTCCTAGAGTGGGAGGTAGGAATAGAGACGACCTTTTCTTGCTCATTCAGTTATTGGCAGAATTCAGTTCCTTGCACTTGAAGGATCAAAGTCTCATGTCCTTGTTGTCAGCTAAGGTCCATTCCCAGCTTCTGGAGGCTGCCTGCATTCATTGGATAATGGTCGTGCCCCTTCTCTCTAAAGCCAGCAGTGGCAGGTCAAGTTCCTTTCCTGTTTAAAATCCATTCTGCTTCTTCTATTCCATCTCTGACCAACCTTTCTTGTCTTCCACCTTTAATGATCCATTTGATTACACTGGGTCCACCTGGGTGACCTCATTCTTTTAAGGCCTATAACCTTAACTGATCTGTAAAGTCCCTTTTGCATTGTAGCTTAACAGGTATAGAACTGAATGGTAGGACATGAGAATCTTTGGGAGAGGGGCATTATTCAGTATAACCACAGTAAATTGTCGCGAGCCAGTGCCACTCGTAATTTTGGTAATTTTGCAGGTCTCGAGTGGGAACGGTGGAGGATTAGAAAATAAACACAGAAAAAGGATGGAATCAAGAGGCCTCATTGTCACGCTGGTGGCTTGCAAGAGTGACCCTGCACCCCCAAAACACTTTATAGTGCAGAGAGCAAAGCCATTTGCAAAACAGGTCTCTGATACAAAGTAACATTTCCAATGCAGACCAAGAATTCTCCCAAGAGCCAAAAAAAAACCCTACACTGTGCACAACATTTTAACTTCACAAAACAAAGGGTAAAAAGAAAACTGCCTCTAGTCTCCTGTAGGGACATGGGGGATGGGACTGGTAGAAACCATGAGCATCTCAACTAAGGTGGAGTTGTAGGGAAGGGCATGTAAATTGCCTTTACCAATTTAAACAATCAGAGGCAGTGGGGAAGAGCTTAGCCCTTGGCTTAACCCTTTAACTGCAGGAACTTTTGTCAGCTTAGTCATGATGTGAGGCAATGGGCAGCAAGGACTGTCAGCTTACTGCCTGTTTGCCGCAGTAAATATTATATATCTAGGAACAGAAAAATAGTTCAGAAGTGCTTAAGTGTTGGGCAAATGAGTTTGTAAAATCTGTATTTTCAGAGTTTGCTCACTTTTATTGTTAAAAATGGTTGTTGCCCCCGTGAATGGCGCTGCCAGATGAAATTGCTGATTACCTTCCTGCTTGGGAAGGGGCTTTGTTATGCTAACGTGTGCTGGAGGAAGGGTTTTTTGCCAAGAAAAGTTTGTGAGGAAGGAAGCCATGTTTTTGCAGAGTTTGTGCAGAGAAGGAAGTGTGCAGAAGAAGCCAAGATGGAGGGGAAGGAGAGAAAAGCTAGTTTGTGCAGAGAGTAAGAAGCCATGTTGGCAGATGGGAACCAGAGGGGCAAGGGGCTTTGTGAGCTCCACTGGGACTGGTGGGGCCTTTGATTCTAGGGAAAACTCGAAAAGATTCCCCTGGTTGTGGAACCGGAGAATGTGTGAGTATGTTTTGGAGCCCTGTGTGTTTGTGTTTACCCACCAGCCAGTTGCAAGGCTAGAATAAAGGAATGGCCCACCATTTTTCGGCTCCACAGTTTCTTTACCATCTGTCTGAATCTAATGGGAGCCTGCATGTGCTGGGCTGTGATGGCGGTGGCTACTGGCCATAGATTAAGGATAAAGGAAAAGTTTCCACTATTCCAGCTGTAATTCCATTCCTTTCCCATTTGGGAAAGATTATTGGAATTCAGCTGTAATAGCCATTCTATTATGGTGATAACCTATATGTGCTCTAATTTGTATATTTTTACATAAAATATTCTCAAACTTTGATACTTTGTTATAGATTAAACTGCATGATATTGCCAATATTTTGTTTCTGACTCTAAAAAGCAGGCAATTCCATGTGGTTCAACCTAGTATTAATAAGTGAAAACATCTCTATGTTGTGATAGGTTAGACAACTAATGTTACTGGATGAGGAATTTTTTTCTTAAGTAAGTTTTGTAACTTTTGCCCTGACCTCATGGCTTGCTTATGATATGCAAAGGTTGTGGTTTCAGTCCCCAGTCAAGGCAACAGATCGAGCCTGACCAGGCAGTGGTGCAGTGGATAGAATGTCAGACTGGGATACGGAGGACCCAGGTTCAAAACCCTGAGGTCACCAGCTTGAACGTGGGCTTATCTAGCTTGAGTATGGGCTCACCGGCTTGAGCATAGGATTATAGACATGACCCCATGGTCTCAGGCTTGAACCCAAGGTTGCTGGCTTGAATTCCAAGTCATTGGCTTGAGCCCAAGGGCTGCTGGCTTGAGCAAGGGATCACTCTGCTGTAGCTCCCTGGTCAAGGGACATATGAGAAAGCAAGCAATGAACAACTAAAGGGCTGCAACAAAAAGTTGATGCTTCTCTCTCCCTTCTGTCTGTCTGTCCCTCTATCTGACTGTCTTTCCATCTCTGTCAAAAAAAAAAAAAAGCAGATGATGTTTCTGTCTCTATTCAATTAAAATGAATTTGGTAACTTTTTACTAAAAAACAATTTATCTTGATTTAAAACATTTACATATCATAAGCATGTATATCTTCCCGATTTTTATATGACATTAGTCTCAGCCTTTTTTGTTGGTTTGTTTAGCGAGAAAGAGACAGGGACAGGAAGGGAGAAAGATGAGAAGTATCAACTCATAGTTGTGGCACTTTAGTTGTTCATTGATTGTTTTCTCATAATGCCTTGATGGGACTCCAACTGAGCCAGTGACCCCTTGGGCTCAAGCCAGTAACCATGGGGTCATGTGTGTGATCCCACGCTCAAGCCAGCGACCCCATGCTCAAGCTGGTGAGCCTGTGCTCAAGCCGGCGACCTTGGGGTTTCAAACCTGGGTCCTCAGTGTCCTAGGTTGACTTTTTATCCACTGTGCCACTGCCTGGTCAGGCACCCTCAGCTTTTTAATAAGTTATTTTTTCCACCATATATATGTAGGGGAGACTGCTAACTACCTGACCCAGTATCTGTCTTTCCTTTTTTAATTTGTAATACAACCTCACAATTTATTCAGTTTAGCAGTGTGCCCAGTTTTCCTTGCATATATACAAGACCATATGACTAAGTTCTGGCTAATGACATGGTATTAGAAATGTTGGATCATTGATGATTCTGGGAAGTTTCCTTAAACCTTAAGGTGTAAAAGGAAATGAACCAGCTCATCTTCTTTCTGGAACATGAATGTGATGGCTAGAGCTGCAGCAATCTTCTTGGACTATCAAGTAACCTTGGAAAGAGAAGCCACGAGTTCTAGAACAAGAAGATAGAAAAATGGGTCCTGATTTTATGATGCTGCCCTGGACTATGTATAGTTAATAAAATGCTTTCCCCATTAAAAAGGCTTCAAGTTTATTTTTGAGCATTGTTTTCTCAGGAAATATACTAGACAGGATATTGAACATCAGCTGTGATGCCAGGCAATATTGTTTATAATTAAAAATCACTCTAATGCTTGATCGGGTGGTGGCGCAGTTGATAGAGTGTTGAACTGGGACATGGAGGACCCAGGTTCAAAACACCGAGGTCACCGGCTTGAGCGTGGGCCCATCTGGTTTGAGCAAGGCTCACCAGCTTGAGCCCAAGGTTGCTGGCTTGAGCAAGGGGTCACTCGCTCTGCTATAGCCCCCTAGTCAAGGCACATAAGCGAAAGCAATCGAACAAGTAAGGTGCCACCACAAATTGATGCTTCTCATCTCCCTTCCTGTCTGTCCCTATCTGTCCATCTCTGTCTCTGTCACCAAAAACAAGCAAAACCCCCCCAAAAAACTACTGGTAAATTGTATCTGGAGCAGGAAGCCTATGACAAGAACTGTAAATGACCATTGGAAAACATGGGCCTTGGGCTTTCTTAAGTGCTGTTACAAAGATGTTGGAAGCCCTGGCCAGACAGCTCAGTTGGAGCATCTTCCAGGAGTGCAGAGGTTGCCAGTTATGGTTCCCTGGTCAGGACACATACAGGAGCAGCTCGACGTTCCTGGTTCTCTCTTTCCCTTGCCTCTCTTAAAAAAAAAAATGTTGGAAGATACATTTTTGGGTTATTTCAAGAGATACTGGTTCTTAGGGAACATGAAGCTTCTAAGATATCCTGACTTCTGTGCCCACTTAGATGACCTTGTGCCCTTACATCTGAGTTGTTGCTTGGGCAGCTGGAGTAAAGACACCTGCTGAAACAAGGCTCATGCTGTTGTGCCACTTCCTATCAAGTTCAGTGAGTCAAGTGCCAGGCTGGGTCTCACAAGGCTTAGTGGGTCCTGTGAATGTGAATGCTATTCTAAATCTGTGACTACAAATGCTGTTCATTGTTAACTGCCCACCTCTGGCTTACCTGAGAGAGAGAGAGAGAGAGAGAGAGAGAGAAAATGGCTTACTCAGTAATAGCCACACTTAATCCTAACTGATATCTTATGCATCTTAGCAAACTTTAAATATTTACAAAAGCATAAAGAAGTTGAGTGGAACATTTTTGAGATTTGTAGTTTTATAAAAGCACCTAGGGTATGAGGTAAAGGTGTACTGTAAATTGATAAAAATAGTCATAAATTCTGAAGAGAACATGATGTTTTTTGATCCTTGTTAATAAGATTAAATGTTTGGAATTTAGTAAGATCTTATTTTTTAACTATGAAATATGTTGTAAAACTAGACCTTCTATACCATTGATCTGCCTTGTTAACTTACTCGAATTACTTACAAGCTAATCTTGGAACTAGTCTCTGTATAGCTGTCACACTAAATACTACTGACACAATGCAGTGGGTGGCTTTTGCTTACAAATAATGATATTCTACTCAAAAGAATCATATTGTTAAACTGCCTCAGGGAAGTTATTTCTTCAGTCCATTACTGAAATGTTTGAAAACCCACCATTTATTCATTATGTAATACATGGCTGTTCAGAACAAAATATTGGGATATTTCAAAATGAATATGAAGTGATAAAATATCCCCTAATTTTTGTGAGCAGTATATATTGACAAATATGGCCATTTTAGTGAAACCGTTGGTATGTGCTATTCATTCAGCAGCAGTTTAAAATATTTTGGAATCTACTCTTTTCATTTCCTTTTGTTTCAACAGCTTCTGTGAAACTGAACTAGTTTCTGAATGTGTCAAGCTTACATAGAGTAATCTTCCTTAGAGGTTTTAATTGCTTTTGGAAATGGATTCAATGACTCTCTCTTATGACTTCCACCATTATTTCCTTGTGGAATAAGAAAATCCTCTTTATACAATAGTCCAGAAGTACACTTTATTAATTCAGTACAGAGTGCATATAATTTTTTAGTGACAATTTGTAGTTTCTAGGTACCTTTTTAAATTAAAAAAAATATTTTCCTGTTGTTTGTATTTGGTGTGGGATGGGTTATTGGTATTTTGTACCTGAGTTTAATGTAGCCATAACTTGTATATCAATAAAAATGTCAAGGTCACAGAGGTCCTACTTTTCTCAGATCAAAAACAAGAATTTCTTGTCTTTTTAAAAAATATTTTATTTATTGATTTTACAGAGAGAGGAAACAGGGCAGTGGAGCAAGAAGCATTAACTCATAGTTGCTTCACTTTAGTTGTTCATTGATTGCTTGTCCTATGAGCCTTGCTGGAAAGCCCTACGTTTGGAACTGGAGATCTCAGCATTCCAGGTTGATGCTTAATCTACTGCACCACCACGGTCCAGTCTCACATGTCTTAATGAGCTCTTATTTCCTACTCATATTCCATGCTCCCAACTTGTGATTGTATTAGAGTCCTATTGCTGCTGCAACAAATTACCACACACTTAGTGGCTTATAGACAACATAAATTTATTATTTTATAGTTCTGGAGGTCAAATTCCAAGATGTAATCTCATGGGGTGATAAAATCAAGGTGTGGTAGGGCTACATTTCTTTTGGAGGTTCCAAGGGAAAAATTCATTTCCAAAAAATTATTTTCCATATTCTAGAGATGTGACTGCTGTCTGACATGTAAGCTGGACCAGATACATGGCCAGAATAGAGATTGCTTACCACAAACCTCCCTTAGAGACTGTAATTGATGTTCATTCTGATATATACCAGCAGCCTTCCACTGCCTCTTGTTTTCATGCTGGTTCCTAAAACACGCCCATTGCCCTGATCTCGTCAAGGCTGTAATTTCTTGTACTTGCAGCATTTATGTACTAGAAACCACGTCTATCCTCTCTCACTTTACCCTATAATACCTGCCAAGTGGCACAGGTATCCATTGTCCCCAAATGCACCTGGTTTGTAAGTTTCCCTTAGTAAAACCTACTAATTACCATACTAGAGTAGTCAGTCTCTTTCATCAGTCTTTCACTGCCTTCTGCTTATAGAAACAGATTTTTGTTCTTGGGGCCTTCCCTGGGCCTGCATGCTATAAAAGGCAACCTCTAAAAATGTTTAAAAAAAGAATAACCACATATGCTAAGAAAGAAGTAAAAATGGAATCATACAATATGTTCAATTAAACCACAAAAGGTCATGACCAGGTAGGTGGTGGCACAGTGGATAGATAGAGTGTCAACCTGGGATGCTAAGGACCAAGGTTCCAAACCCTGAGGTCACCAGCTTGAGCACAGGCTTACCAGCTTGAGTGCGGTGTCACCGGCTTAAGCATAGTATTACAGACGTGACCTCCTGGTCGCTGGCTTGAGCCCAAGGTTACTGGCTTGGGCAAGAGGTCACTGCCTTAGCTAGAGCCCCTGGTCAAGGCACATGAGAAAGCAATCAATAAACAACTAAAGTGACGCAATTATGAGTTGATGCTTCTCTCTCCCTTCCTGTCCCTATCTGTCCCTCTCCCTCCTTTGCTAAAAAAATAAAAACAATAAAGGACATAAATAGTTTACTGACTGCCAGAGGATGGCAGGAGGGGAAAATGGAAAGCAGCTATCGAGCTGCAAAGGGGACGTTTCCTTTTGGAGAAATAAAATGTTCTGAAATTAGATAATGGTGATGGTATCCTTGTGAATACACTAAAAACTGAATTGTGCACTTTACAGGGGTTAATATTTATTTACAGGGGTAAATTTAACGGTGTTAAGCATATGGCAATTTAAAAATTTTTTAAATATCAGAATTAGCAGTGTGATTTTATGCACACCTTTTATGTGCCAAACACTGTGGTAGTTATAAACTGTCTCACTGATATCACAGTTGAGTAAATAGTGTACATTTCACATTGATATTTTTAGTGACCACATGAATACCTAGCAAATTTTTTACTATCTTGGGGGATTCCAAGAAGAATAACACCTGGTCCTAGAATGAGACTCAGAATATACACACAGGTATGTACGTGAAATGCTCCAAGTGACATCGCCTATATGTGAAACCACGATAGGCGATGTCACTTGGAGCATTAATTTTAGGGACAGAGGCGCTGCAAAAGCCCGTAACTAAGGGAACAGAACGCGATTGCACCCGAAGTAACCGCTGGCGACACCAGGCGTTCCGGTAAGGCGCGACACGAGGGCCCCAGGAAGTGGCGTCACTCGCCAAATTCCGGTCCGCCTATTCCCGGGTACCGGTCTCTCCCGCGGTAATCGCGCGGTGCACGTGTCTTCGCTGAGCTCGTGTTGCGGTAGGGATGGACGCTTTGGATCGGGTTGTGTAAGTTTGAGGACTCCCTGCGGAGGGGAAGGTGGCAGAGGGGCTCCTGTGGAGGCACTCTTCATCCTCACGCCCTCTGCCAGTCAGACGCCCGGGGAGGCCGACCAGTCCGCTAATCTGGGGCTCCTGGGTTGGTGCCGCCTGCCCGGAGACAGACAGCGGGGAAGCCCCCTGTAGTAGCCGAGGGCGAAGGTCGCACAGAGCCATTGCCGCTTTTTATCCGAGCCTGTTAGAAACGTTCTGGTTTCCGAAGTATGAGGGCGGTGGGAGAGTGGGGGGTCAGGAGCACAGACCTCGGAGTCTTGACAGATTTAGATGACAAACCGGCGCATCTGCTTAGGCTTTGTGACATGGGGTCGTTTAATTCCTTAAATCTGTTTGTAAAATAGCATTCATATCGTACCTCATAGAACTGAGGATTACTTGAGAGCATGTATGTAAAGCCTTTGCTACAGCACGTAAAAATGCTCATTAGCTTTTTCTTTTCATCCCAACTTCAACACTTGTCTGAATTATTCTTGAGTGATGTCTGGTTTTAATTAATTAAAAAAATATTTGTTGGTCTCTGTAAAGCCAATAGTCACGGTCAGGATCACAGCAGCCTGACCCATGCAGGTTCGCATTGGATTTGAACAGTCTGTAATAAAACAATGGAGCCAAGAACTGGTGAGCCATCAGCTTTAATTCTAGCTTGCACCCGGCGGGCAAGCAAAAATACACACTGGGCTCCAAAACCCACACATTCAGTGCTCACAAAGCTACTGACTTATCCGAGTTTCCTAGCATCAAAGCTTTCCAGCTCACCAGACTTATTCACCTCTGTTTCCCATCTCCTCCTGCACAAACTCTTAACAAACTGGCTTCTTCCTCAGCACTCTGCCATCTAGGCTGCTTCTCCTGGCCTTCACGTGGCCTTACTCTGCTCTCCTCTCTAATACTAATCTCAGGAACCGAGAGAGAGAGAGAGAGAGAGAGAGAGAGATCAAGCTACTGGTCTCTCCCACTTTATAGCATAGACTCAAAACCTTTAATCCAATTATACAAACAAGGAAGTCTCTGTATAATGGGATTCCTCAGGAGAGTGCACCACCCTACATCATTCAATCAGTCAAGGGTGTGGGGAAGAGCTTACTCTTAAACTAAGCCTTAGGCTATAATGACCCGGCCTACCCACAGCCTGTTCCAGAACACACATTAATATCAACGAACTTCCATGTGGGCAGCGCCATCTTTAACAAAGTGAGCATAATATATTTTATCTGCCCAACAGTCTCCTAGATATTTTGCTGTTACTTGCTCTGATTTTCTTAAAATTTACCCGGGTTAACATGTAAACAACAACGTCTTTTAGTCGTTAATATAGAGATTTAAAAGACATGTTTGCTATATATTCCTCTAGATGTGGGGACTGCAAAGATAAGACTAGTTTGCAGTTTAACTGGGGGACAGGTAACAAACAAAAACAGAAGGTGTTACTTGCATTCGTTGCTGGTTAGTGAGAAGTAATCATATTGAATATAGAGCATATAGCATTTGTATTGCTGTATAGACACACTAAATATCTCTTGATTTAATTTACTAAATAATGTGTGTGTATTTGTGAACCACTAAATGATTAGAAACTGTGCTTGACATTTTATCTGGAGGAGAATTTTAAAAATATGCATGATAAACTAAGCTGTGCATATTCAGTTTGGTTTTTTTTCCACCTTCCTTCCTTCCTGAAGTGGCGGTAGGACTGGAAGAAGGAGGGAAGGTCATAGTTACTTAACAGAGGAGTAATTCTTTTAGTAGATGCCAGAGAAAATATTGGAAAAGCCAGATCTCACTGTAGTGGAGCAGAGGTGACGGTGTTTTTCTGAACAAAAAAGTATAAAAACATTCTACTTCTGTCACATCATAAAATCAAAATAATGGATTTGCTTTCCCTTCATATTTTACAGGGTGATTGGTCTAGATCAGTGGTTCTTAACTTTTTTTGAGGTACTGAACCCACCAGTTTCTTGTGCGTAATCACCAAACCCTTCTTTAGTGATAAATAAAATATTTCTTTTTTCCAAATTCAAGACATAGATATATGTTTTTTTACTGGTGCACAAAGTGAGCCGTGCATGAACATCAGCTTGCTCAAAGAACAAAACCAACAAAGGGCATGAACTCAACAAATTACGGTATTACTTTATTCTGGCCTCCAGGGCAGAGGCTTCTCCGAACCCCTGAGACCAACTCATCGAACCCCTAGGGTTCGATAGAACCCAGGTTAAGAACCACTGGTCTAGATGAGTCTTTAAATCTAGCTCATTTTGAAGATTTGCCTACTTAAGCTGTGTAACCTTGGCAGACTACTTTTCTGGCCTTCCTTGCCTCATCTATAAAATGAAGATAATGTACTTGTTTCATAGGGTCTTGGTAAATATTAACCCTTAATATGGTGACTCTATAAAAAGTATCAATTACTATTCCTCTTTGGTGATAATAATGTGTGACTTTCTCAGCAGTTAATGTTGGAGTGGGATGATGTATATATACTTCCTGGCAGGCATTGTGGTCTTAAACCCAGAGGGAGGATAAGCAATAATTACCCTCCTCCTATTTAGTAACTGCTCACAGGTGGATCAGCAGTTGGTGTGCAATTTTCTATTCGGTTAGAGTATGGTTTGACTGCTTTAAGATTGAGGAAGAAATAATGGAGTGAAAATAGCAACAGTATTCACTCGAATCCTTTTTTCTTTTTGTTCATTTAATATAAAAAGGTTTAGAGAGACAATAAAAGAATTCTGGGAATATTAAAATGAAAGCTTTTTTAAAAAACCAAAAACTGCCCTGGCCAGGTAGCTGAGTAGCATTAGAACATCCTCCCAATTCTCCAAGGTTGAGGGTTTGATCCCCAGTCTGGGTACATAACAAGAGTCAAGTGTGTATGGATTGGTGGAGCAATGGATCCTTGTTTCCCTCTCCTCCCCCTCCCTCCGTCCCTTCCTCCCCTTTCCCCCCTTTCCTTTCTCCCTCTCTCCCTCCCTCCCTCCCTCCCTCCCTCCCTCCCTCCTTCCCTCTCTCCGTCCCTCTTTAAAATCAATAAATGGGTCCTGGTTAGTTAGCTCAGTTGGTTAGAGCATCCTCTTGAAACACCAGGGTTTGCAGGTTAGATCCCTAGTCAGGGCTCAGATGGAAAATGCCGTGAATGCACAACCAAGTGTAACAACAAATGAATGTTTCCCTCTCTCTTCTCCTTCCTCTCTCTGTCTCTCTAAAATTAATAAAAAAATAAGTTAATGATAAAATCAATAAGTAAATTTTAAAATAAAAAAACAGCTAATAACATTAACTCATTTAACAGTAATAACTGAATATTTTTTACTAATAATCTCCCTTTAAAAGTGAGGTTTTGTGCCTGACCTGTGGTGGCGCAGTGGATAAAGCGTCGACCTAGGAATACTGAGGTCGCCAGTTCAAAACCCTGCACTGGTCTGGTCAAGGCACATATGGGAGTTGATGCTTCCAGCTCCTCCCCCCTTTCTCTCTTTCTCTCTCTCTCTCTCACTCTGTGTCTCCTCTCTAAAATGAATAAAATAAAAAAAAGAAGTTTAAAAGTGAGGTTTTGTGTAATGGTGAAATCCTAACTGATAAATGCTACATAAATGTTTTCAGTTGATTTTTAAGATTATGCACATTAGTCAAGTTAATGGTTTTGTAATACGAGAAAAATGTTGTAAGTTGTTAATAAATTGTGATTTTTCTGAACAGAAAGCCCAAAACGAAAAGGGTCAAGAGATTCCTTGAGAAGAGAGAACCAAAACTCAGTGAGAATATTAAAAATGCCATGCTTATTAAAGGGGGAAATGCAAATTTAACAGTGACACAAGTACTTAAAGATGTGGTATGTATATATGTTTATTTTAAAAGTGGTTTTGTAATCATTTTAGGACAATTTCAGCATGAGTTAGGCTGCTGGAGAAATAAATACATAGATAAGATATTCGAGCCTTAAGAGTGGCTAGCCTTAGAGAAAAGGTCAAGTTGGAGGTTATTTGCCTTGCCAGGGAACTGACTACTGGTTTTCTTTAAAGCAGCTGGTTTCAATCACTAAAATTTGGTTTATTCACATTTAAGGAATGTATCTAATTCATAAGTGAAATAACTGTTATTGTACATTCCTTCACAAAGCTCATTACTGTTCTAGGTTTTAGCGTTTAATAATTAGAGGAAACACAGAGTCTCCCTTTAGTGAGCTTAGTGAGGGAGAAAGTCAAGTAAAAAATTGTAGCATTGTGAATTGAATGCTGTCCTAGAGGCATGCACAGGGTGGGATGGAAGGCAGAGTTGAAAAAAGATCGTGGCGAAGAAGCAAATGAGAAAGAACTTGTTCAAAGGGAAGTGTGAAGGATCGTGATGCATTGGGGAACGGCAAATAATTGGAATGGTGAAAGACATGTGGGGTAGATGAAACTGGAAGAATAGGCAGGGATAAGATAATAACATGGAGTTTGAGCTTTATTCTGAAAGTTCAGTGGAACTATTGCAAGGTTTTAAGTGAGAGGTATGGTCCTTTTAATCAACCTGAATAGAGAAGATTGAAGCAAATGTCGGAAACTGTTTTAAGCCTTTGCTTGTCAGCCTGGTAAAGAGTATCTGGAGTTCGGTGATGGCAGTGAAAATGGAGATGATCAGAGAGAATAGATGTTGAAGGTAGATGATTTTGGGCGTGAATAAGAAGTATGACTTACTAGGTCTCTGGCTTGGATACCTGATGACTGATAATGCCAGTTAAAGAACATGTCTTGTGAAGCAGGTTTGGAGGGAAAAGCGGATGTTGTTCAGTTTAGGACCTGCAATGTAAGTGGCGAAGATAAAAAGCTGTATGTACCTTTATAGCCTGGTTTCTAGCTCAGTGTTTGGCATATAGTAGGTGCTCAATAAATGTTAAATCAGTGAATGAAAGGCATAGTCTATAGGGATATGTAATAGGTAGTTGAATATTTAGGCCTTGAGTACAGCCAATTGATTGAGTTAAATCAACTAAGTAATTGAATAGATTTTTTATTTATTTATTTATTTTAGAGAGAAGACACAGAGTGAGAGAGAGAGAGAGAGAGAGAGAGAAAGGGGGGAGGAGCTAGAAGCATCAACTCCCATATGTGCCTTGACCAGACCAGTGCAGGGTTTTGAACTGGCGACCTCAGTGTTCCCAGGTCGATGCTTTATTCACTGCACCACCACAGGTCAGACTTGAATAGATTTTTAAACTTGACTAAACTCCCCGTGCTTGTTAAACACAGTAGTCAGTTTAGATATCTGAATGTCTAACATATGCGCATCCTTTTTGTTTGAATGTCATTGTATTGATGGGATTCTGCTCTAGTGTCCTCTCCAAATCCTTCCAACACAATAATGCTACCTATTTAAGTAATCTCTCAGAATGGCACAATATTACAGATTATTACAACAGTTAGCTCTCATATTGATGACTCAAGTTGTCAAGAATAGGTGGTACTGTTTATTCCTATTGAGGGAGGGAAAAATAGTCAAGAATCACCATAAGTGTTAGTGTTTAAAAGATAGATTTTACTGGTGAATTAATTTCTTTTGTTCATCAGCTCTGATAGTTCATGAATGATCATTTCACCTTAATTTTCATTGTTTTTCTTCATTCACCTCCTTTTCTAATGCAAGGTAATGCCTTATCAGATGTCTTCAAACTTTTTATAAAACTGGCCCACTTTTGCAGTGCTGGTCAACCTGGTTGGTACCTCCCACTAGTAGGCATTCCAGCTTTCTGATGGGCAGTAGTGGAGCAACCAAACAGCACCGCGATTGGCCCACCATGAAAGCTGGAACACCCACTAGTGGGCAGTAGGGACCAGGTAGACCAGCACTGCAAAAGTGTGCCGTGTTTATAAAAAGTTTGAAGATGTGTGCTAGATACTTGCTTTCCCTATGATAGAGTAGTTCTGACCTATAGGTAATAAGTGATTATTAGTGGATAGGTAAAAATAAGTATGAAAAAAAAAAATGAAAAGAGGGTTGACTAATGGGAACCTTTTAAAGGGTTATGTTTAAATTGGGTAGCATTCTGATTGTCATCATTATGACTTTCTCAGTTTTATTCATTTTAGAGAGGAGACACAGGGTGAGAGAGAGAGAGAGAGAGAGAAAGAGAGAAAGGAGGGAGGAGCTGGAAGCATCAACTCCCATATGTGCCTTGACCAGACCAGTGCAGGGTTTTGAACTGGCGACTTCAGTGTTCCCAGGTCGATGCTTTATCCACTGTGCCACCACAGGTTAGACTAGAATTTTTTTCATTTTTATTCTGCTTTTATTTTCTACTCTCAAATTGTTTGCCTGGAAAGAATGGAGTAGGTAGAATTTAAAGAAATGAAGAGAAGCATTTAAATTGGATAGACCAATGATAGTCAACCTGGTTCCTACCACCCACTGGTGGGTGTTCCAGCTTTCATGGTGGGCAATAGCAGAGCAACCAAAGTATAAATAAAAAGATAGATTTAACTATAGTAAGTTGTTTTATAAAGATTTATTTTGCCAAATTTAGCGAAAATCCGACATAAAGTACTTGGTAAGTAATTATTATTATATGCTTTAACTTGCTGTAACTCTGCTTTATAAATTTTATAAAGTAAAGTTACTTCCCTACTTTATAAATCACCATTACTGTGGAACCAGTGGGCAGTTAGAAAATTTTACTACTAAAAGAGATACAATAATGGGCGGTAGGTATAAAAAGGTTGACTACCCCTGGGATAGACTATTGAAAGAGCATAGAAAATTATAATTAGGAAGGTCTAGTCTAAGATAGAATATTAAGCTTATGTTGCAAGTTGTTATGAGTGATCAAAAGGGAGCCAAGCAGAAGTCATCAGAATAGGATTTAGGAACCAGAATAATCTTGTGTAATGATTGTTATAATGCCTTATTTTTACATATGCTTTAAAGAATGTTTTGTTTTGAAAGCTCTAAATTATGTTTTACAGTATGCACTGAAAAAACCATATGGCGTTCTGTATAAAAAGTAAGTCAATATTTCTTTTACTTTACTATAAATTATATTACTCCATTGTAAAAGTAACCACTTTATGAAAAATTTAGAAAATATTTTTTAAAAATATTGTAGTTCCTTACATATAGCTATTTGTAATTAAATTTGTTACTTTCCTGTTTTCAATATTCTTATATAATTGTAATAGCAAATACTTCATTTTGAAATAATTGTAGACTTAAAGAAAAGTTGCAAAAAATAGTAGCATTCCCATATATCCTTTACCTGACTTCTCTTACTGTTGTATCTTGCATAACGATAGTGCAGTTGTCAAAAGTAAGAAATTAACATTAGTAAAATAATGTTAACTAAATTACAGACTTGATTTGGTTTGGGCAAGTTTTTCCACTAATGTCCTTTTTCTCTACAGTGTTCCCACATTGCATGTAGTTGACATGTCTCCTTAGTTTTCTCCAATTTGTGACAGCTCCTCAGACATTCCTTGTCTTTCATGACCTTGATAATTCTCATTAGTATTTGTCAGTTATATTGTACAATAGCTCTCATCTTGTGTGTGTGTGACAGAGACAGAGAGAGGGACAGATAGGAAGGGAGAGAGATGAGAAGCGTTAATTCTTCATTGCAGCTCCTTAGTTGTTCATTGATTGCTTTCTCATATGTGCCTTGACTGGGGGCTGCAGCAGAGCAAATGACCTCTTGCTCAAGCCAGCAACCTTGGGCTTCAAGCCAGCAACCTTTGGGCTCAAGCCAGTGATCATGGGGTCATGTCCATGTTTCCACGCTCAAGCTGGTGAGCCCTTGCTCAAGCTGGCAGCCTCGAGGTTTCAAACCTGGGTCCTCTGCATCCAGTCCAGCATTTCATCCACTGCTCCTGGTCAGGTAAAATATTCCTCATTTTGGATTTACCTTAAGTTTCTCATGAATATTTGGAGGTTATGCACTTTGGCAAGACTACCACGAAAATATGCTTTTCTTAATAAATCATACTAGGGAGTACATGATGTTTTATACTGTGGCATAAACCTTGGTTAAAGTGGTATCTTCTGGATTTCTGCACTATGAAGTTACTATTTTTCTCATTGTAATTAGTAAGTTACAAAGTTTGGAGGAGATACCAAGCAAAGACTATGCAAATAATCCTTTTTCTGATTGAACTTTTTAAACAAATCACTTTATTTTATTTTTACAGGGACAGAGAGAGGGATAGATAGGGACAGACAGGGAGAGAGGCGAGAAGCATCAATCATTAGTTTTTCGTTGCCGTTGGGACACCATAGTTGTTCATTGATTGCTTTCTCACACATGCCTTGACCACGGGCCTTCAGCAGACCGAGTCACCCCTTGCTGGAGCCAGTGACCTTTTGCTCAAGCCAGATGGGCTCGCGCTCAAGCTGTGGAGCTTGGGGTCTCGAACCTGGGTCTTCCACATCCCAGTCCAACGCTCTATCCACTGCGCCACCACCTGGTCAGGCTGCTTGAACTTTTGCTTATTAATTTTAGCATCCATTTTTGGAGCTAGTATACATAATTATTAACAGTGGTGTTCTAATGGTGGCATTCTGCTTTCCTCATTCTTTCTATATTTATTAAGTGGAATTATGTAAAGAAAACTTGTTCCTTCTCTATTTGTTTAATTATTTATATTTGTGTGGACTTAAGAATATTTATTTTTTTAATATTTATTTTTGGGAGGGTTATAATTCAATGCTAGAATGATTTATATTGTTGTTTAAGTTCTACCTGTGGCTCTGTCTGGGTAGCTCAGTTGGTTAGAGTGTCATCCTGACATGCTGAGGTGTTTGTTGGTTTGATCCCTGGTCAGGGCTCATACAAGGATCAATGATGTCATGAATAGATGGAACAACAGAATTGATGTTTCTCTCTCTGTCTCTCTCTTTTTCTCTCTCTCTAAAAATCAATCAATAAATTAAAACAAATTGTTCTACTTTTGACCTTTGAGATCTCTTTCATGCTGGCTCCTGTGCCTTTTCGACATGCCTACTATTTCAGTACTTACCGTATTTCCCCGTGTATAAGACACCCATACATAAAACACACCTTAATTTTGGGGCCTGATACTTGAAAAAAAATGTATTACATAAAGTTATTGAACTCAAGTTTTATTCATCATAAAATTCATACAACTCATCACTGTCAAAATTCCCATCCATTAGCTTGTCCTTATCTGTATCTCATGATGAATCACTGTCTTCAACAATGAGCACAAAAATAAGCATGAAATGCAAATTAAAAAACAAACTAGGATCATTGTATAAGATGCACCAAGATTTTTTCTTTCTTTTTTTTTACACAGGGACAGAGAGAGGGATAGATAGAGACAGGCAGGAACAGAGAGAGGTGAGAAGCATCAATCATTAGTTTTTCGTTGCTGTCGCAACACCTTAGTTGTTCATTGATTGCTTTCTCACATGTGCCTTGACCGCGGGCCTTCAGCAGACCAAGCAACCCCTTGCTGGAGCCAGCGACCTTGGGTCCAAGCTGACGAGCTTTTTGCTCAAGCCAGATGGACCCGCCGCGCTCAAGCTGGCAAGCTCGGAGTCTCGAACCTGGGTCTTCCGCATCCCAGTCCGACATACTATCCACTGCACCACCGCCTGGTCAGACTGCATCCTGGTGGTTTTAATTTTTTCTTTTCTTTTTATTTTTTGTGGCAGAGACAGAATCAGAGAAAGGGACATACAGACAGGAAGGGAGAGAGATGAGAAACATCAATTCTTCATTGCGGTTCCTTAGTTGTTCATTGATTGATTCTTCATATGTGCCTTGACTGGGGGCTACAGCAGACTGAATGACCCCTGCTTGAGCCAATGACCTTGGGCTCAAGCTGATGAACCTATGCTCAAACCAGATGAGCCCACGTTCAAGCTGGTGACCTTGGGGTCTTGAACCTGGGTCCTCCACATCCCAGTCCGACGCTCTGTCCACTGCGCCACCGCCTGGTCAGGTGGTTTTAATTTATACAGTGTGTCTGTAAAGTCATGGTGCACTTTTTTTTTTTTTTTACAGGGACAGAGAGAGTCAGAGAGAGGGATAGATAGGGACAGACAGGAACGGAGAGAGGTGAGAAGCATCAATTATTAGTTTTTCATTGCCATTGTGACACCTTAGTTGTTCATTGATTGCTTTCTCACATGTGCCTTGACTGTGGGCCTTCAGCAGACCGAGCCACCCCTTGCTGGAGCCAGTGACCTTGGGTCCAAGCTGACGAACTTTTGCTCAAGCCAGATGGGCCAGCGCTCAAGCTGGTGAGCTCAGGGTCTCGAACCTGGGTCTTCTGCATCCCAGTCTGACGCTCTATCCACTGCGCCACCACCTGGTCAGGCTCATGGTGCACTTTTGACCAGTCACAGGACTGACATGCACCATTACTTTACAGATAAGCTGTATATGTAAAAATTACTCTTTGGGATGTACAGTTTTGTGGGTTTGGACAGATGCATTGAATTGTGTTTGCAACCACAGTCATACAGAACAGTTCCATTATCCTGAAAATTTGTGCGGTGCTCTTTTATCATCCTCCCCATCTTCCCCCTTGTAACCAATGATTTGTTTTCCATCTTTACAGGTTTTGTTTTTTTTTTTCCAGAATGTCACATAAATTAATCATATAACATGTAGCTTCTGGTGTCTTTCATTAACAAAATGAATTTTAAATTTATCTGTGTTGTTCCATACATGCAATTTTATATCAGGTCTTTTCCATTTATGTTGTAAGTGGTTATTATATTTTTATTTTTTTAACATTTTTCTTAGAATCTTTTAAGATTGATTTTTAGAGAAAAGAGAGAAAATAAAAGAGAGGGAGAGAGAGAAAGAGGGGGGAGAAATAGGGTGCATCAAATCATAGTAGTTGCTTCTTGTATATGCCATGACCTGGCAAGCCCAGAATTTCGAACCAGTGACCTCAGTGTTCCAGGCCACGCTTTATTCATTGAGCCACCACAAGTCAGGCAATTTTATTTTTTTATTTTTTTACAGGGACAGAGAGAGAGTCAGAGAGAGGGATAGATAGGGATAGACAGACAGGAACGGAGAGAGGTGAGAAGCATCTATCATTAATTTTTTGTTGCCGTCGCAACACCTTAGTTGTTCATTGATTGCTTTCTCACATGTGCCTTGACCGTGGGCCTTCAGCATACCGAGCAACCCCTTGCTGGAGCCAGCGACCTTGGATCCAAGCTGACGAGATTTTTGCTCAAGCCAGATGGGCCTGCGCCTCAAGCTGGTGAGCTTGGGGTCTCAAACCTGGGTCTTCCACATCCCAGTCTGACGCTCTATCCACTGCGCCACCACCTGGTCAGGCCAGGCAATTTATTTTAATGCCAATAAAATGCTTATTGATTGGTTGTACTAAAGTTTACCTAATTATTCCTTAATTGGGGGAAATTTGCGTTTTTCACTTTTTTGTATTTATAAATAATGCTAAAATGACTATTTTTACACAGGGAGTTATCTTTTGATTTAGTTGCTACATGAGATTACAGGTTATAGCTTCTTGTCCATTGTAGCAAATTAACCTTACTGCTTTCAGAAGTTTGTTTTTGGCAGAGTGAAATATACCATTTTCATGGGCCTTTACAAATTTTTGGTTTATTTTTTAAATTAAGAAATGATATTTTGTTTAGATTATATTCCCATGTTTCCAACAGGTTATATTTACCATATTTCCCCATGTATAAGACACACCTTAATTTGGGAACCCAAAATTTGAAAAGAAATGTATTACATGAAGTTATTAAACTCAAGTTTTATTCATCATAATATTCATACAAGTCATCACTGTCAAAACTTCCATTCATTAGCTTGTCCTCATTCGTGTCTTATGACGAATCACTGTCTCCATATATTGCTTCATCCTCAGTTCCATCTACGGCATTTGAAATGCCACAACCACTGTATGAGATGCACCCAGTTTTTAGACTCTAAATGTTTTAGAAATGGGTGTGACTTATACATGGGGAAATATGGTACTTGTGAATTGCTCTAAGCTATTAATCAAAATACTTCTTTGTGTGTGTTTTTCTGAAGTTAGAAGGAAGTTAGAAGGGGGGAGGCAGTTAAACTCCTGCATGCACCTATGGGGACCCACCCATCATGCCCACCAGGGGGCGATGCTCCGCCCATCTGGGGCATTGCTCTGTTGCTGCCTGAGCCATTCTAACGCCTATAGTGGTGGCCATGGAGCTGTCCTCAGTCCTCAGCCGGAGCCTACTTTGCTCCACTGGAGCCTTGGCTGAGGGAGGGGAAAAGAGAAATAGAAAGGAAGGAGAGGGGGAAGGGTGGAGAAGCAGATGGGCACGTCTCCTGTGTGCCCAGGCTGGGAATTGAACCCGGGACTTTCACATGCTGGTCTGACACTACCACTGAGCCAAACGGCCAGGGCCGAAACACTTTTTTTTACTGATTATAAAAGCAATAATGTATTTATCTTAAATAATTAGGATAGTGAATAAGTAATCATCCATAGAAAAGTGCTGTACATTTTGACATAATTTCTCCCCATTTATTTCTATATCTATACATCTATTTTATTCCTTAAAATTGAGATCGTGTTGTATATATGTTTATCTCTTTAAATTCAGTAAGATTTTTGAACTGTTTTATACTTTATGATTACCCATCAGAAATTATACATTGAAAATATAAATGCACACTATTTTCCAGAACAATCATTAGTTTCTTATATCTTATCAGAATTTATTTATGTGTATTAAAGCAATACAAATATGTATTCTTATTTCTCTTTCTTTTGCATGAAAGATAGCATGTTTTACATTTCTCTGCCTACTGCTTCTTCATCTCTACTACGACTATCCCAGTCCAGTCCATCATTTTTTTTCTTTCTCTCCTGGATTATTACTATAGCTCTTTATTCCATTCTCATACAGAAGACAAAGCAGTCCATTCAAAGGAAAATTTGAATCCAAGCATTTTACTTTCCTGCCTGAAATTCTGTAGTGTTTTCCGCTGCTCTTAATGTCTTCATTCCTTAACCTTGCCCCGAATGGTACTACATATCTGGGCTCTATCTACAGTTTATCCACAATTATTTCTCTGCTCAGTAAGCTTCAGTGACACTTGCCTTTATGTATCTTAAGTAGTCTAACTTTGTTTCCATTTTAGAATCTTTGCTTATTCTATTCCCTCTTCTGCCCTTTTCCATGGCTAACTCCTTGTTTTTTAGATATCAGCTCAAAGAATCATTTTCTAGTTTTCATACTGACACAGTATCCTATTGTACTTTGACATGGTATTATTATAGTATCTCTAGCTCCTGGAACAATACCTGGCACATAATAGGCACTAAATAAATATTTGAATAAATGGATATCTTTCTAGGTTTTTAAAAATCTGAATATAGCCTGACCAGGCGGTGGCGCAGTGGATAGAGCATCTGACTGGGATGTGGAAGACCCAGGTTCGAGACCCCGAGGTCGCCAGCTTGAGCATGGGGCCCATCTGGCTTGAGCAAAAAGCTTGCCAGCTTGCACCCAAGGTCGCTGGCTCCAACAAGGGGTTGCTCGGTCTGCTGAAGGCCCACGGTCAAGGCACATGTGAGAAAGCAATCTCAATGAACAACTAAGGTGTCGCAACGAAAAACTGATGATTGATGCTTCTCACCTCTCTCTGTTCCTGTCTGTCTGTCCCTGTCTAACCCTCTCTCTGTCCCTGTAAATAAATAAATAAATAAATAAATAAATAAAAATTTTTAAAAATCTGAATATAAAATTATATTTGCTTATATATTAATTTTTATGGGTGAACTACATATTTAAACTAAATATATGAATTACATATTAAAATTAAACTCACCATTTTAAAAATATTTGTAGGAAAAATATTACAAGGCCATTTGAGGATCAGACATCATTGGTAAGTATAAAAATCTGATTTAAGAGAGCATTTAAGTAATTATTCAGACTAATTTATTTAGTATTTCTAATATTTGATCTTTTCAAGTTAGAAGTCATTCTTTGTGAGAGAATTTTGATTGTAAAATGGAGGGGAAATAAGGCATATACTTTCAAAATGTGACTACGGACCTTAGATTTTACTATGACTAGTGTGTATTAGTGACTGCTTGCAAATCTATTGGTAGAATTTTTTTTTTAGATTTTATTGATTCATTTCTAGAGAGAGGAGAGAGAAGAGAGAAGGGGGAGGAACAGGAAGCATCAACTCCCATTTGTGCTTTGACCAGACAGGACTAGGGTTTCAAACTGGTGACCTCAGCTTTCCGTGTCGACACTTTATCCACTGCACTACCACCGGTCAGGATGTTGGCAGAATTTAAAAAAATTAATTGCATTTTAAGTGCATAATTAATGGGTTGTCAAAAGGAAGATTTTGGCCCTGGCTGGTTGGCTCAGCAGTAGAGTATCGGCCCAGCATGTGGAAGTCCTGGGATCGATTCCCGGCCAGGGTACACAGGGGAAGTGCCCATCTACTTCTCCACCCTTCCACCTCTCCTTTCTCTCTCTTCCCCTCCTGCAGCCAAGGCTTCTTTGGAGCAGAGTTGAGTGCACTGAGGATGACTCCATGGCCTCTACCTCATGTGCTAGAATGGTTCCAGTTGCAACGCCCCAGATGGGCAGAGCATCACCCCTTAATGGGCGTGCTGGGTGGATCCTGGTCGGGCACATGTGGGAGTCTGTCTCTCTGCCTCCCTGCTTCTCACTTCAGAAACACACACACACACACACACACACACACAAAGGAAGATTGTTATAAAACAAGTTTGATTTTAAAAAATCTGACCTTTTTTGGATATTTTTAGAACAAGGAACTCTACTTGAATTAATTACTGACAGTTGTCATTTGTTTTACTATAGTTAATAAATTTCTGTTCAAGTGTATTACAAACACAAATGGAAAAGCCTAGAGAATAAAATTAGAAGGTAAAAGGTGGTATATGGTGAATGAAGAACAGAGTTTGAGTATGTGATGATATTGGTTTCTTCCTTTAAAAATCTTAAGGGAGTAATTGGTTTAAACTGTTTAAATTGACTTTAAAAAGAATCAGAATGATTATGTTCTCTTGATAGGAACACCATTACTTATTTTTCTTTTAGTTATTGAATTTAAAAGAAAGAGCTTTTAAATAGAAATCTCAATAATTAATTAGAAGGCTAGCATTGAACATCTTATGCTGATGAAGCAACTAATTGCACTAAAAATTATATAGAGAAAATTAATTGGCAGCCCTGGCCAGATAGCTCTGTTGGTTGGAGCATTGTCACAGTGCATGAGGGGTGCCAGTTCAATTCCCTGGTTGGGACACATACAGGACCAGCTAGCTGTTCTTGTCTCTCTCTCCAAAAGAAAAAAAAAAAAGGAAAGAAAAATACATGGCTTGCAGCATTATCTATTATATTATAGCCAAGATATGAAAGCAACTCAAGTGCCCATCAATAGATGAGTGGATAAAAAGTTATGGTACATACAAATAATGGAATATTATTCTGCCATCAAAAAGAATGAAAGCTTACTATTTGTGACAGCAGGGATGGACCTAGAGCAGTGGTCGGCAAACCACAGCTCGCGAGCCACATGCTCTTTGGCCCCTTGAGTGTGGCTCTTCCACAAAATACTAAGTGCTGGCAAAGGCCAGTTTAGGAGTACCATAATTAAGTTAATAACAATGTACCTACCTATATAGTTTAAGTTTTAAAAATTGGGCTTTCAAAAGAAATTTCAATGGTCCTACTGTTGATATTTGCCTCTGCTGACTAATGAGTTTGTCGACCACTGACCTAGAGAATATTGTGCTAAGTGAAATAAGCTAGACAGACAAAGACAAATACCATATGATTTCACTTATATGTGGAATCTAAAGAACAAAATAGAAACAGAAATAGATACAGAAACAGACTGATGGATGCCAAAGGGGGGTGGCTGGGTGAAGAAGGTGAAGGGATTAAGAAACACTAATTAATAGTTACAAAATAGCCACAAGGATGTAAAGTAAAGCATACGGGATATAGTCAGTAATATTTCAATATAATTAATGACTCTGTATGGTGCCAGGGGGGTACTGGAAATATGGGGGGGGGGGAGGAACATTGTAAAGTATATGATTGTCTAACCATTATGCAATAACCCTGAAACTAATACCAAAAAATCTTGAATATAAACTGTAATTGAAAAAATTTAAGAAAAAGAAGAAAAGTGGCAAAAGTCTCAGCTTTTTACCAGATTACTTTCATTGCAGCCTTGGGTTTTTCATAGTTGTTTGTCGAAGGGATCATGAAAGTAAAAGTATAGGATCTAACCTAGAATTCTATCTCTTCCATACACCACTTATCAAAAACTAATATTGTTTTGGGGCACCATGATACTTTTAGTTGAGTGACCACTTTATAGCAATGTTATATTGTAGAATCTATAGCATTCTTTACTTTTTCAATCCATTGTTGATATAATGGCTTCTCTTACACTTGAAATAGTGACATTTCCTCTTTGTTCTCCCATCTCTGGAGATAGGAGGTATTTCATTGACTATAAAATATCTCAGACCTCTAAGCTCAAATGGCTATAGAAACAGTGGTGATGTTGTAATTTCTCTTCCTGACTTCCCCATATCCACCCTTCCTATTTTTTTTTTTTTTTTTGACAGGGACAGAGAGAGAGTTAGAGAGAGGGATAGATAGGGACAGACAGACAGGAACAGAGAGAGGTGAGAAGCATCAGTCATTAGTCTTTTGTTGCCGTTGCAACACCCTAGTTGTTCATTGATTGCTTTCTCACATGTGCCCCGACCACGGGCCTTCAGCAGATCGAGCAACCCCTTGCTGGAGCCAGCGACCTTGGGTCCAAGCTGACTAGCTTTTGCTCAAGCCAGATGGGCCCGCACTCAAGCTGGCAAGCTTGGGGTCTCAAACCTGGGTTTTCCTCATCCCAGTCTGATGCTCCATCCACTGCGCCACTGCCTGGTCAGGCTCTTTTCTTTTCTTCTCTTTTCTTTTCTTTGTGACAGGCAGACAGAAAGAGAGACAGGGACATACAGACAGGAAGGGAGAGAGATGAGAAACATCAGTTCTTCGTTGCAGCCTCCTTAGTTGTTCATTGATCACTGTCTCATATGTGCCTTGACTGGGGGGCTACAGCAGTGAGTGACCCCTTGCTCAAGCCAGCAACCTTGGGCTCAAGCCAGTGACCATGAGTTCATGTCTATGATCCTACGCTCGAGCCAGCAACCCAGCACTCAAGCTGGTGATCCTGTACTCAAACCGGCAACTTTGGGGCTTTGAGTCCCAGGCTGATGCTCTATCCCAGGGGTCCCCAAACTTTTTACACAGGGGGCCAGTTCACTGTCCCTCAGACCGTTGGAGGGCTGGACTATAAAAAAAAAACTATGAACAAATCCCAATATTTAAAATAAAGAACAAGTAAATTTACACTTGATTTTAGCCAAAAGGCCGAGAAGCGATGAGAACAAGTAAATTTAAATCAAACTGACCAGTATTTCAGTGGGAACTATGGGTGTGGATGCATCCTGTGCTCCTCTCACTGACCACCAATGAAAGAGGTTCCCCTTCTGGATGTGCGGTGGGAGCCGGATAAATGGCCTCAGGGGGCCGCATGTGGGGCCATAGTTTGGGGACCCCTGCTCTATCCACTGCACCAGTTCTGGTCAGGCAGAACTGTGCTTTAGCGGAAGAGTTGGCAGGTATACCATACCTCTGTGGGCCAAATCCTTTTGGTTTCAGGCCCATGAGCAAAAAATAGTTTTTATACTTTTAAAGGTTTCTTTTCTTTTTTAAGTGAAAGGAGGGGAGGTAGTCAGACTCCTGCATGCGCCCCAACTGGGACCCACCCAGCAACCCCTGTCTGGAGCCGATGCTCGAACCAACTGAGCCATCCTCAGTGCCTGAGGCCAAGCCTTGAAAAATGTTTTTTTTAAGCACATAAAAATCCTAAAATATTCACTATCTGGCCTTTGGCAGGTAATTTGATAATGCTTGCTATAGAACAGTGGTTCCTAACCTTTTTTGAGGTACGGAACCCACCAGTTTCATATGCGCATTCACTGAACCCTTTTTTAGTGATAAATAAAATATGATTCTTTTTCCCAAATTCAAGACATAGGTATATGTTTTTTTACTGGTGCACAAAATGAGCCATGCATGAACATCACCTTGCTCAAAGAACAAAACCAACAAAGTGCATGAACTCACAACAAATTACGGTATTACTTTATTCTGGCCTCTGCGGCAGAGGCTTCTCCGAACCCCGGAGACCGATTCATCGAACCCCTAGGGTTTGATAGAACCCAGGTGGAGAACCATTGCTCTAGAATTTTAACAAAAAATGGGCATTATGTTGAAGAATAAGAGAGATATTATATATATGTGAAAGGTGGTTTATGGAAAGCTTTGCATTGTTAGTGTGTTAGTCATAACATAAGAATGTAAAATATATGTGTATATATATTTTAAGAAAGCATTTTTAGTCCCTGGCCGCTAGTTCAGTTGGTTAGAGCATCGTCCTGATGTGCCAAGGTTGTGGGTTCAGTTCTGTTCAGGGCACATAACAAGAATCAACAGTAAATGCATAAATAAGTAGAACAATAAATCGCTGTCTCTCTCCCTTCTACTCTCTAAAATTAATAAAAATTAAAAATGTATTTAAAAGAAAAGAAAGAATTTTTATTGATTTGGCCACTTAAAAACATTTTTGAGCACCTACCTTGTGCCAAACACAGTATAAGATACTTTCATTTATGACAAATCATGTGACCCTTAAAGATTTTTGCATGAGGTGTTATCCCTGAAGTACACGTGATAAAACCAGTTCTCAGGCTGACCAGATCACATAGTTAATGACAGAGCTAGAATTTTTGGACTCTGCCTCTTCCACGTGGAGAGTGGATAGGCAGATGGGTAATTATTTGTCCCACTTGCTTCTGCTTAAACACTGGAATGAATGATAGCCAAGCTAATGGCCTACACCTCAGGGAGTCACCAATTCACAAGAAAGAAAAGCTGAGGGTTATTATTTTTTATCTGTTCATTTAATGTTTTGTTGTTAATTTAAGAACCTTTTCCATCTAGACTAGAACACATTGAGTTTAATATTTGTGCTGAGATTGGGAATCTTTGTAAACTGCGTCAAACTGTGGGATGTAATAAGCATGTGTATCAGTATAAAAGGAGCTTCTAGGATTACTGTTTCCACTTCTTTCATATCTGTTACGGAAGTTAATACTTTGGAGTGCCAAGTGGAAGAGAGATTTTTTACTGGTAGGAACAACATAGATCTGTCATTTAGTCCTTGCCAGATACACAAATAGAACTAGTCACAGGTAGGGTGACATGGAGATTGTAGAGCAAGATACTTGTGTGGATGAACTTAGTAATGAAAAGTAGAAACATGCATTGTAAACTCATGAATCCAATGATAAACATCTGAAAACATCATACTGCTTAATTCATGTATGTATTAAATGTATATACTAATATATACCATTGCACTAGGGAACAATTTCTTTTTCATTTTCTGTTGCATGAGGTTTTAGAACTTTATATATTTCTGCACTGCTGATTCCAAATCTGAAATTCGTTTTTTGGTGCATGCTCTAGTTTTTATGCAATATTACTTTCTTTTTGTTACAGTTAATGGCATGCTTTTTTTTTTTTTTTTTTTTTTTTACAGGGACAGAGAGAGAGTCAGAGAGAGGGATAGATAGGGACAGACAGACAGGAACGGAGAGAGGTCAGAAGCATCAATCATTAGTTTCTCGTTGCCCTTGCGACACCATAGTTGTTCATTGATTGCTTTCTTACATGTGCCTTGGCCGTGGGCCTTCAGCAGACCGAACAACCCCTTGCTGGAGCCAGCGACCTTGAGTCCAAGCTGATGAGCCAGATGGGCCCGCGCTCAAGCTTGCGAGCTTGGGGTCTTGAACCTGGGTCTTCCACATCCCAGTCTGACGCTCTATGCACTGTGCCACAGCCTGATCAGCCATGCATTGGTTTTTAAATTGGATTTAAAGGGAAACGACTCTTTGAATTGAATATAACCACAAGGCAATTAATGTTTTACAAACATCACTTTTACATAATTGTAGTTTTTAAATGTAAAAAATTACTATGTAATAAAAACACCCTCTTATTTTGTTTTAAGATTGAATCATGGCTTCTTTGAGTCGGCATAAATGTAAGAATAGTCCTGACACTTTCTGTTATATATGTGGCTGTTACACACTTCAACATCAAAGACACAATATTTCATAATTTGTGACGTGCATATATTGCCTATTTTCAAGTTTCCCTTAGCAATCAAGACAAGAATCGGGCTCCTCATATTGTGTGTCATAATTGTGAGGAAATGCTTCGTGACTGGACCAGAGGAAAACACAAAGGAATGCCTTTTGCTATTCCCATGGTTTGGCGTGAACCTAAGGACCACAGCAGTGACTGTTATTTCTGTTTGATCCATACAAAGGGCATCAGCAAGAAAAAACAGCATATGATCGAATATCTTAATATTCCTTTAGCAATCTGACCTATCCCACACTCTGAGACACTCCCGGTTCCACTTTTCAATGGTTTTACTTCTTCTGAGGACAAAGAAAGTGAACATGGTGATCAAGTGTATTTTGATAAGATGCATGAGGAAATGGTTGTAGAATCTGAAGGGTCTTCTTCTGATGCCAAGCAGATTACCCCTCAGCAGTTTAGCCAACCCGAATTGAATGACTTAGTAAAAGATTTGGGCCTATCAAAGAAAGCAGCTGAGTTATTAGCCTCCAGACTTCAAAAAAAGAGTGTTATTTCACCAGTCAGCTAAAGTATCCCATTTCAGGAAGCATGAACAAATTTTTGTGGACTTTTTTTCCGAAGACAAACACTTTGTTTACTGTCATGATGTCAGTAGTCTTCTCAGCCAGCTGTTACCACTTACAGTCCAACAGAATGGCAGCTATTTCTTGACAGCTCTAAACGGAGTCTGAAATGTGTTCTCCTACACAACGGTAATGTTTATGCAGCGGTTCCAATAGGTTATTCAACTCATCTGTGAGAAGATTATAATGACATAAAAATTGTCCTCAACTTTCTGAAGTATGAGGAGCATAACTGGATCATTTGTGTGGATCTTAAAATGGTAAATTTCCTGCTAGGACAACAGACAGGTTTCACGAAGTATGCTTTCTGTGTTTGTGGGACAGCCGAGCTTGGGAGAAACACTGGACACAGAAGGAGTGGCCAAAACGTGAAGCTATGGAAGTAGGGATGCTGAATATTGTGAGTGAACCTGTAGTTAATCGAGACAGAATCATTTTTCCCCCACTTCACTTCAGACTTGGCTTAATGAAGCAGTTAGTTCAGGCTTTGAATAGAGAAAGTGAATGCTTTCAACATATTCTGCTTTTACTGCCTTGCCTTTCGAGAGATAAAAGCAGGTGTATTTGATGGACCTCAAATTCGAACCCTCGTACATGACGAAGAATTTGTCAGGAAGATGAATAAGGAGGAGAGAGCAGCATGGCAGTCTTTAGTGGCAATTACAAAGAACTTCCTTGGCAACAAAAAAAGCAGAAAACTATGAAATTCAGGTTCAAAGGATGCTGTTTGCCTTCTGTGACATTGGATGTCACATGAGCGTTAAGGTTCATTTTCTGAACAGTCACCTTGATAAGGTTCCTGAAAAGCTTGGAGCTGTTAGTGATGAGCAGACTACTGCTGGAGCATCAAACGAGATTTTCCTCAACAAGTACCCAAGCACAAGAGCTACAAATGCAAATTTTTGCCTGAATAGAATTTAAATAAGTTTTGCGCAAATTTTATGATTAAGTGTTTTAATATGTTCTGTTTTGAAACTGTAGACAAATTCTGATGCAGTCATCTTTTAGTGTATTAGTGTATTTACTGCATTATATAAATTATATTTTCACAAAGATGATGCCCAAGAAGACATTCTACTTCATTATGTTAAACTAAATGTTGAAAATTTTACAATAAGATGAAAACCTAAAATCTTGAATTTAAAAAAAACCCAGAAAAACTAATGTCAGATTTGAGATCAGCACACTAGAATTAGGTAAGAACAAGTGTTTTTGTGGATGCAACAAAAATTTTGTTTCCCAGTGCGTAGTAATGTTCCGTGAGTAAAGGCATTTATTTAGCAAATGCAACACTTGGTATTTCAAAGTAACTGCATAGCTGAAAATATAAATGGTCTCAATTTATTAACCGAATAGTTTACATATTATATCATTTCCCTACAAACCCCAAATCAGAAAGTTTGAAATAAAAGGTAGAAATAAAATCCATTTATTTGTTTGTTTGTTTATTATCCATGGGGTACAATCCTTAAGATTCTTATATTTATTTATTGACTGAATGGGATTTCTTTGGTTTTATAGGAATTCTTTTCAAAGAAGTCAGATTGTTCCTTATTTATGTTTGGCTCTCATAATAAGAAGCGACCAAATAATCTAGTAATAGGTAAGTATCATTTAGCTTTTAGTATTTTTATTTATAGAGTGACTTCAATGGTGATAATGTTGAGGACTCAGGGATAACTAATAAGCTCCAAACTAGCATATTTTCCTTGTAACTTGGAATAAAATTTTGTCTTCCAGCCTTCAGGTAAAGAAAGAATGGGCATCTAAATATTGCCCTACTTCAAGTTATAGATGTTTTTCTAATATAAAACATATATATCACCCTAGCCAGATAGATTGGTTGGTTGGAGCATCATGCCAATGTGCAAATGTTGTGGGTTTGATCTCCGGTCAGGGCACATACAGGAAAAGATTGATGTTTCCATTTCTTCCTCTCCCTCTTTCCTCTCTCTAAAATCAATCAAATTTAAAATATATGTATATACCCTAAATTAGTATTAGAGTTAGGGAAAAACAAAGAACATTGCATTTCTACTTGCATAGATTAGTCTTCTAATAAAGATCTGTTTAATGGATATACGTGGGGGAAAATCCTTTGCCTGGCTGTTCTGAGACTTGGTGCGGTGCGCTCAATGGCTTAGGCAGGCAAACCCTTACCCTCTGTGGGCCTTCATTTACTCTTCTATGAAACCGGAATTTGACTAAATGACATCTAAGGTACTTTTCCAGGACCAAGATTGCAACAATCTATCCTAAATAGTACTGGAAAAAAAAAAAAAAAAAAGGAAGATGAGACGGTTGAAGGTATAAGGAGAAAGAAAAGAGGCAGATATTAGGACGTTTTGAACATTGCAGATAAGTTTTTTGGGATAAATGAATGTTTAAAAGAGAATGTATTTTCCTTCTAGGTCGTATGTATGACTATCATGTGCTGGATATGATTGAATTAGGCATTGAGAACTTTGTCTCTCTAAAAGATGTTAAGGTAAGATACTGATAGAAATAAACATTTTATAATGTTGCTCCTGGGCAATAGTGACATCTTGTGGTAAAGAGTGTTGATACAGTTTTGTAGCTTAAATAAGAGAGAACTTTGTTTTTATACTAGTGTACTCTTAAGATAAAAGCACAATTTCATTTTACCTTTAGTTTAAAAAGAGAAATATATTTATAGCATATAACACATGTGTGTCTTATGGCAGTTAGACTTCAGAATGGCTCTATCTCTTGTCTGGGCCCATGGTTTAAATGCTATCCTCTCTCTCTGAGTTATCACAGTACCTATTTTATGGAACTACAGAAATACTAGAATTTTCAAAGCAAGCCCGGTTCAAAACCTAAGAAGCTTTAATTGATCAGCATTTTGGCTAATAGCCACCAAATTGCTAGTTCAGTCCTTCCCTGAAGGACTTGCATCTGTGTCTTTTTTTGTTTGAATGGGATTATGAAATAGAAAGGAGTAAATAGTCTTAGAATGCTAAGAAAACTGTCCTAATTCAGTTCCTGGGCACAAATTTGGCTTCTGTTCTCTCAGAACTCTGCTTGCTTTATTTTAAGTAGTATAAAATATATCACAATTTCTTGGGATATTTTATTTAAAAATTTATATATAATTTATAAGAATTAGCCTGACCAAGCGGTGGCGCAGTGGATAGAGCGTCGGACTGGGATGCGGAAGACCCAGGTTTGCCACCCCGAGCTCGCCAGCTTGAGCGTGGGCCAGATAGGCTCATGTGAGAAAGCAGTCAATGAATAACTAAGGTGTCCTAACGGCAATGAAGGACTAATGATTGATGCTTCTCACCTCTCTCCATTCCTGTCTGTCTGTCCCTATCTATCCCTCTCTCTGACTCTCTCTCTGTCCCTTTAGAAAAAAAAAAGAATTATTTTCCTTGTTTTTGTTGAAAACAATTCAGTTTAGTTCAAGAACTTCATATTTATAGTATTTTTGATATACTATATCATAGTATTTACATTAGTATTTAAAATGTTTAGTACCTTTCAGGCTACTGGAGTAAACCTTTTCTTTTGTAGTTCCTTCTAGTTCAGGGTTTTCACATTGTGAGAAATATCAGTGATCTGTGTGATAAGAACTGTTTTGCATAACTTCTTCAGTTATATTTTTATGATGTTTATACTGGTTCCTGACTTAAAATAATATTTTTTATTACACGCATTATGGTCAGGATGGTTTGAAAGCCAAAGTTATAATTGGTGGTGTGGGCTCACTTTCTCTTAGTACTTACTGTATTTTTTGCTCCATAAGACACACTTTTTTTCTCCCAAAAGTGGAGGGGGAAATGCCCATGCATCTTATGGAATGAAAATTATGGTATTTTATTAAATATTATAACACACCATTTGTTCAGAATATTTTTTTTCTTATTTTCCTCCTTAAAACCCTAGGTGTGTCTTATGGTCAGTTGCATCTTATGGAGCAAAAATATGGTAAATAACCCCTGTCGGGATAGGAATAGGAGGGTCAGGTAGGACAATGGTGTACAGGGAAGCCATTGGATTTGGAAAGTCCACGTAAGCCTTTGATCACACAGATCTTTGGCACACTTCCTAAGAATAGATAGTTAAAGTTTCAGGATTTGGAAGCAGAGAATGCTGACAGGAGTAGTCATGGTAAACAGGAAAGCAACTGGTGACTTCTGGTCCTGTGACAGAGGATGTTTGTGCTTTTTGTCCTGCTCTTTGTTATTTGTTTTTTTGTCAAACTTGGATAATCCTTGATTATCAGAGCAGAGGTACTAGAAGCAGTGGGAAACTCAGACCAAAAACCATTTACCTTCCTCTATAAATTAATCTTTCAGTTAAAGAATTTTGTTCTATTTAATTTTCTTTGGTAGTTTTTCAGTTTAAATCCTCTTATTATATGTATTACATTCTTCTTGGTATAGAAGATCCAGAACTGGACAAAATACTTTATTTAATAAGAGCTTTATCCCTGCTGAGTGAGGATTAGCTCATACTTTCTATAGCTTGTATAAAATTATATTGGTTCTCATGTGAATAATTAGTTGGTAGTTTAATTATGTTTCATTTAAAAATACATATTATGCAATAACAATAAGAAAGGAACTGTGGTACAAATAATTCAAGTACGTTTATTTTGAATTTGGCTGTTAGGGGGCTGTATTTGTTTTATAGCAAATTTAGCTTTTTATTTTATTCTTTGCATAGAACAGGGGTCAGGAACCTATGGCTCGTGAGCCAGATGTGGCTCGTTTGATGGCTGCATCTGGCTCGCACATAAATCTTTAATTAAAAAAATAATAACGTTAAAAATATAAAACATTTTCATGTATTACACTCCATTTCCTGCCGCTCATGTTCATAGTTGTGGGTGGCTGGAGCCAATCACAGCTGTCCTTCGGGACAACACCAAATTTTTATTGGATAATGCATAACGTACATGGGTCGTTGTGAGGTCAGGAAGTAAACTTCTCTCCTTTTAATCAAGTAGTCAGCTAGCTAATTGCAGAAACCCTTTTGATGAAGAATGATGGCTAAAAGAAAAAAAGATGAGGAGTATCATACTTTTCAGCAGGAATGGACAGAGGAATTCGCCTTTGTGGAGAGAGCCGGTTCTGCAGTGTGTCTAATATGCAATGATAAAATTATATCGATGAAACGGTCAAATATAAAGCGGCACTTTGACACACACCATACTACATTTGCATCGAAATATCCATTGGGGGACAGCAGGAAGAAAGCATGTCAAGAGCTACTGTGCAGTGTGCAAGCTCGTCAGCAACAACTCCGTGTTTGGACCCAACAAGGTGAATGAAATTCGGCTAGCTTTGCTGGTGCTTTGGCAATTGTAAGAAATGGAAAGCCATTCACAGACGGAGAGTATGCCAAAACATTCATACTTGATGTTGCCAATGTACTTTTTGACGACTTTTCAGATAAAAACACATAAACAAATAAAAGACATGCCTCTGTTGGCAAGAACTGTTCACGACCGTACCATCATGATGGCAAATCAAATTGAGGCAACACAAGTGAAGGACATAAATGCAGCACCATTCTTTTCTCTCTCTTTGGATGAGTCAATAGACGTAAGCCATCCCAGTTCAGCGTGATTGCAAGGTATGCTGTTGGTGACACACTACGTGAGGAAAGTTTTGCTGTTTTGCCTATGAAAGAGCCAACAAGTGGGGAGGATTTATTCAAGTCTTTCACTGAGTTCCCTAATGAAAAAATCTCCCAATGGATAAACTTATTTCGGTGTGTACTGATGGTGCTCCGTGCATGGTGGGGAAAAACAGAGGATTCGTAGTGCTTCTTCGAGAACATGAAAAGAGACCCATCCTAAGTTTTCACTGCATCCTACATCAGGAGGCGCTTTGTGCTCAGATGTGTGGCGAGCAGCTTGGTGAGGTGATGTCACTGGTTATTCAAGTGGTCAACTTTATTGTTGCCCGAGCTTTCAATGATCGCCAGTTTAATTGTTGCCTGAGCTTTCAATGATCACCAGTTTAAAACAGTGCTGGATGAAGTTGGGAATAATTATCCTGGTCTGCTTCTGCACAGCAATGTACATTGGTTGTCAAGAGGGAAGGTGCTCTGCCATTTTGCGGCTTGTCTGAGCGAAATCCCGGACTTTTCTTGAAATGAAAAACATTGAGCATCCTGAATTAGCTAACACTGAGTGGCTCCTGAAGTTCTTCTATCTCATGGACATGAATGAACATCTGAACCAGCTCAATGTGAAAATGTAGGTGTTGGAAATACAGTCTTATCCCTTCAACAAGCAGTGTTTGCATTTGAAAACAAGCTGGAACTCTTCATCTCCAGCATTGAAACAGGTCATTTACTACACTTTGAAAAACTGGGAGAGTTTAAAGATTAGCATGCAGAGCCTGACCAGGCGGTGGCGCAGTAGATAGAGCGTCGGACTGGGATGTGGAAGACCCAGGTTCGAGACCCCGAGCTCGCCAGCTTGAGCGTGGGCCCATCTGGCTTGAGCAAAAGCTTGCCAGCTTGGACCCAAGGTTGCTGGCTCCAGCAAGGGGTTGCTCGGTCTTCTGAAGGCCCGTGGTCAAGGCACATGTGAGAAAGCAACCAATGAACAACTAAGGTGTTGCGACGGCAATGAAAAACTAATGATTGATGCTTCTCACCTCTCTGTTCCTGTCTCTCTGTCCCTATCTATCCATCTCTGACTCTCTCTCTGTCCCTGTAAAAAAAAAAAATAAAGAAAGAAAGATTAGCATGCACAGCAAGTGACCCTGCTCAACATCTTGATCTCCAGAAGCTAGCGGGCTTCACATCTAATCTCCTGCAGTCATTCAAAACGCGCTTTGGAGAATTTTGTGAGCGCACTCATCTTTTTCAGTTCATCACCCATCCACATGAGTGTGCAGTGTACAGTTCCGACCTGAGTTACATCCCCGGTGTCTTTGTCAAAGAGATTTTGAGCTACAAGTTGCTGACCTTAAGGCCTCAGACATGTGGGTGAATAAGTTCAAGTCACTAAATGAAGATTTGGAAAGACTTGCACAATAGCAAGCAGAGTTGGTGAGCAAACACAAGTGGGGAGAACTGAAAAAACTTCAACCCGTGGACCAGCTGATTGTCAAATTTGGAACGCGCTTCCCGTCACATAACACACACTGCAGCATGTAAGTATTGCTGTACTGACAATTTTTGTCTCTACATATGCATGTGAGCAGTCTTTCTCACAACTAAAGAACATTAAGACCATCCTACAATCACGTTTAATGGATGGAAGTCTCAACACCTGCATGAAGCTTAACCTCACCACTTATCAACCAGACTACAAAGCAATCAGCAAAACCACGCAGCACCAGAAGTCGCATTAATGGTAAGAAGTACTTTATTCATCATTGGTTAGCAATAGCATAACAATGTTATTAAAAAGAATTCAGAGATTTATTGTACTTTAAAAGTGTTGGTCTTACATAAAATGTACACATTTACTTGTATTTAGTGTTAAACATATTGTATGGCTTTCACGGAATTACATTTTAAAATATGTGGCGTTCGTGGCTCTCTCAGCCAAAAAGGTTCCTGACCCCTTGCATAGAATAATGTTAAGTAGCTTATATCATTTCTCTGACCATTTATTAATTTGGCAATGTGATGAAGTCGAGTGAAAATTAGTTTTAGTTTAAAAATCTGTAAGTTGAAAAATTCCCAACTGTGGTTTTAAGCCTAAAATTAGTATTCATGTACATAGTTTAGGATAGGTAAAAACATCTGAAAATGAATCATTACAGATAAGTATCAACTACTTTAAAATCAGCATATAAACAATTTAGGCTTGATAATTATAAAATTACTTTTTTTCTTATTTCATAGAATAGTAAATGCCCTGAGGGAACAAAACCCATGTTAATATTTGCTGGTAGTGATTTTGATGTAACGGAAGACTACAGAAGACTAAAAAGTCTTCTTATTGGTAAGTGTCTTAATACTTATTATCAGGTAGGCAATCTAATAGTGTCATTGGTGGCACTTTGCCACTTCACTCTAGGAGTACAGCTTTTTATTTTTCATCTCTTTTCTTTTCATTATTTTCTTTATTCCGCACTAGCAGGAGAGAGTTAAAGGGACATTACACTTCATAGATCATTATTATTTTTTTGACCAGTTACTAATTTGGCAACATTTTATAAAATGCTTGCACTCATCTCCTGATTATTGACATCATTAACTTAAATTTATAAAATTAAAAGAACACTGACTGGATAGCTCAGTTGGTTAGCGTATCATCCCAAAGTGCAGAGGTTGCTGCTTTGATCCCGATCAGGGCTCATACAGGAGCAGATCAATGTTCCTGTCTCTTTCATTCTCTCACTCTAAAATCAATACAGTAAACATTAAAAAAAGAAAATTAAAAAGTTATATTCTCAAGGTAGCTATACACCCTTCACTTTCCACTCAAGCCTCTACTAGTTTTTCTTAATCTGATGATATATAAGGCTTTTTATAACTTGCTTTCTTGATCTCCCCCAATTTTCTTCCTTTCTTTCCATTAAAAGTGGTTTATTAAGAGTATGTTATGCATATTCCCATTGTTCTTTCTTTTCTGATTTCATTCTTATTTATCAGGTTCATTCTATTTTTGCAAATTTCATTATTCCAGGATATTCTCGGTGATCTCTCCAGCTCCTTTTATTTCATTATCATTATCCTAAGTGCCGGCTATATACTAGGTACTCTACATATGCTGCTTCATTCTTAAAATATCTTGCAAGGTTTTTTTTTATAGGTGACTTATAAGTGAACTATGCTAGTTCATAATGATTTATGTGATGACTACATTCTTTCCTATGTGTTCACAAGTAACCTTAAAATTCAGTGTGCAGTTAAGTTTCATCGTCTGGGGTTGGCATTAACTTTACCAGTTTTAAACCACTTTTTCTCCCCTTTTTGGAAAGCTGATGTAATTGTTTTCCGTGATTTCTTTTTTTCCCCCTTTTTTAGAGACATATAGGAAGGGAGAGATGAGAAGCATCAATTCATAGTTGTGTCACCTTAGTTGTTCGTTGATTGCTTTCTCATATGTGCCTTGACTGGGGGCTACAGCCAGCAACCATGAGGTCATGTCTATGACCCTGTGCTCAAGCTGGAGACCCCATGCTCAAGCCAATGACCTGCTCAGAGTCCCAGGCCAACCCTTTATCCACTGTGCCACTGCCTGGTCAGGCTCCATGATTTCTTAAATGTTACTGATACTTAATATTCTGTAGTCACATCTGCCAGCTGTTTCCAACTCTGGAAAGAAATTAGTTTATACCTAGAGACACAAATACCTCTGATACTCGGCAGTCTTATCTCAAGTTTAAATAATTTATTTCATTTGAACTTTTCTTTTTTTAATTAAGATTTTCTTATTGATTTTAAAGAGAGAAGAGAGAGAGAAAAGGGGAGGGAGAAATGGGAAACTTCTTTCATGTGCCTTGACCAGGCAAGCCAGGGGTTTCAAACCGGCAACCTCACCATTCAAGGTTGTTGCTTTATCCACTGCACCACCACAGGTCAGGTACTAGGCCACACACTTTTTTGGTTGCCCTTCTTTTGGATCTTTATATTTTTCCCTAGATCACTTTTGAAAAGTTGGTGGGGTTTTTATTATAAATAAATTGTATACGTGTTCTTTATAGATCTGAGTTGACAAAGTTTTGTACACAGAGACACTGCTTTCATTTTTCTTTATGGAGACTAGTTATGGTCTTATTGCTGGGTTTAGAACTTTCAGAACTTCTCATTCCTCTTACTAATAAATGGCTATTTTTAGAAAACTGAGTGCCACTATAACCTAGTTAATCTTTTCTAAAGCTCTTGAATTTGATGACAGTCCATTTTTCAGATGTGACAATGGAGGCTCAGAGAGGTAGGTGAGCCAGAATCAAAACCCAGAGCCTAAGCTTTTCTGCCTCCACTGTCTGTCATGTGGTGGTGAACAATTAATTCCCTTGTAGAGTCTTTGCTAGAGGTTCTTACCTATATATTTTATTAATTAAAAAATAATCATACATAAAAGACAATGACCAACATTTATTTCTTTCAATACTGTACACCCCAAAATATCAAGGGTGTATTTCCAGCTAAAATTACTATTACTCGCACTCTATTGGCCCACATTTTCAGCCTTTTATCCCCTAATTTTTCTGATTGATTATTGTCAGTAAGGGTAGCACTTATAATTTGTTATAACAGAGTGTGCTTTTGTCTAAATGGTTTTTCATCAAAACTTGATCTTATACGTTGTGTTTCCACTAGCAGGAATAATCACCTATTGCAGTGATGGGAGGGAGTGAAAACCATAAAGGAATCTGGGGAAAGAAAATAGAAAGGTAGAGGAATGGGGTGAGGTTGTTGGGTATCAAGGGAAGTTAAGTTTGTAATACAAATATGAAGTAAGGCAGCTGCTGACTTCTGGTTTGTTTTTTGTTCAAATGAAATAAAGTAGAACAGTAGGGAAAGGGATTTTTATCAGGGTTTTTGTCCTCCTAGGAAGGTGTGCGTGAGAGAGAAATCTGTTGTCTATGTATGATATATAGTCTTTGAATATTTTCTCCCAGTCTGTGGATTCCCTTTTTGTTTTGACAGTATCCTCCAAAGAGCAAAACTATTTAAATTTTGTAAAGTCTCTTTCATTACTTTTTTTCTCTATTGATGTCTTTTTTTTTTTTTTTTTTTTTTTTACAAGAGTGAGACAGGCAGGAAGGGAGAGAGATGAGAAGCATCAGGTTATAGTTGTGTCACTTTCATTGTTCATTGATTGCTTCTCATGTGCCTTGACTGGGAAGCTCCAGCTGAGCCAAGGAACCCTTTGCTCAAGCCAGCAATCTGGGGCTCAAGCCAGCCACCTGCGCTCAAGCTGGGTGAGCCCACATTCAAGCTGGGACCTCAGCATCCCAGGTTGACACTCTATCCACTGAGCTACCACCAGTGAAGCCTTCTTGAAGTCTTAATCATTTTAGATTTACATTCAGGTTTGTGATCTATTTTAAAAAAACTTTTGTTTTTTTTATTTTAAAGAGGAGACAGAGAGAGAGAGAGAGAGAGAGAGAGAGAGAGAGAGAGAGAGAGAGAGAGAAGGAGGGGAGGAGCAGGAAGCATCAACTCCCATATGTACTTTGACCAGACAAGCACAGGGTTTCAAACCAGCAACCTCAATGTTCCAGGTCAACACTTTATCCACTGTGCCATGATAGGTCAGGCTGTGATTCATTTTAAATTAATTTTTGTGCATGGTGTGTAAGGGTCAATATTCTTAAAACTTTCTACTTTTATTTTTTGTTTTCCTTCTTAAGAACTTATGGGAAAAGCACATATGCCTGTAAGTTTTGTGTTACAAAAGCTGTTTCAGGGGAGATTGAATGTATGTATCTCATTCCCCAGAACAACTCTGACTTCAGTATGTGTCCACAGCAAGAAGCAGGGCTTTATTAATGAGGCCACTTAAGGAGAGTCAGGTTTTGGCAAAATAATGACAAAGTTATTTATTAATTATAGTCAAACTTTAAATCAGCCTGACCAGGCAGTGGTGTAGTGAATGGAATGTTGGCAAGGTACGAAACCTTGAGGTTGCCAGCTTGAGTGCAGGGTCACTGGCTTGAGCGTGGGATCGTAGACGTGATCCCATGGTTACTGGCTTAAAGCCTAAGGTTGTTGGCTTGAGCCCAAGGTCGCTGGCTTTAGCAAGGGGTCCCTGACTCAGCTGGAGCCCCAGTCAAGGTACATATGAGAAGGCAATCAATGAACAACTAAGGTGCTGCAACGAAGAATTGATGCTTCTCATTTCTCTCCTTTTCTGTCTGGTTTTCCCTATCTGTTATTATCCCTGTCTCTCTATGTGTGTGTCTCTCTCACCAAAAAAACCAACAACAAAAAAACTAGAATACCTTGGAAAAGTACATACTTTGTTTATAAAAATATTCCTGAGGAGTTTTTGTTTAGTGGCGTAGGGAAGGGTGGTGTATACATGTACATGCATATTAGTGCTGTGATTTTCTTCTAGTTAACCATAAGAAAAGAAAAGCAAACAAAAGAGATTTGCGCAGCCCATCTTATGAGCTAATGGGAAGAGGGAAGGAAAATGTTGGATAGCTACAGATTGGGACGAAATGGATTTCCTGTTGACTATATCACCTGCTTTCTGTCAGCTCTTCCTAAGTAATTAAGTTGGATAAACTTATGTATAAGTTTTTCTTATTAAATGTTTTTCTTGTGTTTCCATTTATCCTCCTTGGGGTACAGTGCTCTTAGCAGTAAAATGAAGGGACCAAACTTAACTGCTGTTTTCCACATTTCTTTCATTTATGTGCTGTCTTCATAACTTTAACCAGATCCATGCATTAGTATCCATAGTGTTGTTTACTGGGGATTTTTCTTTAATTCTCTTTTTTAAAAGGAAACTTTATGCCCCAACCATGAGTAAAAAAATATTGTATGATAACATAAATAGTATATAGTAACTATCTGCCTGTATATAATTTAAAATCATCTCACGTGTCACCAGAGGTATAATTATCAATGTGTGGAAAAAACTGCCTGATAACTGATGTTGGTTCTTTCCTGCCTTTAAAAGTATTGTTTGTTATTTTTTGCTCATATAATTGAGAATTTTTTTTTCTTTTTTTTGTATTTTTCCTAAGTGAGAGGCAGGCAAGCGCCTGACCGGGATCCACCTGGCATGCCCACCAGGGCGTGATGCTCTGCTCGTCTGGGGCATTGCTACATTGCAGCTGGAACCACTCTAGCGCCTGAGGCAGAGGCCATAGAGCCATCCTCTGCGCCCGGGCCAACTTTGCTCCAATGGATCCTTGGCTACGGGAGGGGAAGAGAGAGATAGAGAGAAAGGAGAGGGGAGAAGGGTGGAGAAACAGATGGGTGCTTCTCCTGTGTGCCCTGGCCATAAATCGAACCTGGGACTTCCACACACTGGGCCAGTGCTCTACCACTGAGCTAGCCGGCCAGAGCTTAATTGACAATTCTTGTTAGATTTTTCTTACTTGTTGGCTTTTGCCATAAAACAAAGTCTCATCTGATTTACTAGTCAGTGTTGTAATAGCTATTTTTATAGAAATTTGCCATCTTAACCTACCTGTCTTACAGGTTAAGATTTGATGTCTTGATAGTTAATATCCATGATAAATATGACATACTTCTATGCTGAGCATTGGCTTAGCGGAAGTACTTCAAAACTGAATAATTAACATGGCTTAGTGAACTAAACAGAGAAGTAAGGTCATGAGATTAGTAGAGGGTTGGGATGGAGCAGCCAGACATTCTTCAGGGGTTAGTTTTATGCTATCTTGTCTTTTTAAATAAGTATTTGTACAAAACAGAGCTTTTAGAATACACCTTTTAAACTGAATTTTGTATTTGTACAAAACGGAGCTTTTAGAATACACCTTTGTAACTGAATTTTAAAATGATCTTAGTCTTTTTTTTTTTTAACAATCTAATATTTGCTTTTAGATTTTTTCAGAGGCCCCACAGTATCAAATATCCGCTTGGCTGGTTTAGAGTACGTCCTGCACTTCACTGCACTTAATGGGAAGATATACTTTCGAAGCTATAAGTAAGTGCCTTTCTTAGCATGTTTTTATTAATCCCACAGTTAGAATTTAGTGTGACTGGTTTTATAGAGCTCAGACTTAGAATTTATGTTGGGCCAAAAGTTTATTTAGAGAGTTTGCAGAATAGCAATGGCACAGCTGTTCCGATCCTCAAGTCTGTCATTCCTCTGTCAACTTGTCTAAAACCCTGCTTCCCAGGGCCCTGGGACATCTAACGCTGCACTCTCTCTGAGCTTAGAACACTAATGCAGTCTTGATCCTCCCTACTTTTATGCAGTATCTCCTAATTTTTCTTGACTAGCTTTAGAGCACCAAGCCACAAGACTTAGGCCAGCCAAAGCAAATCTCAAAACCTAGAGTCTAAAAAATGGAGTCTGAAAGGCATAAGAAGATTAAGTGCCTAGATTCATTTTATTTAGCCTAAGTCTTCTACCACTACCCCCACTACAACATAAATTCTAAGCTGATTTTGTTTTTATTAAAAGGCATAATGAAATGCTGCAGTCATGCTTTTTGTATTGATAGAGCCCACGCTTTCCTTGAGAGTACACTGACTTGGACAAACTGCCTTCCTTTGACCGTCAAATTCACACTGACGTTTTCTTTGAGCTGTGGCCTGGCAGGGCAGCCTGACTTTGGAGTTAAAAGTGTCTTCTGTGCAGCAGTGCTGTTTGTGCAGCCATTGTGTACTTCAGCATTTCCCCATGGCTCTAATTTTGCCTTGGTTTTACAGTGCTATCCATAGTGGACCAGATTTTGTCCAGGAGCATCCAAATGAAACTAAATGTTCATCTCTTTTGTCAATAATTTCCATCCTTGTCTCAGCTGTATTGAGTCAGGTACTCCGTTCTTCTTACCATATGACTAATACCACCACATGTGTTTTTCTATTTTCCTCTTCTTTAAGTATAATAGAAGGAAATGCAATAAAATGTCCACATGACTTATAAGAGTAATTAGGGATTTTATAATCATTTTTGGCTTATTGAGTTTGAAAGCTCCCTAAGTCTGTTTTTGAATTTCCCAGCTTGATTTTGGGCTTTTTTTTTTTTTTTTTATAAAACTATTTTTTTTAAAAAATTTATTTTATTTTTATTTTATTCATTTTAGAGAGGAGACACAGAGTGAGAGAGAGAGAGAGAGAGAGAAAGAGAAAGGGGGGAGGAGCTGGAAGCATCAACTCCCATATGTGCCTTGACCAGACCAATGCAGGGTTTTGAACTGGCGACCTTAGTGTTCCCAGGTCGACACTTAATCCACTGCGCCACCACAGGTCAGGCCGATTTTGGGCTTTTAAGAGCATATTTTAGGCCCTGGCCAGTGGCTCAGTGGTAGAGCATTGGCCTGGCGTGTAGATATTCTGGGTTCGATTCCTGGCCAGGGCACACAGGAGAGGCGCCCATCTGCTTCTCCACCCTTCCCCGTCTTCTTTCTCTCTCTCTCTCTCTACCCCTCCCACAGCCAAGGCTCCATTGGAGCAAAGTTGGCCCAAGCACTGAGGATGGCTCTATGGCCTCCACCTCTGGCGCTAGAATGGCTCAGGTTGCAACGGAGCAACACCCCAGATGGGCAGAGCATTGCCCCTGGTGGGCATGCCGGGTGGATCCTGGTTGAGTGCATGTGGGAGTCTGTCTGTCTGTCTGCCTCCCCACTTCTCACTTCAGAAAAATACAAAAAAAAAGCATATTTTATTATAAAGTTGGTGTCTCCTATTCAGAGAACAAGAAATAAAAGATGAATAATTACTGATATAAAATTTTTTTGAAAACTTGTGTTAACAAGGGGACCGTGAAGATACAAGTAAACAATAACCTAAAAACTCTGATAATGAACAATTTCACAGAAGGTATCAGAATATATATTCAGTGCAAAGAAAGATTAATTGGTAAAGAAAAAAAGACACACAAAAAAAATTTTAAAATGGACAAAAAAATTAGAAAATCAGCTTGACCAGGTGGTGGTGCAGTGGATAGAGCATCAACCTGGGAAGCTGAGGACCCAGGTTCAAAGCCCTGAGGTCGCCAGGTTGAGTGCAGGTTGCTTCCTCAAGTGTGGGATCATAGACATGACCCCCTTTGGTCACTGGCTTGAGCCCAAAGGTCTCTGGCTTGAAGCCCAAGAGGAATGGCTTGTGACCAAGGTTGCTGGGATGAGCAAGGGTCACTGGCTCAACTGGAACCCCCTGGTCCAGGCCTGTATGAGAAACAGTCAGTTAATAACTAAAAGTGCTGCAACTACAAGTTGATGTTTCTCATCTCTCTCCCTTCCTGTCTGTCTGTCTATCTCTATTTCTCTCTCTAAAAAAGAAAATAAATTAGCAAGCCAGACTTCTGAACAAGGATGAATTAGCAGTGTAACTATACACATCACTTACCCATTTACCTTAAGAAGAATATAATATATGAAGTCGTTAGGTTAGTATGGCAGCACCTATAGTGGAAAAGTTTTCTTTGAATTTTTAAAATCAGAGAACCTACTATAAAATTTTAATTCTAGGTGTTTCACATATGCCTTATAACACCTATTAGCTATTGATTTGAAATAGAAGCTGGGTAGTGTGATTGAGAGCTGCTACTGGGAAAATGACTGAGCATGTGGATTAGCTTAGCCTCCATGGGCCGTGCCACACTTGGGAGGGGAAGAAAGTTGAGCATCACCTCTGAGTGTAGTGACCTGTCTCTGGATTGAAGCTCAGCCACATGATGTGAGCGGGTCACTTCTCAGGGCCTCTTTGTTTTTTATTTGCAGTGTGTAGCAGTACCATTTAGGTAATTCTGAGGTCCCTCTAAAATTGATCCCTTAAGAGAGGGATAGAGGGTACAGACAGAGGAGGGAATATGACAGACTTAGGATTGGGTGTTTTGCCTTGTTCATTTGGGTATAAATTACAGTATCTGACTTAGTACAGCTCCTTGGACATGTGTGCAGGCTGCACTGTGCCTGCCCACTCTCTTTTATGTGTGCCAGTTCTTAAGCAGCTGGTAAAAGTTAATTAGGTAATATTCACACACATTATTTATGAAGGTAAGTAAGGCTTATAAATCGTTTTGAGCTTAGATGAAAGGACTTCTTAACATGAAAGTATATTAATATAAGTTTTGACTTGACCTACTAGGGGACTAAATCAGTGTTACTGACCTCTTCCTGTATATCCTATAATAATTACTCCCTAATATCTGAGTGACAAATTCTGTTCCTTGGAGGACTTTATTCACTGAAAGTCCAGAGCCATTAATATGAAGCAAAATCTTTATTATTTTTTCTGAGAGAAATTTTTAATAACTTCCACATATATGCTTTTGCAGTGGCATTGGTTAGGTTTTATGGAGAGAAATAAGAAAAACAAGTGTTAGCATACCTTTAAAAGTAGATACAACCTACTAAGCAAGGGGTTTAAATAATGAGAACAGAACCTCAGCAGGAGAGGGGATGTGCAAGGGAGAAAAATAAGGAAATACAATATGTAGAAATTACCATTGAACATGTCTAATAGCTGGAGCCAATTTGAGAGAAAAGTAACTGAGTTCTGTTTTTCTTTGTATCACTATATCTTCTGCCTCATGTCCACCCCCTCCCCCCCTTTTAAATTGATTTTAGGGAGAGAGGAATGGAGGAGAGAGAGAGAAACATCAGTTTTTGTTGTTCTGTCCATTTATGCATTCATTTGTTGATTCTTTTATATGCCCTGACTAGGGATTGAACCTGCAATCTTATTGTATCTGGACGATGTGCTTATCCAACTGAGCTACTGGGCCTGGGCAGTACCATATGGTCTTGCAGAACTGAATTTAGAGCTTACAGGGAAAACAAAACGAGTTTAGAATCCAAAATGGAGATTAGGGATATGATCTAAAAGTTCTGGGCAATAGATATTTGGTTGGAGATAGGAAAGGCTGGAATTGAAATGTCTAGTATTCATGGGGCATATGTTCTAAGACACCCCCGCCCCCCCTCCCCAGCTGCCTGAACCTGAGGATAGATAGCACTGAATCCTGATGAACTTCTTCAACTTGTCAGTTTCTTTATTGGCAGGTGCAACCTCTCCAGTAATTTTTATATTTTTATTCCAAACCTATTCCTAAATCTGTAACCATCCCTTACTTGCAGTAAATGGCTTGGTTTCACTTGTTTTGTGGGAGCCCTTGCTGAAGTTTTCATACAGGCTTATTGCTTTCTGGTGCAACACATTGCTGTTAATCAGAACACACTTTCTGTTCAAGTCTTCTACGCATGATGTACTTAAGGCCCAGAGGGCTTGGTAATGAGCATCTGCATATGCACTTACTTCTTTCTGGTATTTGCTGCTCTCTTGTGTATTCCTTACTGTGCTTCCCTCTTCTTCTCTTGTGTCACCTGCTGACTCTCTCACACTCTGGCTTTTGTGTGAGTGATCTTGTATAAATATAGTTATACATTAATTTTTTTTGCCTCTCTGGAGATCTGGCCACTGTAACAAGTTGAGTCAGCTTAGATAATCTTCAGGTCTTTCAGCTGTTTTTGTGGTATTACTCATAAACAGAATTTGCTGATCTCCCCGCCTCCCCACTGTATCCCTCATGTTTCCAGATCCAGAGCTGTTTGGACATGTGGTATCCAGAAAGTTGTGGTTATATTATGATTTTAAAGTTCATTCTAGACTCCAGAGATTAGTAAATGTCTGTGCTATGGAGAAAAGTTGATTTTAAATAGGTCTTAAATAAACAAGGATTTGTTCATCACTTAAACATAATGTTTCAAAGACCCAATTAAAATTATTTTTATGCTTATGTAAATATTTTTATCTCATTTGCTGTTTCTTAGCAATATTGTATACTTTTTTGTTTATATATATTTTTATTTTTAAAAATATGTGAATCAAAGAATACACTTGGCTCAAATATATAATGTAGTTAAGATGCTTAGCCTTTCTAAAGATTTTATGTAATTTTGTGGAACTGGAATGCTCTTGGACAAATTTATTTTTTCTTTTTATAGTGAGAGAGAGATGCAGAGGGACTGACAGGAAGGGAGAGAGATGAGAAGCAACAATTCATAGTTGCGGCACTTTAGTTGTTCATTGATTGCTCTCTCATACATCTTAAGCCATCAACCTTGGGCTTCAAGCCATCGACCTTTGGACTCTAGACAGCAACCATGGTGTCATGTCTATGATCCCATGCTTAAGCTGGTGACCTCAGGGTTTTGAACCTGGGTCATCAGTGTCCCAGGTCGATGCTCTATCCACTGTGCCACCTCCTGATCAGGTGGATAAAAATATTTGATGGGGATAGGATGTTTATCAAAGTCTGTGCAACATTTCTTTTTTCATATTTCATGAAGGCTGCTGTTGAAGAAATCTGGTTGCAGAACACCACGGATTGAATTGGAAGAGATGGGACCCTCACTGGATCTGGTTCTGAGGAGGACACATCTGGCATCAGATGACCTTTATAAGTTATCCATGAAAATGCCAAAGGCCCTCAAGGTATATAACTTGTAGATTGTATATTCTACTCTTTGCAAAAAGGATTTGTGGCATACATTAAAAGATATACCTCAAGAGATCAATGTAATCTATATAATTAGACTATCAGAGCCAATAAAAGGAGGAAGAAGCAAATAAGCCAACCATAAAGTATAATATAAGAGTTGTAGAAGCCAGGCATTAAGTGTGGCTGAGAACTTTCTGGTATCCAAAACTGCCAGTTTTCAGCAAAGAGAAGAATATTTTGGGCATTGTGAAGAGTGAGGATTTAGAGCACAGGATGTGTAACCCATACTTGCTTGAAAATATATTTGGACTTTTGAATGGTTTTAAAAGACGAGTAGAGGTGGCATGTCTGGAATGCCAATAAAGATATGATAGTCACAATTCTTGAACCTAAACACAGGAAATTCTCTCAGTGCATGTTAAAGGTTAGTGTAGTCTATTATGTTGCATGTCAAAGTGTGGGGTCTGACAATTTATCTGGGAGTTGTTACAAATACTGAATCTCAGGTCCCACCCTAGGCCTACTGAATTAGAATCTGCATCTTAACAAGAACTGCAAGTGATTTGTATGTATACCTGAGTTTGAGAAGAAAGGTTGATTGTACTATACATACTCTATAACATTGAAGGGGTGCTCACTAATGGAAATTGTTGATAAGGTAGTTGTACATAACATTTTTTACCAGTTCATGATAGTAGGGACCATTAAATATATATATTCTGTTTCATAGCCAAAGAAGAAGAAAAATATTTCTCATGATACTTTTGGTACAACTTATGGAAGGATTCATATGCAGAAGCAAGACCTAAGCAAACTACAAACTAGGAAAATGAAGGGGTTGAAGAAGCGACCTGCAGAAAGGATAACAGAAGACCAGGAGAAAAAATCAAAGAGAATTAAAAAAAATTGACGAATCTTTGCCAATAAATAGTTTTATTATTGACTTAAAGAGAAGTATCATGCATTAGTCATTTCCAAGGTTTTATTACACATTTTTATAATAATTTACCTAAACTATATATTATATGTATTATGAACAGTAATGTACTATTATCAGGTTGAAAGTAAGCCTTTTACCAGAGAAATTACATGCTGATGTGCCATTTTTTCTCTGTGATATATTTCCCTCTTTACACCTGCCCTACAAAGTTCCCTATCTTGTTGGTGGATGAGTGAGGAGGGATCTCCAGAACACCATTGGTATCTCAGAGAATTTCTGAGTTAAGCTTTAGATAAGGGGAGGAAGCCATGAAAAGTAGAAATGATCCAAAGAAACTGCATACACACTCACTCAGAATAACCTACCTGGAAAGTTAACTCCATCTCCCAGCATATACCTACAACTCAGTTTTCTTTTTTACTTTTAGTTATGTTGCTTGAAATTCTACTAGTTAGAGATTAATTTAAGATTATAAGTTTTGTGTCATAAAATACAGGTCTAAAAGAAATGTCTACTACCTGATTATGGACATACTACTTTAATATAAGAGATTTTGCTACTAAGTGGAGCCCTACCCCCTTCTCTGAGAGAAAGGAAATTTTCAGAAGAGTAGAGTGAGAAAGGAGAGAATGGGTAGGATCTGTGCTATCGGGCACTTTAGAGTGCTAGGCAGCTAAAGATCACAGAAAGGCCCTAAGTGTTTGCCCACTGAGTAGAGTAAGCCAAGGAATTTGTTTTGAAATTTCTATTACTTTTGTTTTTAAGATTTTATTTATTGATTCTAGAGAGAGGAGAGAGAGAGAAAGGGGGTGGGGAGGGGCAAGAAGCATCAACTCATAGTAGCTGCCTCTCGTATGTGCGTTGACTGGGCAAGCCTGGGGCTTTGAACCAGTGACCTCTAGGTCAATGCTTTATCCACTGCACCACCACAGGTCAGGCTACTATTTTTTAAATTGAATTTTTGGGGGTGACATTGGTTAGTAAAATTATATAGGTTTCAGGTGTACAATTCTATAACATCTGTATATTATATGTTCACCACCCCACATCAGGTATCCTTACGTCACAATTTATCCCCCCTTTAACCTCTTCTACCTCCCCCCACTGCTCATTCCTTCTGGTAATCACCATACTGTTGGCGTTGGCTTTTGTTTTTTGCTTAATCCCTTCATCTTTTTCAGCAATCTCCCTACTCCCCTTCCCCCCTGACAGCTGTCAATCTGTTCTCTGCATCTATGAATCTCTTTTTATGTTGTTTGTTAATTTTATTCATTAGATCCCATATGTAGTGGAATCATGGTACTTGTCTTTCCCTGACTGGCTTATTTCACTTAGCACAATACCCTCCAGGTCCATCCATGCTTTGTAAAGGGTAAGATTTTCTTTTTCACAGCTGAGTAGTATTCCATTGCATAAATGTACCACAGTTTTTTTTATCCATTCATCTACTGGTGGGCACTTGGACTGCTCCCAAATCTTAGCTATTGTGAATAACACTGCAGTGAACATAGGATTGTATATATTCTTTCAAATTAATGCTTTGGGTTTCTTTAGATACATTCTCAGAAGTGGAATAACTAGGTCATAAGGCAGTTCCCATTTTTAATTTTTTGAGGTAACTCCATACTGTTTTCCACAGTGGCTGCACCAGTCTGCATTCCCACCAGCAGTGCAGGAGGGTTCTCTTTTCTCCACATACTTGCCAACACTTATTGTTTGTTGATTTTTTTGTTGATAGCCATTCTGACAGGTGTGAGGTAATATCTCATTGTGGTTATAATTTGCACTTTTCTGATGATTAGTGAGTGATAGTGAGCATCTCTTATTGATATTTTAGAGTGAGAAGCATCAACTCATGGTGTCACTTATAGTTGTTCATTGATTGTTTCTCATACGTGCCTTGACCGTGGGGCTCAAGCAAAGCCAATGACCTTTCAGCTTAAGCCAGCAACCATGGAATCATGTAAATGACCCTGTGCTCAAGCCAGCAACCCCACAATTAAGCTGGCAAGCCGCAACCTCGGGGTTTCGAACTGGGGGAATAGGAGTGTTTGTGTATGGGGGGTGTTGGTATTCAATTTTGTAAATTCTTTATAAATTTTGTATATTAACCCCTTATCAGATGTATGATTGCCAAATATCGTCTCCCAAAGTAGGTTGTCTTTTCATTTTATTGATGATTGCTGTGCAAAAAAGTTTTCATTTGATATAGTCCCATTGTTTATTTTTTCTTTTGTCTCTCTTCCCCAAGGAGATATACCAGAAAAGATATTGCTATAAGAAATGTCCCAAGGGCCCTGGCCAGTGGCTCAGTGAATAGTTTTCAGCCTGGCGTGTGGACGTCCTGGGTTTGATGTGCCATGACAGTTCAGGGCACATGACAGAAGCACCCATCTGTTTCTCTCCCCCTTCTCTCCCTCTTACCCTCCCACAGCAGTGGCTCTATTGGTTTGAGCATCAGCCTGGGTGCTGAGGATGGCTCTGTTGGTCCTAGCACATCAGCCTTAGGTGCTAAAAATAGTTCAGTTGATTCGAGCATTGGCCCCAAACGGCATTGCCAGGTGAATCCCAGTGGGGGCTCATGCAGGAGTCTGTCTCTTATCTCCCCTCCTCTCACTTAAAAAAATCAAAAAGAAAGAAAGAATGAAAGAAATGTCCCCAGATTTTACTTCCTATGATTTCTTCTAGGATATTTACAGTTTTGGGTCTAGCATTTAAGTCTTAATCCATTTTGAGTTTATTATTGTGTATGGTGTTCTAGTTTCTTTTTCTTTCTTTTTTTTAAGTGAGAAGTGAGGAGGCTGAAACAGACTCCCACATGTACCCTGATTGAGATCCACCTGGCAAACCCCCTACCATGTGATGCTGTCCCCATCTGGGTCGCTGCTTTGTTGATCAGCAGCCGAGCTTTTTAGTGCCTGGTGCAAGGCAGTGAAGTCATCTTCAATGCCCAGGGCCAACTTTGCTAGAACCATTCGAGCCATGGATGCAGGAGGGTAAGAGAGTGAGAGAAAAGGGGAGAGGGTGGTAGGAGAAGAAGGATGTGGTCATTTCTCCTGTGTACCCTGACTGGGAATCGAACCCAGGACATCCACATGCCAGGCTGATGCTCTACCACTGAACCAGGGCTGTAGTTTTATTTTTTTTTTTCATGTATCTGTTCAATTTTTCCAACCCATTTAGTGAATTAACTATCTTTACTCCATTATGTTTTTGTCTCTTTTGTTAAATATTAATTGACTTTAAAGGTGTGTGTTTATTATTAGTGGGCTCTGTGTTCTGTTCCACTTATCTATATGTCTGTTTTTATGCCAGTACCATGCTGTTTTGATTACTCTGGCCTTGATAGTGTAGTTTGATATCAGGGAGCATGATATCTCCAACTTCTCTCTCAACTTTCTTCTTTCTGTTGTGCCTGACCAGGAGGTGGCGCAGTGGATAGAGTGTTGGACAGGGACATGGAAGACCCAGGTTTGAAACCCGGAGGTCGCCAGCTTTAGCACAGGCTCATCTGGTTTGAGCGAGACTCACCAGCTTGAGCCCAAGGTCTCTGGCTCGAGCAAGGAGTCACTTGGTCTTCTGTACCCCTCCCCTATCCCTCCTCGTCAAGGCACATAAGAGAAATCAATCAATGAACAACTAAGGTGCCGCAAAGAAGAATTAATGCTTCTCATCTCCCTTCCTTCCTTTCTGTTTCTATCTGTCCCTCTCTCTGTCTCTGCCTTTGCTAGAAAAATTAAAAAAAAAAAATTATTGTTACTATTTGGGGTCTGTTATTCATTGTTCTAGTTCTGTGAAATACACCATTGGTATCTTGATAGGAATTGTATTGAATCTATAGATTGCTTTGGGTAGTATGTACATTTTAATAATTTCTTTTTATTTTATTCATTTTAGATGAGGAGACACAGAGTGAGAGAGAGAGAGAGAGAAAGAGAGAAAGGGAGGTGCTGGAAGCATCAACTCCCATATGTGCCTTGACCAGACCAGTGCAGGGTTTTGAACTGGCGACCTCAGTGTTCCCAGGTGGACGCTTTATCCACTGCGCCACCACAGGTCAGGCTAGTATGTACATTTTAATGTTAATTCTATCCATGAACTTCATGTTTGCTTCAACTTGTATCTTCCTCAGTATTTTTTTTCTTCAGTGTCTTATAATTTTTTTTTTTTTTTAAATTTTTTAGAGAGGAGACACAGAGTGAGAGAGAGAGAGAAAGAGAGAAAGGGGGGAGGAGCTGGAAGCATCAACTTCCATATGTGCCTTGACCAGACCAGTGCAGGGTTTTGAACTGGCGACCTCAGTGTTCCCAGGTCGACGCTTTATCCACTGCGCCACCACAGGTCAGGCTCTTATAATTTTTTGAGTACAGTCTTTTACATCCTTGGTTAAACTTATTCCTAGGTACTTTATTTTATCTGAAGCAATTGTGAATGGGATTGTTTTCTTAGTTTCCCTTTCTGATAGTTCATTATTTGTATATATAAATGCAGCTGGTTTCTGGGTATTTATTTTGTATCCTCATACTTCAGTGAATTAATAGATTCTAGTAGATTTTTGGTGGAATTGTTAGGGTCTATACACAGTATCATGTCACCAACAAATAAAGACAGTTTTATCTCTTCCTTTCCAATTTAGATGCTTGTTATTTCTTCTTATCTGATTGATGTAGCTAGGACTTCCAGTACGGTTTCAATATGAGTGGTGAAAGTGGGCATGCTTGTCCTGTTGTCGGTCTTAAGGGAAATAAATGCTTTTAGTTTTTGCCCATTGAATATGATATTGGCTGTGGGTTTGTCATATATGGCCTTTATTACACCTTTGTTGAGAGTTTATCTATCGTAAATGGGTGCTGGATTTAATCAAATGCTTTTTCTGCACTTTTTTTTATTCTTCATTTTGTTTATATGGTATATTACATTTATTTATTTATTTTTGTGGCAGAGTCAGAGAGAGAGACAGATAGGGACAGACAGGAAGGGAGAGAGATGAGAAGCATCAATTCTTCATTGTGGCTCCTTAGTTGTTCATTGGTTGATTTCTCATATGTGCCTTGACTGGGGGATTACAGCAGACTGAGTGACTCCGTCCTCGAGCCAGTGACCTTGGGCTCAAGCTGGTAAGCCTCGCTCAAACCAGATGGGCTCGCGCTCAAGCTGGCGACCTTAGGGTCTTGAACCTGGGTCCTCCACATCCCAGTCCGACGCTCTATCTATTACGCCACCGCCTGGTCAGGCGTATGACAGTTATTGATATACGAATATTATACCAACCATGCATCCTCAAAATAAATCCAATTTGATCATAGTTTATGATTGTGTGATCTTTTTAAGGCATGTTGGATCTGCTTACTAATATTTAGTTGAGGATTTTTGCATCTCTGTTCATCAGGAATATTGGCCTATACTTTATTTGTAGTGTATATGGTTTTGGATATGGAATAATGCTGGCCTTTTAAAATGAGCTTGGGAGTCTTCCTTTCTCTTGAATATTTTGAGTAGTTTGAAAAGGATTTGTGTTCTTTGAATGTTTGGTAACATTCACCTGTGAAGCCATCCAGTCCAGAACTTTATTTTATTTTTTGTATTTTTCCAAAATGAGAAGCAGGGGAGGCACACAGACTTCTGCATGTGCTCAACCGGGATCCGCCCGGCATGCCCACCAGGTGGCGATGCTTGGCCCGTCTGGGACCTTGCTCCACTGCAACCAGAGCCATTCTAGTTCCTGAGGTTGAGGCCATGTAGCCATCCTCAGCACCCGGGCCAACGTTGCTCCAATGGATGGATCCTTGGCTGCAGGAGGGGAAGAGTGAGATAGAGAGAAAGGAGAGGGGGAAGGGTGGAGAAGCAGATGGGTCCTTCTGTGTGCCCTGGCCGGGAATCGAACCTGGGACATAACACACGCGGGGCCGACACTCTACCAATGCTCTACCGCTCAGCCAACCGACCAGGGCCCAGGACTTATTTTGTTGGGAGTTTTTTTATTACAGCTCCAGATTGTCCAATTTGTTGGCATATAGTTAGTTGTTCATAATATTTTCTTACATCCTTTGTATTTCTTTGGTGTAAGTTGTTACTTCTCCTTTATTTCTAATTGTATTTATTTGGATCCTCTCTGTTTTTCTTGATGAGTCTCATTAAAGGTTTTTCAATTTTGTTTATCTTTTCAAAGAACAAGCTTTTGGTTTCATTGCTCTTTTGTATTTTTTTATAGTCTCTATTTTGTTTATTTCTGCTCTGATCTTGTTTCCTTCTACTTACTTGGGCTTAGTGTTTCTTTTGTTTGTTATTTTTTTTGAGTTCCTGTAAGAGTAAAATTAGATTGTTTATTTGAGATTTTTCTTGTTTTTGAGGTAGACCTGTAATGCCATGAATTTCCCTATTAGGACATTTTCACTGTGTCCCATAGATACCGGTTGTTGCAAGTTATCTTTCAATTTCTTCATCACATTGTTAACTCATTCATTGTTTAGTAACGTTATTTATCCTTCAGGTATTTGTGTTTTTCAGTATTTTCTTGTGAATGATTTCCAGTTTCATACCATAATGGTCATGGAAGATGCTTGATATGATTTCAGTCTTAAATTTATTGAGACTTGTTTTGTATCCTAACATGTCCCTTATCCTAGAAAATGTTTGATGTGCACTTGAAAAATATGTATATTCTGCTTTATTGTAAGATTCTCTGAAGATGAATTAAATTTATCTGATCTAACGTGTCATTTAAAAGAAAATTATTTATTTTTTATTTTTGTATTTTTCTGAAGTTAGAAGCGGGAGGCAGTCAGACAGACTCCCGCATGTGCCCAACCGGGATCCACCTGGCATGCCCACCAGGAGGTGATGCTCTGTTGCGTTGTAGCCATTCTAGAGCCTGAGGCAGAGGCCATAGAGCCGTCCTCAGTGCCCAGGTCAACTTTGCTCCAATGCAGCCTTGGCTGCGGGAGTAGAAGAGAGAGAGGAAGGAGAAGGGGAAGGGTGAAGAAGCAGATGGGCTGTTCCTGTGTGACTTCCACACTCCAGGCCAATGCTCTATCGCTGAGCCAACTAGCCAGGGCAAAACAAAAATTTTTTTAAATTTTAACTTAATGATTTTGGTGACAGAGGAAAGGAGTCATGAGAGAGAAACAGGAACATTGATCTGTTCCTGTATTTACCCTGACCAGGAATAGAACCAGCAACCTCTGTGCTTCAGGACAAAGCTCTAACCAACCAAGCTATCTGGCCAGTGATACTGTGTCATTTAAGACTGACATTTTCTTGTTGATACTCTGTCTGGAAGGTCTATTCACTGATGTCAGTGGAGTCTTAAAATCCCCTACAGTGACTGTGTTACTATTAATCTCTCCCTTTATGTTCATCAAAATTTGCTTTATATATTTAGGTGCTCCTATGTTGGGTGCATAATGTTTACAAGGGTTATATCTGCTAGGTGGATTGTTCACATTATTATGTAGTGACCTTTGTCTCTTTTTTTGTAGTGCCTTTGTTTTAGAGTCTATTTTGTCAGATACAAGTATTGTTACTTCAGCTTTTTTTTTTCATTTCCATTTGCATGAAAATTTCCCATTCCTTTAATTTTAGTCTATGTGTATCTTTCATTCTGAGGTGAGTCTTGTAGACAACATGAATATGGGTGTTGTTTTCTTACCCATTCACCTATCCTATATGTTTTGATTGGAGCACTTAAGCCAGTTATATTTAAAGTGATTATATTAATAGGTACATATTAACATTTTATTCTTTTAACTATGTTCTTCTGTTTTTTTGTTTGTTTGTTTGTTTTTTACAGGGACAGAGAGAGTCAGAGAGAGGGATAGATAGGAACAGACAGACAGGAACGGAGAGAGGTGAGAAGCATCAATCATTAGTTTTTCATTGCCGTTGTGACACCTTAGTTGTTCATTGATTGCTTTCTCACATGTGCCTTGATCACGGGCCTTCAGCAGACCGAGCCACCCCTTGCTGGAGCCAGCGACCTTGGGTCCAAGCTGACAAAAGCTTTTGCTCAAGCCAGATGGGCCCACGCTCAAGCTGGCGAGCTCAGAGTCTCGAACCTGGGTCTTCCGCATCCCAGTCTGACACTATCCACTGCGCCACCGCCTGGTCAGGCTGTTCTTCTGTTTTCTATTCCTCTTCCTTCCTCATCTCTCCTCTTTTATTCTTCTTTTCTTTGTCTTCTTTTAACATTTCTTGTAATACTGGTTGGGTGGTAGGTAACAAACTCTTTAAGCTTTTTCTTTTCTGGGAAGCTTTTTATTTCTCAATTTAAAATGATAGCCTTCCCCCCTTTCTCTCTTTCTCTCTCTCTCACTCTGTGTCTCCATTCTAAAATGAATAAAATAAAATAAAAAGAAAAATTAAAAAAAAAAAATGTAAAGCCTGACCTGTGGTGGCGCAGTGGATAAAGCGTCGACCTGGGAACACTGAGGTCACCATTTCAAATCCCTGCACTGGTCTGGTCAAGGCACATATGGGAGTTGATGCTTCCAGCTCCTCCCCCCTTTCTCTCTTTCTCTCTCTCTCACTCTGTGTCTCCATTCTAAAATGAATAAAATAAAAGAAAAAGAAAAATTTAAAATGATAGCCTTGCTGGGTAAAGTAGTCCTGGTTGTAGGTCCTTGCTTCTCATCACTTTGAATATTTCATGCCAATGCCAATCCCTCCTGGCCTGAAATTTTTCTATAGAGAAATTATCTGACAGTCTTATGGGAGCTGTCTTGTAGGTAACTAACTGCTTTTCTCTTGCTGCCTTTTAGATTCTCTCTGTCTTTAATTGTTGCCATTTTAATTTTGATGTGTCTTAGTGTGGGCCTTTTTGGATCCATCTTGTTTGGGATGCTCTGTGCTTCCTGAACTTGTGTGTCTTTTACCTTTACAAGGTTAGGGTAGTTTTCATTCATTTCTTCAAATATATAGGTTCTTTTTTTTATTTATTTATTTTTTTTTTAATTTTTCATTTTAGAGAGGAGACACAGAGTGAGAGAGAGAGAGAGAGAGAAAGGGGGGAGGAGCTGGAAGCATCAACTCCCATATGTGCCTTGACCAGACCAGTGCAGGGTTTTGAACTGTCAACCTCAGTGTTCCCAGATTGACGCTTTATCCACTGCGCCACCACAGGTCAGGCAAATATATAGGTTCTTGACTCCTTGTCTTCTTCTGGTACTTCTGTGATGTGGCTGTTGGTACATTTCATTTTGTCCCAAAGGTTCTTTTTTATTTTTCTTTATTTCTTTTTATTAATTTTAATTTTAATGGGGTGGCATTGATAAATCAGAGTACATATGTTCAGAGAAAACATCTACAGGTTATTTTGACATTTGATTATAATGCATACCCATCACCCAAAGTCAAATTGTCTTCCATTGCCTTCTATCTGGTTTTATTTGTGCTCTACCCCCTCCCACTCTTCCCCCTTCCCCCCCTCCTCGGAGAACCAGCACACTCTTGTCCATGTCTCTCAGTCTCATTTTTATGTCCCATCTATGTATGGAATCTTATATTCTTCGTTTTTTCTGATTTACTTATTTCATTCAGTATAATGTTGTCAAGATCCATCTATGTTGTAAATGCTCCGATGTCATCATTTCTTATGGCTGAGCAGTATTCCATAGTATATATGTACCAAAGCTTTTTAATCCACTCATCCACTGACGGACACTTGGGCTGTTTCCAGATCTTCACTACTGTGAACAATGCTGCCACAAACATGGGGCACATTTCTTCTTTTCTAACAGTGCTATGGTGTTCTTAGGGTATATTCCTAAAAGTGGGATAGCTGGGTCAAAAGACAGTTCAGTTTTTAATTTTTTGAGAAATCTCCATACTGTTTCCACAGTGGCTGCACCAGTCTGCATTCCCAACCAGCAGTGCAGGAGGGTTCCCTTTTCTCCACATCCCCACCAGCACTTAACCTGTGTTGTTTTGCTGATGAGCGCCATTCTGACAGGTGTGAGGTGATATTTCATTGTGGTTTTAATTTGCATTTCTCTAATGATTAGTGATGTTGAGCATTTTTCATATACCTATTGGCCATCTGTAGGTCCTCTTGGGAGAAATGTCTGTTCATTTCTTTTGCCCATTTTTTGATTGGATTGTTTATCTTCCTGTTATTGAGTTTTACAAGTTCTTTATAAATTTTGGTTATTAACCCCTTATGAGACATATTTTCAAATATGTTCTCCTATTGTGTGGTTTGTCTTTATATTCTGTTCTTATTGTCTTTAGCTGTGCAAAAGCTTTTTAGTTTGATATAGTCCCATTTGTTTATCCCGCCTTTTATTTCACTTGCCCGTGGAGATAAATCAGCAAATATATTGCTGCGAGAGATGTCCAAGAGCATACTGCCTATGTTCTCTTCTAAGATGCTTATGGTTTCACAGTTTATATTTAAATCTTTTATCCATTTTGAGTTTGTTTTTGTGAATGGTGTAAGTTGATGGTCTAGTTTCATTTTTTTGCAGGTAGATGTCCAATTTTCCCAACACCATTTGTTAAAGAGGCTGTCCTGACTCCATTGTATATTCTTACCTCCTTTGTCAAATATCAGTTGTTCATAAAGGTGTGAGTTTATTTCTAGGTTCTCTGTTCTGTTCCATTATCTATATGCCTGTTCTTTTGCCAGGACCAGGCTGCCTTGAGTATAATGGCCTTGTAGTAAACCTTGATATCCGGAAGAGTGATACCTCCTGCTTTATTCTTCTTTTTCAATATTGCTGAGGCTATTTGTGTTCTTTTTTGGTTCCATATTAATTTTTGGAATATGTGTTCTATATCTTTGAAGTATGTCATTGGTATTTTTTTTTTATTCATTTAGAGAGGAGACACAGAGTGAGAGAGAGAGAGAGAAAGAGAGAAAGGGGGGAGGAGCTGGAAGCATCAACTCCCATATGTGCCTTGACCAGACCTGTGCAGGATTTTGAACTGTGACCTCAGTGTTCCCAGGTTGACGCTTTATCCACTGCGCCATCACAGGTCAGGCCTGTTATTGGTATTTTAATTGATACTGCATTGAATTTATAAATTGCTTTGGGTAATATAGACATTTTAATGATGTTTATTCTTCCTAACAATGAGCACAGTATATGCTTCCACTTGTTTGTATCTTCCTTGATTTCTTTTATCAATGTTTTATAATTTTCCAAGTACAAGTCTTTAATCTCCTTGGTTAAGTTTACTCCTAGGTACTTTATTTTTTTGGTTGCAATAGTGAAAGGGATTGTTTTCTTAATTTCTCTTTCTGACAGTTCATTGTTGGTGTATAAAAATGCCTCTGATTTCTGAGTATTAATTTTATATCCTGCCACATTGCTGAATTCATTTCTCAGGTCCAGTAGTTTTTTAGACCGAGACTTTAGGGTTTTCTATGTATAATATCATATCATCTGCAAATAATGATAGTTTTACTTCTTCTTTTCCAATTTGGATGACTTTTATTTATTCTTCTTTTCTGATTGCTGTGGCTAGGACTTCCAGAACTATGTTGAATAAGAGTGGTGAAAGGGGGCACCCGTCCCTGCCTTGTTCCTGATCTTAAGGGGATTGCTTTTAACTTTTGCCCATTGATTATGATGTTGGCTGTGGGTTTGTCATAGATGGCCTTTATTATGTTGAGGTATGTTCCCTGTATTTTCACTTTGCTGAGTTGATCATGATTGGTTGCTGGATTTTATCAAACGCTTTTTCTGCATCTATTGAAATTATCATGTGATTTTTGTCCCTCCTTTTGTTTATGTGATGAATCACATTGATTGATTTGTGAATATTAAACCAGCCTTGCCTCACCAGACTAAATCCCACTTGATCATGGTGTATGATATTTTTCATATATTGCTGGATCCGGTTGGCTAATATTTTGTTGAGGATTTTAACATCTAAATTCATCAGGTATATTGGTCTATAATTTTCTTTCTTTGTGTTGACTTTGCCTAGTTTCAGAATCAGAATTATGCTTGCCTCATAAAAGGAGCTAGGAAGTCTTCCTTCCTCTTGAATTTTTTGAAATAGCTTGAGAGGGATAGGAGTTAGTTCTTCTTTGAATTTTTGGTAGAATTCACATCTGAAGCCATGGGGCCCAGGACTATTCTTTGTTAGGAGTTTTTGTTTACTTTTTTTTGTTTTTGTTTTTACAGGGACAGAGAGAGAGGGATTGATAGGGACAGACAGACAGGAATGGAGAGAGGTGAGAAGCATCAATCATTAGTTTTTCGTTGCCATTGTGACACCATAGTTGTTCATTGATTGCTTTCTCAAATGTGCCTCGACCACGGGCCTTCAGCTGACCAAGCCACCCCTTGCTGGAGCCAGCGACCTTGGGTCCAAGCTGGTGAGCATTTTGCTCAAGCCAGATGGGCCCGCACTCAAGCGGGCGACGTCAGGGTCTCGAACCTGTGTCTTCCGCATCCAAGTCTGATGCTCTATCCATGTGCCACCACCTGGTCAGGCAGTTGAGAGTTCTTTTATAACTGTTCCGATCTCATTTGTTGTAATAGGTCTGTTTAGGGTTTCTGATTCTTCCAGATTGATTTTTGGAAGATTGTATGTTTCAAGGAATTTGTCCATTTCATATAGGTTGTCTAGTTTTTTTTTTGTTTGTTTTTATTAACTTTAATGGGGTGACACCAATAAATCAGGGTGCATATGTACAATGAAAACATCTCCAGATTATCTTATCATTCAATTGTGCTGCATACCCATCACCCAAAGTCAAAATGTCCTCTGTCACCTTCTATCTGGTTTTCCCTGTACCCCTCCCCTTCTCCCTATTCCACCCTCCTTTCCCTCCCCCCATCCCGTAACCACCACACTCTTGTCCATGTCTCATAGTTTCTCTTTTATGTCCCACCTATGTATGAAATCATGCTGTTCTCAGATTTTTTTTTTCTGATTCACTTATTTCACTCCGTATAATGTTATCAAGGTACATCCATTTTGTTGTAAATGATCCAATGTCATCATTTCTTATGGCTGAATAGTGTTCCATAGTATATATGTACCAAAGCTTTTTAATCCACTCGTCTTCTGACGGAAACTTGAGCTGTTTCCAGATCTTCGCTATTGTGAACAATGCTGCCACGAACATGGGGGCGCATTTCTTCTTTTCGAACAGTGTTATGGTGTTCTTAGGGTATATTCCTAAAAGTGGGATAGCCGGGTTAAAAGGCAGTTCGACTTATAATTTTTTGAGGAATCTCCAAACTGTTTTCCACAGTGTCTGCACCAGTCTGCATTCCCACCAGCAGTGCAGAAGGGTTCCCTTTTCTCCACATCTTCGCCAGCACTTGTTCTGTGTTGTTTTGCTGATGAGTGCCATTCTGACTGGTGTGAGGTGATATCTCATTGTGTTTTTGATTTTCATTTCTCTAATGATTAGTGATGTTGAGCATTTTTTCACATGTCTTTTGGCCATCTGTATGTCTTCTTTGGAGAAATTTCTATTCATTTCTTTTGCCCATTTTTTGATAGGATTGTTTGTCTTCCTGGTGTTGAGTTTTGTAAGTTCTTTATAAATCTTGGTTATTAACCCCTTATCAGACGTGCTGTCGAATATGTTCTCCCATTGTGTGGTTTGTCTTTTTATTCTGTTCTTATTGTCTTTAGCTGTGCAAAAGCTTTTTAGTTTGATGTAGTCCCATTTGTTTATCTTGCCTTTAATTTCATTTGCCCGTGGAGATCAATCGGCAAATAAATTGCTGCTACAGATGTCAAAGGGCTTGCTGCCTATGTTTTTTTCTAAGATGCTTATGGTTTCACGGCTTATGTTTAAGTCTTTTATCCATTTTGAATTTGGTTTTGTGCATGGTGTAAGTTGATGGTCTAGTTTCATTTTTTTGCAGGTAGATGTCCAATTTTCCCAGCACCATTTGTTAAAGAGGCTGTCTTTACTCCATTGTATGTTCTTTCCTCCTTTGTCAAATATCAGTTGTCCATAAAGGTGTGGGTTTATTTCTGGGTTCTCTGTTCTGTTCCATTGATCACTGTGCCTGTTCTTATGCCAGTACCAGGCTGTCTTGAGTATAATGGCCTTATAGTAAACCTTGATATCCGGAAGAGTGATACCTCCTGCTTTATTTTTTCTTTTTAAGATTGCTGAGGCTATTCGTTTTCTTTTTTGGTTCCATATAAATTTTTGGAATATGTTTTCTATATCTTTGAAGTATGTCATTGGTATTTTAATTGGTATAGCATTGAATTTATAAATTGCTATGGGTAATATAGACATTTTAATGATGTTTATTCTTCCTAGCCATGAGCACAGTATATGCTTCCACTTGTTTGTATCTTCCTTGATTTCTTTTATCAATGTTTTATAATTTTCCGAGTACAAGTCTTTAACCTCCTTGGTTAAATTTACTCCTAGGTATTTTATTTTTTTGGCTGCAATAGTGAAGGGGATTGATTCCTTAATTTCTTTTGCTGACAGTTCATTGTTTGTATATAGAAATGCCTCTGATTTCTGAGTATTAATTTTATATCCTGCCACATTGCTGAATTCATTTATAAGGTCCAGTAGTTTTTTAACTGAGACTTTAGGGTTTTCTATGTATAATATCATATCATCTGCAAATAGTGACAGTTTTACTTCTTTTCCAATTTGGATGCCTTTTATTTCTTCTTCTTGTCTGATTGCTGTAGCTAGGACTTCCAGAACTATGTTGAATAAAAGTGGTGGAAGTGGGCAACACTGCCTGGTTCCTGATCTTAAGGGAATTGCTTTTAATTTTTGTCCATTTAGTATGATGTTTGCTGTGGGTTTGTCGTAGATGGCCTTGATCATGTTAAGGAATGTTCCTTGTATTCCCACTTTACTGAGAGTTTTAAGCATGAATGGGTGCTGGATTTTATCAAATGCCTTTTCTGCATCTATTGAAATTATCATGTGATTTTTGTCCTTCCTTTTGTTTATGTGATGAATCCCATTGATTGATTTGCGAATATTGAACCAGCCTTGCCTCTCCAGAATAAATCCCACTTAATCATGGTGTATGATTTTTTTCATATATTGCTGGATCCAGTTGGCTAATATTTTGTTGAGAATTTTAGCGTCTAAATTCATCAGGGATATAGGCCTATAATTTTCTTTCTTTGTGTTGTCTTTGCCCGGTTTTGGGATCAGAATTATGCTCGCCTCATAAAGAGTTTGGAAGTCTTCCTTCCTCTTGAATTTTTTGAAATAGCTTGAGGAGGATAGGAGTTAGTTCTTTGAATTTTTGATAGAATTCACTTGTGAAGCCATCAGGCCCAGGAATTTTCTTTTTTGGGAGTTTTTTGATAACTGTTTCAATCTCATCTGTTGTAATTGGTCTGTTTAGGTGCTCTGATTCTTCCAGATTGATTTTTGGAAGTTTATATGATTCAAGAAATTTGTCCATTTCATCTAGATTGTCTAATTTTTTGGCATAAAGTTCTTCATAGTATTTTCTTACAATGCTTTGTATCTCTGTTGTATTAGTTGTAATTTCTCCACTGTCCTTTCTAATTTTATCTATTTGAGACCTCTCTCTTTTTTTCTTGGTGAGTCTAGTTAAGGGTTCATCAATCTTGTTTACCTTATCAAAGAACCAGCTTCTGGTTTCATTGATCCTCTGTATTGTTTCCTTAGCCTCTATGTCATTTATTTCTGCTCTGATCTTTATTATTTCCTTCCTTCTACTTGTCTTGGGTTTTATTTGTTGTTGTTTTTCAAGTTCTTTTAGCTGCAGGGTTAAGTTGCTTATATGATCTTTTTCTAGCTTCTTATGATATGCCTGTAGTGCAATAAACTTCCCTCTCAGAACTGCTTTTGTTGTGTCCCATAGATTTTGAGTTGACGTATGCTCATTATCATTTGTTTCTAGAAACTTTTTTATTTCTTCTTTGATCTCAATGTTAATCCATTCATTATTTAATATCATGCTATTTAGTTTCCAAGTGTTTGAGTATTTTTCAGTTTTTCTTTTGCAGTTAATTTCTAGCTTCATGGCATTGTGATCAGAGAAAATGGTTGATATGATTTCAATCTTCTTAAATTTATTGAGGCCTTTTTTGTGTCCTAACATGTGGTCTATCCTAGAAAACGTACCTTGAGAGCTTGAGAAGAATGTATATTCTACTGCTTTAGGGTGAAAAGTTCTGAAGATATCTATTAAATCAAGTTGATCTAGTGTATCCTTTAAGTCTGCTGTTTCTTTATTGATTTTCTTTCTTGTGGATCTATCCAGTGTTGTTAGTGGGGTATTGAAATCCCCTACTATGATAGTATTAGTGTTAATCTCGCCCTTTATATCCATCAAAGTCTGCTTTATGAATGTCGGGGCTCCTATATTTGGTGCGTAGATATTTATAATAGTTATATCTTCCTGTTGAATTGTTCCCTTTATCATTATGTAGTGTCCTTCTTTATCTCTTACTACAGTCTTTGTTTTAAAGTCCATTTTGTCAGATATAAGTACTGCTACCCCGGCGTTTTTTTCATTTCCATTTGCATGAAATATTTTTTTCCACCCTTTTACCTTCAGTTTATGTGCATCTTTTGTTTTAAGGTGTGTCTCTTGTAGACAGCATATGTATGGGTCCTGTTTCTTTATCCACGCTGCTACCCTATGTCTTTTGATTGGATCATTTAATCCATTTACATTTAAGGTTATTATTGATATGTAGTTGTTTATTGCCATTTTATTCTTTAAAGCTGTATTTTATTATTATTATTTTTTTTTTTTTTTTGCTATATTCTCTCGTCCCTTTGAACTGTTCACACTAGGCCCCTTAGAATCTCTTGCAGGATTGGTTTGGTTTTAAAGAATTCCTTGAGGTTTTCTTTGTCTGGAAAGCTCTTTATTTCTCCTTTAATTTTAAATGTTAGCCTTGCTGGATAGAGTAGTCTTGACTGTAGGTTCTTGTTCTGCATTACTTTGATTATATCTTGCCATTCCCTTTTGGCCTCAAGTGTTTCTGTTGAGAAGTCCGATGTCATCCTAATGGGGGCTCCTTTGTAGGTGATGGTCTTTTTTCTCTAGCAGCTTTTAAGATTTTTTCTTTATCTATTAGCTTTGGTATTTTAACTATGATGTGTCTTGGTGTAGATCTTTTTGGGTTTCTCTTTAATGGAGTTCCGTGTGCTTCTTGAACATGTGGAATGTTCCCAGCCTTAATTTAGGGAAGTTTTCTGCTATGATTTGATTGAACACCGTTTCCATTTCCTGTCCTCTTTCCTCTTCTTCAGGCACCCCTATGATGCGAATATTGTTTCTCTTCATGTTGTCACAGAGCTCCCTTAGAGTTTCCTCACATTTTTTGAATCTCTTTTCCTTTTTTTTCTCTGCTTCTGTAACTTTGTTTATTGTGTCCTCTAACTCACTGATTCGATCCTCAGCGTGATTCATTCTGCTTTTAAATCCTTCCATTGTGGTCTTCAGTTCTGATACTGTATTTGTCATTTCTGTCTGGTTCTTTTTTATTATTTCAATTTCGTTTTTTATACTTGTTATCTCTTTATTTAGGTGCTCATAGTGACTATCCATTGTTGCTCTAATTTCTTTGAACATCCTAACTATCATTATTCTAAATTCTCCTTCTGGTAGTTTGGTTATATCTGGTTCATTCAGGTCCTTCTCTGGGGATTTCTCTTGGTTCATTTGGTTTGCATTTCTCTGCCTGCCCATTTTATCTGAGTGTAAGCAAGTTGTGGCCACTGGAGTCCAGTATGTGTTGCCTTTGTGTTCTCTAGGTGTGGTCTGTCTGCAGGCTTGCCACCCCCTCTGCCGCTGCCTAGGGCGGTTGGGTGTGGGCATTGCCAGCTCCGGCTCACTGCAGCTATTGCTGTGATTTCTGCCTCTCCTTTGCGGGAGGGGCTGTCACTCAAGTCACTAGCCTTAGCACCCAGGGCAGAGGTGAGCACCTTTGCTCAGCTGCGGAACCAGCCTTTTTCCGGAAGGCTTACGCCCAGCCCCCTCAGTCAGAGCCTGCTCGCCACCATTTTGTGGGTTGGGCGGGGCTTTTGACGTGCTCTCAGCTGTGAGCCTTTGCCCGTCCAGAATTTAGCCCCGCCCTCGAGGCCAGGGCCCTCCTGCGCAGGGACTGAAACCGAAAACCGGGGATTATTTGGCTGGGCGTGTTTGCTGGCATGAGCTCAGCTGTTAGCTTCCGGTCGTTCCGAATCCTACCCCGCCCCCACGCTCGGAGCAAGCTCGGGCACGTAGGGTGGTAATCCACAGTTTCTCCGGCCGGGCGGGGCAAGCAGCGTGAGCTCAGCCGCGAACTTCCCCTGGTCTCAGTGTCTCCCTCGCCTCCGCGTTAGGAGCCCACTCGCGCACACAGATGGCACACCGCAGTTTCTCCGTCTGGGCGGGGTTGGCAGCGTAAGCTCAGCCGTGAGCTCCTCGCCTGTCCCTGGTTTTAGCCCCGTGCCCGCGATCAGGGCCGGCTTGCGCAGGGTCGCAGAGCTGATCTCTGCCCGTATTTTTCCCCACAAGTGGGGTCACAGGCGGCCCGCAGCTGCCGGACCGCTTTTGCGCGTCCCCTCCGCCCCTGCTGGGCTAGTCCGAGCTCCCACCGGTTTTGCCTCCACCCACACCGACAGGACCGCGTATCAGCGTCCTGCCGCAATTACACCCTTCAGCAACCTCAGGGGGCTAGAAGTGCCCTAAGTCTCCACACTGTAGGCCTGGGAGCTCCCTCCCTCTAAGCAGCTCTGCTCTAATTGCCGCGGGAGAGCTTGTTTGGCTAGTGTCCTGTCTCCCTTTGCTGGTATTGCTAGTTCCAGGGGAAATATTCGTTTTCGATTAGGGAAGTGACTTAGCCCATGGGTCGGGTGGCTGTCCCTCAGAGTGTCTCCGTGCCTTCATTTCACTCTTTGTTCCCGCTGCTCTGTTCCTGTCCTCTGTCCCAGTTCCCCGAACTCTGGGTGCGTGGTTGTGAGAGAGGCTTTCTGAGCTGTCCCTTTAAAAAGATTTTTGGGTCTGAGAAAACTCTCTTTTTCACAAATAGTATCCTCACTTGCTTCACAGCTCGATACTGTCCAAACGCCTCTTCTAGGCTCTGGGACTGCAGTCTGGGGCTTGGTTCCTGGGACCCAGGTCCCTGCCTCTCCCCCAAACTCTCCTCCCGCCACGCGGGTCTCTCCTGGCTGCCTTTTGCTCTGGGGAGCTGGGCAGCCCTCTTCGCGTTTTCGCTATTCCTACCAGTCTCAATGTGGCTTCTGCAGTGTTCCTTGGTTGAGGAGTCCACTTAGTTTAGTTTAAAGTTGGTTTATCCAGATGATGGTCCTTAAAATTGAGTTAGAATCCACTTTGGTTCTGGGAATTGGAAGTTGGTACGTCCGCCTACTCCATCGCCATCTTCCCTCCTCTAGGTTGTCTAGTTTTTTGGCATACAATTCTTCATAGCATTTTCTTACAATATTTTATATTTCTGTTGTGTCAGTTGTTATTTCTCCACTCTCCTTTCTAATTTTATTTATTTGAGTCCTCTCTCTATTTTTCTTGGTGAGTCTAGTCAAAGGTTCATTGATCTTGTTTACCTTTTCAAAGAACCAGCTCCTGGTTTCATTGATCCTCTGTATTGTTTCCTTAGCCTCTATGTCATTTATTTTCTTCCTTCTTCTAGTCCTGGGCTTTATTTGCTATTGTATTTCTAGTTCTTTTAGATGCAGGGTCAAGTTGCTTATTTGAGCTTTTTCTAGCTTCTCATGGTATGCCTGTAGAGCTATGAACTTTCCTCTCAGTACTGCTTTTGCTGTGTCCCATAAATTTTGAGTTGATGTATGCTTATTATCATTCGTTTCTAGAAACTTTTTTATTTCTTCTTTGACCTCATTGTAAATCCATTCGTTATTTAATAACAGGCTATTTAGTTTCCAAGTGTTTGAGTATTTTTCCATGGTTAATTTCTAGTTTCATGCCATTGTGATCAGAGAAAATACTTGATATGATTTCAGTCTTCTTAAATTTATTGAGATCACTTTTGTGTCCAACATGTGATCTATCCTAGAAAATGTACCATGAGTGCTTCAGAAGAATGTATATTCTACTGCTTTAGGGTGAAAAATTCTGAAGATATCTATTAAATTGAGTTGATCTAGTGTATCCTTTAAGTCTGCTGTTTCTTTGTTTATTTTCTTTCTTGAGTAATCTATCCAGTGATGTTAGTGGGGTATTGAAATCCCCTACCATTATATTATTGCTGTTAATCTCGCCCTTTATATCCATCAAAGTCTGCTTTATGTATGTCGGGGCTCCTGTGTTTGGTGCGTATATATTTATAATGGTTATATCTTCCTGTTGAATTGTTCCCTTTATCATTATGTAGTGTCCTTCTTTATCTCTTACTACAGTCTTTGTTTTAAAGTCCATTTTGTCAGATATAAGTATTGCTACCCCGGCTTTCTTTTCATTTCCATTTGCCTGAAATATTTTTCTCCATCCTTTTACCTTCAGTCTATGTGCACCTTTTATTTTAAGGTGTGTCTCTTGTAGACAGGATATGTATGGGTCCTGTTTCTTTATCCATGCAGCTACCCTATGTCTTTTGATTGGATCATTTAATCCATTTACATTTAAGGTTATTATTGATATGTAGTTGTTTTTTTCCATTTTATTCTTTAGAGCTGTATTCCTCTTTTCCTATATTCTTTTCCCCCTTTGAACTGTTCACCAGAGGCCCCTTAGCATCTCTTGCAGTATTGGCTTGGTTTTAATGAATTTCTTGAGTTTTTTTTTTTTTTTTGTCTGGGAAGCTTTTTATTTCTCCTTCAGTTTTAAACGTTAGCCTTGCTGGATAAAGTAGTCTTGGTTGTAGGCTCTTGTTCTGCATTACTTTGAATATATCTTGCCATTCCCTTCTGGCCTCAAGTGTTTCTGTTGAGAAGTCAGATGTCATTCTTATGGAGGCTCCTTTCTAGTTGATAGCTGTTTTTTCTCTAGCAGCTTTTAATATTTTCTCCTTATCACTTAACTTTGGTATTTTAATTATGATGTGTCTTGGTGTAGATTTCTATGGGTTTCTCTTTAATGGTGTTTTCTGTGCTTCTTGAACATGTGAGTCATTTTCCAGCCTTAATTTAGGGAAGTTTTCAGCTATGATTTAGTTGAACTAAGTTTCTACCCCTTGTTCTTTCTCTTCTTCAGAAACGCTTATGATGTGAATGTTATTTCTCTTCATGTTGTCACAGAGCTCCCTTAGAGTTTCCTCAGCCTTTTTGAGTCTCTTTTCTTTTTTCTGCTCTGCTTCTGTGCCTTTGTTTATTTTGTCCTCTAACTCACTGATTCGATTCTCAGCTTCATCCATTTTGCTTTTAATTCCTTTCATTGTGTTCTTAAATTCTGATATTGTATTTGTCATTTCTGTCTGATTCTTTTTCATTATTTCAATTTCCTTTTCTATACTTGTTATCTCTTTATTTAGGTGTTCATAATGAGTAACCATTGTTGCTCTAAGCTCTTTGAGCATCCTAACTATCATTATTTTAAACTCTGCATCTGGTAGTTTGGTTATATCTGGTTCGTTCAGGTTCTTCTCTGGGGATTTCTCTTGATTCATTTGGGTTGCATTTCTCTGCCTGCCCATTTTGTCTGTGTATAAGAAGGGTGTGGCCACTGGAGTCCAATGAGTGTTGCTTCTGTGTTCCCTTGATGTGATCTGTCTGCAGACCCACCACCCCCTCTGCTGCTGCCTAGGTCGGTTGGGTATGGGCTTAGCCGTCACTGCCTCTCTGCTGTTGCTGCTGTTTCCACCTCGCTTCTGTGGTACGGGTTGTGTTCTCATGCTGGCTCTACAAGCCTCAGCCTGTCTCGGCCTTCACCCCACCCCCACGGTTGGGGTTGCACACCGCACTCAAGCCACAAGCCTAGGTACCAAGGGCAGGGGTGAGCACTTTTGCTCAGCTGTGGTCCTGGCCTGTTCTCGGGCTTCTGCAGAGCCCCCTCAATCAGAGCCCAGCAGCTTGCACACGGGCTTCTGCCCAGCCCCCACAGACAGGGCCTGCTTGCGCAGGATAGCAAACCTCCGGGGCTGCTGGCGCGCGCTAAGCTGCGAGCCTCTGCCTGTCCTGGGCTTTTGCTCCGTTCCCGTGGTCAGGGCTGGCTCAGGCAGAGTAACAAGCCTCAGAGGCCAGATGATGCTGCATGCCCGCTTGCCCCTGCTCAGCAGCAGATCTCTGCCCATTCTCGGACTCCCACTTTTCCCTGCAGGTTAAGCTGCAGGCGGTCCGCAGCTGCTTGACCGCTTTTGCGGGTCCCTTCCGCCACTGCCGGCCAGCCAGGCTTCTGCTCCTGCAGACAAAACTGTGTTTCCTCATCCCATCATCACCGTCCCTACAGCAAGCCCTCAGCATTGTGGTGGGGACACTGCAACTCAGACCCTAACACTTCATACTGTAATCCTGAAAGCTCCCTCCTCCTAAGCGGCAGTGCTCTAAGTGCCCCGTGACAGCTTGTTTGGCTGTTGTCCTTCCTTTCTTTGCTGGTATTGCTAGTTCCAGCGGAAATATTTGTTTCAGATTTGGGAAGTGACTCAGCCCAGGGTTTAGGGTGGCTGTCCCTCAGAGTGTTTCTTCCTGTGCCTTCCAGACTCTTCCCACTGCTCTGGTCATCTCTTTTCTCCCAGTCCCCCGGAACCCCAGGTGAGTGGTTGTGAGAGAGGTTTTCTGCGCTGTGCCTTTAAGAAGAATCCTGGGTCTGAGAAAACTGTCTCTTTCTCACAAACAGAATCCTAACTTGTTTCACAGCTAAATACTGTCCATATGCCTCTTCTAGGCTCTGGGGCTGCAGGCTGGGTCTTTGTTCCTGGGACCCAGGTTCCTCCCTCTCCACTAAACTCTCTTCCTGCCATGCGAGTCTCTCTGGGCTGATGTTCGCTCCAAGGAGCTGGGCAGCCCTTTCCACGTTTTTGCTTTTCCTACCAGTCTCAATGTGGCTTCTTCAGTGTTCCTTGGTTGAAGAGTCCACTTAGTTTAGTTCAAAGTTGGTTTATCCAGATGATGGTTCTTAAAATTGAGTTATAATCCACTTTGGTTCCAGGAGTTGGAAGTTGGTACGTCCACCTACTCCATCACCATCTTGCCATCCCTGTCCCAAAGGTTCTTTAAAATACCCTCATTTTTATAAAATGGTTTTTTCTTTTTTGCACTCTGATATGCTGTTTTCTGCTACCTTGTCTTCCAAATCACTGATTTGATCTTCTGCTTCATTCAACCTACTGTTCATTTCTAATGTATCCTTTATTCCAGATATTGTAGTCTTCATTTTACTTGTTCTTTTTTGTAGTATCCTTTTTCATGCTGTTGCAGTTCTTACTGACTTCCTTATGAATCCTTATAACCATTTTTTTGAACTCTATATCTGATAAATTGCTGTCCTTCATTTCATTCAGCTTTTTCTAGAGGTTTCTCCTTTTCTTCCATTTGGCGCATGTTTCTTTGTCTCCCCATTTTGGCTGCCTCTTTGTGTTTGTTTCTTTGTGTAAGGTAGATCTGCTATGATTCCCAGACTTGGATGAGTGGCCTTGTGTAGTAGTTGTCCTATGGAATCCAGTGGCACAGTCTCCTTGATCACCTGAGTTGGGTGCTCCAGTAATGTCCCTTGTGTGGGTTTTGTGGCCTCCCTGTTATAATGAAGTCTTGATTGCTATTGGCCCGTTTGTGCATGGGTAGACCCTCAGGTCCTCAGGTTGGTGGACTTTGAGGATCAACCCTGATCACAGTGTACAAGCCGCTGTGCAGGTGCTGACCACATGAAGCACAATAAGCCTCAGCAGGATCTGGTACATGCAGTGATCTCCCATTGGATATGCTACTTGAGAATCTTACTGGATCCTGCTCTGATGTCTGAAGCCACTTTATGTGTTGGTTCCAGGGCCTCTTGTGAGGGACTCTGGTACAGAACAATGTAAGATGCTGCCTGTGACTGGCCCTGCCTGGGCAACTTGTTGGGAGCTACAAGCGATCCACAATTAGTGACTGCCTCTCTTGGGCCTGGGTGAATATGGGAAGGACCAATCTGTGCACCAAGACTGGCTTTTAACACCAGGGCAGCGGAAAAGTCCCAATTTCTCTGAGATTAAAACCTGTTTCTGCCACCTGCCAGTTAGACTCAGTCACTGAAGGAACCTTTAGCTGTACTCAAGGTGCATGAGGTAGGTTCTCATAGAGTCACCAGGTAGAGGTGAATGGTGTTAACCAGATTCATGCAGGTTCAAACTTGGTGTCTGTGCTTGGTCTGAGACCACTTAGCAAATGTCATAGGGAACACCAAGTCTAACTGCCACCTGCTGGATGTTTGCACACCTCTGTGGTGAGGCAGGTCTCAGGAAATCCTTAGGGTAAGACCAGCAGAGTTTATGAGGCCCAAACAGACCCAAGAGTTGTCTGTGTGAGGGGTGGGCTCTGCACCAGTCAGGCATGTGAGGGATAAAGACCTCTGACCTAGGGCCACACAACTCAGTCTGTTTCAGTTTCTGCCAGGAGCCTATCTTATTTGGGCAAGGGCACCTGATGGGGCCAGTGGATCTGTGAGGAGGAGATGCCATTCAGGCTTGGGGGAAGGTAAAGGATGTGGCCCTTGTCTCAGAGCCACACGATTCAGTCTGTCCTGGATTTTGCCTAGACCTTGGGAGGGTGAGGCCACTGGGATCCCAAAGAATGGCGCTAGTGGGTCTCCTATGAGGGTAAGATGCCATTCAGGTTCACAGGAAAATGGGAAGAATGACTCTTGCTCCAAAGCCACAGAACTAAGTCATTGAAAATCCCTGACTTCTCAGCAAGGTGCAAGCTGAACAGGGTGGGGTGATAGAGCTGATGCAATATGGAGGGGAGTGCTCGACCCAAGAAAGATGGCATCAGTGATATGGAAGAGTAACTCAGCACGGGGATCCTAGTGGCTGTCCTTTCAGCTCAGTTCCCAGAGCCATGAACCCCAGACTCTTCTCATGACTAGTACAGTGGTCTTCAACCTTTTTATGCTTCGGGACCAATTAAGATAGAGTTATTTCAGAGACCACTAAGGCAGAAATTACCATGAGCATAAATGAATTCAACTGAAATCATTGGGTCTATAACCTTCACACAAAATCAGGGTGGTTGACTCTCGTGGGCCAGCACATTTCTGGCAGACCAGTCCATGAACTGGCAGTTGAAAAACACTACTCTAGTTCACTCTGCCCTCCCTCCACTGGAGCCCAGGGTGAGTGGCTACAAATGAGAAATGTGTATATTGGGCCTTTAAAGAGGGTACTTGTGTCTAGCAGACTTCCGTCTCTTCCTGGCAGAAAGAAGCCCCACTCATTTTCACAGTCAGATGTTATGTGGTGTCTGTCTGGCTCTGGTGCTCTGGGCTGGGGAGCCATGCTTGGGATTTATTCCCCAGTTTTTCAGGGGGGAATACCCTACAACTGAGATATCCTTCTAGAATCTCAGCTGCCAGCTATGGTAGTGGGGTCAGCCCTTTTTGCATCTCTGCCCTTCCAGCCAGTCTTCAGTTATTCATTTTGCTTGCTCTATATTTTAGTTGTAATTCCAACCTGGCCCTGGGAGAAAGTGAGTGTAACATCCGCCTATACCACCATCTTGGATTCCTGAAATTTTCTTGAAGACTGGCCCTGTGCCTAGAAAAATGGGAAAGAAGCTTTCTACTTCCTTTTCCTAGTGTTGTATACTTGTTTTCCCCAAGTGTAGAATTTAGGTCCCTGGCAAAGAAGCCCCTTTATACAAGTGCAAGCCAATTATGTCATAAAAAGACAAACATACATAAACCATAATTTATTACATGAAGTAGAAGTGCTTATTTTTAATTCCATGTCAAGGAGCTCCTTTGTGCCCAGATGTGCATGTATTTATGAGTTTGCTGACAGAGAGCAAAGCTAGAACCTCAACTTTACTTTCTAGATCATTTCTCTTCTCTTGTAAACCCATTTGTAGCCTTTCCTTTCCCCTTTCCAGATGGCTAAAACCTCTTCTCCATAAAAATGAGGGTGCTAGTGTCATTCACTTACCCTTGTAGTTTGAAAATACGTTTAACCGAAATCATTCTATTTTAGATCTGAAGTGGACATTTGAATTTTATGTCTAAATAGGAAGAAAGGGCTAATATAATGCCATTGGCAAGTGGATAGACCACAGTTGAGGAGAAGGGGAGTCATTAAATGGCATCAGAAATGATGGATGCATAGTTCTCCCCCAATACCTGACCCCTGACTGGTCCAGCTAATGCTAATGGAGATAGTGATTCAGGAGGCAAAGCAATGGTTCTCTCACCAGCCACTTACTAGAAGGACCCCGTGAAGCCTTGACCCCTCTCCACCAGGAAGACCCACCCCAACAATTTTTCTTCTTAATGTAAAGATAGCCACAGTTTCTATAAATGGGACATTGACTTAAGGGTGTTTTTTTGTTTTGTTTTTATCCATAGCCCTCTAGTTTGAAATTTGGTAATAGAGCCTTCTATTTCTTATGTAGTTTTTATATTTGATAATAGTATCTAGTAAGTATTTGAATGCATCCTCTTGGAGAAGTGTTATATAGTATTACCGAAATCTAATTCAAAGCCTTTGTTAAAAAGTCTTTTTGTTGTCATTGTAAAACTATCTGGAATCCTTGATCCAACATTTATATCACTGTTTTTTTGGGAGGTGCATTTTGTCACTTGTTTTTGAACTTTAGAACACAACATATATAAAATTGCAGAATATGTGTTTATTTCAGTAGAGGTTGTAAATTGCCTGTCTTATGTTTTACTTAATTTTGGATTATGGTAGATGAGGAAAGCAGGTTAGGGTTTTCTGGTTTTATTTTATACAAACTCCTTGTATTTCTTTGTAGGATGTTCATAGTACTGTAATACCAAACTGTTATGATTTCATGAAATTTGGTTTCAGTTTTACCATTCAAATGCTGACACACACACACACACACACCCAATCAAAGTAGAAATGTTATTACCCAAGTGAAAGATGAAAGAGAAGAAGGAATTTACCCCAAGGCAGTTTTCTTCTTCTTCTCCTCCTCTTCTTCTTCCTCTTCCTCATTCCTTTTGTAATGTGAGAAAAGGGAAGATAGTGAGACAGACTCCCAGATGCGCCCCAACCAGGATCCATCTGGCAACCAATCTGGGGCCATGCCCAAGTACCCACACAGACCAGCCCAACCGTCCTCAGTGCCCGAGGCCACACTTGAACCAATTGAGACACTGGCTGTGGGAGGGGAAGGGGGAGAAGAGGGAGAAGAAGCAGATGGTCGCTTCTCCTGTGCGCCCTGACCAAGATCAAACTCTGGAGTCCTGTACGCTGGCTGATGCTCTGTCCGCAGAGCCGCTGGCCAGCGCCCCAAGTCAATTTTCAGTCACCTGATTATCTAGTTTTTTATCTCTATTTCTTTTATATTTATAGCCATTTTGCCTTCTTACCACCCCCCACCCAAAGAGGGGTGAGGCCAGGAAATGATTAAAAGAAACTTTAAAATGGAAGTTAAAAATCACTGCTAAAATTTGACCAACAAGTGAAAATTGGTTTGTTCTTTTATGAAATTTTAGTGCTTTTTGTCCATTATAAAATTAACTTGCAAAAATATGGGGTCTTGCCTGACCGGGCAGTGGCGCAGTGGATGGAGTGTCAGTTTGGGATGTGGAAGACCAAGGTTTGAGACCCCGAGCTCGCCAGCTTGAGCACGGGCACATCTGGCTTGAGCAAAGGCTCCTCAGCTTGGACCCAAGGTTGCTGGCTCCAGCAAGGGGTTGCTCGATCTGCTGAAGTCCCGCGATCAAGGCACATGTGAGAAAGCAATCAATGAACAACTAAGGTGTTGTGACGGCAACGAAAAACTGATGATTGATGCTTCTCACCTCTCTTCGTTCCTATCTGTCTGTCCCCATCTATCTCTCTCTCTGACTCTCTCTGTCTCTGTAAAAATAAAATACGGGTCTTCAGTTGTCTTTAATGCACTTTCTTTTTTAATAGATAGATAGATAGATAGATAGATAGATAGATAGATAGATAGATAGGAAAAGATGAGAAGCATCAACTCATAGTTGAGTCACTTTAGTTCATTGATTGCTTCTCATATGTGCCTTGACAGGGGGTCGGGGGATACCATCTGAGCCAGTGACCCCTTGCTCAAGCCAGCAACCTTGGACATTAAGCCAGCCAGCATAGGATTCTGTCAATGATCCCACGCTCAGTCCGGCAACCCTGAGCTTAAGCTGGTGAGCCTGTGCTCGAGCCAGATGAGCCCACACTCAAGATGGCAACCTCAGGGTTTTGAACCTGGGTCTTCAGCATCCCAGGTTGACATGCTATCCACTGTGCCATCACCAGTCAGCCTTTTTTGTTGTTGTTACTACAGGGACAGAGAGAGAGGGACAGATAGAGACAGACAGGAATGGAGAGAGATGAGAAGCATCATCAGTTTTTCGTTGCAAGACCTTAGTTGTTCATTGATTGCTTTCTCATATGTGCCTTGACCATGGGCCTTCAACAAACTGAGTAACTCCTTGCTCGAGCCAGCAACCTTGGGTCCAAGCTGGTGAGCTTTTTTGCTCAAGCCAGATGAGCCCATACTCAAGTTGGCGACCTCAGGTCTCGAACCTGGGTCCTCCGCATCCCAGTCTGATGCTCTATCCACTGCGCCACTGCCTGGTCAGTCCAGGCTGTCTTTAATGCACTTTTTTTTTTCTGTATTTTCCTTAAGTGAGAAGCAGGAGACAGAGAGACAGACTCACGCATGCACCTGACTGGGAGCCGCCCGGCATGTCCACTAGGAGGCAATGCTCTGCCCATCTGGGGCCCTTGCTCCATTGCAATCTGAGCCACTCTAGCACCTGAGACAGAGGCCATGGAGCCATACTCAGCGCCTGGGACAACTTTGCTTCAATGGAGCTTTGGCCGCGGGAGGAGAAGAGAAAGACGGGTGAGGGGGAACGGTGGAGAAGCAGATAGTTGCTTCTCCTGTGTGCCCTGACTGGGAATTGAATCCAGGACATCCACACGCTACCACTGAGCCAATCAGCTAGTGCACAAATGCACTTTTAATAGATCATAGAAATGATCAAACATCCTGTAATTACATTGAAGACATATAGCATATATACATTATAAAATTGTATAGAATATTACTCATATCCATTGAAATAAGCTACTGTGAACAAGATAAAGTGGGCTTGCTGGCTTGACATTTATGCTAGCTGTCAGAAGAAAGTCAACTTGCTTTTAAATGTATGTTGTTTTCCTGTCACACAAACTTAAAAAACAGTAAAGATATCACTGTGTTTCCTGTACCACCCAGAGTGGGCTGTGTTAGGATTTTTATTGTGCCATAGTTGAACTGGAGCCAGTCTGCACTTTTTCCATTTCAAAGCCCTTTGGGGAAAAGTTTTAAAATATGGCATAAATGAAAGATAGGTCTTTCTTTGTAGATAACCATGCATTTTGTTCCTGTTCTTGTTCTGCTTCATCCTTTACAGAACTCTCTCTTCCCTTCCCCAATCCTTCTCACCCCCCTCACCTTTGACCCATATTCTGGGCGTGTTCCAAACATTGGGAGAAAAGTCTGGCATTGTGCTGACCCCTGTTATTAAGAGGGCTGGGACCAGCAGGAAAGAAGGCAGATAAAGAGGAAGTGGTAAAGCTTCTAATATTTAGCAGTTAGGGCTTTTGCCAAAGATCAAAGCTCCTGAATTTTTAAGTACACTTACTGGATTGAGACTGATTCCTCAGGCTGAAAGCTGGGTTTTGGAGGGCTCGGCCAGAAGCAGCATGGCACAGGCATGCTCTGTGAGGCATGCTCTCTTCCACTCAGCTGGAACCCAGGGCTGCAGAGGCACTACCTTGACACCTGACCCGGGGAAGGGACCTGCAACCAGAGTTAGAATAACCCCTCTGTCCCTCTCAAACACTGCAAGCAAGCTCAGAGAGGTGCCTGACGACAAAGTACAACTGTTACCTGGCGCATTTCAAATGCACATGGAGAAGTTTCTTTTCCAACCCCTTAGCTACTTCCCCAGAGTCATGTGACAAAAGTAGATGGGACATTTACTGTCTTATAAAGTAATGACCGAGGCATTACTTTAAACGAGAACTTGCAACAGCACCTTTGGCTCAGCCTCCCAAAGGCAGCTTGGGGTTTGTGGTACTGAGGGAGTGAGCATGAGAATTTATTACTGTCCCCATTAGACCGCATTTCCACCCATTGGGCTCATCAATTAAAGCCAGCCTATGTCATAAATGTGTCCTTAGTTTTGTCCCCAGCATCTTCCTCCATACAGGGAGACCTTGGAGAAGGATAAGATAGAATCTTAAAAAATCATTTAATAAAGCTCAAGTGGCATGGGAGCTCCTCAAAACTGGAATATGTGGGAGGGAGGGACAGCAGGCAGTGAGTGAAATGTTGGGAATGAAAGTTGTGGCATTAAAAAAAACCACTGAAGGCCCCAAGGTCACCGGCTTGAGCGTGGGGTCGCTGGCTTGAGCGTGGGATCATAGACATGACCCCATGTTCGCTGGCTTGAGGCCCAATGTCCCTGACTTGAGCAAGGGGTCGCTCACTCTGCTGTAGCTCCCCGGGATAAGGCACATGTGAGAAAGCAGTCAATGAGCAACTAGGGTGCCACAATGAAGAATTGATGCTTCTCATCCTTTTCTCTTCCTATCTGTTCTGACTTGTCCCTCTCTCTGACTTGCTCTCTATCACAAAAATAAAAAATGACTGGGTAGCTTACTTGGTTAGAGCATTGTTCTGATATACCAAGGTTGCTGGTTCAAACCCTGGTCAGGGCACATACAAGAATCAACCAATTTTTAAGTGAAACAACCAATTGATGTTTCTCTCTTTCTCCAAAAAAGTCAATAAAATAAAAAACAAAATAAAAAACAAACAAACAAAAAATCATTGGCATCTCTGTTCTCTGAGAGCCCAGCTAAGATTTAAAAGCACAAAGACCCACTGAAAGATAGCACAAGACCACCATGGGCAAGACCAACTAGTGGAATGGTTCTCTACGAGTAGTTCCCAACATTTTTAAAGGATCCTATTAAGGCAGGTGGTATAATACTAGCTGGCAGAGTTCTTATGTTATTTCCATGCTTAGAAAATGAACAGAACCATGGCCAGCTACTTCGGGTGGTTAGAGAGCATCATCCCGATACACAAGGGTGGCAGGTTTGATCCCCAATCAGGACATACATAGGAACAAATCAATGTTTCTCTCTCTCTCTCTATCTCTCTTTCTCTCCCTCTTCCTCTCTCCCTAAAATAATAAATAAAATTAAAAAGAAAAGACAATGAGCAGAACCATCATGGTTGAGAGTGGGGCTCCAGAGAGAAACCCTATCCTGACCTCAAGATGGGTGAGACGTGGTTTGGAAAGCCCCTGGCAGATTGAAATGACTTTGAAGCTTCAATACCAGCTAAGAGCAATCAGTTAATCCTGTAGAAATTGGGAGGAAGTAGAGTGAGACAGATATAGTTAATTTCTAGATTTCACCTTGGGAACATTTTGGGAAGAATCATTAGGTAGGTGGCTTGTGAGGTTTTACTTAGATACTGCTAGGAGCCAGCATGAGTTTTCTGCAAACTTAGAGTGTCAGCTAATTCCCTTTTTTTTGAAAGAAATACTTGCCTAGCACATAGAATAATCATTCACTCCACACTTCTCAATCATTATGTTTCAGGCATTGTGTTAAAATAATGCCTTTCATTGTATATGTTTACAATTTAGAAAGCATCTTGTTTAAAATACAGGTTTAATTTTTTTTTTCTGATAAAAGAAAAAAACAAATCATTTTCTGATTATCAAAGAGAAAGTTGCAGAAAATAAAGAAGTCAACTCTAATCTCACCATCCAGAGATACCACCTATTAACATTTTGTTGTATAACTTGCTACTTCTTATAAATGCAGGTTTTAAAATAAGAATAGGTCTGGTCTGTGGTGGCACAGTGGATAAAGTGTCAACCTGGAACACTGAGGTTACCAGTTCAAAACCATGGGCTTGCCTGGTCAAAGCACATACAACAAGCAACCAATGAACAACTAGAGTGAAGTAACTACTTCTCATTCCGCCCCCTCTGTAAAATCAATAAACAAAATTAAAAAAAAATCAAATCAACATAAGACAGATTAACAAGAGAAAAAGACCAAATTTAATTACATATGTATCTACTGGAACCCCACATACATGAGAGATTCAGAGACAGAAAGGAAAAATGGGGTAATGATGATGTTCTGAGCTAAAGATGAAGTAAGTTACTTTGGGGCTTCAGAGGAGAAGGTCATTTGCAGGATGGCAAGAGCAGATTTAAATTCATATGATAGCTCTATGTCTATCTTTTGGAGAAATCCTCAAACTATTTTTCATAGCAGCTTCCATAACAATGTATGAGGATTCTAATTTCTCCACATTCCCACCAACACTTCTTATTTATCACTTTTATTATAGTCATAATATTGGGTGTGAAATAATGCCTCACTTTGTGGTTTTTGTTGTTTGGATGCTATTTATAAATAACAGGGTGTCAAAAGCTGTTTCAGCCTGAGCAAGCTGTGGTGCAGTGGATATTGCATCGGACTGGGATGTGGAGGAACCAGCTTCAAAACCCTGGGGTTGCCAGCTTAAGTGTGAACTCATCTGACTTTACTGCAGGCTCACCAGCTTGAACATGGGATCACTGGCTTGAGTGAGTGTGGGATCATAAACATGACCCCATGGTCACTGCCTTGAACCCAAAGGTCGCTGACTTGAAGCCCAAGGATACTGGCTTGAACCCAAGGTTGCTGGCTTGAGCAAGGGGTCACTCGCTCTGCTGTATCCCCCTGGTCAAGACCTATGAGAAAGCAATCAATGACCAACTAAGGAGCCGCAACAAAGAATTGATGCTTCTCAACTCTCTTCCTTCCTGTCTGTCTGTCCCTCTCTCTGTCTCTATCACACACACACACATGCACACGCGCGCGTACACACACACACACACACACACACACACACACACACAAGCTGTTTTCAGGCAGACTTGTTTCTCATTGTTTTGAATTGCATTTCTGTGATGACCAAGTATGTTAAGCATCTTTTGATGTGCTTATTAGCTATTTGTATGTCTTTCTTGGAATAATATCTATTCATCTTCCTCATTTTTTAATTGGGTTATCTTTTTATTATTGAGTTGTAAAGTTTTAAAATATATTCTAAATACAAGTTTCTTATTAGATATATGACTAGCAAATATTTTCTCCTATTCTGTGAACTGTTTTCATTTTCTTGAAGTACTTTGAAGCACTAAAGTTTCAAATTTTATGATGTGCAATTTATCAATTTTTTTTATTGTGTTTGGGCATCTGAAAAATTACTACCTATTCTGTCACTAAGACTCCTATGTTTTCTATGATGGCATTCAAACTTTCTTTTAAAAGTTTTACTTCTTATATTTAGGTCTTTGATCCATTTTTGAATTAATTTTTTGTATATGGTATGACATAGGGAGTCTAACCTTTTTTTTGGAGCAGGAAGCACCAACTCCCATATGTGCCTTGACCAAAGAATTGCAGGGTTTCGAACCGGTGACCTCAGCATTCCAGGTCTACGCTTTACCCACTGTGCCACCACAGGTCAGGCTAACTTTATTCTTTTACACATAGATATCCAGTGTCCTAACACCACTTGTTGAAAATACTTTTTTTTTTCTTCTTTATAATCGAGTGGTCTTATGCCCTAATCAAAAATAAATTTACACTAAGTATGAGGGTTTATTGCTGGACTTTTAATTCTATTCCATTTATCTATGTCTATCTTTTTTAAAAATATTTATTTATTTATTTTATTGAGAGAGGAAGGGAGGGAGAGAGATAGAGACAGGAACATCTGTTCCTGTATTTACCCTGACCAGGAATCAAACTGGCAACCTCTGTGCTTCAGGATGATGCTCTGTCCAACTGAGCTATCTAGCCAGGGCTCTGTATGTCTATTTTTATGCCAATACCACACTGTCTTGGTTAATGTCAAAATTTGTATTGAGTTCTGAGATGAAGAAATGTGAGTTTTTCAACTTTGTTCTTTTTCAAGTTTGTACTATTCTGGGGTTTTTGAATTTTTATGTGAATTTTAGGAACAGCTCACTAATTTCTGCGAAGAATTCAGCTGTGATTTAGTAGGGATTGTGTTCAATCTTTAGATCAATTCGAAGAGTATTGCCTTCCTAACAATTTTAAGTTTTTCAATCCCTGAACATGGGATGTCTTTCCAGTTATGTAGGTCTTTAATTTCTTTCAATAATATTTTGTAGCTTTTAGTGTACACGTTTTGCACTTCATTTGTTAAAGTTAGTCCTAAGTATTTAATCTTTTTGATGCTAGTGTAAACAGAATTATTTTCTATATTTCATTTTTGGTTACTCATTGTAACTCATGTAGAAATACAACTTAAATTGGTATATTGCGCCTGACCTGTGGTGGCGCAGTGGATAAAGCGTCGACCTGGGAACACTGAGGTCGCCAGTTCAAAACCCTGCACTGGTCTGGTCAAGGCACATATGGGAGTTGATGCTTCCAGCTCCTCCCCCTTTCTCTCTTTCTCTCTCACTCTGTGTTTCCTCTCTAAAATGAATAAATTAAAAGAATTTTTTAAAAAATTGTATATTGCTCTTGTATTCTGCAATCTTGATGAACTTGTTCTAATAGTTTTTAGTGAATTCCTTAGAATTTTCTATATGTGAGATTACTTTATGAGCTAATAGGATAATGTTTTTTCTTTTACAATCTAGATGCTTCTACTTCTTGTTCTTGCTTAATTGCCCTGGCTAGAATGTCCTGCACAGTGTTGAATAAAATGGGAGACAGGCCATCTCATCTAAGATAAGATGCTCCTCATCTTAGGGGGAAAGTACCCAGTATTTCAACATTAGGTATGATGTTTACTATGAGTATTTTGTAGATGCCCTATATCAGGTTGAGGACATTCCGTTTTATTTCTATCTTGTTAGGTTTTATGATAAAGGGGTCTTGAATAATGTCAAATGAATTTTCTGCATCTACTGAGATGACCCTGTGGGGGTTGACCTTTATTCTGTTGGTGTGCTGTATAACAGTGATTGACTTTTGGATGTTAAGCCAATAGTGCGTTCCTGTGATAAATCCTACTTGGTCATGGTGTGTAATTCTTTTTTTAGATTTTATTTATTGATTTTAGAGAAAGGAGAAAAAGAGAGAGAATGGTGGTGGGGGAGGAGAATGCAGCATCAACTCATAGTTGTTGCTTCTTGTATGTGCCTTGACCAGACAAGCCTGTGGTTTTGAAATGGCAACCTCAGCATTCCAGGTCAATGCTTTGTCCACTGTGCCACCACGGGTCAGGCTAATCCTTTGTAAACTTTCTAAAACAAATTGGAGTCTGAAAAACCTACTTTTATGAATATGGAAGAATGAGAAAATGAATATATGTATATTTTTTGACAGAGACAGAGAGAAGGACAGATAGGGACAGACAGACAGGAAGGGAGAGAGAAGCATCAATTCTTCGTTGTGGCACCTTAGTTGTTCATTGATTGCTTTCTCATATGTGCCTTAACCAGGGGCTACATCAGACTGAGAGACCCCTTGCTAAAGCCAGTGACCTTGGGCTCAAGCCAGTGACTTTGGGCTTCAAGCCAGTGACCATGGGGTCATGTCTATGATCCCATGCTCAAGCCAGTGATCCCACATCAAGCTGTTGAGCCCACGTTCAAGCTGTTGAATCTGTGCTCAAGCCAGATGAGCCATTCTCAAGCCAGTGGCCTTGGGTTTTCCAACCTGGGTCCTCTGCATCCCAGTTCAACACTCTATCCACTGCACCACTGCCTGGTCAAGGGAAAATGAATATTTTTATTAAAACATATTAATATTGCAAACGAAATTCAGAATAAGGATTCCTAAGATAGTTGGCATCTTTTAGATATTATTGATTCTAATATCTAAAGGTTCACCCCCAACCTTTCAGAAATACAATGGTCTTTTAAAATAAGGCACACCTATGTGTATAAAGTTAGAAAAATGGGAAATCGAATACAGTGGTCCCTTGTCTATCACAGGGGTTAGGTTCCAGAAGCCCCGGCAATAGGCAAAAATTTGTGAAGTAGCGACCTTATATTTTATTATTTATATATTTTTAAGGCTTTATAAGTCCTCCCCACACTCTTATAAACCTTTCCCACACTGTTATTAACCTTTCCCACACTTGTTTGTTTGTTTATTTATTTATTTCTGTGACAGAGACAGATAGGGACAGACAGATAGGAAGAGAGATGAGAAGCATCAGTTCTTCGTTGTGGCACTTTAGTTGTTCATTGATTGTTTTTTCATATGTGCCTTGACTGGGGGGCTACCACAGACCTAGTGACTCCTTGCTCAAGCCAGCGACCTTGGGGTCAAGCTGGCGAGCCTTGCTCAAACCAGATGAGCCTGCACTCAAGCCAGCAACCTTGGGGTTTCGAACCTGGATCCTCCATGTCCCAGTTCGATGCTCTATCCACTGTGCCACTGCTTGGTCAGGCCCTTTCCCACACTCTTATAAACACTTTCTATGCTCTTAAACACTTTCTACACTCTTAAACCTACATGAAATCCCACAATGTAGCGAAATATTCACAAACAATATTAGACATATACAATTTAAAAATTCGTGAGACCACGAAAAGTGAACTGCAATATGGCGAGGAATGACTGTATTTGGATTTCTTTAAGAGGTAAAGATCTGGGGCCTGACCTGTGGTGGCACAGTGGATAAAACGACGACCTGGGAACACTGAGGTCGCCAGTTCAAAACCCTGCACTGGTCTGGTCAAGGCACATATGGGAGTTGATGCTTCCAGCTCCTCCCCCCTTTCTCTCTTTCTCTCTCTCTCTCTCTCTCTCTCTCTCTCTCACTCCGTGTCTCCTCTCTAAAATGAATAAAAAATAAATAAATAAAAATAAAGTCAGTGTTGTATGTAGAAATTTCACATTTAAAAAAAAAAAAAGAGGTAAAGATCTGATCTAATTATTGAGGTGATTAGCCAACTCTATTCATGTTAGATTTATTTAGCAGAAATATACAAACATAATATTTTTGCTCATTTTAAACATGTTCAGAAGCTCAGAAACCTTTGGGACATAAAGTACGAATACCTTTAGAAGTAGATTTTATTAATGGAACTTCAGTAACTTATTGTATTTTTATTTTTGATTAATTGGTCTCTCTGTTTTTGCATAAAATTAGATGTTTTAAAATAATATCGCATTGTTCCAACAATCTGTGAGGCATGGATTTGATTTTTTAGACTAGGAGATATTTAGGGCCAGCTAAGGCAGGGCAATCACTGCTCTGAATCTCGGTTTCATGTTAGATGTGGAGATTATAACAGACTCCTTTTACTTCTGGCTCAGTATTAGAGACTTGGAATAGATTTTAATTTCCCTGTGTTAGTCCTTTGTTGAACAGTTCAGCCTTTGTGATATGTGGTGGTTAGAATAATTTTCCTGCCTACAAAACGTACAAGTTGTTTGGGTTTTATGTTGTTGGATTGTTACAAAGAAACACATAGTGGTTTGAATACATTTGGATGTCTTCCTTCAACAGATTAGGTGAAGTTTGGAGCAGCATTAGAAGGAAATGCACTACTATTGATCAAATTCTAACCAATTTTAAGTCACATGATTACTTCCAACCTCTTCTCTAACCAAGCTGTTACTACAACCACTAACAAACAAATTGCTTGAAAGATTATCTTTCTCCATGTCAATGAGACCAGTAAAAGGCAGTAAGTGGCTAAAGGGAGCAAGAGAGTGTCAACCCCCAAACCAGAGGTCCCCAAATTACGGCCTGCAGGCCAAATTGAGGCCACCTGAGGCCATTTATCTGGCCCCCACCGCACTTCCGGAAGGGGCACCTCTTTCATTGGTGGTCAGTGTATGGAGTACTGTATGTGGTGGCCCTCCAATGGTCTGAGGGACAGTGAACTGGCCCCCTGTGTAAAAAGTTTGGAGACCCCTGCCCCAAGCCCTAGGGTGTAGGGTTAATGTTTGACATGGCTCTTCCATACTTCCTGGCAGATGGAGAGCCCAAGGTCTATCCTCTCTTGAATGTGCATCATGATCTGCCAGGGACCAAACTGACCTTGAAGAAGGCTTCTGTTCCCTGACTCCCAGTACATGTGCTTCTTGCCTTTGGCTTTGTGCCACTATTGTCTAACTACTTTATAAGCAAGACCACTTGAATGGCCAGTGTGGATCTTGGTTGCCCAACCAGCAGTCATTGGGCTTTCCTATATGTAAGTAATAAAGTCTATGTCCACTCCATTTGGTCCTCCTTGTTGTTTCTTTGGGATCTTGCAAAAACAACAGGTCCATTTTCCAGGTCTGGACATCCTGCATTACACAAACGTAAACTTAGTTTCAGCTCTCCCAGAAATGGAATATTTAATCAGTCAATTAGGAATTAACTGATCAATGTTAATTAGGTAATCTACAAGGTAGACCCCTCTGATCCCTTAAAGGAAAGTAAACTTCCAATAACCAACTTGCTTTTTTGCCTAGAGCAATTTCCTGTTTCTCCTCCCTTCTGTCTAACATTTTTTACAGCTTCTCAGAGCTTCTTTCTATCTGCTTGATTAGATACTACCTGATTCAATTCAATTTTTGCATAACTTTATTCTCTAACAGAGGGAGGGGTCTTAGGGCTTCAACATATGAATTTGGTGGGGCACAATTCAGTTCATCATACATCATAACAACTTTAAGCATTTTAAATCTGCTTTAGAACAGTAGAAAACCACTGAAGGGGTTCTGGCTAGTTGACTCAGTGGTAGAGCATCAGCCCAGCATGTGGAAGTCCCTAGTTCGATTCCTGATCAAGGCACACAGGAGAGGTAACCATCTACTTCTCCACACCTCTCCCTCCCCTTTCTCTTTCTCTCTTTCTCCCTCTCCCATAACCATGGCTCAATTGATTAGAGTGAGTTGGCCCTGGGTGCTGAGGATGGCTCTGTGGCCTCTGCCTCAGGTGCTAAAAATAGCTCTATGTCCGACCAATATAGCAACATCCTAGATGGGCAGAGCATCCCCCAAAAGGGGACTTGCTGGGTCAATTCTGGTCAGGTTGCATGCAGGAGTCCATCTTTCTGCCTCCCCTGGTCTCACTTAATCAAAATAACAAAACAGAAAACCATTGAAAGGTTTGAAGCAGGGGCTATGGTAAAGAAGATATAGCAGATAATTTTAAATATCAATTATTTACTAACAAACCCTGTTTTTTGTTCAAGGCATTGATGTGTCCAGCCTAAAATGCAAATTGACTGGTTTTCTTGTTTAATGCAGGAGTTTGAGACCAGGTATATCTACCTGTCTCACAGATATTCAGAAAAAAACACAAGGAGGGCCAGATGGAGTGGACATAGACTTTATCACTTACATTTGGGAAGGCCTGATGGCAGTCAGTTGGCCAAGCAAGATCTGCATGGGGAGAGGGCAAGATGATGAGGGAGTAGGCGGACATACCAACTTTCAACTCCCAGGAACAAAGTGGATTATAACTTGATTTTAAGAACCATCATCTGTATAAACCAACATTGAACTGGACTGAGAGGACTCTTCAACCGGGGAACACTAAGAAGCAACATTGAGATTGGTAGGAAAAGCAAAAACGTGGAAAGGGCTGCCCAGCTCCCCGGAACGAAAGGCAGCCCAGAGAGACTTGTGTGGTGGGAAGAGAGGCTAGCAGAAGAGTAGGGACCTGGGTCCCAGAAAAAAAGCCCCAGCCTACAGCCCCAGAGCCTAGAAGAGGCGTATGGACAGTATTTAGCTGTGAAACAGGTTAGGATACTGTTTGTGAGAGAGTTTTTTCAGACCCAGGATTCTTCTTAAAGGGATGGCACAGAAAACCTCTCTCACAACCACTCATCCGGGACTCCGGGAGACAGGAAGAGAGGAGAGGACCAGAGCACCGGGAAGGGAGTGTGGTCTGGAAGGCACAGGGAGAAAAGCTTTGAGGGATAGCCAGCCTAAACCCTGGGTTGAGTCACTCCACAAATCTGAAACAATATTTCCCCTGGAACCAGCAAGGAGAAGTAGGACACCGGCCAAACAGGCTCCCCTGTGGCAATTAAAGCATAGTAGCTTAGAAGGAAGGAGCTTTCAGGACTACAGTATGGAGTGTTAGGGTCTGAGCTGCAGTGCCCCACCCACACTGCTGAGGGCTTGCTGGAGGGTGGTCGGTGGCAGGACACAGAAGCACGGTTCTGTCAGCAGGGGCAGAGGCCCAGCCGGCTGGCGTAAGCTCGGTCTAACCCAGCGGGAGTGAAGGGGACACTCAAAAGTGGTCCGGCGGCTGCGGGCCTGCCTGAGACCTCACCTATGGGGGAAAAGCGGGAGCCCAGAACGGGCAGAGATCCACCACTGGGCAGGGGCAAGCGGGCGTGCAGCCTCACCTGGCCTCCGAGGCTTGAAGCCCTGCATGAACCAGCTTTGCCCGCAGAAGTGGGGTGGAAGCCCGGGCTCGCAGTTGAGCATGCAACAGCAGCCCGGCCAAGGAGCAGAGGTTGGCAGGGGTGTGGCAGAGGCCCAGCTGGGGGCTGAGCACGCGCCAGCAGCCCCTCCCAGCCGAGGAACTGAGGTTGGTGGGGACGGGGCGGAAGCCTGGCTTGCAAAGGAGCGCGCACCAGAAGCCCCTACCGGCCGGAGGAACCAGCTGACAGGGACTCGCAGCTAATCAAAAGTGCTCACCCTTGCCTTTGGTGCCCAGGCTTGTGGCCCAAGTGTGGTGCGCAATCCCACCCATGGGAGAGGGGCAAAGGCCGAGACAGGCTGAGGCTCATAGAGCCTGGCACGAGAACACAGCCCTTCCCACGGAGTTGAGGCAGAAACAGCAGCAACAGCTGTAGCAGCTGATGTTGGCAACACCCATACCCAACCGCCTTAGGCAGTGGCAGAGGGGGTGGCGGGCCTGCAGACAGACCACACCTAGGGAACATAGAGGCAACACCCATTGGACTCCAGTAGCCAAACCCTTCTTACACAGAAACAAAATGGGCAGGCAGAGAAATGCAACCCAAATGAATCAAGAGAAATCCCCAGAGAAGGACCTGAATGAATCAGATATAACCAAACTACCTGATGCAGAGTTTAAAATAATGATAGTTAGGATGTTCAAAGAGCTTAGAGCAACAATGGATAGTCATTACGAACACCTAAATAAAGAGATAACAAGTATAAAAAAGGAAATTGAAATAATAAAAAAGAATCAGACAGAAATGACAAATACTATATCAGAACTGAAAACCACAATGGAAGGAATTAAAAGCAGGATGGATGAAGCTGAGGATTGAATCAGCGAGTTAGAGGACAAAATAAACAAAGGCACAGAAGCAGAGCAGAAAAAAGAAAAGAGACTCAAAAAATCTGAGGAAACTCTAAGGGAGCTCTGTGAAAAATGAAGAGAAATAACATCCACATCATAGGGGCTCCTGAAGAAGAAGAGAAAGAACAAGGAATAGAAACTTTGTTCAATCAAATCATAGCTAAAAACTTCCCTAAATTAAGACTGGAAAACATTTCACACGTTCAATAAGCACAGAGAACTTCATTAAAGAGAAACCCAAACAAATCTACACCAAGACACATCATAGTTAAAATACCAAAGCTAAGTGATAAAGAGAAAATTTTAAAAGCTGTTAGAGAAAAAAGGCTATCACCTACAAAAGAGCCCCAATAAGGATGACATCTGACTTCGCAAGAGAAACACTTGAGGCCAGAAGGGAATGGCAAGATATATTCAAAGTAATGCAGAACAAGAACCTACAACCAAGACTACTTTATCCAGCAAGGCTAAGGTTTAAAATTGAAGGAGAAATAAAAAGCTTCACAAACAAAAACAAAACTCAAGGAATTCATTAAAATTCTGCAAGAGATGCTAAGGGGCCTCTGGTGAACAGTTCAAAGGGGGAAAAGAATATAGCAAAAGAAGAATACAGCTTTAAAGAAGAAAATGGCAATAAACAACTACATATCAGTAGTAACCTTAACTGTAAATGGATTAAATGTTCCAATCAAAAGACATAGGGTAGCTGCATGGATAAAGAAACAGGACCCATACATATGCTGTCTACAAGAGACACACTTTAAAACAAATTAGACTGAAGGTAAAAGGATGGAAAAAATATTTCATGCAAATGGAAAGAAAAGAAAGCCAGGGTAGCAATACTTATATCTGACAAAATGGACTTTAAAACAAAGGCTGTCATAAGAGATAAAGAAGGACACTACATAATGATAAAGGGAACAATTCAACAGGAAGATATAACCATTATAAATATATACGCACCAAACATAGGAGCCCCGACATACATAAAGCAGACTTTGATGGTTATAAAGGGTGAGATTAACAGCAATACTATAATAGTAGGAGATTTCAATACCCCTCTAACAACACTGGATAGATCCTCAAGAAAGAAAATTAACAAAGAAACAGCAGACTTAAAGGATACACTAGATCAACTCGATTTAATAGATATCTTCAGAATTTTTTACCCTAAAGCAGTAGAATATACATTCTTTTCAAGTGCTCATAGTATATTTTCTAGGATAGACCACATGTTAGGACACAAAAATGATCTCAACAAATTTAAGAAGACTGAAATCATATCAAGTATTTTCTCTGATCACAATGGCATGAAACTAGAAATTAACCACAAAAGAAAAACTGAAAAATACTCAAACACTTGGAAACTAAATAGCATGTTATTAAATAACGAATGGATTAACAATGAGATCAAAGAAGAAATAAAACAGTTTCTAGAAACAAATGATAATGAGTATACATCAACTCAAAATTTATGGGACACAGCAAAAGCAGTACTGAGAGGAAAGTTCATAGCTCTACAGGCATACTGTGAGAAGCTAGAAAAAGCTCAAATAAGCAACTTGGCCCTGCATCTAAAAGAACTAGAAATACAACAGCAAATAAAGCCCAGGACTAGTAGAAGGAAGGAAATAACAAAGATCAGAGCGGAAATAAATGACATAGAGGCTAAGGAAACAATAGAGAGGATCAATGAAACCAGGAGCTGGTTCTTTGAAAAGGTAAACAAGATTGATGAACCTTTGACTAGACTCACCAAGAAAAAAAGAGAGAGGACTCAAATAAATAAAATTAGAAAGGAGAGTGGAGAAATAACAACTGACACAACAGAAATACAAAATATTGTAAGAAAATAATATGAAGAACTCTATGCCAAAAAATTAGACAGCCTAGGTGAAATGGACAAATATTTTGAATCATATAATCTTCCAAAAATCAATCTGGAAGAATCAGAACACCTAGACAGACCAATTACAACAAATGAGATCGAAACAGTTATCCAAAAACTCGCAGCAAAGAAAAGTCCTGGGCCCGATGGGTTCACAAGTGAATTCTACCAAAAATTCAAAGAAGAATTAACTACTATCCTTCTTAAGCTATTTCAAAAAATTCAAGAGGAAAGAAGACTTACAAACTCCTTTTATGAGGCGAGCATAATTCTGATCCTGAAACCAGGCAAAGACAACACAAATAAAAGAAAATCATAGGCCAATATCCCTGATAAATTTAGATGCTAAAATTCTCAACAAAATATTAGCCAACCAGATCCAGCAATATATAAAAAAAAATCATACACCATGATCAAGTGGGATTTATTCTGGAGAGGCAAGGCTGGTTCAATATTCACAAATCAATCAATGTGATTCATCACATAAACAAAAGGAAAGACAAAAATCACATGATAATTTCAATAGATGCAGAGAAAGCATTTGATAAAATCCAGCACCCATTCATGATCAAAACTCTCAGTGAAGTGGGAATACAGAAAACATACCTTAACATGGTAAAGGTCATCTATGACAAACCCATAGCCAACATCATACTAAATGGGCAAAAATTGAAAGCAATCCCCTTAAGATCAGGAACGAGGCAGGGGTGGCCCCTTTTACCACTCTCATTCAACATAGTTCTGGAAGTCTTAGCCACCGCAATCAGAGAAGAAGAAGAAATAAAAGGCATCCAAATTGGAAAAGAAGTAAAACTGTCATGATTTGCAGATGATATAATATTGTATATAGAAAACCCTAAAGTTTCAGTCAAAAAACTACTGGATCTGATAAATGAATTCAGCAAGGTGACAGGATATAAAATTAATACTCAGAAATCAGAGGTATTTTTATATACCAACAATGAACTGTCAGCAAAAGAAATAAGGAAACAATCCCCTTCACTATTGCAACCAAAAATATAAAGTACCTAGGAGTAAATTTAACCAAGGAGGTTAAGGACTTGTACTCAGAAAATTATAAAACATTGATAAAAGAAATCAAGGAAGATACAAACAAGTGGAAGCATATACCGTGCTCATGGTTAGGAAGAATAAACATCATTAAAATGTCTATATTACCCAAAGCAATTTATAAATTCAATGCAATACCAATTAAAATACCAATGACATACTTCAAAGATATAGAACACATATTCCAAAAATTTATATGGAACCAAAAAAAAAACACGAATAGCCTCAGCAATCTTAAAAAGAAAAAAATAAAGCAGGAGGTATCACTCTTCCGGATATCAAGGTTTACTATAAGGCCATTATACTCAAGACAGCCTGGTACTGGCATAAGAACAGGCACATAGATCAATAGAACAGAACAGAGAACCCAGAAATAAACCCACACCTTTATGGACAACTGATATTTGACAAAGGAGGAAAGAACATACAATGGAGTAAAGACAGCCTCTTTAACAAATGGTGTTGGGAAAATTGGACATCTACCTGCAAAAACATGAAACTAGACCATCAACTTACACCATTCACAAAAACAAACTCAAAATGGATAAAAGACTTAAATGTAAGCCGTGAAACCATAAGCATCTTAGAAGAAAACATAGGAAGTAAGCTCTTGGACATCTCTTGCAGCAATATATTTGCCGATTTATCTCCACGGGCAAATGAAATAAAAGCCAGGATAAACAAATGGGACTATATCAAACTAAAAAGTTTTTGCACAACTAAAGACAATAAGAACAGAATAAAAAGACAAATCACACAATGGGAAAACATATTCGACAATATGTCTGATAAGGGGTTAATAACCAACATTTATAAAGAACTTATAAAACTCAACACCAGGAAGACAACCAATCCAATCAAAAAATGGGCAAAAGAGCCTGACCAGACGGTGGCGTAGTGGATAGAGCGTTGGACTGGGATGCGGAAGACCCAGGTTCGAGACCCCGAGCTCCCCAGCTTGAGCGCAGGCCCATATGGCTTGAGCAAAAACTTGCCAGCTTGGACCCAAGGTTGCTGGCTCCAGCAAGGGCTTGCTCAGTCTGCTGAAGCCCGCAGTCAAGGCACATGTGAGAAAGCAATCAATGAACAACTAAGGTGTCGCAATGAAAAACTGATAATTGATGCTTCTCATCTCTCTCTGTTCCTGTCTGTCCCTGTCTAACCCTTTCTCTTTCTCTCTCTCTCTCTCTCTCTCTGTCCCTGTAAAAAATAAAAAAAAAGAAATCGGCAAAAGAAATGAATAGAAATTTCTCCAAAAAGGACATACAGATGGCCAATAGGCATATGAAAAAATGTTCAATATCACTAATCATTAGAGAAATGCAAATAAAAACCACAATGAAATATCACCTCACACCAGTCAGAATGCCGCTCATCAGCAAAACAACACAGAATAAGCGCTGGCGAGGATGTGGAGAAAAGGGAACCCTCCTGCACTGCTGGTTGGGAATGCAGACTGGTGCAGCCACTGTGGAAACAGTATGGAGATTCCTCAAGAAATTAAAAATCGAACTGCCTTTTGACCTATCTATCCCACTTTTAGGAATATACCCCAAGAACACCATAGCACTGTTAGAAAAGAAGAAATGCGCCCCTATGTTCGTGGCAGCATTGTTCACAATAGCGAAGATCTGGAAACAGCCCAAGTGTCTGTCAGAGGACGAGTGGGTTAAAAAGCTTTGGTACATATATACTATGGAATACTACTCAGCCATAAGAAATGATGACATCGGATCATTTGTAACAACTAAGGACTATATGAGTCCATACATAGATGGGATATAAAAATGAGACTCAGAGACATGGACAAGAGTGTACTGGCTACCCGGGAGGAGGGGGAGGTGAGGGAGAGGGTAGGGAGAGGTGAGGGGCATAAATAAAACCAGATAGAAGGGTGACGGAGGACAACTTGACTTTGGGTGATGGGTACGCAATATAATCAAATGTCAAAATAACCTGGAAATATTTTCTCTGAACATATGTGCCCTGATTTATCAGTCACCCCATTAAAATTAATATAAATAAATAAATAAATAAATAGAATAAAACGATTTGCATGGGCCACATAGGCAGTCTGGCTTATGAAGTAGTTAGATAATAGCAGCACAAAGTCAAAGGCAGGGAGCGCATGTAATCAGTCGTCCCTCAACGTAACATGGTTCACTTTTCGCAGTGTCACTGTATTGCGGATTTTTAAATTGTATATACAGTGGTACCTTGAGATACAAACAGACCAACATACGAATTTTTTAAGATATGAGCTGCGACTTGGTCCGTATTTTTGTTCAAGATCCAAGCGAAATTCTGAGATACGAGTTTTGATTCGGGAAGCTGTCGCTAGTTGGCGCATTGGCGCATGGGTCCGTTATCATCAGTTTGGTATACGAGTCCACTGACTTATGAGCTTGGTTACAGAACAAATTAAATTCATATCTCAAGGTACCACTGTATATCTAATTTTGTATTGAGGATTTTTCGCTATATCACAGGATTTTGCAGTATTCTTATATATTTATTATTTTAAATATTTTTTGTGGTAAAATAAGCAAAATAAATGTGGGAAAGGTTTATAAGAGTGTGGAGAGGGTTTATAAAGCCTTAAAAAATATATATAAATAATAAAGTAAATATAAGGTTGCTACTTTGCAGATTTTTGCCTATCGTAGGGAGTTCTGGAACCTAACCTGTGCAGCAGATGAGGGACCACTGTACCGGGAGTCAGGGAACAGAAGCCTTCTTCAAGGTCTATTTGTTCTTTGACAAAACATAACGCACACTCAAGAACAGATGGGCCTGACTGGTGGTTGCACAATGGTGAGCATCAAACTGGTAGACTAAGGTCCTGGGTTTAAAACCCTGAGGTTGCCAGCTTGAGCACAGACACATCCAACTTAAGTGCAGGGTCTCTGACTTGAGCATGGGATTATCAACATGATATCAGGGTTGCTGGCTTGAGTCCAAAGGTTGCTGGTTTGAAGCCCAAGGTCTCTGGCTTGAGCAAGGGGTCATTGACTCTGTTTGAGCACCCCAGTCAAGGTACATATGAGAAGCACTCAATGAACAATTTAAGTGACAAAACTATGAGCTGATGCTTCTCATCTCTCTTCCTTCCTATCGCTTTCTCTCCCTCTCTCCCCCTTCTTCTCTCTGGCTCTTTCTCTAAAAAAAAAAAAAAAAAAAAAAAAAAAAAGAGCAGATGGGTTGGCCTGGACCCTGGGCCACCTGCTAGGAGGTGCTGAAGGGCCATGTCTAGCATTAACCCTACACCTTTTAGTACAAAGGGTGGCAATCAGATATAATTTGGAAGCCTACTGAGTGAACTTTCAATAATCATAGGGAAAGCTATTGTTTAACTGATAAACACGGTATGTCACTTTCTTCTTTTTCTTGTCTGGGAGGATACAATACCTAGAGGTGCAGCAGTCATCTTATAACCATGAGGAGGAGGAAGGTTTCATGTCAAGGATATAGAATGGGCAGATAGAAGGAACTTCATTTTCAGATGACAGCCTTGAGCAGCTATATATATTCCAGTTAGCCCACATCCAGATTTTTTTTTTACATGAGAATAGTAAATACCTACTTGTTTAAACTACTGAGGTAGGGATTCCTGTTACAGCTGAACACACTTCTGACCAATACAGAGGACTGGAACAGAAGAAAGAATACCAATTTGAAAACCTTTGCCAGAGTCCAGATCAGATGTGACAACGACCTGTATTAGAATGGCAGCAATAAACTTGGAGCATAGACACAAGATATATGGCCTGAACAGTCCCCATATGGATACCAAGAATTTCCCTTACAGATAGGCCATTGAACCCATCTGCATTTAAGACATTGGAGAGACTGAGGCTGGGAGTTTTGAAGAGGTTTCCTGGAGTATGTGGATTTGCACAAGTCAGTGAATGAGGGATAGAAAACAACCTTATTTCTGGAACAAAGTTCATTCTTTCAGTCTTGTTATTTTCTGTACTTGCTGCCTCCATTTATTAAAAAGAGACATTTCTGCCTCCTGGGCCTCTGAGTACACACCTATCCTGTGGGTGGGAGATGGAAATCTCAGAGTTCACATTCTTGGCTCATATGGCCAGACCTGGCAGGCAGGTTACCTCCTGTCACTTTGGCTCAAGGGAGGGCCCAGCTGTTCCTAGGACAGCCACCTAAGAAATTGCTTTTTCAATAAATTGAACAAGGAAGCTTTAATTTGGCAACCTGGACCAGGCTCCAAGATACACTGATAAGTGAGAAAAAGAAAGCACAAACACTGTGTATAATATGCTACTCTTAGGGGAAGAAAAAGGAAGAACATTTATTTGCAAATACACATTTGCATATATCTAGAACAGTGGTTCTTAACCTGGGTTCTATCAAACCCTAGGGGTTCGATGAGTCGGTCTCAAGGGTTTGGAGAAGTCTCTGCCGTGGAGGCCAGAATAAAGTAATACCATAATTTGTTGTGAGTTCATGCACTTTGTTGGTTTTGTTCTTTGAGCAAGGTGATGTTCATGCACGGCTCATTTTGTGCACCAGGAAAAAAAACATATACCTATGTCTTGAATTTGGGGGAAAAATCATATTTTTTTTATCACTAAAGAAGGGTTCAGTGAATGCGCATATGAAACTGGTGGGTTCGGTACCTCAAAAAAGGTTAAGAACCACTGATCTAGAATATCACTGGAAGAACACAGAACAAACAGACTAGAACCAGTTTTATGTTTGAACTAGATAGCTGGGAGAGACTTATTTTTCATGTACACACTGCATTTTGAATTTTTTTTTTTTTTTTTTTTACCAGAAGGTAGAGAGACAGACTCCTGCATGTGCCTTTACCAAGATCCAACTGGCAAACCCACTAAGAGGTGATGCTCTGACCATCTGGGGCGTTGCTCTGTTGCTCAGTAATCAAGCTCTTCTTAGCACCTCAGGTGGAGGCCATGGAGCCATCCTCAGCACCTGGGGCCAACTCACTCCAGTCTAGCCATGGTTGCAGAAGGGGAAGAGAGAGAGAGAGAGCGAGAGAGAGAGGGAGAAGCAAGAGGGGTAGGGGTGGAGAAGCAGATGAGTGCTACTCCTGTGTGCCCTGAATGGGAATCAAACCTGAGACATCCACATGCCGGGCCGACACTATACCACTGAGCCAACTGGCCAGGGCCTCAGGTAAACATTTCTATAACATTTGAACTGTTGATTATGTTGTATACCCATCACCCAAAGTCAAATCATTTTCCATCACCTTATATTTGTCCCTCTTTACACCCTTCCCCCACGCCTCCCCCATCCCACTGCCCCACATCCCGCCCCCCCCTGGTAACCACTTCAATTTTATCTATGTCCATGAGTCTCAGTTTTATATCCCACCTAGGTGTGAAATCATACAGTTCTTAGCTTTTTCTGTTTTACTTATCTTACTCAGTATAATGTTCTCAAGGTCCATCTATATTATAAATGACAATATGTCATAATTTCTTTTTTTTTTACAGGGACAGAGAGAGAGTCAGAGAGAGGGATAGATAGGGACAGACAGTAATGAAGAGAGATGAGAAGCATCAATCATCAGTTTTTTGTTGAGACACCTTAGTTGTTCATCGATTGTATTCTCATATGTGCCTTGACCGCGGGCCTTCAGCAGACCGAGTAACCCCTTGCTGGAGCCGGTGACCTTGGGTCCAAGCTGGTGAGCTTTTGCTCAAACCAGATGAGCCCGTGCTCAAGCTGGCGACTTCGGGGCCTCGAACCTGGGTCCTTCCGCATCCCAGTAGGACGCTCTATCCCCAGTGCCACCGCCTGGTCAGGCGAGAATTATCTTTTAAAATTATTTTCAAATTTTCTTGTATTATATATTTCTTTTTTTTCATAGTAGTGAAAAAGATAAGCCTTATAACAATGAAAATAAATTGCTTTTTCTTCCCAGATTGCCGATCTATCCACTGCGCCACCACCTGGTCAGGCCTAGGTACTTTAAAAAGGTTTGAAATGAACAAGCAACTCCTCTTTTAAACCTGCAGAAGGGGCCTATGTTGTACTCCTAATCTCTGTTAAGAGCACAACCACTCACCCTGTGGCCCAGCCAGGGATCTCCAAGTTCACCTTGATTTTCTCTTCTGCCAATTCTCCTTTCTGTATCCTTGCCTGCCATTGTTCATCCTTACCCTCCCAGCCTTTAGTTCAGTCTACCATTTTAAAATTGAAATCTCACCAAGCAGCTCTCCTACTTAAAGACTTCCAGCAGAGCCCTAGCTGGTTGGCCCAGTGATAGAGCATTGGCCAGGCGTGTGGAAGTCCTGGGTTCAATTCCCGGTCAGGGCATACAGGAGAAGCACCTATCTGCTTCTCATCCCTTCCCCCTCTCCTTTCTCTCTGTCGCTCTCTTCCCCTCCCACAGAGAAGGCTCCAGTGGAGCAAAGTTGGCCTGAGTGCTGAGGATGGCTCCATGGCCTCCACCTCAGGCACTAGAATGGCTCCAGGTGCACCAGAGCAATGCCCCAAATGGGCAGAGCATCGCCCCCTAGTGGCTTGCTGGGTGGATCCTGGTCAGGTGCATACAGAGTCTGTTTCTGTGCCTCCCTTCTTCTTACTTCAGAAAAAAAAAAAAAAAAGACTTCCAACAGAGCTACTATCTCTGGTTGCATCTCTGGCCAGTGCCTAAATTACACAGACCTTCAGTTTCTTAATGTTGCTTGAACAAAACATGTCCTTTACAACTCTGTACTTTAGTACGTGCTGTTTCTAATACTTAGCTCTCTTCTTCCCAACTTCGCCAGAGGGTGGCTGCAGTTCCCTCCTCTGTGTGCTTGGTACCAGGTCTTAATCCATAATCCTTGCCCCTACACAAGAACAGCAAGTATATATTATTCTTCTTTATTTTCCCAGAGCCTTCCCTACACAATGCCCTGCACATAGTAGGTGCTCAAAACACTGAATAAATTAATGAAAGGTTTGCATTTCTTCTGTACTCCTACAATGCTATAGTAGCCCTGAATGTGGTAAAAATCACTGGGTAACAAAGAGCTAGGGACCAGAAGTCTTTAGTAAAAAAAAACTTCCCTTTCACCTGTTTCTCTGGTTCTTTCCCTCCAGTTCTTTCCCTGGTATCAATCAGCAGACCTGGGCTATGTGGGTGGTAGTATGTATAATAAAACAACTAAGGCTTTGATTTAATTCTATTGATTTTCATCCTACTCAACTCTATTCTTTCCAAAGGTTTATTAAGGAAGCACTAATTCTCTCTTGACATCAGGCTTCAAATGGAGCAAGAGGATTCTATTACAGCTAAGGGCATCATCTAAGCAAACAAAGGAATGGAGAGCTCAAAGTTGTGTTGGAAGGAAAAGGGCTTTCAGGCTCTTGGAAGGGAGCTGCCCACCCCAATCCTCTGGCTTTGATCTCCAGAGCTCCTTCAGAACAAGGTATTATCTTTAACCATCTCTTTGTTTCTCTTCCAGGAATGTAGACCAAGGAGTTGTATATATAAACTAAAAAGATAACAACAAATTGTGTCAGAGTCAGACATAATACTATACCAGGAGATGGGGCCTGTCAGACGAACTCAAAAATAGTCAGGAGGCTTTGGCTAGGAACAACTGACAAAGTTTTATTAAAGGATCTTAAGGTCCTACATTCTTAGGCCTATAAATTGGTCCAAGATGATAATCTTCAGAGGTCCGGTGGTCTAAACAATGGAACTATTTCTTCTTGAGGTCATTTAGATGGCCATCTGAGGATCTGATGTATATCCAGGCATTGACTTGGACTAGAAAGTTCAGAAGTTTAAGTTCTCAGGCTAGTTAAGGCAAGAATAGAATTGTTTCCTCATGCCTCAGCCTACTTTACTTTAATAATTGAGCAGCTTGACCATAGTGATTCCATTTTATTTCTTCACTCTATTCCTCAAGACAAGAAGTAGGAGCAATTTTGACTGTGATCTACAAACAGAGGAGCAGGTAATCCCAGACTACAATTAACCAGCTTTCCCTGGAGCCAGAGCCCCTGCTGACCAGAGGAGGCCCAGGCTTAGGACTTTTTGAAGGCAGTTGCTATGGCCACACCTCCGGGAAGAGATTACTACATGGATAGAGTGGGAACAGAGGAGACACCAAGACCACTGAATTGTCTCAAATGGTGTCCTCTTCTTCTCTGGGAGAATGGCAGTGCCGTTCACAGAATAAGGAGGTCAAGGGTAGGTGGTCTCTCATTCACTGTCTGTGAAACCTTGGGGTCATTTTTGGTCCTTTTGTGCCCTTTGACTCCCCTCACCAGCCTATCAGCTGAGGAGTTGCCAAGTCCCAACCAGTCCACCTCACAGGATCTCTCTACACCTGCCAACTCTCTTCGTCCTCACTACTGCGTCAGAACCCAAAAGTGGGGAGGGGACCCTGTCACCGCCAACCCCAGCTCTCCAACCTTCTTTCTGTTTGTATTACTTTCCTAGGGTTGTCATAGTGAATATCATAAACTGAGTGACTTAAAGCAACAGAAATTTATTCCCTCACAATTCTGGAGACTAGGAGTCCAACATCAGGTGTTGGTAGGGTTATCTCCTTTCATAGGCTCTAAGCCTTAGAATTTATTCCATGCCTCACTCCTGGCTTCTGGTAGTTGCCAGCAATCCTCAGTATTGCTTGGTTTCTAGATGCATCTCTTCAGTCTCTGTCCCTCTCTGTTTCTCCTCTCTCCATGTGTATCCCTTTGTCTCCATTTTCTTTCTTTTTTTTAATTTTTTTACAGGGACAGAAAGAGAGTCAGAGAGAGGGATAGATAGGGACAGACAGACAGGAACGGAGAGAGGTGAGAAACATCAATCATTAGTTTTTCATTGCCGTCACAACACCTTAGTTGTTCATTGATTGCTTTCTCACATGTGCCTTGACCACGGGCCTTCAGCAGACCGAGCAACCCCTTGCTGGAGCCAGCGACCTTGGGTCCAAGCTGATGAGCTTTTGCCCAAGCCAGATGTGCCCGTGCTCAAGCTGGCGAGCTCGGGGTCTCTAACCTGGGTTTTCCGCACCCCAGTCCGACGCTCTATCCACTGCACCACCGCCTGGTCAGGCTCCATTTTCTTAAAGGAAAACCAGACATTGGATTTAGGGTCCACCCTAATGCAGTAGGATTTTTCCTTAGCTAATTATATGTACAAAGAACCTATTACCAAATAAGGTCACATTCTGTGGTGGACACATTCTGGGTGGACATGGACTTTTATAAGGCATTATTCAACCTAGAACACAGTTTTTCCTGCTGTCACAATCTCACGCCCATACTTCCTCTTTCCCCTCCAGTCTCGCTGTCTCCCTACTTTGTCTGAGTGCGTCAGTCCTGTGTTGACCTCTGACATTTCTATCTAGCCTTGACCCAGCTGATGACCTGAACCTTACCATCCTTCCTTTGACATTCCGTTGCTCACTCCACAGTCTGCCTCCCTCCAAGCCATACACAGACTTCTGCCATTTGCTAAAGGAAACTGCACACCCATGAGGACTGCAGCCACAACAAAACCTTGTCCCGAGTTGCAGCTGGGCCCTCTGTGCCAATCAGCAGTCTTCAACAACTCTTGGAAAGCTTCTCTCTTTCTGAGCCCAACTGATCCTCCTTTAGTCTCGGGGATGGACTCCCTACTTCATCGAGAATATTGAGCCAAAAAGCTTTAAAAACCTGAATAACCTGCTTCCCCTCCATTTTACCTACATTTTCCACTAACATATTTACCGTGACACAGGGTGAGCTGCCCCCTCTGCTCAGGCCAGTCCTGTCCCCTCACAGCATCCTCTAGGGGCTTGCTCCTTCAGCCATCTCTGCTCTGTCTCTCATCCTACCCCCATGCTCAAGTCACTCTGGTGTTAAAACATGCCATGCTCTGATTCTGTTTCCTTTTTTTTTTTTTTTTTTTTTTACAGGGACAGAGAGAGGGATAGATAGGGACAGACAGACAGGAACGGAGAGAGGTGAGAAGCATCAATCATCAGTTTCTCGTTGCCCTTGTGACACCATAGTTGTTCATTGATTGCTTTTTTACATGTGCCTTGGCCGTGGCCCTTCAGCAGACTGAGCAACCCCTTGCTGGAGCCAGCGACCTTGGGTCCAAGCTGGCGAGCTTTTGCTCAAGCCAGATGGGCCTGCGCTCAAGCTGGCAAGCTCGAGGTCTCAAACCTGGGTCTTCTGCATCCCAGTCCGACACTCTATCTACTGCGACACCACCTGGTCAGGCCTGTTTCCTTCTAGCTAATGCCTCTTCTCTCTCTCTCTCTCTGTCTCTCCTTCTCTCCCTCCTACTCCTCCCTTCTCCCCCCCCTCCCCCCATTTAGCTAAATTGTTTGGAAAATAGTCTCTGTAGTTTATATCTCCTCTCTTCCCATTCACTCAAAAGTCACCTGCTTCATGGAGCCCCCCAGGCCGCTCAGTGAGATGCCGCTACTCCTCCCTTCCTCTCTCCCCTAAACCCTAAGCGACTTCTGTTGGTGTCCTTGTACCTTCCAGATTCGGGGCGCATCACAGTCTAAAGACTGTAAAGTCATCTATCTCTGGCCAGTGTTTTCCTAAGCCCAGGTGAGGTGTCCATTTCCTTGGAGTCCTTGGAGTAGCTGAGTGGAGCGGGCCACATGGGCTGAGAGATACAACAACCTTTTTTCTTTGCTTCCTCCCTCCCTCCCTCCCTCTCTCCCTCCTTCCCTCCCTTCCTTCCTTCTTTCCTTTCTTCCTTTCTTTCTTTTTAGTGAAAGAGACAGAGAGAGGGACAGACAGGAAGGAGAGAGATGAGAAGCATTAGTTCTGACTGGGTTCTAGAGCAGAGCAAGTGTCCCCTTGCTCAAGCAAGCAACCTTGGACTCAAGCCAGCAACCTTGGACTTCAAGTCAGCAATCTTTGGGCTCAAGCCAGCAACCATGGGATCATGTCTATGATCCCATGCTCAAGCCAGCAACACTGTGCTCAAGCTGGTGAGCCCGCCCTCAAGCCGGCAACCTTGGGGTTTCAAACCTGGGTCCTCTGCATCTCAGTCCGAAGCTGTATCCACTGCGCCACCATCTGGTCAGGTGAGAGACAGCAACTTAATAAAGCAAAGAGACAGACCCCAGTATCCAGGGTCTCTTCCCTGTGGATGCTGCTGTTGCCTTCAATGAATAAGTAGCTAGTGGCAATTTGGACCGGGAAAGGGGGGAAGTCCTGGGAATGAGAGGGCAGCTCTCCCAGTGGTGCCAATACTCTGCTTACCTCCCTTCTGACCTGACACTTACCTGTCCACATGATGGCATAGGAAGCATAAATTTCACTTCATGTGTGGCTTTGTAGGCTTAGTCTTTGCTGGCTCATACCCTGTTCTCCACCTCCTTCATATAGCAGTGGGGCAACCTTTTCTCTTTTGTTTTTCTCTGGGTAACTTTCCCAGTCACACTACTAATCATTAATACCCCCAAGCCCTGGCCTGGGTGATGCCAAAGCCCACACTTGTGGCCACTACCCCAGCCTGCTTTCTTTTCTCCAAAAGGTCAGCCTTTATCTAAAGTTCTTCCTGACCTTACGCATAATGGTTACAAGGTGTGAGCTGCTCAAATGATACAACACCCCCTCTTCCCTTTGGCTTGCCCACTAGTTCTCTCTTCCATCATTTATCACAGAAATACACGGTGGGGGGTGTAGGTGGAGAGGGAGTGACTGAAAAGAAAACAACTTTACTCTTACTATATAGATTCCATTCTACTTGACTAAGGGACAAGGACTGGAGTTGTGTTCTATCCATTTTCATGTCTCTAGTGCAGAGGTTCTCCAAGTGTGCGCCAGGGTGCACTGGTCGCCCTAGAAGATTTCTGGGTGCGCCCTATGGTACTCCACAGAAATATGTGCCTGTTGGGGACCAAATAACCAATAGGGGTTTTGGAGTTTAGATTTTGGGGGGACAGAGGTGTGGGGAATTGCCTGTAAGCTGACAGTCTGCCCAACCCCCCACCTCACTTGCCTGATTAGGTTGCAAAAGGCCCTTAAGCTGTGGTGCTGGATTGTTTACACTACCCCCCATGTTCCCCGGAAAGACTGGAGGCAAGTTTCTTCTATCCTTTGTTTGGTGTAAAGTTAAGATGATATGTATGGTGGGGGTTTTCTGTGCTCAACACAATTAAGAGTAAAAAAAGGGAAATTCTTCAATGTATTGATGAGGAAATGAGAGTTTGCCTTTCAAATATATGCCCAAACATTGAAGAAATTGCTAGGACACATCAGGTTCATGTTTCTCATAAACGCAAGAATGAAAAAACAACACATTTGTGCTGGGACCTGCTGAATTTACTAAATCTTACTAAGAATGAATCTATATATATATAAAAAGATAACTTTTTTGTTGTTTTTTTATTTTTTAACTCCTCTTTTTTACAAACTCTAAAAAGCATAACTCAAAAATGTAACATAAAAATGTTTTTAATGTCAGAATAAATTTAATTTTGTCATATTTATTTCATTTAATTACCATAAAAGCACACTTAAACTTTATATTTTTTCTTTAATATTTGACTTAATTATTATAACGTATTTCTCAGAAATTTGTATATAGTGCACCTACAATTATTTGTAGGATTTTAAATGCGCCCCAACTTCAAAAATTTTGAGAACCACTGCTCTAGTGACTTAAAATATGTGCTGAGTGAAGGAAGACACTTGTACTCCTGACAAAATCTACAAGCACATTTATTTTTCTTGCTGTGAAAAATGTTGCAGAAGCAGATTTTCTTCTTGACTCTCTTCCCACTGCATTATCAGAATGTTATCTCAACAGTCCTGTTGAGATGCCCTGAAGTCTGTTGTCCAAGACCTGCAATGGGTTTGGACATAAAAATTGCATGAATATTTAATGTGATAACTTGAGTAAAACCTGGCACAAATTTTATTGAAGGGGAAGTGTTTAATAAAGTATAAAACGTATATTGCTTCATAGCCAATTCTCCAAAGTATCATCCAAATGAATGCGGCAAAGGGGGTAGTCACTTCTATACTGCTTTAGGTGGCCATTTTACCTTAGTGTTGTTCTTGCTGTGGTGTGTGGCACAGATAAAAACATATCAAAACCTGCCACTCTACTTCTCTTAGGCTCTACACTGGACTCAGTAAAACCCAGCCACCTCCTCTAACTTCAGGCCCTCCATCATCTGGCTCCTTCTCCAGTTCTCTCTGTTCTCTTGGCTGAGGGAGCAGCTCAGAACTTGCTTAAAATGCTCTGCACATGCTTTTCCCTCTCATCCTTCAAGGTTAAGATGAAGTGTCATCTCTTTCTCTGGTCACCACCCAGCAATGTCCTTGTTTGTCTTTTGTTTTGGTTGTAAAATGATCTTTAATTGAAATATTTTCCTTTGTAGTTCTTAACTATATGAGCATTCCACTATATTACTATATATTTATTCCTTCACGAACACCAATTAATGTGTTAGGTGCTGGAGGTTAAGATGATGCACAGTCTCTCCCTTCAATGTGTTTAGCAAGGAAGACAAACAAGTAGAAAAATTATAGTATTGTGAACTAACTAGCTGGGCATTTCGGAAGGTGGCAGCCATCAACATTGCAGCCCATAGACTTTATCCACTGCGCCACCACAGGTCAGGCTAGGCTTGTCTGTCTTTTTAAAAAACTATCTATCTCCAAGAATGCCTGATAAATAGATGTTTAACAATTAGTTGTTGACTGTGTGCACAAAAAAACAGGACCATGGCTACTTTAGGCGGTAAAGTCGGGTCTTGTTTATTTTGGAGTTTTATCTGTCCTCAAGGCTGTTTTCAAAGTGATGCCCTGAATGGTTTCAAAACTTTTGGTTGATCTGGAAGATATTTTTTTAAAATAGAAAAAAAAAACCTTTTGGTTTGTGAGGCTAGTAGATAATTGCTTGAAACATTTGTAGCAACACCTGGACACCATCCATTTCCTGATTCTGCCTTTTGCCCTGCCCTGCCACCAGCACTAAATGTACTTCAGTGTAGCTTATGTGTTCCACTGCTATTTTCTAGATTTCTTGACATATTGCCTTCCTGATTTCTGATCTAACAAAGAAAACCTAGTTTCACAGCTTTTTATCATAATTAAAATTATTGAACAGCTTGATCAGGTGGTGACACAGTGGATAGAGTGTCAGACTAGGACACAGAGGACCCAGGTTCGAAACCCCAAGGTTGCTGGCTTGAGCACAGGCTCACAAGTTTGAGCACAGGGTCGCTGGCTTGAGCATGGGATCCTAGACATGACCCCATGGTCGCTGGCTTGAGCCCAAAGGTCGCTGGTTTGAAGCCCGAGGTTGCTGGCTTGAGCTGGGGTCACTGGCATGAGCAAAGGGTCATTCGCTCTGCTGTAGGCCCCCCAGTCAAGGTAATATGAGAAAGCAATCAATGAACAACTTAGGTGACGCAACAAAGAATTGATGCTTCTCATCTCTCTCCCTTCCTGTCTGTTTGTCTCTATCTGTCCCTCTCTCTGTCACAAAATAAATAGATAGATAGATGATAGATAAAAGTATTCTACAACAGTATTAAGAAGAGTGACAAAATTTGTTTCATACCATTTGCCAAACTCTTCATATAGAGTTGGTCAATTTCAAACAGGGGCCAGAGTGAGGTTGACCTGTCAGAGATTGTTAGCAGCCAATGGCAAGGGTCTCAGCTATGGGACAGAAGTTGCAGGTTTAGGGCTACTGGGGAGCTATGGTCTTGCCTCTGAGCACCATTAAGAGGTGCTCTATGGTGTGACTGGTGGTTGTGCAGTGAACAGAGTGTTGGCCTGGAATGCTGAGGTCCCAGGTTTGAAACTTTGACGTTGCTGGCTTGAACACTGGCTCACCAGCTTGTGTGCGGCGTGTCAGCTTGAGCATGGGATCATTGACATGATCCCATGGTTGCTAGCTTGAGCTCAAAGATCACTGGTTTGAAGCCCAAGGTTGCTGGCTTGAGCCCAAGGTCACTGGCTTTAGCAAGGGTCACTGGCTCGGCTGGAGCCCCTGGTCAAGGCACTTAAGAGAAGCAATCAATGAACAACTAAAGTACTAACGTGCTCCAACTATGACTATGAGTTTATGCTTTTCATCTCTATTAAATAAATAAATAAAGGTTGTTCTACAGAGGAGAAAGAAATAAGAACCAGAAATCTTTTCCAACATAAAAAAAGAGTTAGAAAGAAAAATGAATGTTTGACAGTCCTATGGAAATAAAAAATGGCATTGACCAGGTCAGTGAGGCTTATATATTTACTCACTCCATTCTCTCGGCATTTATGCATCTATTCAACAAATATCTGGTGCATTAGGTAATGCACCAAATGAAGTCCCAGATGATGATACAGGGATGAATGAGTCTTGGTTCTTGGCTCTAAATAGCTCATATTACATATTACATGGCCGAATGATATGGTGTTTGTGAAAGTGGATTGTGAATGGCACAACACCATAATGTGTTGGTTATTTTTCCAACATTTAACACAAAGGCTGGCATGGAACAGCTGTTCAAAAATGACTGCTGAGTGAATGAATTAGGAGCAAGACTGAAACAACAAGCCAAAATATGTGAATACTGATCACTGCTGGGACTGAAAACTACAAAGGAGAACTGTGTGATTCAGGAAAACACCAATCAGGGCTCCTTGATAATTTCAGAGGTTGGGAACTCAATGTTCTATCTAAACCCTCAACCATGTGACCTTAGTTGACTTAATCTCTCTGGGATTGAGTAAAAAAGTACTGTACAACCATACCATGAGAGTACAATCTTAAATTTTTGAAAAAATTTATTGATTTGAGAGAACGTGAGGAAGGGAGAGAGAGAAACATCAATCTGTTATTCCACTTATTTATGCATTCATTGGTTGATTCTTGTAATGTGCCCTGACCAGGGATTGAACCTGCAACCTTGATGTATGGGGATGACACTCTAACCAACTGAGCCGAGTGGTCAGGGCTCCATCCTAAAATTTGCTAAAGTAGGTGGAGTTGAAATAATACCTTACTGATTCTCAAGTGTAAATCCTTTCAAATCCCATGGAAAAAAACATAAAACTGTTGAACAAACATTTCCTTTTCTGCATAGGAATGTGGTCATCTCAAATAAGAACCACTAGTTAAATTGTAACCTTGTGCTGGTGCTTACATGAGATTGTCTTTCTCATGTTGATCTCCAGGAAGCTACAATGAGAATTTAATTTGGAAATTAATTAGCTTGTCAAGTTTTGAGACCTTACTACTTTTGAAAGAGTTTCAATAATTGTGCCAAATTAGGTTCCTCAATTTCTTATATCATAAAGTGACAATTAGTGGCTATAAATATAATAAATAAAAAGGTTTTGAAGGCTGTTTGACCATCAAAGCCAATTATCACTCTTAATTTGTGCCAGGTCAGGGAAGAAATGTGGCCAGAAATCACAGTGCAGAGAAGTTTAACAGTGCCCCACGTTCCAGAATGTTGGAGAGAAGTCAGAATTTAATCCTACAACCTTGTAAATGCTTTATGACTATAATTATTACTTGGAAGTTATCAGGTGGCATATATATACACTACTACTGTGGAAATTCAGTAGTATGTCTTCATTTTTCAACAGAGATTACTTTGAGGGTAAATTTATCACAAGTGGTAAGGATCTATTTTTTATAAAAACATTTTGATGTATTTCATTACATGGCTAATAAATATTATAGTTGAAAAATTAGAAAAATATAGATAAGTGAAAAAGAGGAAAAAAACATTCAAAATCCCATCCTGTAGGCAAAAACCACACACATACTCCCCTCCCGCCCCTCATTGATTTGAAACAGAGGAAGGGGAAGAGAGGCAGAAGCATCAACTTGTTTCACTCAGTTGTGTACCCATTGATTGCTTCTTCTATGTTCCCTGATGGGAGCTTGAACTGGGGTTGAGACAGTGACCCTGAGATCAAACCAACAGTTTCAATGCTCTAGGATGGTGCTCTATCCACTGGGACACCAGCCAGGGCCACACACATACTTTTTAAAATTAAAAAATGGGATACTATTTGTAACAGAAAAAATACTCAGAAACTAAGATCAAAATGTCTGTTTTCATATTCTTGTACTAGAAAGAGAAGCAGCTAGAAAATGGTAGAAGTGAAGTCTGACACTTGTTTTATAAATTATAAATACAAAGGAAAATGAAAACTTTGAAAAAATACCTTAAGGCCCTGGCCAGTTGGCTCAGTGGTGGAGCTTCACCCCTGCGTGTTGATTCCCTGGATTTGATTCCCAGTTAGGGCATACAGGAGAAGCACCCATCTGCTTCTCCACCCCTCCCCTTCTTGCTTCTCTCTCTCTCTCTTACTCTCTTTTCTCCTCCTGTCCTGCAGCCATGGCTCGATAGGAGCGAATTGGCCCGGGTACTGGGAATGGCTCCACAGCCTCCACCTCAGGTGCTAAAAAAATAATGGCTCTGGTCACCACAGAGTAAGGCCCCAGATGGGCAGAACATCGCCCCCTAGAGGGCTTTCTGGGTGGATCCCAGTCGGGGATCATGTGGGAATCTGTCTCCACCTCCCCTCATCTCATCAAACTAAAAAAAAAAAAGAAAAAGAAAAACATACCTTGATATCAAGGCAATTTTCTTTTTTTTACTTTTTTTTATTTTTTTATTTTTATTTTATTCATTTTAGAGAGGAGACACAGAGAGAGAGAGAGAGAGAGAGAGAGAGAGAGAGAGAAAGGGGGAGGAGCTGGAAGCATCAACTCCCATATGTGTCTTGACCAGACCAGTGCAGGGTTTTGAACTGGCGACCTCAGTGTTCCCAGGTCGACGCTTTATCCACTGCGCCACCACAGGTCACTCAAGGCAATTTTCTTATGTTGCCTTATATTATATTTGTATGGTATTACTTGAGGTTAGAGAACTTGAATTCCTTATTTCTTCTTCTTAGTTCTCATAAATGTTTATTGAATTGTTTGCTGACTGGTAACGTTCAAGTGTTCCACTTAGTCTATTAGGGTGTTATAGTGTTTATTACACTCAAATACAAAGCTTAGCAGGAATCAGCCTGGCACAGTGCTTTGTTCCTAGTAGAGACTCAATGAGTGTTGAATAAGTGAATTTATGTACACTGTTTAAACCATAGTTATAAATACTATTATCTGAGTGAACAAGCCTAGATGTTGTATTCCCATAGAGTTCATAGGTCTCAACAATCTTCAGAACATTGTTTTCTTAAGAGACCTGAATGACATGCATGAAGTAAAGAATGACATAATTATAGAGACTAAATGGCCATGCTTCATAAAGTGCCCCAGAATTTGTCTGGCTACTAAGATAAAAACTTGATTCATAGCAACAATGAATGAACTGCAAACTTTTAGGAAGTTTCATCACAAGGAAAAAGAATAGGCCAAGAGTGCTGGTTTAACAATTCCCCATCAGAAAATGATAGTTTATTTCAAAGGCAAGGAGAATTTCAGAGAAGAGGGAAAGACTTGCTTTCAAGTCGTACAGCTAGCTAATGGCAGTGATAGGACTAGCATGTCTGTAATAGCATGTGTCCTACAAGTGCTGGGTCAGTGGCCTCAATTTTGAATACTTTCATATCATATTATTTCTTTTTATTTATTTTTTATGTGAGAGGAGGGGAGATAGTGATACAGACTCCTACATGTGCCCGGCTGGGATCCACCTGGCAACCCCTGTCTGGGCCAATGCTCAAGTCAACCAAGCTATCCTCAGCACCTGAACCAATCGAGACATTGGCTGTGGGAGGGGAAGAGGGTGAGAAGGGGGAGAAGGAAGGGGAAAAAAGCAGATGGTCGCTTCTCCTGTGTGCCCTGACTGGAATTGAACCTGGGATGTCCATATGCCAGGCCACTGCTCTATCCACGGAGCCTACCAGCCAGGGCCCATGTCATATTTCTAATGATGAAAAGCAAATGCTTACCATCTTTATTGCAGACATAATAATCGCTTCCTAAAGAAGTCCACATCCTAATAATCCTCACATTTTGTGAATATGTCACCTTAATAATAAAAATGATTAAGTTAAGCATTTTGAGATGAAAAGATTATCCTGGATTACCTGGATGGCCCACAAATACCACAAGGTTCTTTATCAGAAGAGTTAGGAGTGTCAGAGTCAGAAAAAGGAGCCAAAGATTGGAGTGATGTAGCCAGCTCACAAAGAATGCTGACAGCCTATAGAAGTTGGAAGAGGCAAAGGACGGATTTTCTCTGGGTGCCTCCATAAGGGACTAGCCCTGAGCACACCTTGATCTTAGCCTAGTACTGTAACTCATTTCAGTTTTCTGACATCTAAATAGGTAAGAGAATCAACCTGTGTTGTTTAAGCAACTAAATCTGGTAATTTGTTATAGCAGTAATAGAAAACTAATACCACTTTCATTAAAATTTTTTTAAAAATTGATTTTAGCAAGAGAGGAAGTGGAGGAGAGAGAGAGAGAGAGAGAGAGAGAGAGAGAGAGAGAAACAGGAACGTAGTATGTTCCTGTATGTGCCCTGACCAGGGATCAAACTGGCAACCTCTGTGCTTTGGGATGCTGCTCTAACCAACTGAACTATTCAGCCAGTGCTGTCTTCTTTTTCTTTTCTTTTAGGTGAGAGGAGGGGAGATAGAGAGACAGACTCCCACATGTGCAGTGACCAGGATCCACCTGATAACCCTATCTGGGGCTGATGCTTAAGGAACGACCTATTCTGTTTTTAGCACCTAAGACTGACGGGCTTGGACCAACTCAGCCATCCTCAGCGCCTGGGGCCACACTCGACCAATTGACCCACTGACTGCTGGAGGGGAAGATGGAGAGATGGGAGAGAGGGACAGAAGGGAGAGAGGGAGGAGGAGCAAAACAGATGGTTGAGGGGGAATCGAACCCCGGATACCCATATGCTAGGCCTATACTCTATCCACTGAACCACCAACCAGGGCCGATTTTCATTTTTTAAAAAGATTTTATTTATTGGTTTTAGAGAGAGGGAAGAGAGAGAGAAAGGTGCGGGGGAAGAGCAGGAAGCATCAACTAATTAGTTGCTTCTCATATGTGCTTTGACCAGGCAAGCCCAGGGTTTTGAACTGGTAACTTCAGCATTCCAGGTTAAGCTTTATCCACTGCGCCACCACAGGTCAGTCACCATTTTCATTTTAAAGTAGTTCTAATCCATTTTTTTTTTTTTTTTACAGGGACAGAGAGAGAGTCAGAGAGAGGGACAGACAGACCGGAACAGAAAGAGATGAGAAGCATCAATCATCAGTTTTTCGTTGTGACACCTTAGTTGTTCATTGATTGCTTTCTCACATGTGCCTTGACCGTGGGCCTTCAGCAGACTGAGCAACCCCTTGCTGGAGCCAGCGACCTTGGGTCCAAGCTGGCGAGCTTTTGCTCAAGCCAGATGGGCCAGCGCTCAAGCTGGCGACTTTGGGGTCTCGAACCTGGGTCTTCCACATCCCAGTCTGACACTCTATCCACTGCGCCACCGCCTGGTCAGGCTCTAATCTATTTTTTATTAGACTATTGAAAGTCTGGAGCAGGGGTCCCCAAACTTTTTACACAGGGGGCCAGTTCACTGTCCCTCAGGACATTGGAGGGCCGGACTATAAAAAAACTATGAACAAATCCCTATGTACACTGCACATATCTTAAAGTAAAAAACAAAATGGGAACAAATACAATATTTAAAATAAAGAACAAGTAAATTTAAATCAACAAACTGACCAGTATTTCAATGGGAACTATGGGTGCGGATTCATCCTGTGTTTCTCTCACTGACCACCAATGAAAGAGGTGCCCCTTCCGGAAGTGCGTTAGGGCTGGATAAATGGCCTCTGGGGGCCGCATGCGGACCGCCGCCATAGTTTGGGGACCCCTGGTCTGGACGGTGGATAGGTGATAGAAGAAAATCTTTTTTGCTCTGTGGGTGGTCAAATATTTTCCGCTTTGTAATGTTTTGTGTTTATCATATTCACCTACTTTTCTCTCTCCTTTTATCAAGCTGTCTGTTTACATATCCTATTCATATTTTTTCTACTCTTATTAAAGCAAACTGTTTTATAAAGAACTTATTAGGTCACTTATTATGTCAGGGAGAATAAATTGGAGCTTCTATTTGTACCTTTCATCACAGACCTAATCTTGCTCAAAATAAGTCTAGACACTTTCCCTACTTTATTCACACTTCCCAGAACTTCTCACCCAAGACTCAAAACCAATCAGAGGGGTCGAAGAGCCTCAATTTGAAGAATTTCATAGATAATCTAATCCAGGGGTGCTCAATACGTCGATCGCGATCTACTGGTCGATCGCGAAGGAAGTGTGGGTAGATCGCATGACATTAAAAAAAAAGACATTTGTCTTTTGATTGGTATACAGGGTAGCCAATCTGACGTCTGAACTTTTGACACCCTACACATGCACGTTAAACCGCACTAACTTGTTCAGTTACATTGCTGCATAGTTAGTCTTCAATTTATTTAAACTAAATACAACAAAGGGTATAAAAATGAGTGCCGTAGCTGGTCCGAGTAAGAAGCCTAAAACCTATCACTTTCATACAGAATGGGAGGGGATTTTTTTCACTATGTCATATTTTAAGTGCGTTTGCCTCATCTGTCTGTGTGCCATTGCTATTCCAAAGAAGGGAAATGTGGAGCGGCTTTTTCGGACTGTTCATAAAAACTATGACATTGACTTTCCTCCGAAAAGAGAGCTGAGAAGGAGAAAGATGAAAGAAGAATACACAATATTAAATAGTAATAATAGTAACTTAAATAATGATAATATAGAAGAAATAAATTTATGCTTTGCATTTTTATTGTAGGTAGATCATTTTGACTTGGTCATCTTATAAGTAGCTCACAAGCTGAAAAAGTGTGGGCACCCCTGATCTAGTCTAATTACCCAACCCATTTGTGTTTGAATTCATACTTCCTCCCTGATATGTTTGACAAATAACTTCCTTCCACAAATTTTTCTTTTTTTAAACCCATGTGTCAGGCATATGCTTAGCCTTTGCTTGAACATCCCCAGGATGGAGAGCTCATTCATTAGGAAACTCTAACCTGATTGGTTTAAAATTCCAATTCTTGGAGGGGTTGAAAATGCAATTAGGTTAGTTATTAAGTTTTGGTTTGGGGACTTGGCTTAGCAAAAGTGACTCCATTTTGGGTCTTTTGTTCCTTTCTTACAATGCTTTATTGTTATACCACAGCAATTTGTTTTCTCACAGTTCTGGAGATCAAGAGGTCAGCAGGTTTGGTTTCTTCTGAGGTCTCTCTCCTCGGTATACAGATTGTGGCCTTTCTCCTGTGTCCTCACGTGGCATTTCCCAGCTGTCTCTCTCTCACTCTCTCTCTTTGTAGTTCCTATCTTCCTCTTACAAGGACACCAGTCAGATTGGCCCATCCTAATGGTCTCATTCTAACTTCATCACTTTTTTATAGGCCTTATCTCCAAATATAGTCACATTGTAAAGTACTCAGGATTAAGGCTTTAATGTATGTAATTTCTTTTGGTGGGAGGCAACACAATTTAGTTCATAACAATATGGTTCTGATTTTATTTTATTTTTATTTATTTTTTACAGGGACAGAGAGAGTCAGAGAGAGGGATAGATAGGGACAGACAGACAGGAACGGAGAGAGATGAGAAGCATCAATCATCAGTTTTTTGTTGCGACATCTTAGTTGTTCATTAATTGCTTTCTTATATGTGCCTTGACTGCAGGCCTTCAGCAGACCGAGTAACCCCTTGCTCAAGCCAGCGACCTTGGGTCCAAGCTGGTGAGCTTTCTGCTCAAGCCAGATGACTACTTGCTCAAGCTGGCAACCTCGAGTACTCAAACCTGGGTCCTCCACATCCCAGTTTGATGCTCTATCCACTGCGCCACCGCCTGGTCAAGTTCTGATTTTATTTTAAAATGCACATTTTTAAAAAAGACTGAAAGGAAATATAGTAGATCTGTGGATTTGTGAGCAATCCTGAAGATTATATACGGTCATTGGTAAATAACTGTGGATGTACAAATCTGAGTCATATGAACTGCTAAAGGTGCTCTTTGGCAATAGGCACTGGGCATCATTATCTTATTAGGTTTATTTATGTTTCACTTTAAGTCTGTGATGGCAAACCTATGACACGTGTGTCAGCACTGACACGTGTAGCCATTATTGAAGACATGTGGCTGCATATCAGAGAAGTATGGGGCCGCATGCCGAAAAGGATGTTTCATCCTCGGCTCCTGCATGGCCAGGTGCAGTAGCCAAGGATAAAACATTTGCTGTAGTGTAGACACTCTGTGCCAGAGGTCTGTAGGCCAAAACAACAGAACTCTGGCACAGAGTGTCTAGTTCTGGGACTTCTGGTTAGACAGTTGTTCTCGAAGTGACACACCACCTGAGTTATGCTCAGTTTTTTGGCAAATTTTGACACACCAAGCTCAAAAGGTTGCCCATCATTACTTTAAGTTGTGGTTTGGGGCCTGACCAAGTGGTGACACAGTGTATAGAGTGTCGGATTGGGATGTGGAGGACCCAGGTTAGAGACCCCAGGGTCACCAGCTTGAGCGCAAGCTCATCTGGCTTAAGAAAAAAAAGCTCACCAGCTTGGACCCAAGGTCGCTAGCTCGAGAAAGGGGTTACTCGGTCTGCTGAAAGCCCGCAGAAAAGGCACATATGAGAAAGCAATCAATGAACAACTAAGGTGTCGTAAGGAAAAACTGATGATTGATGCTTCTCATCTCTCTTCGTTCCTGTCTGTCTGTCCCTATCTATTCCTCTCTTTGACTCTCTCTCTGTCCCTGTAAAAAAAAAAGTTGTGGTTTGGGGATTTTGTGCATTTTAAAATAAAATATCATCTTGGCCTGACCAGGTGTTGGTACAGTGGATAGAGCATGGACTTAGGTGCAGAGGACCCAGGTTCAAAACCCGAGATCGCCAGCTTGAGCGCAGGCTCATCTGGCTTGAGTGTGTGCTCACCAGCTTGAGCTCAGGATCACTGGCTTGAGCATGGGATCATAGACATGACCCCATGGTCGCTGGCTTGAGCCCAAGGTCACTGGCTTGAACCCAAAGTTTCTGGCTTGAGCAAGGGGTCACTAGCTTTGCTGGAGCTCCCTGGTCAAGAGACATATGAGAGAGCAATCAATGAACAACTAAGGTGACACAATGAAGAATTGATGCTTCTCATCTCTCTCCCTTCCTGTCTGTCCCCATCTGTCCCTCTCTCTGTCTCTCTCTCTCCCTGTCTCTGTTACACACACACACATACATAAATATGGATGCAGCTATTTTCATTAGGAGTTAAGAGTCACAATTTTTTTTTGGTGCTCTTATATACTCTGTGTGTGTGTGTGTATATATATATATATATATATATATAATTTTTAAATTCATTTTTAAAGAGAAAGGAGAGAGAGAGAAGGGGGGAGGAGCAGGAAGCATCAATTTCCATAAGTGTCTTGACCAGGCAAGCCCCAGGGTTTCGAACCGTCATTGCTCCAGGTTGATACTCTATCCACTGCACCACTACACATTAGGCTGTCATATCATATTTTATGGGAAAAATATACTACAAAAATATTTACAAATAATGATGCTCTATCTTTCATGAATACATAAATAATATAATATATTTAAGGTTAAGTGAGGTTATTTGAGGAGTGTGGTAATGTTATTTTAATTTACTGTGTTTTACGATATTTGCTATTATGAGCATGTATTAATTTTATAACTGGGAAACAAATCAATGTTGTTTAAAAAATATTGAAAAATTTCCACCTGAAAATATGGGACCAAAATTGATGTGTTTGATTTTATCGTTTGTGATTTGAATTCTATTCAGTTTGATTAAACAAATATGCTGCTCACAAAAATTAGGGGATATTTTATTGCTTCATATTCATTTTGAAATATCCCCTAATTTTTCTGAGCAGTATATTTGTTGTACACCTACACAATGCTTGGCGTTATGGTTCAAAGCTTCACTGAGACATCATCTGACCTGTCTGAAAATTCTTACTCTAGTTAAGGAGACTGAAAACCACTGTCCTGATTATAAAAACTGCTATAAATAAAACATGGCAGCCTACATGAAGAATCAATAAAGGCTTCACAGAGGTGACTTTCATTTTAGAGTTAAATCTTGAAGATAGACTAGAATTTCATCATTCAAAAAAGGGGAAAGCTGTCATTTTGAACGTGGGGTCTGCAGGGAGGCAGGCATGGAGGTGTTTATACCTGCTCCTGAAATGAGGAGCAGGCCTACAGCCTGGAGAGTAAATAGTGTTTAGGCAGGGGTATGGTAGAGGATGAATTGGTGGAGGCAGTTTTTGGCAGTGAGACTAGTTAGGGAGTCATTATGTTGGTCCATGAGAAATGATATGGAGAGTAGAGGGGCAAGTCAGAAGACCATCTGGACCTAGAGTTAGCAGTATTGTACACATATTTGGTGGACGTAGCAAAGAGGTATGTATCAAGGAGTTATTAACCTGGGCTTAGGAAGATTAGGGGAAATTCTAGGGATGTGCGGTTTGAGGGATTTCTGAAAGAGGTGAAGAAGTAAAGGTCAGAGCTTTAATTCAGCCTATTTCTAAAGAGCAGAATTTTGCAACAAATTATTCATTTATTATAAGTCAATGTTGAAGAATTTCTGTACATATATTTTTTTAAGTGAGAGGAGGAAAGATAGTGAGACAGACTCCTATATGCTCCCCAACCACGATCCACCCAGCAACTCCTGTCTAGGGCTGATGCTTAAATCAACTGAGCGATCCTTAGCCCTTGAGTCCTACGCTTGGATCAATCAAGCTATCCTCACTGCCTCAGGCTGCAAGAGGTGAAGAGAGACAGAGGGAGAGAGGGAGGAAAAGAGAAGCAGATGGTTGCTTCTCATGGAGCCTTGACTGGGTATCAAACCTGGGATGTCCAGCCTGACCAGGCGGTGGCACAGTGGATAGAGCATTGGACTGGGATGTGGAGAACCCAGATTCGAGACCCCGAGGTCGCCAGCTTGAGTGCGGGCTCATCTGGCTTGAGCAAGGCTCACCAGTTTGGGCCCAAGGTCGCTGGCTCAAGCAAGGGGTCACTCGGTCTGCTGTAGCCCCGGGGTCAAGGCACACATGAGAAATCAATCAATGAACAACTAAGGAATCGCAATGAAGAATTGATGTTTCTCATCTCCTTCCCTTCCTGTCTGTCTGTCCTTATCTGCCCTTCTCTCTGACTCTCTCTATGTCTCTACCACAAAACAACAACAACAATAAAGAAACCCTGGGATGTCCGTACACTGGGCCAACGCTCTATCCACTGAGCCACCACAGTTCAGGTCCAGATGTTAACTCTTTAATTCTTTAAGTCAGAGCTGCTCCTATATAAATTTTCCATGAAAAGTGTCAAACTTTAATCTGACATTAGGGTACACGATATAATGTTTAGAAATAATATTGACACATAAAGAGTATTCTAATTGAGAATAACATATATTCAAAATGAACATTTCATAGCCTCTGTAAAAGTACATATAGCACTTATATATAAAATGAAAGTTTAAAAATAAGCTATCATGTTTAATACATTGATATGCATACAGACATATATACATTTTTTTCAAGATGAAATAAACTTTATTTTTTAAAGTTTTAGATTTAAAGAAAAATTGTGCCTGACCAGGTGGTGGTGCAGTGGATAAAGTGTCAGCCTGGAATGCTGAGGACCCAGGTTCAAAACCCTGAGGTCACCTGCTTGAGCATGAGCTCATCTAGATTCAACAAGAGTTCACCAGCTTGAGCGCAGGATCACCGGCTTGAGTGGGGGATCATAGACATAACCTCATGGTCGCTGGCTTGAGCCCAAAGGTTGCTGGCTTGATGCCCAAGGTCACTGGCTTGAGCCCAAGGTTGCTGGCTTGAGCAAGGGGTCACTGGTTCAGCTAGAGTCCGCAGGTCGAGGCACACATGAGAAAGCAATCAATGAACAACTAAGGTGCCACAATGAAAAATTGATGCTTCTCACCTCTCTCCCTTCCTGTCTCTCTCTCTTGCTAAAAATAATAAAAGAAAAATTGCAAAGGTAGTATAGTTTCCATACCTCTACATCCAGTTTCTCCAATTATTAACATCTTAATTAGTATGCCACAGTTGTTATAATTAATGAGTTAATATTAATAATGAACTAACTTCCATATTTTACTCAGATTTCTTTAGTTTTTATCTAATGTCCTTATTCTGTTCCAGGATCCTGGAACATTCTAATATTATATTTAGTAGTCATATCTCTGGTCCCTCTTGGCTGTGACAGTTTCTCAGACTTTGTGTGTTTTGGATGTTTCTGGCAGTTTTGTATTTTTAATTGCTTTTAGTGAGAGAGAGGAAGCAAGAGAGAAAGAGACAGAAACATCAATCTGTTCCTGTATGTGCCCTGGGATTGAACCAGCAACCTCTGAGCTTTGGGAAGATACTCTAACCAACCAAGCTATCCAGCCAGTGCTGTTCTGGACAGTTTTGAGGAGAACTGGTTATTTTGTACTATGTCCCTCAATTGGGATTTATCTTATTTCTTCCCCTCCCCCCATGATTAGACTGGGGTTATAGGTTTTTGGGAGGATGATCACAGAGATAGAATGCCATTTTCATCACATCATACCAGGGATACATACTTGATCACCAGGCTGAAGTAGCATTTATCAGTTTTTGTACTCTAGAGGCCCTGCATTCTCCCCTTTTTCATACTTGCTCTGGCTGGGTAACTCAGTTGGTTAGAATATTATCCTGATACACCATGGTTGTGGGTTTGATCCCTAATAAGGGCACATACAAGAATAATACACTGCCCATAAAAATTAGGGGATCAGGAAATGGGCATATACTCTAGTACTTCCACCCTTTTGTATAGTGCATTTTCACCAATAAAATAAAAGTTGGTTTTGCATCTTATTTGCATAACTGAACAACTTTCTTTGACTTATTTGCTTTTCTGATGTTTTTGTTTAATAAAAATAATCAAATGCTTTTTTAATAATTTCATATTCATTTTGAAATATCCCCTAATTTTTGTGAGCAGCATACTTTTATTTTTGAAGGAAATCTCAAAGTACAGCCCATACTTAAGGAGTGAGGTGTTGTTCTTCATCTGCTTGAGGTTGGCATATTATTGGCAATTTTCTGCAGGGGAGATCTATTCCCATTCTCCCCCCCCCCCATTTATGTACTTAATCATTTACTTGTATCAATATTGACTCATGGGTATTTATTTTATATTTCATGTTCTAATCCATAGTTAATTTGATGTGCTTTCTTTGTATAACAAAATGTGTGGACAGTGTGACTAGTGGCGGTACAGTGGATAGAACATTGGCCCAGAATGCTCAGGTCACTGGTTTGAAACCCTAAAGTTGCTGGCATGAGCACAGGCTTGTTGGCTAGAGTGCAGGCTCACCAACTTGAGTGTGGGGTCACTGGCTTGAGTGAGGGATCATCAACATGTTCCCAAGGTTGCTGGCTTGAGTCCAAAAGTTGCTGCCTTGAAGCCCAAGGTTGTTGGCTTAAGCCCAATGTCACTGGCTTAAGCAAGGGGTCATTGGCTCTGTTTGAGTCCCCTGGTCAAAGCACTTAATAGAAGCAATCAATGAATAACTAAAGTAAAGCAACTGTTAAGTTGATGCTTCTCACTCTCTCCTTCCCCCTCTCTCTTCCTGTCTCTCTCTCTAAAAAAAGAAAAATCTTGTGGACAACTTTCAAAGTCAATAGAGGTTAACATAAGTTTTAGAGGTTATATAGAACATATTTAATCAATACTGTACTGATGCACTTTTTTGCTTCTCCTTTTTCCTTACTTCCAGCAATGATGGAGTAACATCCTTGTACATTCTTTTTTGTGTGTGTGTGCACTTGTGTGATTCTTCTTTTTTTTTTTTTCAGGGACAGAGAGAGAATCAGAGAAAGGGATAGATAGGGATAGACAGACAGGAATGGAGAGAGATGAGAAGCATCAATCATCAGTTTTTCGTTGCAACACCTTAGTTGTTCATTGATTGCTTACTCATATGTGACCGTGGGCCTTCAGCAGACGGCGTAACCCCTTGCTCGAGCCAGTGACCTTGGATCCAAGCTGGGAGCTTTTGCTCAAGCTGGCGACCTCAGGGTCTCTAACCTGGGTCCTCCACATCCCAGTCCGACGCTCTATCCACTGCGTCATTGCCTGGTCAGGCCGTGTGATTATTCTTAGTGTATCATTCTAACCCCATCCTTAGAACACATTATACTTGAGCTATGTTTCCTGCTCCTCAAGCACACCTTACTTTCCTCAGCTTACACCATATTTTCTCTACGTAGAATGCTCTTCCACTGTCTTTGCCTGCTGAACTTCCGTTTGGTTAGAGGCTCAGCTCAAAAGGCTTCTTGCGCCTGACCTGTGGTGGCGCAGTGGATAAAGCGACGACCTGGGAACACTGAGGTCACCAGTTCAAAACCCTGCACTGGTCTGGTCAAGGCACATAAGGGAGTTGATGCTTCCAGCTCGTCTCCCTTTCTCTCTCTCTCTCTCACTCTGTCTCCTCTCTAAAATGAATAAAATAAAAAGAAATAAAAAAAAAAGGTTTCTTGCTGTAGAAGGTCATCTCGAGTGTTTCAAATATAGTGTAATGGTTCCATCCCATTTCTCTTTGTTGAGTATGTATCATAGTACATCATCTGAGTCTCTTATCCCAGGGCTTTTTCCTACTAGCTTATGTACATGTAGAGCAGTGGTTCTTAACCTTTTTTGAGGTACCAAACCCACCAGTTTCATATGCGCATTGACCAAACCCTTCTTTAGTGATAAATAAAATATGATTCTTTTTCCAAATTCAAGACATAGGTATATGTTTTTTTACTGGTGCACAAAATGAGCCGTGCATGAACATCACCTTGCTCAAAGAACAAAACCAACAAAGTGCATGAACTCACAACAAATTACGGTATTACTTTATTGTGGCCTCTGCGGCAGAGGCTTCTCTGAACCCCTAGGGTTCGATAGAACCCGGGTTAAGAACCACTGATGTAGAGGAAGAAATGTGATCAACCACACTCATCAGTGTACTCCATCACTGTGGTGGGCACATAAAGTAACTAGCATATTTTTACTTTGGAGTAATGAATCAAATTAAGTAGTTGTGCTCAATACTGAATAGCTAATTACTCTTCTTTTCATACATTGTTATTCCATGCTTCAGGGGACAGAGAGGTTGCGTACAGGTGTTAGTGTTTAAGTGCAAACAGCTGTGCTGTAGTTTAAAAGTAATGTTTACTAGCTGTCTGTCAAAACTTCCAAAATGAACTTGTAGTGTGTCAAGTATTCAAAGGAAATTGTATATGAATGTAGGAGTAAAGTAATTAAACAAGGCCTCTAATCCTTTCTACTCCGTTTTTAAGTAAGCAGGTGGCATAATGTTTCTTATGTTATAATTAGTAATTAGAAGTGAATGCCAAAAAAACAAAACAAAGAGACAATGTTTGGTTGTGAGGCTGTCAGTGAGCTGAAACTAAAGATCCCATACTGCTGCCCTGCGGACCCACCAGTCTGTACCCAGGAGACGCGTCCCTTCGGTTAACACTTTGAGTCCGAATGACCTACCTAGCTGTGACCCCGCACTCGGTAGGAGGAGGCTCCGCAGGAAGAGCGCGCAGTTACCACCACCCGCCAGCACCTGGGACCGCGCTCAGCGGGGGTGAGGAGTGGGCCCCGCCTCCGCTCCCCGGAAGCCCAATCATCTGAACACCCTGAGCACGTCCCCCTGCCGGCCACGCCCCCAGCCAGCTGGCGGGGCGGGGGGCGTCTTTAAGTGCCCGCGGCTGGGGCCTCGGCTCCGTCGGGCTGCGGAGCTGTGTTGGGAGGCCGGAGTGCTAACCCTGAGGCGCCGCTGTGCAAGCTCCTTCCTCGCGGCAGGCTCCGCGCCTTGCGCCGCCTGCCAACTCGGGGCTCCACAGCTCTCGCCGCGGCCTCACCAGCCCGTCCGCCGGGCTCTGGACAACTCCTCCGGCAGCTCGCCGGGAACACGCGCTCCCGCGGCGCCCAACGGGACAGGCTGGGGCCATGGTGCCCTCCCCTGCGACGCCCGCCGCCACGCAGGGGACGAGCGAGACAGAGTCGCTCGGCCCCGCGCCCATGGGGGCTGCTTCGCCGCCCGGCCTGGGACCCTCGGACGTTCCCGAAGCGGCCGCCGAGAAGGTGGAGGTAGAGGTGGAGTTGGCCGGGCCCGCGGGTGCCGAGCCCCCTCAGCCTCCTGAGGGCGGCTGGGGCTGGATGGTGATGCTGGCGGCCATGTGGTGCAACGGGTCGGTGTTTGGCGTCCAGAACGCCTGTGGGGTGCTCTTCGTGTCCATGCTGAATACCTTCGGGTCCAAGGACGATGACCAGATGGTCTTCAAGACAGGTGAGGCGCGGCGCCCGCCGCGGCCAGTCCCGGGGGACACGCTTGGCCCCCGCAGCCGCCTCGACGTGCGAAGTGCGGGTCCACGCCGGCGTGAGCGTCTCGGACGGTCCCTGTGTGCCTAGATGTTTTGGGGGGTGGAGGGCATGGCTGGACCAAATACGGAAAGCAGAGGAGGCAGCCAGATTAGGGAAGGGAAAGGTGAGGGTTTACCTCGCTTTTCCTGTTGTGTTCTTTGTCGTGCTTAACGATTTACCAGAGTAGATGAAAAAGGTGCAGACTCAACCTTCACCCCACCCCACCCCAGCGTTAATACGTGGTCTCTTGACTGATTAGGCAAAAAACCAATCCAGGACCTTCTGCATAACTCTTTTACATATATTATTTCACTTTATCCTGCATGTAGGATGTCGACCCCATTTAGGTGAGCAAACTAAACCTTGGTGAAATAAAAGTGTCCTGGTGTGTAGCAGAATGGAGATAGACTACACTTCTTATGACTTAAAGGGCTAAGTGATTTCCATTGCTAAATTAGACCCCCCCCCCATCACTTGGAGGACTTTATATGATTAATTGCATTTTAAAAACCTTAGTTTTCTGTTATTTTTAGAGTGAATATGCCTTAGGTCTTTAGTGTGCATATAATAAATATGCAAGACTGTTTATAATAAGTTTTAAGGCAGAGTTAATGTCGAGTTTTAAAATCTTATATATAAATAATATTCTCCTGTAAGTATTGTTCTGCAATTTGCTTTTCTTTTACTCTGTGTTATGTCTGCAATTTATCCATATAAATACCTCAATTTGAGCTGCTAGCCACAATTTTTATTTTAACTCTTGGTTTTCCATTGTATAACTATTTTATACTGTATTTTATTTATGCATTGCTTCTTTACTAGACATTTAGATTACCTCCAAATTTACTATAAACAATGCTGCAATGAATATTATTGTACATTGTCTCCTTGCGCATGTATTAAGTAAGGTACCATATTTACCCTGGAATTTCTGTTCCATAAATAGCTCTTGAAGCTGCTGTGTTATGCAGGTCACAAGGGTAGGTACAAAAGTATTAAAAATGTAATCATTACTTTCTTTGTAAGGAAGGCTACCATTAAACAGTTTATGCATATGTAATGGCAAACAAAAATAATTTTGTGTCTTTTCTATATGAGTATCAGGTATCTAGGAGGGAAAAGCTCAAGGAGGCTAAACTGACAGTTACCATTTGTTGTTCATTGATGGCTTTCTCATTTGTGCCGGGGGTGAGGGTGGGAGGGACTACAGCAGAGCGAGTGATCCTTTTCTCAAGACAGCAACCTTTAGGCTCAAACTAGCGACCATGGGGTCATGTCTAAGATTCCGCACTCAAGCCAGATGAGCCTGCACTCAAGCTGGTGACCTCGCGGTTTCAAACCTGGGTCCTCAGCGTCCCAGTTGGACGCTCTATCCACTGCACTACCGCCTGGTCAGGCTCACCAGTTTTTAACTATGGGACTACATATGAAATACAAGTTTGAAATAATATATATGGACCAAAGCAGTGTTTCTAACCTTCTTTGTTCCCTCTTGATTAGAATTCTCCTGGTCCCTGAAATGGATACACACCTCCAAGGGTAGTTTGCCCTGTGAGTGAGGATCCCCAATATTCATAAGATAAAGCCAAGTATTTATCCACCAGCAAAGATTTTTGTCATTTCTAGTTTATTTTGCAGATAATTAGGATTCTATTTTGGTGTTGCTTTCTTTTTTAATACAGAATTATAATATTGAGTATTTTTTTAAAAACTAAACATGTCTCTCTGGAACTTCTGATACGCATCTTAGTGAGGGGGAACAGTGCTTCCTTCCTTCCTTCTGCACTCCAGTCTCCTCACTTGAGAATTGCTGACTAGAGTTTAAATTCAATTTGAAATACAGTCGTCCCTCACCATATCGCAGTTCACTTTTCACGGTTTCCCTGTATCGTGTATTTTTAAATTGTATCTATCTAATTTTGTATCGCGGATTTTTCGCTATCGCGGGATTTTGCGGTTTATAAGTATTTAAATATATTCATTATTTTAATTATTTTTGCAGTAAAATAAGCATGGGAAAGGTTAATAACAGTGTGGGAATGGTTAATGACAGTGTGGGGAGGGTTTATAAAGCCTTAAAATATATATAAATAATAAAATAAATACAAGGTCGCTACTTCGTAGATTTTCACCTATCGTAGGGGGGTCTGGAACCTAACCCCAGCGATAGACGAGGGACCATTTTATATTTTTCTATAATCAGATAGTTAAAGCTCGATGAAGGGTCAGTTAATGGTCAATTCAAAGTATGTTTTTCTATAATTAGATAGTTAAAGCTCTATGAAAGGTCAGTTAATGGTTAAATGGAAAATGGTTAAAAGTCAGGGAAAGGCGCATTGTGCTCTGCAGTTCAGCTCTTACCCATTTCTTTTCCTTGCTAAAAAGTAAATCCTGTCAATAGTATTCTGTGTGTGTTCAGAAAGTCAAAATGTATTTTTGTGACAAACTTGGACTGGATCCAAAACCAAATTATGATATACATTTTGTAAAAATAGAAAACCACTATTCATTAAATGGAGATAATCATCGACTTTTCTGGGTATATAGGTATTAATGGCAAATTGAATTGGTTAGTTTAGTGACTGTTTTTAGTAGTAAAAACCTTTTCATCTTGCTTAATTATCCTTTTTATTAGTTTTTACTTCATGTCCCACTTTCAAATGATAGCATCTCAAAGGATTCACAGTTGTCAGTGGCTGTTGAAACAGTGACATTCTGCGAAGTTGATTGACGTTTAGGTGTAGATGGAGGCAGAAAGTTATCTTTGTTGTGGTAGGTATACCCCCAGTTTTGTAGTTATCCTTGAGCTCTGGGTTTTCTTTTTGTTTATTTGTGCCTTCTCATTTTTTGTGTTGAATAGTATTGCTCTTATAATAGTACACATTTTAATATTTTAAAAATCCACCATTAGCATTAGAAATATTAATCTTCAGACTTAGCCTTCTGTCCCTGGTGATGCTGGAGCATTTATGACAAAACATGGCTAAACTTCAGTTATGTGCCTGAAGCTCTGGCTTCTTCCCCTCCAGAAATGATAATTCAGTTGTGAGGTAGCCCTCTAGTAAGGCAAGGCACTGAGACATTTTTGGATTTGGTTTGTTGAATAAAAGTTGTAATAAGTTAGAATAAAGTAAACTTGCCCTAAGAATAAGCCATTTTGTAGAAATAAATGATAGATGAGTGGAGTTTTAGTTATAGGTGTATGTTTTGTTTCCTACTCAGAGGAAAGTGTTTATCATGGAATACGCTGGAACTGGAAAAGGGACCTGATTTTGAATAAGATTAGATTATTTGGCCTCATTTTGTTTTTGGACCAAAGTGGAGATATTTCATATCAGGTGGACAATCATTAAAAGCTAGATCATGTCCTGACCAGTTGGCTCAGTGGATAGAGGGTCAGCCTGGTGTATGGATATCCCGGATTCAATTCCTGGTCAGGGCACACAAGAGAAGTGATCACCTGCTCCTCTCACCCCCCTCTCCCTTCCCTTCCTCCTCCCCCTCACTCTGCCCTCTCCCACTCCCCCCTTCCCTTTTCTTCCCTTCCCTTCCCTTCCTTTCCCTTCCCTTCCCTTCCCTTCCCTTCCCTTTCCTTCCCTTCCCTTCCCTTTCCCACTCCCTCTCTTCCTCTCTGTCATCCCCCTTCTCTTCCTCCCTCTCCCTCTTATCTCCCTCTTCCCATTCCACAGCCAGTAGTTTGATTGGTTCCAGCGTTGGCCTCATGCCCTGAGGGTAGCTCAGTTGGTCTGAGTATATCAGCCTCAGGTACTAAAAATAGCTTGGTTGAATAGAGCATTGATCTCAGACAGGGGTTGCAGGGTAGATCCTGGTAGGGATGCATACAGGAGTCTGCCTCACTATTTCCCTTCCTCTCACCAAAAAAAAAAAAAGCGAAAGCTAGATCATGTGGTACTAATCACACTTGAGTCCAACCAGGCACTGCACATTAAATTGTTGTTGATTTCTTTATTTGGTGGGGTTTGAGGGGATAAAGATTAGAGGAGGATCGAAGAGATAATAGACTCATATTTGTGTCTGTATACATAGTTGTTTTTTTTTAGAGAGAGGGACAGACAAGGAAGGGAGAGAGATGAAAAGCATCAATTCTTGTTGCAGCACATTAGTTGTTCATTGATTGCTTTCTCATATGTGCCTTGACTGGGGGGCTACAGCAGAGCAAGTGACCCCTTGCTCAAGCCAGTGACCTTAGGCTCAAGCCAGCAACCTTGAGCTTCAAGTGACCTTTGGGCTCAAGCCAGAGACCATGGGGTCATGTCTATGATCCCATGCTCAAGCTGGTGAGCCTGTGCTCAAGCTGGATGAGCCTATGCTCATGCTGGTGACGTTGGGGTTTCGAACCTGGGTCCTCAGGATTCCAGGCTGATGCTCTATCCACTGTGCCACCCAGGCAAGCCTAGGGTTTTGAACCGGTGGCCTCATCATTCTAGGCTGACACTTTATCCACTGCAACACCACAGGCCAGGCAAGCAAGATTTACAAAAACAAAACAGAAAAACCTGAGGGTTTATTATTTCTTTTAATAAACTTGTAAATGATCGTTAGTAGGACAGATGACTTACCCTATTCCAGAAATGCTGTGAAATCCTTTATAGGAATCTACTTGAGTCTAAGTAAAAAGAAATTGTGACAAGTTCAGTTCTGTTGGTTTGGAACTTGTAATTATTTGAGAGGGATTTGCTTTATCTACAGTTATTTGCCTTTCCGTATACTCATGCAGAGGTAGTCATTTTTAGGAGGCTTCCTGGAAGAATACACTCCTTTAAAGCACTGTTTGTAACAAAACCTAGAAATACCGAACTTTAACTTTTAAATTTATAACTGATGCATATATACATATGTTGTTACATATGCATAGAGGTCATCATTGGGACTATATATGTTTGGGGTTCAGATTAGTTTTGGATTTTGAGAAAGTAATCTGGTATATACACCTATATTTTTTAACAGCCCTCAAGGCAACCCCCTGTAATTGAATACATTGATATTTCTACAACAAAAAGTGTGGGTATTCAGAGCAAATGGGACAGATAGAGATCATAAATATCCTCATGTGAGTTCAGATCATGTTTTGCTTCCAAGGGAGTGTTGATACCTTCTTACAAAAAACTTTGGGTTTGGGGTTTCATTTCAGAATTGAAAATAAGGAATCACAGATTTAAATGTTAATATTAACTTTGTTTTCTGTTTCTCAGTGAACGTTCTCTTTAAGGTACGTTTTTCTATATCATATGATGTACCTAATGTTTTCAGTAAGTGTAATGTTCTTCCGTACTTGTTGCTTACCTTAGGGTATTCAGCCAGCCTCCTTGGCTGGGTGTGTGAATTGCAAGCAGTGTTATGTGGTGTAAGTAGCATATGTACATAAATCTTTAAACAGATTGGTTTTTTTCCCCCTTTGGATTGCTTCCTTTAGGTATATGTCCAAAAGTGAGATTATTGGTTCAAAGGGTATGAAAACTTTCTAACACTTGTTACATACTTACTGCCAGCTTGTTCTTTAGAGAACTTGAATTGGTTTACTTTGCCCCAGCAGTACACTGGCTTCCTGAAAACCCTACCGATGCTAGGTTTATTTTGATCAATTTGATAAGTGCCACTGGTATTTTTAGAAAGTAGTTTTAAGTCATTTTTCATTGCTTTTATGGCTTTGTGTTCTCCCAGTTTTTGAAGCCTTTAGGAGCAGCAAATGCCTTGGCAATTATATATAATATCTAGAAATATAAGAGGACACATACCAATCAATAAATTTGGAGTAAAACTTTACCACCACAGGTGGGAATAATAGGAAGGCCCAAGAAGAGAGCGAGAGAGCGAGAGAGAGAAAGAGAAAGAGGGAAGAATTCATTTGTTGTTCCCACTTAGTTGTGCATTCATTGGTTGCTTCCCGAAGGACTGGGGATTGGACCCACAGCCTTGATGTTTCAGGACCACACTCTGACTGAGCCAGCTGGCCAGGGCCAGATTCTCTCTTGACACACCTTGGCAAGTGGGACACACCTTTGTTCCATTTCCTCTGCTCTCTCAGTGCAGGTGTAGATTAAGGCCTTCCTTATGGTTGAGAGTGGTATTGGAAATTAACCATCTGGAGACTTAGCCATGAGTTCTTCATGACTCTTCCAGGTGACATCTCATCCTTTGAAGGCTCAGTCTGCAAGAGCAGTCCTGTCTCTTACCTTGCTTCAACCTTCTCTGGACCTGGCTAATTCTGTTGAAAATAGCTTTAATTAGTCTGGGTCTATGTGTGTTTAAAATAATTTTTTGCTTCTGTTGATTTTTAAAAGTTACATAAAAATCTTTAAATTTATTGAGCACAAACTATGTACTAGGGGCAATGCTAGAAACATAAATTTGACTTACTCCATATTCGTGAGAGGTTATGAGGGCAGACAGAATGCTATGTACACAAACACCTCTAAAGCAATATGCTACCCGTGTTAAGTGCAGTGTAAATAAGAGGATTTTAGAAGAAGGCAAAGTGACTTCTGACTGTGCTGACCAGGGAAGGTTTCCCAGAGGTTGCTTTTGAGTTGGGCTTTAAAAGGATTGGTAAACAGTCCTCAGCAGATTTAGCAGAAAAAGGTTTTGCATGTGGGGGTGTAGGGCCTGGACAAGGGCTAGTAAAGTCTGATAATGAATGTTTTACTGTGTAGTTTGTTTTATCTATTCAATGATCCTATGGTATAACTGTTGTTACGATCTTCATGTTTTATATGGGCAACTGAGACTAGTAAGTAGAGGGGCTGGATTTGAACTTAAATCTCTCACATCAGGACCCAGGTTCTTTATACTGAACTATATATACCCTGGGCTTATTACGTGAACAACAAGAGGTATGGTTTGGTTAGAGCCTAGAGTATGTAGAGGAAAGTCATAGAAGGTAAGTTGGAAGGAGGTGGTTGAGCTGGGGAATGGAAGGTTTGAATGCTGAGTTAAGCAATTCAGACATTATTTAACAGACAGGCAGTGGGAAGATAATGAGGGTTTCTGAAGAGGGCCTTAGAAACATGTGAGTGGATTGCAAAAGGAAATAAATAGGAAAAACACCAGTTATGAAGTTCTTGGCTGAAAGCCAGGTGAAATTTGAGGCACCGCAGCAGAAGAAGGAAGGAAGGGACTTATGCGAAACATTTCACAGAATGGACTGAAGGAATTCTGGCAAATGATGGTTGTGAACAGTGATATGGAAACAGATGATGCCTGTGTCTGGAGACTGCGTGTAAATAATTTTTGAACTGGGAGGTCCCACATTTTCATTTTCAACTGTGCCCTACAGATTGTGTAGACAGTGATGGCTGGTGCTATTGATAGGACCCAGATCCGTGAAAAGGAGTTGACAGAGAAAGGCTGACTCAGGTTTAGACATATGACTGTTAAATGCCAGGAAAACATCATAGGATGATGCCAAGCAGATAACTGGAAATGTAAACCTGGAGCCTCAGAGTGAAGCTGAAGCCAGAGGTAGAGCTTTGGAAAAAGCACGTCTCTAAGAGAAACATGTTGTAATAGTAGAAACCAGAAATTCTGTCTCAAGCAGCTCTGGGGGCTGCTTCTAGGTAGTTTCCACTGAAATCATCTTATTTAAAAGTAACAAAACTTCATCCCTTAAGAAATCTTTCCAGCATTTAGATTTCTCAAATTCAGATTTTTAACTTTCCAAAGGAAGGATTATATTTTACTATCATTGTCTTAATTAAGTATTTCCAAAACTTAGTCCTACAACTTTGTCATTTTTTCCTTTAGTTTAACAGGACCTCAGAGACTATTGGCATTTATGGTTTCTTTCATTCATGATGTAGATAAGCCAGTCTGTAAGTCTTATTTTTAAGATGTTTTAGGCCAAGAGATTATGAGAATAGCTTAGAATAATTTCAATTAATTTATGTATTTCTAATTTAAATGCATTGACTATGGTGGAAAACTTGTTCAACAGGCAGGTAACGTTATCTTGTAGATCAGCCTTTACAGCGTAGAGTATCTGAGTCAGCTACTTCATTCACAATTCATAATGAAAACAGCCAACTTTTAAGAGTAGACTTGCTCTTTAAAGAATTGTTTAAGGCCCTGGCTGGTTGGCTCAATGATAGAGTGTCGGCCTGACATGTGAGAGTCCTGGGTTCAATTCCTGGTCAGAACACACAGGAGAATTTTCCCCAGGCACTGAGGATGCCTCCATGGCCTCCGCTTTAGGTGCTAAAAAATTACTCTGTTTGCAGCAGAGGATGAGGAGCAGATGAGCAGAGCATCACCCCCTTGTGGGCTTGCCAGTTGGATCCCAGTCAGGGCTCATGCGGCAGTCTGTCTCTGACTCCCCTCCTCTCACTAAATAAATAATAAAAGAAAAAAATTGTTTAGGAAAACTCTTAAAAAACGAAAACAAATGAAATTATGTTCTTTTTTGACTAGGACAAGGGTGGAATATTGTACACTTTGTTAAGAAAGTTGACTTGCTATTGTTGTACATGCACACTAGACAACTGAGGTTTAACAGGCAGAGGAGGGGTTGTCTGTGTTCTTATGGTGCTCACTGGCTGGAAATGGAGTCAGTTCTAATTCAGATAATAACTATATGGTTCCCTGGCTACACACAGTTGTATTTTGCCTTAGTTTCCTGTCACTCAGTGTAGCCATGAGACTCACGATAATAGAATGTCAGTGTTTTGGATGTATAAAGCACAACAGATAAGTCAAACAGTATTGTTACTGAGCAGGTTGGCACTGTCTCTGTGTGGGCGTGTGTGTTGACCCATGTGCTGTGCTGTAATCTCTCAGAACTCAGGTCCTGAATTGCTCTCTTGTGATTGAAGCCCCGCTGAAGGTGCTGGAAGTGCAGTGACCCTGGAGGAAGAACCAGTAAAAGCAGGGGGTGGATGAAATGGGGATTGATAGTTGTGCAAGAAGAGGGTGTCTGCCTTATTTTGTAAGCCGAGACACCCTTACCCTTCCAGTAACTCTTTCATCTTTTAATATCATTTGGCTTCATTTACAAGGTCTGCATTAAAGCAAATGACAAGGTTTAAAGCAGAATTTTGACCATGCTGTTGCTGGCTGGGGTGGACTGAAGTACTGGCTTGCTGACAAGTAAATCTGACATCTAATAATTATGGGGAAAGGAGAAAAAGAGAAGTTTAACTAAAATATTTTTTCTTCAGAATTTGAGTAATAGAAGCCATATAGTCTTTTAAATCCTGTGCCAACACACCAGACAGAAAGAGACTTGTAAATACCAAAGGTTGAGAGTCACAAAAGAGTTATACATACTTCAAAATAACACTGTTTTCTATAATTTAGAGTTCATTGGTTATGTGTATGCTAGGATAATTAGTTTTGTATATGTGGTAGTTGCTTTTTTTGTAACTTGATTAGGAACAAATACTAAGCCACTTAAAAAGGCAAACTATTATTCTTTTGGGGAAAAAATGGGTAAAAGTAATGCTTAATCCAATTAATCTGTCACCTTCCTCTAATTCATCCTGATGACTTTGGGTGTCTGGTGGCAACTGAGAATGGGTTATGGAAAAATGTCAAGGTAATGTAATCCCTATTATTTATGGTCACTTAAGAGGATAAATTGATTATTGTTCATTAATCTTTGGATAATTACTCTATTTAGTTGGAAACATTCTTAGCTTTTTGGAAAGCAAGTCAGTGAGTTAGAACCGTCAAAACTGATCAGTTTTTCTAAGTCTAATAATAAGTGAATGAAAACTAGTTGCCTTCAGCCTTTTCTCCCCTGTACTGCAGCATGATCATTCTATAATTGTGGGAACTGTATATGGAACAACAGGGAAAATACATTAATATACTCTACCTTGTGATTTTCAGGTAAGCATTCATAGCCTTACCTGATCTGAGGATTAATAAAATTACCTGAACAGGTAAAGGCTTGTGACCTGTGTATGTGTTTTGGTTGCTAAAATTAGGCAAGTGAGTAACATTATAAAATTTGTTTAAATATTGTTTAAATATAGATTATTTAGGAAGTGAGTCTTTTGGCAATAGCAATTCCATTTATGCAGTAAATAAATATCTTGAAGGACTTAACATTAAACTTTTATTTTCCTTTGATTTGAGAGGAAGGAGGAGAAAGAGAAGAAAGAGAAAGAAGGAGAGAGAGAGAAGCATTAACTCATCGTTTCACTTAGCTGTTCCATTTAGTTGTGTACTCATTGATTGCTTCTCATATGTGCCCTGACTGGGGATGGAACCTGCTACCTTGGCATGCCAGGACAACGCTCTATCCACTTAGCCACCCAGCCAGAGCCAGTGGTCAGTATTGTTTAAGTACTGTATTTATTAGGTGCTAGGTGTGGGAGTGGAAATAAGGAAAAAAATGTACATCAAGTCCCAAAGGAATAAAAAGACGAGGAAATCCTTGCTTTGTTTTTCTTCATGGGTATAGTGTCTCAAAGGCAGACTCTAATGTTCATTTCTTGTATTTTGAGGTCATTTAGAAGTTTCCCAAAGCATCTCTATATTTGAGAGCAAATGAGATTGCTGTGTGTTTAGAATTAGAGACATACAATTTATTTATCACACAGTGTTGCCACTTTGGTAATAACAGATTCACATGCTTATGTTGTAGGAAATAAAACAGAATTCTACTATGTATTGTTTCCAGTCAGTTGAAAAGGATTTGTGTCATTATGAGAAACAATACCATATATGGGATTGAATTTCTGTAGAACTAAAATATAGATAACAACATTTAGAAAACAAATACAAATTTAGAAATCTTAACTAGGACCCATTTTTAAAGACACACTTGAATTAATTTTTTAAAATCAACTTTATTGAGTGATAATTACATAATAATAAAATTCACTAATTTTAAGTTCACAATTTGGTGAGTTCTGACAAATGTATACAGTCCTGTAACCAACATCACAGTGATGACCTGGAGCCTTTCCATTACCCCAAGATATTCCCTTGTGGCCCTTTATAGTCAAACTTCTTCTGTACCTCTCAGCCACTGGCAAGCATTGACATTATTTTTGTTTGTTTGTTTTTTACAGGGACAGAGAGAGAGAGTCAGAGAGAGGGGTAGATATGGACAGACAGACAGGAATGGAGAGAGATGAGAAGCATCAATCATTAGTTTTTCGTTGCCACTGCGACACCATAGTTGTTCATTGCTTGCTTTCTCACATGTGCCTTAACCACGGGCCTTCAGCAGACCGAGCCACCCCTTGCTGGAGCCAGCGACCTTGGGTCCAAGCTGGCGAGCTTTTGCTCAAGCCAAATGAACCTGTGCTCAAGCTGGCGACCTCGAGGTTTTGAACCTGAGTCTTCCGCATCCCAGTTCGACGCTCTATCCACTGTGCCACCGCCCAGTCAGGCAGCATTGACATTTTTACTGTCACTATAGTTTTGCTTTTTCTGAAATTTTCTGTAAATGGAATAATACAGTATGTGTTCTTTTGTGTCTTGCTGTCACTTAGTGTGATGCTTTTGAGATTCACCCATGTTTTTGGATGCAGTTTATTACTTTTTATTGCTGAGGAGTATTCTGTTGTATGTCTGCATCACAATTTTTTATCCATTCATATATTGATGAACACTTGACTTGTTTTCTGTTTTTGCCTTTTACGAATCGTACTGCTATGACCATTGTGTGCAAGCCTCTGTGTGGACATATGTTTTCATTTCTCTTGTGCACTTTATTATTAATTTCCTTTTATTTTATTCATTTTAGAGAGGAGACACAGAGTGAGAGAGAGAGAGAGAGAGAAAGAGAGAAAGGGGGGGAGGAGCTGGAAGCATCAACTCCCATATGTGCCTTGACCAGACCAGTGCAGGGTTTTGAACTGGCGACCTCAGTGTTCCCAGGTCGACACTTTATGCACTGCACCAGCACAGGCAGGTCAGGCAAGCCCAGGGTTTTTTTTTTTTTTTTTAATTATTTATTTATTTATTCATTTTAGAGAGGAGACACAGAGTGAGAGAGAGAGAGAGAGAAAGAGAGAAAGGGGGGGAGGAGCTGGAAGCATCAACTCCCATATGTGCCTTGACCAGACCAGTGCAGGGTTTTGAACTGGCGACCTCAGTGTTCCCAGGTCGGCACTTTATCCACTGCGCCACCACAGGTCAGGCTTTCTTGTGTACTTTATTATTGTTTTAATTTTATTCTGTATGCTTATCTGTATAATAAAATACCATATATATATATATATATATATATATATATATATATATATTAAAAGAAATTGTGGCCTAACTAGTGGTGATGCTGTAGATAGAGTGTCTACCTGGGACGTTAAGGTCCCAGGTTCAAAGCCCTGAGCCTGAGCTTGAGCGCAGTCTCACCAGCTTGAACGTGGGGTTGCCAACTTGAATGTGGGATAATAGACGTCATCCCATGGTTGCTGGCTTGGGCCCAAAGATCTCTGACTTGAAGCCCAAGGTCACTGGCTTGAGCAAGCAGTCACTGGATTGGCTGGAGGCCCCCAGTCAAGGTACATTAAGAAGCAAACAATGAACAACTGAAGTGCTACAACTATGAGTTGATGCTTCTTATCTCTCTCCCTTACTGTCTTTCTCTCTCTTGCAAAAGAAAGAGAGAGAGAGAGAATTGTGATCATGAGAAGATGGAATAGTGGGAGTGGGAAGACTCTGGAAGGACGGATTTTCACTTGGGTGATTGGGTGGCACTGTCAATCAACATTCAAATATGGCTGAGAATTTCTATTTTTAAAAAAGACTGAAGAGGGTTCACTGAAGTGAGCCAGTGGGAAATCACTGATGACTCTTTGGCCTTGGTGTGCAGGGTGTGGGGCCTGAGTATAGTGTGTGAGGCAGTGAATGGAGGTAGAGGTGGGGATGCAGGCTAATGAGTGAGGAAGTACCGTCAAGGGGAAAAATAAGGTAGTAGCTGGAGGAAGACTGGGGTCAAGGGTGGGTAATAAATTAATTTGTTAAAGATGGAAGTAGTTTCAGGAGAAGAAGCCTGTAGAGAGGGAGAAGGTGGAGTTACCAAGTGTCTAATTGATAGAATAAGGTTCACTACTAGGGAGCAGATTGGAGATGAGGGAACCCAACGCTCAGCTGGTGGAGGTGGAGTTCACCCGAGGTGCCACCTGTTGGGGCCTGTAGAGAAGAAAGGAGAAACTGGAGCAAGTGGAGGTAGGGTTGGCGAGGATCAGGAGGCCAGGGGCCTGTGTTTTCTCTTTGTTAAGTGTGGTGTGTGGGGTTGAATTGCAGATTTGAAGAGAGTGGCAAAGGTTTGGGAGCTGACTAGTGGTAAGGAAAAGGATTGATAACAGTTTTGAGATTGGAAACCATGAATTTAAAGTGAAACCAGTTTCTAAGATTGTGGTTCCCCTCTCTCCACCTCAAATGTGTTCTGCAGCTGGATATGTGAGCAGGGAAAGTGAATTGAACAATTGATATAAGGCTAGAAGAGAATTGAAGCAAAGTAATATCACATTTTCTATTTTCAGCTCTGTGCCTTCTGGCTTCCTCTTTTCTCTACTTTTTAATATACCATTCTGAAACTTATAAGAACGCATGTGTTTTAAGTCTTTGGCGAAGTTGCTTAAACATTTAACAACCCAGTGCAATTTTTATGCTATTTAAAATATTATGGTAAAATATATAACATAAATCTACAATTTTAATCGTAGCATTAAGTACATTCACAATTTTGTGCACCCATCACCACTATATTACAATTTTAATTTGAAGCATGACTTTGTCATCATTTTTCCTTTCTCTGTATCAGTTCTGATCCATAAATTCAACATAGTCCTTTGCTGGATTCAGTATTCATATTTTTGAAATTGAGGGATTCATAACAGTACTACTGAGTTTAACTTTGGCAGGTGCTATGCAAGGCACGGTTGTGGCATTAGCTTTCTCGTCATTTAGTTGTAATTATTTATTATTGTCTCTTCTCTTTACTAGATATATAAGGTCCACGGTGCAGGTGCTATCTATGTCTCTGATGTTTACAATGATATCTGTATTGTCCGGCACAGTGCTTGGCACATAGTAGGCATTCAATGAAGTTTTTTGAAAGTCCTTCATTGAAGAAATTTGTATGTTTAATAAGTTTTTTCTGTATGCTTAATATGAAGTAGGCAAAACTTGTATTTACACATTAATACAGATTATAGGGCATTGTACATTCCGATGTCTAGTTAATTAGTAGAAATCAAAAAGAGTTTATATTTGCAATTTCATTTTGGAGTGTATTAGAACAGATTGTGCATTAAACAAAGGGTTGTACAGAATTGGCAGCAGTAATCTGGAAGCTTGAAGACTGTAGGTTAATTAGGATAACTTGACAGAAAGTGAGTTAATCAAATTTGAGAGTTGAAAGAATGTTCCAATAATTTATGTTCAAACATACTTCAAATACATCAGCAGGTAACAGGAACTTTAGTTGTAGAACGCTCCAAACATTAGCACATCAGTGGATTTTATGGTTTACAATAATGTTTTGGAGAAAGAAAACTAAAAAAATGGTTTGGGGCTGTTTGGTTCTTTTACCCTATATTAAATATAATACACTAGAGTTTAAAATAGTACCTTTGTTAAAGATAATAAAGATACAGTTTAATGTCCTGGCTGGTTGGTTCAGTGATTGAGCATTGGCCCAGAGTGTGGAAGTCCCGGGTTCGATTCCCGGTCAGGGCACACAGGAGAAGTGCCCATCTGCTTCTCCACCCCTCCCCTTCTCACTTCTCTCTCTCCTCCTCTCTCTCTCTCTTCTCCTCCCTCCTGTAACCATGGCTCGACTGTAACAAGTTGGCCCAGGTGCTGAGGATGGCTCCATAACCTTGCCTCAGGCACTAAAATAGCTTTGTTGCTGAGCAACAGAGCAGTGGCCCCAGATGGGTAGAACATTGCCCTGTAAGTGGTTTGCCAGGTGGATCCTGGTCAGGGTGTATGCAGGAGTCTGTCTTTCTGCTTCTTTGCCTCTCACTTAATAAATAATTAATAAAAATAATATTTAAAAATGTAAATAAAACAAAACAATGTAAGAAGTAAAAAAATGATACAGCTTATTAATAAATTAATTTAGGATTTCTATATTTCTTTTACAGTTACACTTATGAATAAATTCAGTAATACTTTTATTTATTTAAAAATATGCTTAATATGGGCATGTCTCTGTTAACTGGTATTAAATAAGTAAAGCACTATCATTTTTTTCCAACTGGCTTATGGGTAAATGGAGTTAAAGGAAAAAAACACATGTTTATAGATTAATTAACAATAATGCATTCCTATAATAATAATCATAGTATGTCCTCTGATTCTGAAAAGTAAGCGCTCTTGGTGTATATTTGTAGAAAAACTTATTGAAGCCCTTTTAAAAAAATAATAATACCTCTCCCCAGCAAAGTATTTTTGGATTATATGGAAAGAGAGAAGACTGTGCTGTGATGAGCTAGAATTCTATCAGTTTCTTGACCCTTTTGACTCTCCATAAGTTAAAACTGGAATTTGGTTTTAGGAACCAGTAATGGGGATTTTCTTATGTACCATCAGTAAAATCTAGTACTGAAGGATTGGTATGGCGTGTGTGTGTGTGTGTGTGTGTGTGTGTGTGCGCGCACACGCGTGTGTAGGAGAGCGACAGACAGACAGTGGGCATAGGTCTTTGAAGTGGACTTCCCCAACTAAAGAATAGAAAGAAGAATGTAAATGAGTACAGAGATAAGGGAGTGGAGAGATGAGATGAATTGTAAAATACATCCCAATTTTAGAGATGCTACAATGTGAACAAAATATAATCTTAGAATTGAAGACATTAAGGTATATATTTTATTGGGACATACTTATGTAATAAAAATATAAAAACATGCATAGAAATGATACATAGCCAATTTAGGATGTGGTTTATCTCTATGAAGGGAGTGAAGGGTTAGAGGATAGGGCCACACAAAGGGCTTCAACTCTATAATTAATTTTTTTAAAATTTTTATTACTATTTTTTCTTCTTTTCCATGTGAGAGAAAGAGAGATAGAGAGACAGACTCCTGTATGTGCCTCGACTGGGATCCAGCCAGCAACCCCCATCTGGGGCCATGTTCACAACTGAGCTATTTCATCACCTGAGGCAGTAGCTCCATGGAGCCATTCTTAGTGCCCGGGACTGATGCACTTGAACCAATAGAGCTGTAGCTGCAGGAGGGAAAGAGAGAGAGTGAGAAAGAGAGAAGGGGGAGGGAGAGGCAGAGAGGTGATAAAGCAGATGGTCGCTTCTCCTGTGTGCCCTGACCAGGAATTGGACCTGGGACATCGAGCCATGTGCTGAGCCAACCCTCTACCACTGAGCCAGCCAGCCAGGACTGGATAGACACTTTTAAAGTGGAGTCATAAAGCTTACACACTGTTTCTTTACTGTTTTACACTGAAACCTAAAAAGAATGTCTCAGTTTTGCCCTCTGATCTCCAGATGGAAGGGTCTGGAGTAGTAGAATGTTTGCTTATTATGCCCTAAGTGGTAAGGAGTTGAGAGGCTGGAAGGGTTATTTGATTTATCATACTACCATTGAGACCTTTCACCTTCTACATCCATGAGAAAGAAATATTTTTTTCTATTCTATAATACTACTTTAGTATCACACTTAGCTGTTTAATAGTACTTACTGTTAAATTAAAAAATAAACTGGCAGATCTATTAAAAAATGCCAAGCACAGGGGTAAGTAAAAGTAGGTTTTCAGTTGTTTGTATGAAAAATAATATGATAATAAATAAATAATACAAGAATAAGGTCTTGTGTTTTTTGTCCTCACAACTGTAAACCTACTTTTGCCCCATCGTGTGTAGTCACACCTCTTGACCTAGAATCTCATTCCCTGTGAGATGGCCTAATCACTCCTCAGGAAAGAAAGCCAAGTGTGTGAAGATCCTCACTACCGTAGGAAAGTACAACTCTAAGAAAGTAAAACTTTAGGGGTGCGGCCATGGAGCCATATTATCAAATAAATAATGAATATCTACTTTATGTTGCAACTGTAAATAATGATTGCTATGTAGCAACATGGGAAATGTTTGATGATGAAAGAAGTAGGAAATATCACATGACTATGACTTAAAATGTGTGGATGTGAATAATGATTAAGGGAATATGGAAAAACAAAAATAGTTGCATTGGAGTGGTAGAATTTTGAGTGAATTTCCCACTTCACCATTTGTAAAAAATTTTGTACTTATTTTTTTGGGGAAACCAGGTATTTTAAAGAACATATTGCATGTCTCTTTAAGAAAATGGCAGATGATAGGATGGGGTGATACTAGAACACTAAAAGTAAGTGGCCCTTTTGAAGATAAAACTATAACATTTTAAGCCAAATTGCTTTAGCAATGCACATATTGATTATTTAATTTTATCTTTTAGAAGAAAGTTGGCCTAGTGAAATTGTGTGGAAATCAGACTATTGAAGAGGATTGGTAAAAAGAAGTGGGAGGATCAAAGCCAATGTGGCTGGCTTATTCTTTTGCACTACCAAATAAACCAAATTTTTGGACTATATCTGCTTTAGTCAATATTTGGTTATTTGCTTTGAAGCTATTTGTTTGCAATAATGTCATTAACATCTTCAAGAGCCAAAGTCTGACCCTGAGATGGTAGAATCTTAACTAATTTTATTATTTACAGAAGTGCCTCTGCCTGTCCTTGGTTCGTTTTTCATGGTTAAGCACATTTTGAAAATATAAATGGAAAATTCCAGAAAGAAAGCGAGGGAGAAAGAAGGGGAAGAGTGGAGAAGCAGATGGTCAATTCTACTGTGTGTCCTGACTAGGAATCGAACCTGTGCCATCTACATGCTGGTCCGACGCTTTACCATTGAGCCAAATGGCCAGGGCCTATTCTATTTTATTAATGGTTGTTGTTATTAATCCTTTCCTGTTCTTAACTTATAAATTACACTTTATCATAGTTATGAATATATAGAAAAAACATGGTATATATAGGATTCAGAACTATCTGCAATTTCAAAACTATACACTGGGGCTCTGGGAACATATCCCCTGCTGTATGTAGAAGCCAAACTTTTGAGGACATGAAGGATCATTTCTTTTCTATATATGTACTTCTTCTTTTTGATTTTAACATCACCACTGACTATGGCTACCAAATAAAATGTCCCATAGTTAATTCCCAGTTAAATCATCATAGGTACAATGGGGCTAGTGATGATGAGAGAAAGAAAAAGATCAATAGACAAGGAATCTTAGACTTTTAGTGCCATGCTGAGCAATTAATCCAGCCCCTTTACGTTATAAGTAAGAAAATAAGTCCCAGCCTGACCTGTGATGGTGCAGTGGATAAAGCGTCTGACCTGAAATGCTGAGTCACTGGTTCGAAACTCTGGGATTGCCTGGTCAGGGCACATATGGGAGTTGCTGCTTCCTGCTCCTCCCCCTCTCTAAAATGAATAAATTTAAATAAAGTAAAAATAAATAAAAAGAAAGTAAGTCCCAGAGGCTCTGCAATGAACCATAGGTTCATTGGAGTCTTAGGACTCCAAGTCTAATACCGTTTCTATTCTGCAAGGAGAGAAGGAGGGAAAGCGGGAGCCAGCCAAATTATTTACATTTTAGGGGCTACTCTTTAAGGAAGGGTGGAATGTTGGATTTGATGCCATTATCATCCTAAGTTACAGTTTTTACAAAGACCATCCAAGAATAAAAATAAGTAAAAGACTTGGACAATTCACTAAAGAAGGATGATAATAAACATGAAACATATGCAACATAATTGAAGGTATGTAAATAATAAAATAAATGCATATTACTACCTGAAGGTAAAACTTTGTTATTCAGACCATTGACCTAATTGGGATTCTTGTTGGCAGTCTACTCTATTTTAGGAATGTATGGTAATTATAATGGAAAAATGCTGCAAATGGTAAAAAACAAACTACAACCTGGTCAATAAATTTCATAAAAGTTGTGGTATTTTTAAACCTCTTTTTATTTATTAATTCAGTCCTAGCTGACACCCATGGCTGAATGATCTCAGGTGGTGTTTGCCAACAGTGAATCACTAAGAAGGAAACTGTAAAGGGCTCAAAGCAGTTGAGAGTAGGTATCAGCACCTAATTTTACTTTCCTCACAACCAGAGAAGCTGCTTTAGATTTGACTGGGGAAACAGGGCCCCAGGAAGACAAAGCCAAACATGAGAATAATCCAGACAGGAATGGGACCAAAGGCGCAAACAGTTAATGGAGGGTGTCATGCTAAAAAAGACGGGTGGGACTTTGGTGTGACTCTGATGATAAATAATCTCAAGCCAAGTGTGGTTCAGTAAAACCAATGATAAGGGGACTGAATGGGTTATCTGTCCTTGGCAAACATCTTTTGCTTTTACAGACAAAGTTGTAATGAATTTTTATAAATATGGATTATTAACATATGTTGGCAAATTTGTAGATGCATTCCCTAAAAAGTAAAATTTCTGCAGCAAAGGTTATGTGCTTTTTACACACTTTTAGAAACTTTTTATTTAGAAATAAAGTTGCAAGAACAAGGACAGTATAAAGAATACCTGTAAATTCTTCATTACCTCGTGTTACCATTTTATTCCATTTGCTTTATCTTTTGTTCTTGCTCTTTCTTGTGTGTTTGTATAAATACATATACACACATATTTGAGGAAAAAATTTTCTGAACTGTTTAAAATAAGTAAGTTGAATATATTATGGCCCCTTTCTCCTAAATGCTTGTATATTTCCTGAAAATAAGGACATTCTCTTTTATAACCACAATAAGTTATGAAGTTCAATAATTTGAACATTGCTACATTTCTGTGATATATATATACTATCCTTATTCTAATTATGTCATTTGACCGGATAGCGTTCTTTTTGGTCATTGTTTTTAATTTTGATAAAAATGACTAGATTTTCTTCATAGAGTTGGTGCCACTTTACATTCCCAAGAATAGTACATAAGAATGCATGATTTACCCTCAACTTCACTAACATGATGTATTAGCACTTTTTGACAAACTGTTAGGGAAAGAATGACTTTTCATTATAACTTGCAATTTTCTCTTATTATGGGTAAGGTTAGAGATGTTCTCTTGTATAAAGAGTTCCTTATTTGTATTTTCTAAATGTGAACCATCTTTTTTAATGGAATTTATTGGGGTGACATTGGTTACTAATATTATGTAGGTTTCAGGTGTGCAGTCTATAATACATCTCCTATATATTGTACTGTGTGTTCATCACCCCAAGTCAAGTCTCCTTCCATCACCATTTATTCTTTTACCTATACCTTCTTTTACCTCCCCTAAACCCACTTCCCCCTGGTGTCAACTGTCTGTTTTATCGTTTGTCTTTTTTTTTTTTTTTTTTTAAGTGAGAGGCAGGGAGGCAGAGACAGACTCCTGCATGTGCCCTAGCCAGTATCCACCTGGTAAGCCCTCTACCAGGTGATGCTCTGCCCTTCAGGGCTACTGCTCTGTTGCTTGGCAATTAAGCTGTTTTAGCACGTGAGGCAAGGCCATGGAGCCATCCTCAGTGCCCAGGACCAACTTTGCTTGAACCATTCAAGCCATGGCTGTAGGAGGGGAAGAGAGAGACATAGAGAGAGAGAAAGAGAGAGGCGGGGAAGGGTGGAGAAGCAGATAATCGCTTCTCCTATGTGCCCTGACTGGGAATCAAACCTGGACTTCCACATGCCAAGCCAATGCTCTACCGCCAAGCCAACCAGCCAGGGCCTCTATGTTTCTACTGAAATGTTAGCTTTTTAAAAACTGATTTGTAGTCTGACCGGGTGGTGGTGCCATGGATAGAGCATTGGACTGGGACACTGAGGACCCAGGTTCAAAATTGTGAGGTCACCAGCTTGAGCAAAGGCTTACCTGCTTAAGCGTAGGGTCACTGGCCTGAGTGTAGGATCATAGACATGATCTCATGGTCACTGGCTTGAGCCCAAAGGTTGCTGGCTTGAGCCCAGGGTCGCTGGCTTGAGCAAGAGGTCACTCACTCTACTGTAGCCACCCCCCCCCCCATCAAGGCACGTATGAGAAAGTAATCATTGAACAACTAAGGTGCTGCAACGAAGAATTGATGCTTCTCATTTCTCTCCTTTCCTGTCTGTCTGTCCCTATCTCTCCCTCTCTCTGACTCTCCCTCTGTCTCTGTCAAAACAAACAAACAAAAAGAAACTGATTTGTAGGAATTACTAATTTATTGTGAAACTCAGTTAATTGTCAGTAATATGATTTGCAATATTTTTCCCAGTTTGTCATTTGTTTTTTGTATTTGTTTATAGTGTTTGTTGTTGTTACTGTTTGTTTTGATTTGGGGCATTTTGAAACCATGAGGTACTAGCAGGATGAATTGTGAATATTTTGTATTATATATATATATATATATATATATATATATATATATATATATATATATATATATGTTTCCTTTTTTTTAAGTGAGAAGAAGGGAGACAGAGAGACAGACTCCCACATTTGCCTGAACTGGGATACACCCAGAAAGCTCCCTATGGAGAGATGCTCTGCCCATCTGAGGCCATTGCTTGGCAACAAAGCTATTTTTAGTGCCTGAGGCAGAGGCTACACAGAGCCATCCTCAGCACCCAGGGGCCACTCAAACCAATGAAGCTACATCTGTGGGAAGAAAAGAGAGAGAGGGACGGGGGGAAGAAGCAGTCGGTCGCTTGTCCTGTGGACCTGGACCAGAATCAAACCCAGGACATCCATATGTCAGGCTGAAGCTCTACCACTGAGCCAATCGGCCAGGGCCTGTATATTTAGATTTCATAATCACATACAGAAATGTGCTTAGGCTATCAGTAGAGCAATGTAAGAAAGGAAGAAGCAGGTTTTCACCTGTTGGTATAAAGGGGTGAGTAAAACAAAACATAATGCATTTATTTTGGACTTAAATAATTGCTACTATCCCCACTGTGCCAAGGCTGTTATCTCTGTATCTCAAAGAGAAAAAAAAGCAGAATAGTTATGGTGAATATCTGTAATGTTGCCTGAAACTTGATCATATCCAGGCCCTACCTAGGACTGGGAACTTTGGAAACTAAACAATACCACAAGAGAACATTGTAATCTTAATTGTTTTGGTAACTATTGGTATTGGTAGGATTTCTGGTCTTTATTTTTATTAGTTTGGATGTCTGTTTTCAGTATTTTATGTATCCAAACTCATAGTTTTTATGATAAGGGAACTTATTTTAAAGTTAATTAGGTATAATTATTAAATATGAAGCTGGGGTAAGCCATTAAGTAGTGTTAATGGGAATATTCATCATAGAAATTAACTCAAAATATTTAGAAATATAAAAAATGTGATTATGACTGTCATGCCTATATCTATTTAGATAAAAGGTGATTTGCACATATCTTCACATTGAAGAATTACATGTATTCAAAGAAACATGCTGACATTGTTTTTCCAACATCCCTAGTTTGGGTTTCATGAAGCATTTTTTTTCCACTTCTCATTTTTCTGTGTGTAATACTTCCTTAGATTCTTGGAAAAATAATTAAGACAGTTCCTCTGGGTCTACTTATAATTTTAGATATGTACCCAATGTGAAAAGTGATCATCAATGTTGTTTTAAAATATACACAAACACACAAAAATGGGACCCTAAATCAGACATTAGAGTAAATAAATGGCAATTTTCCTACATGTCACTGTTTTATAGATTTAATTTAGTTTATGGACTAATTTAGGGCTAGACAACTTTGGCACCTTTTCATTTTCAAAATATGCTTTTTTATAGTTAAAGAGTTTCTACACAATATAAATTTTATACCTAAAATCAAAGTAAAGTGCTAATTGGAATCTGTTATTATGTGTATATTTTTAGTTCAAAATGAAAAATAATGAGGCAGACAATATTATATAATTAGATTTATTAGGCATAGAATTACCCTTTCAAATTGCTATAAACGTTTTGAAACACTTAGTTTTTTTAGTTATCTTGTAGTGAACTGGTCATAAATAGATCACAGACTGCCCATGGCAATACATGGACCACTTTAAGCACTAGTCTCTATGATTTTAATTTATGCCAAGTGAGTAGGTACTGTAGATTATTTGACAGCCTTTTTGCAAAGATGATAAACATCATGTCACAGAGTTGATTATTAAAATGTTCCCCTAATTTTTGTGAGCAGTATATTATTTGAAGGAGATATTAGGGTTGTCTCAATCTAGAGTGGTCAATGTGAAATTATAAAAAAAGAGTTGATTTGATAGTATCTATCTTAGGATGTCAGGTTTTTTTCTTTTTCTTTTTTCTTTTTTTAGCATGAGAGAGAGAGAGAGTTGAGAAGCATCAACTCATAGTTGTGGTACATTAGTTGTTCATTGATTGCTTCTTATACGTGCCTTGACCTAGGGCTCCAGCTGAGCCAGTGACCCCCTAACTCAAGCCAGTGACCATGGGATCATTTTGATGATCCCACACTCAAGTTGGTGACCTGTGCTCAAGCTGGTGAGACTGCACTCAAGTTCAAGACAGTGACCTTGGGGGTTTTGAATCTGGGACCTCAGTGTCCCAGGTCAATACTCTATCCACTGAACCACTACTGGTCAGGGTTATTTTTAGTCTTCAGAACTTCTGTTATAAAGTGAACTACTCTGAAATAAAAGCTTATTTTGTGGAGAGTTATTTTTAAAATGTGTCCGTGAAAATGAGGCAAGCTCTGGCCCGTGGCTCAGTGGATAGACTGTCATTACATGTATGGACATCCTGGTTTGATTCTCATTTGGGGCACACAGGAGAAGCGACCATCTGCTTCTACACTTCTCCTCCTCCCCCTTTTTCTGGGCTTCTCCTCTCATAGCCAGTGACTCAGTTGTTTGAGGATGGCCCTGGGTACTGAGTATAGATTGGTCTGTCTGAGCACTTCAGTCTCAGGCACTAAAAATAGCTAGGTACTGGAGAATCAGCCCCACACTTAGTTGCTGGATGGATCCTGATTAGGGCACATGTGGGAGTCTGCCTCATTATCTCTCCTCCTCTCACCTAAAAAAAGAAAAAAGAGGAGGAGAAGAAGAAGAAATAGAAGAAAAGAAAGTGAGGCAAGTAGTAATTTTATTTCTCTAATGGAAAAAATACTAAGTGTTTTATCAAGTATTTCTGTTTGTTGTATGTTCATTCAAAGTATATTTGGAATGTTTATTGCCACATGATCTTAGAATATACAATACAACCAGCTTCTTAAAACTCCAGTTTAAATGAGTCACAGGTCAAATAATGTTACCTGTAAAGTTTAATGACATATGTTTCCCACCCCACATTGGAGGAATTGAGACACACTGCTTCCCTTACAGTTCTGGATTAGTTTAGTTCTATGGCACCAGTATTATCAAGATTTCACTGTAATGCCAGGAATAATTTCTTCTCCAAACTGAGTTTCTTACCTGTCCCTGTGTTTGTCAGCTTCCTGGGGTCTGACTTTTTGACCATGGCTTGCCCTTATTGTTGCTTGTGAGTCCCCCAGCTTTGTTAGCTATGGCCTTTTATTCATTCATTCCCCTTATTGACAGCCTCTATATCTTACTCTTGGGTGTCCTGAACCTGGACCTGACTCTGCCCCTTGGCTTTAGTCTGGTCCACATCTTAGTATTCCCTAGAAAGCCAGCTCAGCTGCATGGACAAAGAAGACGGTGCTTTGGGTTGTAAAGAGGAAGCTAGTAGAAGGTGACCAGACGTCCCGCTTTTGGTGGGAGAGTCCCGATTTTTAACAATTTGTCCCGCGTCCTGTGGCATTTTTTAAAAGTCCTGATTTTTGGAAAGAATGCACAAAAAGCTAGGGAACGGTGGGAGAATGGGAAGGGAATATATGGTTTTTGGAGGGGAGAACCCGCCTCGACCTGAAAGCGCCCGCACTGCCGCAAGAGCTGGCTGCCCTGTGCAGCCCCGAAACAAAGAACTTCAGGCAGAATGTACCTGCTGGGGTGGCGGCTGTTGAGACCCCTAACTACCCATATGCCTGCGTCCTGGACGCCGGCGTGCAGCTCCGGGCTCCGTGAGGTGCAAGCCACTCAGTCTCCAGCGGGCGGCGGGGCTGGACGTGGGGATCGTGGCCGTCGCAAGGACGAGTCCAGGCGGGGAGTGTGCACGACCGCTAGTGTGCGAGCGCGCCTGTGGCGCTGCCCTGCCTGCTCCCGCCCGCTCCTGCAGCTCCATCATCAGTTTCGGGACCGTGTAACCCGATCCCTCGGACTCACTCAAAATTTCCCATATAGTAATATTTCTGAAAATGATCTTTTTAATGAGGTATCATTATTAAAAAATATATATTGATAAAGAAAAGGTTAAATCTTGGGCATCAGCAACAATCACAATAGACAACAAATGGTTAGAAATATTTCATCATTTGGAAACAAACCATGTTCCATACAATAATGCACTAAAAATTGTGGAATACGTGCTGTCTTTACCAGGAACTAATGCTGCGACTGGAAGCATATTTTCTACGGTAAATAAAGTGTGGACATCAGAAACATCACAATTAAGTGTTGAGACTTTGAAAGCCATTTTATGTGTGAAATATAATTTAACAAATTCTTGTGAAAAATTTCATGACCTTTCAAACAACGACAGCAATCTACTAAAAAAAATTCACTCAAATGAGAAATATGCCAAAGAATAAAATAATACTACACATAATTTTTTAATGTATTATATTTGTAAATTGTACTTATGTTGAAATTTAAAAAAATATGTTACAATACTATTTTTGCATTTTATGAAATTTTTTTTTGCTCCATATAGACCGAATTTTTAATCAAGACCCCCCAACCCCGTCAATGGTGTCCCACTTTACCAATTTTAAAATCTGGTCACCTTAAGCTAATATGACTATCAGAAAGGAGTATAGATTCTGGCTAGATTCTGGTCACTAATTTTCCAGGGTAGAGAAACTTAATGCTTGTTGGACTGCCCACCAGTAAGAACTCCTTTCTCCACAGCAGGATGGCTGGGGAGGAACTCTGGCCTCTGGCCTTTTATCTCACTGTGTTCTTTAAAGTTTCCAGGGCCCAACTGAGATCCTTCAGCTGCAGCCCTTCCATGCAGACTTAGCACCTGGTTTAGGTAGGGCTCTTATTACTTGGTTCTTATCAAGTTCTTATCACACTCTGCACAGCACTTGCTTCCTGCTTCTCCAGGGAGAACTGGTGGGTTCTGTTTCAGGGTGTTCTGCACGGTTGGAGTTCACCCTCAGTTGCTGTCACTTGTGCCCTGGGAGAGGGGTCCTGGTCATAATCGCTAGGCACTGCTGTTGGCATTTTCTTTACTACCAGTTCGTCATTACTGAGAATCATACCATCTGGAAAATAAACATTGCCTCACCTGTTCATGGCATAATATTTTTACACTTGGATTTCACTCACATGTTGCATATTAACTTTCTTCTGAAAATATCAATGTGCTCTGGGAGCCTGGTGTGATCTGGATCGTATTACACCCCATGTATGTTTTTATTATCAGGTGTTTCCTTCAGGCTCTCGCCCATTCCTCCCACCTGTCATCATCCTATCGGGCTGATCTCTGCCTGGTTCTTCATTAACTTTGCTTTTGTATTTTTATTTCTTCTCCTACCTATGCTCACTTCCCCTGTCAAATATAATTCTCTTATGAGCAACTGATAATTCCAATGCAAAGGCCCATGGTGTTTTAATGCTTGCAAGGAAGTCTCTTTAAATTACAGCAGCGTAAAAGAATCCTTTCCCTTTCAGCCTCTTGCTGCTTACTGGGTCAATTATTTATGTACTTGTGTAATTCGTGTCCACGCTCAGGTACTTGTTAGTATAACTCTGAAACTGGCTTCCTCTGGAGAAGGATCTGTGTCTGAGATTAGCTCCTTCCTCAGTGTCTAATTTATTGTGGACTAAATTGGGGGAAGAATTACTAGCAGGAGAGCTGCTGTTCTCAATTATTTTTGGTTCAGCCAGGAGCTGACAGTAACTTTGCCTGATTCTGTTGTGTTCCAATAGACAAATAACCAGTAAAAGTTACTAAACCTTCTGATGTAGGTCTAAGGGGCAAATAGGAGTCTGAGTAGGAGTCCCTTGTCACAGATGGTTTCCCTGGGGTGCTGAATCTGAGTCTTTGTCCTCCTTCATACCGACTTCCGTGCCACTCAGCTGAAGGGGTTTTTTTCTCACTTAAATGCCCTCCTGCAGGAGGTGCCAATGCCAAGTGGACTTTACATTATGTTAGCATCAGGGAGACACTGGTTTGAGCCCCACCCTTCTCCCCTTTAAAATCTCCAAGAAGTCCCAGAGTTGGGAGTCAGTAGTGGATCAGAAGAGGCAGTAAAGTTCGCCAGTTGAGGTAGGAAAGGGCTGTGGGTTCCAATGCTTTACCCCAGGGAGAATTGAGAGGCCACACTAACAGCCAAACAAGCACGCTGAGAGCCCAAGAGAAAATTGCACTAAATCCAGGACGATTTCATCCTAAAATATAAGATGGAGGAGTTGGTTCTTCATTAGCTGTGGGCTGGCTTTTCAGATGCCACCCAGTAAGTAAACTTTGGGTGGTAGAAGTGGCCACAGCAAAACAAAGGGTTCTATGCTTTCAGCTCTTCTTAAATTAAGACCTTTTCTTGGCTTCCTCTGGACCTAATTATTTAGAATTGGTTGATGGCTGAGAAATGGACTTTTGTACATACTTATAATTTGGGGGAAATAAAGAAAATCTGAAAAGATTTTTGTTTTCCCCAACAGAGTGCTTTTCCTTCCTTGGATCCCTAAAACTTTATTTTGGCTTAGGTTAATTTTTAATGTGATCTTTAGCATGATATAAAAATAAACCTCTGACAACATGAAGTAGAAAATGTTCCTTATAGACTTTCTATAGGAAAAACTAATGTTTTATAAGCTGTTTATCAACTGTTTACTTTTCCTACCTCTGCAGTCTCATCCATTAATAACTGTCAGTTTAAGTTCAGTTTGTTGCACAGTATCTGGATATTTTCCTCATGGATAATCAGTAAGTCTTTGAATTATAAGTGTTGATGACTGAATGGCACAATTCATTAAAGATAGTCATACTTTAACCTTAATACTGCTACATTGGGAAGATGAAGTAAAATTAAAAATATATTTTATTAAAATATCTTAAATTTTTATTAATAAAATTAATCTTAACCTTGAATTAGCCTTTGTTTTTGTTTCTACATTCATTAGCTAGATCTAAATATATTGTGAAATCTACAGACTTATTTCAATTCAAAGATCTTCCTGCTTCTGTAACTAACCACACTAAAGCTCACATTATCAACCTTAAAAGCAGTGTTGTTAAATCACAGAGAATTTATCAGTTCAACTCCAGGGCTAATGGGGGTAGTTTGGGGTCAGTCTTTGTAGAAATGGTAGTATGTTTGTTAAATGATGTGTGTGGGCATGGAGTGGTTATTGCTTACCTTCTGTGAAATTTCTGGAAAGTCTTGTTTTTGAAAACCAGGACGCATTTACAGTAAGATGTTAAGATTAAGACTCATTAAAAACCTATGGAGCCTGGCCTGACCTGTGGTGGCGCAGTGGATAAAGCGTCTACATGGGAACACTGAGGTCGCCAGTTCAAAACCCTGCACTGGTCTGGTCAAGGCACATATGGGAGTTGATGATTCTAGCTCCTCCCCCCTTTCTCTCTCTCTCTCTCTCTCTCTCTCTCTCTCTCTCTCACTCTGTGTCTCCTCTCTAAAATGAATAAATAAAAATAAATTTAAATAAAATCTATGGGGCCTGACCAGGCTGTGGCACAGCAGATAGAGCGTCGGTCTAAGACCCTGATGACCCAGGTTTGAAACCCGGAGGTCTCTGGCTTGAGCACAGGCTCACCAGCTTGAGTGTGGGTTGCCAGCTTGAACGTGGGATCAGAGACATGACCGCATGGTCACTGGCTTGAGCCCAAGGTTGCTGGAATGAGCAAGGGGTCATTGGCTCAGTGGGAGGCCCCTGGTCAAGGCATGTATGAGAAACTAAAGTGCTGCAACATGAGTTGATGTTTCTCATCAACTCATGTTCTCCCTTCCTATCTGTTCCTATATGTCTCTCCCTCTCTCAAAACAAACAAGCAAACAAATAATAAGCTCTGTGACTTGATTGACTTGATGAGTTCACCAAAAAAAACACTCTCTACAGGTCTCTTCAAAATACCCTTGAAATCCCTTTGCCTCTATGATAAATTTTTCTAGAAGGTCTGAGTAAGAGAGTGTTGGCCCAGTGTGTAGATGTCCCAGGTTCGATTCCCAGTCAGAGCACACAGAAGGACCCTTCTGCTTTTCCACCCCTCCCCCCTCATATCTATCTTTCTCTCTCTCTCTTTCTCTCCTCCTCCTCCTCCTCCTCCTCCTCCTCCTTCTCCTCCTCCTCTTCTTCCTCCTGTTTCTCTTCTTCCTCCTCCTCCTCCTCCTTCTCCTTCTTATCCTACTCCCCCTGCTCCCTCTCCAGCATCCATGGCTCATTTGGAGCGAGTTGGCCCTGGCGCTGAGGATAGCTCCATGGCCTCCAACCTCAAGGGCTATGAAGAACTCAGTTGCTGAGCAGTGGCCCCAGATGGTCAGCGCATTGCCCCCTAGTGGGCTTGCTGGGCGGATCCTGGTTGGGGCGCATGTGGGAGTCTGTCTCTGCCCCTCTTCTTTCACTGAATGAATGAATAAATAAAAAAAACTCTCCTCAATCCCGACTAACAATAAAAGTTTGTATTTACATTGTATATTTGCTATTAGAATTGCTTTTAATTGCTATATAAGAAAATGTACAGTCTGTTTACTACTTGGTACTTTCTGGTGTATTTTTATATAACTAATACCCTAATCCCAATTTGACCAACATGTAGGATGGTGGTATTATTATTATTATTATTCTCCTCCTCACTGTACAAGTGAGGAAACTGAGACTCAGATTGATTAGATAAAAGAGGAGGTAGCTGGAGAACCTAGGACGCAGATCTAACCTTTGGACTTCAAACTCCATGTTCCTTTTACTGCTTTACACTGAATGCTGTCGTGTACTGATGTACATGATAGATTCTTATAGTGAAGACAGGCATGGCAGTTAGTGACTTGAGTCAGTAGTAGCTTTTTATTCGGGCACATGTATATTGCATGTGTTTACGTGTATGTAGCATGTCATAAATGTCAGAGTTAGTAGTGCCTTAGTTTTAGATTTATAGTTGAGACCATTTATTTTAATGAGAATTATCTTAAAGTCCTAGAATAAAATATTTCGAAGACTATTAAGTGTTATAGATTGGGTATTCTCTCTCTCTCTTCCCATGTAATGAATGAGGACCCAACGTGCTGGTGTTTAGCTGAAAAGGTGGAGCTGACTTCATCAGGAATATTTTCTTGGTATTTTTAGGTCCTCTTTTTGGCACTGATTCTTTGGTTAACTTGTTCCTATACTTCATTCATACTTACGCAGTTGCTGCCGAAGGATAAGGTGGGTAAAACATGCATTGACTTATGTTGAAATATATATGTAGAAGGGTCATATTCACACTACTGACAGTTATGCCAGCGATGAAGTGTGAGATTAAAGAATTTTGCTTACTTACTACATTTCTTTTTGACCTAGTTAGATTCATGTTAGGCAGTTTGTGACTATGTACTTAGGATATTTTAATATTTTTGCATAGCACTTTACATTTTTTCAGTGGTCTTATATTGGAGTTGTTCCTCACAATAAACCTGTTAAGACTAGTGCAGTGGTTCTTAACCTGGGTTCTATCGAACCCTAGGGGTTCGATAAGTCGGTCTCAGGGGTTCGGAGAAGCCTCTGCCGCGGAGGCCAGAATAAAGTAATACCGTAATTTGTTGAGTTCATGCCCTTTGTTGGTTTTGTTCTTTGAGCAAGGTGATGTTCATGCACGGCTCATTTTGTGCACCAGTAATAAAACATACCTATGTCTGGAATTTGGAAAAAAAATCATATTTTATTTATCACTAAAGAAGGGTTCGGTGAATGCGCATATGAAACTGATGGGTTTGCTACCTCAAAAAAGGTTAAGAACCACTGGACTAGTGAAATGACATGGTTATTACGGTATGTTACAAATGAAAAAATATGACTTGGACACTGTGGTTAAAAGTGTGAGTTTTTTAATTTTATTTTTTATTGTTTATTCATTTTAGCGAGAGAGGAAGGGAGAGAGACAGACAGGAACATCAATCTGTTCCTTTATGTGCCCTGACTGGGGATTGAACTGGCAACCGCTGTGCTTTCAGACGATGCTCTAACCAACTGAGCTATCCAGCCAGGGCAAGAGTTTTTATATTCTAATATATCCTTCTATGAATGAGACCAGAATCCTGACTCTGCCAATTACTACCTGAGTGACCTTACAGCAAGTTATCTATCTAAGCCTAGGTATTCTAATCCATAAAAGGGGGACCTTGTGAGTTGTTGGAGAGTTTAAATAGGATGAGTAGAAAGTATTTAGAACAATGGGTAGTATTCTCATTTCCAGAGGTTATTACTCATGTAGCTAACTCAGCAAAAGCTGACAGCCCCTCCTATGTGCTAAGCATCTGGGACATGATGGTGAATTTACTCAAATAGAATTGATATTTTAGTGGTAGAAATGGTAAATGAGTCAATAGGAATTTCATGAAGTGACAAGGGCTTTCAAGAAAGTAAAAGGGGGCAATGCTTGAAAAGGGGATTCTTAGTTTGGGAAGTCCTTTTGGAGAAAGTGGTGTTTGATCTCATACTCCAGTGGCCATAGCCATAAGAAAGTCTGGCAGAATAGCCTTCCAGGCGGAAATGCATGTGCAGAGGCTGAGAGGCAGGAAAAAGGTGTCACAGGCAAGAAGACACTGTCCTCTGTGGAGAGGTGCAAGGGGCCAGATTGTATAGGGTTTGTAGGCCAGGGTGAAGAGCTTGCGTTTCTTCCAAGTGTGAGGTTTTAAACAGGGAACAGTTATGTCCAACCTTGGTGAGCATTATTAGGCCAAGAGCTATTAAGGAAACAAAGGTATAGGGAAAACATTTCTTTCTTCCTGTAGTGTTTGGTCTTTGGTGTCATAAAACTAGTGCCTGGCAGATTAGCAGTTAGAGTACTGAAGTGTTGCTGCTGGCTGCTCCTAATCTGGTAATGGGTGCTGTTTGTCATGTATGCTCCCTGCAGTCATTTCTGAAGTGACATTGTGGTTCTTGTTATCCATTGACAGATCTGTTTCTCTAATTGTCTAAAGGGGTGTGGAGGGTGGAGACAGAATGGGGGGAGAGGACAAAGAGGCTATTTCTGAACACTGGGTACAAAACAGAGATTAGGAAGTGGGGGAGGGGAGTGAAGGGAAAAATGCAAGACCTGTGCACAGAGTATGTTTAAACTGTGGCTCTTTAAGGTGATGTTGGGTGAGCGTACCTGGCCTGAGTGACATGTCTCTCAGGTTGGTGAAGGCAGGCTGTGGTACCCTCGATGCTGCCAGCCTGGCTGAAGTCTGAGACTGTTTACTGGCAGCTTTTCTCACCTCCACCAAGGGCGAAAAGGACATTCATGCCTTTGTGTTTTCTTCTCCTAACAGGGTTCCAGTTCTTTGGAAGTCTGTTTCTCTGAACCATCCTATCAGTTTAAGTTAATAAATTAACATTATAATAATTATATGTAATCATTATAGTGACTAACATTTAAAAACTTTTATTGATTGATTTTAGAGAGAGAGAAAGGGAGAGACAGAAACATCCATCTGTTTCTGTATGTGCCTCTTACAGTAATATAATGTTATAGTAATTAAATATATAGAAATGTAGAAAAACATGGAAGATATATAGAAATAAGTTAGGATATAATATTAAAAGCAATTAAGGAAAGTGAATAAGGCTATGACATCTGGATAGGAATTAATCCAGTGTGTACAGATAGATAGGCACACTCTGCCTTTCGTGCAGGGCCCAGTTAGTGTGTGTGTGAAGTTACATGTAGATAAAGAGTGGCTTGATGTCATAACTCTGTAGGTTAACATAAACAAGAAGCTTCCCTAGGAACACCTTAAAAGTGGCTTGATGTGACATTTCAGTAGATTAACATAAAAAGGGCTCCCTAAGAGGAACTCCCAGAAAGGTGGTTTGAGGTGATAATCCTGTAGATTGACACCTGTTAGAAGGTGTAGGCCAGAAAAGGTACTAAAGCTGAGGGCCCTCCCTGCTGTGGTAGTTGCCCAGACTCCAGTGTTGAACATGGACTGTCTCCATGCTGCTCTGACCAAGGACAACCAAGAGGAGCATGACGACGGGGCCCCCTTTTAGCTGTACCCAGGCACTCCAAAAAGATTTGCGAGTAATAAACTGCCTGTGTGATTCTTGCAACTAACTTGTGTGTCGGTTGTGTCTTTCCTCTGGTGGCAGTTGGTGTCGGCACTGATCAGTAGCATCCTTAATAGCCACCTCCAGAGTAGTCTCAAAGAGGCTGCCAGCCCTGCTGTTAAAGCAAGGGTGTCCCACTTGGGGAAGTCAAATTGGGGATGCCTGATCCATGCAGAATTTGGGCTCTACTGGGACAGTGCCCTTACAAAGAATTGAACCAACAACTTTTGCACACCAGGATGATGCTCTAACCAACTGAGCTATTCAGCCAGGACTAGTAACTAGCTAGCATTTTATGCTGACTGAGAGCTAGTTACAAGCTCTTTTACCTAAATTAGCCTACTAATCCTTAAGCCCTCTGAGGTAGGTGCTACTATTCTTCCCACTTTACTGATGGGAAAAATGAGGCACAGAGAGGTTAATTAATCTGCTTGTGGTCCCAGAGCAGTTCAGTGAAGCCAGGGCTCAGACCCATGCTTAATTACAGACTGAAGACTATGTTCTTGCATCTTCACAAACTAATACACAGTTACCTATTGGTTATTTATGGGCCGTTAAGAAGGAGATTGGTGGTGCTTTTCTAGGGGGGAAAGTAGATTAGCTGATATAGATAATACCAGTTAGTTTAGGAAGAAATATAGAAGTTAATTCCATAGCATCATTCTATGAACCTTTCTGTTCCAAAGAGTTCCACCTGTATACCATTAAGTGAAGTGAAACAAAATGAATTAAGGGAAGCCACTTACTGGGGAGAGAACAAAGATGTGTTGTCTGTCCCTTATAGAAAGGGCTTTTACCACCGACACATTGCGACTATTACCTTTTTAGTGGTGTTCTATTGTAAACAATATATTATTAATAATAACACAAATTTATATCAAGAAAAACTTTACCCCCAAATTAACTTTTATTTTTTTCACTTTTATTTCCAGTTCTTGTGTTTATTTGTGTATAATTTGTGCATATTTATGTAGAGCATCTATTCACTTTTTATTTAACCTTATGTGATAACAGGTTTTAAAGTTAAACAGTAAGTCTATCCAGTGAAAAGGAAAGGATTGGAATATGGAAAGGCTGTGAGGCATTCATAATTGATTGGGGTGATGTCTACCAGGCAGCCACGTCAGTTTTGGAGCTGGCCTTGGAAGGAGCAGCTGTGTTTTTGGACCTTGGAAACTCTTCATCTTTCCATGCAGTCTGTCAGGCTTCCAAGGAAGTCAGGGGGAAATGGAAAAATACAGTGATTTGGAACTGATGTGAAACTAACAAGCTGCTTGAGGTCAGTGTTAGAAAAGAGGAAAAACATTCCCTACCTGATAGGGCACCTTAATTGAGGGTAAAGCTTCAGTGAACAGGCAGTGCATCATTGTTTGTCAGAATTAGCAACAGTTTGCTCTTGTCAGTGGCTTTAATAGTTACTTACTGGTTATAAAAGCAGTTTTATCAGACTGAAAGAATAAAGTTCTTGACAAACACTATTTTAGTGATAAAACTGTTATTCTGTATTTAAGTTGAGTTTAACTCAAAGTGGTTTTTACTTTTCACATTTGTGTAAAGACTAGCCAGGTGGTTGTCAACGGCCTCCACGCTCTAACTCCCAACACCTTAAGTATGGAATCGCATATTCAGGATTTTTACTGATAGCTCCCTCATCCAGATTGCCCTTTTTCTCTTGTGCAGCTGAATGTGACAAGAGTTAAATTGAGTGAAAGGCAATAGGACAAAGTAGAAATCTTTTTAAACCAGGATGGAGAAGGCATGATATAATTTATAGACATAGTTGTCTCCTTTTTGCTTATATAAAGTAAGTAAAATTCAGTGTTTGGGTGTTTTTTTTTTCTTTTTCTTTTTGGCTTTGGTTTTGGGTTTGGCACATAGATGATCTGATTGAGATCATCTTACACAGCAAATCCCTGGGAACATAACTTACACAAACTAGAATTCAAAATCAGCTTTTATGTTAAGTTTAGTCCATTACATTTTAAATTAAGAATGCCTAAATTTGAGTTAAAAACTGGAATATTTAATTATAAGACACATCATTATGTCAGAACATGTAGTTTGCTTCAAAATACTTCTTTGTGTGTGCTCTAACACTCTCCCCTTACTTTCTTTATAACAAAAATAGACAGATGTTGGTGCTAGAACATGGACCATATTTTTTGCTCCATAAGATGCACCTGACCATAAGACACACCTAAGGTTTTAAAGAGGAAAATAAGAAAAAAAATATTTTGAACCGAAAGGGTGTGTTGAAATATTTAATAAAATACCATATTTTTCGCTCCACAAGATGCACGGGCATTTTCCCCTCCACTTTTGGACACAAAATGCCACAAAGTGTACCTTATGGAGCGAAGAATACAGTATATAGGTCAGGGGTCATGTGTTCTAAATGAAATGCCACCACAGTGGAGATAGCCCAGTGATATTTCCGGAGAAACAGACTTTTCTATTAAGTTCACATAAAGGCTTTCTTCTCTGCTACTGAAACTTGTTTTCTGACAGTCTTCAGTAAACCCATTCTCAGACATGTGGCCACTTCCTTTGTGTTTACATATAAATAGTAACCTGGAAAGAAGCATCTTTCCCTAAGCCCTTGTGTTTTTTCGTGGTCTCTGCCTTTTTTGGAGGGTGCTCCAGTTTGAATAACCACTGTGGACCCGGACATCCTGTTGTGTGTGCACAGCTGCCTTGTGGCCTGGCAAACATTACATCTGCCCTCAGGGAGGCTGCAGCCTTGCCAGGCAAAAAGGCCACTTATGTTTTCTGCTGCTGTCTGCCAGGTGCCTCAGTGCACATCTCCTGCTCCCCCCCACACCCCTGGACCCCACACTTGGGTTTCATGTTGCCTTCATCCGTGCTCCCACTTGTCCATCTCTGTTCTCTGTTGGAATGCTTTAGGATACTAGAGTAGCTTTCTCCCACAAGGATAATCTGCTTTTTAATAAACAGCAATACATAGTAGGTAAGAGCAAAATTTCAACTGCCTATTGTCAATGTAAGAAATGTCTAAACCTGTTAGAACTTTGTAGGACTTATATTTGAGCTAAACTAATGACAATTGCCAGGAAGCAAAATCTCAACGGATTGAGAAAGTGTTCCAGAAAATGGCAGTTTCACTTCTTATTTTATACATCAGAATCAAAGGGGAAGACATAGGTGGTTACATGAAATCCACTGGTGATAGATTGGGGGGCGGGTGGAAAAAGTGAAGGGGGTAATCTTTGGGACTGAATAAAAAGTAAAATGTATAGACACACTTCTTTTGCATAGGCAGGTGTGGAATAGTTAACAGTTAACAATTAACATGATACAATAACAATGAGGGGATTTTTGGTTTCTGCTCTGGGGGGGGTGGACTGTGTCCTGAGGGGGCTGCAAAAGAAAAGGTTTATTATCAGGTAGTTATTGTAGATGAGAAAAAGACAATAGACTGGCTCAATTGAGATAAGCATTGACTTTTGTTAGAGAAAAATACCGGCCTAGGGCTTAACTTCCCCCCAAGAACTGCTTTTAGTTAAGAAGTTTTCATTTCAGACCATCGGTATGATTAAGTTTCTTTTGAGTCTGCAAGGCCACCATGCAGGCCTTCCCTGAGCTTGTCAGGGTCAGCATGTGGCCCCTTTTTCGTTTACACTGTTTGAATCCTGGCGGGGTTACTTACTAGTTGTGTAATCTTGGGCAAATTACTTAATCTCTGTGCTTTGCATTCCTTAGGTAAACAGGGGATACTAATAATTCCTTCCTCGGGGTTGTTATGAGGATCAAATGAGTTGATATTTATAAAACACTTAGAATTTATATAAGCATAAAGTAAAATAAGTACTTTTTCTCTAATTATAAAAGTAATATACTAACACTCAGAGAATTCAGAAAAGTGGTATTACTTAGTAAAAGTTGAAATAAATAAATAAATGGGGTAGTCATGATGGCAGGAGTATATTTCAGGCAGGGAGGTATATGATGTCAAGGAACTGAGAATAGAGTCTGGTCTTTGAACCCCTAGCCTGGTTGTCTTATTCATTATGATGGTTTGCTCCTCTTTCAGTTCCTAGATCTTTCTTTCACTGTTGATAAATCAGTGACTTTGGTATATTTGCTGAAGTAATCATCAGCGAGCTGGACTTGAGCCAGCATTTACCAACGTTTTCTGTGGCCTTTTGGGGAATTACTTATTCTTTGTGCACCTCTGGTTTCCTACCATTGAAATGGAGTTAGTGTTCCCTGTCTGGCAGGGTTGCTGCCAGGATTAAATGACATGTATATGGAAAGCCCTTGGCCCTGTGCCTGGCAGTTGGTCAGGCTATTTGGGTGTTCTTTTCGTTTGGTTCCTTCCCAGCTCTTCTAACAGTACTGGAGATGATGTGCTGTATATGGAAGGTCTCTGGTCGCCTCAGGGAAGGAGATTCTGGAGAGTTGTATGACTTGATCCAGGTTCTCCAAAAGCTAAATTCATATATAAACAAAGTGTGCATACTGACAGTCTCACCCATACTTTATACCCAGTTTAGTTGGAAGATTCATAGTGTCCATCAGTGTCACATATTGTGACCTAAGATTCTTCTTTTCATTTTCCTCTTTCTTTTATTGTGAAATGTAACCTATGTACAGAAAAGTGCAAAAACATGCTTGTATAGTTTGAAGGAAAATTATAAACACCCTTATAAAGAAACAGAACATTACCAGCCCCGCTTGCTTTTAAAGTACAGTTGGAGTTCTACGTATTTTACATCTAACAACTGTTAAAATATGCTCTTTACTTAGACAAATAAACCTTTATAACAACAAAATTAGGAAACATGTCAAGTAATGTTTTCAAAAAGTTGAAAATTTGCAAATTATCAAGGATGATTAAATTCAATTATGTCACATATCTTAGTATTCTTATGCTATGATATTTGAGTAATAAAGTAAAATACTGTTACAGTAATATAATGTTATAGTAATTAAATATATATAAGTATAAAAAACATGGAAGATATATAGAAATAAGTTAGGATATAATATTAAAAGCAATTAAGGAAAGTGAATAAGGCTATGACATCTGGATAGGAATTAATCCAGTGTGTACAGATATGATAGGCACACTCTGCCTTTCGTGCAGGGCCCCAGTTAGTGTGTGTGTGAAGTTATATGTAGATAAAGAGTGGCTTGATGTCATAACTCTTTAGGTTAACGTAAACAAGAAGCTTCCCTAGGAACACCTTAAAAGTGGCTTGATGTGACATTTCAGTAGATTAACATAAAAAGGGCTCCCTGAGAGGAACTCCCAGAAAGGTGGTTTGAGGTGATAATCCTGTAGATTGACACCTGTTAGAAGGTGTAGGCCAGAAAAGGTACTAAAGCTGAGGGCCCTCCCTGCTGTGGTAGTTGCCCAGACTCCAGTGTTGAACATGGACTGTCTCCATGCTGCTCTGACCAAGGACACCCAAGAGGAGCATGACGACGGGGCCCCCTTTTAGCTGTACCCAGGCACTCCAAAAAGATTTGCGAGTAATAAACTGCCTGTGTGATTCTTGCAACTAACTTGTGTGTCGGTTGTGTCTTTCCTCTGGTGGCAGTTGGTGTCGGCACTGATAGGTAGAATTCTCATAGCCACCTCGAGAGTAGTCTTGAAGAGGCTGCCAGCCCTGCTGTTAAGGAGGAGTGTCCCACTGGGCGGTGAAGTCGAATCTGGATGCCTGTCTACGTAGAACTCGGGTTCTCCTGGGACAAAGACATAGTCGTATGAGATTATTTACCTTTATTTCAGCAAAACCACTGTTATTATAATCTAGATATTTTGATGTACTAGTAACATGTAATCACCGTAATTGTATTGAACCACAATATTTGAATGATTTTCCACAAAGATGTAAAATAAAGCAAAATATGTATTGTATGGTTCCATTTATATAAAAATCAAAAGATGCACACCAATCTATAGTGACAGAAAATGAATCAGCAGTTGTGTGGGAAGGGCAGAAAGGAGGAATTACAATGAGGCAAGAGGAGACTTTGGGAGTGACAGAAATACACATTATCTTGATCTCGGCAGTAATTACACAAATCTGTACAAATGTCAGATCTTCTCATTCAGCACTTAGGTGCAGTTTTAGCATAACAATTATGTCTGAAAACAAAAAGTAAATGAAAATTTGGTTTTTTAAAATGTTCTTCTAAATGTTAAAGATTATTAAGATTAAAAAAGGCGCCTTATCCAGGTGGTGGCGCAATGGATAGAGCATCACAGACTGGGATGCTGGGGCCCCAGGTTTGAAACCCTGAGATGACGGCTTGAGTGTGGGATCATAGACATGAACCCAAGGTCTCTGGCTTGAGCAAGGAGTCACTTGCTCTGCTGTACCCTGCTCCCCCAAAGGCGTATATGAGAAAGCGCTCAATGAACAACTAAGGTGCTGCAATGAAGAATTGATGCTTCTTATCTCTCTCCTTGTTTGTCCCTATTTGTTCCTCTCTCTGTCTCTGTCACACACAAAAACATAAAAGGTGAAAAAGGCAAGCCAAAGAAATTGAATGGAGAAAGAATAGACTTTTTAACTAATTGAGTTGGGCCAATTGGATAGTCACATACATGAAGAATGGAGTGGGATGCTTATTTCATACCATATACAAAAATTAATTCAAAATCTATCAAAGACCTATGGGAGCTAAAATTATAAAACTTTCAGAAGAAAACAGGCATAAATCTTCATGAGCTTGGATCATACAGTGTTTTTTAAGATATCACATCAAATGCCTAATCAACGAAAGAAAAAATGGGTAAGTAGAGCATCATCAAAATTAAAAAGTTTTGTTTCAAAGGACACCACTTGAGAAAGCGGAAGAGTCTGTTTCTCAGCGGCCCCAGAAGAGCGCCACACGGTTGGATCTAGATCCGCAGTGGGGTTAGATTCCCGCTCCGGTTAGATCCGTGCTCCTGGGGCGGGGCCAAGGCGGGGCGCCAGGGGCCCTGCGGTTGGCAGACGCGGCGCCCAATACGGAAGACGTGGAGGGATATAGCGTTGCAGATAGTGCAGACCTAATGTGCTCAGGAGGCGGAGCTCAGAGTGTGGCGCAAGCACAGCACGTTTCAGGACAGAGGGGAGACCAGAAGGCCGGGAAATCGGTTACGTGTATTCACCCTCAGTGTGCCTTTCCCCTCCCCCTTGAAGGCAGACATCGCCTGTGGATCCCTTGCCCCAGATGCAGAACCCCACCGAGAGGCAGTTAGGAAGGAGCGCACTGTGAGCTGCAGCATCCTGGCGGTCTGCTGGAGGGCTGAAGATTCTCGCCTTCCTCGAATTTCCAGCTTTTCCTGTTGATGCAGACCATGCAGTTCTTTGGGCCTCCTCTTATCCGCTAAACCAGAGCTAGGAAAAAGGCGGCTGAGGCCCAACCTTGTATCCAGTCCTAGGCAGTGGATCCTTCATACCGCATTGAATTCTGTGGTAGTTGCCACATTGATATGGAGCCTTAATATTTTGCCTGTACTGGCCCTTGGGTACTTGCGGTTCACTTGTTTTATTTGGTGCCTAAGTATTTGTCACAGCAGCAAAAAAAACTGAGCTACTATTCCATGTCTGAGTTTCTTTTCAACTACAGTGCCTAATAGTCTTGCCTTTGTCCCAGGGTTGGAGGGAAGGCCTGGGAATCATATATTCAAGCACTCCTAGGTAACTAAAGACAATTTAGGAAATAGAAGGTGGGTCTTGTCATTCAGTATTAGCTACTGTAAATATTTTGGAATCTTTCCTTAATTTTTCATTTTTATTGATTGAGTTTTAGAAAGGAAGTGAGAGAGAGATTGATTTGTTGTTCCATTTATTTGTGCATTCATTGTTTGATTTTTGTATGTGCCTTGAGTAGGGATCAAACCTCCGACCTTGGCATATTGGAACAATGCTCTAATCAATCAGTTGAGCTACCTGGCCAGGGCTTTCCTTAGTGTTATAGCTGTATTTATATACTAGATGTATAACAATAACAATGTATAATATTTTGCAAGGTTTACATTTTTACTAATATTTTTCATCTAACATGAACTTTTTCTGTTTCTAAAAATTCTTCAAAAGCATTACTGAATGGAGGCATAACAGATACAGTGGTACCTTGAGATACAAACAGATCAACATACCTTTTTTTTTTTTTTTAAAGATAAGAGCTGTGACTCGGTCTGAATTTTTGTTCAAGATCTGAGCAAAATTCTGATATAATACGAGTCATGATTCGGGAAGAAGCTGCTAGTTGGCGCACAGGTTCAGTATCGGCAGTTTGATATACGAGTTGACTGACTTAACGAGCTCGGTTACAGAACGAATTAAATTTGTATCTCAAGGTACCACTGTACATTATGATATGATTATTGACCGTTTAAATTATTTTCAATATTTGTCCTATTATAGGTAATGATTCAATGGAATTGTTCTATATAAATCTTAGTATGAATGATTATTTCCTTAAGGTACATACATTCCAAGAAGGTCCTGCCCAGTTTTCTCCGTGGTTAGAGCGTCAGTCAGGTGTATGGACATCCTGGGCTTGATTCCTGGTCAGGGCACACAGAAACGATCATCTGCTTCTCTTCCCCTCTATCTTCCCTTTCTCTCTCTCTCCAGTAGCCAGTGGCTCAATTGGTTCTTGCATAGCCCCGGGCTCTGAGGATAGCTGGGTTGGTCCCAGCCTCAGCCTCAGGTGCTAAAAAATAGCTCAGTTGATTCCTGCATGGACCCCAGACAGGGAATGCTGGCTAGATTCTTGTGGGGGAACAAGCAGGACTCTGTTTCATGATCTCCCCTCCTCTCACTTTAAAAAAAAATCAATAAATAAAATCTTTGGGAAAAAAATATACCAAGAGGTAGACATACTGAATTAAATATTTATGATTTAGACATACTGAGTTAAATATCAATATTTATGTTATATTTTATAAAGCTCTTTTATTTTGTGGCAGAGACAGAGAGTCAGAGAAAGGGACAGATAGGAACAGACAGACAGGAAGGGAGAGAGATGAGAAACATCAATTCTTCGTTGCGGCTCCTTAGTTGTTCATTGATTAATTTCTCATATGTGCCTTGACAGGGGTTGGGCTCTACAGCAGATTGAGTGACCCCTTGCTGGAGCCAGAGACCTTGGGTCCAAGCTGGCGAGCTTGGGCTCAAGCTGGTGAGCCTTGCTCAAACCCGATGAGCCCACGCTCAAGCTAGCAACCTCAAGGTCTCGAACCTGGGTCCTCCACATCCCAGTCCGACGCTCTATCCACTGCACCACCACCTGGTCAGGCTATAAAGCTGTCATTTTACAGCACAAAATTGCACTATAGAAAGTATACCCTTGCACCAGAATGCTGGTTTTCCATATCTTTGTCACAGTTGGGTCTCCTTGGCAAAAAACTATTTTTTAATTTAGTTTGTGTCCTGGCTGGATAGCTTTGTTGGTTAGTGTTGTCTCAATACACAAAGGTTGCAGGGTTGATTCTTGGTCAGGGCTCATACAGAAACAGACCAATGTATCTGTTTCTCTCTCTCTCTTCCTCCCTCCCTCCCTCCCTCCCTTCCTCTCTAAATTCAATAAAAGTTTTTAAAAATTTAGTTTGCATGAGAAGAGTGAACGACCCAAGAAACGCTAAAATCAGACCTTTGTGGACTGACTGCCTTGTCTCGGATCAGTGAAGAAATGTGCTCGGACAATTGGTTTAAGCCTTTTTTGGAATGAGTGAGTGCCCTGTAAATTATATCACCTTTCCTGCTGAACTCACTTATTATAGCAGCTCTTTTATAGATTCCATCAGATTGTCTCCAAGATGATCATATTTTCTTAGAATAAAGGTGATTTTATTTCCTTTCCAATTTGGATGCCTTTTGTTGGTCAATATCTTTTCTCATAATGGGATAGTATTTTCCTCCTTTCCACATATCTGGTAATTTATTTTAAAATGTTTAAAAATTGAATTTGTTGGAATGACATTGATTAATAAAATTATATAGGTTTCAAGTGTGCAATTCTATAAAAAAATAAAGTGAATAGAGAACCTACAGAATGGGAGAAAATTTTATGCAAAACATGTATCTTAAAGGACTAGTATCTAGAATATATAAAGAACAACTCAACAATAAAAGGACAAAAAACACAATTTAAAAATGAGCAATTATTTAAATAGACATTTCTCCAAGAAAGGTAAACAGATGGCCAATGAGCAAATGAGCATGTGAAAAGGTGCTCAACATGGCCTGACTTGTGGTGGTGCAGTAGATAAATCATCAACCTGGAACACTGAGGTTGCTGGTTCAAAACCCCTGGGCTTCCCTGTCAAGACACATATAAGAGTTGATAGGATGGGAGTTCAGCTCTGCTCCCCTTCTCTTTCTCTCCCCTGTCTCTCTGAAAATGAATAAATAAAATCTAAAAAAAGAAAATGTGCTCAACAATCAGTCATTAAGGAGATGCCAATAGAAATTACAGTGAAATACTATTTCACTGCTACTAAGATAGCTATAATAAAATAGAATGAACAATAACAAATGTTGACAAGGATGTATAAAAATTAGAACCTTCATACATTACTGGTAGAAATTTAAAATGATACAGCCACTTTGGAAAATAGTCTGGCAGTTCCTCAAAACGTTACCACATGACAGTAATCCTGCCTAAGACAATTGAAAAGATATGCATATGCAGAACCTTGTATACAAACATAGTAGCATTATTATAACTGAAAAGTGAAACAGTCCAAATGTTCATCAATGGAATGGATAAACAAAAGGCAGTATACTGATAAATGGAATATTACTCAGCCACAGAAAGGAAGAAAATATTCATACATCCAAGCTACAACTTAGATGAACTTTGAAAACATTATTCTAAATGAAATAAGCTTGACCCAAAGTGGAAGTGTATTGTATGCTTTCATTTATATAAAATGTCCAAAGTCAGAAAGTATATTAGTGGTTGCTAGAGGCTTGAGGGAGAAAGGAATGGCATTTCTTTTTGGGGTGAATAAAGTGTTTTGTAATTAGATTATGATGATGGTTGCACAGCTTTGTGAATAGACTAAAAACCACTGACTCGTGCATTTTTGAAAGGCCAAATTTTATAGTATATAGATTATATCATTAAAATAGTTAAATGAGAAAAAGTCAAAAGTAAAATACTATAAACCAAGAATTTTAAATTTTTTGAGAATTTTAATTTTTAAATACAAAATATTTATAGCTGAATTTAATTTATTTTTGAAGTTGTCTTATTTGTATAAAGTCAAAACCATCCTAACATTCAGTGTCTACTAATTTCCAATATAAACAATTAGTGTCATGTTTCACTCACTTTAGATCCAACAATGTATGTGTGTATTTAAGAGTAATGTGAATTGTTTGATTCTCTCCAAGTACTATGGCTGTGAATATCATGCTAATTGGTGAGTACCACCAGAACCATAAATTGGAACAGGGAGAAAAGCAAGGAAATGAATACTCAACTCTGCTTGTAAGTGAAACTTTATTATTTAAGAATCCACTGCAATCCTGCTCTCTTAGTGAAGGACTAAGTTAATTTGTTTTTCTCTTACCTGAGTGCTTCTGCTGCTCAAGTCCTCTGCACACACTTGAGCCAACTGTGGTGCCACTCTCTGAGTTTGGCAATGGCACAGCCACAACTTCATGGCCTTCAGATGAGATCCCCTTTTGTTTTTAGGACATAGAACAGTAGATGTGGAAATGGTTTTTTCTGAACCCTGAACAAGAGCAAGTGTTTGGAGTTGTGAGTCTCACTGTGTCAGTGCTGAGCCTCTACGTGTTCTTAAATAAGATTTTTTGTGATAGTTTGCATCTGTGATCTGCAGGGGTTCTTCTGTGAGTCTCTAAGAGAGTGGTGCTGGTCACATCACACCCATCTTCAGGTCTTAGTTGGTCATCTGTCTGTCTTTTCACTGTTACACTTTCAACAGATGCCTGTTATTTAAATTTGATTTTTAGATTAAATAGACCGGAAGAGATAATTTTGATTTCGCTAAGACAAATCTTTCTTTCATGCTATGGCAAGGAGGTCAGGATTTCTAGAGTATAGAAGAACAGGAAAATATGACTGGTTTTGTATCCTTTAAGCTGTTTTTTTTTTTTTTCTTAGTCATTCATCAACTCAACTTGTCTTAATAATCTCTTTTATGTAAAAGCTGATCTAGGTCCAGAATCTTCTGTTGGGGAGGAATGTGAGTGAGAGGTGTGGCTTGAAATCCAGCCTAAATATGCATTTTGTGGCTTATCTTGGCAGTTTAAATGTTACCTCTTAATTTGCTACTATTCAATAGTAAGTAACTCCTTGGCAGAATTACTTATGCCTAGGAATGCTGTTATGAGAGCAGCTTTGTTTAGTTGGCACTTAGGACAGGGCAAAGAGGCATTTGATTCACAGAGATAGAAATCTACCTGTTAGGTTGAAACTTACCTGTGTAGGTTGATGCTTTCTTAGAATATCAAGACTTGTTTGTACAGAACAGTTTCAGGAGGAGGTGCTCCAGTGTGTCTCCAGAGGTTTGCTGTAGTTGCTTACAGACTTGGCTTTATGGCCTTGGGCAAGTTATTTAATCATTTGCCTCAGTATCCTCCTTTGCACAGAGATAATAAGTGTACTTCAATAAGGATTAAATTAATAATGAATATCAAGCACTTAAATAGTGCCTGGCATGTGGTAATCACCTAATAAATGTTACTTAGCACAAAACTATAGGAAATGTACGTAAAGTTCTGTGCGGGGCTACAGAAGGGGTGATGGTTTGAGATTAACTGGAAATTTTACCTTAGAGTTTTCCTAGACTTATCTAAATTACTTAAGAATAACCTACCTCATAAGATTGATGTGGATATTAAATGACTTAAAATATATGAAGCATCTAGAGTTTCTGGCACATAGTGAATTTTTTTTTTTAATACAAAAATTTTTACCAAAATACCAAAGGCAGACTTCATAAGGTGAAACCAAATTGTTTTTAGAATCTCCTAAAAGAGAAAACTCCTTTTGATTCTCATATGTACTGTTATTGATGGTTCGGCTACATAGTGAATTTTTAATCAATTCTAGCATCATCAATATCATTATGACCCACGGCCACCAAATACCTCCCTCTGCACTGAAAGGATGGGGATGGTGTGGCAGTTACAGGTGAGGTGATCCATTTAAGTCTGTCTTGCAGGCTTTGCCCTGTAAACTTATGTCATGGATTATCCGAGAATTTGGACCTGCTGAAGACAGGCCACTACTAAGGAGGAAAGCCCAAGGGGGCTGACTGACATGCTCAGTTCCTTTTACCAAAGGCACCGAGCAGATCATTTTTCCCAAGTCAACCGAGGGGGTGGAGGCAGGCCTTGAGTTGACTCCACTGGGAAGTCCCTGAATGGGAAACAAGAGACCAGGGAATGAGGAAGGTTCTCTGTGACGAGTCTCTACTAGCACAATATTAGGACACATATTTTTGTTATGTGGGTGCATATTTGTGATCTCTACAACATAACTACTTACTCACTATGTTGCTTTTTGAAATTTATAACATCTAAACATGCAAGTATGAGGCATGCTCCAGGAAAATTATCAATCTGTTAAATTTATGTGCTCCTTTTTAACCAATTATGTCTATCAAGTCACCTCTACTAGCATCCAAAACCAGCAGCAGTCAAGGTAGTTTCTGGCTTGTCTCCACCAATATATAATTGTTCCAAAATATAGAAATTGAGGAAGTGCCCTATGATATGGAAACTTTTGAAAGATAATTTAATATAAAGCAACTACTTCTTCCCTCAGGAATATTTTTGGAAAAAGAAACTTGCCTTACATTCAGGCATATTGAATAAGTTGTTGGTATTTTTAAACATACTCATTATACCCTTTCCCCACTCCCCAGACCCATTCTTTATTCTTAGACTCTGCCTCTGCCCTTTCTCCACTTTGTCACTTAGCCAGATCTCTTAAGAGTCAACCTGTAGCTCAGTTGGTTAGAGCATTGTCCTGATAAGCCAAGGTTGTGGCTTAAATATGTGCCAGGGCACATACAAGAATCAACCAATGAATGCGTAAATAAATGGAACAACAAATTGATGTTTCTCTCTCTCTCTTCTCTCTCTAAATCAATCAATTAAAAAAATACATTTTTAAAAAAGAGTCAGCCTTACTGTCAACTCCCTTTATCTTTTCATATTTAATAAATCATAAGTTCTATTATTTCTATCACTACATCTCTCTAATTTGTTTCTTTGGATACCTTGCCACTTCTGAGTTTATATCATTATTTGTCATTGTAGAAGCCTTTCAACTGCCTCCCTCACAACCTCCTCCATGAATAGTCTATTCTCTGAACTGTTGGCAGAGTGCAGTTTCTAAAATACCATTTGATCATGTAATTCCTAGGTTAAAACCTAATGATGACATCTTAACATGTTAAAGTTAAAGTCTGTATTTATTTCTTAGAATGACAGACAAGGCTGTACTGTGATTTTGTCTGCACCCATTAATAACTGCTTATAGATGTTAATTTTGCACATGCTTTGCCCTCTGCATGGAATGTTCCTGCCTCCTCTTTCCTCCATCTTTGTCTGATTAAGGCTTACTCATTCTTCAAAGCATATTGGGTATTACCCTGAGAAAAGAGGGCCTGACAGTTCTTTCCCTTCCATATCTGGGGTGGGTGTCCCTCCTGAGTGGCCCCACAATACATGGTTTACACCTTGGTCAGTTACCACACAGCTGTATATCCCTTTCCCATTTATATTTGTCTGTTTAATTTCCTGGACTCTATATGTAAAATGCTATATTTTCTCCTTCATTAAATTTCTATTCTTTTTTTATTCAGTGAGAGGAGAGCAGGCCGAGAGACAGACTCCTGCATGTTCCCCTACTGAGATCCACCTGGGAAGCCCACTAGGGGCAATGCTCTGCCCATCTGGGGCATTGCTCTGTTGCTCAGCAACTAAGCTCTTCTTAGTGCCTGAGGCAGAGAACATGGAGCCATCTTCAGTGCCTGGGGCCAACTTGCTCCAGTCGAGCCATGGCTGCAGGAGGGAAGAGAGAGAAAGAAGCAAGAAGGGGTGGGGTGGAGAAGCAGATAGGCCCTTCTCTTTTGTGCCCTGACCAGGAATTGAACCCAGGACATCCACATGCCAGGCCAACCCTCTACCACAAGCCACCTGGCCAGAGTCTTCTCCATTAAATTTGATTTTGTTGCTTTCAGTCTCCTCTTTATATGGCTTTTGAGTCTAATTTTGCCAACTACCCTCTCAACATCCATATCTGTATAACATGAACCATAAATTCACAAGTCATTCAAATCTGATAATCTCCGACTTTTCACCTACTTCTTTTTTGTTAATATTGATTTTATATAGAGAGGAAGGGGTAGACAGACAGACAGGCAGGCAGACAGACAGGTACATAGATCTGCTCCTGTATGTGCCTCGACCAAGAATTGAACAGGCAACTGATGCATTTTGGGCCGATGCTCCAACCAACTGAGGTAACCAGCCTGGGCTCACCTACTTCTTTTTTTTTTTTAATTATTTTATTTTATTCATTTTAGAGAGGAGACACAGAGTGAGAGAGAGAGAAAGAGAGAAAGGAGGGAGGAGCTGGAAGCATCAACTCCCATATGTGGCTTGACCAGACCAGTGCAGGGTTTTGAACTGGCGACCTCAGTGTTCCCAGGTCGACGCTTTATCCACTGCGCCACCACAGGTCAGGCGCTCACCTACTTCTTTCAGGAAGAAAAAGAGAGATGAACTTATCCTTTGAGAGGAAATCTCTTCTCTAAGTAGCCGTATTTTTCTGGTTTATTAAAAATATCAAGAATCTATAAATAAAGAATGTTAACACAATCCTAAAATCATCTAGACATAAAGTAAACTAAAGCTTCACTTCCCCAATATTTTCCAGGTCATGGTATACATAGGAAAAAATAACAGTCAAACAGCTCACTCAGGTAAAATGGACAAGTTTGCTCATAGCTGGAGGCAGTGGTTCAGGGACTTGGGCTTCAGGAACACTGAGGGGATCAATGTTGATGCTCACCTGTAATTACTCAGCTCACTTGCGAAGCACTGAACTCTAACATCTACAGAGATTTCTGAAATTGTATATCATATGCTACTCCTAAAATATGAAAAGTAACATCAAGTCGGGGTAAAAATAAAAAATCATAATACATCATATCCATATCAACTGTTGGGTCTCCAGTGATTGCCTTTAATTTTACAGTTCTCAGAAATTCAAAGAATTTGGTCTTGACTTTGAGAGATTTTTATTTTTTAGGGGTGGTAGGAATAAGTAAGTTTATTTTTTAAATTTTATTTGATTTTATTTATTGGTTTTAGAGAAAGGATGGGAGAGAGAGGGAGAAACATAGATTTGTTGTTTCACTTATTTATGCATTAATTGGTTGATTCTTGTATGTGCTCTGATCAGGGATCTAACCTGCAACCTTGGGGCTCTAACCAACTGATCTACCCTGCGGAGATTTTACCTCCTAACTTAGCTTCACACGTCTAGCCTCTAATGTAAAGCTCCTCACTCCTCACTGATTAGAACTCATACTAAGAGTAATGAACGTTTTCAAACCCTACTACTGTTCAGACTAGAAGGTAAAATCTCCCAGCCCATGTCCATAAAGGCTGAGTGCTAGTTGCTATGGCTAAGTGTGATTTTTTAAAAGATTTTATTTATTGATTTTAGAGAGAGGAGAGAGAAAGGTGGGAGGTGGGGAGGAGCAGGACGCATCAACTCATAGTACACTGCTCACAAAAATTAGGAGATCAAGGAATGTGCAGTACTTTAGTACTTTTAGCCTTTTGTATACTGCATTTTCACCAATGAATAAAAGTTGGTTTTGCATCTCATTTGCATAATTGAACAACTTTCTTTGACTTATCATTTGCTTTTCTGATGTTCTTCCTTAATTAAAAAAATCAAATACTTCTTTTTTTTATCGCTTCATAATCATTTTGAAATATCCCCTAATTTTTGTGAGCAGTATAGTTGCTTCTCATATGTGCCTCAACCAGGCAAACCCAGGGATTCAAACCAATGACCTCAGCATTCCAAGTAGATGCTTTTCCCACTGGGCCACCACAGGTCAGGCTAAATGTGAGTCTTAATTAGGCTTCTCAGTTTCCATGCAAGGATGACAACCTGAAAGTCTATTAGTTTGAGCTCTAAAGGAGACAAGTGCATTGTAATTGAACAATAAAATACCCAATATAGGTCCTAAACTTCTGGACAGCTTTTATTGAAAGCAATGCTAGTTAAAAATGGAATAATTGTGTAGTGTACTCTCTACAGATTAGGCCTCCTTAGATTAGGTCAGACCTGGAACCTTGGGCCAGATGAACTGGTTCCTGGTAGAACTTTTTTCCGTTATCTCTTAATGTCACAGTTTCAACTTTAAACAAAAGACATTTAAAGAGCCAACCTAATAAAGTCCATTATTATATCTGTCATAAAAGTAATGCCAACATACATTCATTACTCAGTGCTTCCTACAAGAAGCTATGGGTTAGGAAACACTGAGCTTCCCTGAGTAATAATAGGCAAATTTTACCCTCTTTCTTCACCATACTTCCCTTTACATTTTGGTTGCCAGGAAGCTTAGAATCAAATTTGTTATTGAATTATAACAAAATAGGCCCTTACTGTTTATGTATTAGGTACTATTCCCCGTCCCCAGTTTTAACCATATACCATATACTTTATACTTTCAATGCTTCCTGATTTCCAATTTTCTGTTCCTATCTTATTTTATTTGTATAGTGTTTTATAGTTCTGAAAACCACCTCATATCCTTTGCAGAATGAAGTAATATAAATTAATATACATATAATCCCATTATGATAGTTTAAACTTTGTAGTAATAACAAGATTAATGACCTGTAGAGAGAAAGTTAAAAGGAAAATATTTTACCATATATATGTTCTAAAATACTCTCCAAAAAAGAAAGAAAATAAACCACTATTCTTTACCTGAACATCATTTTCTGATAAGACTCAACAGCATAATTTTTAATTCTGGGCCACTGAGAAAAATACTTTCCTAATTAGATCCCTTCAAACATCCATTTTCTCTACCTCTTTTCTGTGTACCTCTTCTCCCCCATGGTCAACCTTTCTCTTTGCTTTCCTTTTCTTAAAAATTTTATTTTATTGATTTTACAGAGGCAGGGAAGTGAGAAGTATTAACTCATATTTGCTTTACTTTAGTTGTTCATTGCTTGCTTATTGTATGTGCCTTAACCAATAAGACTATGGTATCGAACTGGCAACCCCTGCATTCCAGGTCTATGCTCTATCCACTGTGCCACCATAGGCCAGTCTGTCTCTTTTCTTAACTGAAGGAACCATAGGAGTGGTGGCTACACACCAAGAATTAAAATCATAACTAATAATGCTCAATAGAAACACTAAAACTATACTCAAGAGCAAGCATCTTGTCTTTGTAAGGAAAAAGAAAAACCACCATTTATGGAGCACCTACCAAGTGGCAGACAATATGTGGGGCACTTTATACACACCACTTCATTCCATCTTCAGAGCAACCCCAGGATATAGACAATATCACCACATTACAGTATTTGAAGTAGCCAAAGCTCAGAGAATAAGTAATTTGCCTAAGGGTGCCCAGTCGTGAAAGTGGAAGCCTCTAAATTTATACCCCATATTGTCTGGTCCAAAGTTCTGCTCTGTTCACTCCTTTACCTCTTATAAACAACTATACTGCTTTATTTATTTATTTTTATTGAGAGTGACAGGCAAGGACAGACAGGAAGGGAAAGAGATGAGAAGCATCAACTTATTGCAGCATTTTAGCTGTTCATTGATTGCTTTCTCATATGTGCCGTAACGGGGGTGGGGGGTGGGGCTTCTGCTGAGCCAGAAGTTTGAAGTTATTTCCCCAATCTTTAGCTCTTTTTTGCAAAGCTATTCTACCTCCTCTAGAATAACTCTTTTGAGAATCTGAAAACTAACTTCCTGTATCTTTTTTTATTTAGTATTTCAAATAAGCAGAAAAATGTAATGAATAACATAACAGATGCATTTCTATATGCCCACTCCTCATATTCTAATTTTCTTTCCTTTTAAAAAGATGTAAAATGTAATATCCTCAATCATGGTCCCTGTAATACCTCTCATTATTCCTAATCTCCTTCATCCATGCCTTCCCAGAGGTAATCACTATCCTGAATTTGTTTTTATTATTCCCATCATGTTTTATGCTATTACTATGTATGTGTGAATCTATTTCGTTGTGTGTAATACCAACATTTCTTTATTTATTTTAGTGTGTTTAGGTTGTTTCCAGTTTTTTACTGTTGTAAACGGTGCTTCAATACTCGTGTCTCCTTGTGTACATGTATGAAATTTCTCTGGAGTACATATCTGGAAGTGGAAGTGCTAGCATGTAAGGTTTGCATATCTTGACTTTTTTTAAATTTATTTTTTTACAGGGACAGAGAGAGAGTAAGAGAGAGGGATAGAGAGGGACAGACAGACAGGAACGGAGAGAGGTGAGAAGCATCAATCAGTTTTTTCGTTTGCCATTGTGATACCATAGTTGTTCATTGATTGCTTTCTCATATGTGCCCTGACTGCGGTCCTTCAGCAGACTGAGCAGCACCATGCTGGAGCCAGCGACCTTGAGTCCAAGCTGGTGAGCTTTTGCTCAAGCCAGATGGGCCCGCGCTCAAGCTGGCGACCTCGGGGTCTCGAAACTGGGTCTTCCGCATCCCAGTCCCGACGCTCTATTCACTGCGCCACCACCTGGTCAGGCATCTTGACTTTTCTAGATGTTACCAAATTGTTGTTCGCAATAGTTATTTCTGTTGGTATATGTAAGAGTTCCCATTTCCCCATAGCCTCACTAAAATTTGTTATGGTCAGACTAGTTATTCTTTGCCAAATTATGGTGATTTATTCTTTTAATTTGCATTTTTCTGATTACCAGTGAGCATCTTTGTAAATGTCAACCGGCCATTGTGTTTTCTCTTCTGTCTCTTTACTCTCAACTCCTTGGCCCATATTTTTGTTGAGTTATCTTTTTCGTATTGATTTATAGGCTCTCTTTATACATGCAAGATGGTAATAGTTTACTACTTATACTACAATGATCTATGCTATGGATCATCTCTTTTTGCTTTAGTTCTAGGGTCTTCAGAGGCATTGAAGTTATAATTTTTTTTTTTATTCAGTAAGAAGAGGGGAGGCTGAGAGACAGACACCTGCATGTGCCCTACCGGGATTCACCTGGCAAGCCCTCTAGGGGGCTGATGCTGTGCCCATTTGCGGTGTTGCTCTGTTGCTCAGCAACCGAGCTCTTCTTAGCGCCTGAGGTAAAGGTCATGGAGCCATCCTCAGTTCCTGGGGCCAACTCTGAACCATAGCTGCAGGAGGGGAAGAGAGAAAGAGAGAAGCAAGAGAAGGTTGGAGAAGCAGATGGGCTCTTCTCCTATGTGCCCTGATTGGGAATCAAACCAGGGAAATCCATATGCCCGGCTGACACTCTACCACTGAGTCAACTGGCCAGAGCTCCTGAAGTTGTAAATTTTTAATGAGGTCAGATTTCATTCATATTTTCCTTTATACTTAAATCTTAAAAAACTTTTCTATCATGAGGTCAAAATATTCTTTTTTAAAAAAGTATTTTATTTATTGATTTTAGAGGGAGGAGAGAAAGAGAAAGAAGGGGCAGTGAGGAGCGGAAGCATCAACTGGTAGTAGTTGCTTCTCATGTGTGCCTTGACTAGGCAAGCCTAGGGTTACGAACCAGCAACCTCAATATTCCAGGTCGATGCTTTATCTACTGCATCACCACAGTTCAAGCCAAAATATTCATTAAGATACTTTTTTCATTGCTTCTTGGCCTTTGGCTAAGATCCAGTGTAAGATACTTTTTTCATATTTAACTTTCTAATCTGGAATAAAACATTTTATTTCTATTATTATTATTATTATTTTCTTAACTGAGAATTGGGGAGGCAGAGAGACAGAGTCTCATATGTGCCCTAACCAGGGTCTACCCAGCAAGCCCCCTATGGAGCAATGCTCTGTCCATCTGGGATCATTGCTCCATTGCTCAGCAACTGAGCTATTTTAGTGTCTGAGGCGAGGCCATGGAGCCATCCTCAGCACCTGGGGCCAACTTGCTCCAACCGAGCCATGGCTGTAGGAGGCAAAAAGAGAAATATAAGAGGAGGGGGAGGGGTGAAGAAGCAGATGGTTGCTTCTTCTGTGTGTCCTGACCAGGAATTGAATCCAGGACATCCAAAAACCGGGCCATGGCTGTGGGAAGGGAAGAGAGAAATATAGGGAGAGTGGGAGGGTGGAGAAACAGATGGTCACTTCTCCTATGTGTGCTGACTAGGAATTGAACCCAGGACATCCAAACGCCAGGCCAACCCTCTACCACTAAGTCAACTGGCAAGGGCCCATTTTCTTCATCTACTGAACTTTATTTCAGTGACTTTTTCATATTCAGGATTGCTAATGAATAGTCTTTTTCTTTTCAGATTTTAGTTATTCATTTTAGAGAGAGGAAAAAGAGAGAGAGAAATGGGGGGAGCAGTAAGCATCAACTTTCATATGTCTGAATAGTCTTTTTAATGCACTTACCCTTGATTTGTTTTGCTTGTTTTGTTATTTCTTTATTATTATTATTATTATAATTATTATTTTTTGCAAGAGAGAGGTACAGACAGGGACAGACAGGAATGGAGAGAGATGAGAAGCATCAACTCATAGTTGCGGCACCCTCATTGTTCATTGATTGCTTTCTCATATGTGCCTTCACTGGGGGACCTCCAGCTGAGCCAGTGACCTTGGACTCAAGCCAGCAACCTTGGACTTCCAGCCAGCGACTTTTGGGCTCAAGGCAGCAACCATGGGGTCATATCTATCACCACATGCTCAAGGTCATGAGATTGCGCTCAAGCGGGGCAGGATCAATTCATGCTCAAGCCAGTAACCTCAGGGTTTCAAACCTGGGTCCTTAGCATCCCAGGCCAGTACTCTGTCCACTGTTCCATCGCCTGGTTAGGCTTTAAGATTTTTTTTTTTTACAGGGACAGAGAGAGAGTCAGAGAGAGGGATAGATAGGGACGGACAGACAGGAACGGAGAGAGGTGAGAAGCATCTATCATTAGTTTTTCATTGCCGTGGCAACACCTTAGTTGTTCATTGATTGCTTTCTCACACGTGCCTTGACCGTGGGCCTTCAGCAGACCGAGCTGGAGCCAGCGACCTTGGGTCCAAGCTGGTGAGCTTTTTAGCTCAAGCCAGATGGGCTCGCGCTCAAGCTGGCGAGCTCTGGGTCTCGAACCTGGGTTTTCCGCATCCCAGTCCGACGCTCTATCCACTGCGCCACCGCCTGGTCAGGCAAGATTTTATTTATTGATTTTACAGAGAGAGGAGAGCGAGAGGCGGAGGAATGAGAAGTAACAATTCATAGTTACTTCACGTCAGATTTTCATTGATTACTGCTCATACGTGCCTTAACTGGGCAAGCTCAGGGCTTCATCAGTGTTCCAGGTCAATGCTCTATCCACTGTGCCACCACAGGCCAGGCTGTCATTTCTTGTTTGTTTTTAAATGCAAATTCTTTCCTCTTTTTTTCTTTCTTTTTTATTTATTTCTTTGAAAGTTCTAAACATACTTATTTTGGAGTGGTAGTCAGGCTGGTCTATAGAATTGATTTCATGTGGAGTGATGCTATTTGCTAATTGGTGTTTTTGTTGGTTGTCTTTCTTAGGATTGTATTGGCTTCATTTTTTTTGGAATTCGAGTTTACAGGATCATTTTGAGTAGAAGGTATATTTTGTTTGTTTGATTCTCTTTTTCCTCACCCTCCTTAGCTAATAGTGTACTTTCTTCCTCCTGACTACTTGAATTCCCAGTTTAGAGCCAGGGCTTTTGCAATGGAAATCTCAGACTCAGCCTGGGAACCAATGCGGACCTTGTTTCAGAGCCAGGTCAGGAGATTGAGTCTGTGTGCCACTCCTTCCTTTAGAGGTTTGTAGTGTTCTAAATCTTAAATCTGTATGGAAACCATTGAGTTTTCCTCCAACTCTCAGCTCCAGCCTCCTTTCTCAAGGTATTGGGGAATTTCAGCTCTGGTCTCAGTTAATCAGCTTAGCTCTCCTTTTCTGCTTCAAAGGGAGCACTTTTACTGTTTTTTGTCTGCCAATGCCTGCTTCCAGACTTGAACCTCAAAAGACATGTCCAACCTAGTCCATCTCTTTTTGCAGCTAATCAGTAGCTCTTGACTAGGTCTTTATTGTATTTTTTAAAAACATACTTTTAACTTTATAGCTAATTTGTGTTGGGAACAACAGATGATGTGAGGAAGTGTGACTTCACTGTGACATCTTGATTGGGGTCTAGAATTTGTGTTAATGTAGCTCAATTGTAAGCTTCTCCAGGGAGGGATGGCTTTTTATCAAATTCAAGTATGGTGCCTGGCTATGGTGCTCATGGTGGATTTATTTATTTATTTATTTATTTATTTTTATTTATTCTTTTTTTTTTTTTTTTAGAGAGGAGAGAGAGTGACAGAGAGAGAGAGAGAGAGAGAGAGAGAGAGAGAGAAAGGGGGGAGAAGCAAGAAGCACCAACTCCTCCCATATGTGCCTTGACCAGACAAGTGCAGGGTCTTGAACCGGCAACCCCAAGCATTGCAGGTCCACGCTTCATCCACTGCGCCACCACAGGTCAGGCCAGGTGGATGTTTTTTAATGAAGGACTATTGGGCATGCTTCTTATTCCTGTTACACCTGGAATGTTTAGTTTGAATCCCTCTAAAGTTGCATAATCTTGGCAAATTGCCTAACATCTCTAATCTTTTTCCCCATATTTAAAATGAAGATAATATACCTCAAAGAGTTGCCTAAAGATCTAAGACAGTTCTCTGCAGGTCCTTCCCATGGATTAAGAGGCATTCCAGACAGGTTAGTTCTCTCCTTCATCTGTCGCCACCCCACCCTCATCAGTGATTAACAATTTCCCTGGCAGAGCAAACCATTTTCTGCAATTGTTGGATATACAGTGTGTCCGTAAAGTCATGGTGCACTTTTGACTTTTGACCCATCAAAAGTGCACCATGACTTTACGGACACACTGTAGAGTTCTATATATGTCAATTAGGTTAAGATGGTTCATAGTGTCATCTAGACTTGCATATTTTATTGATTGTTTTTGGCCCTCAGTTCTATTAATTACTGAGTGATATGCTAAAATATACAAATATGATGTAGATTTATCTAGTTTCTCCTTTCTCTATTCATTTTTTTTTACTATTTATTGGTATTGGTTTTTTATTTTGGTTTTTTTTTTTACACCATTTGAAAGAAAGAGAGACAGGAAGGGAGAGAGATGAGAAACATCAACTTGTAGTTGTGGCAGTTGAGTTGTTCATTGATTGCTTTCTCATATATGCCTTGATGAGGAGAGTGGCACTGCAACTGAGCCAATGACCCCTTGCTCAAGCCAGCAATCTTGGGCTCAAGCCAGTGACCATGGGTCATGTTTATGAACCCACGCTCTAACTGGTGACCCCTCACTCAGGCTGGTAACCCTGTACTCAAGCCAGATGAGGCCGCACTCAAGCCAGCGACCTTGGATTTTCGAACATTTGTCCTTAGCGTCCCAGGTCAACACTCTATCCATTGTGCCACCACCTGGACAGGCCATGTGTTTGTTATGACATTATTTTTTGTTCCTGTTGAAATCTTCCATATAGGTTCTGCACATTTAAGGTATGCAATTTGTTGAGTTTTGTCATATGCATGTAAACTAGTGAAACCACTACTATAGTTAAGATATGAACATGCCATTACATTAAAAATGTTTCTTTGTGCCCCTGGGTAATCCCTTCCTTCAGTTCCCTCACCCCCCTCCTCAATTCCCAATCAAATAAATAAACACTGATATGTTTTCTCTGTCACTATAAATTAATTTGTATTTTTTAGAATTTTGTCTACATGGAATCATACTTTATATACTCCTTTGTTGTTGATTTCTTTTACTGAGTATGATTATTTTAATTTTCATCTATGTTGTTATATTTATCAAATGTTCACTCCTATTTATTGCTGAGTAGTATTTTATTACATGAATCCAGCATAATTTGTTTATTCAGTCACTTATTTCTGGACATGTGGATTTTTTCAGGTTTTTTATTATTAGATAGCTGTAAGTGTTTGTATACAAGATTTTCCATGGACATATACTCCTTTTTTTTTTTTTAAGATCTTATTTATTGATTTCAGAGAAAGGGAAAAGAGAGAAAAGCAGGGAGTGGGGAGAAGTGGGAAGGATCAACTTGTAGTAGTTGTTTCTCGTATGTGCCTTGACCAGTCAAGCCCAGGGCCTGGAACCAGCAACCTCAATGTTCCAGGTTGATGCTCCAGCCACTTCACCACCACAGATCAGGCTGAACAAATGCTCTTGTTTCTTTTAGGTAAACACCTAAAAGTGGTATGGCATCTCATATGGTAAGGTTAAATTTAACTTTAAAAAAAAAATCCTAGCCTGACCAGGCGGTGGCGCAGTGGGTAGAGCGTCAGACTGGGATGTGGAAGACCCAGGTTCGAGACCCGGAGCTCGCCAGCTTGAGCACAGGCCCATCTGGCTTGAGAAATAAAGCTCATCAGCTTGGACCTAAGGTCACTGGCTTCAGCAAAGGGTTGCTCGGTCTGCTGAAGTCCTGCGGTCAAGGCACATGTGAGAAAGCAATCAATGAACAACTAAGGTGTTGCGAAGGCAATGAAAAACTAATGATTGATGCTTCTCACCTCTCTCCGTTCCTGTCTGTCTGTCCCTATCTATCTCTCTCTCTCTCTCTGTCCCTGTAAAAAAATAAATTTTAAAAAATCCTAAACTGTTTTCCAAAGTGGTTGTACAATTTTCTATTCCCAGGAGCAATGTATGACAGTTCCGTTGCTTTATATCCTCATCAACACCTAATGTGATTAGTCTTTTTCGTTTTAGCCATTCTAAGAGGTGTGTGTGGTTTTTCATTATTGCATTTACATTTCCCTCATGACTAATGATGTTGAACATTTTTTCTTATGTATATATCCATTTGTTTATCTTTTTTTAAGAAGTAACTTCTGCCCATTTTTGAATTGGGTTGCTTTGTTTTTATTGAGTTTTGAGAATTCTTTAATAAAATCTGGATACAAGTTTATCATTAGATATATAATTTTCAAATCCTTCCTCTCTGTTTGTGGCTTGTCTTCTCATTCCTAACAGTGTTTTTCAAGAAGTTGTTAGTTTCAATGAAGTTTAGTTTATCAATTATTTTCTTATATAGATTGTGTTTTTGTTGTTGAGCTAGAAAATTATTTACTAACCCAAGGTCACAAAGATTTTCTCCAATGTTTTCTTCTAGAAGTTTTCTAGTTTTCAGTTTCACATTTAAATTTTATGATTCAGCCCTGGCCGGATACCTCAGTTGGTTAGAACATTGTCCTGAAGTGCAGAAGTTGCTGGTCTGATGCCCAGTCAGGGCACATACAGGAACAGATTAATGTTCCTGTCTCTCTCTCCCCATCTCTCCCTTCCCCCTCTCTTTCTAAAACCAATACAATAATCATTTAAAAAATAAGATAGATTTTATGATTTATTTGAGGTTATTTTTTAATATGATAAGGTAGGGATCAAATTTCATTGCTTCCTATATTTCTGAAGCACTGTTATTAAATATACATAAATTTGTCATTGGTATATATTCCTGATGCATTGATACTTATCATTATGATGTACCCCTCTTTGTTTTTAATGCTATTGTCTTGAAGTCTATTTTGTCTAATATTCATATAGCCACTCCAGCCTTCTTAGGGTTATTTTTACATGGCAAATCTATTTTTTATTTATTAATTTTTTAAAATTTATTCATTTTGAGAGAGAGAGGGAGAGAGAGAGATAGGGAGAGAAAGAGAGATAGAGAGAGAAGGGGGAGGAAGGAGCAGGAAGCATCAACTTCCACATGTGCCTTACCTGAGCAGGCCCAGGTTTTGAACTGGCGGCCTCAGCTTTCCAGGTTATTAGTTTGTAAATATGATATATATGTTTGCTCGCTTATAGTTTGTATTGGGTGTGGGGGACAGGCTGTAAGCAGGCTGGGTCGTTATAGCCTAAGGCTTAGGTGTTTTTTTGTTTTTTTTTTTTTACAGGGACAGAGAGAGAGTCAGAGAGAGGGATAGGTAGGGACAGACAGACAGGAACGGAGAGAGGTGAGAAGCATCAATCATCAGTTTTTCGTTGCCATTGCGACACCATAATTGTTCATTGGTTGCTTTCTCACATGTGCCTTGACTGCGGGCCTTCAGCAGACCGAGCCACCCCTTGCTGGAGCCAGCGACCTTGGGTCCAAGCTGGCGAGCTTTTGCTCACGCCAGATGGGCCCACGCTCAAGCTGGCGAGCTCTGGGTCTCGAACCTGGGTCTTCCGCATCCCAGTCTGACACTCTATCCACTGCGCCACTGCCCGGTCAGGCCTAAGGCTTAGTTTTAAGACTAAGCTTTTCCCCACTCCCTTCACTGATTGCATGATGTGAGGTGGTGCACTCTCCTGAGGAATCCTCCCATTATGCCTCAGATAAGTGACTTTGTATCAGAGACTTCTTTGTATATTGGATTAAAGGTTTAGATTTCTACACTATAAAATGAGGCAGACAGGAAGCTTGCTCTCTCTCGGTTCCTGAGATTAGCATTAGAGGAGGAGAGCAGAGAAAGGCCACGTGGAGGAGAGGAGGAGAAGCAAGATGGTGGAATGTTGAAGGAGAAGCCAGTTTGTGCAGAGAGAAGGAGATGGGGAGCAGAGGTGAATAAGGCTGGTGAGGTAGAAACTTTTGATTCTAAGAAACTTGGATAAGTCAGTGACTTTGGGAGCCCTGAATGGAAAGGGAAATGTTTTCCCATTGTGTGTATTTCTTGCCCGCCTGGTACAAGCTAGGATTAAAGGCAGTGGCCCACCAGTTCTTGGCTCCATTGTTTCATTACCATCTGTCCAAATATAATGCGAACCTGCATGGACCAGGCGGCGGTGTGGCTACTGGCTTTACACAGGTTGATGCTTTATCCACTGCGCCACCACAGGTCAGACTTTTTAAAATTGTTTTAAAAGATTCTTTTTATTGATTTTAGAAAGAGGAAAGAGAGAGAGAGAGACAAAGACGGGGGGAGGAGAGAAATGGGAGGCATCAACCCACAATTGTTTCTTGTATGTGCCTTGACTGGGCAAGTCTGGGGCCTCCAAACAGTGACCTCAGCATTTCAGGTTGATGTGCCGTCCACTGAGCCACCATAGGTCAGGTTCTTTTTTCAGTTTTAAAATTTTTCCACTTATTTGTTTCTTTCTATTTAAAGTGCATCTCTTTAAACAGGATATAATTGATTTTTAAGTTTTTATCCAGTTTCTGCCATTTGATTGAAATTTTTATTTTTATTTTATTTTAGTGTAATTACTGATATGGTCATATTTAGGTTTGACATTTTGCTATTTGTTTTCTATTTGTCTTAGCTGCCTTTTTTCTGTACCTTCTCTTCTGACTTCCTTTGCAATCAAACAGTACTTAGTAATCAAATTTTTTTCTTTTGTATTTTTCCAAAGTTAGAAGCCAGGAGGCAGTCAGACTCCGACATGCACCTGACCAGGATCCACCTGGCATACCCACCAGGGGGTGATGCTCTGCCCATCTGGGACATTGCTCCATTGTGGCCGGAGCCATTCTAGCGCCTGAGGTGGAGGCCATGGAGCCGTCCTCAGCGCCTGGGGCCAACTTTGTTCCAATGGAGCCTTGTCTGCAGGAGGGGAAGAGAGAGAGAGAGGAAGGAGAGGAGGAAGGGTGGGGAAGCAGATGGACGCTTCTCCTGTGTGCCCTGACTGGGAATTGAACCCAGGACATCCACACTCCAGGTTGATGCTCTACTGCTGAGCCAACCGGCCAGGGCCTTAGTAATCAATTTTAATTTCTCTGTTGGCTGTTTAGGTGTATCTCCTTGCATTATTTTTTACTACTACTTTTGCTGGGATTACAATAGTATCTTTAAAGCTATTCCAATGTATTTTAAGTTAATATAGAATTGCTTCAGGTAAAATATATGAACATTGGAACAGTATATTTTCATTTATCATATATGTTACATTTATATACAGTATTATAATTTTTTATTTAAACAGTCATATATCTTGTAAAGAAATTACTTGTGTATCTATCTCTGTGTATGTATTTCAGTCCTTCCTTTGGACCTAAGTTATCAATCAGTTGGTTTCATTTCCTGTCAGTCTGAAGGAGTTTCATTAATATTTTTCTTATAGTGGAAATCTCCTAACGACAAATTTTTATTATCCAAAAACTTTTTTATCCTGCCTTTATTTATTTATTTATTTATTGACAGAGACAGAAAGAGAGTCAAAGAGAGGGACAAATAGGGACAGACAGATAGGAAGGGAGAGAGATGAGAAGCATTAGTTTTTTGCTGGGCACCTTAATTGTTCAATGATTGCTTTCTCATATGTACCTTGACTAGGGAGCTAGAGCTGAGTGAGCAACCCCTTGCTCAAGCCAGCAACTTTGGGCTCAAGCCAGTGACCATGAAGTCATGTTTATGATTCCACACTCAAGCCAGCGACCCCACACTCAAGCTGGTAAGCCTGCACTCAAGCCGGTGACCTTGGGTTTTGAATCTGGATCCTCCGCGTCCCAGTTCTACACTTGATCCACTGTGCTACCACCTGGTCAGGTTCTGTCTTCATTATTGAAGGCTAGTTTAGCTGGATATAGAATTCATGGTCGACAGTTTTTTTTTTTTATTTTACTGCACTTTGAATATGATAGTGCCTATATACTCCATTATTTCTTATGAGAAGCCAACTGATAATGGTATTATTATTCTCGCTAGATATAATGTCATTTTTCTGGATGCCTTCAAAAATTTCTTTTAATTTTTAGCATCCAGAAGTTTAACTCTGATGTGCTTGGGGTTATTTTTTATTGCTTAGTGTCTGTACTGCTTGATGTTCTTTGAACTTCTTAGGTCTATAAGTTAATATTTTTCACAAAATAGGTGATTTTTCAGCGACAGTTCTCCATATATCTTTTTCTGCTTTTTCTCCCTTCTTCTAGGATTTCAGCTATGCTTATCTTGGGTTTCTTGTTTTTTGTCTCACAGATCTCTAAAACTGTTCATTTTTATTTAACATTATGTTTCTTGTTGTTCTTTGGATTGGGTAATTTCTGATTTCAAATTCCAAGATTATTTCTTATTATTTATCTCCATTCTACTAGTGAGCCTATTGAATATCTTTTTCAGTTATTTTACTTGGTGTAGAAAAATCTTAAATATTAAACCCAACCACTGCCTTTTACTGATTTGCATTCTCTTTTGGCCATACACTGAGAGCTGAGGATTTGTTCTTAGTATGGAATAGGAAACAAAGAGTGTCTGGATAGGTAAACTATAAAGCTGCCTGGTATTTTTTAAAAAGTTTTCAAAAAAATTGGATCTCTCTATATCATCAAACACATACACAGGTTAAAGCCATTATTATACATTAAATTTTTTTAATTTATCTATTATTATTGTTGTTTATTTTATTGATTTGAGAGAGAGAGAGGAACATTGATCTGTTCCTGTATGTGCCCTGACCAGGGATTGAACTGACAAACTTTGTGCTTCAGAACGGTGCTCTAACAAATGGAGCTATCTGACCAGGGCCTAGTATACATTTTTAATTTTTTATTTTTCAATTACTATTTACATGCAGTATTATTTTATATTAGTATCTGGTGTACAACTATTAAACATTTTATTTCTTTTTATTTATTTACTTATTTTAAGTGAGAAGAGGGGAGATAGTGAGACAGACTCTCACATGCGCCCCCACTGGGATCCACCTGGCAACCCCAGTCTGGGGCCAGTGCTTGAATTAACCGAGTATTCTCAGCATCTGAGGCTGATGCTCAGACTAACTGGGCTATCCTTAGTGCCTGGGGCCCATGCTTGAACCAATTGAGCCACTGACTGGGAGAGGGGAAGAAGGAGAGAAGGAGAAAAAGGATGGGAGGAAAAGCAGATGGTCACTTCTCCTGTGTGCCTGGACCAGGAATCAAACCCAGGATGTCTGCATGCTGGGCCAATGCTCTATCCACTGAGCAATTTGTCTAAGGCCTATTATACATTTTTTTGACAACTATATCTCCTAAAGAATTAGCATATTCTCTGGTATTTTGGTTGTACCTCTATTTGCATATATGCTAAAAGACTTAAGGTAGAGAAATCTGCTCAGCCTAGGATAGTGCTTAAACATTAATTGGCACTTTTAATATGATGGAAGAGAATGTTATTTCACAGTTTAATTAAAAATTTTTTTAATTTATTTATTTTAGTGAGAAGAGAGGAAGAAGGGGGAAAGGAGCAGGAAGCATCAATTCCCATATGTGCTTTGACCAGGCAAGCCCAGGGTTTTGAACCAGTACCCTCAGCATTTCAGGTTAACACTTTATCCGCTGCACCGCCACAGGTCAGGTCTTATTCCATAATTTAAATAGCACCTCTTTCATTGGAAAAGATTTATTTCTTCAACAATTTTAGGAAACCCCATGTGGGTGTTTGGTTGAATTACATAGAGGTACTAGGTCTAGTTTGCATTTTTTAAATAAGATTTTACCCTGCTGGATATAGTAACTATGTACTTGACTTTCTCAATTATTAAATGAACTTAACTATGTTCTTTGGCATACAAAAATATTTTATCATTTCAACAGCTAACACTGTTGAGGTTTTTAAATTTCTTTTTATTTATTCATTTTAGAGAGGAGACACAGAGAGAGAGAGAGAGAGAGAGAGAGAGAGAGAGAGAGAGAGAGAGAGAGAGAGAGAAAGGGGTGAGGAGCTGGAAGCATCAACTCCCATATGTGCCTTGACCAGACCAGTGCAGGGTTTTGAACTGGCGACCTCAGTGTTCCCAGGTCGACGCTTTATCCACTGCGCCACCACAGGTCAGGCAACACTGTTGAGGTTTTATTAATAATAATTCCAGTCAGACTAGGAAGAGGTGAAAGAGTTAACAGTCTTATATTTTTATCGTGTATATGAACCCATAACACCTTGGATTCTTTGGGATGCTGGATTAAAAGTTTATAAGAATTAGAAATTTTATGAGTTTACAATGGCAAATAATTATTCATTGAAGAATTAATTTCTTCTTGAATTTGATCAGAAGATAAATCTAACTTCATCTATTGCTAATTATTGTAACAGAATACACTTCTGGGATTTAACTAAGTCATTAAGATACAATAATGTGAAATTTAAAGGTAAGGTATTTTGTGTTCAAGAACTAGGTAGAAGCTCTAAAACTCATAAAAAGAATTTTAATGGGTCAAGGAAGAATATTTTGTGGGGATTCCTTCAGAAAATTATGCTGTGGCTTCCTTCTACTACATGGGAGAAGTGAGCATGCATGCTCTTTCATTTGCTGTCTTGTGAGAGGAGCTTTAAAAGGATCACTTAGAGATTTAAAGAATTCTCTTCTGTGTGCTCTCCTTCCTGGGAGTATGGCTATACCTTTCTCTTCCCTCTCCCACAGGTGTGCATCTCCTAACTCTAAGGGTCCCCATGAGACTTGTAGCCAGGGGAACAATGGGAAGTGGCTAATTCCCTGAACCTGTCCCCAAAGCCCCCTTTTCTGTGATTCTCCAGTAAGCTGACAGCAGCCTCACCTTGGTTTACTTCTTTCTCATAATGTTTCTAGAGAGCCAGAGCAGCCTGCCTACTCTCTCTCTCCTGTTGATTCTTCTATCCTAGGCCCTTCCTTGTTTCACTGTTCCAGCTTTAATAAATGTACTCTCAAAAATAATAATTATTGCCTGACCTGTGGTGGTGCAGTGGATTAAAGCCTCAACCTACAACTCTGAGGTCGCTGGTTTGAAACCCTGGGCTTGCCTGGTCTAGACACATATGGGAGTTGATGCTTCCTGCTCCTCTCCACCTTCTCTCTCTCTCTCTCTCTCTCTCCCCCCCTCTCTGAAATGAATAAGTAATAAAAATAATTTTCAAAAAAAAATAATTATTTTAATTTAAAAGGTGCAGCTGATGGGGATCTGAATCCCTGAGAAACAAGGAGAAAACTAGCTGGCTAACTGCTCCTACAGCAAGAGCTGTCCAACAGGTAGCTGTGTTGGAATTTGTGTTTGTCAGGGAAAAGGAAATATAAGTGTTTCCTCCGGATCAGAGACAGACCAGTGGAGGAGAGGGGCAGCCTGGGATTGTTGACTCCTGCCCAAATAAACTGCCTGGAAGGCCAGTGAGACTCCAACACTGAGTCTTTTAAATGACAGCCAGAAAACCTGGAAGCAAATGAATTATCCACATTGTTAGAGCAACAGCCAGAAGAAACATGGAAGTGAGTCTCTGAAGTACTCACAAAAGTACCTCTGAGCGCCTGACCTGTGGTGGCGCAGTGGATGAAGTATCAACCTGGAACGCTGAGGTTGCCGGTTCAAAACCCAGAGCCTGCCTGTCCTGTGTTGGCACAGTGGATAAAGGCATCGACCTGGAATACTGAGGTCGCAGGTTGGAAACCCTGGGCTTGTCTGGTCAAGGCACATATGGGAGTTGATGCTTCCTGCTCCTTCCCTCTTCTCTCTCTCTCTCTCTCCCTCCCTCCCTTCCCCTCTTTAAAATGAATAAATAAAATCTTAAAAAGAAAAAGTCCCTCTGAGAAAAAAGAGTCAGCTTTATACATCATCAGACAGTCCTTTCGGCAGGACCATTGAAGTTGGAATCTTCTTGCCTTCTTTTTTTCTAGAATTCCTCTCTCCTATGCCCACTTTGGAGAATACAGCTGGATGGGGAGGGAGAAGAGAAGTCATATAGAAAAGATCAGAACTAATTTCATTCTCTTCCCAGAGGGGTTGGGAAAAAAAGGTTTGATTATCAAGTGGAGATTGGTTTATTAATTGTAGTAACCCCAGGTCTTTCTGTTATTTAACATTGGCTGCTAGAAGAATCATGTGGACCTGCTGAAGTGGACATATAGTGAATAAATTTTAAGAGGATAACTGAGACAAAAATAAAGTTGTATTTTACTATATTCAGCAGTTAGTACTTGTTCAATGGACATAAAAATCTGTGAAAATTTTCATACTTGGTATAGCAGATCAAAATCTATAGTAATGCATAAAGAATTGCTTTTATTCTTGAAAGTACCTTGGCTTATATAATGATATGCTCTTGAATTTCTTTTCTTTTTATTTTCTTTTATTTTTTTAGAGAGAGAGGAAGGGAGAAGGGAGGAGAGAGATGAGAAGCATCAACCCGTAAAGTTGCTTCACTTTAGTTGTTTATTGATAGCTTCTATATATGCCTTGACAGGGGGCTCCAGCCCAGCCAGTGATCCCTTGCTCAAGCCATTGACCTTGGGTTCAAGGCAGCGACCTTTGGGCTTAAGTCAGTGACCCTGGGACCATGTCAGTGATTCTGAGTCAACCTGGCACACCTGTGCTCAAGCCAATGAGCCTGCACTTTAGCTGATAACCTCAGGGTTTCGAACCAGGGCCCTTAGCATCCTGGGTTGACACTCTATCCACTGCATCACCACTGGTCAGGCATATGCTCTTGCATTTCTTAATATGCTCTTGAATTTCTTAATGTGGTCTCCTGTTTAGTGTTAGCATTTTACTTAATTGTGAAAGTGCCGGTATCCAAAAATAGGTGTTAAAATGTTATTCTTCTAGTCTGCTTAGGTTGTTTAGATTGTTTCATTAACATGATAGATGACTAAACTTTTTTGAATAAGATTAAAATATTACAAATTGGGGATATTTTGATATAAGATAAGAAACTAAAAAACTTATTTCTCACCTGACCTGTGGTGGCACTGTGGATAAAGAGTTGACCTGGAATGCTGAGGTCCTGGTTGGAAACTCCTGGCTTGCCCAGTCAAGGCACATATGAGAAGCAATTACTACAAGTTGATGCTTCCCACTCTCCCATACCTCCTCTCTCTCTCTGTCTCTCTCTCTGTGTCTCCCTCTCCTTTCTCTAAAATCAATAAGCAAAATCTTAAAACATAAATTCTTATTTCTCCTTAAGCAGACCCATGCTAAACAGTTTTGCACATCTGAGGCTGGAGCTGTGCTTACTCATCTGGCCAGTTGCCTCTCTCTACTATCCACTTCTGAATTCTCCCAGCCTCCCCCACCAACAACACCTTAAGTCAGGATTTCATTGTTTGTACAGTCTCTTCATTGTGTTCTGTCTTAAGATCAGTCTCTGTTTCTGGTAAGGGAAGAAAGTAAATATAGCTGATTAAAATATACAGAATAAAAGAAGTGCACAAATGCAAAGAAATAAATGAAATTGGTAGTCTCATATAGCTTGACTTGGACACTGTTATTAAGAAATGATCATTAAAAAATCTTTTTTAACTCATTGGTTTTAGAGCAAGAAAAGGAGGAGGAGTGGGAAGCATCAACTCTAGTATGTGCCTTGACCAGGCAAGCCTGGGGTTTCAAACCAGAAACCTCAGCATTCAAGGTTGATGCTTTATCCACTGTACCACCACAGATCAGGATTAAGAAGTGATCATTTGCAGAGTCTAGATGTCCTTTGCTGAGGAAATATAGTAATGTACTAAACTTTCAGAGCTTGATGGAGATTTGTAGATCATCTGTTTCATTTTATAAGACAATTTGTTGTTAAAATTCTAAATTATTAAGTGCTACTGTGCTAGATACTGATGTATAAATACATTTTCTCTAAACCTGAGTAATTCTGGAAACATTTATATATTTGATTATCTTTTCAGGTAAGAAACAGACTTCGGGGAAGTGATTTGCCCTAAGATACATTGCAGTTACAGAGTTGGGGGATTTGGACCCAGATTCATGTGCCCTTAAGCCCCATTAGTTTATTATACTTTTAAAGAATATTTATAGATTTGATATCCTTTGAGATCACTCATTTCTTTAGCACAAAATTACAATTTTTTACTCAAAATTTGTTTCTTTCTCTTTTGGTTTCCTTTTGTTTGGTTTTTACAGAATCAGGACAGGAAAGTATGACTTCTTATTCTTAATATTTTAATTATGAAAGATAACATACTTTTAGAAAGGAGATAAAATGTAGGTAGGTTTTGTAAATAATGTGAGTACCCAGTAACTATTATCCAGGTCCACAAATAACCTACCTGTGTATGATTTGATTCCCTTAGCAAAAGAACTAAGCCCAGGCTCTAGAAAATGTTCAGTTCTTCAGTACTAAGTCCAAATGGTAATAATTCTTTCTCCTGGTAGTTAAAAACTTTCCTTACTTCAGTGGTCATAGTTTCTTTGCAGTTTGACTTCTTAAGGCATGCATTCCTGCCTGACCAGACAGTGGCACAGTAGATAGAGCATAGGTCTGGGATGCTGAGGACCCAGGTTCAAAACCCTTAGGTCACTGGCTTAGAGACCAAGGTCACTGACTTGAGCAAGGGGTCACTTGTTCTGCTGTAGCCCCCCAGTAAAGGAATATATGAGAAAGCAACCATTTGAACCACTAAGGTGCTGCAATTATGAGTTGATGCTTCTCATCTCTCTCCCTTCCTGTCTGCTTCTCTCTCTTGCTTAATTTGAGTAGTACAAATGTTCATATATGTCCTCGTGCCTCCTGACCATCCAGAATATGATCGTACATGTGTAAGGCAACATTAAAAAAAGACAAATGTATGTTCTTCTTGTTTCCATAAATTGGTTATGAAACAAACATGGTTTTAAGTTAATAAAACTGTAACTGGAACTAAATTCATTTTTTGAAAAAAAAACCCCTCCCAGGGGTCAGCGAGCATGAAAAAAAACTCACTACTCAAAGGGTTAAAAAAAATGGCATGCATTCCTAAATGTATCTCTTTTTTAAAAAGATAAATTTTTTTTTCATAGAGTAGAAGTTGCTTAAAACCATAGAAATCAGGATAGAGATTAAAAGTGTTTGAGTCATAGAAGAATGTTTGATTTATTTAAGAATACAAACTTTTCAAGAATTTGATGAAACACAATTGCTATGCTAAGTATTGGCCATGATTCATATTTGTTACTAATGTATTTCAACTTCCCCCATTCGTCCATCTGTGTAGTATCTTTTCTGCATTAACATTTTCCTAAATATGTATTATAGCTTGTGGCATTTACCATGATGTAATGTCCTTTTTTTTTCTCTTTACAGCATGGGTTAGTTCTCTCAGCATGGGGATGATTTTCTTTTGCTGCCCAATAGTCAGCGTCTTCACAGACATGTTTGGTTGTCGGAAAACAGCTGTTGTGGGTGCTGCTGTTGGATTCATTGGACTTATGTCCAGTTCTTTTGTGAGGTGAGGACTTGGTTTCTTTATGTTGCTTTTCAAGAAATGTTAGATACCTTAAGGTTTTCCTTTCAGAAACTTTGCTGTTTACAAGGAAAATTCTTCCTTTTCGTTGCTTAAGCTATAAGCAATTGACTTACACACTGTTGTCCATAGCAGCAAATCAGAGCTTGAGAAATTGACTGCATTTGTTTGCAGTGCCCAAGAGTTAAATGTCAGTTAGGATATATATGTTCCCTGGAGCAAGAAAAATGTTGCTCCTTTTGTTTTTTTCTATTCACATAAAAATCCTAAAATAATTTGTAACGGTGAGTTGTCTAAAGCAATAACATTAAGATCAGCTCAGTCTGAACCCAAAGGGAACAATAAGTACTATGTTGAAGCAGTTGTTGATAGGCTTGATATGAAATATTTTTATTAGTGAATCAAAACTTTGCTATTTATTTCAACCCAAGTAGAAAATTCCTGTGTGTATTTTTTTTAAAAAAACATGCTAGAATTTTAAAAAATCATGGCAAAACAATGTGTTCAAATGCAGCTTAAAATAAAAAAATATCAATATTCTTTCCCTGTGTCTGAAAAGATGTGCACTGAAGAAGATATTACTGTATGAAGCACTTCTCCTTCCAGTTATAGTTCTACTAGTAAATCACTTGGCATTGTCAGAACAATCCCTAGTTAGAGAAAGGCAGGTTTAATAGGTTGTTCTGGCTAACAGGAGGTGATTAAGAAGAAAACCTCTTAAAATGATTTCCCTCTTGTGTCACCTTTAGTCGTTTATCTTTATTTCCTGCCTCTTTCCCTTCCCTAGCTATCTTCATGCACTAGTTGAAAAGCATTATTGAAGTCATTGGGAAAAAAACACACACATTTCTTGCCCTATTTTAAAATATTCTGGATTTAATCAACAGAATCTTTAGTTTACTAATTTTACACCTACCTACACCTACACCCCTTCCTCAACTCTAAACTGAGCCTCTTTCAAGTGCCTTTAGGATTTTATTTCTTCTAAAATTGTCTTTTAAAGAATTAAAAACCAATTTTGTGTGAAATAAGATCATGCTTGGGTAATTCTGTGAGATCAGTTCCTTTTAGTTCTTTTTCTGGCAGTAATATAGCATTGTGCTAGATGGCCACCTGGTCCGATACCTGTTTTGGTCTGGAGGCTTCCAGGTTCCCATTGTCAGTACTGGTGGCCCTACTACTTGCTGAATGTAGAGAGGACCAGGAGGTAGAAAACTCACGTTATTTACTACCTCGTTTTGTGACAAACACATATATACAAACCTACTTACAGCAAACTTTTTTTGATGATTAAGAAATAAAAATTATGAAATGTGTTTTATACTACAACTCAGTTTTCTCTCTTTCTTCTCTCCCTAACGGAAACAAAATGTCGTGAAACCGTATTTACCTTACTACATGTAATGTTCTCATATTTTCTACTTAGTTTCACTATTTAACCCACTGATAAAAAGCAATCAGACTTTTAGAGCAATATATAGGAGCAAGGGGAAATGTGATATAAATTCCAAGTGTCAAACAATGGACCCACTTGCCCTTTAGTTCAAGTTCTGCCTTCTTAGGCAAGCCTTCTCCAGCAATCTCAGGTCATGTGAATGTCCCTTCTCTGGATCCTTATTACACACACGACTGGTATCTTACTGATACACACTGTATGTATTCAGTTGTCAAACTTCAACAATTTGAACCATCTGTTACTGAGGTAGAAATTTAGGAGCGAAAAGGGCTCAGCGGCAGTGAAATGCCATCGTAAAGCTTATGTAATTTACTCTGTGGGAGAAATATGAAGCTAATCTCACCTAGCACTAAGCATTTAAAAATGGCATGCAAAAGAATGTTTTCTGTTTATATCTGTGGCTCCCTGGTTTTCTAGCTGATAATTTTATAGTACTGTGGTATAGCTGTATAGAAATTGATATTCATGATGCTACTGTGTTGTTGATACCATTTTTAATATACACTTTGAAAAAGGCAGAGTAATGTATAATAGATTTCTCCTTTACAATTAAATAAAAATAAAATTATAAATTAGTGCCTTAGGAAGTAAGTTGCAATTATCTGGAAAACTCTTTATGTGGAAAAACTGATGCAGAAATAAATGAAATAGTATTTGTATTTTGTCCTGTACTATATGGGATAAATGTCTTATTTTACTAAGCCGACTATGAGTAGGGTATAACCACATTTTAAATATTTTTTTCAACAAGTACGTAGAACACAACAGCTGCTGAATATATGTTTGTTGAATAAAGGGTGGAGATTCAGTAATAGGAGATCAGAGTGAGTCAAGTTAATCTCAGAGTGACTCTTGAACCTGATTGAAAGATGCTGCTAGCTGTGGATTAATAGAGAGGAAAAGGCCTCCTGAGAGGGTTGCATGCATGCTTTAATCTTTATCAGATTCTGAGTTCTTTGTGATTATCTCAGCATATTGCTGGACTACTGTTATTGTCCAAAATTTAATTATTAACCAACTTTAGATTTGTGTCTAATAAATAGTTTACCTTTACTACTTGATAAATAGCCTTTTGAATTGGACATTTCAAAGAAAAAACCTTGAGCTCTTTTACTCCTTACCTTAATTGTTTCAAAGAATGTAGTGATATGGTCCTTTATTTTCATAAGAAATGTCTAATTATGTTACTTGGTTAAACTATAAAATTCTTAATCCTTTATTATTTTTTTTGAGATGTACATGGCCTTAAAGCTTCCAGTCTAGGATCACCAATGAGCAGGCTTTGCTTAGATTTCCTGCTGTCAGAAGATGGTTTCTTGTTGTCTTGCACAACACTGAGAACTGTGCAATACAGGGCAAAGGTTGGTCTGTAGCCCTTCGACCAGCAAAAATGAGACGCAGCTGCTGTTCCGTACACACCTGCTGACATGACCTTGGAGAGAAATATAGAATGTAGCTTTTTCTTTGAATAGATTGCTTAGTAAGTGCCTGGGAAAACTCCATAAAATAATGAGTTTTCATAGTTAAATTATAATTTTTTAAACTTTTATTAAGATTAAGTATTTTGTTAGTTTAAGCACTGTGCTGTATGAGTGGTGGAGAGCACAACAGATTTTACCCAGGGCTGCGTGGTTTGCTGGGAACCCATGGAAACAGAAGGAGGAACAAAATCACTAAACACGATAACGGTCATTTTTCACATAATTGAGGCTTTTGAATTAACCATTGAGATTAAATAAAAATATTTTAGTGCTGCATTCATAGTTTATTAAGTTTTATTAAATTTTATTTGTAGAAAATATACCGATTAACTGAAGCCCAGTTACATGCTATAGTTTTATTCTACAAAGCACATGATAAAAATAATGAAAGCTGCTTTTTATCTTTTTCATCTTTACACAGTTCCATCGAACCTCTGTACCTTACATATGGAATCATATTTGCCTGTGGCTGCTCCTTTGCCTACCAGCCTTCATTGGTCATTTTGGGACACTATTTCAAGAAGCGCCTTGGATTGGTAAATGGCATTGTCACCGCTGGCAGCAGTATCTTCACTGTTTTGCTGCCTTTCCTTTTAAGGTTTCTGACCGACAATGTGGGCCTCTTTCACACACTGAGGGTCCTCTGCATCTTCATGTTTGTTCTCTTTCTGGCTGGCTTTACTTACCGACCTCTTGCTTCCAGTGTCAGAGATAAAGAGAGCAGAATCAAAGGAGGCAACAGAGTCTCCCTCTTTTCCAGGAGAAAGTTCAGTCCTCCAAAAAAAATTTTCAATTTTGCCATCTTCAAGGTGACAGCTTATGCAGTGTGGGCCTTTGGAATACCAGTTGCACTTTTTGGATACTTTGTGCCTTATGTTCACTTGGTGAGTATGCTTCTTTGGTTTTGCTTGTAACAAAGATATTATTCTTTCATACAGGAAAACATCTGTAGAAGAGCAAGATAGACCAGGTGTTTGGCCTTAAATGTTATGCTAATTGCAATTCAGGAACTACTGAATTCCAAGGTCTTTTAAGACAGGGTCAACACAGCCATCAGATCATTAAACAGAAGAAATGTTTAATGGTGTGCTTTGGTATTTTAAAAATCACCAAACCTAAACAAACAAAGACAACTTAAAGACAGGAACAAATGACATCAATATGAAAAACTTTAAAGGTCACTGTTGCTTCAGGTGGCTTACAAATCATAATCAGGGATAAAAATGGTGCAATAATTTTGTAAACATCAATAAATTCTTTTTCAATAGATGGGTGCAGAAATTACGTAAGTAGTAAAAGCCAATAGCCTTGACGCAAAGAAGCATATTCATGTGTGAGATACTTCTGGGGAAACGGGAGTTCTATTCAACAAATTATTTGAGAAATGTTAGCAAGTTCACAATGAGGGGAGAGGGAAGGGTTTCATAGGAAATTAAGATTTCAAGTGCTCAAGCAATTAAATTACTTATCTCAGTGTTAAAGGCAAATTCAGCTTCTTTATACTGAACCAATAATAAGCACTGTCTAAAATATTTGCCTCTGGCAGAATTTGCTCCAAAGTGCATAATATGTTTTTTCTTTTTTCTTAACTGTTGTGGCTGAAAATGTATATATTTACAGTTCAACATAGCTGATAAACAAAAATGATACTAGGATAAATTTTTTTTATTATACTATGTATGTGAACCCAGATCTTTTGTATACTTTTGGATGTTCTTGCAATTTTTCATGAGTTAAAAGTTTTAATGAAAGTTTATAATACAGTTAAAAAAATGACTGGGCTCAAGGGGTCAGCTGGTAAACTACATTGTCAGCACTGTGGGTCCCTATGCCCACTTCACTGAGGAATTAGGTTAAGGAAACATGAAGAGAGATGATAGGCATGCACTGGATCTAAGAGTAATTTTGTTCTCAATTCTCCTTATTCTCTTTTTGTCAGAGGTGTTAGGGAAGCATGACCAATGGGGAGAAAAGAAGGACTAGTTTTTAGTACTCTGAACCACTTGGTATTTTGGGATTGAGGTACTAGGTAAAATGACCTAGTACGTGATCCTTATCACATATGCAGTATGTGGCCATATCTTTCTTTTTCTTTTCTTCAGGAGAGAGAGATGGACAGGCAGGAAGGGAGAGAGATGAGAAGCATCAACTTGTAGTTGCATCACTTTTAGTTTTTTATTGAGTATTTTTCATACATGCCCTGACTGGGGAGCTCTAGCCGAGCCAGTGACCCCTTACTCAAACTATTGCTACCTTGGGCTTCAAGACAGTGACTTTTGGGCTCAAGACAGTGACTAGGGGATTATGTCTATGATCCTACGCTCAAGCTGGATGGACTCACCCTCAAGGGCCCCAGGTCAAAACTCTATCCACTGTGCCATCACCAGTTAGGCATATGGCTACATTTTGATCTAATGATTTACGTCACACATTTTTGGAAGGCATATCTGAACCATTGGAAACTATTTTTTGTTGGACTGTAGATCCATTGTGGCAGGATTACTTTCACCAACTACTTCTTTCATAGCTTCTGTAGTTAGTTATTTGTATGCCTTTTTCAAAATGAGTAGATTTTAATAAAAATTCTCTTTGGTACAAGGTGAACACACCCAGAAAAATCAGTCTCTCACCTTTGCTAATACCAAACATTTACCAAAGGACAAGTAGTAGCTGATTGTCAAGTTATTTCTGGTAATGTATTTATAATTTGTAAAATAATTTACATATGTTCATTTGACCCTCACAATAAATCTGTGAAGTAGGCAAAATAATAATCATATTATATTTTACAGACAGAAAACAGGTCCATCATTAACAAAGACGTTAAATGACTTCCCAAGAATCAAGTGAGAGCAGGGGTTGGTTCCCTTCCACTGTTCTTATTACCTGGTAGCAGATCTAGTACAGCCTTACTTCAGAGCTTGTCTGGCCACTTCCCTGAATATACAGCCAGATATATCCATCTGATTGGGGGAAAATGAGTATGTCTAAGAAAATGTAATAAATATGTTATGGTCCTTTGTTTTTAATGGTCTTTTTGTTAAAGTAAATCAAATTTCTTAGTGGTGATGAGTTAGTGTTATAGATACTGTCATTATCAGGAGGCTATAAATCAGATAGTACACAGAACAATAAGGCCTCTGTTAACTCTCATAACAAACCAGGCCTTTATCCTGCTTTTCCTCGTTTGGGCATGTTTTCTTAGAAAGGGTGCTGATAGTTGGGATTTTCTCTTTGTCAAACTTAAGGCACTGAAAGCCACATTGAAGAGGAAGCACCAGACAGTTAAGTGCCATGTAGCATGTTTGAATCTCGTGTCTGATGGGTGCAATGAGCTTGTCACTGTGTTGTAACTGAAGGTTTGGATCAAGGACACTTAGTCCAGAACTCATGAAATGAGATACCGCTTTCCTCCTCAGAGGGGAAAATGGTGTCTTGAATCTTTCTAAAGACTAGTAGATGATGTACAATTCATATTAAGCTCTTTATTGGGTGTTAAAGGGCATAGACATGTAAGGCCTAAGAACCTGTCCTGAAGGAACATAAAATCTGGTAATGTAATAAAAACCATTATACAGTGTGTCCGTAAAGTCATGGTGCACTTTTGACCGGTTACAGGTCAAAAGTGCACCATGACTTTACGGACACACTATAGTTTGTAAAAGGCTTTAGCATACATGATCTTATTTAAAAACAATGCACTAGCTGTGATGTAGCATCCTCATTTCATGGACAAGAAGACTGAAGCACTGAGAGATTTAAAAGTTTGCCTAGGATCCACAGAGATAGTGACGGATAATTAGTGTAGCACTTTATGCAAGAGGCAGTGTTGTATGGTGGGTATAGGAAAAGGCTCTGAAGTAGAACAGATCTGGGCTTGAATACTGATTTTGTCACTTATCAGTTGGACAATGTTGAGTAACTTCTGTAAGCATTTGTTTTATCTATAAAATAGGGATAAACTGAATTTTGCAAAGTTGTAAGAATTAGAGAAAACATGTAAAGTATCTATTCAGTTCTGGTATGAAAATGAGAGTTATTTTAAGACAATGTGATTGTTGGTTGAATAGTTTTAGAAGGTGAGGGGACTGCAGAGTCAAAGCAAAAAGATGCTATCCATTTGGAAAAGTGGTTAGTAAAAACTTCACAGGATTGGAATTGGATCTTGAGCATGAGATTTGGTGTTCAAACCAGATCGCAAATCAACTAGGGAACTAATTTATCTATCTAGGTCTTCTTTATTTTATTTATTTTCTTTTTTATTGAGTTTCTTGGGGTGATACTGGTTAACAAAATTATATAGGTTTGAGGTGCACAAATCTACAACACATCATCTGTGCACTTTATTGTGTCTTCCCCACTCCAAGTCAAGTCTCTGCTCATCATATCTAGGTCTTTAAAAATTCTGACATCTTGTTTATTAGATTATGCACTATGATTTGAGAGGGAATGTATATGCTTTATAGCAATCTTGCTTGCAAATCAAGGTTGGGAGTTTTATCTTGTAGTAGTTCACTTTTATCTTGTAGTAGTTCACTTTTAAAATGAGGAATCATATTGCTCCTTAGAAGCTGTCAAATTATCTTTTCTAGGCTTACCCACTTATAATCTCCATTGTCAGGGTACAAGTCTTACAAATCAATTTAGGTGAGGCCTGACTTTCTAAATAACCATTTCTAGTAGCAGCTGCTTTAGTTTATATGAGGTGCCCTTGTTGCCTGAGAGTTTTGTTTTGTTTTCTGGGTTAAGATTTGTTGGGTTTTTTTTAGGTGACAGGAGGGAAGATAGTGAGACAGACTCCTGCATGTGCCTCAACTTGCATCCACCCTGTCTAGGGCTGATGCTTGAGCACTGAACTATTTTTAGCATCTGGCTCAGACCAGCTGAGCTATCCTCAATGCCTGGGGCCATGCTCGAACCTATTGAGCCACTGGCTACAGGAGGGGAAAAGGGAGAGAAAAGGGAGGTGAAGGGGAAGAGAAGCAGATGGTTACTTCTCCTGTATGTCCTGACCAGGAATCGAACCTGGGACATCCATACACTGGGCTGGCACTCTATCCACTGAGCCACCAGCCAGGGCCTGAGCTAAGTTTTTATGGCTCCTCCTTATCCAGTTTGTCTTCATTAGCTTCCAGAAGCACATACTCTCAGTTTTCCTCCTACTTTTCTATCATTCCTTCTTAGTTTCTTGGCTGGTTTCTTCTTTTTCACCCTGATGCCTGAATATCAGCTTGCCCCTTGATCTTTTTATTCCACTGGCGGTTTCATATAGCAGTTAATTTCCTCACCATTTTAATCTTTAAAATTCTCTGCCATGGTACCATCATGATTTTTCACATTTTGTGCTTGGAGGACATTATGGTATTCATAGTCATTAAACACTTTTAACAAATAAGTTCAAACTCAACAAACCTTAGAATAATTGAAATAACACTAATGTCATCTGTTGATGGAGGAAAGAGTTGATGTGTTTTGCTTTGAACCACAGCTTTATATGCATGTGTTGAAATTATGACCTGATAAATAGAAGAAATTTCTATGTCTCTGTCATTAAGTATAAAGAAGGAGGGAAAAGGAAGTCTTGGTGGCCATCCTTATTAGCAAGGAAAGCTAGACAATTGGTATAGGAACTGAAAATGTCAAAGAGCCTTGGGTGGTGTGTGTAAGAATAGGGTGAGGATGCAAGAGCCATTGGCCAACCACAAGTCTACATAGCTTTGGTAAAGCACTGACCACGGGGCAATGACAATGATGAGATAAATTTTCTGAGTGGTTTCTCAGGCTCCATTCTTAATATGAAGGTGGTAGGTGATAATGTAGTTTTAATTGTTTCAAATCTCTCCACCTCTACTCAGCTTTGGGAATGGCTATTTAGTACATACTTGTATTCTTTGACTCTATATCAGTATCATAGTTAGGTAGCTCTAATGTTTACTTTTTAAATCCACATAGTTCTTTCTCAGAAGATAACTGACTCATGTTGAAATCTGCAGTATAGATGTATTAAGCCTGTTTTCAAAAAACTTCATGATAAGGTATGTGTCAGTTTTATGGCAGACAGTAATCTACTCTTCTCAAAAGAAACTTTGACCTGATAAAAGGATCTTACTTGCCTGATGTTATGATTAAAGACACAATCATTTGCCTGCTGACAGGACAATAAAGTGAACATCAAGACCAGTTGTAACCGGGAATAAACAAGTTGTATTTTTTAATTAGAAATGAAAACTTGAAACAAACAAGCCAATAAGTTTGGCATGTAATGCCTCAAGAGATATTTAATAGCTTTGATTAATGCCAAATGCTCTCATGGGTCAATAATGGAATGTAGCTATTAGACCTCACTAGCTAGGGCCCTCTGTTCATGTTGTGCTCCAAGCAGGAATACTGCTCCAATTCCAGAGCTCAAGGGCGAAACAGGAATAGTGTGCAAGCTTTTATCTCTTTGTGGCTTCCTCAGAGAGCAATTCAGATTACTTTTATCAAGACTGTATCATGTGTCAAGCATTTTCACAAAAATCTCACAAGGATGAGTGTAATAAGTAGCTATATACTTAGATCTAGAAATGACTGCTAAGCTATGCTTATTCAAGGTCACTCACTGAATAATGTTGAGAGCTGGGATTTGAACATAGGTCCCAGACTATAAGTCTCATGCTCTTTTTATGAAAGAGTGTGCAGTTTCTTCATTGGGTCAGAAATGGAATGTTGCCTATTATGAGCCACTCTGGACCTAGACCAGAGTTTTCGTTGCCTTGAAAGTTTCCCTTTTATTCTCTCGGGGCTCTCTGGAAAATCTCCAAGTTAGTTTGGAGTTTAAATAGTTATTTTAAAATTTGATTTTTGGAGGTTTGTCAAAAATACCAAAAGGTTTGGGCACTCTACTAAATAAATAAAAATCACAGATTATTATGAAACAATATTATATATTTTACCATAGGGATAATAAAAGATTACAAAAACAAAATACAGAAAGTTAGCTCTTACTATTGAGAAGATTCAGTTTTCTTAAGTAATCAAAGACCTGATTAAGACAATATGAAACACAGAAACTTATTTTGAGGAAATACAGAATTTTACTTTCACAATTTTTTTCTCAAAAGCTTTAGCAAATAAAATTAAGTTTTAGTTTTATATAAATATACATTGAACCTGACCAGGCAGTGGCGCAGTGGATAGAGCATCGGACTGGGATGCAGAAGACCTACGTTCGAGACCCCAAGGTCGCCAGCTTGAGCAAAAACTCCCCAGCTTGGACCCAAGGTCGCTGGCTCCAGCAAGGGGTGGCTCAGTCTGCTGAAGGCCTGTGGTCAAGGCACATGTGAGAAAGCAATCAATGAACAACTATGGTGTCACAATGGCAACGAAAAACTAATGATTGATGCTTCTCATCTCTCTCCATTCCTGTCTCTCTGTCCCTATCTATCCCTCTCTCTGACTCTCTCTCTCTCTCTGTCCCTGTAAAAAATAAATAAATATACATTGATATTAAAGGTTAATTAAAAACCCCTTATAATAATAATTGAGTTTTTAGCTTGCTTAATAATACAAGGTAAAATTCTCTTTCTCTCTTCAACCTTTTGTATACAGTTAGCTTATCCTTTGTAACCAGAAATTCTAGTTTAGCTAAACAAAATGATTCTCATTTCCCTTAACAATGCATTTTCATTTCTCATACGTTTTTGTAGCTAAAAACACATCCTACTTTCCTTGTGATCTGAAAGACTAGGGGGCTTGGCTTTGGGTGATACTGTCTGCACACTCAGTTGTCTCCAGGCAATGGGTGTGCGGGAAGATTTTTTTTTTTTAAGTGAGAGAAGGAGTGATAGACTCCCACCTGTGCCCTGACCCACCGGCAAACCCCGTCTGGGGCCTACCAATCCACAACGGCTGGGGCTGGTGCTCAAACCAATCTGGGCCACAGGTTGCAAGAGGGGAAGAGAGAGAGATGGATGAGGGAGGGGAAGAGAGGCAGATGGTCACTTCTCAGGTGTGCCCTGACCAGAGATTGGACTCAGGACATCTGCATGCTGGGCTGACACTCTGTCCACTGACTCAACTGTCCAGACCCGCAATAATTTTTTTTTTTTGAAGTGAGAAGCAGGGAGGCAGAGAGACAGGCTCCCAGTGTGTACCCGACCAGGATCCATCTGGCAAGCCCACTAGAGGGTGATGCTGTGCCCATCTGGGGCGTTGCTCCTTTGCAACCGGATCCATTCTAGTGCCTGAGGCAGAGGCCACGAAGCCATCTTCAGCACCCGGACAAACTTTGCTCCAGTGGAGCCTTGGCTACAGGAGGGGAAGAGAGAGAGATAGAAAGGAGGAGGGGAAGAGTGGAGAAGCAGATGGGTGTTTCTGTGTGCCCTGGCTAGGGATTGAACCCGAGATATCCATATGCCGGGCTGACGCTCTTCCACTGAGCCAACCAGCCAGGGCCACCCGCAAGAATTTTTAAAACAGTCAGGTATTTCATGTTTAGTCAGGTATTTTAAGTGAAAAAATGACAACAGCCAACACAAAAATAGCCAGTCTGGTGCGAATATCCTGTCTTGAATCGTAAATATATAGGTCATATAATAGAATTGTACCTTATTGATCATGCCACATAATAAGGTTGCATCTGATTGGTTAATTCTTGGTACCAGAAATCTTTATATATAAATATAGGCACTTACTTGATTATTTTAAAAAGTCATTTTGGAGAAAAAAGAGAAGGTTATCACTATTATTTATTTATTTATTTATATTTTGGTTAGTCAATCAGAATTATACCTTTTTTTTTGTCAGATCAGGAAGAAATATATTTTTGGTTTGTCTCAGAATTTTAGTAATTAGTTTATGTGTGCCATGAGATAAAAAAGGTTGAAAATCGCTGCTTTAACAAGTTCAGTTGGACCTGGATAGAATTGTCTCCCATCTCAAGCTTATCAGCCCTGTAGAGGAAAGTGATTTAGACCTGGAGCCGAACTCGAAGAGAAGAGAGTGAAACCAGAAGGAACTTACCAATGTCTTGAGGAAACTGCGAGAAAGACAGTGAACTCAAGATGGGGTTTGTGGGCTCTGTGCTTGTGTTTTTCACTGCCTCAGAATACCATCACAAGTTCACTTAGTTCTGAAGCTGTCACCAAATCTGTTACCAAAGTTCACCTGGATATCCCTGGCCAGATAGCTTGATTGGTTAGAACAACATCCTGAAGCGCAAAGGTGGCCAGTTCAATCCCTCATCAGGGCACATACAGGAACAGCTCAACAGCTTAATGCCCCCCCCCTCAATCTCTCACTGAAATCAGTAAATAAGAATTATATTAAAAAATTCAGCTGAGTAAATTTAAAGATCTAATTGTTATTGCCTGTCTTGTTGATAACAGCCAATCTAACAGGTGTGAGGTGGTATCTTATTGTAGTTTTGATTTTCATTTTCCTAATAGCTAGTGAAGACGAGTATCTTTGCATATATCTGTTGGCTGTTTGTATGTGTCCATGGGAGATGTGTCTATTCAGGCCCTCTGCCCATTTTTTAATTGGATTATTTATCTGTTTGGTTTGAGTTTTATAAGTTTTTTTATATATTTTGATATCAAACCCTTGTAGAAGCTGTTGTTTGTAAATATCATCTTCCATTCTTTTGGCTGCTGTTTTGTTTTGTTGTTGGTTTCTTTTGCTGTGCAGAAACTTTTTAGTTTGATAAAGTCTCATTTGTATATCTTTGCTTTTACTTCCTTTGACTTTGGGGTTAAATTCATAAAATATTCTCAATGGACAAGCTGCATGAGTTTAGTACCTGTTTTCTTTTATGTAATTTATTGTTTCAGATCTCATATTTTGAATGAATTTTTGTATATGGGGACAAATTATAATCTAGTTTTATTCTTTTGTATGTGACTTTCTAATTTTCTCAGCATCATTTATTAAAGAGACTTTCTTCCATTGGTATCAGACTTTTTCTGATTGTGCACACAAAAGATTAATGCAGATGTATTAAAGGAGACTCATCTTGGCCCTCTTATTCTTCTGAGGAGGTTAATGATCCTGGGGCATGTCAACCTGGGAGGCATGATTTTCCATGTTAATTTTAGGTTTTGTTGTTAATTTTAGTTTTTTCTTTGAGAGCTATAGAGTTTGAACAAACTTCTAGGGAAAACATGCATTTATGTGCAATGTCTTCAGATGAGCCAAATTTGGTGAATATACCTGTAGGACTGCTTCATGCCCTAGAGGAAATTTTTTCTCAGGCAACCCCATAAAGGTTGTTAGCCGCAAGAATACCTAAGCAAGGACCAGCAAGAGCTTACCAGGTGCCACTGCAACTACTATACTTTTTAATACATGGGCCCCACTCTGGGTAAACCCATGACAAGGCACCCTGCCCTTTAAACTGATAAGTGAGCTCTCCTGGGGTTCCCACCAGCTTCTCTAGGATTGGTTGCATTACCACATTAGATACCTTGTACCGCCCATCTTTGCCACTTTGGATGTGGGGATCTGAAACGACTATCGTCACCCCGCTAATGTCAGAAGCAAGTGTCCTTTCTCTTTCCAAGCTAAAGGAAGTTCAGTCTCTCATTTAACCAGCAAAGATTTTGTTCAGACTTTAAGTAAGCAATCCAATTAAAAGCTGAAATTAAAAGCAGCAACCCATTTCCTCTTTCCCTGGATTATTTCAATGGTATTCACTTTGAAGATTTTCTAAAAACAGCTCAAAGTCAGGACCCTAAAGCCGGGATGACTGGGATTCTGAGAATAGTAACCCAAGTTCACCCAAAGCAAAGCGGAAGCTGGTGTGGCACAATGGGTCCTTGCTGGTACATATCTCTGGGTTTGGGTCTACAGGGTGGTCCTGCCTACTAGGGCAAGTCAATATCGCCATGAGAAATATCCAAACCTGTAGGGAATTTTTATGAGTTTATTTGAGCCAAACTGATGACAATTGTCAGGAGGCAAGATCTCAAATGCTATGGAAAATGATAATTTTGAAGTTCTGTTTATTTTTAGTAGGATATAGTGGATTTGCTCCCAGTTTGCAGGACCTCCATGTAGCATTCACCATAGTTTGCAGTGCAGGAAAATTCTCACATATCAGATCTCTTTAATGATATTTTAAAACATGCTACTTCAGGCCCTGGCCGGTTGGCTCAGTGGTAGAACATTGGCCTGGTTCGTGGAAGTCCTGGGTTCGATTTCCAGCAAGGGCACACAGGAGAAGTGCCCATCTGCTTCTCCACCCTTCCCTCTCTCATTTCTATCTCTCTTTCCCTCCCACAGTCAAGGCTCCATTGGAGCAAAGTTGGCCTGGGCACTGAGGATGGCTCCATGGCCTCTACCTCAGGCGCTAGAATGGCTCCAATTGCAGCAGAGCAACGCCCCAGATGGGCAAAGCATCGCCCCCTAGTGGGCATGCTGGGTGGATCCCAGTTGGGCATATATGGGAGTCTGTCTGTCTGCCTCCCCCTCCTACTTCTCACTTCTGAAAAATACAAAAAAAAAAAAAAACACAACAAAACACCCCCCAAAAAAACATACTACTTCAGCCCTGGCTGGGTAGCTTAGTTGGTTAGAGCATCATCCCAATGCACCAAGGTTGTAGGTTCTATTTCCAGTCAGGGCGCACACAAAAATCAACCAATGAATGCACAACTAAGTGGAACAACAAATCAATGTTTCTTGCTCTTCCTCTCCCTCTAAAATCAATACATTTTAAAAAATAATAATTAAAACACACTACTTCAAATTATTCCATGAGCTCTAGTTAGAATTATTAAATGGTGAGACTATCCATATGATAATTCTCTAATGTTAAAAGGAGTGTGATCTGTTTATTTGTGGACCCTAAGTCCTCCAGGGAACATCACAAACATATATGGCAGCCTAGAGTTCTACACCAAGCCTTTCTCATACTTTTTTTTTAAGTGTGAGATTCAATAGGTTTAATATGTTCTCTGAATTGTGCAACATCTTTAAAATTATCAAACATTTTTATCATTTCAAAAATAAATCCATACTTAACAGCAATCGCTCGTGATTATGTTACCCCAGCCTTAGGCAACCACTAATCCACTTTCTAACTCTGGATTTGCCTAGTCTGGCCATTTTATAAAAATGGAGTCATACAATATGAGGCCATGTGTAACTGGCTTCTTTTTACCTACTGTGTTTTTGTTTTTAAATTATTTTTTATTTTTCAATTACAGTTGACATGCACTATTAGATTCAAGTGTACACCCCAGGGATTAGATATTATACATCCTACTAAGTGACATCCCAATAAATCTCATACCCATCTGACACCATGCATAGTTATTAGATTATCACTGACTATATTCCCTGTGTTGTACTTCATATCCCTATGACTAGATCTGTAACAACCAATTAGTATTTCTTAATCCCTTCACATCTCCCATCTGGCAACTGTCAATATGTTCTCTGTTTCTATGAGTCTGTTTCTTTACTGCTTGTTTATTTTGTTTTTTAGATACAGTTGTTGATAGATATGTGTTATTGTCATTTTATTGTTCATATTTTTAAACGTTTTTTCTTCTTAAATAAGATCCTTTTAATATTTCACTAATACTGGTTTGGTGGTGATGAACATTTTTAGCTTTTTCCTGTCTGGAAAATTCTTTCTCTTTCCATCAATTCTAAATGGTAGCTTTGCTAGGTAGAATAATCTTGGTAGAAACTCCTTGCTTTTCATCACTTTAAATATTTCTTGCTACTCCCTTCTGGCCTACAAAGGTTTTCTTGAAAAACCTGCTGACAGTCTTATGGGAGCTCCCTTGTAACTCACCATTTTTCTCTTCCTGCTTTTAAGATTCTCTCTTTGGCCCTGGCCAGTTGGCTCAGTGGTAGAGCATCAGTCCGGTGTGTGGATGGTCCTGGGTTCAATTCCTGGTCAGGACACATAGGAGAAGTGCCCATCTGCTTCTCTACTCCTCTCCCTTCTCTACTCCTCTCCCTTCTCTCTCTCACTCTTTCTTCCCTTCTCGCAGCCATGGCTCGATTGGTTTGAGTGCATTGGCCCAGACCCTGAGGATGGCTCTGTGGAACCTCCGCCTCTTGTGCTAAAAATAGCTTGGTTGTGAGCATGGCCCCATATAGGTAGAGTATCGGTCCCAGACGGTGGGTTGCTGGGTGGATCTCGGTCTGGGCACATGAAGGAGTCTGTCCCTCTATCTCCCTTCCTCTCACTTTGAAAAGGAGGGAAAAAAATTATCTTTTTGTCTTTAATCTTTTGCATTTTAATTATGATGTGTTTTGGTGTGAGCTTCTTTGGGTTCATCTTGTTTGGGACTCTTTGTGCTTCCTGGGCTTGTATATCTGTTTTCTTCACCAGATTAGGGACGACCTAAATGCAACAGAGGCAAGCAAAGTACCAAATACAGAGTTCAAAATATTGGTTATAAGGATGCTCAGGGACCTTTGTGAACACTTAAACAGCGTGAAAAAGGACATAGAAGCAGGTGGATTAAAGTTGGTTAAGGCCCTGGGTGCAGAAGAAAATATAGGGCTCCTTAAAAAAAAGAGAGAGTCAGGGAAAATAAAAATACATGTTAACCATATTTGTAAATAAATAAGAAATATTATGTATTATTAATGTTAAAATTCCACATATGAAACCAAACTTGGTGTCGTTAGAAAAAATTGTAAAGTTGGGGTTTTGCAGGTCCCCTCAGAAGTCGGGGCCCAGGGCACACACCCAATGCACCCGCCATTAAATCTGCCTCTGCATAGAAATCATAAAAAGAAAAGAACCAGTCTGAAATGAAGAATATACTAATTGAAGAGAAGACTTACAGGGAATCAACAATAGAATAGATGAAGCTGAGACTCAAATCAGTGATTTGGAATATAAGGAAGCACAAACCACCCAATTAGAACAACACAAAGAAAAAAGAATTTTAAAAAATGAGGAGTATAAGGAGCCTCTGGGACAATTTGAAGCATACCAACATTCACATCATGGGGGGTGCATGTATTTGCATTTGGCTGCTTCCCTATGTTTGTTTCTATATATTAGGTAGACCTGCTATGTCTGCCAGACTTGGTAGAATAGCCTTGTGTAGTGGGTTGCAGTTTCTTTTATATACATATTTAAAATTGAGAGAATGTAAGATTAAATGAAGGGGAGAGCCTGTCAAGGCAGTGGCGCAGTGGATAGAGTGTCAGACTGGGATGCAGAGGACCCAGGTTCAAAACCCTGAGGTCACTGGCTTGAGCGCAGGTTCATGCAGCTTGAGCGCGGGGTTGCTGGCTTGAGCGTGGGATCATAGACATAACCCTATACTCACTGGCTTGAGCAAGGGGTCACTCACTCTGCTGCAGCACACACACACACACCATTTCCCCTCCCCCTTACCTCCTCATCAAGGCACATATGAGAAAGCAATCAATTTACAACTAAGGAGCCACAATGAAGAATTGATGCTTCTCATCTCTCTTCCTTTCTGCTTGTCTGTCTCTGTCTTTCCTTCTCTCTGTCTCTCTCTCTCTCTGTCACAAAATAACTAACTAAATAAAAAATAAATAAAGGTGGGAGAAATCAAGGTGGGGATTGGATTATAGGATATTGAACAAGATCATGTACTCTCTTGAGGGTGGTTACAATTATTTCAAAGGTGTGTCAACTCTGATGCACAAACACAATGGACAGGGCTTGCTTAAAGCAAAGATAAACTTTTTACTAAAAAGTTATATGCATGGGGCTTGACTACCATGACCTGCCCTGTTAGGAATTTATGGTCAGATCACCCTGGTAGATTGCTTTCCATAGAACCCCTTTTTTGTTTTATACCTTATATATACTGTAATTTTTCCAATACAGTTTAGGGAAAAAGTAGGTTTAGAGTTGTGTGTACATGAAACACAGTTTATTCTTGTATTATTATTTATTGTATTATTTTTCATATGAGCTATTGTAAATCTACTTTTGTCCCACCTTGTACGTATATGCCTATAATAAAGCTTAATTTAGAAATTAAGCACAGTAAGAGATTAGTAATAAAATAAAACAATTAGAAAAATATACTGGCCTGGTGTGTGGTGGTGCAGTAGATAAAGTGTTGACCTGGAACACTGAGGTCGCTGGTTCGAAACTTTCGGCGTGCCTGGTCAAGGCACATATAGGAGTTGATACTTCCTGCTCCTCATCTCTTCTCTCTCTCCTCTGTCTAAAATGAATAAACTAAGAGAAAAAAGAAAAAATATATACTGGCCCTGACCGGATGGCTTAGCAGTAGAACATTGGCCCAGCATGAGGAAGTCCCAGGTTCAATTCCTGGTCAGGGCACACAGGAGAAGTGACCATCTGCTTCTCCACCCCTATCCCTTCTCTCGCTCTCTCTTGCTCTCTGTTTTCCCTCCTTCATTCATGGCTTGAATGATTCCAGCAAGTTGTGGCCCCAGGCACTGAGGATGGCCTTGCCTTAGGTGCTGAAATAGCTCAGTTACCGAGCAACAGCCCAGGACAGGTAGAATATCTCCCCCTAGTGGGTTTGCCAGGTGGATCCCAGTTGGGCACATGTGTGAGTCTTTCTCTCAGCCTCCCTCCCTCTCACTTAAAAATATATTAAAATTTATAAAATATACATATATACTGTAATAAAAATTATGTGAATGTGGTTTCTCTTGGAAAACTAGCACAAATTTCTCTTCACAATTTCACAGAAGATTCGTTCTTACTCTATACATTTTAGCATCCTCAGCATATCTTTTTTCTTTTCCTACTAAGTTGAGAACTTTCACCATTTCACTTACAGGAAACGCTTTATGACTTTTCTTTGGCATATTTGAATTGCCAGTATCACTACCCTTGCACTTTGGGAGATTATTAAGTAAATAAAGGTTACTCAAAGAAAAGCACTGTCAATTTGATAACTTAGCTAGCTATTAAGCAACTAACAAGTGGTTAGTATATACAGTGTGGTACATTGGACAAAGGGATGACTCACTTACCAAACAGGCTGGTAAGAGATTTCACCATGCATTCAGAATGGAGTACAGTTTAAAACTTATGAATTGTTTATTTCTGCAATATCCCGTTTAATATTTTTGAACCACAATTGACCGCAGGTAACTGAACCTGCAGAAGGTGAAACTGCAGATAAGGGGGACTACTGTACTTTGAAGAATAAAAAGTAATCACATTGCTTTTTCACCAAGATTTCCTCATTTTTGTTTTTCTAGTTTTCATTTTAAAAGAGGTTTATAAAATTTGACACAAGTATATTTTTTGTATATTGTATTGATTTAAGCATCAAAATTTATCCATTGAGATTCATTGTGTGCTGATTATATGCACCTGCACGATCCCTACATGCATTTCCTGTTCTTTTGTTATGTGGTCTGGAAATATTTTGTTCATTCATTCATTTATTCATTTACATTCCCTTTTCATTGAATTTCCAAAAATGATATGAAGGTATTTACTTCATATGTACATTAAAAAAAAATTTTTTTTACAGAGATGGAGTGAGAGAGAGGGACAGATAGGGACAGACAGACAGGAAAGGAGAGAGATGAGAAGCATCAATTCTTCATTGTGGCACCTTAGTTGTGCATCGATTGCTTTCTTATATGTGTCTTGACTGGGGGGCTACAGCAGAGTGAGTGACCCCTTGCTCAAGCCAGCAACTGTTGGGCTCTATCCAGCAACCATGGGGTCATGTCTACGATCCCACACTCAAGCCAGTGACCCCGCCTTCAAGCAGGTGAGCCCGCACTCAAGCCTGTGACCTTGAGTCCTCTGCATCTCAGTCCGATGCTCTATCCACCTTGCACTGCCTGGTCAGGCTGTACATCAGGGATGCCCACACTTTTTCAGCTTGCAAGCTACTTATAAGATGACCAAGTCAAAATGATCTACCTACAATAAAAATGAAAAACATAAATTTATTTCTTCTATATTATCATTATTTAAGTTACTATTATTACTATTTAATATTGTGTATTCTTCTTTCATCTTTCTCCTTCTCAGCTCTCTTTTCGGAGGAAAGTCAATGTCATAGTTTTTATGAACAGTCCGAAAAAGCCGCTCCACATTTCCCTTCTTTGGAATAGCAATGGCACACAGACAGATGAGGCAAACGCACTTAGAATATGACATAGTGAAAAAAATCCCCTCCCATTCTGTATGAAAGTGATAGGTTTTAGGCTTCTTACTCGGACCAGCTATGGCACTCATTTTTATACCCTTTGTTATATTTAGTTTAAATAAATTGAAGGCTAACTATGCAGCAATGTAACTGGACAAGTTAGCTCGGTTTAACGTGCATGTGTAGGGTGTCGAAAGTTCAGACGTCAGATTGGCTACCCTGTATGCCAATCAAAAGACAAATGTCTTTTTAATGTCATGCGATCTACTCACACTTCCTTCAATCGACCAGTAGATCGCGATCCACGTATTGAGCACCCCTGCAGATGGGCACTTCTCCTGTGTGCCCTGGCCAGGAATTGAACTCAGTACTTCCACATGCCGGGCTGACACTCTATTACTGAGCCAGCCAGCCAGGGCTTCAAAGCAGCCTTTTATGAGGAAAGCAGACTGATACTGGTTTACCCACTAATAGATAAGAACACTGAGATTTCTTTTTTCTTCTTATGATTGCACAGTAAGTGGCAGAGTTTTTATTAGAATAGAATTAGAATGCCTTTTTACAGCCCTGGCTGTATATCTCAGCGATTAGAGCGTCTTTCTGATATACCAAGTTTACGGATTTTATCCCCAGTTAGGGTACATACAAAAATCAACCAGTGAATGCATAAATAAAGTGGTACAACAAATTGATGTTTCTCTCTTTCTCTCCCTCTTCCTCCCTATTTCCCCTTTTCTCTCTTCCTCTCTAATTTCCTCCTTTCCTCTCTCTGTCTCTATAAAAACATCAGTAAAAATGGGTTGTTACATTCTGTGATTGTATGTGTTTGACTTCCTTTAATTTACAACTCAGTTGAACAATTCCAGGATCTGGGAGATAGTTCCTAGCATTCATGTAGTCTCTACTCTCACAGAGCTCAATAAATAAGTACACATATAAATAAACAAGGTGATTTTCAAATAATGATATTTTATTTGAAGTAAATAAAATGAGATAATGTTAGGAGGTAACTTCATTTTGGGAAGTCAGAGACAACCTCTTTGAGGAGATGACAGTAAGTGCATTCTGGGGTGAAGGACAGCATTAGATATGTAGAAGACACAAAATAAAACAGCTTCCTATTGCTCTTGGGAAGCCTCTGACATAAAACCTCTCTAATTTCTATCTTAAAGGCCATCCATTTTAATTCAACTTGTTTAAACTTTTAAAAAAGATTACTGATTTGAGAGAAATCAATTTGTTCCACTTATCATTTTTTGGTTGATTCTTTTTTTAAAAAAATACTTTTTAAAGTTGATTTTGAGGGAGAGAGAGACAGAGAAGCGAGAAAGCGAGAAGCACCAAGTCATAGCTGCTTCACTTAAGTTGTTCATTGATTGCCTCTCATATGTGCCTTGACTCAGGGGGTTCTAGCTGGGCCAGGGACCCCTTGCTCAAGTCAGTGACCTTGGGCTCAAGCCAGCAACCCCACACTTAAGCTGGCAAGCCCATACTGAAACAGATAAGCCTGCGCTCAAGCTGGCAACCTTGGGATATTGAACCTGGGACCTCAGTATTCCAAGTCAACACTCTATTTACTGCGCCATAGTGGGTCAGGCTCATTGGTTGATTCTTGTATGTACCCTGACTGGGGATCAAACCCACAACCTTGGTGTATGGGGACTCCGCTCTAACCAAATGAGGTACCTGGCCAGAGCCCAACTTATTTTTATCTGTTGTATTGTACAGGGTGAGCAAAAGTAGCTTTACAGTTGAGAGTATGCAAAACACAGTTTATTCTTATGTTACTATTTATTAATTATTATATTATTTTCTATATGAACAACTGTAAACCTACTCTAGCCACACCCTGTATTAAAATCTGCATGTTGAAAATTTTAAATTCTTGCAGAAGACCCAAGTGTTGCTTTTTCTTCAGAGACTTTATTCACTACTTATATCTTCTAATAATACACTACTGTCCCTCAGTTCTCATGGTTTTTACATGGATCATTGAGCATCTTTTCTCCTTCACTTTATCCCCACTTCTTTTAGATTATTTTCATGATGTCTATGCTTTTCTTTCTTTTCTAACCTTGCATTTATTTCCCTGCAGATCTCAACATCTGCTGCAATTTGACCACTCAGGTTAGTGCAAATTTGCCCATTTATCAGTTTTGGGCCTTGGGCAGTCTTCACCAGCATTCTCCTACTGTAGATATATGAGGATCTTGACTTCTATGGCCACTTGTAATTCATGGATGGTGAAGTTAAATCTACGGGACACTCTCCTTAAAACAAGCTAGTTGTTTTTTCCTTTTGAGTATTTTTTTTTTCAAATTGTAATATACCAGTATAGCAACTTGATAGCAGGATAGGGCAAAATCCATAAGAAATAGAGAAAACTAATCATTTACCAATAATAAGCTAAAACAGAGATGCTTTTAGTAGGCAGAATAAGTTTGTCACATGTTCCAAATTATATTTAGTTAGCTAAAAATAAATATTCATAGATAATTTAACAGTTTTTTAGAAATAATGTGTGGTTTATTCAGGCATGAAAATTATCCCTAGAATGTAGGCCCCAAAACCACTAAAGGGTTTAAAATTTGCTAGGGAGAAAGAAATCCACAAATATTTTTAAAGTCTACTTTTAACTTAAATTGAAGTAGCAGTAGTTAGGTACTTGTACTGTGTAATATATTCAGTGAAAGTATGGGAAAGGCTGGTGAAAACTGGATTTATCTACAAAACACATTGGGGATTTTTATGTTGGAAGTGTCCTGACACCTCAGAAAGTAATACAGAAGAAACAGGTAAGGCAGACCAGGCACTTCACAAGGGCGAGGACAGAGCCCCATTCACTTCTCCATCCCCAGTACCTAGCATGTGCCTAGCCGCTGTCAAATACTTTGTGACCATCTTTAGGCTGCGCTTAAAGGTTGGTTGAATTACTGAAGTATTAAGGTCTACTAATTTCCCTGCTGATGACTACTTTTCATTTTAATAGCATGATATGTTCTTTAAGTTCTTTCTTTCTTTGACCTTTAGTATATAACCCCCAAATGTGAGAACAATTTTATCCTCATCTAACAGGGAAAGTAGTTAAACGATTTAGAGACTTTCTCTGGTTATAAACATAGTGACAGGGTGTGGTTTAAAGCTTAAATAATAGAAGTAAAAGTATGCTTATCTACACAGGTTTCGATGTGGAATAACTTAAAGATATGGAAATGGGTGGCAGGAGGTAGAGTCAGTCCTGCTAAAGTAAGAATACACCTCCTATGCCATGAACCTGCTTCCAGCTGCTTGCTGAGGAACGGGCAGCACAAGGGTGACCACACCGATAAGCAGGTTCACACGTGCCCATGCTCCTCTGCCCCTGTACACATCTGTAAGATTTAAAATGCTCCCATGTTCTGGTTATTGAATTTATAAAACATTATAATAGCTACAACATAAATCAAGTGTCCCTGTCCCTACTTAATTGTATCTCTGCTTCTGTAATTACATGGTTTTCTTTCATATGTTTTGGCTCTTCAGAAGCTGCCTCGGGGACTTTTCCTAATTCTCTGCCAGGTGTCTCCTTGCTCCTTCTCTTCAGCTCCCAGGACTGCTCTGAATCCTAGGGTTGGGATTGTTCATCCTGATTCCCCACCCCCCTCTGTCTTGTGAAGTGCTCTTCAAGCTCTGCAACCTTGCATGTGTCTAGAGAAATGTGTTGGATCCAGTGCCTTCTTTCCTCTCCTGAAATAAAATTCCTGGATGGTAAAACCTACCTAGACACAACATAATTTCTTTTTAATTTACATTTTTTAAAATTCTTTATTTATTTATTTATTTTAGAGAGGAGATACAGAGTGAGAGAGAGAGAAAGAGAGAAAGGGGGGAGGAGCTACAGCATCAGCTCCCATATGTGCCTTGACCAGACCAGTGCAGGGTTTTGAACTGGCGACCTCAGCATTCCCAGGTCGAATCTTTATCCACTGTGCCACCACAGGTCAGGCGACACATAATTTTTTTTTAAAGTCAATGCCCCACCTATGACACAAAGAAGTAAAAGAATTAATTTATGAATGTAGTAATATGTATTGTAAAAGGCAATGCTTGGGCCTGACCTGTGGTGGTCCACTGGATAAAGGGTTGACCTGGAATGCTGGGCTTGCCAGTTTGAAACCCTGGGCTTTCTGGGCCAAGGCACATACGAGAAGGAACTATAGTAACTACGAAGCAACTAGGAGTTGATGCTTCCTGCTACCTTCCTTTCTTTCTCTCTCTCTCCACTCTCTAAAAAATTGATATGTAAAAATCTTTTAAAAATAAATAAATAAAGGTAATTCTTGAGACACATGCTGCAATGTGGATGGACCTTGAAGGCACACTAGGTGAAATAAAGCAAACACAAAGGTTAAACAGTGTACGGTTCCAGTTGGCTGAAGTACCTAAAGGAGTCAGACTCATAGAGAGGGGAATTAGAATGGGGTTGCCAGGAGCTGGGGCAAAAGGGAGGTGGGAATTAGTGTTTAGTAGTCCAGAGTTTCAGTTTGGGAAAGTGAAAAAGTTCTGGAGCCTGACCTGTGCTGGCGCAGCAGATCAAGTGTTGACCTGGAACGCTGAGGTCGTCGGTTTGAAACCCTGGGCTTGCCCAGTCAAGGCGCAAATGGGAGTTGATCCTTCTTGCTCATCCCCACTTCTCTCTCTCTCTTCTCTAAAATGAATAAATAAATAAAAATAGCTAAAAAAAAAAAAAGTTCTGGAGATGGATGATGGCACAAGACATTAAATGTATTCAATTGCCATTGAACTGTACACTTAAAAATGGTTGAGGTATGCCAGGTGGATCCCAGTTGGGGTACATGCAGGAATCTGTCTCACTGTCCTCCCCCCTATCCAAAATAAAATGGTTAAAGTAGTAAATGTAATGTGATATCAATTTTTTCTTCCTTTTTTTGTGTTTGTTTTTTAAATATAAATTTTATTTAAAGAAAAAGTTCTTGGGCACAACTATATTGGAAATATACCTTCAAGGGGTAGTACTACCCATATTGAGAGCCAGTGTGCAGATCAGGAAACTGATGCCCAAGATCTTAGACTCAGCAAGGAGTAGAGCTGGTAATTTGACTCCAAAGACATTTTTTTTTTCCTACTATGCTTAGGCCTTCCAACTCTCAGTACACAAAAGTGTTCTCTGCTATGCTAGTCGCCTTAATCCAGACCACTTAGACCTTCTACCTATCCTTCTACAGGGATGTGGTCTTTTTCTTCCTGAACACTTTAAGATCATAAGATATGTTTAAAATAATGTTAATCAGATCTCCCAACCCCTGGACTCTAAAATAGTCTATTTTTAAGAAAAGGTAAAAAATTGAAGTATGTGGAAATGACAGTAGTGGAAGGAAATTTGATCTAGGCCTAACAATTTTTTATCTTTATCCAGATTTTAAAAATTTTGAATTTGTAGTGGTGGTTGGGAGAGAGTCAGCAATCAGATAACTCTTATAATTAATAGAAAAGACTCAGCACTATATGTCTTACAAAGACTAGAGGGGAAAGGAGGACAAGAGGCTTTGGTAAAGGAGTTCTCTCTAGCCAGCATCATTGGTCCAATGGAATCTTAGTGAGGTAAGGTTAGAAGATAGAATTTTTATGGAAGGATCAATCTTTGTTCACTTTAGAATTAAGGGTGAAATTAAGAAGCTGAATAAAAACTAATGCTCTAGCCCAGGGGTCCCCAAACTAAGGCCCACAGGCCTCATGCGGCCCCCTGAGGCCATTTATCCGGCCCGCTGCACTTCTGGAAGGGGCACCTCTTCCATTGGTGGTCAGTGAGAGGAGCACAGGATGCAACCGCACCCATAGTTCCCATTGAAATACTGGTCAGTTTGTTGATTTAAATTTACTTGTTCTTTATTTTAAATATTGTATTTGTTCCTGTTTTGTTTTTTTTACTTTAAAATAAGATATGTGCCGTGTGCATAGGGATTTGTTCATAGTTTTTTTATAGTCCGGCCCTCCAACGGTCTGAGGGACAGTGAACTGGCCCCCTGTGTAAAAAGTTTGGGGACCCCTGCTCTAGGCTGACCAGGTGGTGGCGCAGTGGATAGAACGTCAGACTGGGATTCGGAAGACCCAGGTTCGAGACCCCGAGGTCGCCAGCTTGAGCACGGGCCCATCTGGCTTGAGCAAAAGCTCACCAGCTTGGACCCAAGGTCGCTGGCTCCAGCAAGGGGTTACTCAGTCAGCTGAAGGCTCGTGGTCAAGGCATATATGAGAGAGCAGTCAATGAACAACTAAGATGTCTCAACGAAAAACTAATGATTGATTCTTCTCATCTCTCTCCGTTCCTGTCTGTCTGTCCCTATCTATCACTCTCTCTGACTCTGTCTCTGTAAAAAAAAAAAAAAAGGAACTAATGCTCTAATTCTTCTGCTTCTCTCAAAAATCAGATCAACCTTGAAGTAAATAAATTAAAATTTCAATAAACTACCAGTCTGCATATCTTTCATTGTTCAAGAAGAAATAGAACCAGTTTTGATAATTTACAAAATATCTTGCTTATTGACATTCTTGACAGGGCCATTAGAAAAGTTATCAAGTTACCCAAAATCCTAGTGATTTAAACAATACTTTCTGAAATCATTCCTTCCTTATTTTAACATAAAATTATTTTAAACTTCTAAAATTTAAGCTTAATCAAACTAGCTTTTTGTTCAGTGCATTTGTTCATTTTGGACTACTTTTTCAAATTTATATACTTCCATCTACTAATTAATGACTCCTTAACCCACATTTGTCTACTTATTTGCATGCACATTTAGCCATGGGTGATTTTGCCTCCAGGTAAATTCAGGAGTAAATTTAAAAGAACAAATTCTTAAAAATATATATACACATATGGAAACATATATGATGCCTCATTAAGAGTATTAATTATATCTATGAGAATCTTTGTAACCACTGTGTATCTTCAAAGTGCTCTGATGAAGTACTAGTCAGTCATGCAGGAAAACTGTAGACTATGGCTAAGCCCTCTAGAGCCATCCTTTTATTCTTTTTTATTTTATTTTTTTGCGAGACAGATAGGAAGAGAGAGAGATCAGAAGCATCAACTCATAGTTGCTGCACTTTAGTTGTTCACTGCTTCTCATATGTGCCTTGACCAGGGGCCCCAGCTGAGCCAGTGACCCCTTGCTCAAGCCAGCAACCTTTGGGCTCAAGCTGGTAACCTTTGGGCTCAAGCCAGCGACCATGAGATATTTCAATGATCTCATGCTCAATCCAGTAACCCCACGCTCAAGCCAGCCACCTTAGGGTTTTGAACCTGGGACTTCAGCATCCTAGGTCAACGCTCTCTCCACTGTACTACCACTGATTAGGCTGGAATCATCTTGATGACCAGGGTAGAGGCAGTCTCACTCCTGCACAGAAAAGACACTGACTAAACAATCCACATTCCATTGTGTTCATCGCTAGCCAAAAATGTGATAGTGGTTAATCTAGTATGCCAAGAATGAGACTCCAAGAATGGAAGTGTTTAGAATCACATTTGGATTAAGGTGTAATGAATAAAAATTTAAATAAACCAACAGATTAAATACCTTTCATTGTTCAGGAAGGAATAGTACAGTTTTTGATGATTTGTGAAGTATATGGCACAGAAATTATTATCAGGGTCACTAAATAATTTCAAGTTTCCTAAAAACCCTAGTGATTTATTTTCTATTTTAAAATGAAGCCCATCTTAACTTCAACAATTCAGTATTATTTAAACTGACATCTAAACCTGAATTGGCTTTGATTGATAGTTACTCTAGATTATTTTGTCAAATCTCGACCTGATCTAAATACAGTGGTACCTTGACACACAAGTTTAATTTGTTTCATAGTTGAGCTCGTGACTCAATTTGCTTGTGTGTCAAGTCGAATTTCCATTTTTAAATTAATGGGAATGCAATTAATCCATTCCCGCCTGCAAAAACCACACGAATTTTTTGTTTTATACTTTTAAATAAGAAAATGTACTTTATAAATAATACATATACACACACACAATGTAAAGAAATAAGCTGGTTTATGAAGTGTATTTACCTTTGAAGTCAGGCGAAGATGCTGGTGGTGAAGGAGAAGACATTAGCATAACAATGGCCCTTCCCATGAAGAAAGGTAATTAGCAATTTCATAGGCAGCTGCCCAGTGCCATTTTTATCGTTTTTCTAACATAATAAATTATATAATCAGCCTGACCTGTGGTCGCACCGTAGATAAAGCATTGGCCTGGAATGCTGAGGTTGCCAGTTTGAAACCCTGGGCATGCCTGGTCAAGGCACCTATAAGAAGCAACTACTATGAGTTGATGCTTCTGGCTCCTTCCCCCGCCTTTCTCTCTATCCTCTCTCTAAAATGAATAAATAAAATCTTTTAAAAAATAAACTACATAAACATTATATACAAGACATTAAGGAAAATCCACTCATCCCATTAAAAATGTGTTTGGGGGAAGGACAACTATCATGGCATGACCGAATAGCATAATCTTAGAATATAATACTCTAGGGAATTACTGAACATTTTTACCAGTGACCTAGATTTGCAGCTGTGTACCACCACTGGGTTTCAAGGGATTCTGTAAATAAAGTGATTTGGAGTTTCCCTTCTGTTAGGCACTGTTGGGCAGATAAAATATATTATGCTCACTTTGTTAAAGATGGCGCTGCCCATGTGGAAGCCCGTCGCCCAGGTAATGAGATTAGTTGCCCTTCTTGCTTGGGATGGGCATGATTATGTTAATGTGGTTGGGGAAGGGCCTTTGCGCCAAAAGGTTTTAAAAGGAGAGATCACCTTGTTTGGGGGAAGAGTGATTATGTTCTAGGAGAAGCCCATGCAGTAGGATAGCAGAGAAACATCATGTGGAGGAGGCCAGGAGAAGCAGCCAAGATGGTGGAGTGCTGAAGGAGAAGCCAGTTTGTGCAGAGTTTGTGCAGAGAGAAGGAGATGGGAAACAGAGGTGAATAAATCTGATGAGCTAGAAACCTTTGATTCTAGGAAACTTGGATAAGTCAGTGGCTTTGGGAGCCCTGATGGAAAGGGAAGTGTCTTCCCACTGTGTGTATTTCTTGTCCGCTGGGTGCAAGCTAGGATTAAAGCTAATGGCACACCAGTTCTTGGCTCCGTTGTTTCATTACTGTCTGTCTGAATTTAATGTGAACCTGCATGGGCCAGGCAGCTGTGATGGTGGCTGCGGCTACTGGCTTTACCGGCATTCTTCTATTGTGAAACCATTTGTTGAGGAGAACCTTGAGTTTCTAATGTACTTAAATCAGTTTTATTGGAGTTGGTTTTATACTATGGCCACCAGTTTAACTTTCTTCATTGTCTTTTTATTTTTAATATTTTATTTATTGGTTTGAGAGAGAGAAAGGCAGGGGGGAGAGAAGAACAGGAAGCATCAACTTGCAGTTGCTTCTCATATATGCCTTGACCGGACAAGAACGGGCTCTCGAACTGGTGACTTCAGCATTCTAGACCGATGCCTCATCCCTTGCGCCACCACATGTCCGGTGACTTCATTGTTGACTTTGAGAACCAGAGGACTCAGCCTGGATTCTCAGTGAAAGAACACTAACTGATGTCTCCAAATGTTTGGCACTGTGGCTCCCTTGTAGGGGAGAGGGGATGTGGAGGAAAGTCAGGGCTGAGGCCAATTTAGTGAGATGATGGCTTTAGCTTCCTTAGGCTGCTGCCCCTCACTTCTCAGAAAGGGATCTTCCTCTGGGCGCCAGTGAGGGGAGAAGACCACTCTCTCGTCAGCTGGGTGGTCAAACATGTCATCCATAGAGAGGTTGTCTTATCATTTACTTGAAGTGGGGATGGTTAGGAAGAAGGGAAAAAACTGTTTTGTGGTTGTTTTCCTTGTTTTTTTAAATTTTAATTTAATTTTTAAATTAAATTTATTGGCGTACCATTTGTTAACAAGATTATATATGTTTCAAGTATACATATCTGTGATACATGAGCTGTTTGTTGTATTGTGTGCCTACTACCCAAAGTCAGATTATCTTCTGTCACCAAATATTTGGTACCCTTTTTTGGGTCAAATAAGTTTGCAAATATGATGTATATGTTTGGTTGCTTATAGTTTGCATTGGGTGTGGGGGACAGGCTATAAGCAGACAGGGTCCTTATGAGGAATCCCATTTATGCCTCAGATACGTGGCTTTGTATCAGAGACTTCCTTATTTGTATACTGGCTTAAAGGATTTAATTTCTACACTATAAAATAAGGGAGAACAGGGGCTCTCTCACTTGGTTCCTGAAATTAGCATTGCAGAAGAAGAAGCCAGTTGGTGCAGAGAGGAGGAGATGGGGAACAGAGGTGAATAAAACTGGTAAGATAGAAACCTTTGATTCTAGGAAACTCGAATGAGTCAGTGGCTTTGGGAGCCCTGAATGGCAAGGGAAGTGTTTTCCCACTGTGTGTATTTCTTGCCCGCTAGGTGCAAGATAGGGTTAAAGCTAATGGCCCACCAGTTCTTGGCTCCGTTGTTTCATTACCGTCTGTCCGAATCAAATGCGAACCTGCATGAGCCAGGTGGCTGTGATGATGGCCATGGCTACTAGCTTTACAAGAAGGATCAACTCATAGTTGTGGCACCTTAGTTGTTCATTGATTGCTTCTCACATGTACATTGACTTGGGGATTCCAGCTGTGCCAGTGACCTATTGCTCAAGCCAGTGATCTTGGGCTTCAAGCTGGCAACCCCGTGCTCAAGCCAGATGAGCCCATGTACAAGCTGGCAACCTTGGAGTTCGAGCCTGGGTCCTCAGCATCCCAGACCGACACTCTTTCAACTGTGCCACCACCTGGTCAGACGTTAATTTGATTATTTGTTGTTTGGTGTTGAGTTGTATAACTTCTTTATGTATTTTGTAAATTAATTCCTTGTTGGCGCTGTTGTTTGCGAATATCTTCTCCCATTTGGCTGGTTGTCTTTTTGTTTTGTTGTTAGTATCTTTCGCTGTGCAGGAACTTTTTAGTTTGATACAGTACCATTAAATTATTTTTGCCTTTACTTCCCTTACCTTTGGGGTCAAATTCATAAACTCCTTTCTAAGATTCAGTTGCATAAGTTTAGTACCTATCTTTTCTTCCTTGTAATTTATTGTTTTGGATCTTATATTTAGGTCTTTGATCTGTTTTTTCCCCCCATTCACCATGGCTGTAGAATGAGCAGACATTTTGAGTTATGATTTCTTATTTATCTTTGTATAACAAAACAATAAAAAAGGTTTGACACAATCCAAAAATGGCTTCTGTGGTTAGGGAAAGTTGTTTGTTTTTTGAATGAGCAGATAGTATTCAAGCTGTCAGTCAGCAAGCCTCCAATAATCCCTGAGAGGTATTCAGCCCTGCACTAAACAAATGTTTGAGAACATAAATAAAAGGCTAATTCAGGCCCTGAAGGGATTTCCACATTCAGATAAAACTGATTTAAAACAGCTGCTGGGCAAAATGATGTTTTCTCCAATGTAGATAGTGGCCTCTAGTATAAGCATTGTTTTGGTTTAAAGAAGTTAGGTTAAATGTGGAAGCATTGGTTCAACATTTTCATATCCCTATCTATGCAACTCTTCATTAGAAGTATCAGTTTAGCCCAGTGGTAGTCTACCTGGTCCCTACCGCCCACTAGTGGGCGTTCCAGCTTTCATGGTGGGCGGTAGCAGAGCAACCAAAGTATAAATAAAAAGATAGATTTAACTATAGTAATTTGTTTTATAAAGATTTATTCTGCCAAACATAGCGAAAACCCGACATAAAGTACTTGGTAATTAATTATTATTATATGCTTTAACTTGCTGTAACTCTGCTTTATAAATTTTATAAAGTAAAGTTACTTTCCTATTTTATAAATCACCATTACTGTGGAACTGGTGGGCGGTCAGAAACTTTACTACTAACAGATACAAAAGTGGGCGGTAGGTATAAAAAAGTTGACTGCCCCTGGTTTAGCCCAATATTTATGCTTTCTGCTAAATTTAAGTATATGCCAGTCTCCAGAGGATAACAGATGATCAGGGGTTTGTAAAATACTTGACAGCAATCATGGGAAGCCCAGGCTGTAAGTTGACCACACCAGATCCCTTAAGTACTTCTACCTCAATTAGGAAGGACTTCTGGGACCCAGAGGTCCAGCATCCTCAGATTCTGTTCTCCAATCTACCAGATTCCCTTATTCAGTGACCAAAGAAACTTTTAGTTTTAGTTTGTAGATTTTGGCTGAGAGTGGGACAGGGTATTAGAAACCAAAGTTCTTGATTTATTTAAAAAATAACAAAATTCAATGAAAGAATGCCCATTATAGCTAAAAAACTAAGTGTCCCCTTATGCATAATTTGTATTTACAAAATTTACCTTTTTTAAAAGACTCAAAATATTTCACCTATTATCCCTTTTAAAGATTATAGAGTAGGGGGAAAATAAACAACTAATAAAGAATAATAGCAATTTGATAGGCAGGTATTATTGGTTTCATCAGAAGTGACTGGAAAATTCAGAGGTTTTTTTGAATACTAAAGAATATCTCTTAAACAGTTATAATAGATCCTTTGGGTGCCTCCTGAAGTAGATTAGTATAGTAGAGTCTACATTCAAATTCCAAATAAAGCCAATGAATACACTTAATTATATTTCACATATGTTAAGAGAGACAAAAAGAGGGACAGATAGGGACAGGCAGGAAGGGGGGGAGATGAGAAGTATCAGTTCTTCATTGCAGCACCTTAGTTGTTCATTGATTGCTTTCTCATATATGCCTTGATGGGGTGGGGGGTTATAGCAGAGCAAGTGACCCCTTGCTCAAGCCAGCAACGTTGGGCTCAAACTGGTGAGCCCACATTCAAGCTGGATAAGCCCACACTCAAGCCAGTGACTTTGGGGTTTCGAATCTGGGTCCTTTGCATCCCAGTCCAACACTGTATCCACTGCACCACTGCCTGATCAGGCTATTCCACCTGCTTTAGATGAGGTTATTCATTTTCTTCAGAGTTGAGTGAAATCATCTCTTTCTACTTTGTCTAATCTCACTTAGGGGAAGTGATAAGTATCTGGAGAAATAAGCCAGTTTGTCATCCTTTATTGACAGCTGTATTATCTTTGCAGCCACAGGTGGACATTTTAGACCAATACTGTTCAATAGAAATATGATTCAGGCCACATATGGAATTTAAAACTTTTTAGTGTCCATATTTTAAAAAGTAAAAAAAACAAACAAAATGAAATTAGTTTCATAATATATTTTATTTAACCAATATAGCCAAAATACTATTTCAAGATGGAATCACTACATATTTTAAAATTATTATTGAGAAATTTGGCATGCCTTTTTCTCATTAAGTTTTCCATGTTTGCTGTGTTTTATTTTTATTTATTTATTTATTTTTTACAGGGACAGAGAGAGGGATAGATAGGGACAGACAAACAAGAACAGAGAGAGGTGAGAAGCATCAATCATTAGTTTTTCATTGCCGTTAGGACACCTTAGTTCATTGATTGCTTTCTCACATGTGCCTTGACCGTGGGCCTTCAGCCGACCAAGCCATCCCTTGCTGGAGCCAACGACCTTGGGTCCAAGCTGTTGAGCTTTTTGCTCAAACCAGATGAACCCGCGCTCAAGCTGGAGACCTCAGGGTCTTGAACTTAGGTCTTCTGCATCCCAGTCTGACGCTCTATCCACTGCACCACCGCCTGGTCAGGCTGTGTGTTTTATACTTATTATAAATCTCAGTTTGACTAGCCACAATTTAAGTGCTCACTAACCTAGGCCATGTTGGACAACAGTGTTAGTTAACATGGTGAATACAAAGAGGCGGTAGAACAGGAGGCTACAGCTGCAAAGCAGGAAAATTTCATTTGTCAAACCAAGAGTTTGAGCTTTACCCTGAAGGCTATGGGAGCCATAAAAGGATCTTAGGCAGAGAAGTGTTATTTTTAATATTGAACTTAATCTGGTGGTTTGAGAGAATATAGGTTAGAGATTTAGGAGTGGCAGCCCAAGCAAGAAGCATTGTTAGAAGGCTGTCGTGGTGGTCCAAGTGAGGAGTGATAAAAACCAGAACTAAACACTGGGGAATGTGAACCAAAGCAAGTGTGTCTGACAGAGATTTAGGAGGTAAAATCATCAGAATTTGGTGGTGACTGTTGGATCTGAAGAGAGGAAGGAGTAATCTAGGATGGTTATCAGGTTTGACGTGGAAGGGTTTACTCAAGAGTATGTATAGAGCCTGACCAGGCGGTGGCGCAGTGGATAGAGCGTCAGATTGGGATGCGGAAGACCCAGGTTCGAGACCCCGAGCTTGCCAGCTTGAGCGCGGGCCCATCTGGTTTGAACAAAAGCTTGCCAGCTTGGACCCAAGATCGCTGGCTCCAGCAAGGGGTGGCTTGGTCTGCTGAAGGCCCGCAGTAAAGGCACATGTGAGAAAGCAATCAATGAACAACTATGGTGTCGCAACAGCAACGAAAAACTAATGATTGATGCTTCTCATCTCTCTCCGATCCTGTCTGTCTGTCCCTATCTATCCCTCTCTCTGACTCTCTCTCTGTCCCTGTAAAAAAAAAAAAAAAGAGTATGTGTAGAGTTAGAAGCTGTAAAGACTGGGTAGGAGCTCATACGTAAGGTGCCAATTAAAACTAGGCAGTAACAAGAGGGGTTGTGAGGCTGAGGTATTCACGGGCAGCTTTATAGAAAAAGGGATTTAAACAGAGCCTTGAATGGATAGAATTTAGAAAGTTAAAGAAGATAGAAGAGGCAGCAGAAATGTAGAGAAGTAAAACTGTTTCAGACACTGAATATACCCATCCTGCTGGGCCAGATGGGATTAGGGCTGAGATCAAAGCTGGCCTAATGCAGTTGGCAGACATGTTTTGTTTGGCTTGCATGGGTGGGGTTGGACTGTGCAGTGTTCTAAATTTAAGTTAGGTGCCAACATGTCTGCACATAAATCTAGATTTCTGAGTTCTTTTTAAAATAAAAGGGGACTGGGAGGTAGTTTGGCAATCCTGGGGGTTCTGTGTGGTAATAATCAACTGAACTGTATGAACCCTCTCTCCACCAGTTTGTTTTACTCTTATGCTCTTTGTCTGAGTCCTGTAGACATTTGAGTATTCTACTTCTGACTCAAGGATAAGTAGTTTTGCTTTTTTTAAAAGATTTTATTTGTTGATTTTACAGAGAGAGGAGAAGGGAGAGGGAGCAAAATGTATTCACTTATAGTTGCCTCACTTTAGTTGTTCATTAATTACTTGTCATATGTGCCTTTGACCAAGTAAGCCCAGGGTTTTGAACCAGCAACGTCAGTGTTTCAGGTCAACCCTCTATCCACTGTGCCATCACAGGCTGGCAGGATCAGTAGTTATTAAAGGTACGAAGATAGACTGGTGACAGATTGAGGAGGGCTTTCAATGTCAAACTAAGGAGCATAAATGTAGGCAGTGGGCATCTGGCGAACAGGGGATTGATGAAATTAAAGCCATATTTAGGAGGAGGAGGATTCTGGACCAGTGTGAAAACAGAAGAACAGTGACCAGTTTTGAAAGGGAGACGATGTGATGGTGTTGGCATAACCATGTGGGCTCAAAAATGCTAACTGGAAGTCCTTTAAGGAGATCATCCATAAAGGCTACTAGTACCACATGGGAATCACTGGGACCTTTTAACTTGCTGGGAAATCTGCTTTGCAGGCTTCCAGAATTCAGGCCAGTGGAGGGTGGAGGGGGACAGTGAGTCTGATTGAAGCAGCCGTTTGTGTTTGTCTTAACATCTCAGTAGGAGTGCAGACATGCCTTGTCTCCTGTCATGAGCACAGATCAATTGATCACTACGAAAATGGAAGTGCTAAGAAAGGTGTGGCAAACTGAAACTTAGGGCTGTGCGAGCAAAGCTTGCATTCAGTGTGAGTGCTGAGCTGCATGTTACGTCATCTGACATAACACCTGCCTGGTCACATGGCCTTCTTAAACACTGTCAGGCTGCTATTTACAGTCATTGTTCTAAGTGGACCATAAAGTAAAGGGAAAGTCCCTTTAAAATAATTTGGCTAAAATTAATATCATTATTATCTTTGTTTCAGGTACTTTTCTAAGTTTTTTATACAGACATTTAATCATCCCAGCTCCCCTTTGAAGTACTGTTGCTATCTCCATTTACCAATAAGAAAACTGAGCCCCTGGAGGTTAAGAACTTACCCAGGGTACAGTGACTCAAAGCTTGCCAAGTTTTCCCATCACATTTTGTGTGGCTTCCTTCACTTTGGTCTACAGGTGAAATACGTGAATGAAAGGTTTCGATATAAAAGCAACGAAGAGGTGGTTCTCACATGCATCGGCATCACTTCGGGAGTTGGACGGCTGCTCTTTGGCCGGATTGCGGACTATGTTCCTGGTGTGAAGAAGGTTTATCTACAGGTACTCTCTTTAGTCCTTTCCCCAGCAAAATTATTCCATCACCTGGAATCCCTGACTCATTGTTTGTATTTATTTGCTTAAATTCTTCTGTAAAAATGAGGAATATATTCTTGAACCTTACTTCTACAAGCAGTTTTTCAAGGGCAAATAAGTTATAGATTTTGAGTTTTCAACATGAAAAATTGGTGATCAGACAGCATTCTTCTTTGTTTTTGAACTGCACCAAACCAAAATACATTTTTTTCCCATTAATTTGCTAAGAATAGTATTCTTGGCATAGTTCTTGTAATCAGGCACCTTTTGCAACATCTTGTGAAATTCAGGGGTGTGTGTGTTTGTCTTTTGAGTTTCTTTATTGCAAAGTGCCTTCTGGGTATTGTACAGTACACCCAAAACACATGCTAATTCTAAGATCATAAGAACCTCATCCAACAAGCAATTGACTTCTCCATGCCAGACACTGTGTTCAATGCTACAGATGAAACATGGTGTGTGCCCTCGATTAGTAGCTAATGGTCTCATGAGGACACAGATAACAGTGTTTCAGCACAGTGAGATAATGGGCATGTTAGATTGGTGCCATAGCAACATAGGCTCCAAGCATCCGAATCTCTAGTGAGGGTCCAAGCAGGCCTCCTGGGCTGGCAGAGTATTAAGAGGTGAGTAGTAAATGGATAAAGAAAATAGAAAACGGTGTCCCAAGCGGAGGAAACCATATAGGCAGAGGTGTAGATGTGATGGAGTATATTTTGTGGAAAACCGAATGTTTGAATGGAAGAAAGAATAGTAGATTGATTGGCTAGGGAGGTGGGGCGGGAATAAGCAGGGGCCAGGTTGGAAAGGTTCTTTATGAGCACAAAAGAGGATAAACTCTATCCTGAAATTTACCAGGAGCCATTAGAAGATTTTAAGTAAGGGGATGACATGACATGGGATGTATTTTATAAAATTTACTCTAATAACTATGAAGGGTGGAATGAAGTGGAAGAAGAGTAAGAGTTGAGGTCACCAGGGGCCACATATAGAATGGTTTCACTTCTGTGAAGTTTACAGAACAGGCAGCTCCATAGACTGAAGTAGGTTAGTGGTTGCCAGGGCTGGGGGAGGAGGGAATGGAGAGTAAGTGCTCCTGGGTGTGGGGTTTCTTTTTGGGGTGATTTAAATATTCTAAAATTAGACACTATTGATGGTTATACAACCTTGTTAATGAGCTAAGAGCCATTGATCTGTGCACTTTAAATGGATGAATTTTATTATATATACACTAATATTTTAGTAAGGCTGTTATTTAAAAGAAGAGTGCGGGCAGGGGGACTAGTTGCATACTACTAAAGTACTCTCAGCAGAGATACCAGAATCAAACAGTAAAATAATGATATAGGGAATGAGAGGTCGATGGAGTCACCTAAGCTGAGTCTGAGGATTTGTGGCTCAGATAACAGAGTGGATAGTTTTACTGTTTTATCAATATCAGTAATTCAGGAAATTAGAGTAAGATGATGACTTCACTTTTGCCATGTTAAGTTTGTGGTACTTGTAGGAGAGCCAGGTTGAGTTTGGAGCTCCTGAGAGAGTCTAGATAAGAGACCTGTGGGACTTTGGCATTCATGGGCTGCATGGGGTGAATGGAAGACCAGAGGTGTGCAACAGAGACCCACAGGGAGTGGTAGGACACAGAGTGTTGCCAGAGGCAGCAGTGGTCAGCAGAGCCACCAGTAACTAAAGAGAGGGCAGGCATGTTAAAGGCAAAAAGGTTTTCATTGGACTTAGCAGTAGAAGTGGCAGGTGCAAAAGACTGATCGTGACCAGTTGAGTCAATGGAAATGTAGACAACTTTGCCCCAAAGCCTGGCTGTGGAAGGAAGGTAAAGGAGAGCCAAAAGGGGGTTTGGGGGTTGGGCATGTGTGTTCACTATAAAGAGGAGATGCTATATTTGAGCAGGGCCTTGAAGGGTACAGGAAAAGCAGATAAAGTAACTTACTGTGTATGGATGTGAAAGCTGGATGTGAAGAAGGTTGATAGGAAAAAATTGATTCATTTGAAATAAGATGTTGGGGGAAAGCTCTACAGATACCCTGGACTGCCAGAAAGACAAACAGGTGGGTCCTTGAGCAAATGAAGCCTGAAACATCACTGGAGGCAAAAATGACAAAACTGAAGCTGTCCTACTTTAGGCACATCATGAGAATGCAGGGTTTTTTGGAAAAGACAATAATGCCGAGAAAAATAGAAAGCAGGATGAGAAGAAGACCATATATTAGATGGACTGAGTGTATAAGACGCCATGGATATGAGTCTACAGGAGCTGAGCAGGGCTGTTGAGGACAGAACATGTGGACACCATTCATTCATAGGGTCACCAGGAGCCAGCCCACTCAGTAGCATGCAATACTCATAAAAGAACTTATGTTAATTGACTTTAAGTAATAACAACCACTACATAGTAAGCACTTCCACATGTGTTATCTCCTTTAACCCTTGCCTGGCCACTTGGGGAAGGTGATATTGCCTTTTCCACTTACAGATGTGAACACTGAGGGGCAGAGAGGCTGTCTCGCTGTGGGTTCTGTGTGAGCATCAGTTCAGGCAGAGCCACAGGAAGGGGTCTGGTGATACAGCTAGGAGGAAGTGGGGGAGAATGTGCCTTTTTAAAGCATTTATTGTACTGTGATCATTCTCCCTTCTTTTACTATCTAATTGTGGATATCCTTGTCAAGCATTTGACTGAAACTTTGGTCTTCTCAAGTGTCAAGGGAGCCCTCTAATGGATATTTGTTGCATTACAAACTTTCAGCTGCTTTTTCATTCATTCAAAAAGCTCTGGACATAGTCCACATGGAGACCTCACATCCACAGCATGAAACAGTGCTCCTGCAGCCTCCTGGAAAGAAGTCGCACAACCTACAGCATCCCCAGTCTGACATATTTTTGTTTTGAGGAGCAAAAGCCATGGGGAAGGTGGCATAAGGGCGATAAAGAAATCAAATTATTTCATTTTCTTTTTCTTTCCTTCCTCCCTCCCTCCCTCCCTCCCTCCCTTCCTTCCTTCCTTCTTCTTCCTCACTTCCTTCCTTCCTTCCTTCCTTCCTTCCTTCCTTCCTTCCTTCCTTCCTTCCTTCCTTCCTTCCTTCTTCTTCCTCACTTCCTTCCTTCCTTCCTTCCTTCCTTGCAGGGAGACAAAGACAGACTCCTGAATGCTCCCCAACTGGCATCCACCCAGCAAGCCCCCTACAAGGCTATGCTCTGCCCATTGCTATCTGGGGCAACTGAGCTATTTCAGCCCCTGAGGCGGAGGCCATGGAGCCATCCTCAGTGCCTGGGCCCACACACCAGGCCGACACTCTACCACTGAGCCAACCTGGCCAGAGTCTTCATTTTCATTGGAAGGAAGGAAAAAAGAAAGAAAAGAGAGGAAAGAGAGAAAAAAGAGAGAAGGAAGGAAGAAGGGAGGGAGGGAGGGAAGAAAAAGAAAAAGGAAAAGAAATCTGAGTGTTTACTGCGCTCCCAGCACCAGCCTGGACCCGGTGGGGTGATATAAATAAGACACATGGTCCCTGAATTCCTGGGGCAGGACGAGGCAGGGAAAGCTAGGCATGTTTGGGAAGACAGGCGGACAGGAAGCGGGAAGGTAAAAGGCTGGAGAGCCGAAGGCAGCTAGATTCTACAGGGTCTTGGAACCAGGATGGAGAGATTTTACTTTAAGTGTAGTGGGTGTTTGTTGGAAAATAATGTGGCCTGGATTTACATTTTAACATCACTGCGGTTGCCCTGTGTGTGTGTCTAATGGATACTGAGAGGAAGCCGTGTGAGGAGGAGAGGAGGACCACGCAAGAAATCGGTGCAGGGGCCAGGTAAGAGGGGATGCAGGACCGCTCAGTGCAGGGTCCCGGTAAGAGCGGGCGTGGGTCCGCTCGGCGCAAGGGCCCGGTGAGAGCGGATGCGAGTCCGCTTGGCGCAGGGGCCCGGTGAGAGTGGATGCGGGTCCGCTCAGAGCCGGTGCCTGGTGAGATCGGATGCCGGTCGGCTCTGCGCAGGGGCCCAGTGAGAGCGGGTGCGGGTGCGGGTCCGGTGAGAGTGGGTGCGGGTCCACTCAGCGCCGGGGCCCAGTGAAAGCAGATGCGGCTCTGCTCAACGCGGATCGCTTGGCGTAGTGGCCCGGTGAGAGTGGATGCGGATCCGCTGGGCGCAGGGGCCCGGTGAGAGTGGGTGCGGGTCCGCTCGGTGCATGGCCCGGTGAGAGCGGATGCGGGTCCGCTCGGTGCATGGCCCGGTGAGAGCGGATGCGGGTCCGCTCGGTGCATGGCCCGGCGAGAGCGGGTGCAGGTCCGCTCGGCGCAGGGGCCCGGCGAGAGCGGGTGCGGGTCCGCTCGGCGCAGGGGCCCGGCGAGAGCGGGTGCCGGTCCGCTCGGCGCAGGAGCCCGGCGAGAACGGATGCCGGTCCGCTCGGTGCAGGGGCCCAGTGAGAGCTCTGGGTGCGGATTTGCTCAGTTCACGGGGCCGGTGAGAGCGGATGCGGGTCCGCTTGGCGCCAGGCCCAGTGCGAGAGGATGCGGGTCGGCTCAGCGCGGTTCGCTCGGCGTAGTGGCCGGGCGAGAGCGGATGCCGGTCCGCTCTGCTCAGGGGCCGGTGAGAGCGGATGCAGGTCCACTCGGCGCAGGGGCCTGGCGAGAGCGGCTGCACGTCCGCTCAGTGCAGGGGCCGGTGAGAGCGGATGCGGGTCGGCTCAGCGCGGTTCGCTCAGCATAGTGGCCCGGCGAGAGCGGATGCTGGTCCACTCAGTGAAGGGGCCCGGTGAGAGCGAATGCGGGTCCACTCGGCGCAGGGGCCCGGTGAGAGCGGATGCGGGTCCGCTCAGCGTAGTGGCCCAGCGATAGCGGATACCGGTCCGCTCGGCGCAGGGGCCCGGTGAGAGCGGATGCGGGTCCGCTCAGCGCAGGGTCTGGTGAGATCGGATGCGGGTCCGCTCAGTGCAGGAGCCCGAATAGAGCGGATGCAGGTCCGCTCAGAGCAGGGTCTGGTGAGAGTGGATGCGGGTCCGCTCAGTGCAGGAGCCCGAATAGAGCGGAGGCGGGTCTGCTCAGTGTTGGACCCAGTGCGAGAGGATGCGGGTGGGCTCAGCGCGATTCCCTCGGCGTAGTGGCCCGGCGAGAGCGGATGCCGGTCCGCTCGGCTCATGGGCCGATGAAAGCGGGTGTACGTCCGCTCAGTGCAGGAGCCTGGATAGAGCGGAGGCGGATCCACTCAGCTCCGGGGCCCAGAGAGAGAGAGAGAATGCGGGTCCACTCGGCACAGTGGCCCAGTGAGAACGGTTGTAGGTCCTCTCCGTGCAGGGCCCGGTGAGAGCGGATGCCGGTCCGCTCGGCGCAGGGGCCTGGTGAGAGCGGATGCCGGTCCGCTCGGCGTAGTGGCCCGGCGAGAGCGGATGCCGGTCCGCTCGGCGCAGGGGCCTGGTGAGAGCGGATGCGGGTTCGCACAGAGCCGGGCCTGTGAGAGCTGATGCGGGTTCGCTCAGCGCAGGGGCCCAGTGAGAGCTCTGGGTGCGGATTCGCTCAGTTCAGGGGGCCGGTGAGAGCGGATGCGGGTTCGCTCGGCGCCAGGCCCAGTGCGAGAGGATGCCGGTCGGCTCAGCGCGGTTCGCTCGGCATAGTGGCCCGGTGAAAGCGGATGCGGGTCCGCTCAGCGCGGTTCGCTTGGCGTAGTGGCCCGGAGAGCGAATGCGGGTCCGCTCAGCGCAGGGGCCGGTGAGAGCGGATGCTGGTCCGCTCAGTGCAGGAGCCCGAATAGAGCGGATGCGGGTCCGCTCAGAGCAGGAGCCGGAATAGAGCGGATGCGGGTCCGCTCAGAGCAGGGTCTGGTGAGAGTGGATGCGGGTCCGCTAAGTGCAGGAGCCCGAATAGAGCGGAGGCGAGTCTGCTCAGCCTCGGGCCCAGTGCGAGAGGATGCGGGTCGGCTCAGCGCGGTTCGCTCCGCGTAGTCGCATGGTGAGAGCGGATGCGGGTCCGCTCAGCGCAGGGCCCCGGTGGGAGCGAATGCAGTTCAGCTCAGCGCAGGAGCCCGGCGAGAGCGGATCCCGGTCCGCTCTGCTCAGGGGCCGGTGAGAGCGGCTGCAGGTCCGCTCAGCGCAGGGGCCCGGTGAGAGCGGCTGCGGGTCCGCTCGGTGCATGGCCCGGTGAGAGCGGGTGAGTATCTGCTCAGTGCATGGCCCGGTGAAAGCGGATGCGGGTCCGCTCGGCGCAGGGGCCCGGTGAGAGCGGATGCAGATCCGCTCAGCGCAATTCGCTCGACGTAGTGGCCCGGTGAGAGCGGATGCCGGTCCACTCGGCGCAGGGGCCCGGTGAGAGCGGATGCGGGTTCGCACAGAGCCGGGCCGGTGAGAGCTTATGCGGGTTCGTTCAGCGCAGGGGCCCAGTGAGAGCTCTGGGTGCGAATTCGCTCAGTTCAGGGGGCCGGTGAGAGCGGATGCGGGTCCGCTGGGCGCCAGGCCCAGTGCGAGAGGATGCGGGTCGGCTCAGCACGGTTTGCTTGGCGTAGTCGCCTGGTGAGAGCAGATGAGGGTCCGCTCAGCGCCGTGCCCAGTGCGAGAGGATGCGGGTCGGCTCAGCGCAGAACCCCGGTGGGAGCGAATGCAGGTCAGCTCAGCGCAGGAGCCCCGCGAGAGTGGATGCCGGTCCGCTCTGCTCAGGGGCCGGTGAGAGCAGATGCAGGTCCGCTCGGCGCAGGGGCCCGGGTAGAGCGGGTGCGCGGCCGTTCAGCGCAGGGGCCCAGTGAGAGAGGCTGCGGGTCCGCTCGGTGCATAGCCCGGTGAGGGCGGGTGCGTATCTGCTCAGTGCATGGTCCTGTTAGAGCGGGTGCGTATCTGCTCGGTGCATGGCCCGGTGAGAGCGGGTGCGTATCTGCTCAGTGCATGGTCCTGTTAGAGCGGGTGCGTATCTGCTCGGTGCATGGCCCGGTGAGAGTGGGTGCGTATCTGCTCGGTGCATGGCCCGGCTCGGCGCAGGGGCCCGGTGAGAGCGGATGCGGGTCCGCTCAGTGCGGTTCGCTCGGCGTAGTGGCCCGGTGAGAGTGGATGCCGGTCCACTCGGCGCAGGGGCCCGGTGAGAGCGGATGCGGGTTCGCACAGAGCGGGGCCGGTGAGAGCTTATGCGGGTTCGCTCAGAGCCAGGGGCCCAGTGAGAGAGGATGCGGGTCGGCTCAGCACGGCTTGCTTGGCGTAGTCGCCTGGTGAGAGCGGATGAGGGTCGGCTCAGCGCCGGGCCGGTGAGAGCTTATGCGGGTTCGCTCAGAGCAGGGGCCCAGTGAGAGAGGATGCGGGTCGGCTCAGCACGGCTTGCTTGGCGTAGTCGCCTGGTGAGAGCGGATGAGGGTCCGCTCAGCGCCGTGCCCAGTGCGAGAGGATGCGGGTCGGCTCAGCGCAGGGCCCCGGTGGGAGCGAATGCAGGTCAGCTCAGCGCAGGAGCCCCGCGAGAGTGGATGCCGGTCCGCTCTGCTCAGGGGCCGGTGAGAGCGGATGCCGGTCCGCTTGGCGCAGGGGCCCGGCGAGAGCGGGTGCGCGGCCGTTCAGCGCAGGGGCCCAGTGAGAGAGGCTGCGGGTCCGCTCGGTGCATGGCCCGGTGAGAGCGGGTGCGTATCTGCTCGGTGCATGGCCCGGTGAGAGCGGGTGCGTATCTGCTCGGTGCATGGCCCGGTGAGAGCGGGTGCGTATCTGCTCGGTGCATGGCCCGGTGAGAGCGGGTGAGTATCTGCTCGGTGCATGGTCCGGTGAGAGCGGATGCAGGTCCGCTCGGCGCAGGGGCCCGGTGAGAGCGGATGCGGGTCCGCTCAGCGCGGTTCGCTCGGCGTAGTGGCCCGGTGAGAGCGGATGCCGGTCCACTCGGCGCAGGGGCCCGGTGAGAGCGGATGCGGGTTCGCACAGAGCCAGGCCGGTGAGAGCTTATGCGGGTTCGCTCAGAGCAGGGGCCCAGTGAGAGCTTTGGGTGAGGATTCGCTCAGTTCAGGGGGCCGGTGAGAGCAGGTGCGGGTCCGCTCGGCGCCAGGCCCAGTGCGAGAGGATGCGTGGCGGCTCAGTGTAGTTTGCTTGGAGTAGTCGCCTGGTGAGAGCGGATGTGGGTCCGCTCAGCGCCAGGCCCAGTGCGAGAGGATGCGGGTCGGCTCAGCGCGGTTCGCTCAGCGTAGTCGCCTGGTGAGAACGAATGCGGGTCCGCTCAGCGCAAGGGCCCGGTGAGAGCGGGTGTACGTCCGCTCAGCGCAGGGTCTGGTGAGAGCGGATGGATGTCCGCTCAATGCAGGAGCCCGGATAGAGCGGAGGCGGGTCCGCTCAGCGCCGGGCCCTGTGAGAGAGGATGCGGGTCGGCTCAGCGCGGTTCGCTCGGCATAGTGGCCCGGCTATAGCGGATGCCGGTCCGATCGGCGCAGGGGCTCGGTGAGAACGGATGCGGGTTCACACAGAGCCGGGCCCGGTGAGAGCTGATGCGTGTCCGCTCAGCGCAGGGTCTGGTGAGAGCGGATGCGGGTCCGCTTAGTGCAGGAGCCCGAATAGAGCGGAGGCGGGTCCGCTCAGCGTCGGGCCCAGTGCGAGAGGATGCGGGTCAGCTCAACGCCTTTCGCTCGGCGTAGTCGCCTGGTGAGAGCGGATGCGGGTCCGCTCGGCGTAGTGGCCCGGCGAGAGCGGATGCCGGTCCGCTCGGCTCATCGGCCGGTGAAAGCTGTTGCAAGTCCGCGCAAGTCCGCTCAGTGCAGGAGCCTGGATAGAGCGGAGGCGGGTCCGCTCAGCGCCGGGCCCAGTGAGAGCAGATGCGGGTCCGCTCAGTGCAGGAGCCCGGATAGAGCGGAGGAGGATCCACTCAGCGCCGGGGCACAGAGAGAGAGGATGCGGGTCCGCTCAGTGCCAGGAGCCCGGTGAAAGCGGATGGAGGTCCGCTCAGTGCAGGAGCCCAGATCGGAGGCGGGTCCGCTCAGCGCCGGGCCTGGTCAGAGCGAATGTAGGTCCGCTCAGTGCGGGGCCGGTGAGAGCGGGTGTATTTCCGCTCAGTGCGGGGTCCCGGTGAGAGCGGGTGCATTTCCGCTCAGTGCAGGGTCCCGGTGAGAGCGGGTGCAGTTCTGCTCAGTGCGGGGCCCGTTGAGAGCGGATGCAGGTCCACTAGGGTGCCACACTGGAGGAAGTCATGGTGTATTTTACACTTTAATGTTTCACTCCAACTTTTTAAAAAATTTTTTACTACAGGTAGGGCAGTCAGGTCGTTTACAACATTTTTGGGGCACATTTTAATACTCATTACATGTAATTTACAAAAGAAAATATAGGCTTTTCTAATTTGTTCCATCTTTGGTCAGGAGTAACACAACAGTTAGAAGTCAGTAATTTAGTTTTGGATTGGAGGCTAGTCGCACTACTTTTAGGTCCCGTGGACCTAAAAATTATTTTTGTTTCTGTTTTTGTTTTTTATGTATATATCCAAATGGATGGGGTACAGTCACAGAAGAGATGACTGCATTTCAGAGAGGCCTGCAGGCTGTATCATTGCCGCTGGGGGCCGCTGAGGGGCCGTCCTGTGTACGCAGGGGCACAGGAACCAGCCAGCACAGGCCCACCAAGCAACTACTGAACTGTCCTGCATAGCACTCCCCTTCTGTCTCTTCCTGGCTTCCCTACCCTAGCTCCTAACATTCAATGTGGTTTTTTATTCTTAGCTCTTTCTTCTTCCGCTGCAATCAATTCCTGCTCTGCCTATTTCCATATTCCTCATTTCCTGTCCTCTTTTCCTCCCTTTTTGTCTGCCTTTGGGCCCAGCCTTTCAGGATTGGAATGCTCTTGGCTGCTTACCTCTCTTTCCTTCCTTTGTTGGTGTTTTCTCAGACCGGCTTTGTACTTTCACTGTTACATCTTAACCTCCTGGGGCTATGAGAGTTCTCTCCCCTCCTTCTGAGTAGTAGTAGCTGGGCACAGAACACACTTTACAACCTCCTACATGGTCTGATTTCTGGTCAGAGTTATTCTGGGTTCGTGAGGCGGTAGAGCAGAAAAGCAAAGGCTCTGGAGTGGACAGGATCATCAGTCCCGCCACCTGTTTGTCTCCAGAACAGGCTGTGATGAGCATTCATGGTGACATCTTATATAAAGTGCTGGGCTAGGGTGGAGGGTAAATGAATCTTTGCTTTTATTATGGTTTAATATTCTATCAAATACTAAGGCAGATCCTGGATTGGAACAGGTATCAAGAAAGGAGACCTTGGTTATCCTGAACTGGAGACTTTGTCATAAGTAACAGAGTTTAGGAGTATATCTCACACTTTTGCTTAATAGTTGTGAATTCAAACTTCCATCAAGGTCCTGGGTTCGCTACTTCAGCCTAACAATGTTAAATCCTGAGTGAAGAGGTAACTGAACTGCATTATGTAGAAGAATAATAGTTAATGAAAATCTTTGTAAAGGTTCCCAAAGTATGTACTTCATTGGGAAGAGGAAAGGCTATGTTCTGGTATTTCCTTACATCACTCCTAACTTTACAGGCTTGCCTTTCTAGTTGCCATTAAATCATTACAGGTTTGTGTCTCCAACATCTAACTATTTCTGACATGTGAGAGTGTTTCAAAGGTTTGGACATTATAACACTATAATGAAAGTACTGAAAATTTTGGATTTAGATCACTTTCCCATTGTGTCATATTTCTGTGTGACATGGTATAAGGCCAGGGCCGCCACCACCATCATGGCCATTCACATGCAGGTTCTTATTGAATGTGGGCAGGTGATAAAGAAACAGCAGAGATGGAGGATGGTGGGCCATTCTCTTTATTGGTGTCTCACCAAGACCCGCCAGCCACAGGAAAAGCCAAGGGAAAAGAAGAAAACCTGCTTTTCCCATGGAGAGCAAGAGATCAGGGAGGAGAGAAAAAAGAAATCCTCTTGCACCTCTCGGTGGGGGGTGGGGGGTGGGGGGGCAGAACCTCTCTTCCAGTAAACATTAGCATAAGATGGCCCCTCCCAATCAGGAAGGTGACCTGCAACCTCACAGACCACTATATCTGGCATTGCCCAGCCCCCAGTGCAAACCACAAACGAGCAAACATATACGTCATATTTACAAACTTATTTGACCAACATTCCACCCCTTTGCTCGCTTTATAATCTATACCACAGGTATCTTCCATGATGGTCACTGTGTGAGGAGTGAGGTCATCACATAAACAGAAACAGTACAAACTATAGCAATAGAATTACCAAATCATAAGGTATGGGCAAAACAGGAGAGCTGTCAGCTGCACCAAGAGAGACAAATCTTTTCCCTCTGGCAGAATACAGGCCAGAGTTTTGTCTGCAGACAGCACCGTAGCTGGTACCAGAGGCCGCCCTGAGCGGGCATACCAAACCTTATTGGCCAATACACCAGGATCTGCTGGTTCTATGTGTAGTAAAATAGGAAAACTCATTATTTGGCCATAAAGAAATTACAAAGGTGCCCTTCATTATGCTGTTCCCCTGGGTACTCAAAGGATAATATACTTCTACCTTAGGTGGCCAGGTGCTGGTTGCCCAAGGAGTTAACTGGAGGTCCACTTCTAGCCCCTTTCCCCCTGATGCCAACAAGGCCACCCATCTCAGATGAGGGGACTGTATGTTCCAGGGCCAAGTCCATTGAAGCCGTTGGCCTTTAAGGAGGGCTGTTGGGGCAGGAAAGAACACGTTGCCCTGCTGTCCAAAGCCTGGCTTGAGTAAAATGTCCTTGGTGCATATCTGCAACTGAATGGGGGCAGCTGCCTGGTGCAGGAGGACCTCCCCTGGAGCTGGGCTCCCCTGTTTAGGTCTCTCATTCAAAATCTGGAGTACCGTCCATAAGCAGCGTGTTCATCCAGTAAGGGAGCTGGTGTCTCCCTCCTGTCGTAGTCCCTGCTTTAAGAGTCCATTATACTGCTCAATGATACCAGCAGCCTGGGAGTGGTAGGGAACATGGTAATTCCAGTCTACCCCCAGCTCTTGAGGCCATTGCCTCACCATTAAACCAGTGAAATGAGTACCATTGCCACTTTCAAGGACCAGTGGCCACCCATATGCAGCACTCAGGTGGTCTAGAGCCTGTATGACTGCCTTCTGGTCAGGGTTACAGGCGGGGTAAGCAGCAAACAGACTGATGGCAGTATCTACACAGGTGACCGCATACTGGTACACATCTGACTTTGGTAAGGGTCCAATGATGTCTATCTGCCATCGTGTCAGTGGAACATTGGTACTTGCAGGTGACACCATTGTTCTCCGAGGGTGCTCCTTGGAACACACTGCACATTGCTTACAAGCTGCAAGTACCTCTGCATAGGACACAGGCAAGTTCCACGCCTTAACCGTAGTCCACATAGTTTTCTGTCCCACATGGAGCAGGCGCTGGTGGAGCCACTGCGCCACATCACCTGCAGTTGCAGTCTCCAACCATCGCACCCTTGCCAACGTATCTGCCTCATCATTCTCAGGATGGGCTAGAGGGGCATGCCTGTGACATGATATACTGTCACCTGCTTCTGGTGTCCTATTTCCCCTAAGTTCTACCACATGGCCTGTCCCCATAGTGGACGGTGCATTACCATCCACTGGTTAGTGTGCCAAGTAGCAATCCAAAGGGTCAGTCCATGATAGACAGCCCAGCTGTCAGTACAGATCGCCAGAGGTGAAGATTCATTATGAGCAAATAGCTCTTAATTCTGCCCATTGGCTGCTCTGGCCTGCACCTGTGTCCATCCAAATAGTCTCAGTGGCCGGATGGAGGGCTATGGCCGTCCACTTGGCAGGTAGGCCCCTGCTGGAACCATCAGTATACCAGGCATCCTCGGAGATGGGCGTCTGCCCCTCCTGGTAGGGACTGACTTCAGGTTTTGCCTCCTAGTCCCCAGCTGCACCTGATTCTAAGGTCGCATAGGTGACTGGACCCAAGACTTCCTGCAGTTCTGTCCTCAACAGGCTGGTGCTAAGAGCACAGCGTTGTTGCAGATAGGCACCCCACTTGGCCAGAGTGGAGGCTTGGGCTATACCACTATGATTTAGTTGCCCAATCTCTCACCTATTCTGCAATAGGGTATGTCAGTGATGGGCAATCTTTTGAGCTTGATGTGTCAAAATTTGCCAAAAAAACGAGCATAACTCGGGTGGTGTGTCACTTTGAGAAAAAAACCATAATTTTGCAATATTTATAGTTTAAATAACAAAAATGTTTTGGCCTACAGACCTCTGGCACAGAGTGTCTACACTACAGCAAATGTTTTATCCTCGGCTACTGCACCTGGCCATGCAGGTGCCGAGGATGAAATGTCCTTCTGGCATGCGGCCCCATACTTCTCTGGTATGTGGCCACATGTCATTGAAAATGGCTACATGTGTCAATGCTGACACACGTGTAATAGGTTTGCCATCACGGGGTTATGTTGTCTTGACTGTAACTGGAGTTGTGGTTGTAATACTCTCAGTGGCCAGGAAGGCAGCATACACAGCTGCCAACTGCTTCTCCACTAATGAGTAACATACTTCAGCACCTTTCCATAATTGAGACCAAAACCCAATAGGTTGCCATAAGCACTCTGTCCATTGCCACAAGCCCCATCCAAACCCCTCTGAGGTTACATGAACATCCAGCTCACAGGGCCTTGCAGGATTGAACACATTCAAGGCCTGTGCCACCTTGACAGCTCTCTTAGCTGCTGCAAATGGACATTGCACCTGCTCAGTCCAATCCCAACAAACCCCCTTCCGAATAAGGTTGTACAAGGGGCGTAGTAACTGAGCCAAATGGGGTATAAATGCTCGCCAATACCCCAACAAACCTAAGAATTCCTGTAACTGTTTTACCATAGTGGGCACTGCGTATGCTTGGATCTTATCTATAACTGCTTCAGGGATAACCTTTGTCTTACGGGACCAGACAACTCCCAAGAATTTAACAGATAACCCAGGTCCTTGTAATTTGTTCTCGTTGCCTCCCCAGCCACATGCTTTCAAACGGGATAGCAGGGTAGGGACTGCTTGCTCCAATTCTGGAAGAGAATCACTAGTTAGCATAATATCATCAATATAATGGTACATGCAAACTGCCTTTGGCTGTTTCCATTTAGCCAGGTCAGCAGCCACCAGCCCATGGCACAAGATGGGGCTATGCAAATAGCCCTGGCGTAATACTGTAAAGGTCCATTGTCTCCCTTCCCAACTGAAGGCAAATTGGTCTTGACTCTCTGCAGCTATCAATAGAGAAAAAGGCATTGACCAAGTCTGCCACAAAGTGGTATGCCATCATGGTAGCTATCGAGGGAACAGCAGCGTGCAAAGGGGGAACAACTTTGTTAAGTTCTCTGTAATCTACTGTCATTCTCCAGGTTCTGTCTGGTTTGCGCACAGGCCATACCGGGGAGTTGTAAGGACTGTGCTGGCCGGATGATCCCCACCTTTTGTGCCTGTGACTTCTTCATAACCACCTGGCAAGCAGGACTGCTTGGTGTTAGTCACACGCCAAGGAATGGGTAATTGCAAAGGGGAATGTGATGCGTGTCCCCGCAACACTGCCTTCACAAACCTGATCTGCAGCTGGAACTCGCTAGCTAGAATTTCCAACCACAGTCCCTGCAAGACATCTACCCCCAAAATATATTCAGGAATAGGAGATACATACACCTTATATGGCTTGGGAGGCAGTCTTCCTATCCCCAATGGAATAGTTATTGGCTTCACTTGAAGTTTGGCCCCCATAATCTTCAGTGGCCACTGGGGTCCCAGCAAACCACTCTGGGTTCCCACAGAGGAGGGAACATTCTGCTCCTGTATCCACCAAGGCCAACACCCATTGTACATTGGAAGGGGACCAGTGGATAGCCAGTTCCACATGTGGCCTCTGGTAACTGCCCAGGAGGGAACATTCTGCACCTGTATCCACCAAGGCCAACACCCATTGTACATTGGAAGGGGACCAGTGGATAGCCAGTTCCACGTGTGGCCTCTGGTAACTGCCCAGCCCTGTTAGATGGGTTCCTTGGCTGTTTTCCTACTTGAATAGGTACAAGGGGTCTTGGGAGTCCTCCTCTCCCTCGGCTGTCTCCATCATATAATCTTGTAACTGAACTGCCCACACACCAAACGTTTTATTGGTAGCTGCTGGGGCCTTTCGTCTCAGTGGCTGGAACTTCTGTTTCGGTTTAAGCTGCCACCAAAGCTTAAAAGAATTTTATTAGACTGGCCATCTAATTTCTCCTTATCTGCTCCAGCCGCAATCAAATCTACCCACATCTGTGTTCGGGTAACCTTTATAGGCCTGTTTCCCTTGTTAGTTGGTGGGGAGGGCAACATAGGCAGCAGCCCTCACTGCTTTATGTTCCCGAGCGGCCTCCAGCTCTCCCAAATCTACCATCTGTGTAACTGCATTGATGGACTACCCCACATGGGGACCCAGGATAGCCCAAAGTGACCCAAGAAGGGCTGATGGGGCTCTAGCAAGGATAAAGTCCTTCAGTTTTGCCGTAAACACTTCCTTGTCTTGCCCACGGGACCCAGGGTTGAAAGCAGCATTCTTCATACCTAGTTCCTGAAGGACCTTTACTAACTCACTATAGCACTCCCACTGACTCACTACCCCCGGCAATTCTCCAGCATTCTGCCAGACCATACGAATGGTGGCCATTCTAATAGGGTATGGTCTCCTGGGTTGCCATGGCAGTTCTGAAGACACTGCCTCAAGGAGGAGTGTGTGGTAATGGCGGCCAATTTCTCCATCTCTGTTTTGGAGAGCATGATGCCATCCACCCCTATGTCCCATAATCATAGTAACCAGATTACCAGGGATTCAGTAGGTTTCTGCCTAAATTGTGCCCCCAACTCTATCAGCTCTGCCTGGGTATAGGGCCAGACCACAGAGTGTTCCATTACTTGGGCAGGAGACTGTGGCTGCCCCTGAGGGACTCTACAGTGCTGGGTTTTTACCTTCTTGGCAACCACTGGTCAGGCTCTCGATGTGCGTATGGCAGCTTCAGCCTGAGCCTTCTCATCCTCAGAAGAGGAATTGCAAGCGCCTGCTCCCACTGACTCACCAGCACAGATGCGGCTGCTCCTTTGTTGACCGTTTAGGCTCCTGTGGCTGCTGGCTTCTGGCTAGAAGCAGAGACTCGAATTCTTGAACCCACAGTTGTTTCTCCAACAACTGCTGGTGCAAACATTCAGCTTCCAGGGCATACTGCAACTCATGAACCCGTAATTCCTTCTCCAGTGCTCGCTCCAGTTCTAGCCTTTTCTGCTGTTGATTTGCAATTCGTCCTGGAGCTTTTGACCTCAGGCAGCTTCTTGCACAGAACTCCTGGTTTCCTCTTGAGTAATAAATACCCATCCCACGGCCCCTCAAAGGACAGCCATGTGGAGCCAGAACAGCAACCAGTAGTCTTCTACCCCACCCCTCAAGGATGGCAGCTCCATACCAATCTGATCCGAATCCTGCCGCAAACTAGGCCAGTTGTAAGGTGGGGCGGGGGGTGGGGGCACTGCCACCATCATGGTTGTTCATATGCAGGTTCTCATTAAATTTGGGCAGGTGGTAAAGAAATGGCAGTGAGAGGATGGTAAGCCATTCTGTTTATTGGTGTCTCACCAGGACAGTCAAGCTACAAGAAAAGCCAAGGGACAGTCAAGCTACAGAAAACCTGCTTTTCCCATGTAGGGCAAGAAATCAGGGAGAAGAAAAAGAAATCCTCCTGCACCTCTCGGTGGTGGGGACAGATCTCTCTTCCAGTAAACATTAGCAAGACAATGGCCCCTCCCAATCAGGAAGGCAACCTGCAACCTCACAGACCACTATATCTGGTGTTGCCCAGCCCTCAGTGCAAACCACAAGCCAGTAAACATATACATCATATTTACAAACTTATTTGACCAACACATGGGCATACTGAAATGTGGACATATCTGTGAATGTAAAGCAGACAAACCTAAACATATGGGTGTACACAGGAAAGATCTAGGAGGATGCAAACCAAACTGAGTGGTTATTCCTGACAGGAAAGTGAGTATGGGCTGAGGGTAGAGGGGATTGAAGGGAGACTTTCATATATCACTGTATACATTTTTCCTAAGATTTGAATTTTGTGAAACAATGTATTCATGGCCCTGGCCGGATAGAGTGGATAGAGTGCTGGCCTGGTCCACCAAGGTCACAGGTTCCAATGAGTGTACAACTAGATGGAACAACTAAGTGGAACAAGGAGTTGATGCTTTTTTTCCCTCTCTCTCCCCCTTCCCCTCTTTTTCTCTCTCAAATCATTGGGGGAGAAAAATTAATGTATTCATGGGTTACTTTTGTACTTTAGAAAAAGAAATTTTTTTTTGTAATTTAGAAAAATTAAATCCATCCAAAATTTGTATCCATCTTCTTGTGTTAGCTTCCTCTTCTGGTCGAGGTAGGATGGACTGAGCAGTGTTGCCCAGTTTTTCATTACATTTTACATTTTCCTTAAGATACCTTGGGATAAGGGTATATGCTTTACCACAGAAGCTATTTCCAAAATATTATCCAAATACTTAGCAATTCCCCATCCTGCATAAGGAATAAGACTGTGAGGCCCCCGCTTCTCAGTGAGGCTGTGGCACTGGGGCAGAAATGGCTGTACTCATGCTGTGGAGAGAGTGGAACAGACTCCTTCTGCAGCATTTGAAAGGTAGGCCTTTGGGTGCTTTAGAAGAAGCCAGCCACTTGGCTGTGGCCTGAATACTTCCTGTTGGTTTGTGATGGACTGGCAGATCGCTGCTGTCTGCTCTGAGTTACTAGCTAGAGGCTCTAAGTGTCTGGAAATGTTATGTTGCATAAATTCGTAGGAGGAACACTTGAATTTAACTGTGGCCAAAATTGCATCTGCCTCTGAAAATGCCTTCTGCTTATTCAGGTGCAGCTCATTTTCCCTCTCAAACTATACTTTGATTCATGAGTAAAAGTTAAACATCCATTCCTCCAAGAATGCTTCTTTTGTGCTAGAAATGGGAATGGTAGTAGCAAAAACATTTTTTTGTGTTTAGTTACATAATCTAAATCAAACTGGGGGTTATTCTTCTAGAGCCTGTAATATTATGACAGAAGACATTTCCTTGGATTTGTTCTACTTAGTTGTTCTATTTACTTGTGTATTCCTGGTTTGCTTCTTATATGTGCCCTGACTGGGGATTTAATCGGTAACCTCGGTATGCCAGAAACATGCTTTATCCACTGAGCCACTTGGCCAGGGCCAAGAGCAGGTTTTTTGTTTTGGGATCAGTGGATCACTTTTGCTAACGTCATTTGGGGAACTTGTGAAAACTGCCACTCTTGGGTCTCCCATTCATACTCTGGTGATCCTGGTGCACACTGAGGTTGTAAGGGGTTGTCCTGAGACATGCTGACAAGCTCAGTATGCTGTGGGTGTGCTGAGCAGATCCTAGGACAAAACAACAGAGGAAGGTGGTGATCCAGATGGTCTCCCTTCCTACCCATCTACACTCTGGTTGGCGGTTCCCTCCAGGAACAGTTCCATCAGCTTCCTGCTACTGCCCATGCAGGCATGGGCACCAGGCTGGTTCCATCTGTGCCGTGGCCATGCTGCTAAACCTCTCCCAGCATCACTAGCTTTTTCTGTAAAGCGGGAATAACATTAGTACCCACCTCATAAAGTTATTACGAAAGCCACCATCTAAAGTTCTTAGAACAATGTCTGCCATTGAAAAAATACTAAATAAATGATAATTGCTATTATACGCATGCTTTTTAAAAAACCTGATGCTTTGCTCTGGTCAGGTAGCTCAGTTGACTAGAGCATCATTACCATATGTCAAGGTTGCGGCTTTGATCCCCAGACAGGGCACATACAAGAATCAACCAATGAATGCATAAATAAATGAAACAACAAATCGATGTTTCTCTCTCTAAAAAAAAAAAAAAATCAATGAAAAAGAAAGACACCAGCCAACTGGTATAAATGACTCAAAATTATACCTACTCTTTTTGTTAGGTCAGCAAAAAATATAACTTTTTTTGGCGTGCCACAGAATTTTAGTAATTAGTTTATGTGTGCTTTGAGACGAAAAAGTTTGAAAATCGCTGCCTTAATGGAAATATTGGGAGAATACTAGGGGAACTTGGGAGATGATTATGGAAGTTGAATTATGTATATAAAATCAAGGTGAACTGGCCCAGGAAGGGACTAACCAACAACTACTTAAAAGTTCTAAACAAGTTACTTAGTGATTGTAAAACTCACATTCACTGAAAGCAGAGTTGACATTGTGGTGTCTGTCCTAGGTACTCTCCTTTTTCTTCATTGGCGTGATGTCCATGATGATTCCCTTGTGCAGCGTCTTTGAGGCACTCATAGCCGTGTGTCTCATCATGGGCCTCTTCGATGGATGCTTCATTTCAATTATGGCCCCCATTGCCTTCGAGTTAGTTGGTGCCCAGGATGTTTCCCAAGCAATTGGATTTCTGCTCGGACTTATGTCTCTACCCATGACTGTGGGTCCACCCATTGCAGGTAACTGTAATTATTCTTTAGTAATTATATTAATTCATAGCATTTTACTGTCAGTTCTAAATCTCAGTTGCATGTAAAATACAGAATTTATCAGTTACTGGTCTTTTGTTTTTGTGTGCTACAAAAGCCAAATACAAAATGTCACATATTGCATGATCCCATTTATGTGAAATATCCAGAATAGGTGAATCCATGGAGGCAGAGAGTAGATTTGTGGTTGCCAGGGGCCAGAGGGAAGGGGGGATGAAGGAGTAACTGCTTAATGGGAATGAAGTTCTGCTCTGCTGTGATGAAAACATTTGGAACTAGACAGAGGTGGTTGTACAACATCGTGAATGTACTAAATGCCACTAAAATGGTTAATTTTATGTTGTGTGAATATCACTTTAGCAATCTTCTGAATGATAGTACAGAGATGTCTTATGTTCAATATTACTTGGTTGCCAGTGTGAATTAATATGAAATTTGATAAAATTCTGATAAAATTGAAATGTTTGTACTGTCATCTGTGTCTGACACGTGAAGGGCTCAGTTAAAGTTCAGCTCAATTCATTTTCACACCCAGAACCACATATATCTAGCAACTCTGCCACTTGGGGACCTAGTCACAAATCAAGCACACAGAGTCACCACTGCGCAGACTGAATAAAATTTAAGTTCTCAAGGCCCATCATCACCCTGTAGGAAAACCCTCAGTCCTTCCCCTCTCTCCCACTAGTCGGGCTACTTTTACACCTTGCAAGCTTAGTTTCTTAGGGTTTCCACGTCCACAGTAGATGACAGACAGCACTTTAGTACGAATGATCTTTGATGCGAGAAGTGACTGGTAACAGACTAAGAATAAAGGAGATGACAGGAAACTTCCGAAGTAGGCACCTAGCGAAGCACACAGCCCCGGGCCTACCAGGAGGTTCTGAGGGACCGTAGTATTACAGCCAAACGGAATTAATGTGCACAAGGATGAAAGGTTCAGTTATATATGAAATAATATGATTCAGAAGATAGAAAAATTGCATATTTAGATAATGTTGTATTTTTAGGTTTCCATCCAGAATAAATGCACACTTTTTAAATGTGTTGATACATAATTGAACAAATCCTCAACAGAGTCAGACATTTAGTACATTGTGCTCCCTGGACATTTAGATAACTGAGGTTCAATACTAAAAGTTTAAAAACACTAAAATAACTAATTAAAATTTGGATTGTGTTAGAGTAATTAGGTGTAAGGAGTATGCTAAATAAGTTTGCAGAAGCAGAACCCAGGGGTCAATTAAGAGTGCCATACAGTCCGACATTTTCCTCTCCTGTGCCGACAAACCTTAGTTATCTATTTAACAACCCTTTCTTCTTAACTTAGATTTCTAATTTTTTATGATTTTGAATTATAATTTTAGATAGTTTCATATTATTTTATAAACAAATTAACCCAAGAAAGGTTTGAAATGTAGGTATTTTGAAGTGTGTATGAGAAGCTTCAGTTTGGTGGTCTGCCCACCTTTACACCCTGTGTCAGAATGCCCCAAGTGACCTGTGAAAGGTTTTGAGAAAGCCAAAGCTTGGTTTCAAATGTTATTTTCCATGTACTATCTTGGTTTGTGACAAGATGAAAGATATGAGATCATTTCCTTCCTCACATCAGAAAAGGTTTATATTTCAGACACATTTCCTTAAAAATGTTTAATAATCTGAGATGTTTGAAGTAGTATTGCTGAGATGAAATTATTAGGTTGGGACCAGGCAGGCCATTTGTATGACTAATCTGAGACCCCTAAGTGCCACACTTGTTCTCTCTTGGTGACAGTTTTTTCCCTTCCCAGGGTTACTTCGTGACAGACTGGGTTCTTATAATGTGGCATTCTACCTTGCTGGAATCCCTCCCCTTATTGGAGGTGCTGTCCTTTGTTTTATCCCATGGATCCATAATAAGAAGCAAAGAGAGATCAATAAAACCACTGGAGGAGAAAAGACGGAGAAAATGCTGGAGAACCAGAACTCTCTGCTGACAAGTTCATCTGGAATCTTTAAGAAAGAATCTGACTCTGTTATTTAATGTCTTATATACATACCTCCACCAGACTGGACTTGCTTTCAGAAGCTTAAGCAAGTTTTCCTTTTATATGAATTGAGAGTTTCTTATTTTTTTAATCACATTGTAAGAATACCACAATAATGGGAAATAGAGCCCTTATTACTATATATAAGAACCACTCTCTGCCACTGAATAGCTATCTGATACTTCCAAGATTCTGAAGGCAGAGACTCTGGTAAATGAAAAGATGTCTGAAAGTCAAATATTATGAGAATTTGAACCTATCTCAGTAAAAAGCAACTTGGGAAACTGTGAATGCTCTTTAAGTTTCTACAGATATTATACATTAAAATACCTCAAGCTATAACGTAAAGGTTGTAATTTGGTTAAGATTGGAAATATTGTTTGTTCTGGTATCTATCTCTATTTTAATTTCTTCTATTTGGAAATTGTTTTACAAAATTTAGACCTGGATTCTAGATAATGTGAGATCTACCTAAACGTCAAGTCTGTGTTCAAGTTCCTTTCCTGCTGTTAAGTAGGCTAGGATTGAAGTTGTCCTGACTTGCTTAGTGTCAGGATCTTTTTGGAGCAGATGCTAACAATGTATTCGAATCAATATGTGAGATGAAAAGGATTCTGTTCATCAGGGCAGAGCAACTAAAAACTCAGCCACTTCTTCCATTTATGTTCATTCCCTTTGGGCTTGCAGCGTGTTTTGTTCAAGTATCCCATAACGCCCCAAATTTCTGAATTTATTTAATTGTAACAAAGTAAAATATAATGAATGAAAGGTACTCTAGCAATTTTAACATAGAATTTTTCTGACTTTTGAATATGTTAGCACTAGGACCTGAAATTTAAACAAAGCCTTACTGAGCATATTGTTAACCTGCAGTTTCAGGCACAATGAGAAAAAAATATCTTTGTGTTTGTGAAGAAAATATCTGTTTCTGAGAGACACAGTTGCTTATATTGGGTTATGAAATTAATGAGTCTTGAAAGGTTAAAAGCATTTATAAAGAGAAAAATTCCTACATTTCCAAACCTTTCAGCAGAAACTTGCTTTCAAATGTATTTTTCCTAGTGTGTTTCCCATTAACATTCCAGTACTTTTTTCTATTTATACGCAGACAATTTAAGAAAGCTATTGGAGTTTTAAGGACGTAAAATTAAAACCAAAGTCATGTCACGACCAATTCCTCATCTACAAAAATAGGAACACTTTCCTCACCCCTGAAATTATACTTTAGTACATTTTTATTTCTTTAAAAATTATTTTTTATGTATTGATTCAAGAGAGAGAGAATCATCCATTTGTTGTCCTACTTATTTATGCATTTATTGGTTGGCTTTTGTATGTGCCCAGACTGGGAATTGAAGCTGGTATATCAAGATGATACTCCAACCAACTGAGCTACCTAGCCAGGGCACGTTTTTGTTTCTTATTTAGGTCTTTAAAAGTTAATAATATGCAACTATATTTAAATCCTAAATATAGGTGTATATTAGATCTTCCTCAAATGTAGGTTGTTCACCTGGGAAGAATGTTGTCCTCTCTAAAGCACTGCCAGGGTCCACCTGTTTCTAAATTCTCTGTAAGGAAAGTTAGTCTGTTATCTTCCCCTTTACTTTTCAGCTACTGTTATTTTTGAAAGGCAGAGTACTTCCATTCCTTGTCTCTAGCTAATAACAGAGATACCTAGGAAGCATTTGGATTTATAGCTGATGGGAATAGAGAGGTAGAACACACAAGGCAGGAGGGAAGTGAGTCTATTAATTAAACAGCTAGATAACCCAAAACTTTTCTTTTTAATATCAACAGTCTTACTTGAAACCATGAAAGTTCAAAGTGTATAAACAGTGTGGAATCTATTTTTAATAGGATTTTAAATAATTTTGATTGTGAATACATTGAGCAAGTTACTATGCCATATACATAGTTGCAACCTACTACTTCTGATACTTCCATATTTCATATTCAGGGGACTTAGGTAATTTGTGTTTTGGAAGGTTCTATTGCCCCCCCAACAAAATCCTACATTTGACCACACTGCCCTTTTATGTTCTTATATTAAACTTTTAGAAAATGACTTAGAAATGATAATGTAATACATTACCAGGTTTTTCATTTCCTTATTATTGTCAGTGCTTTTGAGATCAGCTAAAACATATAGCTAAGACTGGCCCAGGCCAGTTGGCTCAGCAGTAGAGCATAGGCCCAGCATGTGGAAGTCCTGGGTTCGATTCCTGGAAAAGCGCCCATCTGTTTCTCTACCCTTCCCCCTCTCCTTCCTCTCTGTCTCTCTCCCTCTTCACTCCCCCTCTTGCAGCCAAGGCTCCATTGGAGCAAAGTTGGCCTGTGCGCTGAGGATGGCTCCATGGTCTCTGCCTCAGGTGCTAGAATGGCTCCAGTTGCAACAGAGCAATGGCCCAGATAAACAGAGTATTACCTCCTAGTGGGCTTGTCAGGTGGATCCTGGTCAGGCACATGGGGGGGGGGGGTCTCTCTGCCTCCCTGCTTCTCACTTTAAAAAAAAAAGAAAAACAAAACATATAGCTAAGACCAATAATCAAACCTGCCATTAAAAAATTATCTTTATAGTTTGGAAGACTCCTAAGACTTCCCACCACTAATTTAATAGAAAGAATAATTCTAAAATAGGATATTTACTCAGTAAAGACCTCCAAAGAGCTTTTCCTTTCAAAATTTGGCTGATTTTAGGAAGGGGATGTAATCTGAAACTCAAGGACTTGATTTTACTTTGTTTGTTTTCATAATAAAAGAGCAAAGTAACTTAAGTATTTATAATAAAACTTAGGTCTCAGAATATTAAACATATAATATTACATTTATGTAGTTTTCAGTGTAATGCAATGAGTCAAAATGACCTGTAACAACAAAAAACTCTTATGGAGAGTACTGTGCTATAATAATATAAAGTTAGAAAGAAAAAGTATAAAAGGTAAGATACTAAATTCCGTAAAATGCATATTTAGTAATATGTTGTTTGGCACAAAAAGTTCAAACAGTCAAAAGTTCTACAAACTAAGGAAATGAAAAATAATATCCATAAAGATTCATGTTTCAGATCAAGAAATATTACTTTAATCTTTCATCAGAGTAAATTAAACCCTTTCTAATTTCTGAACTGTTACTGCAGTTAAGTGACCTGATGGACTTAATTTCTTTTTTTGCTCAGTTCAGACACTTTTTTGAGAGGAAAATAATAGTCAGAACTCTATTTTCTATCTTATCATCCTAATTCTGATAGGATTCAGCAGACTCTCACATTCAGAAGGTTCTTGCATTTGAGGCTAATGGCAAGCAACATAAGAAGGAGGAGCAATTAGAATTGCTCTTTACAGAGACTCTGGATCAGATACACAGGTAACAGATGCCCAAGGGTCTTCCAGAGCATTTTGGTTAAGTCTTATTGCAGTGGATATTGTTGGGACCATCCATTTCAGTAGTAAACCACCTAGGTTACTCACACTTTATTCAAAATGTATAAATCTCCTTGATCACAGTTGCAATGCTTAGTCTATACTGCTACAAGATTTGTAATTTCCACTGAAAATTATACAGTGATTGCAGTAAGTTTCCAATTCTACTCTTGCATAAAAACAAGACCTCATTTGCATATCACGACCCATATCTTATCTATTTATACTACTTGCAGACAATTACATGGGTTCTGCCCAAGTATGGAGAAAACTTAAGTGGTATTAGCTTCAACTTCTCACACTTTTACAAATGTCTTTTTTTTTTTATTCATTTTAGAGAGGAAACACAGAGTGAGAGAGAGAGAGAGAGAGAGAGAGAAAGGGGGGAGGAGCTGAGAGCTCAACTCCCATATGTGCCTTGACCAGACCAGTGCAGGGTTTTGAACTGGCGACCTCAGTGTTCCCAGGTCGACGCTTTATCCACTGCGCCACCACAGGTCAGGCTAACTTCTCACACTTTTAAAGTAAATGTACACTTAGTTGTAAAAGAAACATATCTTTACTCTTTTCATATTAACTTAATTGCTATCATTCTTTTTGCCTTCCCCCATCCTTTAAAAATCTGCTAGGGAGTTCATTAACATCCTTTCTTTTTTTAAATTTATTTTTTGTTCTTTTTTTTTTTTTTAAGAGGGACAGAGAGAGAGTCAGGGAGAGGGATAGATAGGGACAGACAGACAGGAACAGAGAGAGATGAGAAGCATCATCATTAGTTTTTTGTTGCCGTCGCAACACCTTAGTTGTTCATTGATTGCTTTCTCACATGTGCCTTGACCGCGGGCCTTCAGCAGACTGAGCCACCCCTTGCTGGAGCCAGCGACCTTGGGTCCAAGCTGACAAGCTCTTGCTCAAGCCAAATGGGCCTGCGCTCAAGCTGGCGACCTCGGGGTCTCGAACCTGGGTCCTCCGCATCCCAGTCTGACACTATCCACTGAGCCACTGCCTGGTCAGGCAAACATCCTTTTATAATTATACTGGCAGCTGAGCTGCACTACTTCCTAGTCCCTGTGGTTTCAGCGACTGGAACTGCCCTCAATTTGTGTCACCTGGAGTGGTTTGCTCTTAGGCTTCCCCTTAGAGTTCTGCTGGTCTCCCCTGAAAATTTTTTTAAATTGTGTGATTAAAATGGGGGGGGTAGTAATAAGTTTCATATAATTTGCATCTTTTGTGCTAACATAAAACTTTATTTAAATGTTTAAGGTAAATGCTTTGAAAAAAGACTGTCAAGTTCTTAGCATAAGTATTTTTGGAGCACATAAATTTTTACTTTGATTTTTCTATTCCTTTAAAGTTTCACTAAATCACAGTTCTGAGAGCACGGCATGGAGGTTGCCTTGGAATGCAGTGAGCCTCTCAGATGCAGTTCCCGGTGCGCCTGCCTTACCTTGGGTTATACTTGGTGAGGGTAGCGGCAGATGTGGAAAGGGAGCACCCTGACTGACGGGCGAACCTGCAACCATGGTGGATGGCAACAACGCTCTAACCCACTGAGCCACAGGGCCAGGACTCTATGTATTACATTTTAATTTGAAAGACAAGTGTTGTCTTGGCTAATAGAAAAATGAATCATCCGTATAGTTTAACTGGAAAGAAAAAAATCAAACCAACTCAAACCTTTTGCTTTGTTATTGAAACAAAATAACCATTTGCAATTGATGTGGTAATGTGGAATAACAAGGAAGGGTGCTACTTTACTGACAAGGTTGTTACTTCTGCTCACAGACTCAGTGAGTTTTGTTGAGGTTTGGTAGGAAATAAAAAGACCACCTGAGTGGCGTTGGAGACTGGGTGGGAGGTAAAGCTTCACAAGGCCGACAGCAAGCACAGGCAGCTTCCGGGCCTCACTGTTATTTCATAGCTACAGCCATGGTTATCATTCTGTTTGTGGGCAGAGACTAATGCTTTGTTTTGTAAACACACTACAGAGTGATAGGTTACAGTTATCAAGAATCAAGGGCCAAATGCCCTAAATGTGAAACCTGAATATAACTTAGAGCCACAATTACTCAACCAAATACATGTGGACTTTATCAGATGACTCCTTCTGAGATAATACAGATCCATGAAACAAGTCATTGCCACATCTTTGAATCACTTAACAAAACCTTGAAGTTTGAGACATAGTAGTTTACTTAGCTTGTCCTTTTTAAACGGTCAGTTTTTAAGTAGTGAACATTAATCATCTTGGCCTCTATACATTCACAGAAATCCTTCATGGTATTTTTTTCTTGACAGATAAAATATAGGACTACCTCATTTATAACACAAAAGACTTCAATTTTTTACTAGCATGCTGGAGAGATGTTGGGAATGAAATGAAACTGTTCTGAGGACTTGAGCATGACACTCACTTGACCATGACAGGCCACCTACCTCAGCTTTCCGTGTCCAACTAAAAGCCTTGCTTTCAATTCTTGCTCAACTAGAAGGAAGCTAATGGTGATTCTGGGATTGGAAAGCAAGGGAGTGCAAGTTGTTAAGGGGGTCAAAATAATAACATTTCTTAAGTACTTTGTTTTGATAAATGGACATAAAAGAAATGAAAAAATATTAATGTGGTCTGGGGATAATCTAACAAAGGAAAAAAACTGAAGAAATTTATAACATATATAATATTTAACACTTATTACAGTGCTTTACCAGTGACTTTTCAAATTATGCTGGCATCTTGATGATGAGGTCTTGTTTTCATTGGCAGCATGGTCACTGACAATAGATTGTGTGCTTGTGCCTTTAACCTTGTAGCTTCCATGTTGAATGCCTGTAAAAGGCTCCCCTTTCTTAGTAATGATTTTTTGTCTCACTGGAGTTTCTGAAAATACTGTTGTTGACTATGTCTGGAGTATAGAAGTTAACCCAGAAGTTCCCAATTTAATTCAAGATATTTCTAGCCTTATTTTAATATAGATAATTAACTTTAACAGGGTAACATTGGTTTCTAGCCTTTCAATATGAGTTCTGTAAGAAGAGGATTTTGGAGTTGAATGTCACTAAGCTTGTAAGTGATAGGAACCATCTATATAAAATAACATTATGAAGTCAAATTAGATATGTGATACTATTTGGAGCCTCTGATATACAGGGTGGGGCAAAAGTAGGTTTACAGTTGTTCGTATGGAAAATAGGACAATAATAAATAATAATACAAGAATAAACTTTTGCATACTCACAACTATAAATCTACTTTTGTCCCACCCTGTTTGACTTTTATTCTTTACTAGATAATAGTTTTCAGTATCTATGTTATTAAGAGTGGAATTTAAAAATATTTTAAATATATGTAAACACAAACCTTTTTTCTGTGATCTTCCTAAATGTAGTCTCCTGTAGTATGTTCTAATTGCTAGAAAGTAATGGGTAAATTCATTTTTCATAATTCAACCTATATTGGCATATTATTTCAGGGACTGAGGGCTTGTTACCAAGAGTGCTGTACCCAGGCTATGAACCGACTCTGTACCGTATTTCCCCATGTATAAGATGCACCTTTTCCCAAAATGTTTGGTGTCTAAAACCTAGGTGCATCTCATACAGTGGTTGTGGCACTTCAAATGCCGTAGATGGAACTGAGGACGAGGCAATATATAAGACAGTGATTCGTCATCAGACACAGATGAGGACAAGCTAATGGATGGGAGTTTATTTTGTTGTTTGTTTTTTGTGGAAGAGACAGAGAAAGGGAGAAACACACAGGAAGGAAGAGAGATGAGAAGGATCAATTCTTTGTTGCAGCACGTAAGCTGTTCATTGATTGCTTTCCCATATGTGCCTTGACCAGGGTGCTACAGCAGACTGAGTGACCCCTTGCTCAAGCCAGCGACCTTGGGCTCAAGCTGGCAAGCCTTGCTCAAACCAGGTGAGCCCACACTCAAACTGGTGACCTCGGGGTCTCGAACCTGGGTCCTCCTCATCCCAGTCCGACTCTCTATCCACTGCACCACCACCTGGTCAGGCTGGATAAGAGTTTTGACAGTGATGAGGAGTTCTATGAATTTTATGATGAATGAAATTTGAGTTCAATAACTTTATGTAATACATTTTTTTCAAATTTTGGGTCCCCAAATTAAGGTGCGTCTTATACATGGGAGCATTTTATACATGGAAGAATACAGTATTTGGTGCCTTTTTTTTCCTACCAAAGAAAGATTAGCTTGAGATTGGTGCTAAATTTCATGTTTCTTTGAAAATTATTTTTTCTTTTAAAATTTATATAACAAAATAGGATATGTATAGATCCAGCAGTGTTTCTATGTTGCATTTTATCTACATCTGAGGGAAAAAACCATACCTATAAGGTAATTATTGAGTTCAAGTATCCACTTAGAGGTATATAATTTTTGTAAACATAAGGCTTTAAAGTATGAAACTTACAGGAAAATGATCACCAAATGAGAACTTAATGATAAAGGTAGTCCCTAAACATCTTTGGTCAATGCTTCTAGCACAAAGTTACCTTTCAAAGTATTCTGTAACTCAGAGGGTATGTAAAAAAATTATGTATATTTTATTACACAGTTATAAATATGTATATATATACACATACAAAATAACTTTCTATTGCACTTATTTAAGTAGTTTTTTTTCAGTCTAAAATCAGAGTTTGGGTGTTAATCTTAAAACTTGGATAATGAGTTACATTATTATTATTATTAATTTCATTTTGAGAGTTTATTAAGTGGGGGACAGTGAAACAAGGAAGGACTTAGAATGGAAGAAGCAACAGGAGAGCCTAGGCGGGCTGCTCTGGCTCTCAAGAAACGTTATGGGAAAGAAGGGAGCCAAGGTGGGCTGCTGTCAGCTTACTGGAGAGTCAGAGAAGGGGTGCAGGGTGTTAGTGCAGGATGAGCTGTTGCTGCCCATGCTCCCCTGGTTGTAAATCTTAGAGCTTAGGAGATGCATGCCTTTGGGGGACGAAAGGGGTTAGGGAAAGGCGCAGCCATGCTCACAGGAGGGCGAGCATGCTAATGAGTTACATTTTAAAAAATCACACTGAAAGTAATCATTGTTCATCTTTCAGATTTAACCTAAAGACTTAAATTAGTAAGGTCTATGTCTGAGTCAATGTAAGCAAATTTCAAACCTCTGATTGATCAAGGGCTGTCAGCATCATGGTTGTGGCTGTGTGACACTTAACCTAAAATTTCACCCAGCATCCCATGTGGATTTCTGAGTCCTGATGTACCTGTAAGTAGGAGTCAGATGAAGTGGGGACCACAGGTTTTTGTTTAATCATTCTATCTTTTATAAACTTTGCCTTAACTCTATTTTATGAGGGTTTAATAAATATAAATTATAAAAGTGATATACACTATCATTTTTCTAATTAGGAAGACTGTACATATAGAATCTACTAGAGTTTACTGGATTCTCTGTTCACTGAGAACCTTTCTACTGTTAACAGGAGATATGTGGAAGGGAGAATGGGGCTTGTTACTCAGAAGTTACAGTAGGATAGGATTAAATATCCCTTAAACAGTAACTTTTGATGTACCTGTTAATACACTATGGTTTGAGAAATGTACAAGTGGACAAACTTGCACAGTGCTTGTTAAGTTTGCGTTTGGCCGGTCTGTTCTCCTGTCAGTTTATTTTAGCTGAAAGTTACAGCTACCACAGATTGAACTTGCAGTATTATTAGAAAGAGCTTGGAGATTTTAAGTATTTTCTGGTATAATTTGACCTTTTTCATGCCAACTTACTTTAATATTTATCTGGAAAGTAATTTTAAAATTATTTTGCATATTTTCAAAGTTAGAAAAACATGCTTTATCTTAGACATCAAAACCAAATTATTCCACGAGCATGCTGTACACCACAGTGTAGCTCTGCTTTTCTCTCTGCCTATAAAGGAAGCCATTTTTGGCACAATAGTTGTTCAATGGTTATATTAGATTTGATCAGTATGCAGTATTTTAGTTTAGTATGTGCCTTTTTAAAAATGTTTGTTTTCAAAGAGTATAATTTATAATTGATTTTTTTATAATATGCCATATATAGATAACCAAAACCTTTCTAATGAAAAGAGCTTTGTAATCATTTGAAGAATATGATCATTTCACTATGGAACAATATGATAGTCTCAGTAAATACAATAAAAAGTTTTAGCAAATTTCTATAAAGCTTTGTGATTATATTTATGGAGTTCCTAGGGAAAAAAGGGGTGGGGGAGAATTACTAAAGTAAAGGAAACGGCCTGTGTTGAATAAAAGAGAAATACGCTGTGTGCTTTTTAAGCTGTGTCAATATATTCCAAGTATGTTTGGGTATTGTTATTTCTGTAAAATAAAGGATAGGAATAGAAATGATCCAAAAGCACTGGGCAGTCTAAAAATTATTTCTATTTTACATTTTTCTGTAGTTAATGTACATTACTGTTTCTTTTACTTATTTTGACTATGCTTATTCAATTCAGCCAGTACTACATGACTTTCTATTCATTGATAATTTCAGGGGATGACCAAGAACCAGGCTGGGAAATTAGAAACCATCTCCCAGTTACCCACATTCACAGGATGTTTATTATTTGATAAGCTCTAACTACAGAGCAAGTCATTTACGTTTAATGGTGCTAAAGAGATTTTTTTTACATTAAACTCAAGAACATGGAAGTTGTAATCTATCTTTTTTTTTTTTTTTACAGAGACAGAGTGAAAGTCAGAGAGAGGGATAGATAGGGACAGACAGGAACAGAGAGAGATGAGGAGCATCAATCATCAGTTTTTCACTGCGACACCTTAGTTGTTGATTGGATTGCTTTCTCATATGTGCCTTGACCATGGGGCTACAGCAGACCGAGTAACCCCTTGCTCGAGCCAGTGAGCTGGTAAGCTTTGCTCAAACCAGATGAGCCCACACTCAAGCTGGTGACCTTGGGGTCTCAAACCTGGGTCTTCTGCATCCCAGTCTGATGCTCTATCCACTGTGCCACCACCTGGTCAGGCATAATCTATCATTTAATCCAATAATAATTTACATGCCTGCATGTATGTGCCAGAACGTGCAGGCCACTGGACAGCTTTGAGAAAACTGCAAGAGAATGGATATGACAAATTGTTACTGATTCTGAGCAAGATAAAATCCACTCTCTTGAAAAAATAATTTTTATGAAATGAATTAAAATTCTACTTTTTTTTTTTTTTTTTTTAAGGGAGAGACAGGCAGAGAAGGACAGATAGGGATAGACAGACAGGAAGGGAGGGAGATGAGAAGCATCAACTCTTCATTGTGGCATCTTAGTTGTTCATTGATTGCTTTCTCATATGTGCCTTGACTGGAGGGCTACAGTCAAGCTAGTGACCCCTTGTTCAAGCCAGTGACCTTGGGCTCAAGCCAGAAACCATGGGGTCATGTCTGTGATCCCCCACTCAAGCAAGCGACCTCACACACATGCTGGTAATCCCGCGCTCAAGCTGGCAACCTTTGGGTTTTGAACCTGGGTTCTCTGCATCCCAGGCTGATGCTGTATTCACTGTACTACTGCCTGGTCAGGCCATAGTATCAAACTTTTAAGATTTAAAGTTCTCTTCTCATAGTCTCCTACAGATGAACCTAAAACTTTAAATCCAAGAGTTCTTTTTTAAATCCTTAATTTAAGAAATTACCAGTGACATCTTGACCCCTTGCAGGGATAGGAAGTTCACTACCTCACACAGTGGTCTCCACAGTTGGGCTCTCTACCTTCCATGCTCACCACTTCCAGCTCTGCTACCTTTTACCTTATCACTGTCACCTGTGGACCTACTGGGTCACTCCCATATGTCCATCAGTTACTCCCACTGGCATTTGGTGTGATGTTCAATATTCATGTGGAGCAACTTCATTTCCACTCACACTTAACAGAGACACTTGGAACCTTGTCATCTCTGGAAATGGCTCCATCATCTGAGATCTTAGATAACCAACATTCTTTCATCACAGCTTCCTATCACTTTATTCCCTTTTCCTCAGTTCCACCGGGCCTGCTCTTCAACTTTGTTGAGGTCATCCTCCCCTTGACTCCATTCCTTCCCAGTCATTCTGTCTCCGTCTATCAGATCTCTCCATCTTTGTTCCCTGACCCTTAACTGGATCTGCAAAACTCTAATCAGCTTTCCGAATACTCACCTCACGAGTGGCCCCTATATCGCCGCCCTGTCCCCTCAATTAAGTACTTCTAGCTTCCTCAACTGTCTCTTCTATCCCTTGCATCATTTTTCCCCCTCTCTACGTTGGATCATTTCCATCAGCATATATATATGCCATTATATACATCCCAGCTTGGGGGGAAGGGAGGCTGAGGAAAGTTACATAATTATTCAAGAATATGTATGTGATCATTCAGTGTATTCTCTGCAAAAGATTGCTGTGGAAAATAACAGTAATCTGATCAATGAACAACTAAGGCGCCACAACTAAGAACTGATGCTTCTCATCTCTCTCCCTTCCTGCCTGTCCCTATCTGTCCCTCTCTCTGTCTCTGTCTTGCTCAAAAAAAGATTTAAAAAGAATCTAATATTATAATCTTAATACATTCAACCTGAATCCTTTATTTTTTTTCATTTTCCAGGAGAATTCATGCTCCTTCCTTTTCCATCTGAATAAATGGGATGACTATTTACCAGCTGTTTAGGTGACAAAGAATCTCATCTTGACCAAACTTTAGTCAGGCTCTTCTATTATTATTATTATTATTATTATTATTATTATTATTATTATTACTTTTAGTGAGAGAGAGAAGGACTGATAGGGACAGACAGGCTGGAAGGGAGAGAGATGAGAAGCATCAATTTTTCATTGCAGCACCTTAGTTGTTCATTGATTGCTTTCTCATATGTTCCTTGACTGGGGGGATACAGCAGAGTGAACGACCCTTGCTCAAGCCAGCGACCTTGGGCTCAAGCCAGAAATGTTGGGCTTCAAGCCAGTGACCATGGGGTCATGTCTATGATCCCATGCTCAAACCAGTGGCCCCACACTGAAGCCGGTGACTTTGGGGTTTTGAACCTGGGTCCTCAGCATTCCAGGCCAATGCTCTATCCACTGTGTAGTCAGGCTCTTCTGAATCCTCTTCCCAGCAGACCTTGACTTTCGGACTTGCACATTCAGTGCCTAATTTTAGCAAGAATCCTAATAAGTTAATTTAGCCAGAATTCCCCACCCTCAATATCTGATCACCCTTCCTCCGCCCTCCCTCTGGTGATGTCTGATCCCCTTGCCTGCCTTTAGCAAGAATCATGTTAGGCCAGTGTAGTCAGAATTCCCCCTCATCCCTGATATTTCCTCTTAAAAATTTTCCATCCACTGACTGCTTTTCCCAACCCCAGCCTTGTTCCTTGGCTATCAATTCCCACTTATCCTTATTGTATTCAAATTAAACCCAGTTCTATACTGAAGTTTATTTTCCTCTACCGCAATAATTCCCGCGGCCAGCTCTGGTCTTTCTTTGACATTGGTCAAAATCCTTAAAGTCAGTTTTCTGCCTGACCAGGCAGTGGCGCAGTGGATAGCATGTTGAACTGGGATGCTGAGGACCCAGGTTCGAGACTCCGAGGTCGCCAGCTTGAGTGCAGGCTCATCTGGTTTGAGCAAAAGCTCACCAGCTTGGAGCCAAGGTCGCTGGCACGTGCAAGGGGTTGATCAGTCTGCTGCCCGCGGTCAAGGCACATGTGAGAAAGCAATCAATGAACAACTATGGTGTCGCAATGGCAACGAGAAACTAATGATTGATGCTTCTCACCTCTCTCCGTTCCTGTCTGTCTGTCTGTCCCTATCTATCCCTCTCTCTGACTCTCTCTCTCTCTGTCCCTGTTAAAAAAAAGAACAAAAAATAAATTTTAAAAAAGAAAGGATGTTAATGAACTCCTTAGCAGATTTTTAAAGGATGGGGGAAGGCAAAAGAATGAGAGGAGACACAGAGAGAGAGTGAGAGAGAGAGAGAGAAAGGGGGGAGGAGCTAGAAGCATCAACTCCCATATGTGCCTTGACCAGACCAGTGCAGGGTTTTGAACTGGCGACCTCAGTGTTCCCAGGTCGACGCTTTATCCACTGCGCCACCACAGGTCAGGCTGAAGTGTTTTTTTTGGTTTTTTTTTTAATGCAGATGACCCTAATTGCCTCTGAAGCACTTAGTACTTTAAGAAACAATAGTCTATTTTTGTTTTCTGCAAAGCCTACAGTAGCTATGCTCTCATTTTTGGTTGCTTTGTTTTTATTATCCTGATAAATTGCTTTTGGCTAATAATAGTACAGCACAGCAAATATTTTATTGATCAATACAACATAGGAGACTATTACAATGGTAGAGTGAAAGAGTCCTGTAGTCTTAAATGTTACAATGAATCCAGTTAAAGGAAGTTCTGTTTACTTTTTAAAAAAAGAAAATGTAATTTAAAAATCAGTGTTTATTTTTAGGAGGAAAATAATCAAATACACTGATGTCAGAACTTTTAAATATTTTTTCTAGTTTTTCAAAGTATAGCACAAGTATAAAAGTTATCTAACTGAATATAAATCTTTGTGAGAGCTGGTTTTAATAGTCTGGGATTTTAGTGATGAGGTTACAGAATGATCATTTAATATACTGATGGAAAGAGTTATGATACCTCGTTTTTTCATTATGAACTTTAAGAACTAATTAGACATTAATAAGTTAAAATGGTTCCTCCAGAAAATAACGATTGAATAGATCCCCAAACATGATCCATTTAACTTCTCAAACTCAACTTGAAAGTAATGTTTCAAGTTGGAAGATGAAAAATTGGCCTCCTTGCTGCCATTCCACAAATATGTCAAGATGGTACCATATTAGTAACTAAGATCCAGGTATTTTTCTTTTAGACAAATTGTTATATCAGTTGTAAAATGGATCCATTTTCAAGGTAATCAATAAACCTATATTTATTTTTGAAAGACTGCCTGGTGCCACCGATGAATGAACAAAGAGCCGAAACAGCCAGATGAGCAAAAGTCAGGCTTTATTGGGAGGATTCCGGGCGGGTTCACAGACTCGGAATGGGAGTCCGAGAAGCCGCGCCCAACTGGTGGGGCTTGAGATTTTTATACCCCTTCAGGATAGATGGGGGATTTCCACTGCGGTTTATGCGCAACCAGGGACATTAACGGTTGAGGAATTTCTATTGTGTTTTCGGACAGGGTGTGTGTGGTAAAGGTTAGTAATTGCAGAAATGCCAAAGATATGAGGGACTTTCCGGCCCCTGCCTGGAGGGTGCTACCGGACAATTTTTAATTTAGAAACTAGATCATCAATGTTGGGCAGATAAAATATATTATGCTCACTTTGTTAAAGATGGCGCTGCCCATGTGGAAGCCCATTCATTGCCCAGGTGATAATATTAATTGCCCTTCTTGCTTGGGATGGGCGTGATTATATTAATGTGTGTTGGGGGACAGGCTGTAAGCAGGCAGGATCCTTATAGCCTAAGGCAGGGGTCCCCAAATTACAGTCCACAGGCCTCATGCGGCCCCCTGAGGCCATTTATCCAGCCCCTGCCGCACTTCTGGAAGGGGCACCTCTTTCATTGGTGGTCAGTGAGAGGAGCACAGGATGCATCCGCACCCATAGTTCCCATTGAAATACTGGTCAGTTTGTTGATTTAAATTTACTTGTTCTTTATTTTAAATATTGTATTTGTTCCCGTTTTGTATTTTTACATTAAAATAAGACATGTGCAGTGTGCATAGGGATTTGTTCATAGTTTTTTTTATAGTCTGGCCCTCCAACGGTCTGAGGGACAGTGAACTGGCCCCCTGTGTAAAAAGTTTGGAGACCCCTAGCCTAAGGCTTAGTTTTAAGACTAAGCCTTTCCCACCCTTTTTGATGTGGAGTGGTACACTCTCATAAGGAACCCTTCCATTATGCCTCAGATAAGTGACTTTGTATCAGAGACTTCCTTGTTTGTATATTGGATTAAAGGTTTTGAATCTATACTATAAAGGGGGCAGACCGGGAGCTTGCTCTCTCTTGGTTCCTGAGATTAGCATTAGAGAGGAGAGCAGATAAAGGCCACATGGAGGCCAGGAGAAATAGCCAAGATGGTGGAGTGCTGAGGGAGAAGCCAATTTGTGCAGAGTTTGTGCAGGGAGAAGGAGATGGGGAACAGAGGTGAATAAGTCTGGTGAACTAGAAACCTTTGATTCTAGGAAACTCAGATAAGTCAGTGGCTTTGGGAGCCCTGAATGGAAAGGAAGTGTGTAAAGCCAGTAGCCGGGGTCAGGATCACAGCCGCCTGACCCACGCAGGTTCACATTAGATTCGAACAGATCGTAATGAAACACAGGAGTCACGAACTGGTGAGCCATCAGCTTTAATTCTAGCTTGCACCTGGCGGGCAAGCAAAAACACACACAAGGCTCCAAAACCCACACATTCAGTGCTCACAAAGCTACTGACTTATCCGAGTTTCCTAGAATCAAAGGTTTCTAGCTCACCAGACTTATTCACCTCTGTTTCCCATCTCCTCCTGCACAAACTCTTAACAAACTGGCTTCTTCCTTAGCACTCTGCCATCTTGGCTACTTCTCCTCCATATGGCCTTAATCTGCTCTCCTCTCTAATACTAACCTCAGGAACCAAGAGAGAGAGCAAGCTACTGGTCTCTCCCACTTTATACCGTAGAATCAAAACCTTTAATCCAATTATACAAACAAGGAAGTCTCTGTATAATGGGATTCCTCAGGATAGTGCACCACCCTACATCATCCAATCAGTCAAGGGTGTGGGGAAGAGCTTACTCTTAAACTAAGCCTTAGGTTATAACAACCCAGCCTGACCACAGCCTGTTCCAGAACACACATTAATATCAACGAACTTCCATGTGGGCAGCGCCATCTTTAACAAAGTGAGCATAATATATTTTATCTGCCCAACAAAGTGTTTTCCCATTGTATGTATTTCTTGCCTGCTGGGTGCAAGGTAGGATTAAAGATGATGGCCCACCAGTTCTTGACTCCATTGTTTCATTACCGTCTGTCTGAATCTAATGCGAACCTGCATGGGCCAGGTGGCTGTGATGGTGGCAGTGGCTACTGGTTTTACATTCAACATTTTTATTTCTCCTGAATTGCCTCACGAAAAAAATGCATCTTCACTATAGCCCTAAAGAGAAGCCTGCAGGAAGTAATGCACGGTTTAAGCAACCCCTTCCCATCTTTTTAAAAGGAGGTGAGTGACCTCTAGAGCAGTGGTTCTTAACCTTTTTTGAGGTACCGACCCCACCAGTTTAATATGCGCATTCATCGAACCCTTCTCTAGTGATAAATAAAATATGATTTTTTTCCAAATTTAATTTTGCCGGTGCGAAACTAGAGTTGCTCAACTTGGCATTGCATATCATGCAGATAGGACGCTGACGCCCATCCTGTTCCATGATACATGTGAATCCATTATTGTACATATTCGTCCAACCACTTTCTTTTTTTGCTCGACATATTTAGTATGGATTAAAATATTAAGAAAGAAACCACACAACGTACAACTACGACAGCCGTTGACTACTGCGCGCACTAAACTCCCCGCAGCACTGGTTGGCCAAGCAGTGTAACGTGATCCTCTGCAGCAAGTGATGGCCAAGTGGGGCGTGTCATCACGACTTTACACAAGTGTGTCTTTACCTCCGCGGCAGAGGCTTCTCCGAACCCCTGAGACCGACTCATCGAACCCTTAGGGTTCGATAGAATCCAGGTTAAGAACCACTGGTCTAGAGGCAATTGGAAAAAGTACAGTATCTTGCTGCTTTCAGGAGTCAAGTGGGGAGAATTAGAAAATGGATCTTCCCATTTAAAGAAGGGGTTTTTTTTTGAAGTTTAATCAGGGTGAATTAAAACATTTAATTAAAAAGAATTTAAATGGTTTTATTCAACAATTCATGAATTGGATAGTATCCTATCTAGTTAATAGAAAGGTGCTCCTAAAACATTTAATTTTAAAATTAGTTTACTGAACCTTGAGTCAGTTAAGTAATATTTATTAAGTATATAATACAGTGCTGTAGGGAGACAGAAATATCAAGACCTGTCTTTTCCATCTCACTGAGCTTACAACCTACCAGGGAACTAAATATAAGGGCTAAAATAACTATAATTAATAAGCCAGAATGTGTGAGAAAATTTAGGAGTAGCATAACTACATAGGGATTCAGATTTCTTGGCTAGGGTGTTCAGAGAAACATTAAACAAACATTTATTGAAGACCCACATGCTAAAGGATAAATAAGACACAGCTTCCCATTGGCCCTCTCAGTATGGTAGGGAAACTTCTATGTGAAGTAGGAGGTGGACTATGAGAATTATGCACAAAGGAGGAAAACTAAAACAGCCTCAAGGCTGAAAAGAGGATCTGAAAAAGCTTCCTAGAAGTAACTCCAAAGCCCATTCTGAAAAGATTGGTAGGAGTAGTTCTGGTTCAGCTCTGGCATCATAAGCCTACTTGAGCCCATATCCCACCGATTACAATGGATAACTCATGACAGAATGTAAACAACTGCCTGAGGACTCTGAAAAGTAAAAAAAGGCGGTGGTAGTGTGTGTGTGGGGTTAACCTTTAGAAAAGAAACTTGCAAGGAGATGTGTTTCCTGGCTTTTCTTCTTTGTCTTTTTCTTTTTTATTCTTACGGCAGAGAAGCCCCATTTGGCAGCAAGTGTAGCTAAAAGTCTGACAGAAACCCCATCCTCTTGTCCAGGGAACTGAGGAAAGAAGCCTCTGTGAGCTAAAAACTGATTGAGCCTGGGGATAGGGGAAGGGGAGAGGTAGGGGTGGATGATCCCTGATTTTCTGTACGAACCACATAAGTCTTGGGTTCACTCCTGAGTTGCACTTGTATGCAGGAGACCCAAAGCAGTCTAGCAAAGGCTTGGACAATGGATCTATGAGCCAAACCATGGCCTAAGTCCCAGATTAACCCAAGTGGTGCCTGTTTAGGACAGACACAGAGCAGCATACGGAGGCTTTGAAAACTGAACTGAGGTTGCAACCGTCAACCATGAAGGTGGTACAAAACTCACAGTGTAAGTTTGACCAGGTTGACTGCCTGCTTAAGCACACATACATTCTCCAGAGGAGGATTTTAATAGGATCCAGAGTCTCCACAGTGGAACTGTCACAATGTCCAGGAAACAACAGAAGACACAAAGAACCAGTGTATATGGCCATTATCTGCGGCCACCATCATAGCCACCTAGCCAATGCAGGTTCAGGTTTGATTCAGATCGATCGTAAAGTAACAATTGAGCAAAAGCTAGTGGTCCACTTTCCTTTATTCTAGACTCACACTCGGCAAGCAAGCAAAAACACACACTGGGCTCCAAAACCCACTCATCCAGTGCTCACAAAGCTACTGACTCATCCAAGTTTTCCTAGAATCAAAGGCTTCTACCTCACCAGTCTTACTTACTTCTGTTCCCCATCTCCTTCTTCTCCAATAACTGTCTTCTCCTTCCCTCATTTTGCCATTTTGGCTGCCTCCTCCACGTGGCTTCCCTGCCCTGCTACATCATAGGCTCTTCCTCTCTATAAGAATGTGATCACTCTCCCTCGAAATGGGCTCCTAGCTCCACCTTTTAAAACCTTTTGGTGTGAAAGCCCTCCCAACACACATTAGTATAACCACATCCTTTCCCAAGCAAGAAGGCTGTAAAGCCAGTAGCCGCAGCCACCATCACAGCCACCTGGCCCATGCAGGTTCGCATTGGATTCAGACAGACAGTAATGAAACAACAGAGCCAAGAACTGGTGGACCATTAGCTTTAATCCCAGCTTGCACCTGGAGGGCAAGAAATACACACAGTGGGAAAACACTTCCCTTTCCAATCAGGGCTCCCAAAGCGACTGACTTATCCGAATTCCTAGAATCAAAGATTTGTAGCTCACCAGCCTTATTCACCTCTGTTCCCCATCTCCTTTTCTCTGCACAAACTGCACAAACTAGCTTCTCCTTCAGCACTCCACTATCTTGGCTGCTTCTCCTATACTCCATGTGGTCTTTCTCTGCTCTTCTCCAGCAAGGGGACCTCCTAGAACGTAATCACTCTTCTCTGGAACAATGTGATCTCTCTTGCTTTTAAAACCTTTTGGCACAAAAGCCCTCCCCCATCACACACATTAATATAATCACGCCCATCCCAAGCAAGAAGGGCAACTAATATTATCACCTGGGTGACGGGCTTTCACGTGGGCAGCACCATCTTTAACAAAGTGGGCATAATATATTTTATATGCCCAACAAAAGCAATCAGCTGCCCCATGTGGGCAGTGGCCATCTTTAACAGGGTGAGAAAAATATATCTTATCTGCCCAACAACCAGGAAAACATGACCAAATCCCAAGGGAAAAGACAATCAACGAATACCAACCCTGAGATAATGCAAAGGCTTTAAAGCAGCTATTAAAGATAAACACACGTGAGATAAATGTAAAGATAGACATTTTCAAAAGAGGAACAAACTATGAAGAAAAAAAAATCAAGTGGTAATTTTATTTTTTACAGGGACAGAGGGCGAGTAGAGAGAGGGATAGATAGGGACAGACAGGAACAGAGAGAAATGAGAAGCATCAATCATTAGTTTTTCGTTGCCGTTGCAACACCTTAGTTGTTCACTGATTGCTTTCTCACATGTGCCTTGACTGCGGGCCTTCAGCAGACCGAGCACCCCCTTGTTGGAGCCAGCGACCTTGGGTCCAAGCTGGCGAGCTTTTGCTCAAGCCAGAGGGGCCCGCGCTCAAGCTGGCGACCTCGGGGTCTCGAACCTGCATGGGTCTTCTGCATCCCAGTCTGACGCTCTATCCACTGCACCACTGTCTGGTCAGGCTCAAGTGGTAATTTCTAACTGAAATGTGTCATGGCCCGGCCACGACAAGTCTATTACAGTGTCCTCGAATATGAAAAGGTATGGAATTATATAAATGATAGACAGAGACTTAAAGATAGATAGATACATACATACATACATACATACACACATACATATATATATATGTAGATGAGTTTGGGAGGATGCCATGGCAAACAGTCCCCACTGTTCCTTAGCCGTAACCTCTGTTAGCCATAACCTCTCTGCTCCCAGAAGCACATCCACTTTTATTCATAGAAAAAACTGTGGTCTATCAGCAGTTCAATTAAGTTTCCAAGGCATCTCAAAGACAACCCCCACCATACCATCCAAATCTACTTTACACTAATAAGAAACTAGCGTCCAGCCTCCTCTGGAGAACATGGGTGACACAAATGAGAATCAGGTGTAGCTCTTTGTTAACTAGGCAAATGAGGTAGGGTTTGGGCCCAGCACCTCTGACCAGATTGCCAAAATACTCTGTTTATTTATTCGGTCCCCAACAGAAATGTACAGTATCTGAAATAAATTCACTGGATAGATGCAATGACAAAATGGAGATGACAAAATAAAAAAGAGATAGTAAACTTGAAGACAGATATATCAGCAAATTATACAAATGGAAAAGCAGGAAGAAATACTGGAAAAAAAACACATGAGCATAGTGGACTCTTTGCAACAATATCAAAAAGTCTAACACACAAGTCATTAGAGTCCCAGAAAGAGTGGAGAAAGAGATTGAGGCAGAGAAATTATTTTGAAAAAGTAATGGTCACAAACTCCCCAAATTTAGCAAAAGACATATATTTACAGATTCCAGAAGCTTGGTGAACTTCAACAATTAAATGCAAAGAAAAACCATGCCTAGAAACAAACTTTAAAATCCAACTGCTATAAGAGCAAGATAAGGAAGAAAATCTTGAGAGCAGCTAGAGAAAAATGAAACATTACAGCCTGACCAGGCAGTGGCACAATGGATAGAGCATTGGCCCGGGATGCTGAGAACCCATGTTTGAAGCCCCGAAGTCGCTGGCGTGAGCACAGATTCACTGACTTGAGTATGGGATCACAGACATGACCCTATGGTCGTTGGCTTGAGCCCAGAGGTAACTGGCTTGAAGCCTGAGGTCACTGGCTTGAGCAAGGGGTCACTGACTTGGCTGGAGGCAAAATTCTTTCCCTCCCACTCAAGGCAAATATGAGAAAGTAATCAATGAACAACTAAAGTGAGGCAACTATGAGTTAATTCTTCTCATCTCTCTCTCTTCCTATCTGTCTGTCTCTAAAATAAAAGGCCTTTCCTTCTCTGCAGCATAACTTTACTCAGATTCCGCAAGTTGATGCCCTGCTCCACTTCCTTAAACAAAAGGAATTATTTGCAGGGATTGGGGTGGGAATGTGCTTGAACCCTCAGGTTTGGTGTGGGGAAAACAGCTGTGTTAGGCTTGCTCACAGGTTTACCGGCTGCAAGCACTTTGTGCAATTAGGGCAGGAGCACATGACAGCACTATGTAAGGATATAAGTGCTTCCCCTCAGGGGCGATGGGATGAGATCATGCCCTGCCACTGAGAGGTGCGGTTGATTTCCTGATCCTTTGGCCTCCACTGCGAAAAGCAGGTTTTCCTTTCTCTTTGTATTTTTTCTTTTTCTTTCTTTTTTTGGCTTGCCTGTCTTTGTGAGCCTCCAATAAAGTGGAATGGCCCACTATCCTCCGGCTCCACAGTTCCTTTACCATCTGCCCGAATTCAATGCGAATCTGCATGGCCACAGCACCTGGCCTTACATCTGGTTCCAGATTTCTCCTGTTGGGCAGATAAAATATAATATGCTCACTTTGTTAAAGATGGCACTGCCCACATGGAAGCCCATTACCCAGATGATATTATTTGCCCTTATGCTTGGGATAGGTGTGGGGGAAAGGCTGTAATGTAAGCAGGCCAGGTCGTTATAGCCTAAGGCTTAGTTTCAAGAGTAAACTTTTCCCCACACCCTTGACTGATTGGATGATGTGGGGTGGTGCGCTCTCCTAAGGAATCCCATTATGCCTCAAATGGGTGACTTTGTATCAGAGAGTTCTTTGTGTGTAGATTGGATTAGAGGTTTTGAATCTATGCTATAAAGTAGGACAGACCAGGAGCGCTTACTCTCTCTTGGTTCCTGAGGTATTAGAGAGGAGAGCAGATTAAGGCCACGTGGAGGCCAGGAGAAGCAGCCAAGATGGCAGAGTGCTGAGGGAGAAGCCAGTTTGTGCAGAGTTTGTGCTGGAGAAGGAGATGGGGAACAGAGGTGAATAAGTCTGGTGAGCTAGAAACCTTTGATTCTAGGAAACTCAGATAACTCAGTAGCTTTGTGAGCACTGAATGAGTGGGATTTGGAGCCCAGTGTGTGTTTTTGCTTGCCCGCCAGGTGCAAGCTAGAATTAAAGCTGATGGCTCACCAGTTTTTTGGCTTCGTTGTTTCATTACCGTCTGTTCAAATCTAATGTGAACCTGCATGGGCCAGGCGGCTGTGATAATGGCCCTGGCTACTGGCTTTACATCTCCCTTGAGGTACTGTTAACACTGTTCATGTACAGACACTGACCTTGGGAAAGTTGCTACTTAATTCTCTATGACTTAATCCTCCTCTCTGTACGAGGATAACAAGGAATATGCAGTGTTGTTATGAAGGATAAATGAGAAAGTACACGTGAACACTTACATGTGAGTTTCAACAAATGTTAAATGACAAATCAATAGACGACAGATCTAAAAGAGTGAGGGCAGAAATTTTAGGAAGTTGTTTAAAGGACAGACCTTTGGGCTCTCTTTGCCGCCTAGAGGCCCAGGAAGCGGATGTCACGTCATACCCTTGCAATTAATTCTTGGCCCCTTTTTCCTCATAACGGTTCCAACGTCTCTTAGCTCCAATTTGCTCCGCCAGGGGGTGCCAGCCCGCGGGCCTCTGTGGGCTCAGGTGTGACGCAGAGGGCTGGAGAGCGACATCCTGTCTCCTGGCAACCATATAAACTTCCGGTTTGCGGCGAGGCCTTGGTTGGCGAGAGGCCACATTTTCACTGTGTGACCGCGCAGGCGCGGTGCATGCCCTGGAGGGTGCGAGCCTGCAACCTGCAGTAGCCAGCGGGTTCTGAAGTTACAGTTGTCAGCATTGACAAGGGGCCGCACCCAGAGAGGTGGCACTAGCCGGGACAACCAGTCTGGAGGCGCGAAGCCAGGCCTCAGCTGGGAGTTCCTGAGGCCTCGCTGAGAAGCTGGGCAGCAGCAAACCGCTTCTCCCGAGCCATCAAGCTGGAGTTGGAAGTGGAACTCCGCGGGGCCGGGCCCCCGGCGGCGGGGCAGCGGCTTCTCCAGGCCGAGGCCCCAGCGGAGAACGAGCCGAAGGTGGTGGCAGGCTCTAGGCTGAGCCGAGGGTCCGGGAGCTTGCTGCGCTGGTTCATCACCGCAGTCCTCTGTGCTGCGTTCCTGGGGCTGGTGAGAGCCGGGGCTGGAACAGGTGGCCTGTAAAGATTGTGGTTTTGCCTCCGCCACTTGCAAACTGTGTGACCTTGGGAGAGTTAATGTGCCCGAGCCTCAGTTTCAAAACCTGGAAAACGGGCACAATTTTATTCTTGGCGGGTTATTGTCAAGTGCGAAATTTATTTTCCAGCCCTAGTAAACCTTCCTACCCCTCCTTGGTGGGGTAGGAAGATGCAAAAGGGGTTGCCAGGAAGCCACTGAATCCCCACCCCCAAATTATTACACAAAGCTGCTTCTCTGGGATTTTCTCTTCCTCTTCTCACCCCTTATTTTTGCAGATGGGGAAAGAGAGCCAGACAGGGAGAGTGAGTAGCTTTTACTTATGACACAGCTGGTTAAGTGGTAGAGCCAGGGATAATATATCTCTTATTTTGCCATGTAAAACAACCCTTCAGATCCTTCAATGTTTTTCTTAGAGCAGACTGCAAGGCTAGAAGCTCCTTTTGCCAATCCTCTTGGCTCCCCGCGATTCCCTTATTTCCAGAGTCCTATCCCAAATCACTTGTGTTTAATATTGGGATCCTGGGGAGTTGGGAGGGTACCTTCTCTGAGGACAGCTGTGCCATGCTACCTTAGTGTCTTTCTCTAAGCCATAACTGATTCTTAGAATATTTTGATCTGAAGAAAGAAAAATTCTTGCAGATGCTTGATGAGGCCTGACTGTGCCTGACTGACTGTTCCTCTGAAGGCAAGAACTAATTTAATTACAGTTGGGGCTCAGTCTTCCCTCCTTGGTGTTTCCTCTGCTCCTGTACCCAGCCTGCCCCTAAGGCCAGCTCGCCTGGAGCAGGGGGTGCACCCAAGCGTTTAGAGCAGATCAATGCAATTAGAATCAATTAGTCTTGACCTGTAGAGCAATTAGAAACATTTTTTAAGTGTCCAAAGAATTTCCTCAGAAAGTCAATTGTGAATCTTATTCTTGCTAAGACTACAATTGTCTTTTAGTACAAAATTTAAAGTCATTGTATACATGTGTATGTAATATTTTTGAAGAATGCCTTATATAGGGCTGTGCTGATGGCATGGAGTTTTCTTTGAAGGAAAATGTAGAAATGTCTAAATTGTTTATCTTCTGCTGTTTTACAAGTGTAATTCAAAGGAAGGACCCCAGGTGTATCCAGAAAAACTGCTGTTTTAATAGTATCAAAAAATGGGAATAATATTTTGATGGTTTGATAATTGAAACTTTTGATACCTAAATTCTTGTGTTAGCTATTTTTGTGCATGTAGTATATTTCAAAGTATACAAAACTATTTCAAAAGTTATTGTTTTTCTTTTGGGGGTGGTGGGGATGGGGTGGTAGTCAAAAATTATTTTAATGTTACATTTTATATGAATACAAAATAAGCCTTTTAAGGTATTGCTCAAAAAGGTAACAATTGTAGCAAAAGCCAAAACAATGAAAGAATATCTTAAAAATTGGGAGTTGCCAAAACTAGAAAAACAGTAGGAGTTGGCACACCAGAAATAAGAGTCTAGCTCTAGTAGTATCAGCATTGTCATTGTTTCTCCTGACTGTGGGGGCTCAAAGTAATCCCCCTTTATTACACTGAAATCCTTGCCTCCCCCCCCTTTTATTTTTTACAGGAACAGAGAGAGTCAGAGAGAGGAATAGATAGGGACAGACAGACAGGAACGGAGAGAGATGAGAAGCATCAATCATTAGTTTTTTGTTGCCATTGCAACACCTTAGTTGTTCATTGATTGCTTTCCCACATGTGCCTTGACCTCGGGCCTTCAGCAGACCAAGCAACCCCTTGCTGGAGCCAGCGACCTTGGGTCCAAGCTGGCAAGCTTTTGCTCAAGACAGATGGGCCTGCGCTCAAGCTGGCAACCTTGGGGTCTTGAACCTGGGTCTTCCGCATCCCAGTCTGACGCTCTATCCACTGTGCCACCTCCTGGTCAGGCCTTGCCTCCCTTTTTAATAGTAAAAAAAGCTACCACATATATAGACATTATTTTAATGATTGTAAATAAAACCTTTTGTCTTTTAAAATTTTAGGGATTAAGTGTTGCTATCCTGGGGCCCACGTTTCAAGATTTGGCAACAAATGTGAACCGTAATATCAGCAGTCTTTCTTTCATTTTTGTGGGCCGTGCCTTTGGGTATTTGAGTGGCTCTGTGATTGGTGGAGTTCTTTTTGACAGTATGAATCATTTTCTACTTTTGGGTAAGTAAAAACTAATTTTTACCTTCTTTAGGACTTTCAAGGAATTTATAGTTTGTTTTTAAATATGAAACACCCTAGCCTGTAGAGTGGTTGAGAACCTAAGTGGGTGGTGTTGGGTATCCTCAGTGTCTTGGTTGTTCCCGGGAATCTGTGCTGAGGCGTTCTGGAGAGTTAGATTAGTCCTGGAGTATGTTAGCCATCCTTGGCCTTCCTGACTGTCACTGTAATTTAGGCCCCATCCTTGGATCACATACTAGTGTTCAAAGAGCTCTGCTTGTCAGAGTTCAGGGCAGATCTGGGGTCACCATAGATCAAAATGAATTCCTTGAACCTGCCCAAGCTAAACCCTGGACAAAGAATGAAGGTGAGGGTGGGGTCTGTGTGGGGGGGGTGAAATGATGCAGACTAAATTTTTGTCCTTGCTGGTCCCATGTCAATGATTACTCCAGACCTATCTCATCCTTAAAATAGATGGCATAGCTTTTAAGTTACTCTTTTTAAAGTAAATTGACGTGTTTAAAGAAAGTTTGGATTAATGTAATAAAACTGCTTTGGAAGTAAGGAGAATAATTTACTATTGTTGATGAATAAATAATCCTCTGATTTTCAAGTGGGTTGAAAGAATATACTTCTTTGATTTCCCTCCCTATCCCCAAAGTAACTTATTTAATCCTTTTATTCTATAAACTACTATAGTAATTGCATTTTGTCTTTTATTTTAACCTCAGATTTAAAATTCTCTTTAGATTCTTAAATATGAAACATTTAAATAAGTAATTTTTGAGCTGTCTGTTTTGCTTTACAAGTTTGCCTTGTGTTATGATTTACAGTTTGTTTATTAGCAGTGCTAGGAATGTATTCATATTAGAATAACTTTTATAGTCTGTAAAGATTATACAAGCTTTTAAATGAAATAGCCATTTGTAGAAGCTACACATCTCAGGTATTGACTTGCTCTCTACCTCTTTGCCCAGACATTGTTTCTGACAGCTGACTTTTCCCTTTCTTCTCAGGAGTGTCAATGTTGGCTACCACAGTTGGTCTTTATCTTGTTCCGTTTTGTAAGAGAGCAGTGTTACTGGTTGTCATGATGTCCATCTTTAGTGTTTCAGTTGGCATTCTGGATACAGGTTGGTGAGCCTTTCAGTGTTGGGTCTGGGAGTAGGGACTTTTTACTAGAAAAAGTAGAGCAGATGACATTAAATTGTCACTTGCGGACACTGACCTACTAAGTTGGTTATGGGGTCACCCAGTCAGGACTACTCTTCTGGCAACTACTCTTCTTGTCAAGTACAGTACCTGTTTTTGAGCAGCTGGCCACAGAGTGAATTTAAAGAATTTTGTTCTATGAGAGTCTTGATTTACAGTATCCTAACAGCGAATCGTTCCCCATCCCCCATGTGTAATTACAGTGCAGATGAGTGAGTTTTCCTTATGGAATGGAACGTGATCATTGTAGTATGGGAATAATTGATGGGTTAATAGGTTAAACCAAGTTTAGAACCATTATCTGGCTGGGGAATCATAGAAGCAGCTTTTTAATTTAAAATGCACTCCACCTTTTGAACTAGGAGAAACCTATCCTACACATTGTGCTCCTTCTATTCCTTTTCTCTCAAAAGTTCTTGCCCTCCTGCAGAAGATCCTCTCTATGTATCCTGCTCACAAAAATTAGGGGGTTAGCGAACGTGCAGATACTCCAGTAATTTCAGCCTTTTGTATAGTGCATTTTCACCAGTGAAATAAAAGTTGGTTTTGCATCTAATTTCCATAATTAAACAACTTTCTTTGACTTGTCGTTTGCTTTTCTGATGTTCTTATTTATTTATTTTTATTTTATTTTATTTTTACAGGGACAGAGAGAGTCAGAGAGAGGGATAGATAGGGATAAACAGACAGGAACGAAGAGAGATGAGAAGCATCTATTATCAGTTTTTTGTTGCTGTTGCGACACCATAGTTGTTCATTGATTGCTTTCTCACATGTGCCTTGACTGCGGGCCTTCAGCAGATGGAGCCTCCCCTTGCTGGAGCCAGCGACCTTGGGTCCAAGCTGGCAAGCTTTAGCTCAAGCCAAATGGGCCCACACTCAAGCTGGCAACCTCGGGGTCTCGAACCTGGGTCTTCTGCATCCCAGTCCAACGCTCTATCCACTGTGCCACCGCCTGGTCAGGCCTGATGTTCTTATTTAATAAAAGAAAATCAAGTTGTTCTTTTTTTATAGCTTCATATTCATTTTGAAATATCCCCTAATTTTTATGAGCAGTGTAGTATATATCTTGATATACCTTAAAACCTACTAACGTAGATGACCTTTGTTCACCCTTAAAACTAGCTTTCTTTCCTTCTTCCCTGATCTACTGTTATTTAAGAAGTCAGGGAAATATTTTATACTTTAGGCTTAGTTTGGTTGTAAAATTACAGGGTGGAATTTATCTGCAAATATTTTAAAAGAAAGAAAATTTAAGACTTGACGCTGCTTGCCTTTCACCTTGCCAGGTGTATAGACAGTGTAAGTGCAGATGCTAGACAGTAGCCATGTTTCCTAGAATTGGCACAGCAGAATCCTGTAGTATTCAAATTCCTGAACATGTATTTTCTATCTGCTGTATATATAAATAATTTTCCTCAAGTGGCTACCAATTGTAAGTACAGAAAGAGTTGGTAATTTGGCCATGATCTGATGATGATAATATATATTTAAAATACTTATAAATAAATATATGAGTATTCCCCTCCCCCTCAGCCTGGTATTAGAAGTGTAGTGTAAAAAACCTAGGGCAAATGTGCCTGGCTCAAGGAGGTAGTGGTTTACTAGCTTGTAGAATTTTATTTGTGGATGTTTGATATTACAATGCTTCGAGTTCTCTGGTGGTGGTGGGTTAGAGTTCTTTAATCATAGAATTGACTTAGTTGCAACATTTGCTAACTTAAAATATTAGAATCGTTTTGCTATGTAAAATAGATTAATCTTTTTTCTGATAGTAATGAACTTTTTTTTACTAAGTTACTACAATTAAATAATTTTCCCTGTCTTTCATTGATAGGTGGTAACGTCTTAATCTTGACTATTTGGGGGGACAAAGGAGCCCCACATATGCAGGCCTTACACTTCAGTTTTGCGTTGGGTGCCTTTTTGGCTCCACTCCTGGCTAAGTTGGCACTGAGCACAACGGTGTCTACTGAAAACCACACAGAGGCTGACTTGAACCATTCTGCCCTCAACCAGTCATCTGAAGCTGACTCAGAGTCTCTGCTTGGAGTACCTGACAATATAAATTTACTGTGGGCTTATGCTGTTATTGGTACTTACAGTTTTGTAGTGTCTATCTTTCTTTTTGCTCTGTTTTTAAAGAAAAGCTCACAGCAGGAAAAAGCAAAAGCAACTGTTCAGAGATCTCGAAGAGCTAAATATCACAATGCCCTTCTTTGTCTCCTTTTTCTGTTTTTCTTTTTTTACGTTGGAGCTGAGGTGACGTACGGCTCTTACGTTTTCTCATTCGCAATCACCCATGGGGGCATGACCGAAAGTGAAGCAGCTGGCTTGAACTCCGTCTTCTGGGGGGCCTTTGCAGCCTTCAGGGGCCTGGCCATCTTTTTTGCTACATGTTTATGGCCTGGAACCATGATTGTGTTGAGCAACATTGGCAGCCTGGTGTCATCATTATTTCTGGTGCTTTTCAACAAGAGCCCAACTTGTCTGTGGGTAGCAACCTCCGTGTACGGAGCCTCGATGGCAACTACATTCCCCAGTGGTGTGTCTTGGATTGAGCAGTACACAACCATCCATGGGAAAGCAGCAGCATTTTTTGTCGTCGGTGCTGCCTTGGGAGAAATGGCTATTCCTGCCGTAATCGGGATTCTTCAAGGAAAATATCCCGATTTACCTGTCGTGTTGTACACCTTGTTGGGGGCAGCAGTAGCCACTGCTGTTTTGTTTCCCATGCTGTATCAGTTAGCCACCTCACCTCTCAGACGACAGCAGAAAGAACACAGGAAAAGTGAGGACCAGAAAGCTTTGCTTTCTAGCACTGGGCTAAATGACTTTGAAGAAGACAATGAAGAGGAAGATGCAGAAAAATGGAATGAAATGGATTTTGAAGTGATTGAAAGGAATGATACAATAAGGAATTCTGTAATAGAAACATCTAGAAATATTTTGATGGAGCCCGCAGGAGAAGTCTCCAACCAGTTCCACTCAACTGCATTAGTGGTTGAGTTCTCACCAGTTAGTACTGGCAAGTCCACTGTGAATCACCGTGCAAGAAACAGGACAGAAGGGACTGACAGAGAAGATGGATTATAAGATGAATAACTGCCAGTTCTCAAGGGCTATTCAGAGCAGAGCATTAGCAGATTTGCAACATGCTTTGGGGATCAAAATGTCTAGGTCAGAGGATGGGCAAACACTAAAAAGTTCAATATGTTCTGTAATTCCCAGAGTCTGTCATAAAGAACCACCTGTCTCGTACAGCAGGATCTTGAGAGGCTAGTATTTGGCACATGACTGACTAGGTAATATTTTATGGTCTTCACCTCTCAGAGCATGCAAAGAGGACATTTGGTTTTGAGAAGTTGGCTGGTGTTTTAGTAGAATGAAACCATTGAGTTGAATTGATTAGTTTAACAAATTATCAATCAGCATTATTCTACCGGGGAAGTTGAAGAGAGTTGTTTCATAAAATGGACAGAGATTATTATTAATCATTTTACTCTGTAGTGTTGGACCAAAGAATGCTAATGCCTCATTTGATTTCTGATTTCTGTGAAGAGAACAGAGGACAGGGCCCTCAAGGCCGGCCTCAAGCCTTGACTGCTGCTTACCAGCCTTAGGGCCTTGCCTGCAGGCGCTTAACTTACCTAGGCCTTATTTATCTCATCTGTTGATCTGTGATTCTATATGTGAAAATGAGGCAATTTTCAAACTAGGAATATATAAGTTTTAAAGTTTGTGCAAGATGTCTGCTAGAAATTAATATAAGTGCCACTCCATTCTTCATTTCAAATGAGAAGTGAAACAAAATTGATAGTTTCAAGAATGTGTTAGTGATTATGAATACATGTCAGTTTAAGAGACTCAATGTTTAATACTTTATTTGAATAATTATCTGAAGAATACATTTTCATCGATTCTGACATACACCTTTTTAACATTTTTAACATCTCTGAAATCAGAATGTCTTAAAAATTAATGGTCATTTAACATTCTGACAAACTTAATTGATAGTCTTTTTCTGTGTACACATAATGTTGCATTTTACAATCAGTCTTAGATTCAGTGGAAAATAGTAACTCATTAACTTATGGAGTTTATTTTTAGCCATTTTAAAAAGAAAAGTTATTTTTGTATGCTAATTTTGTCTACTTATGTTCAGATGAGATTTGGAAATGCTGTGTTCTGACTTCAAAGCTGTTTCAGAGTTACTACATTAGTAGTAGGACTATGAATGTGGTCTCCCGAGGACCTTTGCCTACCTCAGCAGCAGAATCTGGGGCTGAGCCTTGCTGTTCCAGAGTTTGCTTCTCATTGAGTCTGATTGGTGATCACATTGTATGCTCTGTAAAACAGGCTGCTAGTTTCACTTACCATTAGGCAGTTTCCAGTGATTGGAACACTGAGGTTGCCAGTTCAAAACCCTGCACTTGTCTGGTCAAGGCACATATGGGAGTTGATGCTTCCTGTTCCTCCCCCCTTTCTCTCTCTCTCTCTCTCCTCTCTAAAATGAATAAATAAAATAAAGTTTAAAAAAGTAAAAAAAAAGAACACCAGAAAACAGTTTGGTTTAATAAAAAAAAAAGTTACATAACAAAATGTATTACTTTAACTATGTTTAAGTGTATGAAACATTAAGTCCATTCACATTATTGTGCAGCCCTTACTCCGTCATTCACAGAACAGTTTTCATCTTGTCAAACTGACACTCTGTTCCCATTAAACAGTAATTCTCAGGCCACTCTCCCCCCGGTTCCTGACAGCAGTCATTTCACTTGTCGTGACTTTCTTTTTTTTAATATTTTTTAGATTTTATTTACTCATTTTTAGAGAGAGAGGGGAGAGAGAGAGAGAGAGAAAGAAGGGGGAGGAGCAGGAAGCATCAACTTCCATATATGTTTTGACTAGGCATGCCCAGAGTTTCGAACCGGTGACCTCAGTGTTCCAGGTTGATTTATTTATCCACTGCGCCACCACAGGTCAGGCTCTCATGACTTTTTTTTTAAATCTGAAAGACCAGTGGTGTTTAATTTGCTTTTTTTTTTTATTTAAGTATAGTTGGTATACAATATTATGTTGGTTGCAGTATAGTGATTTGACATTTAAAAAAAATTTTATTTATTTATTCATTTTAGAGACAAGACACACAGAGAGAGAGAGAGAGAGAGAGAGAGAGAGAGAAAGGGGGGAGGAGCTACAGCATCAACTCCCATGTGTGCCTTGACCAGACCAGTGCAGGGTTTTGAACTGGCGACCTCAGTGTTCCCAGTTCGACGCTTTATCCACTGCGCCACCACAGGTCAGGCTAGTGATTTAACATTTTTAAACCTTGCATTGTAACCACCCCGCTAATTGTAGTAATCATCTTGTCTTTATGAATTGGCTAATCTAAGTACCTTATATACGTGGTATCATACAGTATTTGCCCTTTTATGACTGGCTTATTTCACTTAATGTAATGTCTTCGAAGTTCTTCCGTGTTGTGGCATGTTAAAATTTTCGTTGTAAGTCTGAATATTATTGCACTTTATGTATATTTTGTTTATCCATTTATCTGTTGATGGACACTGACTTATTTCCACCTTTTGGCAATTGTGAATAAAGCTGCTGTGAACAGTGATGTGCAAATATCTGGATCTGTGGTTTCAGTTCTTTTGAGTATATCCCACACAGGTAGAATTGCTGGATCACATGATAATTCTGTTTTTAATTTTCAGGGGTGCTTTCTTTTATTATTTGGTATAAGTTTTGTATTAATCCAGTTTTTTCCAGAAGAGACCTGCTACTGGACGAGGCTAGAGAAACAGGCTTTTGTTGGTATTGCTTCACACTCAGGCAGGCTTTGGACCCGTTTTAATCAGCTCAGTATCACTCATGTACTGAGTAAACAAACTCAAAGGCTATGTGAGACATCCACCTCAAAGTTTTGTTATCTGTGCTTCCAGTCTTTGTTGTCACTGAGCCAGTGTTTAAGGGCTTGCTCTGTGTCAGGCACCGTAGACAAGTGCTAAAGAACCTCCTCTCCTGACCTTGCAGGGCTGGGTGTTATCATCATGTATTTGGAATTTTGATCCCAATTTTCTGCTGAACGAGTGTTTTGTGCTGTGTGCTTGTTGTTCGTAAACTCTGGCCACCCTGAACTGGATCGTGTGGAGTGGGGGGCAAGTGGGCGGGCCGGACATGAAACCCTCAGGTGCTGGGACCAGGCTGTGCTGTACCTCTTTCTCACAGCAAGTCTGCTTCTGGGGGGGGGGCACTTTTTCCTGTCCCTTCTCTCTTCTGGCCCATCTTCTACATGTCTCGAGTCTAGATTCCTGATAGTAGCTGCCATGGCCCTTACCGGCCAGAGCCCAGCATCAGAAGTTGCTGGTCAGCCTGTGAACTGGCCTCCCTTGGGTCGGTGCCTGCTGCCCCCATCCAGAGAGTGGCTTTTCCCCCCACCGTTCTGTGTCAGGAGCTGCTGTATCCCAGTAGGAAGTCCCCGTGTGCTGTACCAATAGTGGTGCTGGACTTAGTGAATGTTTGCTAATGGAGGCCTGAGAGGGGTGCCGTGGAAACAGCTGCGCAAAGCTGGAGGCTGAGGAGAGCAGATGGTACCTGACCGAGCCTGGCGGCTGTGCAGGAGGCAGTGTGGTGCAGCAGCTGGTGGAGGAGCAGAGTGTACAGCCAGGGAGCAGCTCATTGCAGTGTGTGGCCAAACTTAGGTTTTACTATTTCAAGTAAGATTTGCTATGACAACCTTTCTGTTAGCTTAAGAGCCAGGGGCTCTTATTGTGATAGGTGTTATTCGGTTCCAGAAAAGTCAGTACGGTAGCAAGCTCTTGCTTCCATGGTGTGTGTTTCTGTTTATTTTCAGTATTTTTACGTGTAACCTTTGGGGTTATTCTTGACTTAGAGTTTTGTAAAAATTACTTAGCCCAACGCAGTTGAGGTTAATGTAGTGAAAAACTGCTTAAGAAGGCAATAGCACCGCAGTCTGATACCAACCTGGGGTGGCTCAGTAGTCAGAGAACACGGTGTGGTTGAGCTGCGTCTTGGGTTACACCTGTGGGCTAACTGAGCAGTTCTCATGTCTCAGCCCTTTTACTTATCACTTGCAGAGAACATTCTACTCTTAAGAGGAGATTACCCTGTTCTGAGTCCAGGCACTCTTTGGACCTTTACCCTTGTTGAAGACAGACTTGGAGACGGGAACGTTTAGGGAAGGAAAAGTTTACCTGCAAAGAGCAAGAGAAATACTGCCTTGCCAAATAAAACACAACTTTTTATTTATTTACTTGTTTTTAATTAATTAATTATTTTGGCAGAAAGAATCAGAGAGAGGAACAGATAGGGACAGACAGACAGAAAGGGGGGGAGATGAGAAACATCAGTTCTTTGTTGCGGTACTTCAGTTGTTCACTGATTGCTTTCTCATATGTGCCTTGACTTGGGGGTTGGGGGGGGGCTACAGCAGACCAAGTGACCCCTTGCTCAAGCCAGCGACCTTGGGTTCAAGCTGGTGAGCCTTGCTCAAATCAGATGAGCCCACGCTCAAGCTGGCGACCTTGGGGTTTCAAACCTGGGTCCTCCACGTCCCAGTCTGACACTCTATCCACAGCGCCATGGCCTGGTCAGACTAAAACAAGTTTTTAAAAGAAAAAAGCAAGACCTACCAGGGTTTTCAAGTTTGCATCAGTCTGTTCATGGTTTAAAAATAGTCCCTTTCCTAAGTGATTATCTTATTCACAGAGGGCCTGACAAGTTTTCAGACATCAGCATAGCAAAGGATGAAACTTTTTTGCTAGGGAGTCCCGGCTTATTGGATGTGACCCTGTTACTTTTGATTATCTTGGTGCGAAGTGTCCCCCGACTGTGATAGGGGAAGTGCTTAGTCACACTAAGCAGGGCAGAGGCCATTTTGCTTCTACTCCTTCCAGGAGGATCAAGGACGTAGGGAGAAATGTGATTGCAACACATGTTCTTGTTCCCTGGTCAAGTGACAAGCCTTCGCTCGGGTCGTTTTTCCCCTGGCTGCTGTTAGAATCACTGGGAGTGCTCAAAACCTGATGTCCAGCATTATTACTCAAGTAGGAATTGATCTGGAGTAGAGCCTGAGTATTGATATTTTAAAAAGCACCCTCAGTAGTTGTAATATGCATCTGAGGTTGAGAACCACTACTTTCAGCAATGCAGAGAACTTAAAGACTACTACTACAGTGGTTTAAAAGTCTAGTGGCTTGGTTAGGTCATGCTGCTTTTGTAGATGCTTAATGTTTCATGCACCTTCCCTGAAGGAGAGGAGAGAGGAAGAGCTCTCCCATTTCCTGTTACCTCTTCTGCTGCTCTGTCTGGAAGGACGTCCTCACTGCTGTTTGATTCCCTGCTATGAGCAAAACCAAACCTGGACCTTTTGGAAGTGGCCCTTCTAGACGGTTTGCACAGATTGATTTTGAGTCAGGAAGCTTCATGGGGTAGCAGTGATCTTGTAGATTGATTACATCTGGATTTCAGACTGCTCATTGTTTTTATGGTGGTGCACAGTGTAAAAGCTTGTTTGAATAAAATACTGATACAAATACTGATGTTGGTTTAACTGATGTCTCATTTCACGGATGTTTAAAGATTAGTTTGGCATCTTTCCAGAAATCAGCCAAGAATACTTCCAGATTTGAGATTTTGAGTGCTCCAAAATGTATGCAGTCGTCCCTCGCCATATCGCAGTTCTCTTTTCGCGGTCTCCCTGTATTGCAGATTTTTATTTTTTTGTGACAGAGACAGAGGAACAGACAGAATGGAAGGGAGAGAGATGAGAAGTATCAATTCTTTGTTGCGGCACCTTAGTTTCTCAGTGATTGCTTTCTCCTATGTGCCTTGACCCAGGGGCTACAGCAGACCGAGTGACACCTTGCTCAAGCCAGTGACCTTGGGTTCAAGCTGGTGAGCCTTGCTCAAACCAGATGGGCCCGCACTTAAGCCAGTGACCTTGGGATTTCAAACCTGGGTCCTCCGCGTCCCAGTCCAACGCTCTATCCACTGCGCCATCGCCTGGTCAGGCTGTATTGCAGGTTTTTAAACTGTATATATCTAATTTTGTATCGCAGATTTTTCACTATTTTGCGGTACATAGATATTTTTATATGTTCATTATTTTATTATTTTTGCAGTAAAATAAGGAAAATAAATGTGGGAAAGGTTAATGACAGTGTGCAAAAGGTGTATAAGAGTGTAGGGAGGGTTTTAAAGCCTTAAAAATATATATATATATAAAAGCCTAAGCAGGCGGTGGCGCGGTGGATGGAGCGTCGAACTGGGATGCTGAAGGCCCGGGTTCGAGTCCCCAAGCTCGCCAGCTTGAGCGCGGGCCATCTGGCTTGAGCAAAAGCCCGCCAGCTTGGACCTAAGGTTGCTGGCTCCAGCAGGGGATTGCTCAGTCTGCTGAAGGCCCACAGTCAAGGCACATGTGAGAGAGTGGTCGATGAACAACTATGGTGTCGCAACAGCAACAAAGGACTGGTGATTGATGCTTCTCGTCTCTTTCCGTTCCTGTCTGTCTGTCCCTATCTATCCCTCTCTCTGAATCTCTCTCTGTCCCTGTAAAAAAAAAAAAAAAAGAAAGAAAAAGAAAAAGAAAAAAATATATATATATATAAATATAAGGTTGCTACTTCATGAATTTTTACTTGTTGTGGGGGTTCTGGAACCTAACCCCCGTGGTAGACGAGGGGCCACTCTATGTTCTTCTTTGATGACATCTAACATTTCTGGCCCTCTGCTTCTCTTATGTTTATGATCTAATTTCTAAACTTACAGGTTTGCCAAAGAAGTTGTTACTCGTTGGGTGTCTTAGTTAATGTTTTACTTTAATAATTCCACAGTTGAGATGATTACAGCGATGTGACGGAAGGAAGGTTTCAGAATCGCAGACCCCAGGACGCTACTGCCCGCTTCCTTCAGAGAGGGCCGGCAGCTGAGTGCCTGGCGCTGGTGGCCACGGCCCGGCTTGTTTTTCTGCCTTTTAAAATCAGTTATAGTGATAATCTGCTTCTAACTTGGAGCAAGGTTCAGGTGTACAGGTAACTCCCCACCCCTTCACACTTCACTAAAGTTTTGAGGAGATGGTTTTACAAACAGGAAAATTGAAGGTGAGAGAAACTGAAGGACCACATTCAGCCTTGTCTTATCTGAGCAGTTATAAGTAACACTCCCCGTGTCCTCAATTGATGGCTACTAGCTGTGCATTCAGCAAGCTGAGTTTATAGACATGGACTTCACTCCGGGCGGGGCTCTTTTTGTACCTTTACCTTCTGCAAGCGACTGTGGACAAGTTTGGGCTTTTCTGGCTCCTAGATACAAAACTCTAGAAGCCTTGGCATTGGGCCAGATATAGAATTTCAAGTATGATTGACTTGTGGTACCCAAGGGTCCCCAACGCTTTTCATGAGGAAGCAGGGGCTTGGTTCACCACCTCCCTTCATTTTCTGTGGATCTGGTTAGGCCTGAGAGTGGCCTGAGTGACCACATGCCCTGTCCCAAGGGTCCCCTGAGCTGGAAGGGCAGGTTAGGGGCTGTGTATCCCTGGGACAGACCTGGGGACTGGCTGGGGCCCCTCCGCTACCTCCCACTGGAAAAGATAACAGTTTGGGAGTGGGATTTTTCCACTTGCCCACAACAGCAGCCGTTTCATGCTCTCTCCATTGGGAAACTTGAATAGATCCAGTAGTACACATGAAAACTCACAAACTCCTGTGTGGTGTGGTGGCTAAGAGAGAGATCGGTAGTCTGTCAGCTTAGACCGAAATTCTGACTCTGCTGTCTACTACCTTGACCACATGACTTAATTTCTCTGTGCCTCAGTTTCCTTTCATGGTGTCAGGAGTGACACTAAATGAGATAATGTGTGTAAAGCACTTAGCATATTGCCTTATACAGACTGTTATGGGCTAAATAAACTGTGTCCCCCCTGACACATATGTTGAAGTCCTAACCCCCACCATCCCAGACTGTGACTATTAGGAGATAGGGCTTTTAAAGAGGCAGTTAAGCTAAAATGAGGTCATTAGGGTGGACCCTACTCCAATATGACTGGTGTCATTATAAGAAGAGGAAATTTGGACACAGATAGGCACAGGAGTAACCATGTGACGACAGGGAGAAGACAGCCATTGACATACAAGCCAAGGGGGGAGGCTGCAGAGGAAACCACTCCCCATGTCTTGATCTCAGACTGCTAGCCTTCAGAACTGTGGAAAAGATTTCAGTTGTTCAAATCACCCAGTATGTGGTACTTTTGTTTTTGTTTTTGCTTTTTTAGAGAGAGAGGGGGAAAGAGAGAGAGTGAGAGAAAGAGACAGGAAGGGAGAAAGACGAGAAGAATTAATTCATAGTTGTGGCACCTTAGTTGTTCATTGATTGCTTCTTATATGTGCCTTGACTGGTGTTGCAAACCAGTGCGACTAGTAATTCCAGGTCCCGAGTGGAAACAGTGCGGAATTAAGAAAATACGCTTAAAGAATTAAAGAATGGGTTCAGAAGGGCTCTACAATTGTTACTGGCAAGAAGAGGGCGCGACCACAAACTGCATCTTGCTTTCTTTATAGCCATAAGCAAATCAGTGAGATCTCTGACCATGTTTCTAAGGCAATTCAAGAATTTTTACTGAGTGCAGAAACCCCCCACCATACATAACATGGATTATGTTACATACATAACATTAACTTTACACAAAACAGGATAGAAGAAACTTGCCGCCAATCTTTCCGGGGAGCACGGAGGGTAGCACGAGTAAAACCAATCCAGCACCACAGCTTAACAGCCTTGGGTAACTTCACAGAACAAGTGAGGTGGGGGGTTGAGCAGACTGTCAGCTTACTGCCAGTTCCCCACACCTCAGTCCTCCCCAAATTGAAACTGTAAAAACTGTTGGTTTTTTGGTCCCTGACAGACTGGGGGCTCCAGCTGAGCCAGTGACCCCTTACTCAAGCCAACAACCATGGAGTCATGTCTATGATCCTATGCTCAAGCCAGAGACCCCATGCTCAAGCTGGTGATCCCACATTCAAACCAGCGACCTTGGGGTTTTGAACCTGGGACCTCAGTATTCCAGGTCAATGCTGTATTCACTGCACCACCACTGACTGTGGTACCTTTTTATGGCAGCCCTAGCAAACTAATGCACATACTAAGTATGCAATAATATTAACTACATTGTTGTTATTATTCCAAAACCATTTAGCCAAAGAAAAAAATAAAGCAGCCCAAAATGGGGAACTTTGATCAGAAAATAGTGCTCACTAGTTTAGTGAAAAATACCATAAAAGAGTTTTTATAACTGTTGTGGCTGGGAAGTTAATGAGGTTATGGGTCACAAGAGCACTTAGTTGTTCTGGCAAGTCAGTCAGATGTGTGACCAGGGCACTCTCTGCCCAGGGACCCTGTGAAGGATGGACTCCTTTGGACCTGACCAAGTAGCTGAGATAACGAACCACTAGCAACAAGAGTGAGACTCAGGCCCTGGCTGGTTGGCTCAGTGGTAGAGCATCGACCCGTTGTATGGATGTCCTGGGTTTGATTCCTGGTCAGGGCACACAGGAGAAGTGACTATCTGCTTCTCCTCCCCTCTCCCTTCTCTCTCTCTCTCTGTCACTTCCCCTCCCACATCTGTGGCTCGATTGGTTTGAGCACATTGGCTCCAGGAGCTGAGGATGGCTCTGTGGAGTCACTAAAAATAGATTGGTTGTGAGCATGGCCCCACATGGGCAGAGCATCGACCCCAGATGGGGGTAGCTCGGTGGATCCCAGTTGGGACACATGTGGGAGTCTGTCTCTTTATCTCCCCTCCTCTCACTTAAATAAAATAAATAAATAAACAAACAAATAAATAAAACAAAAAAGAGTGAGACTCAGCAAGAGTACATAGTTTTTAATGAACAGTATAAGTGTATGGTACATAATAAACTCAAACAGAACGAAGGTGAATTAAATAAATCATTTATCGTTGGCCTTTACTCCAACCCTCATTTAGGTAACTATTCTTGTTATTTTTGTGCATCTTCGGGAGATATCTGCATATATACAAAAATGTGTACATATGTATATAAAAATGAATATAAATATCCTCTGCTTGCTTGCTTTATTTTTATTAAGACAGAATTGACATATAACATTGTATTACTTTTAGGTGTACAACATAATGATACATATGTATTGTGAAATGATCACAGTAGGTTTATTGAACATCCATCACCACAGTTATAAAATTATTTTCCTTCTGATGAGAACTTTTACTGTCTTAGCAACTTTCAAATATTCACTATTGTTAACTTAGAGTCACCCTGCTGTCCTTGACATCCCCAGGATCCATTTATAACTGAAAGTTTATACCTTTGAGCCTCTTCACGAAATTTGCCCACCTCTGGCAACCTACCAATCTGTTCTTTGTATCTAGGGGTATAGTTTTTCTTTTTTTTAGATTCCACATATGTGATATCATACTGTTTTTCTCTGTCAGATTTATTTCACTTAGCAAAATGCCCTCAAGGTCCATCCATGCAGTCACAAATGGCAGGATTTCCTTCATTTTTTACGGCTAGTATTCCATCATGTGTGTATGTATGTATGTATGTCACATTTTCTTTATCCACTTATCTGTTGATGGGCACTTAGGTTGTTTCCATGCCTTGACTATTGTAAGTGATACAGTGAACGTGGGGTTCAGATATCTTTTTGAGAAAGTGATTTTGTTTCCTTCCGATAAATACCCAGAAGTGAAGCCTCTGGGTTATATGGTAGTTCTATTTTTCATTTTTTGAGGAACCTTGACACTGTTTCCATAGTGGCTGTCAATTTACATCCTACCAGCAGTACACAAGGGTTCCCTTTTCTCCTCACCAACACTTGTTATTTATTTATTTATTTATTATTATTTTTTTTTACAGGGACAGAGAGAGAGAGTCAGAGAGAGGGATAGATAGGGGCAGACAGGAACAGAGAGAGATGAGAAGCATCAATCATTAATTTTTCGTTGCCATTGCGACACCTTAGTTGTTCATTGATTGCTTTCTCACATATGCCCTGACTGTGGGCCTTCAACAGACCGAGCCACCCCTTGCTGGAGCCAGCGACCTTGGGTCCAAGCTGGCGAGCTTTAGCTCAAGCCAGATGGACCCGCACTCAAGCTGGCAACCTTGGGGTCTCGAACATGGATCTTCCACATCCCAGTCCGATGCTCTATCCACTGCGCCACCGCCTGGTCAGGCTATTTATCTATTTATTAAGTGAGGAGAGAGAGAGAGAGAAAGAAGGGGGGGGAGGAGCAGGAAGCATCAACTCCCATATGTGCCTTGACCAGGCAAGCCTGGAGTTTTGAACTGGTGACCTCAGCATTCCAGGTTGAAGTTTTATCCACTGCACCACCACAGGTCAGACCTGTCTTCTTGATAATAGCCATTCTAACAGGTGTAAAGTGATATCTTATTGTGGTTTTGATTAGTGATGTTGAGTATTTTCTCATGTCTTTTGTCTATTTGTATGTCTTTGGAAAAATGTTTATTCAGATCCTCTGCCCATTAAAAATGTTTATTTATTAACTGTAGAGAGAGAGGAAGGGAGAAACATCAATTTGTTGTTCTGCTTATTTATACATTCACCGATTGATTCTTCTATATGCCCTGACCAGGGATTGAACGTGCAAATTTAGTGTATTGGGATGACATTCTAACCAACCGAGCTACCTGGCCAGAGTTCTTTGCCTATTTTTTCGTTGCCGTTGCAACACCTTAGTTGTTCATTGATTGCTTTCTCACATGTGCCTTGACCGCGGGCCTTTAGCAGACCGAGTAACCCGTTGCTTGAGCCAGTGACCTTGGGTCCAAGCTGGTGAGCTTTTGCTCAAGCCAGATGGGCCCACGCTCAAGCTGGCGAGCTCGGAGTCTAGAACCTGGGTCTTCCACATCCCAGTCCGATGTTCTATCCACTGCGCCACTGCCTGGTCAGGTTTTGCCTATTTTTTAATATATTTTGTTTGTTTTAATTTTTTCATTGATTCGAGAGAGAGAGGAAGGGAAATTGAGAGAGCGAATGGAGAGAGAGAAGCATTAAATTGTTTCAGTTGTTCTTGATAATAGCCATTCTAACAGTTACCGTGTTTCCCTGAAAATAAGGCAGTGTCTTATGTTAATTTTTGCTCCTAAAGATGCGCTAGGTCTTACTTTCAGGGGATGTCTTATTTTTCCATGAACAAGAATTTACATTTATTATTGAACAAAAAATCAACATTTATTAATATACTGTAGTCATATCATCACAAACATCAGCTTAACCAGCCAAACTCTGAATTCCATCAAGAATTTCTTGTGACTGTATTTCCATGTACAACAATCTACTGTTTCCCTGAAAATAAGACAGTCTTATATTAATTTTTGCTCATAAAGACAAGCTAGGTCTTATTTTCAGGGGAGGCCTTATATTTCTAAGCTTGAAAAAAATTGCACTAAGTCTTATTTTCAGGGAAACAGGGTAGTTGTGTACTGATTGATTGCTTCTCATACATACCAGGCCAGGGGTTGAACCTATGACCCACCTGGCCAGGGCTTCTCTGTCCTCTGCTTGTTTTAATCTGATATATATATAAAATCTTTTTTTTAATTTATTTTTTGCTAGAATTGTATGAGTTCTTTATATATTTTGAATATAAGCTTATTGTGTGATTTATGATCTACAACTATTCTCTACCATTTGGTAGGTTGCTTTTTAATTTTGTTGATGGTTTCCTTTGCTGTACAAAAGCTTTTTAGTCTGATGTAGTCCCACTTGTTTTTGCCTTTGTTGCCTTTGCTTTTGATATCCAATCCAAAAATCGTTGTGAAGACCAATGTCAAGGAGCTTGCTGCCTATATTTTCTTCGTTTTATGGTTTCAGTTCTTACATTGTCTTTAACCCATTTTGGGTTAATTTTTATGTGTGATTTAAGATAGGGGTCCAGTTTCATTCTTTTGCATATTGCCAGTTAGTTTTCCCAACACCTTTCATTGAAGAAACTGTCCCTTTGTTGTAAATTAATTGACCATATATGCATGGGTTTATTTCTGGGCTCTATTTTGTCCCATTGATCTATGTGTCTGTTTTTATGCCAGTACCCTCCTGTTTTTGATTTGAGCTAGAGTTCAAATTGAGGACTCCAAAGCCTGAGTTCTTTTTACTATTGAGGATACAGACTTCCACTTAATCTCCCTGTTCTTAGTTGTGTACCTCATCTTGCGGTCCTCACTGCCCAAGGTCCCCAAGTACAGTGCCTTGGTGGTTCTCATCCTCTATAGAATAAGCCTGAATGAACTGTGTGTGTGAGGAGGGGCAGGGTAGTGACCTACATAAGTGGAGTCAAGCTGGTCTGTGGGACTAACTGCTGCTTTTAAGCAATCAGTTTCCACTGGGTCTTCTGTACCCTAAGCCTTTCTGGAGTTCTCTAACAATGATCAATGTTTGCCTTCTCCTTGTTTTTGTGTTTGTCCAAGAGAAGACGACGAGGTGGCAAGAAACATCTTTATTTCACTATCTTGAAACCAATGTAAATTTACTTCTCTCCCAAGATTGTGACATACTCAAGGACGGATGATCTTGGTATTTCTAGATGAGCAAAATGCAGGGCATATATTAGATGCTCAGTAAATATTGCCATTTTTGAATGTGTAATATTTTACATTTGTGTAAATATTTTGTATTCACACACATTCCCATTCATGCCTCTATAGGGTAATCAGGGCAGGTGGTATTGTTTTCAAAGAATATGACCATTATTGAACTTATTAGCTATGACCAAACTAGTTACTTTTCTATAGGGTTGTATTCCCTTTAGTGATCAGGAGGAAGTCCAGGGCTTGAGGTTTCCTTATTCCTAGTCATTATTTCCTGGAAACCTCCCTATCTTTCCCTGCAACAAAAGGCACCATGGTAGCATCAGTAGCAAGTCAGGTAAAAGACTCACAGGACCTGACCAGTAGTGGCGTGGTAGATAGAGCAGTGACCTGGGAAACTGAGGTCCTGGGTTTGAAACCCCACGGTTGCCAGCTTGAGCGCAGGTTCACTGGCTCGAGTATGGGATTGACCTGATCCTAAGGTCGCTAGCTTGAGCACAAAGGTCACTGGCTCGGCTGGAGCCCCTGGTCAAGGCATGTATGATAAGCAGTGAACGAACAGCTAGTGACGCAACTATGAGTTGATGCTTCTAATCTCTCTCCCTGTCTCTCTCTCTCACTGAAGAAAAAAAAAGACTCACAGGCAATAAGATTAGGTATTTTAATTTAAAAATGCCTTCATCTATCTTCCTGGTCATGTTACCCTTTCTGAAAATATACACAAGAAACCTGATTTTATAAATCTAAGGTTCTTCCACAAAATATTTTGCTTTGTAAGCCACTCTTGGAACTTGGCCAAAGTGACAAAAGAGCCTTGGGTGAGGGACTGTGGATTCAATACTGTATCTTATGACTTCCTCCTCTGATCCCAAACTCTAGAAATAACCCATGACTATTTTTCTCTATAAAACTATTCATTAAGCAGAATGCCGGGGGTATCAATGGAATCAAACTTCATTCACTTTTATAAAACTAAAAATGGTTAAAGGTCACAAGTCCCATCCCATCAGGGGAAAGGGAAAAGGTATTACAGGATACTAGTAAGTACAATGTGCTTAGCAGACAGACTATCCTTCACAGGGCAGTGTCACTGAGAGACAGGGTCACATCCAGCTTAAAAATAGCTCCTGCTTCATAGCAGGGCACCAATGCCATTTACAGCCAGTTTTATTTTATAAAGTCAAGTATGCAAATATTTTAATAAGTACTATATTGATGAGAAATCAATTTAAAAGTTTATTTGATAGGCCTTAAGAAATATTGCTGTGTTTCAGCTATAATGAAAATGAAAACAGGGAGTAGATGGAAGACCAAGATGACACAGCTACAAGACTTTGCTAGCATAAAATGCAGCTCTGGGAAGAATTTTTATGTCACAGGGCAACATGTGCGATGATAGGGAATGTATCTTCTGAGACTAATGAGGGTCTGGCCTATGATCTCTCTCTCTTAGTGGCCTGCTCCAGCCCTCACATGACTACCTCCTCTAAGAACTTTTTTTTTTTTTTTTTTTAAATTAGGTAAGAGAGACAGGAATGGAGAGGAGAAGCACCAACTCATAGTTGCGTGACTTTAGTTGTTCCTTGATTGCTTCTTGTACGTGCCTGAATGGGTGTGGCGGGGCTCCAGCCAAGCCAGTGACATTGAGATAATTTCAATGAGCCCATGCTCAAGCTGGCAACCTTGGGGTTTTGAACCTGGGACCTTGGCATCCCAGGACGATACTCTATACACTGTGCCACTACCAGTCAGACACTAAGAATTCTTTTTATCTGCTTTTCCATTAGATTGGCTTTCTTCACAGACACTATTAGAAAACTCGTCATAGCCTGACCAGGCAGTGGTGCAGTGGATAGAGCATCGAACTGGGATGTGGAGGACCCAGGTTCGAGACCCAGAGGTTGCTAGCTTGAGCGCGGGCTCATCTGGTTTGAGCAAGGGGTCACTCGGTCTGCTGTGGACCCTCAGTCAAGGCACATATGAGAAATCAATCAATGAACAACTAAGGAGCCTCAACGAAGAATTGATATTTCTCATCTCTCTCCCTTCCTGTCTGTTTGTCCCTATCTGTTCCCCTCTCTCTCTGTTTCTGCCACACACAAAAAACCCCCAAAACCGATCATATAGAATTGAATACTGCATGGTTAGCATTTGCCCATTTCCCACTCTTTATTGGGAACTCTGGGTAAGGAGTAACTAACATAAGCTTATATAACAGATGAAGATAATACATGTATCATTACAGGCAAAGTGGTAAGTAGCTTTTGTTAATATTTCACATCTAGGGAAAGGCACTGGTGGGAAGTGGGCAGAATGAGAAAAAAAGATGTTTTAACAAACTTAGGATGTTTAATGAGATTATTTCTTTAGCGTTATTTAGACAGTGCAGTTGTGTGTGTTGTATATATGTGTGTGCTGGGTAAAAATATAACCCTTTATTAATAGCTGATCTAAAAGGGAGAAAAAATAATTATGAAAGTATACTGAAAACTTCTTACAAATTTTTTTTTTTTGTAAAATAGGTCCAAATTTCAATACATTCTCAGGTGACAAAAAATTTGCATTTACATTAAAAAAAATTTTTTTTTAAATTTTATTCATTTTAGAGAGGAGACACAGAGAGAGAGAGAGAGAGAGAAAGGCGGGAGGAGCTAGAAGGATCAACTCCCATATGTGCCTTGAGACCAGACCAGTGCAGGGTTTTGAACTGGCGACTTCAGCGTTCCCAGGTCGACGTTTTATCCACTGCACCACCACAGGTCAGATATGGCATTTACATTTTTAAAAACTAATAATGTAAATTTTGCTTTCCATCTGCAAAGTCCTAGCTTCAAGATTAATTATATCTAAATTAAAATGAACTCAGAAAACCTATTAACAAGAAGATTCTTAGGACTCTTAAAAAATGAGAGCTAAATTTTTCCTAGACAACTTTTGCTTCCATTCACTTTAATCCTAAAGTTTTGGTAAGAGAATTTTAATACCAATTAGGGTATAATCAGTTACATTTACCTTATTAAAATTCAGAAAGAGTAGGGTAAGGAGTAACTAACATAAGCTTATATAACAGATGAAGATAATACATGTATCATTTACAGCAAGATAAAAACCACACTCCCATATTTCAATTTTATTCAATTTTAATATGGTTTCCATTATTAACTTTTAAAACAAAATGATTTCCAGTTTAAAAAACAATGCACTGACCACATAATTCCTTCTTCATTTTATACAGTTATACAAATATTCTAAATACACATTTTGTGTTCAAGATGATGGCAAATAAGATTAACTGTACAGTACATAAGGAAAGAAAATATTTTAAGCATATTTAGAAGCAATAGAAATGTCTATACAAAACAAAAATGGAATAAAATTTTTTATTTTTAAAGTATTGCAACAGGCCCACAGGTTTGTAACAAAAATGTCTTTGCACAGTTCCTCACAATGCCCCATTAATAGCTAAAGCAAGACAGCCTTTTAGAAAAGAATGTTTCAAAATGCTACACATGGTACTACTGTTTGCACAGTTTGATCAGAATAACAGCTCTACTCTGAGTCAAGCAAAACCTAGAGGAAATATAGCAAACAACTTGAAAATCATTTGTATAAAAGTCATTGCACGTTTTACTCAGTTGTTTGAAAAGTAAAAAAGTGTATTTACAAAATATTTTGCAGTCAAAATTATAAAGTGAATGGATATCTCTACGTAACATGTCTTGATACAGACAGTTCAAAGAAAACACATGAATGGTTTTTTAAAAGAGGTTTTCAGTGCTCTGTCCACAGGGAAGTAAACATGATCTATTCAAATGGATTTACAAGATGTTACACATACTGGAGCAGATTCCACACCGGCATTATAAAACAATATTAAAATGTGAAAGGATGAGGAATTTGTACATTGTAAGAAGTGAGCTATTCAGAGACCAACAAATACAATTTTTAATTCAGTTCCCATAAAAGTCTTCAGTTTTCGGATAACAGACAATGAACATACTTGACTTGATGAAAGTTGAAAAAGCACCATGCACAACAGTTTAGTGGTAAACACTGAAAAAAATAGCACCTGGAATTCTGAGATATTGAGAATCTAAAACTGGTCTAGTAACTGCCGGAGATATGGTGCCTTGGATAATTCTCTGTTTACTCGGGAGAGTTTGAAAAGTACCGGGCAGTTCAAAGAAACACACGGGATATGTCGATCAAAGCAACGCGTGCAATTCTTGCATATCTGAAAGTAGAAGAGAATACATAAAACGATAGGAAAATTCCTATGTAAATGTATAAAGTACAAACTTTTATAATTTCTCCTTTCTGACCCACTAGAGATTACTGGCAGACATCTGACACATAATACATTACAGAACATTTCACTAATTTTCATCTCATTGAAGCCTAGGCTTCATTTTTTGTTGAAACATTTCTAAAGGATATTATTTAACAAAACAACTCAAAATTCCCTAAGGATTCAGTTCCTTAGGGAATTCTGCCTGAGATCAACTTTCATTTATAGTAGAATGCTATTAAGATCTGCATAATAAGCTCCCCAATTACCACTCAAAGGCTGTCTCTTAAATGAGCTATAAACATTTTCAAGATTCTCAGATTTATCTTTTTATATGTCAATCATAAAGTTATATATTTTCTTATTTTAGAAGAAAAAATATCTCAGTATGAGAAAAATCAAAGGGTGAGAATTTGAGAGTAGTCTAGACCAGTGGTTCTCAACCCTGGCTGTTCATGAGCTTAAAAATGTGCTAAATGCTTGAGCCACATCCTAGACCAATGAGTAGAATAGAGAATGAAATAAATAGCCTAAGAATATGGACTTCTTAGGGTTCCCAGCTGATTCTGATGTATAAGAAGATCTGATCTGAAGGAAAATAATAAACTGTAAGGCTATTTTTAAAAACGAAGCGTTATTTATAATAGGTTTTAAACAGTATGTAACATCTGAAGTCAAACATAGTTAAAAAGATTCTAAAACATAAGAAACATTAACAAATTAACAAGGATAATACTGAGGAGCCAAAGGTAAAGAAAATATAGGCTGATTTTTTTTTTTACTTTAATAGTATATTCACTAGGCTGGTTGGCTCAGTGGTAGAGCATTGGCCCAGTATGTGGATGTCTCTGGTTCAATTCCCAGTCAGGGCACACAGGAGAATCAGCCATCTGCTTCTCTCCCCCTCCCCACGTTTCCTCCCATAGCCATGGCCCAATTGGCTAGAGCAAGTTGGCCTGGGGTGCTGAGGATGGCTCTGTGGCCTTCACATCAGGTGCTAAAAAAAAAAATGGTTCAGTTCCTGATCAACAGAGCAATGGCCCAAGATGGGCAGAGCATTACCCCCTAGTGGGCTTGCCCAGTGGATCATGGTCAGGCGCATGCAGGAGTCTGTCTCCTGCCTCACCTCCTTTCACTAAAAAAAAAAAAAAAATTATAAGTCATTAAAAAAAGGAATACTAAAACTACTCTAGACTATCTTTTCAGTTAATTCTCTGATCTATCTAGCAAATAGCTCCTATTTTAGGGATGTCTCACAGAGTGATAACATTTTTTTCTTTGCCTTCATATCTTCCAGTCAACTGACAGCAGTTTTTCTGAGCACAATGGCTATTTTATCTAGTATTATGTACTGCCACAAGCAGACCACTGAGGAACATGTGCTTTAGTGTGCTCTCCAGCTGTTCTATGAAGCCTTTTGCTAATCAGATCTCTGACAAGAGACTCAAATCTACTCCCCAGTACAGAACTCCTGTTATTACAGCTCTCAGCACTGAGCGTACCACAGCTACACTCAAGTGCCAGGACAAACTGGTACATACTTATGTGCTCTCTGTGTTTGTCTGGCGGATGAGCCAGGATGGAATTACTTGCTTCACTATATTTAACTCAATGTTTAGTTCCTAGATCCTTTCTTTACTGGTGATTGAAACCCTGAGCATTATAACTCTATTCAGTTTACATTTAAAACTTGAAACACCATGACCTGGACACTTACTTTTTAGCTCACAAGGAGGCAGACATTAAAATATATATATCTGCTTTAATCTTTATTGGTTCTTTTTGCTATCCTCTGGTTTTATTTTTTCAAAAGTTTTCATCAGATGCTTAACTCATTTCTTCCTTTTGTGTTTACTATTAAGTGTTTGAGGTGATGAATTTTTCTGAGATATGCTATGGCTTAAATGTGGTGTTTAACAGGCAGTGTTAAAATTTCCAAATAGAAGGATAATTTTATTTTCTGAGTTTATAATTACTAGCTTTACAGCATTGTATTGATAAAATGTTGTGTATAATAGTTCTACTTTTTGATATTTACTAAGGTTTTCTTTACAGACTAAGATATGGTCATTTTTTTTAACATTCCATAAATACTTGAAAAGAAGGTGTATCTCTAATATTGGGCTATAGAGTTTGATATGTATATAATCATAAGGTCTACCATATAATGTTAAGTCTTACATAATTGTTCTTATTTCTATCACCTGATTGGTCTTAGGCTGAGAGAAGTATATCAAAATCTATTACTGTTTCTCACTTTTTCATTCTGTAATTTCTGCTTTCCTACAGGAGACACACATTTTAATTCTCTTTAAAAAACCCCTAAAGTTGGCCTGACCTGTGGTGACGCAGTGGATAAAGCATTGACCTGGAATGCTGAGGTTGCCGGTTCGAAACCCTGGGCTTGCTTGGTCAAGGCACATATGGGAGTTGATGCTTCCTGCTCCTCCCTCCTTCTCTCTCTCTCTCTCTCTCTCCCCCCTCCCTCCCTCCCTCTTTCTCTCCCTCTAATGAATAAAGTCTTTTAAAAAACCCACAGAAAACCCTAAAGTTAAAAGTATATCTGTGTGTGTGTGTGTGTGTGTGTGTGTGTGTGTGTGACAGAGGCAGAGAAAGGGATAGGAAAGACAGACAGGAAGGGAGATAGATGAGAAGCATCAATTCTTTGTTGCAGCTCCTTAGTTGTTCATTGATTGCTCTCTTATTCATGCCTTGACCCAGGGGGCTCCAGCTGAGCCAGTGACCCCTTGCTCAAGCCAGAGACCTTGGGCTCAAGTTGGTGAACCTACACTAAAGCAGGTGACTTGGGGTTTCGAACCTGGGTTCTCTGCATCCTAGTCCGACGCTCTATCCACTGCACCACCACCTGGTCAGGCACAGTATCACTTCTTTTAGGCTGCATTTTTATAGGAAATAAGTCCTAATACTGAAGGAGGGTTCTGATTAAACTGATGGCAACCATGGGTGCAGGGCATGTTCCCAAAGTCCCGGGAAGAGACCCTCTGACCTCACTGGTGCTCCTGCTTACAGCCGCACCTCTACTGAAAGCCAATAAGGAAGTATTCTGTGGCCTGGTTGTTTTCCAAGCTGGGAATGCCCATCGACTTCAGTGGTTGCTCTGACTAGAACCACAAAACTAGTGCAAAGTGGCTGAAAATTGGTTGGTCTTCACACCAGTGATATATTGCTGCTTTAATTGTCTATTTAGTAGGAAGTTGTTCCTTCATCTGATACATATTCACAGGCCACCAGCACAGGCTGGACCCTGTGCGAGGCAAAGCCCACTCAGTGGTGAGAACAGCACTGGGTCTCTGGCCTCACTGGGCTCCCGGCTGTTTGGTGGGGAAGACAGACACATCATCACAGTAAAGCCGAAGGCGTTAGGGCAGGGCCCACTGCAGGGAAGGCTTCGCTGGTCAGGAGTTTAAGTTTATTCCTCTTTGGTGATGACTGGTGGGGACAGAGGAAAACATTTTAGGCAGAGAGAACAGGATGTTTAAAGGTCAGGACGTGAGAGACATTAGGTTCAGTATCATGTGGGTGGAGGGTGGAGTGTGACAGGGAGAAGGGAAGAAATGGTGATAGAGAGGTAGCAGGTAAGGGTCAGAATGGAGAAAAACATAAATCACACTAAGAAGTTTGAATTTTATCAGAAGAATGGGGAGGACGGGGAGGAGATGGGTTAGTATGGTAACAGCAGAAAAGGAGAAAAGTGAAAGTATTTAAGAACAATTTAGAATATGCAAGGGAAGAGGGAAAGGTCAACTTAATTTCAACAAGCTAGGTTTCTGTGGCTAAATCAAAATAGTCGTACTTTTTAGAGTCTATCATCCTTAAAGACACATGTGTAATGCAGTCCAGATGACTGGCTATAGTATCTAAAACTTTAGATTTTCTGCCAATACCAACTGTGTGGCAACTAGAATGATGCAGATGAAATAGTCTATACTTCACCAATCCTTAATCATCTTTCTATCATCTGAATTCCTAAATGCTTAGTCTCCTCAGAGATGGAGCCTCTCCCTGTTCACCTGTGTGACAGCTAAGATGTCCTATTAAGAGCTGTGGACTGAGTCTGTCTTGGTTCAAAAGCTTCTTTACTTTGAGCATGAGGGGCAGAGCCTGGCCTCTGTACTGGTGGTTGGGTTGTCAGGCCTGTGAGCAGAGGAGCTGCTAGGAGTGACTGCATAGAGCCTTTCCGACGTTAGCGCTGGATGGGAGTATGAAGGAGCGCTGGCTCAACCTCTGCATTCTGATAATGATGAGGCCAAGGGATGTGGCCAATATTATGAACTCTAGCCCAGAATTCCAATATCCTATCAGCATGATTCATTTGCCATTAAATCACCTGTCTCTCAATTATCTGGTTGCTTTTAAAACATTTCAATAACTACATATTGATCTTCTAAAACAGGGCAAAACAAACTCCACCTCAAAACTGTTTTCTAGCTTGAAAGCTGAAATATGGTAACTTGAAATATGGTGGTATAAGATATAATCATTATCTTTTTTAATCTTTTTTTTTGAGTGAGAGAGAGAGAGGGACAGACAGAAAGGGAGAGAGATGAGAAGCATCAATTCTTCATTGTGGCTCCTTAGTTGTTTATTGATTGCTTTCTCATATGTGCCTTGTGTGTGTGTGTGTGTGTGGGCTACAGCAGAGCGAGTGACCCCTTGCTTAAGCCCTCAACCTTGGGCTCAAGCCAGAGAGACCTTGGGCTTTAAGCCAGTGACCATGGGGTCATATCTATGATCCCACACTCAAGCCAGATAAACCTGTGCTCAAGCGGTGACCTCAGGGTTTTGAACCTGGGTCCTCTGCTTCCCAATCTAATGCTCTATCCACTGCACCACTGCCTGGTCAGGTGAGTTCATTCTTTTAAGTAATACATTACTTTGTTTTTAAAAATGTACTCTGATGATTTTTCTTTAGATATCATTTTTCAACTTATTTCAAGACATTTCCGTTGTCTATTTTTGCTAGAACTCCTGCTTAAAAAATCTCTCTGCATTTTGTGTCTATATCCCAGCTCAGACACTAGTAGAAGTGTAACATACACAGGGCAAATTACTTACCCCTATGTGTCAGTTTACTCATCTGTAAGAGGGCTAGCACAGTCTCTGGCACATAGTAAGACTTAATCATGCTCACTGCTAATTTTCTGCCTGGACTCCTAGAATGGCTAACCTTCCAACTTTACTACTCACGTGCCAGGACAACCAGATTTTTATAATGGTAAGAAGATATGGTAGGCACAACAACGGGGCACTTTTCTTTTTTAATACTAATATAAAAGAAACTGAGTTCTAGGTTTTAATAAACATAATACACTATTCATTAAATATAAAAAATGATAAAACAAGTCATTTTTAATAAGTTTAGTTCAATTATACTTTGAGATTTTAAGAAGTTTACTAACTTAGAATCCTTACTCCACTTTTTATACCAGTTTTATATCTCATACCTTGAGCGTTGACTACATTTCCCTCAATAATCAGATTGCTTAGGATTCTCGGTCTATTGAACAAGGCTGTACCTTTACAAGTTGCTCTTGTTGACGTTCCAACTCTCGAATTTCTTGGTTGAGGATGACTGCAACATGCTGAGGCTGGGTCCGACATTTACCACAGATGCCGTGCTGGGTCAGGTCGTCACACACCGGGCAGTGCAAGGTGGTGAAGTACTGTGAAATCGTGCCTTTCCGCCCTTCAGGCTCACTTCGAGAGGAGCTGCTGGCTTTCTGGATCTATAAAAACATCAATTCAGAAAGAATTTTGTGCCAGTTTCATAGTGGTGCCACTATTCTCATGCTAATTACAGGTTTACTAAGACATCACTGCGTTCATTTGAGAAGTATTGAGTAGCTACATAAAAGTTATCAGGTCAGCTTACAAATGCCAGTGGCTTGACATTCTTGCTGTAGATGAAATGGAAAGTAGTAATAGCTTTCTGGCATACAGCCAGGACACAGCACTGCAGATGTTGACAAGCATAGATTCTCTGATGTACAACTTCAACCTCAGCTTACTAGCTTACTCTTTTCCTTGTGGCTATAAGTGCTTACTGAGAAAGTGAAAATAATTTTAAAAAATTTTATTTTTACAGAGAGAGGATGAGTGAGAAGCATCAACTCATAACTGCTTCACTTTAGTTGTTCACTGATTGCTTGTCGTACGTGTCTTGATTGGGCAAGGCCAGGGTTTTGAACCGGTGACCTCAACGTTCCAGGGAAAATAATTTGAGTATCAACTTTTTATCAGTTTGCCTAACTGCCATCAGACTTTCATAATCTGAAATAACAGCAAATGAGTGAGCAGATATAATTTTATTTTATTTTTTAAATTCAGTGAGGGGAGGCAGAAACAGACTCTGGCATGTGCTCCAATGGGGGTCCACCCAGCAAGCCCATTAGGGGGCAATGCTTTGTTCATCTGGGGCATTGCTCTGTTGCTCAGCAACCAAGCTCTTCTTAGCACCTGAGGTAGAGGCCATGGAGCCATCCTCAGCACTGGGGGCCAGCTTGCTCCAGTTGAGCCATGGCTGTAGGAGGGGAGAAGAATGAGACAGAGAGAAAAAGAAGTAAGAGGGGGAGGGGTGGAGAAGCAGATGGGTGCTTCTTCTGTGTGCCCTAACCCTGACCGAGAATTGAACCTGGGACATCCACACATCCAGCCAATGCTCTATCACTGAGCCAACTGGCCAGGGCCACAGATCTAATTCTAAACAGGAAATAAAAACTACTATTCTCCTAGAGTAATGTATCCCAAGTTATTACAGAATCAGATCACTCCTGGCCCGGCACTGAGGATGGCTTCATGGCCTCCACCTCAGGCACTAAAAAAAAATGGCTCAGGCTGCAGTGGAGCAAGGGCCCTAGATGGGCAGAGCATCACTCTCTAGTGGGCTTTCTGGGTGAATCCCCATTGGGGTGCCTGTGGGAGTCTGTCTCTACCTCCTCTCCTATCACTAAAAAAAAAAAAAAAAAAAAGTCAGATCATTCCTTCAGGCTTCCAACGAGTAAACTAAGATTGCTAAGACTCCACATTGTATGTTTTACTTTAGTAAAATGCTATTTTGATATTATTTCTTCAGTCTTTCTTCTGGACTATGTCTACATCCTATACATATGTTTCTTTAATACCCATTTTGAAGGAAATGTAGGGCTCTATTTTTTATTAGCTAGTTTACTGAGTTATTTTGTAGCTGAGTGTTTACCACTGAAATCGTGGGAATTATTTTAATATTCTATAACATGCCAATGTGAAACCAGCTGGGAAGGTGTTTATAGAAAACTTAAGTTTCTGTTAGAAAATCAGAAGGGTATGGCCCCTTTACCAGTTTAGGATGACAGTATCTGCTTTGCCTCTCACAGCACATAAATAAAACATTTACTTTTACTAGAAATTTTAAGTGAATTCTCTGTATAGTCACAGCTCAGGTACTATTTAGTAGACTTACCCTTGGTAATTCATGATACCAGTTGAAGACATCAATACCAATAAGTGAGAAGACTCTTGCCAGGGGTGGAAGGATTTGCTTGGTGATATAGTAAGTGGCATTCAACCTCAGAGTTGGGTCCTGCAGGACTTCTACTGGGCGTCTTACCAGCTGGATAAGTGGTACTCCGGGGGACCCATAAATGATCACGTATGGCACTCGCTCCCCAACTCGAGGCTCAGAGCGCCGGTCATAAGTAAGCATTTTCCTATTTAAACCCAAATAAAATATGCACTCAAAGACTGCCATGAAAGGCACCTTTCCAGAAAATTAAATGAGAATTAATAATGAAACCATAAGACATTTACTGAGTGAAATAAGTATATCAGAAAAAGCTAAGAACTGTATGATTTCACACATGGGGGATATAAAACAGACTTGGGGACAGATAAAAGTGCTCCCCTACCGGGGGGAGGGTGAGAGTAGGGAGGCAGAGGGAAGGGTATAAACAGGGACAAATATAAGATGATGGAAAATGATTTGACTTTGGGTGACGGCTATACAACATAATCAACAATTCAAGTGCTATAGAAATGTTTACCTGAAACCTATGTACTCTTCTTACTGATCAATGTCACCCTGTTAAAGCTAATTTTCTAAAAAAAAAAAAAAATCTACAAGGGTGCCTTTGAGTTAGAGTCACAACTTTTTTGAGAACTAGATACACTTCCCTTAGTTGGCCCCAAGTGGATATGCTGAGAGTTTAAAACTTTCTCTGTCAATCACTGCCAGCTCGAAGACAGTATGAGCTGGCAGGTATTAACTAGCCTAAAAATGTTTTATATCCCCTAAGAATAAGAACTAAAAAATCATAAATCTAACAATGAAAGATAAGAGAACACTTAGCTGGTTAGATGATCTGGTTAGAATGATAGCAATGTAAGTGCTTTGCTAGACCAGTATTAAGGATTACCTACTGATTCTGATGTGAGAAACAATGAGTCAGGCTCCATACCAGGTTACAATTGCACTGAATTTAGTTACCCAAAGGGAGCCCAGGAGTTCTGAGTTCTTTTTTCCTCCTCAGAGCTCCCAAGTACTGGGGAACATCCATTCACCATTAGTGAGGCTTCATGTGGGCAGGTGAAGAAACAACTGTGTGTCTATGCCTATGGACAAGGTGTCTTTTCATCTACTCCAAACTGTTCAGCATCCCTGGGCTATATTAGCTAAATAAATATTGAGAGTTGTACTGTTGTGTACATCATTACCTTGTAAGTTCAAGGGCAGGCACACAAGCTCCAGGTTTATAAGAGAAACTTCCTCTGTATTCCTTGGCAAAGATAAAGTCCTGTATGCTGGCCTTTCCTTCCAGAAGCTTCATACACTGTCGCTGAACATACTGTTTAATCAAACTTATATCTCTTGTTTCAAATAGCAGCTTTAGAGAACGCTCAAGTATCTTTAAAAAAAAAAAGGAAGGGATATGCTCATAAAGATAAAACATCCTCTAGTATGTCATTATTGTTATATTTTCAATTATGTAACCACTAGATTACTTAATCTACCTAAACAACGTACATAAATAAATTATTAGAAATTGGGAAATATTTTGGAGACTTTATATAGCTTGCTATTTCTAAAAATAGACTTTTATGTTGTTTGGGAAAAATCATATCGAAATGACCAGCAGATGAAACATTTACTATATGATGAGCAACATGAAACATATATATTTTTGCCCTGGCCAGCTGGCTCAGAGGTAGAGCATCGACCCAGTGTGTGGAAGTCCCAGGTTCGATTCCTGACCAGGGCACACAGGAGAAGCATCCATCTGCTTCTCCACCCTTCCCCCTCTCTTCTCTCTCTATCTCTCTCTCCCCCTCTCACAGCCAAGGCTCCATTGGAGCGAAGTTGGCCCGGGCACTGAGGATGGCTCCATGGCCTCTGCCTCAGGCACTGGAATGGTTCCAGTTGTAACAGAGCAACACCCCAGATGGGCAGAGCATCACTCCCTGGTGGGCAGGCCAGGTGGATCCCAGTCAGGCGCATGAGGGAGTTTGTCTCTCTGCCTCCCTGCTTCTCAATTCAGAAAAATACAAATATATATATATGTTTTCTTAAACAGTTGAAAACACTCTGGGCACCAGAAGCCAAACATGATTTCATGTATTGTTTTCTATTTACCCTGTTATAAAAAGGACCTGATTCAGGTGGACAGAGAGAAGTTTAAATATCACTAAGCAGTGAAATTAAAATTAGGCTTTTGCTTTTTTATAGTGTCAATAAATACGTATGAATGTGACAATTTTCTGTGCCGGAAATATTTCTACTAGGAAATGACTGACACACAGTGGATTTATGTAGTGGATTGAATTTAAATTAGTTCCAGGTAAAAGTTCTGTATCTTATTCTGAGTACTGGAACCCATACATATTTACACAAGAAGCTTGCTAATTTAGCCTAGTACAATTTTGCCCTCAGAGAAAGAATGCACTGGGTGATATTTCTTCCAGAAACTAGTATTAAGTATCTCAAATTCATATAACATTACATATATGACATAATGACATTTCACATTAATAGACTGATAGTCCATCTATTATGCTTTTAATGCTTTCATAAAACTTAGTGTGTATTCCTTTCGTTTTTGCCACTTATTTTTGGTTAGAGGAGTAGTCTGGGCCTGAGTAAAGGAAAACTAAATATAAAATATTATGGTTAATGTTACCATAGCTGAGTTTAGGTAATTTATAATATCATTGTTCAGAAATCTTCCAAATTTGTACTTGATAATCCAAGTAAACAAAGTTTTAGTTAATCTAGGTTGCATTATATTGCTTATGAAATATCTTTATTGCTAGTTTCTTTTAATCTTTTTTATCCAAAAGATGTTTAGTTTGTGGATGTTTTCATACAATAATATATATGATCATCTCCAGGTGATAGGTAGGAAATTCTTATGAAGTTCATGTATTTTTGTTTTTTTTTTAGCAATGTGATAAAAGTTAAGATGTAGGGCAACATTAGAAATTAAAGACAGGCCCTGGCTGGTTGGCTCCGCAGTAGAGCATTTGCCTGGTGTGTGGAAGTCCCAGGTTCGATTCCTGGTCAGGGCACACAGGAGAAGAGCCCATCTGCTTCACCCCCCTTCCCTCTCTCCTTCCTTTCTCTCTTCCCTTCCTGCAGCCAAGGCTCCACTGGAGCAAAGCTAGCCTAGGCACTGAGGATGGCTCTAGAATGATTCTGGCAGAAATGGAGCAACACCCTAGATGGGCAGAGCATTTCCCCCTTGGTGGGCATGCTGGGTGTATCCCTGTTGGGCGCATGTGGGAGTCTGACTGCCTCCCCACTTCTAACTTCAGAAAAATACAAAAAAGAAAAGTTAAAGACTAAAATCAGATAAGTTGTTTCATTAGAAATGAATTCTCAAAAACCATTTAGTTCTTATTATAGTTTTAGTCATATAGGCTATAGTTCTTTCATGTTGATGTGTGCTTAATGATTTTCACCAAATTATTTAACCACTTATGTCTTAAAGATGAAAACAAGATAAAACTTACCTTAGAAACAGCAGGGCAGGAGTCCCTTCTGACTGTTTCTATTCCTTTTGCATCAAATACTGGGTCCTTTTGATCCAGTGTTTCATACATGTAACCCACATACCTCTTTTTTGTTTGTAGAACACAGGGCAAATATACCTGTGATGAAATCAACAAAAATATCTCAGTAAGTCTTTTCCCCTACCATGAATATCTTATTTTTATGTTTTTCTCCCTTTTTTTAAAAAAAAGATTTTATTTATTGATTTTAGAGAGAGGAGAGAGACAGAGAGAAGGGGGTTGTGAGTAGGAAGCATCAACTCATAGTTGTTGCTTCTTATATGTGCTTTGACCAGGCAAGCCTGGGTCCCGAAATGGCATTCTCCTCAGCATTCCAGGTCAATGCTCCATCTACTGCGCCACCACAGGTCAGGGTATTTTCTTTCCCTTTTTAACCAAATGTCAATCATAGGAAAATTCTACATATGGCTTAGGGCTCAACAAACTCATGATAGAATACTTGGAGGTGAAAGCACCACAACGAGCTGTCTTCATGTCTTTATCACTTACTCCTTTACTTGTACTATCAATTTTGCTCCTACCTCAACTGACACTGCTTTCTCAAAAGTCATCAATCCCATCTTTCTAAACTAGGGGTCCCCAAACTAGAGCCCCCGGGCTGCATGCGGCCCCCTGAGGCCATTTATCCTCCCCACCGTACTTGCACTTCCAGAAGGGGCACCTCTTTCATTGGTGGTCAGTGAGAGGAGCACACGATGCATCCGCACCCATAGTTCCCATTGAAATACTGGTCAGTTTGTTGATTTAAATTTACTTGTTCTTTATTTTAAATATTGTATTTGTTCCCGTTTTATTTTTACTTTAAAATAAGATATGTGCAGTGTGCATAGGGATTTGTTCATAGTTTTTTTTATAGTCTGGCCCTCCAATGGTCTGAGGGGCAGTGAACTGGCCCCCTGTGTAAAATGTTTGGGGACCCCTGTTCTAAACAATTAAAAATTACTTTAGGTAATACCTACACATGTATTTAAAGTGGATTTCTAATAGATAGCTTAAAATAGTAAGATGTTATGAGAATATATAATGAAAAATCCTGGTCCCTCCAAACTTCTACTTTTCCCTCCCTAGAGGGAAAGAAACCTGTCAATGATTTCCTATGTATCCTTCCAGAGATATTCTGTGCAAATACATGTATTTATACACATAATGGTAGCTTACTAAATACATCATTCTGCACTTTGCTTATTTCATTTAATAATTTATCTTGGAGAGAGTAGTCCATTATGTGAGGGTATCACAATTTATGTAACCAGTTACCTCCTATGGGCCATTTAGAATATTTCCAATCTTTTGGAATTATAAATAGCGTTCCAACAACCTTGCATGGATTAATTCACAGGAAAATTTATTGAAAGGAATTCCTAGATCAATGGGTGTGTGCCCTCTCCCTTTTCTTAAGTTACCAAATTGATCCTTTTTTGGCCCCCAAGCTTTATTAATAATTACATTAAATGTAAATGGTCTAAACAACCCCCAAAAAAGGAATGATCAGATTGGATCTAATCAAATAGTGAGGTTCAACTATAAGCTATCTACTAGAAATTCATTTTAAATACAGGGACACAAAAAGGTTAAAAATAAAAAATGGAAAAGGATACACATGCTAGCACTAATCAAAAGAAAGCTGGAGTTGCTATTTAATATCAAAAAGTAGATTTCAAGACAAGGAATATTATAAAAGATAAAAGTATAATGCACCAATAAGATACATAATCCTGAATGTATATGCACCTAATAAGAAAACTTCAAAATATATGAAATAGAAACTGACAGAACTAAAAGAAAAATACCAAATCCATGATTATAGTTGGAGATTTTAATATCTCTCTTAACAACTGACATAAAATCAACAAGAACATAGAAGACTTCAACAACATTACTTACTGAAGTGACATTTATAGAACATTCTACCCAATAACCAGAATACACATGGCTATTCAAGGTTACATAAGAACATTCACTGAAATCATAGAGTATGTTTTTTTTTATCACAATGAAATTGGGAATAATAAAAAAAATTTCTGGAATATCCTTAAATATTTGGAACTTAACACACTTCTAAATAACCTATGGGTCTTATCACTGAAGCAAATAAAAAATAATGAAAACAAAATATTAAAATTTGAAGCTAAAGCAGTGTTTAGAGGTAAATTTATATATTTAAATGTTTCTATTAAAAATATTCGTTTGAAAACAATGTTTGAAAGCTCCTGAATTAAGAAGACAGGACAAGAAAAGCAATCTAAACTCAAAGTAAGTATAAAGAAGAAAATAAAGAGGGAAAATTAATGAAATAGTTCTCTAAAAAGTTCAATAAATGGATAAACCTCTAGTTGGAATAATCAAGAAAAAAAGAAAAATTATTAATATCAAAAGTGGAAGAAAGGATGTCACTAAAAATATTATTGATATCAAAATCACAAGGAACTATAAATAATTCATGTCCATATGTCAAGCTTAGGAGAAATGGACAAATTACTTGACAACTACAAGTTATCAAAACTGGCATAAGAAAACCTGAATTCAATATATATAAAAGATGTTTAATTTGTGATCCCACCTCCAATAAAATTTCTGGATCAGATGGCTTCACTGGTAAGTTCTATCAATCTTTAAGAAAAAATGAATTGTACTAATTTATATACTTTTTCTTTCAGAAAATAGAAGAGGGAATGCTTCCAACTCATTTTATGAGGCCAACCTGTTTTTCTTTTCATCCCCAAAGCAAAGATGATACAAAAAACCCACAAAACTATAGACTAATAATATTCATCATGAACAAAAGCATCACAATTCTTAACAAATGTTTGTTTTCATTGAGAAGCTTTGCAGTTCTTGCTTTTATGTTTAGGTCTGTGACCCATTTCAGGTAAATTTTCATATCTGGTGTTATTTTCTAAGTACTCCATGCTCTTCACTTTGCCACAGCACCACACACATACTTCTACAACAGCACTCATTACCACTGTTCTCTTACTCCTGCCCCCCCAACCCCCAATTACAGGGCTCACTCTTGCCTGACCAGGCGGTGGTGCAGTGGATAAAGCAGGGGTCCCCAAACTTTTTACACAGGGGGCCAGTTCACTGTCCCTCAGACCGTTGGAGGGCCGGACTATAAAAAAACTATGAACAAATCCCTATGCACACTGCACATATCTTATTTTAAAGTAAGAAAACAAAATGGGAACAAATACAATATTTAAAATAAAGAACAAGTAAATTTAAATCAACAAACTGACCAGTATTTCAATGGGAACTATGGGTGCGGATGCATCCTGTGCTCCTCTCACTGACCACCAATGAAAAAGGTGCCCCTTCTGGAAGTGCGGTGGGGGCCGGATAAATGGCTTCAGGGGGCTTTTGGGGACCCTTGGGATAGAGTATCGGAGTGGGACTCAAAGGACCCAGGTTTGAAACCCCAAGGTTGCTGGCTTGAGCACAGGCTCACCAGCTTGAGCATGGGATCATAGACATGACCCCATAGTCACTGGCTTGAGCCCAAAGGTTGCTGCTGGCTTGAAGCCCAAGGTCACTGGCTTGAGCCCAAGGTCGCTGGCTTGAAAAAGGGGTCACTCGCTCTGCTGTAGCTCCCTGGTCAAGGCACATATGAGAAAACAATCAATGAACAACTAGGGAACCGCAACAAAGAATTGATGCTTCTTATCTCTCTCCCTTCCTGTCTGTCTATCCCTATCTGTCCCTCTCTGTCTCTGTCAAAAAAAAAAAAAAAAAAAAAAAAAAGAAGGCTCACTCTTCATTCACGGCAGATAGCATATCCAAGTTTTGTCTCAATCTCTTCTAGCATAATTCTTTTATTTTCTTCTTCTTTTCCAAGTGAAAGGAGGGGAGACAGGGAGACAGACACCCACATGTGCCATGACTGAGATCCACCTGGCAACCCCTGTCTGGGGCAGATGCTCTGCCCATCTGGAGCCATGCTATTTTCAGTGCCTGAGACAGAGGCTACATGTAGCCATTCTCAGCGCCTGGGGCCAATGTGTTCGAACCAATCAAGATATGGCTGTAGGAACCAATCAAGACATGGCTGTAGGAGGAGAAAAGAGAGAGGGAGGGAAGGGGAAAAAAAGAGAGAGAGAGAGAAGAGAGAAAGGGGGGGGGGGAGAAGCAGATGGTAGCTTCTCTTGTGTGCCTTGACCAGGAATTGAACCTGGGGCTTCCGCATGCCAGGCCAACGCTCTACCACTGAGCCAACCGGCCAGGGCCACTTCTAACAAAATTCTTACTTCAGAGTGGTACATGATAAACATCGGGAGTCATCTTTGACTCTTTTCTTTCTCTTTTATCCTTTTTACACCAGTTCTCCTAATTAAATCAACTACTTCTAACTTCTACTCATTCTTCTTTCTCAGTATCTCTTGTCCTTTATTTTTGTCAGTTTATCTCACTAACTAGTTCAGGCTACGCAGGCTGCAAGAGACATCCTGTTTTGATTTTCCTCTTTCCAATCTCTCTCCTATACTCATAGGATGCCACTCCTTCCCCAAATAGCTATCCCTAAATCATACTCTTGTTTGATACTTTCCTGAATAAAGTTTAAACACTTTACCTCAGCATTCAAGACACTCTACAATCTGGTTTTAACTTTTATTTTTCCAGACGTCTCTCCTGCTAATTCATATTCCCACACTGAGCTTTTGCAACTCCACACCCTTCTACATGCTATTTTTTTCTATGAGAATGATTGCAGCCTATGGCTTCTTACTGAAATTCTAACCATTTTCCGAAACAGTACATAATTACTTCCTACAGAGAGTGTCCCATCTAGCCAGGAGGACAAAATACCTTTGTACTCTCTCTTACAGTGCTTAGGACAGAGGTTCTCCAAGTGTGCACCAGGGTGAACTGGTGTGCCCTAGAAGATTTCCAGGTGCACTATGGTATTCCAGAGAAATATGTGCCTGTTGGGAACCAAAAAACCAACAGGGTTTTTGGAGTTTAGATTTTTGGGGGACAGAGGTGTGGGGAATTGGCTGTAAGCTGTCTGCTCAACCCTCAACCTCACTTGCCTGATTAGGTTGCAATAGGCCCTTAAGCTGTGGTGCTGGATTGTTTACACTACCCCCTATGTTTCCCGGAAAAGACTGGAGGCAAGTTTTTTCTATCCTTTGTTTGGTTTAAAGTTAAGATGATATGTATGGTGGGGGTTTTCTGCACTCAACACAATTAAGAGTAAAAAGAGGAATTCTTAAATGTATTGAAAAGGAAATGAGAGTTTGCCTTTCAAATATATGCCCAAACATTGAAGAAATCGCTAGGACACATCAGGCTCATGTTTCTCATAAACACAAGAATAAAAAAACACATTCGTGCCAGGACCTGCCAAATTTACTAAATCTTACTAAGAATGTTTCTATATAAATAAAAAGATAACGTTTTGTCGTTTTTTTATTTTTTAACCTCTCTTTTTTACGAATTCTAAAAAGCATAACTCAAAAAATGTAACATAAAAATGTTTTTTAAAGTCAGAATAAATTTAATTTTGTCATATTTATTTCATTTACCATAAAAGCAGCTTGGACTTTATAATTTTTTCTTTAATATTTAACTTAATTATTATAACATATTTCTCAGAAATTTGTATATAGTGTGCCTACAATTATTTGTAGGATTTTAAATGTGCCCGGCTTCAAAAAGTTTGAGTACTACCGGCTTAGGGTATCTGCTCTTATGAGCTGCTGTAGTTTACAATAAAAGGGATCATTTATATACACTACTAATCTTTCCTTTTAGATTACTGTCTCTTATAAGGCAGGACTGTGTTGTAGGCTTCTTTCATTCCACACCCCTCCTAGCTATGTATCTTTTATATAGAAAGAACTAAATACATATCTGATATCTAAAGTAAAGTGAAAATAGTCAAACGTCCTTCTGGCAGAGTATAATTTTCAAAGAAATAATATCTCCCATCCCACCTGGTTTTTGTACAATGTGACTCTAACATTCTTCTCATCAACTCTAGATAGGCTATGATGCTGTGTGCCTTTGAGACTAGGTCACAGAAAGCAGAACAGCTTTTGTCCATTCCTCTTTGGGAGTTCATCCGTCCATGGGAACTCAGCTATCATGCTATGAGGAAGAACAAGTAGCCCAAGGGAAAGGCCATGTGTAGGTGGTTACAGCTGACAGTCCTAGCTAATGTCCCAAACAGCAGCCAGCATCAACCCCAGACATGACAGTGAACACGTCTCAGGCGAGTTCAGTCCTTAGCTTCAGCTGGGTCACCTCCAGCCTCTTAGGTTTTCTCAGCTGACGACTTAGACACAGTGGAGCAGGGTATGCCATTCTTGCTACAACCTTTCTGAATTCCTGAGCCATAAAATCTGTCAGCATAATTAAACAAACGGTGGTTGTTCCACACCATTACATTTGGTGTGGTCTGTTACACAGCAATAGTTAACTGAAACAATATTTTCATTTCTTTATGTAAAGGCGTTATTTAAATGATTTGAGAAAATTATAACACTTTAATAGACCTGTATACTGTTACTGATTTTGAAAATATATTGAACAAATCAGAAAAGTCTAGCACAGTGGTTCTTAACCTTTTTTGAGGTACCGAACCCACCAGTTTCATATGCGCATTCACCGAACCCTTCTTTAGTGATAAATAAAATATGATTTCTTTTTCCAAATTCAAGACATAGGTATATGTTTTTTTACTGGGACACCAAATGAGCCATGCATGAACATCATCTTGCTCAAAGAACAAAACCAACAAAGTGAATGAACTCACAACAAATTACGGTATTACTTTATTCTGGCCCCTGTGGCAGAGGCTTCTCCGAACCCGAGACCAACTCATCAAACCCCTAGGGTTCAACAGAACCCAGGTTAAGAACCACTGGTCTAGAAGCTATGTGAATTTTATATGTTATCATTAGTGTTACATTTCTCTTACCTTTTCAAACTTCAATTTCACAGGTTTTGGATTGGTAGCAGTTACAGCTTCAGCAATTTCCTGACCAATCTTAAAGGACTGTTCCTTAGTAGCTCCTTTTAGTAGCACAAACATACTAGAGGGTTAAAAATAGAGTAGGATAAAGAGGAAGTCATTGTAAGAAACAAGTTTCACCAAGAGTAACTTTCCTAACACACTTTTTAATACTAAAGAACCCCCCCTACAAACACATTCTTCCAATATTAAGTTGCTTCCTATTTAAGCTCTCTTGTTTTATCACACTTTCCTTATGCATGACGGTATATCTTGTTACAGCTCTTTAAGACATCTAATATTGCTAGTTCAGTTACACAGAGACCAATTCAGTTATCACAGCTGCCAATAAGGTCCTGGGTCATTCCTAGACATTTACAGATTTGTATGACACACAACTAGGTCAATCGTATATTAAGAGAAAATATGAGTATAAAGAAATAGAAAATTTCCTTGTGAAGTAGAAGGAAATTTCTTTCTAGAACAACCCACCTTAAAAAAAGGCACACATATTATTTTGTAATACGTTTTTGAATACTTACAAAACATAAAAGGGCAGAAAGAAGAAAATAGCCATCAATATCATCTTAGCATTCAGATAAAAGATACTCCAAACCTTTTGTGTACATCTGTAAATCTTTTCTCATTTGGGGTCACAGATCATACTATTTGGTAATGTTCTCCTTTCATTTAATGGTATATTGTGAACATCTCCCATGTCACACTTAGTTCCTTTATATTAACAGTTGTACTGTATTTCAATGTATGGATATATAGTAGTATAATTTAACCAAACTCCTATCACTGAAAAGTTAGGTCATTAAAAATGTTTTCTAATATTTCATATATAATTGGTACACCTGTGATATTAGAATACATTTCTATAAGTGAAATTCCTTCCTTTCTTTCTTTTTTCATTAAGTGAGAGGCGGAGAGGCAGGGAGGTAGACAGATAGACTCTCACATGTGCCCCAACCAGGATTCACCTGGCAAGCCCCCCATAGGGCAATGCTCTGCCCATCTGGGGCTGCTGCTCCATTGCTCGGCAACTAAACTATTTCAGCACCTGAGGTGAAGCCATGGAGCCATCCTCAGTGCCTGGGGCCAACTTGCTCAAACTATTTGAGCCATGGCTGCAGGAAGAGAAGAGAGAAAGAGAGAGAAAGAAAGAGAGAGAGATGGGGGGGGTGATGAGGAGGGGGGAGAAGCAGATGGTTGCTTCTCCTGTGTACCCTAACTGGGAATCAAACCCGGGACTTCCACACACTGGGCCAATGCAACGGCCAGGACTGAAAAATATTTTTTTCTTAAAATTTCATGGTAAATGGTGTACACTAAAAATATTTTTTGAAAGATACTATTAAACTGAATTCCATAAAGATTATTTCTGAGGTAGAATCCCACCAACAACATATGCAAGTCAAGAGAAAAGAATTTCTAATATGGATAAAAAGTACTCAAAAGTAACATAAAAAAATGCATTGGTCATTTTTTCCTAATATAATCCAGTTAACTTTAAAACAGCACTTTACATTTCAGTATACACCACAATCTGAGACCAACAGAAATGACTAATAAATATCTTTAATTCGAGAGATTATAAAGTTGATCCTCACTTATAATTGTAGTAGAAAGACATCAAATATGTAGTAGAAACAAACAATATCTTGAAATATGACACACTGGCGGTGGCTCAGTAGATAGAGCGTTGATCTGGTGTATGGACGTCTGGCGTTTGATTCCTGGTCAGGGCACACAGGAAAAGCGACTATCTGCTCCTCCCCCACTCTTTTCCCTCTCACAGCCAGTGGCTCAAATGCTTCAAGCATGGCCCTGGTTAGTCTGAGAGTGTGTTGGCCTCAGACACCAAAAATAGCTTGTATCTGAGCATCGGCCCCAGACAGGGTTGCTGTTTGGATCCTAGTTGGGGCACATGTGGGAGTCTGCCTCTCTCCTCCTCTTATCTTAAAATATAAAAAAAAAATATGACTTTAAGATTTTTGTTTCTAGTCTTGGAGCCAAATAAACCAACCTCCTATTTCTTTTTCTTTTAAGTGCAAAGGAAGGGAGATAGAGAGATAGACTCCTGCATGTACCCCAACTGGAATCCACCCGGCAACCCCCATCTGGAGCCAATGCTTGAATCAACCAAACTGTCCTCAGTGTCCAGGGCCGATGCTTGGACCAAATGTGCCACTGGTTGTGGGAAGAGTGGAGACAGAAGGAGGAGGCGGGGGGGGGGGGACAGATAGTTTTGTCTCCTGTGTGCCCTGATGGGGAATCGAACCTGGGACGTCCATACACCAGGCCAATGCTCTATCCACTGAGCCAACCAGCCAGGGCCCATTCTTAAAAGTGTTTTTATATTAGACTTGAGTCTCCTTTGGTTTCTTTAGAAAAGCTCTTTCTCTGCCAATACTGGAGGCAGTACTTGTTTTAGAGTTTGATAGGAAAAGCTGAAGAAAAGGAGTATTTAATATTCAATATTAGTTAAGGTCTTCAATGATATCAATCTGAGTTAATTTTAACATACATTAAGGCAGAACAGACAGGCCTTAGATAGTTATTTATAATATTTTCTCTTAAGGTCCATCTGATACTCATTACACCAGTATAGCCTTATTTTAAAATATAGTGTATAAAATTTATTTTTGAAAACTTATTTTTAACCACAGATTTTGAGGCTTAGTAAAAAGTTAACTACTCACAGCTTTGGCAACTTTCAAAAACAGTTTAATATATATATATATATATATATATATATATATATATATATATATATATATATATATAAATTCAAAGAGCTGTAACTATATGAGAAATTATTCACATTAATAGGGAGTGATAACTACTCACAGCTTTGGCAACTTTCAAAAACAGTTTAATATATATATATATATATATATATATATATATATAAATATATAAATTCAAAGAGCTGTAACTATATGAGAAATTATTCACATTAATAGGGAGTGATAGGTGCCCTGACTAGTTAGCTCAGTTGGTTAAGAGTGTTGTCCTGAGCCTGACCTGTGGTGGCGCAATGGATAGAGTGTCAACTTGGAATGCTGAGGTTGCCGGTTCAAAACCCTGGGCTTCCTGGTCAAAGCACATACAGGAACTACTAAGAGTTGATGCTTCTCCTCCCTCTTTCTTTCTCTCCATCCCCTACCCCATCTAAAAATCAACAAATTAAACAAATAAAAAGTGTTATCCTGAAACAAGGTTGTGGGTCTGCGGGTTCGATCCCTGGTCAGGGCACACACGGGAAGTAACCAATGAATGCACAACTGAGTGGAACAAATGAATGTCTCCCTTCCCCCTCCTCTCTCTCCTTTCCTCACTCTAAAAATCAATTTAAAAAAATTAAGCCCTGGCCAGATAGCTTGGTTAGTTGGAGTGCTATACTGGAACATTGCTGGTTCAATTCCCCAGAAAGAGCAAATACAGGAGCAGCTCGATGTTCCTGTCTCTCTTTCCCTCCCTCTCTCAAAAAGAAAAAAAAGAAGGGGGGGCGGTGATGGGCACACAACGCAATCAACAGTTCAAACGCTATAGAAATTTTTACTTGAAATCTATGTACTCTTATTAATCAATGTCACCCTATTAAATTTAATTTCTTAAAATAAAAAAGCCTGTTTCTTTAAACAGACTAGACTCTGGTTATACAGTTTTTACAGATCACTATCACTTCGCTGCCTGAGGGATGCCATGGGAATCTTCACAGTCTTTGGCTCGGGACACTTAAATTTTTTCTTTCTTAGGATAAATAAGGACCTGATCCAACTCTGATAATAAAATCATAAAAACCAGAAAGGACTTAGGCAGAACTTTGTTTTAGGAAGGGTTACACTTAGGCCATTCTAAACACTGAAATGAATATCGGAAGAGATGCAAAAAAGACAATTACAGAACAGAAAGCTCATTACCTGTCAGTATCACCGTACACAACCCTAGCACCCCATTTCTTGGTGTCATTCACCAGTTTAATAGCTCGTTCCAAGGTCTCCCTGGCTTTGTGAACAATACTATCACCAACCTGTTGGTAAAAACACATTGGAAAGAATTTTTTAACATGGGTTAGTAAAATCAATTAACATATAATACTAATTTTAATCACTAAACATTTCTAAGAATGAGGAAAAAGAATATAGAGAAAGAAACCAAATAGTCATCAGTGTCAGAATTCTGTCTACAAGAAGAAAACGAGACGAAGAATTTAAAAGAAGGAGCCCTTCAATGTGCAGACTTGCAGTAAGTACATTAGTAAGTATAGGAGACAGTACTTACATGAGGTACACAGCTCCATTTAATTCCTGGAAGAATAAACCTTGTTTATTCAAGGAATTTTAAAATATGCCTTTATAACCAATCAGGCAGGAAATCACCCTGTGGATATGCATGGGTGTGTGTATGTGCAGCTTTCAAAATTTTGTTGGAATGTTTTCTTTCAGTATCATTAAAGTTAATGAACTGAAATCTCAGTTATCTGTTATATATAATTTTTAGATAATAGTAAAACAAGGAAAACTGTATATATGATTGGGAAATATAAGTATTCAATTTAAATCGAGTAGGCAGGTATATGTCTAACAGCAGTGCTTTCACTGGTAAGTGGTGAGTTTTAACCACAATCGTGGCATAAGATGACATAGTATAAAGGATTGCTGCTTCATTTATGAAACTCATTAAATCTAAGAATTGTGCCCGTCAGCACAAATGGAGCAGTGCTTTTTAGAATTTTAAAATAAGAATTATGTACTTTTTCTCTCATGTTAGGCAGAAAACAGTTATAATGACCCTTCCCCTTTCGCTGTAAAATTAGAATTAAATAGTATTTAAAAGGATGTTTAAAGTTGCTTTATAAAGGAAATATTAAGTATATGAACAAAGGAATAAATAAATTAAGAAAAACCTGTAGCAGAAACTTAAAGGTCTCTCTTGAGACCCTTGGTGCATTAAAAAAACTTGAAAATGTCAACTATAATCTAATATATTTAAAAAATCATGTTATCTAATTGAATTTAAGTTTGTTTTTTTGGTGACAGAGAGAGACAGAAAGTGACAGATAGGGACAGACAGGAAGGGAGAGAGATGAGAAGCATCAATTCTCTGTTGTTGCTCCTTAGTTGTTCATTGATGGCTTTCTCATATGTGCCTTGACGGGGGTGGGGTGGGTGGGTGGGGCTACAGCAGAGCAAGTAACCCCTTGCTCAAGCCAGCAACCTCGAGGTTTTGAACCTGGGTCCTCCGAGTCCCAGTTCAATGCTCTATCCACTGCACCCCCGCCTAGTCAGGCTGAAATTAAAGTTTTAATAAAATATTTAATCTGTCACCTGCTGCTACTTTCAAACAAGATACACTTTAAAATATGTGATGGCAAATAGTGGATAGTAAGCTATCTAGCGTCACAAAGTCAAATATACTGTTAAGATTCATGCAGATAATGATCATAAATGTCTGCCTCATGCTTTGACCCACTTTGTTATACCTGGAAGAGTCAGAATTCTTGCAGCTACCCTTGAAGATCATTCAGTGTGAAGGATTCAGTGATATGAGGGTGAGGAGGAAGGAGAGAGGGAAGGTAGAAAGAGTGGTAATTAAAACTGAATCTGATACTTTGTGCCATTATTTCTAATTTGGAAAATATTAGTCTAGTACAGAGCTAAGAGATTGTACCAGTTTAACAATTTAGGCAATGGTTGGGATGCTGAAAAGTCATGATAAGAAAAACATTTAAAGAAAAATTCTTTGAAAAGAAATAGAGCGCAGGCCCTGGCCAATTGGCTCAGTGGCAGAGCATTGACCCAGCGTGGGGAAGTCCCAAGTTCAATTTCCAGACAGGGCATATAGGAGAGGCAACCATCTGCTTCCCTCCCCTTTCTCGTTCTCTCTCTCCCACAGCCAAGGCTCAACTGATTCAGGTGCATTGGCCCTGGGTGCTGAGGATGCCTCTGTGGAGCTCCTGCCTCAGGTGCTAAAAAAATAGCTTGGTTATGAGCATGGCCCAGATGGGCAGAGCCTTGGCCCTAGACGAAGTTGCCAGGTAGATCCTGGGTCTGCATGCAGGAGTCTGTCTTTGTATGTCCCCTCTTCTCACTTAAAATATAAGACAGAGTGTACCCCAACCAGGTGGTGATGCAGTGGAGAGAGCATTGATCAAGGATGCTAAGGACCCAGGTTCGAGACCCGAGGTGGCCAGCTTAAACTTGGGCTCACCAGCTTGAGCACAGGATCATAGACATGACCCCATGGTCACTGGCTTGAAGTCCAAGGTTGCTGGCTTGAGCAAGAGGTCACTGGCTCAGCTGTAGCCCTCCCCCACATTAAGGCACATATGAGAAAGCAATCAATGAACAACTAAAGTGCTGCAACTACAAACTGATGCTTCTCATTGCTCTCCCTTCCTACCTCTCTCTTGCAAAAACAGAAGAAAATTATTTATTTTATTTTCACTTATTCCTTCTCTGATATTATTCCATTCTTTACGCAGATCTGAGTTTCTGTCTCTAAAGAAAGTATTTCTTGCAAGGAAGGTCTACTTCTAACAAATTCCCTTAACTCTTGTTTGTCTGACAACATCTTCATTTCTCCTTTACTTTTAACCAATAATTTTGCAGGGCACAAAATTCTAGTTTGGAGTTTTTCCTTAACACTACATAGTTTCCTCAAGTTTCTTTCTTTTGCATGGTTTCTGAGAAAAGGTTGAATGTAGTTCTTACCTTTGCTTCTCTATAGGTAAAGTGTTTTAATCCTCTGGCTTCTTTCAGGATTTTATATTAATTTTAATAAATATAATTCAGGATTATATTTGTTGATTTTCTGTGTTATAAAATGATATTCCTAGGCTTAGGGTTTTATTTGTTTGTTTTGGGGGGCATTTATCTTGCTTGGTATTTTCTGCAGTTCTTATATCTGTGGTTTGCTGTCTAACATTAATTTGGGGAAATTCTCAATGTGGTTTCTTCTGTTCCTTTTTCTCTTTCTTCTGGAATTTCTATTACATGTATGTTACACCTTCTGTAGTTGTCCCACAGCTTTAGGACATGTTGCTTCTTTTTTTGTTTTGTTTTGTGAAAGAGAGAGACAGAGAGAGGGACAAACAGGGACAGACAGACTGGGAGAGAGATGAGAAGCATCAATTCTCTGTTGCAACAGCTTAGTTGCTATTGATTGCTCTCATATGTGCCTTGACCAGGGGGCTACAGCAGACCGAGTGACCCCTTGCTCAAACCAGCAACCCTGGGCTCAAGCTGGTGAGCCTTGCTCAAACCAGATGAATCTGCACTTAAAGCTGGCGACGTTGGAGTTTTGAACCTGGGTCCTCTGTGTTCCAGTCCGATGCTCCATCCACTGTGCCACCATCTGGTTAGGCAGGACATGCTGCTTCTTTTGGTCTTTTTTTCTCTCTTTATTTTTCAGTTTTGGCAGTTTCTACTGAGAATTCCTCAAGGTCGGAGATTCTTTTTTCAGCTCTGTCCAGTCTAAATAGGCCCATCAAAGATAGTCTTCTTTTCTGTTTCAGTGGGTTTTTCTTTTATCCCTAGCATTTCTTTCTCATCTCTAGAGTTTTCATCTCTGCTTATATTGCCCATCTGGTCTTGAATGCTGTCTGCTTTATGCATTAGGGCTCTCAGCATCCGAATCATAGTTATTTTAAATGCATAGTATGATCTTTAAAGCATCCCTGCCATATCTGAGTCTGGTTCTGATGCTTGCCTTATCTCTTCAAACAGTGACTTTTGGCTTTAGTATGTCTTTTAACTTTTAAAATGGTATCTGATTATGATGTACTGGGTAAAGGAAGTGAGCTGAGTGCTAACTAGACCTTCAGTAATGTGGTGGTGAGGTGTGGAGTGGGGAGGGGTCTATAGTCCCCATGAGCAGGTCTCAGTCTTTCAGTGAGCCACTGGCTCTGGACTGGGGACTTCTCATGTGCTTCTCACTCCCCCTCCGCCTCCAGCCCCTTTGGTGGGACAAGAAAACTACAGTGGGCTAGAGTGTTTCCCTTCCTCCATAGTGTGGAGTCCACACAGATGGCTAGAGAAGTTGGAGTTGGATATTCCTTTTTCCCATGTCACTTAGTTGCTGATAAAACTCCAGCATGTTAACCTCCGGTTAAATAGTTTCTCCTGCGGGCAGAACTTGTTAAGAAAAATAGAATGCTCTGGCATATTCAAAATGTATATAAGTCCCAGTTTGAGAAAAACTGATCCTATGTCATGGACATGAAACCCTTTTCTCTAAAGTTTCAAGAGAAAACTAACTGCTTCAGTGAACAGGTTTTCATTTAATGATGTTTTAGTCTCTTTTGAAAAAACTATAGAATTGTACCACTTACCTCAATGCATGGCATTCTCCCTGAAAAATTAGCAGCTGTATAGCCAAATGTGACGTTTGCTATAAGCTTAAGTCCTAGCTGACGTGCATTGAGCATTCGTGAAAGGGCTCTGTCCTGCTTGTAAGCCTTCATTGACTGCTTCACCATGAGTCTAGTCTTCAAAATCTCTTCAAGCATTCTTGGTAGCACACCCTTTCTTACTGAAGGCTATCATAAAGGAAAAAGAATGTTTAAAATTCCTCAAACATTATATTTAGATAATTAAGAAGGAAGCACACAGTATAACAATGGCCAACTGTCATTAATTGATACATATTAACAATAGAGTGGCCACAGGACCAATGGCAGTTAATACAAAATCATCACATTTTCTTTCGTTTTGCAGACTTTTTTCCTAAAAGGGTTCCTATGATCTTTATAAATCTAATGAAGTACTATTTTGTGAGTTCAAGGACCTCCAGGGAGGAGGATGTCAACTAGTGCATAAGAAGAGACCATACAACAAGTTCAGAGGGAAATTTTGTTCAAAACTGATCCAAACCCCCACTCTTTCAGAAAGACACATGGGATTTGCATCACTTATAACAAAACTCAGTTTTTAAAGATCTCATCCTAATGACCCCAGTAATCTGCATGGAACTCCATTTATCTACCTTGGAAGAATGATGAGCTGGGTTGACTCTGCTGACATTCAAACCTGCAGTTCCAGGGACTCTAGGTATTTCAAATCTGATGCTTAGACCACTAAGCCATCCCCTCCGGCCTATATTTATTAGCAATCTGGAAGAGGGGATGAATAGTGAGGTGATAAAATTTGTTGATGCCAAAAAAAAAATAAAAATCATTTGTATTAATCAAGACTAGGGAGAATTTATGAGAACTCCAGTAGGAATGAAAACCACAAAACAGTATTAAGTTTGAAGATGATTCACAGACACGTGCAAGGTAATAATGCATGTTGGACTGAACAATTAAAACCTCTGGTATAGGATAATCACACTGATATTTAAAAATCTAATTTTCATTAAGCTTTATACATTGGATTAAAATGTAGATGCAAGTTTTAAACATGCTGCTAAAAGGGAGATAATGTAATAAGCTGCTAGAAATGTGATAATGAAAACATATTCTAACCTCTAATTCATTCTGTGTACCTTTTAAAGAAGCCATAATGCTTATGTTAGGACATAATAAATGTGATAAGATAAAGACATACTATTTTCCCAAAAAGAATTATCATGAGCTATTTGGTAAAAGTTTCCCTTATAACTAAATTTTAGTGTGTTCTTCAAACATAGCATCCTCTTTCTAGTGAAGAATGGTGCTACTTTTGCTAAGTACACCAGAATGAATTTGAGGACTGGTGCTACCATCAGCCACCCTACTGTCCCATGATTCTAGTATAGACTCACTGCTGAGGATATTGAAAAGAAAGGAGAGGCAATATAATATCTTCCTAGATCCTCCTATTTGTCTTTATTCATTTATGAGGCTTTCCTCAGTCTTTTTTGAGGGGAGATAAGAGTGAGAAAAAAAGAGACCCTATTATTAGTTTGGATATCTTCTTAGAAATGCAATCAATAAACAAGAGTATCATTCCAAGATAGTCTGAATTTAAAATAATATAGAACTATTAGAGTTTATACATCAAAGCAATTTAAGTCTTTATAGGTTAACATCACTGTGATCATCAAATAGCTATGTAAGTGCCAGATTCTAACAGGGCCAAATGTATACATGTACATTTCTTTCAATAATTCATTGAAAACAAAAATCTAACAATTAAAAGGTTTTAAACCTAAATTTATGAAAAACTAGATGACTTAAAAAAATGATTTCTTGAAAAATTTCTGTATCTTTTTTTGAAATTAGTCAAGCAAACTTTCTTTTTCTCTACTATAGGCCAACAACATCTAAACCATTAGCTCTCTAAAGATTAAACCATAGTTGACACCTTTCATTTACAAGAGAGTATTACCTTGACAAAAGCTATTCCATTGGGGGACACTGTGACATCATGCCTAATTTGGTAAAGTAAATCCGGAGGTACTCTTAGAGAGGTACAGCCAAATTTGAACTCATCATACCTGTTAAAAAAAAAACATTAAGCAAGTACTTTCTCAAATCATAGGATAGAGAGTCTAAGCAATTTTAGGAATCTTTCTGATTCCATTAGAAATTTATTTTCTAACATCTAAACATGAAAAACATGAATTCATGTATTTAGAAATATGTTTATCTAATTATCAAAACCAGTTCTTCAAATATTCACAATTTGTTAACAGAAATACTTCTTAAATGGCACTTTCCTAAAATTTATGAGTAAAATCTATATTGAAATACCAAATTTCATCTCAACACGTGATTACGTTCCATTAAATTTCCTTGTTTCCTTCCTCCCTCCCTCCCTCCTTTCCCTTCCCTTTCCTCTCTCTCTTTCTTCCTTTATTTTGAGAGAGAGAGAGAGAAAGGACAGGGACAGCAAGGGAGAGAGGGAAGAAATGGATGAGAAGTATCAACTCGTAGCTGCTTCACTACGATCTTGTTCACTGATATCTTCTCATGCGTGCCTTGACTGGGGTGGGGGTGCTCAAGCCAAGCTAGTGACCCCTCGCTCAAGCCAGTGACCTTGGGATCATGTCTATGATCTCACGCTCAAGCTGGTGGGCTTGCACTCAAGCCAATGAGCCTGTGCTCAAGCTGACAAGCCCATGCTCAAGCCAGAGACCTTGAGGTTTCTAACTGTGACCTTATCCCATGTCAATACTCTATCCACTACACCACCACTGGTCAGGCATTTTACATTAAGTTTCTTAAGGAAAAATTTAAACCTTAAATAAAAAGATTGTAAATAACTTCTCAAATTTCTGGTGGTTTTTTTTTTTTTTTTAACAGGGACAGAGAGAGAGAGTTAGAGAGAGGGATAGATAGGGACAGACAGACAGACAGGAACGGAGAGAGGTGAGAAGAATCAATCATTAGTTTCTCGTTGCCATTGCGACACCATAGTTGTTCATTGATTGCTTTCTCACATGTGCCTTGACCGCGGGCCTTCAGCAGACCGAGCCACCCCTTGCTGGAGCCAGCGACCTTGGGTCCAAGCTGGCGAGCTTTTTGCTCAAGCCAGATGGGTCCACGCTCAAGCTGGCAAGCTCAGGGTCTCGAACCTGGGTCTTCCACATACCAGTTTAAAGCTCTATCCACTGCGCCACTGCCTGGTCAGGCAATTTCTGTTCTTAATAAGACAGTATTCCCAATACAATTTCTACAAATACTTTTTAAGAAGAAGATAAAACTGTAACACTTAGTTTTAAATACACCAAAATCATTAAGGAAGACTGTCTTTTATTTTTTTACTTATTGATTTTAGAGAGAGGGGAAGGGAGGGAAGAGGGATAGAAAGAAAGTTTGATTTGCTGTTCCACTAATTTATTGCATTCACTGGTTGATTCCTGTATGTGCCCTGTCAAACCCGAAACCTTGCTGTATGTGGACGATGGTCCAACTGAGCTCCCTGCAGGACTCAAGACTATGTTTCTTATAATATGAGAAAAATATCTACTTTGAGTTGAAATGTTATTCTCACTCAGCTTATAAAATTCATTGACATGAATAGCTAAAACACTTAACAATATACTTAAAAAAATCAAACTATTTCTAAGAAAAATCATGGGTCATGATCATAATCCTCAAACTGTCCCACTGAAAGGTGATTTAGATCAACAAATTAAATATAACTAATTTAAAAAGAGAACACAGATATGGGGAGTGCAACAGATAGCTACAAAGCTGTTGTGGTCACAATATTCTTCATATGTGTCATCCATCCATGATGCTGAATTAGTCAGATGGTGATCCACATCAATGACTAAGGAAACTAAAAATACCAAATCAGTTGTGCTACAGCTCATACGTTCATCTTGCTCATAAGGACAGTCTCAAGTGCAATGAGACACTCAAAGTCTAATTTCAGTAAGAAGTACAAAGCACAACCATAATCGAAAATATGAAAAAAACTTACTTTCCCAAATTCTCCACATGGCCAAGGCAGGTAGAAAAACAGTAGTTGTATGCAATCACAATAGAAGGATATAGTGACTGGAAGTCCAAAACAAGCACAGAGTTGCTGTAGAAGCGAGATTCAGGCTCCATAATTAGGGGGACACACTGTGGGGCTCTCATCTGAGACCTCTGCTGTACACTAGGTGTTACAGGAATATAGTTCATTGGTTTAGCTATACGCAACATCATTGACTCCACACGGTACTGCGGGCAGAGAGATGAAGGTAGAAAGAGCAAAAGAAATAGTTTAAATATAAATATACTGGTCTCTCAAATATGTGATAATCACTGGGGGGATGTTTTGTTCTTCAGAATAAAGTTGCATGACTTTCTTTTTTTTATTAATTTTAATGGGGTGACATTAATAAATTAGGGTACATATGTTCAAAGAAAACATCTCCAGGTTATCTTATCATTCAATTATGTTGCATACCCATCACCAAAGTCAAATTGTCTCTATCACCTTCTATCTGGTTTTCTTTGTGCCCCTCCCCTCCCTCACTCCTTCCCTATCCTCCCTCCCCCCACCCCGTAACCACCACACTCTTGTCCATGTCTCATATTCTCATTTTTATGTCCCCACCTATGTATGAAATCATGCAGTTCTCAAGTTTTTTTCTGTTTTACTTATTTCACTTCGTATAATGTTATCAAGGTTCATCCATTTTGTTATAAATGATCTGATGTCATCATTTCTTATGGCTGAGTAGTATTCCATAGTATATATATATACCAAAGCTTTTTAATCCACTCGTCCTCTGACGGACACTTGGGCTGGTTCCAGATCTTCGCTATTGTGAACAATGCTGCCACGAACATGGAGGCGCATTTCTTCTTTTCGAACAGTGCTATGGTGTTCTTAGGGTATATTCCTATAAGTGGGATAGCTGGGTCAAAAGACAGTTCGATTTTTAATTTTTGAGGAATCTCCATACTGTTTTCCACAGTGGCTGCACCAGCCTGCATTCCCACCAGCAGTGCAGAAGGGTTCCCCTTTCTCCACATCCTCGCTAGCACTTATTCTGTGTTGTTTTGCTGATGAGCGCCATTCTGACTGGTGTGAGGTGATATCTCATTGTTGTTTTAACTTGCATTTCTTTAATGATTAGTGATGTTGAGCATTTTTTCATATGCCTATTGGCCATCTGTATGTCCTCTTTGGAGAAATTTCTATTCATTTCTTTTGCCCATTTTTTGATTGGATTGTTTGTCTTCCTGGTGTTGAGTTTTATAAGTTCTTTATAAATTTTGGTTATTAACCCCTTCTCAGACGTGTTGTTGAATATGTTCTCCCACTGTGTGGTTTGTCTTTTTATTCTGTTCTTATTGTCTTTAGCTGTGCAAAAACTTTTTAGTTTGATATAGTCCCATTTGTTTATCCTGCCTTTTATTTCATTTGCCTGTGGAGATAAATCGGCAAATATATTGCTGCTACAGATGTCTGAGAGCCTACTATCTATGTAATAAGCTCTTTTATCCATTCTGAGTTTGTTTTTGTGAATGGTGTAAGTTGATGGGTCTTGTTTCATTTTCTTGCAGGTAGATGTCCAATTTCCCCAACACCATTTGTTAAAGAGGCTGTCCTTACTCCATTGTATGCTCTTTCCTCCTTTGTCAAATATCAGTTGTCCATAAAGATGTGGGTTTATTTCTGGGTTCTCTGTTCTGTTCCATTGATCTATGTGCCTGTTCTTATGCCAGTACCAGGCTGTCTTGAGTATAATGGCCTTGTAGTATAACTTGATATCTGGAAGAGTGATACCTCCCGCTTTATTTTTTCTTTTTAAGATTGCTGAGGCTATTCATGTCCTTTTTTGGTTCCATATAAATTTTTGGAATATGTGTTCTATATCTTTGAAGTACGTCATTGGTATTTTAATTGGTATTGCATTGAATTTATAAATTGCTTGGGGTAATATAGACATTTTAATGATGTTTATTCTTCCTAGCCATGAGCATGGTATATGCTTCCACTTGTTTGTATCTTCCTTGATTTCTTTTATCAATGTTTTATAGTTTTCCAAGTCCTTAACCTCCTTGGTTAAATTTACTCCTAGGTACTTTATTTTTTTGGTTGCAATAGTGAAGGGGATTGTTTCCTTAATTTCTTTTGCTGACAGTTCATTGTTGGTATATAAAAATGCCTCTGATTTCTGAGTATTAATTTTATATCCTGCCACCTTGCTGAATTCATTTATCAGGTCCAGTAGTTTTTTGACTGAGACTTTTAGGGTTTTCTATATACAATATCATATCATCTACAAATAATGACACTTTTACGTCTTCTTTTCCAATTTGGATGCCTTTTATTTCTTTTTCTTGTCTGATTGCTGTGGCTAAGAATTCCAGAACTATGTTGAATAAGAGTGGTGAAAGGGGGCAGCCCTGCCTGGTTCCTGATCTTACGGGGATTGCTTTTAATTTTTGTCCATTTAGTATGATGTTGCTGTAGGTTTGTCATAGATGGCCTTTATCATGTTAAGGAATGTTCCCTGTATCACCACTTTACTGAGAGTTTTGATCATGAATGGGTGCTGGATTTTATCAAATGTAAAGCTGCATGACTTTCTTACAATAGAGTTACATAGTTAGTCAGCTTTTGAGTGCCTGAAGGGAACATCATAAATCCTTTTCATATTCCTTTAACTTATATAAAAACTGCAGAATATATCAAAAGGCTTACATCATAAGCCAGTACTGAAAAGACATATGCAATTAGATTGCTTTTATATTTAAATACAGGTTGATCACAATAAACAGATGTAGGAAAAAGCTGTACAGTTTGCCAGCTTATTAAAAAAGCGGGCCAATAATTATTGAGAAACTGACTTAGGAAAATCTGAGAATGAGACTCAGGAGACTTGAGATGGTAAATGTTATCCCAATTTCTCAATAGGAAACGATTCCAGAATTAAAGGCAGTCAGCTTAATACTCAAAAAATTGAATCAAGCAATTGATTGTTTATAATAATCACTACTAAGCATATAATTTGGAATATTAGATTAAAAAAGCATTTGCAAGAATTAGCACGGGTTCACTGAAATTTTCTCATGGTTTTTCTTTTAGTTTAGAAAGTTACATTTAATGGGGTGACACTGATCAACAAGTGTATATAGGTTTCAGGTAAACATTTCTATAGCATTTGAACTGATGATTGTGTTGCGTGTCCATTGATGTGGTTTTAAGCTATCCAACTTTTTAAAATTACAAGACAGCTCAAAGAATTTTTAAAACCTGTGGGGGTATAAATAAATAAAAAGCATAGCACATAAGCAATAAAATTAAATAAACAGGCAATGCCAAAGTAGTCAGAGTGCTATTTTTGCTATAAGTACTGAATTCATAGATTTGGGGAATGTTATAGACATAGAGTAATTAAAATAAAAGATGAAGTTAAGGAACCTGAGTGATTTAATATAGTATCCCTGATGCCCAAGACAGTGTTTATTTGACACATTAAAGCTCTTCAAATAAATATTTATTAAATGAATACATGAAGGCAATTTCAGCAAGGCATGTGATGTGACAAAATATCTTATATCCTTGGAAAATTAGAAAGATATGAATTAAATGGCTTCTTCTAACGTCTCATTTTTCTTTAATAACATTTAAAAAATGAGGGTCCACTTATATTGATTTTCAAATTCTCCTTTTTTAAAAAATAAAGTTATTTGTTGGGAGTTAGAAAAATCCTAAATTAGGAATTGAAAACACAAGAGACACAGACTTTCTTTGCTGTTTCCCCAGTTCAAAGGAGCCTTTGAAGGCATCCTTAATCACACTAAGAATATTCAGGAACATAGTATCATCCTCAAGGGCATAGCCATTTATTTTTTTAATACCATGAAAAACTTAGCAATGGCTAGAAAGCTGATATGGAGAAAAAATATATAAAGTGGAGCTATTCAGTGAAATTAAAAGTTTTTCAGAAAATAAAACATGATTTGATCAACCAGCAACATATATTAGTTGGTACCATATAGAAAGTTCAAAAATATAAAATCACCTCAAACATCTCAGAAGTATGTCATTCCCACAAACTTTCAAGTGTGCAAAAAACAAAACACCAAACAATCAGATTTCCTACCTGTGAACCCCTTGTCAGTACATGTAAAAACTGAATGCCAAAGAGTCTAGCCATTTCACTGGTTTTTCCAATCAGGTCCAACTGTTCTAACATTTGCAGATTTCCACGGACACGGCTGATGTAATGATCAACCATTTTCCACCTGTGAAAAGAAAACCCATTCTGTGAATATCAGAGAAAAACTGGGACACTTGAATTAGTACTGTTTTCATTCTGCCAAAACATACATATTAGTAGTGAGATTATTTAAGGAATAATGATGTTCGGCACAGTATGTTAAGGAGTTAAATGTTAGACAACTTCAGAAATTTCAAAGGCATAAAACAGTGAAAATATGTAAAGTCTGAAATAGTGCTGTGATAAGGTGGTAAGACTAAGGATAACTATTTTAAAATTTTTTCTTGATGTTACTCTCCTAGATGCCACTGCTGTTGATGCAATAATTATACAATTATATATAATTTATTATATTATAGGTTTCTTTTTTTTAAGGACATGAAAGCTTTGGATTATTGTAAATACCAATCTAAAATATAAGCATGAACTATCTTCTCAAGGGAAGAAAGATAATAATGTTAAGACTTAGAAAAATCAGAAAAATAATTTTAATGACCATAGATGGGGTAAATGTATATACTACATCAAATATGTCTTTTTTATAAAACACAGATATTGTTTTCTTTGATTTAAACTATAAAAAAAGGTACTGACCTTTCAACCCTACCATTTTGTTAAGAAAACAACACTCCGCAGAGCCATAAAAGGAAATTTTGATTTAATAGTTATTAAAATGCAAAAATGATCCAAAGTTATACTATAAAGCAGTAGTTCTCAAAGTGTGCGCCAGGGCACACTGGTGCGCCCTAGAAGATTTCCAGGTGCACTCTATGGTATTCTAGAGAAATATGTGCCTGTTGGGGTCCAAATAACAGGGTTTTAGGAGTTTAGATTTTGGGGGAAAGAGGTGTGGAAAATTGACTGTAAGCTGACAGTGCCCAACCCCCCACCTCACTTGCCTGATTAGGTTGCACAAGGCCCTTAAGCTGTGGTGCTGGATTGTTTACACTACCCGCTGTTCCCCAGAAAGACTGGAGGCAAGTTTCTTCTATCCTTTGTTTGGTGTAAAGTTAAGATGATATGTATGGTGTGGGATTTCTGCATTCAACACAATTAAGAGTAAAAAGAGAGGAATTCTTCAATGTATTGATGAGGAAATGAGAGTTTGCCTTTCAAATATATCTCCAAACATTGAAGAAATCTCTAGGACACATCAGGTTCATGTTTCTCATAAACACAAGAATGAAAAAACGTAACACATTTGTGCTGGGACCTTATGAATTTACTAAATCATACTAAGAATGTATCTATATATATAAAAAGATAACTTTTTTGTCTTTTTTAAATTTTTTAACCTATTTTTACAAATTCTAGAAAGCATAACAAAAAATGTAACATAAAAATGTTTTTTAATGTCACAATAAATTTAATTTTGTCGTATTTATTTAGTTAATTATCATAAAAGCAGCTTGGACTTTATATTATTTTTCTTTACTATCTGACTTAATTATTATAACTTATTTCTCAGAAATTTGTATATAGTGCGCCTACAATTATTTGTAGGATTTTAAATGTGCCCCAACTTAAAAAGTTTGAGAACCGCCTGACCAGGAGGTGGCACAGTGGATAGAGCGTCGGACTGGGATGTGGAAGACCCAAGTTTGAGACCCCAAGGTCACCAGCTTGAGCGCGGGCCCATATGGCTTGAGCAAAAATCTCGCCTGCTTGGACCCAAGGTTGCTGGCTCCAGCAAGGGTGGCTTGATCTGCTGACAGCCCGCAGTCAAGGTAAGTGTGAGAAAGCAATCAATGAACAACTATGGTGTCGCAACAGCAATGGAAAACTAATGATTGATGCTTTTCATCTCTCTCTGTTCCTGTCTGTCTGTCCCTATCTATTCCTCTCTCTGACTCTCTCTGTCCCTGTAAAAAAAAAAAAATAATAAAAAAAAAATTGAGAACCGCTGCTATAAAAGAATAAAATTTATTAACTTAAAGAATATTAAGGTTCAAATATATTACAACTTTTAATTATATGGTTTTTAGAACAATGCAGTCATATAACTGTTAAATATTAAAAGTTGAAAAATCTGTTCCTATGATACATGGTGACTACATATAGAAAAACAACAAAAATAAACATGAAATGAAAAAAATCCCTTTATAATTTAAAAGACAGATAATAACAAATGCTAGTGAAGATGTGGAGAAATTACAAGCTTCATACAATCTGGTGGGAATATAAAATAGTGTAGTTGCATTGGGAAATAGTCTGGCAATTTCTCAAATTGTTAAATATACAGTTTGTATATAACCCACCAATTCCACTCATAAATATGTATCCAAAAGTAATGAAAACATGTGCCTACATAAACTTGCACACAAATGTTTTTAACAGCATTATTCAATATAGCCTCAAAGTCGGAATAACCCAGCGTCTACCAACTGACGAATGGATAAACACAAAATGTGATATACACAGATACGAAGGAATATTATTTGGCAATAAAAGAAAACGAAGTACTGACACATGAATGACTTTGTCACATAAGGCAACATATATTTCATTTATATAAAATGTCCAGAATAGGCAAATCTATGGGCTATAAAGATCAGTGGTTGCCTAAGGCAAGAATAGGTAGAGAAGGGAGAGTTGGAAGGTGATGACTAAGAGATGCAAGATTTCTTTTTGGGGTAATGAAAATACTCTAAAATGTGTTCTAGTAATGGCTGCACAACCATATGAATAAACTAAAAACCATTAATTATACACTTTAAATGTGTGAGTTGTACAGCATATCAACTATATCTGAATAAAACTGTGAAAAAGAATTAAGCAGACAAAAAACAACCTACTCTATAAATACTCAATTAAACAAAATAGGCAAATACTGTTTTACAACATACAGTTTCAAGTGTACATATTTTTTATGGCTATTGACAATACCATTGTAGGATTATAACAATTTATTTAATACTAGATTTATTTGTTCTTAAATATAATTTATTACAGGCCTATCTCAGAGATACTGCAGGGTTTGGTAACAGACTACCAAAATAAAGAGAGTATAACAATAAATTTAGTTGTAATTTTACTGTCATAAAGTAAAACATGTGCCTACATAAACTTGATGAGAAGCATCAATCATTAGTTTTTCATTGCCGTTGGATACCTTAGTTGTTCATTGATTGCTTTCTCACATATGCCTTGACAGCGGGCCTTCAGCAGACCGAGCAACCCCTTGCTGGAGCCAGCAACCTTGAGTCCAAGCTGGCAAGCTTTAGCTCAAGCCAGATGGACCCGCGCTCAAGCTGGTGACCTCAGGGTCTTGAACCTGGGTCTTCCACATCCCAGTCTGACACTCTATCCACTGCACCACCGCCTGGTCAGGTTTCTAATATTTTCTATATCTATTGAAGTTCTCACTTTGTTCTCTTGACCTTGATGAGCATCTTTATGACAGTTATTTTTAAATTTCTATCAGATAAATCATATACTTCTGTTCCATTATGATTAATTTCTGGAGATTTATCTCATTCCTTTGTTTGGAATATTTATACCTGATTTTTCATTTTCCTTGACTCTCCGTGTTGGTGTCCTATATTAGACAAAGCTGGCACTTCTTTCAGTCTTCATGAACTAGCCTTAAATAGAAGACCTCCATCAATCGGCCTAGCCAGAGATTGGGTACCTCTATCAACTCTTTCCCTTTTCAGGAAGAAGCAGTCAGTTGTGGTTTTGTTCAGTCACTCTGTGTTGAGCAGGAAAGGGAGCTATGGTGGTTCTACGTTCACACAGGGTACAGGAGCTTTTCAGTTACTCTAGATTTTTCACAGAGAGAACTTGTGAACTGTTGTTGAATCAGTGTGTCTGTGGTGAGAAAGAGGTTCTAGGTCTTCCTACTGTAACATCTTGCTGACATCCCTTCATATCTTTCCTAAAATTTTGTTCAAATGTACTTAAAAAGTGGACTGTTTAAATTAAAAAAGTGATTATAAAAAATGTATCACCTTCATTCCTGGTTTCTAGTCCTATCTGGCTAGCCATGTGGTATAAAACAGATTGGGTAATTGTGGCTTTTGGAAAAAAATAAACATAACATGACACAGTTGAATTTTGTTAGCTAATTTGTCACTGTTATAATAAGCAAATACAAGTTTTGATTTGGGGAAGAAGGAAAATATAATTATAAAATACAAGCTACTCAGAATAGGCCTGGGTAGGTGTTGAAATAATTAAACTTAGGGCATCTTGAGGACAGGGCATATTTTAGGGGATAGGGCATCTGGAAAGAGGTTGACAAAAAAAGGAGATACAAGAATTTCAAGTACAAACTCCCTTATGTTGAACTTTTTCTACATTTTGGCTCAACACCCAGGATATTAAGAAGAAAATTTCTAATATTTTCTTGAGCTACCATGAAGAAGCAAATGTACCCTTTGCTACCATGACATAATATTCAATAACTATTCCTTGGACAGCAGATGAATTCAGGATGTTATTGTGAGTTTCTAGATTAGTAATATTAGGAATTAGAAAAGGTTTTATAGGTTAATTTGGAATCTAATATTGGGACATATAATATTTTATAGAAAAATGTGTTCTAAGTTATAAGCAATGAAATTTTGGGAACATAACTCATTCATACAAATCAGGGGCTTCCAAGAGACCCAAATCTAAGTTTACAAAAACAGAATAATAATCAGAGCACCTCTGTGCTATACAAACAGATTTAATACAAGATATCCTTGGCTAGCAGTTATTCTCATTTATGAGTCAAATTACAATATATATGTATATATACATATTTCCTTAAAACATGTAGACAGCAAATGCAAATTAAAAAGTATGATTTACTTTCTTGGTAAGAATTCACTTAAATTTAAAAATACAATTATCTGATCTTCCAAAGTATCTCCAAAAAAAGAATGCATGGTCTCTTCATGTAATATTAATCTGTTTAACATAAATGATCTAAAGCCTTGTCCAAGTCCTTTATATAATATGTTAGGACCAATTCTCCATTTCACTTAGCAAAAACAGAATTACTTATCATTTTAGATAATAACTAATTAAAAGTAGCAAAATATGCATTTATAGCATTCTAGGGCTCATAAACAAACCACTGAACATAGTTTCAATGTTAAGTTTAATATCGTTTTATTTTATTATTATATAACTTCTCCTAAGGAGCCAGGGACAAAATTATAGAGTTCTGCTTCAGATGTAGAAAGCTATAAAAAGGATTATACTCCAGTCTAACAATGGCAAAAAGTTGGATAACCTACAAAATTATAAGCTTTCTTGGGGTCATCAGAAAGTTGAAGGTATAAGAGAATCACTTGAACTAAATCTCATAGGGTGACAAACCCATTTAAGGATAGACAGGACACACAACCTAGTTTGTGTTTGGAGAGAGAGGCAGCTGCCATAAAAGCAGGTAAGAATGAAATAGTTAAATTTTTAAGAAATCATTAAAGGTCATATATGAGCTAGCATGACAGCTAGCACTACTGGGAGCCTGGGCACTAGGGGAGTCTTTTTTCCATGGGTCTCACCAAGTGCTTGTGAGAGACTGGATGGTGGCAGGGCTGGGCACATAGGAATAAAACCCTGCAACTTCCTCCATCCCTTTTCTCCTCTGAAGCAGAAACCTGAGTTGCTGTGGGACTGGCAGGAAATGCTCCAATCTCAAGGTTTATACAAAGTTTCACTATATCTGGGGAAAGGAACCATGTAGCAGATGTTTGCTGCTGGGAGAGGATCAGTAGTAAAATCTGTACCTTAGGGAAGGGTAGGAAACTGCCCTTGTTTCAGCCAGGGGCCTTGGACTAAGTAACAAGCTAAGTCTGTCTACCATTGGGTAGAGGGTTAGAAAATTGTCCCAGAAACACTGCTGCTGAGGAAGGAGTAGAAGCAAAACCACCATCCCCAAGGGGAGTCAGGAAACCTGCTTGGGGCCAGGACCAGGTGGTGGTACAAGGTAGAGGTCCACCACCACTGTGGGAAAGCGGGATGCTGGGAAAGCCTCAACCTCCCACCCTGGGGAACCGGAGTGCCAACGCTAAACTCAGACTTGGGCAGAACAGAGCCACTCTCCCTGCCTACACGATAAGCCTTACACAGAGTGATAACAGCAGTCAACTGTCCATTAAACCTGACTTTGAAAAAAAAATGTACTGCATACAAGTGGAAAAATAAGAGTGACTATTGATTTTTCACCAGAAACGGAGGCCAGAAGAAAAGGGAATGAAGTCTTTCAAGTTATGAAAGAAAAATAAAATCTCAACCCAAGAATTAGACAGTGAAAATATTAAAAAATAAGGGTGAGAGAAAGTTATTTTTAGGACAACAAAGGCTGAAACAATTTGTTGCCATTAGACTTGCACTAGAATTGTCAAATAAAACCAAATTAGCAGTTTTGCCTGACCAGGCGGTAGCACAGTGGATAGAGCGTCGGACTGGGATACAAAGGACCCAGGTTCAAGACCTGAAGGTCGTCAGCTTGAGTGCAGGCTCATCTGGTTTGAGCAGGGCTCACCAGCTTGAGCCCAAGGTTGCTGGCTTGAGTAAGGGGTCACTCTGCTGTAGCCCCACCGGACAAGGCACACATGAGAAAGCAATCAATGAACAACTAAGGAGCTGCAACGAAGAATTAATGCTTCTCAGCTTTCTCCCTTCCTGTCTATGTGTCCCTCTCTCCGACTCTGTCTGTCTGTCTGTCTCTCTCTCTCTCTCTCTCACACACACACACACACACATAAAACCAGCAGTTTTTTAAAATGTGAAACAAGTAACCATATGACCTAGCAATTCCACTCTCAGAGAAATGAAAATGTCTGTTCACACAAAGACTTGCATAGTTTGATTCATAATAGCCTCAAACCAGAAACAATCCCACTGTCCATCAACAGCTGACTGATAAATAAACTGTGGTTATTGAATATTAATTACCAATATAAAAGAAAACTACTGGTTTATACACTAGCATGGTTGAATCTCAAAAAAGAGTTATGCTAAGTTTCTTGAAAGAAGCCAGAAACAAAGATTGTAAATCACTATACAAAGTTCTAGAACTGCCAAAATTAATCTATAGTGATAGAAATTCAATTTGTACTTATCTGGGCAGTTAAGGAATAGGTAGGTTGACTGCAAAGCTGTCTAAGGGATCTTTTTGATTGGGGTAGTGAATACAGGGTATCTATCTTGTTCAAAGTTATCACATAATATACTTTAAATATGTGCACTTTCCTCTATATAAATTATACTTCAACAGATATTATTCTCTTCAGAGTTATAAAACATTACCTGTATAGATCTGTCTTGTTATCAAACCAATCTGATAAGACTCGAAAGGTAAAGAGGGGAAAACGCTGATGAAGAATGTGAAAGCTCACATTTTCAAAGGTGTAATTAGTTAGAGCCACCTAAAAAAAATAAAAGACTCCATTATAATAATTCTAGTATTTATATGCAAATTGGTTCTACAAGATTCTAAATATTACTTCTAACTTTTCATAGGATATGGAAGCTAATTGCAATAATATGTGTTACAATAGAATCACAATTAATTTGAAACTATGTATATATAGCTTATTGGACAGAAATGTTCATAATAAATTAATACTTAATTGGAAAAAAACCTGCTTTGATGATATTCAACTTGGTCATGTAATACCTACTTAATAGATCCCAGTTTTTATTCTTTTTATATTCTATGCCAATACAAATAAGGATAGACAGAAGCATTGTTAAGCAAGTTAATTTTTTGTTCTTTCCATACTTACTGTTTGGTCCTTGATCACATGTTGATTAATGAGATCCTACAGATTCAAGGATGAACTATTTGATTAAAGGCAGGCATTCATCCTGCTCCCAAGAATTACGTCAATACTAAGACCCAATATAAGGACGTTATGGGGTCAATGTCATTCCAAAAGCAAAAGATTAAAAGAATATAGCAGAAATGTTTATCCAGCTTCAAAATATGTAGGTAGAAGCTATGTTAATGGGAAAGGAATACTGAAAAAGAGTCAAATACATCAAAAATGCATCTAACTAGATGGTATCTCAGATATACCCACAAGACACAGCAATTTAGACAATGGCAGGCATTTCAATGCAAAATGGGAATTAAGGAACCAGCAATCCCCATTTTTAGGTCTGCTTGGAATTGTGAGGAATAGTTAAAACAGTGCTTTACATATTTGTATATTATATTAAAATTTAAATGTTTTTCTTTTGCTCTGGACAGTTACTCAGTTGGTTAGAGCATCTTATGATACACCAAGAGTGTGGGTTCGATCCTGAGTCAGGACACACACAGGAATCAACCAATGGATGCACAGATAACTGGAACAACAGGTCATAGTGCCTGTCTGTCTCCCTCTCTCTCTAAAATCAATTAAAAAATATTTTCCACGTCTACAATCCAGCCAGTACAAAACAGGGACTAAAGATTAAGCTCATCTCAGTGTACGACCCTAACTGGTCTTACTTTATTTTCAATTTCTATCAATCTACGGAACAACAGCACTGGAATGTAGCATATTTCATAGCATGCGTGCGCGCGCACACACACACTCACACACAGTTTTAAACTTTGCAATGAGACTATTCTAGAGTCATGGGTATAAAGCAGGTACTAACCCCTTATTTTAGAAGTAAATCACCCCTCCTACCCAAATCATTACGGGCGTGAAATTCTTCTCTCAAAAACAAATGAATAATTCACATTATCAAATTCCCTATCTAAGTAACTCTTTTACTTACTAATATTTTCATTTAGTTTAAAAAAATTTCCATTTAGACTTATAGAAAATGGAGTCAAACATCTGATCTCACGTAGTTACACGATTACCTAATTAATAAAGATTATATTTAGACTAGATCTAAACTTCTGCTAGAGTATATATATTCATTAAAACAATTTTAAAAAAACTCACAGAAAAGATCACCTTGTCCTGCTCTCAGAAAAAATTTGAAGTTTGACATTCAGCTTAATGTTGACCTATACAGATTAAGTAGGAGATTTTATGATCTCAAACTAAACTTATATAAAATCTTTTTTTTTTTTTAATTTTGTGGAAGAGACAGAGAGAGTCAGAGAGAGGGACAGATAGGGAGATAAGAAACATCAATTCTTCATTGCGGCTTCTTACTTGTTCATTGATTGCTTTCTCAATATGTGCCTTGACCAGGGGGGAGGGGCGGGGGGGGGGCTACAGCAAAGCGAGTGACCCCTTGCTTGAGCCAGAGACCTTGGGTCCAAGCTGGTGACCTCAGCGTCTCGAACCTGGGTCCTCTACATCCCAGTCCAACACTCTATCCCCTGCGCCACCGCCTGGTCAGGCTAAACTTAAATCTTAGAAATGCATCCCAAAATCTGAGGCAGATGAAAAACATGTTCTGGGTTGATCTTCTAACAGAACAATTTCTTAAATTGGATTAAGACTAAACACCTATTATAACCTTATATAACACTCTATTCTGAGTCTTCTTGATGTCACAAGAGCATAAAAATGCACTATAATTTCAGTTATAAATTTAAAGGAAGGAAACAAGAATTCTAAAATTAAGATAATCCATTTTCAGAATGTTCTAATCTTCAGAGTGATTTACTCTAGCAGTTGAAATATGAATCTAAAAACATGAATTAGGAGTTTGATACTTGTCTTAGGCAGAAACCTGGGTAAGTTAAACATTGGGTAAATGTACTTTGAAGATCAAAGTTAGAATTGATACAAATGAAGAAAGTGCTCAGTGTTTGTCCATTTATTTTACTGATAAGGAATAGGGTGAGAGAGGTATGGCTACACTTTTCCATTCATAGAGTCAACATGCAAAACACAATGGTTAATCGCTTCAGAAACAAGCTTACTCAGCACTGGGGGAGACAGTCAGAATTAGTGCAGGGGAACACAAAATAAAGATGAAAGAAGAAAATGGCAGCTATAAGTAAACACCTGTGCCTATATCCACCACCACCTTATTCCTGCAGTTGGTCCTCATTTCCCTAGAGTCTTCAATTTCAAAAAACATTTTTATTGACATATACTTTACATAAAGAAATGTATATATAGCCTGACCAGGTGATGGTGCAGTGGATAGAGCATTGACCTGGGATACTGAAGACGTAGGTTTGAAACCCTGAGCTTGCTGGCTTGAGCATGGGATCACTGACATGATCCCACTGTCCCTGGCTTGAGCCCAAAAGGTTGCTGGCTTGAAGCCCCGCCCCCAGTCAAGTCACGTATGTGAAACAATCAATGAACAACTAAAGTGCTGCAACTACAAGTTGATGTTTCTCATCTCTCTCCTTTCCTTTCTGTCTGTCCCTCTCTCACACATAAAAAACAAACAAACAAAAAATAACCCTGGCCAGCTGGCTCAGTGGTAAAGCGTCGGCCCAGCATGTGGGAAGTCCCAGGTTCGATTCCCAGCCAGGACACACAGGAGAGGCTCCCATCTGCTTCTCCACCCTTCCCCCTCTCCTTTCTCTCTCTTCCCCTCCCATAGCCAAGGCTCCACTGGAGCAAAGTTGGCCCAGGTACTGAGGATGGCTCCATGGCCTCCAACTCAGGTCCTAGAATGGCTTGGGTTATAACGGAGCTACGTCCCAGGTGGGCAGAGCATCGCCCCCTAGCGGGCATGCCTGGTGGATCCCGGTTGGGCACATGTGAGGGAGTCTGTCTCTCTGCCTCCCTGCTTCTCACTTCAGAAAAACAAAAACCTCCCCCAAAACAAAGAACACAATGTTAAAGTGAACAACTCATAAGTGTTTGTGTATGTATGCAAACACCACACACGTAACTCTCTCCCTTGTGAAGATAAAGAAAATTTCTAGGATACTTGGATGTTCCCTGTGCCCTTTCCTGGTGAATACTCACCAAAGTGAAGCACTAAAATTAGTCCTGCCTATTTTTAAATGTCACGTAAATGGAACCATTTAAAATATACTGTTATCTGATTTCTTTTTCTCAACATTATGGCTGAGATTCATTTATATTGTTCAGTGTGGCACTGAACAACACATTTCACTTTTTCACTGCTGTGTGGTATTCCTGTTATCACTGCTTACTCTATACCCTTTGTATTCCTTCCTTTTCTCTCCTCTCTCCCTACCAAGCCTGAACTTCTCCCTCTCTTTCCTTCAAATGCATATATCATTTATGTCTCATTTGGCTCTTATATGGTGCCTGTAGGGTCAATGAAGATGCCCTATCAAATCCATATATTATACTGCTCACAAAAACTAGGGGATATTTTATATTTTATAGCTTCATATTCATTTTGAAATATCTAATTTTTGTGAGCAGTATATATGTGATACACACACACTCACGTGAACATGCTCACTATCCTCTAAGAACTTATTATATATTTTACTTTGTATGTATTTTATACATACATAAAAATTTATGAGTTGTTCACTTTAACTTTGTGTTGTTTGCATTATATTTGTTTTTTGTGTGTGTGTGAGAGAGGGACAGACAGACAGGAAAGGCGAGGGCACGCACATAATGACACCTTACTGGCTATGAGGCTTTGTACGCAAGTCACTTAACATCTGTGAACTTTAGTTTCCTCATTTGGAATAATATCTCTCTACTTCATTGCCTTACTTAACTTGAAAGTTTGTATCAAAATTCAAAAATGACAAGTCTGTAAAAGTGTTATAAATGATAAAACGTGAATGCAATGAAGTGTATTATTTTACCTCTTTACCTTCGTTGCCCATCACATTATCTTAACTGCTCACAAAAATTAGGAGGTTAGGGAACGTGCAGATAGTCCAGTATTTTCAGTCTTCTGTATAGTGCATTTTCACCAATGAAATGAAAGTTGGTTTTGCATCTTGTTTGCATAACTGAATAACTTTCTTTGATGTCATTTGCTTTTCTGATGTTCTTAATTTAAAAAATCAAATGCTTCTTTTATTGCTTCATATTCATTTTGAAATATCCCCTAGTTTTTGTGAGTAGTATATTTTAAAAGCACCTGACATGCTTTTCTTTTTTTGACAGAAACAGAGAGAGTTAGAGAGAGGAACAGATAGGGACAGACAGATGGAAGGGAGAGAGATGAGAAACATCAGTTCTTCGTTGCAGCTCCTTACTTGCTCATATGTGCCTTGACGGGGGCGGGGGGGAGGGTGGCGGTGCACAACAGCAGAGCGAGTGACCCCTTGTTCAAGCCAGTGACCTCTGGGTTTAAGCCAGCGACCATGGGGTCATGTCCATGATCCCACGCTCAAGCTGGTGAGCCTGTACTTAAGCCAGCGACCTTGGGGTTTAAACCTGAGCCCTCTGTGTTCAACACTCTGCACCACCACCTGGTCAGGCTGGCATGCTTATTAACAGACTGAAATTATAAGAGGGAATATTAGAACCAGATTCTGTTGCCAAACTAAGATAATGGGAGGCTTACGTGCTTGTGTGGAAGCATCTGAACTTCCTAGTGACTCTGCTGGGAGTGTTCTCTGCTGGTTCTTCATTATCTTATCGGACTACTCTTTCCTAGGCTCTCATTACTGTCTACTCCTCAAAATGTTTTTCTTCACAAAAATGTGTCTCTGGCTCAATGTTCATCACTTTTGCCGTTTGCAACTCATATTTGAAAATTTCCTATTTAAATGAATGTTGGATATCTTCACACAGATATCTGACTGATAACTCATGCTCTATATTCTTTTTATTAATTATTCATTTTGGAGAGGGGAGAGGGAGAAGGAGACAGAGAAGGGGGGGAGAAGCAGGAAGCATCAACTCCCATATGTGCTGTGACCAAGCAAGCCAGAGGTTTTGAACCAGCGACCTCAGCGTTTCAGGTCGATGCTTTATCCACTGAACCACCATGGTCAGGTCCATTCTCAAATTCTCCTAGATAACTATTTCATACAGTTCTCTCCTCTAATCCCAAAAATATTCCTTCACTATACTCTCAGCTAAGAAAAGTGATTCCTATTTCACTGAGAAAACTGAAACAATCAAAAGTTCCAGATTCCCACTGCCACCTCTACCCACCTCCAGCATCTGCACTCATATAATCTGCCTCCCTTGCTGTTAAAATAGAGAGAAACCAGCTATATACTCTTACTTGATCTAACCCCAGGCCCAAATCTCTGCATTAGAGATGGTACTTAATAAATATTTGTTGAACTGAAACAGATCTTTCCCCAACCTCCTTGACAAATTCTTATTTTTAAAGAATATTTTTTAAAAAATTATTCATTTTAGAGAGGAGAGAGAGAAAGAAGAGCAGGAAGCTTCAACTCCCATATGTGCCTTAACCAGGCAAGCCCAGAGTTTTGAACTGGTGACCTCAGTGTTCCAGGTTGATGCTTTATCCACTGCACCACCACAGGTCAGACCTACTTGGCAAATTCTTCAAAGGCCTGGATTAATTTGATCTTCAGAAGGCCTCTAAATATCATTTTCAGGGGAGAGTAGTTTACTTTCATTAAAGCAGTCAACAAATATGGCATGAACACTATTTAATAAGAACTGTATTTGTTATTAAGGATTAAAATCCAGAAGACATAGTAGTAATTCTGTTAAAGTTAAGCAAAAGAATAGCGTGTTCTTTTGCTTAACATACAAAAATTAAAAAACCCAAACTAGGCATAGAAAAAAAAGATATCAATTCAACTGTAAACTATATCTGGGGGGTGCAAATACTGAGTCAATGTCTCAGAAATAATAAGATTTCAAGGGGTTACAGCAAAGCGAGTGACCCCTTGCTCAAGCCAGTGACCTTGGGCTTCAAGCCAGCGACCATGGGGTAATGTCTACGATCCCATGCTCAAGTAGGTGACCCCGTGCTCAAGCTGGTGAGCCCACACTCAAGCCGGTGACCTCGGAGTTTCGAACCTGGGTCCTTGGCGTCCTAGTCCGACACTCTATTCACTGCGCAACTGCCTGGCCAGGCTCACTTTTTTCTTTTTATATACTCTTTTACATTAATTTTTGTATAGTAAATATGTTATTTTTAATAAAAAATCATATTGTTAAACTATGAAGATTAAAAGAAAATAATCGAGGTCATGAGGGGGATACAGATAAAAATGAAGATAAAAAGGAGCCTTTGAGACTGTATAAATCCAGAAATTCTCTAGTATGAACAAAATATTCAGAGCCAGCTTCTGTCCAAATCATAACCCTTAAAGTTCCAGAACAGTTTGAGATACAAGACATTACTTCCCAAAAGGATTTCATGGAGATTTACAAATTGCCAGGAGAACTTTCGGTCAGGGAAAAATAGTGACACACTAATCTATTGGGCTGTCTAGAATGGAAAAATTATACAACTCAACTTTCTCACAGTTGTTCCTTCCACTTACAAATAAAAATCAGACATACTATATATTTAGCTTTGTATTAGAGAAAGGCTTTGACTCTGAATTTTCAGTAAGGACTAAAGAAAGCCCTAACCTTATGCCCTGGCTGGTTGGTTCAATGGTAGAGCATTGGCCTAGTGTGTGAATGTCCTGGGTTTGATTCCCGGTCAGAGCACACAGGAGAAGCACCCATCTGCTTCTCTACACCTTCCCCTCTTGCTTTTCTCTCTCTCTTTCTCTCATCTGCTCTGTCTCTCTCTCTAGCCCCTTCTGGAGCCATGGCTTGATTGGAGTGAGTTGGCCCCAGTGCTGAGGATGGCTCCATGGCCTCTGCCTCAGGCACTAAGAAGAGCTCGGTTTCTGAGTAATAGAACAATGTCCCAGATGGGCAGAGCACCGCCCCCTAGTGGTGGGCTTGCCAAAAGGATCCCAGTTGGGGTGCACCTCTGCTTCCCCTTCTCTCACTAAATAAAAAGAAAAGAAAAAAAACAGAGACAGTCCTAAACTTTGAAAAATGTTTAATCTCTAATATTTTATTTTAAACTAATAATTGCTACAACTGCCTTTTGGGACTTCATGAATCAAAAGAGTCCTGACTAAGATACAATACTTTGATTCTGTGTTCATATCAGATAATATCAGAGACTGCAGTTTGAAATATATATAATGGAATTTATAATGAAATATACAAATGAAATACTACACCACAGTCTCTGTGCTGTGTCACTAGAAATTATTTAAGTCATTGGAGATTTTTATGCTCTGATAATATTTTAAAAAGAAAACAACAGAATAAAATTATCCTCAAAAAGATACATATATCACATATTTTGAAAGATAAAATTTGAGCATTAAACTTTAGGCTTATAGTTCAAAGAAAAAAGAAAAAGAAAAAAGGAATATCTGAATGTAATAGAAAGGACATATTTCCTTACTCAAAAGAATTACTGTATGATAATGCCCAAATAGTTACAGAGGGCATGCTTGGAAAGTCAAGTGTTTTACATAAATCTAGAAGAGTCAGCATGATCATAGTGAATAATGAGGAGCGCTGATTGAAGAATAGAGCTTTCTTCTAAATATAAACATTTTATTTGATACTATCCAAAGTCCAAAATGTGAGAATAGACCAATTTACAGTAGGTATCATTTTTATACTTCAGTAAGAGAAATCGGGCAAGTGTGCTATATAATCTAGAAGCCAATGATCTTACATTTTTGGTGAAAATTATTTCTCTGAGCAATTGAAAATTAATTAGACAATTTATAGAAATTCATACTACGAAAAATTCTTACCTGGGCTCTCAATGCCTCAACTGGGTGCTGCAATCAACTATTTCCAAGTAGTATGTTTCCAATTTACCTTATCAGTCTGACCCAGTTTTTAAATATCCTTAGTACACAAAGTTCCTTTCCTCTACCTAGTCCAAATTTTCCTTACTGTAATAATTGAAAAAGGCCAACTGAATTCATCTGACCTTAACTGCAAAACTGAGTTAAGTGCAAAAAATAATAAAATATTACAATTCAACACATATTATTTTATGATAGCTAGAGATTTTCTAGCTACTGCTACCTTGGACACACAAAATATTAAAATACATCAATAACATTAAAATTAACTACTCTGTAGCTTTGTATTTTAGAAAGTGGTTATTTTTGTAACTCTAAGTATAATAAAAATAATTCACAAAGACAGAGTAAGCTATACTAATACTGTATAATGATTAAAATCATTATATTGAGCTGATCTGTTAATTTTAGATAAAGCACCTTACCTCATTTCTCATGATTCTCCAAAGATTCAGTGTAATCCGACCAACAATATTTATCTCACTCATTGTATCTGATCCATAGTCATCTCTTTCAGATGCAAATCTGTTCTCAATTTTGTCATCTGTAGAAATGAAAAGAGATGGCATCAGGACTCATGGAAACCAAATTTCCAAGCAAATTATATATATATTTTAAAAAATAGAGTAAAGAGGAACAAATATATGATGGAGGAAAATGATTTGACTTTGGGTGATGGGCACACAACACAACCAACAGTTCAAATGCTATTGAAATGTTTACCTGAAACCTAGGTATTCTTGTTGACCAGAGTCACCCCATTAAATTTTTTTTAAGTGAGAGGAGGGGAGATAGAGAGACAGACTCCCTCATACACCCTGACCAAATTCACCCAGCAACCCTGTCTGGGGTTGATGCTCTGCCCAGCTTAGGGTGATTTTTACAAATGAGCTATTTTTAGTGCCTGAGGCAGAGGCTCCAGGGAGCCATCCTCACTGCTTGGGCCAAAGTGCTTGAATAAACTGAGCCATGGGGGGTGGACAGGCAGATGGTCTCCTTTCCTGTGTGCCCTGACTGGAAATTGAACCCGGGACTTCCACATGCTGGGTTGACACTACTGCTGAGCCAACTGGCCAGGGCCTAAATTTAATTTGTAAATTAAAAATAAAATCTGGAGGGTAAAAAAATAGAAAAGTGATTGCTAGGGACTGGGGGTGGGGTCGGGGGAGGAAGGATAAGCAGAAATTGGTAAAAAAAAAAAAAACCCAGAAAACGAGAATAAAAATTAAAGATGAGGATTCAAGATGAAGTGTAATTCATAGTCTATTCTGTTTAGACTTAAAGAGCCATTATCTTGACTAATAAAGTCTTTTCTCTTTACTCTTTAAATTGTGAAATAAATGTATCTGAAAACTGTACCTATTTTAATAATAAAAAGTGTGGACATACACACACACACATTTTAAAAATAATAAAAACTTTTTAAATTTGGTAATTTCTGATGCTATTTCTATGAATAAGGCTACAGCACTTGTTCGGTGCTAAAATAAAAAATGTCTATTGTTAAACTGGTCATTTCTTAGAAAAAAATAGTAGGGTTTTTAACCTAAACAAGTTTTTAAAAATTTGTTAACAATTAATGATGTTCATATTCAGGATGAAATTCTCTTAACTATATATGGAGATAATAGAGTTCCTGTATTAGCAAATAAAGTTCTGAGACTAGTTTCTTCTTTTTATCTTCTTTTCCAATGAGTCTAGATATTTATATAATGATTTTACTAGAACAGAAATTAAAATGTGTTTCTCTTATATAATACGGTATACAAATGTTGATTAGAGGCTCTGGAATAATAAATACATTTATCATATGTTGAATGGCTATTATGTTCTAAGAACTTTACTAACATTTATTTTAATACGACCACTTTACTATGTTAATACACTTTCACTTTGCACTGTGTTAAATTGTACTGAGAAATGTTTTATCTTGCCTCAGGTCACATAGTAACAGAACTATACACCAGGGCTCCCTGATTCCAAAGACCAAGTACACATACCACCTCACTCTTCTTTATTTTAAAGCGATAATGTTTGAAAGATTTTTTTTCCCACTTAACAAACACAATGTTTACCATGTTCTCATGTTTTAAGTACTTCACAATTGCCCTAAGTTGTATTATCAAATGAACTAACTGAGCTATGGGTAGGTTAACTAACTTGCTTGACATCACATAGCTAGTTAGCAGTGTAGTCAGGATTTAAATCCATGCAGTCTTTCTCCAGAATCTGTGCTCTCTGCTGTGTTACCTCCCTCAACAGGCCCTTTCTACTACTGTACCATATTGCCTCATAAAAAAGGTTTCAGCAATGATTTTAAAAGAACACAGGCTTTCATTCACTCTTCTGGTCTAAAGTTATATTTTACCTGTTACAACTAATTAATAAGTGCACCTGAACATGTTGCCTCTCCTAAATATTGGGATAGAAACCTATCCCAAATGAAATTTGAAAAAAATATTGAGATATATCACTATTCCTATCACTCGAGATATAGGAGCTATAAAAGATTCATGCACTGAAAAACTAGGTTAATGCTCTACTGCTGAGCCAACCAGCCAGTGTACTGAAAAACTAAACGTAAAGTAGGTATCTGCCTTTTTATTCCAAACTTTTGCAAAGCTAAAAAATATTTACTGTTCTTGCATCTTTTAGTTTCAATTTTTCCTTTTTGGTATTATTATTTTTTTTTTACAGGGACAGAGAGAGAGTCAGAGAGAGGGATAGATAGGGACAGACAGACAGGAATGGAGAGAGGTGAGAAGCATCAATCATTAGTTTTTCATTGCCATCGCAACACCTTAGTTGTTCATTGATTGCTTTCTCACATGTGCCTTGACCATGGGCCTTCAGCAGACCAAGCCACCCCTTGCTGGAGCCAGCGATCTTGGGTCCAAGCTAGCGAGCTTTTGCTCAAGCCAGATGGGCCCGTGCTCAAGCTAGCAAGCTCCAGGTCTCAAACCTGGGTCTTCCGCATCCCAGTCCGACGCTCTATCCACTGCGCCACCGCCTGGTCAGGCTCAATATTTCCTTTTTAATTTACCAACACTTAAGACATTTTATTGAAATCAATCTCTCCCAAAAGGTCTCTTGATTAGTTTTTTACTAATTTTGTATTTGGTCTTTTAGTTTCCTAAAGCATATTCTACTTTGTCCTGGTCTGACTTGTGGGGAGCCTTTAAAGTGAAGTTCTTAAATATTTTGTAGTTACATAAAAATTTTTTTAAAGTACTTTATAAACTTAATTTTGATATGACTCTCATTATTGCCCTTTCCCCCTTAAATCAGAATCAGACTTGGGGAACAGCCTAAAACACAGAACTAGATAAAATTATGGTACATCAAGTCAAAGAAATGCTATGTTCTTTCTTCATAATGACTACAAAGACTATCTCATAATATAGAATACTTATAAGATGTTGGGTGGAGGAAGCATAATAAAAATGGGATATATGTATGATTGAAGTTACATAAAAAATAAAAACCAATATATATTAAAAATGACAAAAAGGAAAAAAAATACAAATATACTAACATTATATAGATAGTAGTGAGATTGGGTGTGAGGTGTTTTTTCTTTTAATTTTCTTTTTTTTCTAAGGAAGATTTAATAATAAACAGTGTCAGATTGGTTTTTTTTTTACAGGGACAGAGAGAGAGAGAGAGAGAGAGAGAGAGTCAGAGAGAGGGGCAGATAGATACAGACAGACAGATAAGAAGCATCAATCATTAGTTTTTCGTTGCCGTTGTGACACCTTAGTTGTTCATTGATTGCTTTCTCACATGTGCCTTGACCGTGGGCCTTCAGCAGACCGAGCCACCCCTTGCTGGAGCCAGCGACCTTGGGTCCAAGCTGACGAGCTTTGCTCAAACAGATGGGCCTGCGCTCAAGCTGGTGAGCTTGGGGTCTCGAACCTGGGTCTTCCGCATCCCAGTCCGACGCTCTATCCACTGCGCCACCGCCTGGTCAGGCTTACTTTTCTTGATTTAAATTTTTTTCTATAATGGACTTATGATATACCTAGAACTTAAAAATTTAATATTAAAAATTAGGCTACAACAATAGTACTTTTCAACATCTTTATTTATTTTGTAATTTGTAATTGAACTGAAAAACGTTCACAATGCTACGTACCGGGCACCCGAGAGATCATCTGACATAAGTCCACACTTAGGGCAGCAGCCCTTTGTAAGAGGTAACCCCAGGAATGCATCTGAATCTCATATCCTAGCAGAATATCAGGATCATACCTAAAGAAGGAATGAAAAATTAAACAAAGATCACACATACATTTAAGTTTTGAACAAGAATTGTTTCTTCGTGATAAAGCATAAAAATAAAAATCTGTATTTCATGTTTCTCAGTTGGGGAAGAGATGACATAATGGTGTCTACAGAATTTCTATACAGGAAGAAATGGGGTGACTACAGCTCTTGATTTGAAGCTACTTTTATAAAGGCAAGTACAGTTTTCTCTTAGCCTGTGTATTTATTTGCTATGACTTGGGAAAGAGGATGATAGCAGCTGGGTTGGGAGGGAGGAATTACCACTGAAGTGTAGGAGGGTGGGTATGGTAGAGCATACAGTGCAGGTAGGGCACAGTGAAGCATGAGTGCACGTGTGGATACTGTATTTCTTTTTTGTGTGTGAGAAAGAAAGGAAGGGAGAGATGAGAAGCACCAATTCTTTGTTGGGGCTCCTTAGTTGTTCATTGCTTGCTTTCTCATATGTGCCTTGACTGGGGGGCTCCAGCAGATGAGTGACCTCTTGCTCAAACCAGATGAGCCACACTCAAGTTGGCGACCTAGGGATTTCGAACTTGGGTCCACCACGTCCCAGTCCAATGCTCTATCCACTGCGCCACTGCCTGGCCAGGCTGTATTTCTTTTTTTTTAAGATTTTATTTATTGATTTTAGAGAGAGGAGAGAGAGAAAGGCAGGGGTGGAGGGCGAGTGGGAAGCATCAACTTGTAGTTGCTTCTTGTATGTGCCTTGACCAGGCAAACCTGAGGTTTCAAACCAGCGACCTCAGCATTTCAGTTCGATGCTTCAGCAACTGTGCCATCGCAGGTCAGGCTGGACACTATTTTGAAAAGATTCCCCCAGGTTATTCAGTTGCTACTTCTCTACCTCCCTAAACTACACTGTCCTTAATGGTTGCAAGGCTGAGAAAGAAATGAAAATGCCTTCCATTTCTCAATTTTAGTAATGATGTGGTCTTCACATAAACTTAGGCCTCAGTAATGATAAGAGGAAAGTCTAAACTTAAGAGGAAACTGACTCAGTTTAATGAAAGACTGAAATGTTAATAGGGGTGAGACTAATGTAGGAAAGACAAGCAACAGAAACTTGGAGAAACTAGGTGTTCATTGTGGTCATCATGTTGTACTGTTAAACTGAACTGATTGATAAACTGCGTCCAACCCAAAAGGAGCCTTATTGGGATTCCTCTTACGACTTCCACAGTGATCACCACGGAAAAATATGTGGGGAAGAGAGAAACTGATTAGTCACAAATTGAGAGCATATACTATAGTAAAGCTATTAAATTAGATGTTCCAGATTACTCTGATTATTGTATTCAGTGGTGGGATTCAAATAATTTAACAACAGGATCTTTGCCCTAATGACCGTTTTAAGTATTTAAAAACTGATATACCCAAAGGCAGTTTGTTATTTCATGCATTTAATACTTACATAAGAATAAAAGAAGTACAGAAAACTAGATTATAAGAGTTTTAAAATTTTAATGAAAAAATATTTTAAAATACCTGACAAAAAACAACAAAACTGTTATTTAAAGATATTTCTGCCTGACCAGGAGGTAGCTCAGTGAATGGAGCATTGGACTGGGATGCGGAGGACCCAGGTTCGAGGCCTCAATGGTGCCGGCTTGAACACAGGCTCATCTGGTTTGAGCACAGGCTCACCAGATTGAGCCCAAGGTTGCTGGCTTGAGCAAGGGGTCACTCGGTCTGCTGTGGCCCCCTGAACAGGGCACGTGTGAGAGAGCAATCAATGAAGTGCTTGCTTCTGTGGAACAAGGGTGCCACAACATAGTTGATGCTTCTCATCTCTCACCCTTCCTGTCTGTCTGTCCCTATCACACACACACAAAAAAATAATTAAAAAAAAATTTCCATATTGCTTTTTTTCTTTTTTTTACAGAGACAGAGAAAGAGTCAGAGAGAGGGATAGATAAAGAAAGATAGACAGAAAGGAATGGAGAGAAATGAGAAGCATTCATTAATCATCAGTTTTTCGTTGCAACACCTTAGTTGTTCATTGATTGCTTTCTCATATGTGCCTTGACCATGGGCCTTCAGCAGACTGAGTGACCCCTTGCTCAAGCCAGCGACCTTGGGTCCAAGCTGGTGAGCTTTGCTCAAATCAGATGAGCCCGCGCTCAAGCTGGTGACCTCGGGGTCTCGAACCTGGGTCCTCCGCATCCCAGTCCGACGCTCTATCCACTGCGCCACCACCTGGTCAGGCCCATATTGCCTCTTGCTTGGCGTTCTCACTTGCAATTTTTTTTCTCCTATGGACGGAATGAACATACTATGAGCACTTAGAATATGCTGTTACGCAGATATGTTTAAAAAAGAGTGAGGAATGTAAATTTGTGATTTCCACATTGGGCGGCTGCCCAGGCGCCTACCTTAGAGAGAACCTGGATTACAAGTGCCATTTTAACAACTGGTTCACCGAATTCAACAATTAGGTATCGGTTCTGCTGAACCGGTGCGAAAGGGCTGAATCCCACCACTGATTGTATTGTTTATAAAAGCCAAAAAAAACAAGTGAAAGACTCCAAAAATTTATAAAGTTGGGTTTTACATAACTGCTTATAAAGTCACTCTGAGTTGTGAAATTGCAGACCATCCAGATTATGTCACTTAATGCCTGTAGAATCACCCAATACCTGCAGTACAGAATTATAGTAATTTAATGATGGAAACTACATATGGCTACCCTGAAAGTCTGTAGTGTAACAATCGATCTTGAGCTGATTAACAGATATATACTGCTCACAAAAATTGGAGGATATTTTATATTTTCATATTTATTTTCGAATATCCCCTAATTTTGTGAGCAGTATATTTTAAGAATTGGTTTGCTAACAGTTTATACTTTCATAGATACTTTCTTTTTTCATAGCTACTTTCTTAAAATGGGTGTGGAATGGCTTTAGTTTTTATAAGAATGCTACAAAAATATCTCATTTTTAGTCTTGGAGGATTTAAGTGGCTCCTATCAAAAGAAGTAGAGGCCTAACCTATGGTGGCGCAGTGGATAAAGCGTCGACCTGGAACACTGAGGTCGCTGGTTCAAAACCCTGGGCTTGCCTGGTCAAGGCACATATGGGAGTTGATGCTTCCTCCTCTCTCTCTCTCTCTCTCTCTCTCTCTCTCTCTCTCCTGTCTCTCTAAAAATGAATAAATAAAATCTAAAAAAAAGTAGATTTAAACTTCGGTAATGGCATTCTTTGTATTTTTCCTATTCTTTAAATTCCCTGTCAAAATACAGTTTATAATGTAAATTTTAATATCTGGTGATCTGCTTGTGATCCACTGTTATACTACAGACTTAAAGAACAGCCCTCAACTTACCTGGAGAAAAAGATAACATATATAGTATTATTCGTCTGCTTTTCTCTACATAAATAGGATTGAAATTTCTGAGAAAACCACTTAATTTAATAAAACATTACTGATTAACTTATTAAAACAGTCAAATGAACCTTTTCACCAACCTATAAAACCCACATGGCTAGTAATTTTGGAACCAAGAGGAGGATTATGGCATGAGCATGAAGAAGCAATAGAAAGTGAGGCAATATGCAACAAAGAGGCCAACTGTTAGTCTCAGAAATCAAAGGCTTAAAAAGGTAGATTAATTCTTAAAAAGGAAGTTCAGAAAGATCCTAGGGCACTCAAGAAAACAGACATCTCTCAACACCCTTCCTACTCATTAGTTTTTTAATATAACATCTAATATAACACATCATTGTTAATAGCAACTTCACCAATTCTCATTTCCATTGAAGTTTGACTCTTCTCAGAGTAGTCAAAGATGAATTTTCTGTATGACAAGTATATCTCCCTGTAAAACTATGTAATGTTTAAATTTGAGAAACCAGGATATAAGGATCGTCAGGAACAGATTAGGATTCCTTTATACATACACAAAAGAACTCATGCAGTTGACTCTTTGGTAGTAAGAGTAATTTAGAACAGACATTACAATGTGGCCACAGTTAATCCTAATATAATTTGGAAACTTGCTGGAGTTCTTTTTTTGTGTGTGTATTTTTCTGAAGTTAGAAGTGGTGAGCCAGTCAGACACACTCCCACATGTGCCCAACCGGGATCCACCCAGCATGCCCACCTGGGGGTGATGCTCTGCCCATCTGGGGCATTGCTCCATTGCCACCGCAGCCATTCTAGTACTTAAGGCAGAGGCCATGGAGCCATACTCAGCGCCCAGGCCAACTTTGCTCCAATGGAGCCTTTGCTGTGGGAGGGGAAGAGAGAGGTAGAGAAGAAGGAGGGTGGAAGGATGGAGAAGCAGATGGGTACTTCTCCTGTCTTCCCTGGCCAGTAATCGAACTCAGGACTTCCACATGTCGGAATAGGTACAGGTACAACACAAAGATGATGTCAGATTACAGAGCCCTTTTGTTACAATTTTTATAAAGACAGTTCTTCTAATTTCTTCATCTGAATTTCCTGGATTCATAAAACATCTTATTATTGCAATAATTATTCCAGTCAGCTATATGCTTTGTTGTGGCAACTAATAGATAATAAAGTTAGGTTAAGTACGCTTGTTTTCAATAATATTTTGAAAAAAATGTTTTTTCAATTAAAAAGTTGTCTATTTTGCCTGGTTAGTGATGGTGTAGTGGATAGTGTCAACGTGGGATGTTGAGGTCCCAGGTTCAAAACCCAAAGGTCGCTGGCTTGAATGTGGGCTCACCAGCTTGAGTGTAGGATCATCAACATGATCCTAAGGTCGTTGGCTTGAGCCCAAATTTGCTGGCTTGAAGCTCAAGGTTGCTGGTTTGAGCCAAAGTCACTGGCTTGAGCAAGGAGTCACTGGCTCAGTTTGAGCCCCTCAGTCAAGGCATGTATGAGAAATAATCTAGTAACAACTAAAATGAGGCAACTATGAGTTGATGCTTCTCATCTCTCTTCCTTCCTGTCTCTCTCTCTAAAAAAATAAAGTTGTCTATTTTATAAACCGCTACTGCTTAGAGATGGAGGCTAAAAAAAAGTTGCCTTATGCTTTACTTAATTGATTTATTAAATAGATTTTGTTCTTTTAGAATTATGTAGTTGTCTCAATATTTTTCAGTTCTATTATGTATATTTATTTTCTGACCTAGAGGCTGTTTAGTCTTGAGACACTTAAATTTGATAAAGTATTTGTTTAAAGTTCAAAACTCCAATGATTCCATATATCTTCTGTGGAAACATCTGGTGACAATAACGAAAGCTTGGTAACTTGTTCTTTAATTTTTGTAAATTTTATTCAGTCCACCAGGTTTTCTTAAAGTTATGGAAAGAACAAGTTTGAGTAGATGTGATTAGAGGTGAAGAAAAAAAACTGTGGAGAAAATAAAAGCAGCAGAAACATGAAGATGATTTTATTTGCTTAGACAAAGAAATGTTATTTCACAACTAATATTTTAAATAACCTACTAACACCTACACAGGTAAGAGCTGAGGGGGCTCTGCCTAGGGCAGTGGCAATAGGCATGGAGGAAAAGGAATGACTGTGAAAAATAACTGAGGTTAAGTGAATAGGCTATATTGTATGAATGTAGGGAAAAGGAAAGAATAAAAGCTTATATTTAAATTAGAGAGACTGGAAAAATGTAAAATTGTTGACAGTTCAAAGAAATATAAAAACAGACAAGTGACAGTGACAAGATAAGATTTAGTTTTACTTGTTTAATAGCACTTTCTACTACTTTTTGTGTTTGCCACCTGAGGAGGTAAATATTAAAAATGTAAAAATAAATATAATAAAACTCTCAAATAAGCATCTACATTTTATTCAATTTTATATTTAGCATCTAGCATTGTATGTTATACACAGTGTTAACATTTAAGTACTGACCAGGCTAAGAGTTTCATGTGCATTAAGTGAGATCACTTAATTCTTACATCTACTACCCATTTTACAGATGAGAAAACTAAAACTTAGAGAAGTACATAGCTTGCTCGAGACAAAAACCCAGAGCTGGCTGACTCCAAAGCCTAGCTCTTTACAATGTAAGAAGTATAAGAATGAATAAGTTTTAGGGGATTGTTTGGACCAATATATAAAGAACATTGCAAATTGAAAGTTGAGATTTAAGCATTTTCTTCTCCTTGTAATAATCACATGATCTTTTAGAGCAGGGGTCGGGAACCTTTATGGCTGAGAGAGCCATGAACGCCACATATTTTAAAATGTAATTCCATGAGAGCCATACAATATGTTTAACACTAAATACAAGTAAGTGTGTGCATTTTATGTAAGACCAACACTTTTAAAGTACAATAAGTCTCTGAATCCTTTTTAGTAACATTATGCTGTTGCTAACCAATGATGAATAAAGTACTTCTTACCATTAATGTGACTTCTGGTGCTGCATGGTTTTGCTGATCGCTTTGTAGTCTGGTTGATACGTGGTGAGATTAAGCTTCATGCAGGCGTTGAGAATTCCATCAGTTAACTGTGATCGTAGGTTGGTCTTAACATTCTTTAGATGTGAGAAAGACTGCTCACATGCATACGTAGAGCTGAACATTGTCAGCACAGCAATACTCACACGCTGCAGTGTGTGGTATGTGATGGGAAGCACGTTCCAAGTTTTGACAATCAGCTGGTCCATGGGTTGAAGTTTCTTCATTTCTCCCGACTTGTGTTTGCTCGCCAACTCTGCTTGCTCTCGTGCAAGTCTTTCCAAATCTTCATTCAGTGACTTGAACTTATTCACCCACATGTCTGAGGCCTTCAAGTCAGCAGCTTGTAGCTCAAAGTCTTTGATAGAGACAGCGGGGATGTAACTCAGGTCGGCGCTGTCCACTGCACACTTGTCTGGATGGGTCATGAACTTAAAAAGACGAGTGTGCTCAAAAAATTCTCCAAAGCATGCTTTGAATGACTGCAGGAGATCAGATGTGAAGTCTGCTAGCTGCTGGAGATCAAGATGTTGAGCAGGGTCACTTGCTGTGCATGCATCTTTAAACTCTCCCAGTTTTTCACAGTGTAGTAAATGACCTGTTTCAATGTCGGTGTGAAGAGTTCCAGCTTGTCTTCAAATGCAAACACTGCTTGTTGAAGGGATAAGACTGTATTTCCAACGCCTTGCATTTTCACATTGAGCTGGGTCAGATGTTTAGTCATGTCCACGAGATAGTAGAACTTCAGGAACCATTCAGTGTTAGCTAACTCAGGATGCTCGACGTTTTTCATTTCAAGAAAAGTCTGAATTTCGCTCAGACAAGCCACGAAAAGGCTGAGCACCTTCCCTCTTGACAACCAACACACATTGCTGTGCAAAAGCAGACCAGTATAATTATTCCCAACTTCATCCAGCAGTGTTTTAAACTGGTGATCATTTAAAGCTCAGGCAACAAAAACAAGTGTACCACCGAATGACCAGCAACATCACCTCACCAATCTGCTCACCACACATTTAAGCACAAAGCACCTCCTGATGTAGGATGCAGTGAAAACTTAGAACGGGTCTCTTTTCATGTTCAAGAAGAAGTGCTACGAATCCTCTGTTTTTACCACCATGCACAGAGCACCATCAGTACACACCGAAATAAGTTTATCCATCGGTAGATTTTTTTCTTTAGCAAACTCAGTGAAAGACTTGAATAAATCCTCCCCTCTTGTTGTCTCTTTTATAGGCAAAACAGCAAGACTTTCCTCACGCAGTGTTATCACCAACAGCATACCTTGCAATCACACTGAACTGGGATAAATGGCTTATGTCTGTTGACTCATCCAAAGCAAGAGAAAAGAATGGTGCTGCATTTATGTCCTTCACTTGTGTTGCCTCAATTTGATTTGCCATCTTGATAGTACGATCGTGAACAGTTCCTGCCAACAGAGGCATGTCTTTTATTCGTTTGATTATCTGTCTTTATACGAAAAGTCGTCAAAAAGTTCAATGGCAACATCAAGCATGAATATTTTGGTATACTCCCCATCTGTGAATGGCTTTCCGTTTCGCACAATTGCTAAAGCACCGGCAAAGCTAGCCGAATTCCAGTCACCTTGTTGGGTCCAAACACGGAGTTGCTGCTGACTAGCTTGCACTCTGTACAGTAACTCTTGACATGCTTTCTTCCTGCTGTCCCCTGCTGGGTATTTTGATGCAAATGTAGTATGGCATGTGCCGAAGTGCTGCTTTATATTTGACCATTTCATTGATGCAATTTTCTCATTGCATATTAGACACACTGCAGAACCTGCTCTTTCCATAAAGGCGAATTCCTCTGTCCATTCCTGCTGAAAAGTATGATACTCTCCTCATCATTTTTTCTTTTAGCCATCTTCTTCGTCAAAAGGGTTTCTGCAATTAGCTAGCTGACTACTTGATTAAAAGGAGGGAAGTTTACTTCCTGACCTCACAACGACCCGTGTACGTTACGCATTATCCAATAAAACTTGGTGCTGTCCTGGAGGACAGCTGTGATTGGCTTCAGCCACCCGCAACCATGAACATGAGCGGTAGGAAATGAACAGATTGTAATACATGAGAATGTTTTATATTTTTAACGTTATCATTTTTTTAATTAAAGATTTGTCTATGAGCCAGATTCAGCCATCGAAAGAGCCATTAGGTTCCCGACCCCTGCTTTAGAGTAAGAACCAAAAGTTAGTTTTATTTTGTTTACTGCATTTTTTCTTAATGAATAGTGTAATTCATGTTACAGATATTTAAGAAAGAACTACACTTGCAAATAATTGACAAAATTCTCTATATAATAAACTTCTTGGGAACTATACCTAATAAGGAGAAGACAAGTATACAAAGCCCAGGGACATTATTGGATTTGTGCTGGCATACAAAACAGCATTGACAACAACTCTCATATTTTCCTTGTAAGCTGCCTGAAGACATAAAAATGTGGGCACAAAAGCATCTGGTTGATGACATCCTCTGTGAGAAGATAAAAGTTAGGACAGGAACACATCCAGTTACCAGTGCTATACATATTAAAATACATTCCTTTTTCCTTCCTAAAGTAGTGGGTATGTAGCATGTCATTTTTGATAATCTGACATTTAATTTTGTTTTGTTGAAAACATTTACTGGTTTCTAATTTTCAGAATGGTTTATGTTAATCCCTTTTTGGATTCAATCAAATGCTGAAAGCACAGCATATTTTTAATGTGGAATATTGTCACAGTTTTAAAGGCTTTTAAATAAGAGTTCAACTATAGAAAGTTCAACTAAATTTTATAGGAGTTCAACTACAGAAAGGGTTGAGTATAACAACATGCTCAAGGGCAGCTTTTATCCACACAACAGGATCCAAAGAGTATTTTCTAGGCATTAAAAAAACCAAAAGCTGGCAGTGGGCAGAAATCTCAAGATCCTAGAAAAAGTGAAGCATTTAATAAGAGTCCATTGCTATCCAGAATAACACTTGAGAAAATGCAAAAGATCCACTCATTTATTTTATTTTTAAATTAAATTTATGAACAGATTGCATTTCAAAGCTTTTTAAAAATACTGGTTTGTTTAGAACTCAAAAAACATTTTCTTATATGAAAATGTTAGAAGTATGATACTCCTCATCTTTTTAATGAAGTCTATTTAATGAATTAGTTTAGTATAGTTCACCATTATTTCCCCACCACAGAAAAATCATGCTAAAATCCAAATGGGAAAACCAAAGGCTAAGTTAGTATTTCTCTTTCACTGACCCCTTAATCTTGAGAATAGAATGTTCTTTTTCTTATCCCTAACCTGATGGAGGTGGTGGGAACTGAGGGCAAAAGCTTTCCAGGGATAACTCTATTTTCAAGGGCAACAGAAAGGGTTCCTTCCTTTTTTCTATCTTCATCTATATTTATCAGCAACAGCATGAAAGGGTTCTCTGAACAAAAACTGGGATAATCAGAAAACACAAAACAGTACCTTTTTATTATATCTGCAATTTCTTGAAAAAGTGCCTTCTCATCAGCAGCATAGGTAACTTCTAGTCTTGTAATTCCAGATCTAATAAGTAATGGGGTCTTATATCTGATATCTAAAAAATAAACAGAATGTTTATAATATATAATTGTGTAAGTACTACTACTCCTTACTTTTGAGTGAAACTATGCTACTGAAATACTGCAAATTAAGAGAGCATTACCCAAAGTAAATACAAAATTAACCCAATTTCTTGAAAAAATTCAACAAATTACATATTGAGTGAAACTATGCTACTGAAATACTGCAAATTAAGAGAGCATTACCCAAAGTACATACAGAATTAACCCAATTTCTTAAAAAAATTCAAAAAATAAATTTCATATTTTCTGTTATTTGTCTGAAAAGTCTACATTCACAAAATTCCCAGATAATGTGTCACCCAAAAAGAAATTTTCTTACCTCATTTTGTTTTTACACTTCCTATAGGAAGAGCTTTGCTTAGTAGAGAATATTTTAATCAATGGTATGCTGGAAAATGTTTAAAATTACCTCTGGGCAGGGGGGCTCTGATATGTATTTTCACAATGTAAAAAGACTTCTAACCATGGCTGATTTCAAACTACCCATGTGACATCAACTAGCTCAAAATCATGAAAATGTTATGAAAAAATTCATGGGAAAATGCCCTGGCTGGCTGGCTGAGCAGTCCAGTGTCCCCCCCACGTGTGGAAATCCTGGGTTCTATTCCTGGTCAGGGCACACAGAAGCACCCATCTATTTCTCCACCCTTCCTCCTTCTCTCTCTCCTCCCCTCCTGCAGCCATGGCTCAAAATGGTTCAAGCAATTTGGTCCTGGGCCCTGAGGATCGCTCTATGGCCTCACCTCAGGCGCTAAAATAGTCCGGTTGCTGAGCAACCAAGCAGCAGCCCCAGATGAGCAGAGCATCGCACTGTAAGGGGGTTGCCGGGTAGATCCTGGTCAGGGCGCATGTGGGAGTCTGTCTCTGTCTCCCTTTCACTTAAAAAAATAAAAATTTCACGGGAGAAAAAGAAATGCCATGAAATATTCATTGGTTTGTGAGCTGGTACAAGCCAGCTCAAGCACACCACTGATTAAAAATGCAAGTTCCTATAAAGTTTTGTTCTGTGCTAAGACTTCCTTCTCAGTTGACTGAATTCATGTATTACCATTTAAAACTGCAGAGGGACATTTGGTATTTTATAAAATGCCTTATATGGTATAATATATAAAAATAAAAGTATATGTATTTAGAAAAGGTATAAACAAAATTAAAGATTATATCTTAAAAGTCTCTTATAAACCATTAACTTATAATAGTAACTTAACGTCTTAAAGCAAACAAACTATTAGCAGCAAAATACTAGCACTGCATATATAAGGAAGACTGTCCAACCAACCTAAAGATACATAATCATTTGGTTTTGGTATCAGCAATTTGTATTTTATACAATAATACTTAGAGAAAACAATTTATTCTAACAGAAAATTTTATTAAGATATTTATATTGTATTGCCTCTCACTTCTCTTCTGACAATTATTCATGCAAGAATAATAAATTCAGGACAAAGCTAAACCAAACTCTTCCTACCCCCACATTTCAGCAATTTAGAAAGGAGTTCCTTACACCTGCGTGGTTTGATTCTCCAACAGAGAGATTGCCCTATTTAAGGTTCATCCTAGGGCACAAAGGTATAAAATTAGTAAAAATGAACACTACCTTGACTGGAGACTGTCTTGTCTTTATCGATCACTATTACACCTGTGAGTTCTGTTTTGTCTGTATCTGGCAGTGGAGTGTCAGAAGAGATGCAGTAGAACAGAGCACAGATTGGGTCAAATTCAGGATCTGGTTCTAAGTCTCGTCTAGTTCGAGCATGTAACTCCACACTAATTAGGGTAAGATTTTGTATCTATAAAAGGAAATTAAAATATGCTTTTAAACACTTTTAAGACTTGCTGAAAAAGTACATTTCACTAAGACTCCCAAGGAAATATGCATGTAAAATGACAAAAAAAAAAAAAAAAAGCCAAAAAGGACACAGTCACAGTTTAATACTCTACAGAGTAAAACTAAAGATTTTTATTTCTAAGATTAAATTAAATCAATTTATGTTTTTATTTTAGAAAATCTGTTTATACTATAATTTCTCAAGTCAATACATATTCAAACCATTTGCTTAAAATACATGCAGCGTTTCTCAATTTTCTTAATTCCTGTTTGAAGAACTAGTCCAAGAAGTTGTATATTCAAACCAAAGTTTGTTAACTTTTACTTTCTACTCAGTTAACTATAGTTTTACCTATAGTGTAAATTAAAAATATATTTTTATAGTTTAAACTGAAAAAAGAGGTTTAAAAAATTTGGAACTCCTTTTTACTTACTAATTCTTTACCATTGAGGGATTCTTAAATTTAGACATTTATATAAAGTAGGCAGATTGTTATAGTTTTTCCTGAAAGAATGATTATAAGAATAATTTGGTATTGCCTGACCTGGGTGGCACAGTGGATAAAGCGCTGACCTGCAATGCTGAGGTCACTGGTTCAAAACCCTGAACTTGCCCGGTCAGGGCACATATGAGAAGCAACTACTATGAGTTGATTCTTCCCATTCCTCCCCCCTTTCTCTTCCTCTCAAGTCAATAAATAAAATCTTTAAAAAAATAATTCTATGGGTATCAATTATACAAGTCAAATTTTTGCCCTTTCACATTTTTCTTTGACATATAATATAAAAAATGTATTATTTTTTCTTATTTTCCTATGCTAATAAAAACTTTTCTTATCTGTAATCCTTAGTTTTCTTACCAAAATCAATAAACAGTAAGTAAAAACCTGGGTAAAAAATACAAAATTTAATTATATCTGGAATTATAGTCATCATTGTACTAGCAAAGTACATATATCTGGTAATGAAAAATAGTAGACTACACCTGACTAGGCAGTGGATAGAGCATCAGACTGGAATGTGTAAGACTCAGGTTTGAAACCCCAAGGTTGCTGGCTTGAGCACAGGTTCATCTGGTTTGAGCAAGGCTCACCAGCTTGAGCCCAAGGTCGCTGGCTTGAGCAAGGGGTCACTCTGTCTGCTGTAGCCACCAGTCAAGGCACATATGGGAAAGCAATCAATGAACAACTAAGGTGCCACAGTGAAGAATAGATGCTTCTCATCTCTCTCCCTTCCTGTCAGTCTGTCCATATCTGTCCCTCCCTGTCTCTCTCTGTCACACACACAAAAAAAGAAAAATAGTAGACTACTATTATGATATTGGTAATTATTCAGATATTATATATTTAATAGAAGATTTGTGTTTTCTATATATCTTGAATGCCAACTGTTGAAGATACGTAAGTGCAAGGCTCTCACTAATGATGCAAACATAATTTGGTAAATCTTTTTGGAGAACAATTTAGAAATACCTCTCAAAATTAAATTAAGCAGGTCTCTTATGCAGCAAGTCTATTCTTGAGAATATATTCTGAAGATACACTCATACATTTAGCCAAATTATATGCACAAGAGTGTTCACTAAAGATGATATTTCCAGTCTTATAAACTGTAAAAGACTAAAAACCTAAATGTCTATCAGCTGGGAATTGATTTAAAAAATTAGTGATATCCATAAAGACCATACACAATGGAATAATCTGTAACCTTTAAAATTTTCAAAAGAATAAGCCCGATCTATATGCTCTAATAGGGAAAGATCACCATAAAACACTAATAAATGGAAGAAGCGAGCATAGTAGAATTTCTATAAAAAGAAATAAATAACATAGAACTGCTTATTGTCTGCAGGGAAGGAGACTGCTTAGTCTGAGGTGAAAGGGAAGCTTATTTTCCATTGTAAATCTTTTGTACTTATTGAATTTTTCCCCATGTACATGTAACACCGCATGCATTCATTATAAATTTGTTAGTAAATTCATAAGTACTTTTTAAAATATAAAAATATTAATCATGCATGTATAAGGTATAAGAAATAATAAAAATATCCACAAGTCCACCACTTTTCTTAAGAAATATGCTGCTGTTTCTGTTTAAAAACAAAAACAAAAAACAGATGAGAAAAAAATCAAACCATTAGGGGGAGCTCAGGGAAAGAACTTTTAAATGCATCCTCTTCAGGACTGATTTTTAAAAAAATAATAAGCATGTATTCATATAGTAACTACAAACACGTAAAATAGAAAACTCTTCTTTAAACTCCAACAAAACCCCTCCAGTTTAATTAGAAAAATATGAACATGTACAAAGACTATGAGGCAGACTAAAGAAGTCTCAAGTTAGAATAGTCTTGGAGGTTTATTTATTTACTAGGCCAAATTTCACATTCAAATTTTGCTTTTTTATTCCTTGATATAAAATGTACTATGATCTTGGGGGCATTTTTTAAAAAAAGCAAATATATGGGAAGAGACAAATTTACTGAGTATAACAAGGAAAGAGATAAGTGAGGAATGGGGACAAGAATTACAACTCTTTTTTTCTGCATTGAGGATTTATAAGGGAGAGATTAGCCTAAAGTAATGGGAAACAGAAGACAAATGCTATGAGCACAATTTCCTAGGAAAAGGAATAGAGCACAGTGCAGACTTTTTTAATTTCATTCCTAATTTGACCACCAGGTGGCTGTTCAGAACTGAGATTAAGAAAATCTGTGTTGAGAAGAAGTTTAGAGCAACTTTGCCAGACCACCCAAGTGATTTTAACTTCAAGGCTCATGATTTTGAAATGGGGTTATGAAGAATAAAGTAACAGTAGAAGAAGAAATTTGTTTTTCAAATAATAAGAGTAATCAAATTTAGCAAGTCTTTTTCCTAAGGTCTATCAAATTTGCTTTAATAAATACACTTTAACAAAGATTTTAATTTTGGAATAATGTGTACTTGATTAAAAAAAATGTGTATTCCTGAGTTTATTAATTAATTTGTCTGATATTCAGAGGATAATACAGGGCCAGGTATAAAGCAGGGACAAAAGAAATGCTGTTGAATGAAAAAATGTACAAATAAATATTTAGGAAGTTAAGACTATATTCCAATCTAATTCTAAAAATGTATGATTCTTAGTTCAAACTTAGGACAAAATGAGGACTGCGTTTATGTTTTTTCTTAGTCTATGCTTACCCAATCCTAAGAACAGTTTAAGACAGAATTGACTTCAGAACAAAAAAAAAAATTGAAATCTAAGGGAAAAGGCATAAAACAACCGTATAAAACAGCATTATATAATAGAAATACAATGAATGTCACATATGTAATTTTAAATTTTCTAGTAGTAACATTTTAAAAAGTAAAAACAGGTTAAATTAATTTAAAGGTATTTTCATTTAATCCAATCAAAAGTGCACCATGATTTTACAGACACACTGTATTACACTTTTAAGGATGTAATCAATATAAACGGTTATGAATGAGATATTTTACATTATTTTTTTCTATTAAAAATTTCCTTGAAATTTGTGTGCATTTTACATTTATAGCCCATCTCAATATGGATGCTAAATTTTTTATAGAATACTTGATTTGTAGTTAGGTATCATAAAATTTACAGTTAAAAAAAGTAGTTTTAAATCCCTAAGTTGTTCCAAACATATTACTTAAATGTTTTCTAATAAATGAGTTAAGTATCAAGCCCTGGCCGGATAGCTTGGTTGGTCAGAGCATTGTCCAGACACACAGAGGTTTCTGGTTCAATTCCTGGTCAGGGCACATGCAGGAGCAGATCAATTTTTGTCTCTCTTTCTCTCCCTTCCTTCTCTCTAAAATCAATCAATAAATATAAAAAATGTAAAATATGAGTCAAATATCAGTTTTTAAATATAAATTAAATTCAAAATTTTAAATTCAGTTCCTAGACATAAAAGCCAAATGTTATGTTCTCCATAGCCACATTGCTAGCAGCTACCATATTGACAGCACAGATATAAACAATAAAAATATAGTCTTATTTCCACTTTACTGCCAGTCAGATATGTGCTATTGAGTAAAACTATTGAGTTTTCTCTAACAGAGATAAATTTATAGTGATTCAAACATATTTTCTGGTCCATCCTGTGATTGATGTACATTTAAAAGATAACCTTCTGGTCTTTGGCATATGGTTTGTACAGTGGAGGTAAATGGGTTATATAGAGACTATGTGAACAAATGAATTGTAGCAAGCCCTAATCCACTGACCCAAATAGAAAATACAAGTAAATATTTGTAATGTGATATAACAATCTAGAATAAAATATTTTTCTAATAGTTAAAAAATACTAATTTTACCTTCTATAAACTGAATTTCAGTTAATAAAAGATCAAAAATTGTGAAAGAACAAAGCAGCCTCAATAACTGACAGTTGCTTTAAAAGTTTCTCTTACTTTATATGAATATATAGAATAATAAGAATTATAACAGAATTAACAGGTATAGAATTCAATGTATTACTCCCTCAGTAAAAAATTTCCATACTTGCTCCAAAGCATAAAACATAGGAGTTAAACAGTGTACGTATCCTTATCGTTACAATTTTACCTCGTGTAAAGCTTTTGCATCCTGCAAGTTTTGTATGCTGACTTTGAAACCGTAAGTATTGTTTAAAGATGGTCCATCGATCTGAGAAGTTTCTTTCTTTGGAGTATTTACTGCTGCAAATTGATTCTATTAAAAAACAACAACACATAGCCAGAAAAAAAAAAGAGTAATTATTTTCTTTCTTTCATCTTCTTATTCCTACTTAAATAATATATTTTATGTGTTTAGTAATTCATGATACACTAATATCTCTTTAAGTCTAAAAGAAACCATAAGTATTTTATTAACATTCTTTTCATGCTAGTAATTCACAATACTGGAACTGGACATATGTGGAAATAGCTGGTATAATCTATAAGCAAACCATATGTTGATCTTTGAATTTATAAGCTCCAAATACTGAAAATAATAGTCTTATAGAGACTCGACATTTATACCACATAGACATTTATCTTGACCTTTTTTGGAAATATGACAAGCAAGCAAGTTATTTACCTGCAATGAGTATGACTAAAGTTTATAAAAAGATCTGAAATTTTGGATTTGTATTTTACCCTAACACAACATGTATCTGAAAAGATGAGTTAAACCATAAATAATCTTCAAGGATTTAGAAAGAATAAATCAATTCTTTTAAAAATATTTTTTCTAATTTCCAAATTTAGTAACATTTATGTTCACAACACACTGGTACTTGCTTTTAATATAAATAGCTTATAATCCAACAATACTGCAAATTTTTAAAAAGTATAATTTCAAAATAAAAACACTAAAATATATTTTATGTAGTTTGATATTTATGAGAAATAGATAATATGGAAGTGATTTCTATCATGTATTTCCAAGGTTACATTTTTCATACAACCATATATTTTAAGTTTTACCACATTTTTAGTATTTGAATAAAGATATTTTGGATTTTCCAGTCTCAATAGTAAATAATGTTTTCCTCTGTTACTTAGTAATACCAACTGGAAAAAATCAATAATGTTATATTTGAGAAAAAATAAACCAAATAAAAGGATATATTTTTGGTGGGATCAAAAATCACTTACTTGAGCTCTGCTGTCATTGGACTGTTCTGATTTTGCCAGTAATCAGTTAATGAATTTGTATCCTCATAATCCACATTTTGGCTATCATATTCACTTTCTCTGTAATATTTGTATTTACATATAAGAATCTTTAGATCCCAACAACATTAAAAAAAACTAAAAAAAAATTAGGCAATTTCTTGTCTCAAAGACATGTATGTAAATAAAATGATGCAAAAATACACTAAAATTTAAAAATACCGAGACACGAAGTTATCAATTATCTAACTGAAATCTAATAAGAATGGATCTTCCACTGATCTTTAAATACGTTTAGCATAGTTACCTTTGCTTGTGTTAAGAATAGTCTTCTATGAAAGTCAGTATTACTCCCTTTCTTATGACTCAATTTCTGAGTTTGGGGTTCTGTAGAAAAAAATTTCATATTTTATATATAAAAATTACATGATTTTGTTCTTAAAAATATTGTTTTTCTAAATTCTTAAGTAACATTCGCAAGTATTATCTTATAAATTCCCTCCAAAGACTTAGTAAAATGGATTCAATTCAATCTTCTGATACCCACCAAAATAACTCTAAAATTTTATTATTTTAAGTAAAAATGTTTAATGGAACAACTAAGTAGAACAATGAGTTGATGCTTCTTTCTCCCTTTGCCTTTTTCTGTCTCAAATCAATGCAAAAATTAAAAACATTTATATTTTAATTACTGTTTCATTCCTTAGAGATTATATTAGGGAGTCATTTAATTCACTTATTTATCAAGTATTTATGATGATGAAGAAAAGATGATGAAGTCTATATCCTCATGGGGTCTAGAGAGAGAATCAGATATTTATCAAATACAGATAGAAAGATGAAATTATAACTGGATAAATACAACATTGAGGATTTTTTATATAGTCAGGAGGTTAGGAAGGCTTTTTTGAGCTGAAATAGAAAGATGGAATAGTATTAACTAGGAACAGTGTGAAGACTTTCCAATTACTGAGTAAAAGACTTAGAAATTGCTAAGGGTAAATAAGAAGACTAGAAGACCAGCTGAAAAACGATGACAGCTTGGCCTAAGGTTATGGTGGTAATGGTAGAGGTAGAGAGAATAGTGTAACTTAGGAAAATTAATATGCAAGGAAACTAAAATGACTCGTTATAGAACTGGAAACCACAGGATGGGTGATGAGGGAATTGGGTAGGTGTTAACAATTAAGTCTCATGTTTCTGACTTGTGTAACTCAGTGAAAGATGGTTGTACCAATCACTGAAATGAAAAAAACTAAAACAGGACCAGATGGATTTCTATGTGTGGGCATGTGTGTTAAGTACTTGGTGGTGAATGTATGTAGTGAGATCTTAAATTGACTTTAAATAATACTGACCTTGTGGTGCCTTTGAACCTTCAAGGAGAAATGCCAAATAGGCAGCTGGATATAGTGTTCTGAGGCTTAAAAGAGAGTTCTAAATGGAAATTTAAATTTGTGAGTTATCTATAGTATTCCTGTCGGCAGGAATTACATCATTTAGGGAGGGAATATAAAGTTAAGTAAAGAAAGCTTATGGCTAAGCCTTAATAAATCCCAACATTTAGATAATAACTGAGAATGTGAGATAAACATCAAAGAAAAGCAAGTTGAAAGAAATAGAGTAAAAAGAAAACCAAGGGGAGAAGAAGCTCTAAGAAGGAAGGTGTGGTCAATAGGACAATGGCTGCTTAGAGGGCGTGTGATAGGAAGACTGGAAAAGCATCCATTGGCTTTAGCTACATGAAGGTTGAGAATCTTTGCAAGAGCTGGTGAAATTATGAGGGCAGAACCCAGATAGAGTAGGTTGAAAAATGAGTATGAGGTAAAAAAATGAAATTGTCACATTAAAGAAATCTAAAAACTTTGGCTTTAAAGAGAGGAAAAAGAATAGAAGCTGGTGGGTTTAAGGTCAGAGCACTTGTTTGGCTTTGTTTCCATTTTAAAGGGTGGGAGAGACTTGGGTACATATGAATGGGGAAATGGGAATGGGAAAAATGGACAATGGGAAGAATCAAGTTGAGAAGAAGGTTTCTTAGAGAGCTCCTATAGTTCACCCAGAAGCAAAAAGATAGGATGAAAACCAGCGTAAGCATATTTCACAGCAGAAAAATAAAAATGTTTCCATGTGATGGTATCATTCCACATGATAAAACAACAATACTCTAATGAAGTGCGATAGAATTTCATTTAAAAAGCTTTCATTTTCACTACCATAGTCTAATATTGTTTTCATTTTTAATTTCCAAAGAACAATTATGAAGTCTTTCTGTTACTTATAAACTTACCTGTTGATACAGGGCTAAGGCCAGTTGCTTCAGGAAGCCTTTCCAGAAGTTTTCTCTGTATGACTGGTGTACTATGAAGGCAAACTGACTCACACATCCCAGTTTTTGCTCGAACATGAATTGGAGATATCACAAGAGGCTCTTGAGGCTCACTGCAGGGGCTTTTCTGTATACCATCTTTTAATGGCTTTAAGAAATTCTCTACAGTCAGGGGACATAGTTTCTCTACTGGTGATAAGAGTTGGTCATCTCCATTAAATGTTTTGGAATCCGGGGATGCTACTTGTTGCCAAGGCGGAATTACTGGAGAATCAGGGGAGCTGTAACTAGCATAATAGTCATCATCATCATCTTCATCTTTCTCAGGATCATTTGCAGAAACAACTGGTGGCAGCATCTGACTTTCACTTGCAGTCTGACAGCACCCTGTGGTTGGAACTTGTAAAGCAATCTGAGAATCATTACCATCTTCCTTGGTATGTGCTGTAGTGGGGAGGATATGTGGGGTTGTATCCATCTGTGGAGGCACCGCAGGTTTGTCATCTGGACTAACTAAAGAGCTTAAGTTCTCAGCAGATTTTACAACTCCAGCTAGTTCAGTTTTAGACAGTTTCTTGGAACGTTCATATTCTTCTTTGGCTTGAAGCCATACTTGAACCAGTTGTCGACTTGGGGCACATTTACAAGGCATAATCACAATTTTTTTATCTTCCACCATTTTATGGCTATTACTTGACCCTTTATTGACAAATGCTTGGCCACTGCGAAGAGGTGACCCTGGTCTTGGGTTCTGAGTCATCGCTGAGAAAGCTGTTTTCCACAGACGAAGTCCTTCCAAGGAAAAGTCTCCCTCAAACTCAGCTAGATCATGTGGAAGTCGAGTTTCTACCATGAGAAGCTGTCCGCCGATCTCCCTATAAACAACATATTTTAGAACAACTGTTTTGTCTCAAAGAGCAATTACCGAAATATTTCGTTTCTTTTGGAGTCTTAAAAATGCCTATCCCTTTCTTACCTTTCCATACCCCTACATACACATATACAGGTATATGACTACTTATTTCCTTGGGAAAATCATCATTAATATCAGGAAAATAAGGCATTTTTTAAGTGCCCACAAAAACTTCTTTTCTTCAAGAAGATGGCACAAACTCATCAGATTCCTTTTTTCCTATTTTAAATAACTTTCCATTGTCACCACATATAAATAAAAGTAATAGAAGAATCTATCATTGGAGGCTATCTCCCTGGATTTTATCTATAGCCTCTTTCTGCATTCTTTAGTATCTATAATAGTTTAGCACAGCCAGCCAGTTCAAACAAATCTTAAGTGTCCATCTGCCTGCCCCCGCCCCTGCCCCAAATCATTCAAACTTAAAAAAAAGGTCACAGTTGAGGTAAATTACCATAATTCTTTCTCCTTTTTACAAGGCAAGATTTAACATTAACTTAAAAACTTAAGAGGAGTTGGCCGAGCCCACAGAATGCATAGCTTAAATGCTATTAATGTATGTGTTGGTGGGCAATCACTAATTAAAAGGTAGCCTCGTTTTGTTTCCAAAGGTTTCTTTTTCTTCCTTTCAGTATGTCATTCATGGATATGAAGAAAGTTCTTTATTTTCTTCAATTACTTCTCTTTGGGCATGGTTTCCCAAATGTCCTGGTTATCCTCTAGATGAAACTCGATGAATTGGATTCATTTTTTCTGATTTGGAGTTGGAGGAAGAGCATTAGGGTTACCACAGTTCCTTTTCCCTTTATATGGAAAGATTTTGGCCCTTACTAGTTAACTCTAGGTGTAACAATTCAGCTAGTCTGTGAATTTTCTTAATAAGTCCATAATTATGAATAGTTTTCACATGATATACTACTGACATAACCAGAACCTAGCACCTTCCCTGTACTTACCTCCCAGCTATATGAAAACAAAAGCAGAATTATTGCTATCAAAGAAAATGAGTACATATGCTGTGACCATACCCAATTTAATATTTTGATACAGGAATCATAATGAAACCAAAAATAAAAATTGATGAGGTATGATAAATTTAGCTCTCTTAAGTATTTTAGCAGCATGGTAATTGCTACCACCCATGTCAAAATACATGTCAAGAATCTTAAAATTTTTCAGTAATTCTACTTTTAGGGCTATAAGAAATTCAACAAATGCTTTATGAAGAAGAAACTACTCGTATGATTATCTAAATTGGCAAAACATAGAATATTTCTGTACAATAATGCACATGAGAATATTATGCAGTCATTAAAATATTTAAAGAAACTCATAAATTTAGAAAATGTTTATAAACATGTTAAGTGAATAAATCTGAATACAATTCTATAATTACAGTAACATCACCTTTCAGAAAAGAAAACAGGATAAAAACTGTATACATTTTTAAAAATCTAAGAGAACCCATTAAAATATTATTAGTTATCATAACAAGGTAGAGAAATTGTTTGATTTTTGTCTTCTTTTATACCTCCAAAGTTTTCTATAATGAATACACAACTTTATATAAAAAAAAACAGAACTGTTTTCCAAAAATAATGACAATCATCTTTGCTGCAGAACAAAATGTCCAAAGTTAGACAAAAACTATATAGCAAAAGTTAAGGAATAGTATGTAAGTTAACTAAGAATTAAAAATATGTGTAAGGCTGAGGTAGAAAAAATACCTCAATTAAAAAATATACCATAACTACTGATAAAGTCAAAGCCCCCAAAATAATGGAAACAAATGTCTAAGAAACAGACATTTATATATTCTGGCAGTGAAATAAAGAGAGTCCCATTCCTGTTAAAAGACCACATGGAGGTATTAAGCAAAACCAAGTAACAGTGTGTTGGGGGGCTGAAGTTTCTGTCCTTCACTTAAGTCCTTGGAGGTGCGATCTTCTACTCTACCAGTATATTTATGATCACATTTTCTTACCCCTTTCTTTTTTTTTTTTTTTTTTTTTCTTACCCCTTTCTTAAAGTACTCCTGCAAGAATTACTGCTGATCTGCTGGGTAAAAGCCTGGCATTCATTGTGTCTTGTTCCCTAGGGTCAGAAATACAGTGCTCTAAAGGTCAGTGTATACATGCAGTGTGGCCTTTTCCCTTAGCTGGCTCTTCACATCTCTTTCCATAATTTAGACTAAGCAGGAACTGTGCCTGCAGTTCTAGCCAACCTTCATTGCTTCTGACTAGGTGGCTGAAATGAATTGCCTCTCTCTCTGAAACTTTTAGGTAAATGGGATCAAAGACACAGGGGACATGACTAAAACCATCACTTAAAGCTGGATGAAGTCATGTTTCCCAACTTAGCTCTTATTAGATACACTCTATCTTGGTGACATAGGTAGTATACTACTAGTTTACAAATAAACCAGTATTGTGATTCCTGCCCGTTGTGTTTTTAGCTGTGTGTGTGTATCTCTTTATCACTTCTCTGAAAAGATGCTTAAAAGAAAGAAAAGATAATGGGGGTTCATTCTATCTTATACCCTTAATAACTGTACAAACTAACAACAGTAACAATATGACAAAAGATGTGGCAACAAGAAACAACTTAAACTTCATTTAGAGATATATCATAAGAGTACTTAAAATATATCTATGCTTATTTTCAAACTTTTAAAAATTATGTTTACCATTTTAGAAATACAATTTTAAAAATAATTATAATACTTTTAAAGTATCACCAAATTCTGCTTAATGTGGCATTCACAGGAGCCTTTTCGCATCTCTAATTCTTACTGGAGACAGTGTTAAATAGCAGTTCCCAAACCAATACTCATCAACTTAAAAGAAATTTCTCTAGGTGGAAGCATGCAGCTGTTCGGTGAATTTTCTTAGTAAGTTCATAATTATGAATAGTTTTCACAATGATATACTATTTACAAATACAGTAACAAAAAACTAGTAGTCAGGTAGCAAATGTTATATACATTATAGTTATTCAGAGAGATCCAAGGGGGAAATATAATTCTGATTACCTGGGCTTTTCTGGAACATCAGAGGGATTACTGCAAAATGGTTCCTGGTAAATAGTTTCTGAAAGGTCATGATCCAATAGGGTTGCCATAATTTCTTCCCTACTTGGTGGGGACATAAGTGGTTTCAGAATGTGAGCAGTTCGAGGGGTGAAACTGCCATTTTTAGATTGTGAGGGAGAGCTGGTAGACCTTGGTGAACTATCAGGAGTTGGTGTCATTATATCATTATTTCTTGAAACATACAATTCCAAATCCTCAGAGGCGGCATCCACAAGTTCACCATCAGGGGAGGATAGTATTGTAGTGAAAGCAGTATTAACTGAGTCAAGAGACTGTCCCATTTCTTTTCTGGTATGACTTTGAATCCAGTCTGAATTGCCAGACTGTGAGAGGCTAAAAAACACTTCTTTGTTTACTGAACTCCTATTCAATCTGGATTTTTCATTTAGACAGTCCTCTGCCTGCTGGATACAGAAAGAATCTATTAGTGAATTAGACCGAGTCGTTAGAGGATGGAAGCTATTTTTCCACTGGCTGTGGTGATGATTCTCACTGCTCTCCATGGATGATTTCTCAAATAGTTCGGGACTTGGAGTGCCAGATATAATCCATGAGGGCGAGTCTGAGGCATGATGTTTGTCTTCATCACACTTCTGGTTATCATGACTTAAAAACTCAGTTTTTTCTATAGTTTGTCCTGGGAAAAGATCCTGAACTGCATCACTTAGGAACTTCTGAGGCAAATTCTGATCAGCAGGGACAAACTGACTCCCAGAATAAAAGCTACAAAATCCAGTTTGACCAATTGTATTAATATCAAAATTATAATTATGTTCAGGAGACAAGCTATCTTCAAGTGAATAACAACTTTCAAAACCTGGATCTGAAAAAAAGATGGGACTGTCATCTGACAGGGAGTTATCCAACTGGCCAGAATTTTGTAAATTTAGGGAGTCTATTTTAAGAAGTTTGGGGATTTTTTCTTTAGGTTTTGTACTTCTGGGAGTTCGGGGTTTTCTTGGAGATGTTAGTGATCGTGTTCGTTTAATTGTTTTGTTATGCTCAAAGGGAACAGAAATATTTTTGTTTGGCTGATGTTTATTAGATAATGGGTGTTGCATAATTGCATTTTGTGCTTTTTGTTGTCTTTTCTGTAACAATTCTTTTAGAACTGCTAGTCCAGACTGTCCTTCACCAAATGCAGAAGGTGTTGATACATTTTGACTTTTACACTGAGAAAGTGCTTTGGTTTGTGAAATTGCTTCTGACAATGATGTTTGTTTTACCCTTTCAGGTTTAAAACTTGACACACCTAAAATAAAGCCCCTTTGCTTTTGTTCCCATGCTATTTGTTTGATTGGACTTCTCAGGGAAGTTACAAAGCGATTATTAGGCATTTGGCTTTCCTCTGATGCTGCATTTCCTGGAGAACAAGTGTCACTGTGCTTTGACTGTTCTGCCATGCATAAGAGCTGCTGCTGACTGTCTTTGCAATGTAAAAGATTAGGGGCATATGCCTGGTCTGGCTTTGATTCTAGGGCATTACGATATTCACTGAACTTTCCTAGGGATGACAAGTAGTTCTTCTGTGTATTTGCATTCTCTTCTGTCTTTGGAGACATTATACCGGAAGATATCTGTGTATTCTGTGCAACCTGAGACAAATGGTTGGAAAGGTCAAATATATTTTTTTGAATCAAGGTTGATTCCTTTAGAGTAAACATAGCACTTTGATTATGAGACCTCTGAGCATTAATTTTTGAGACTTCAGACCCCAAAGAATTACAAACAATTGATGGATGCAAATCTTCTCGAGAACAGGGGAATGTTTGCAAATCTACAGGCTTCTTGTTTTCTAAGAAAGAAGAAAAGCAGCCAGATACATTCTGTTGTGCATGAATTCCAATGGTTTGGGGAGTGGAAAGGGGATGATCTATAGCAGAGCCCATTACTGACACATCTTTCTGTTTAAAAAGTAGTTGAGAATCTCCAGAACTATGTGAGGTCTCAGACACATTCTGATGTTTCAGCACGAACTTAACTTCGGCACCAGACTGAGATTTTAATTTTTCATCTTTAAATGTTATGTGCTTTCTCAATGTACTTTTCTCATTTGTTTTTTGTTTCTGTTTTGCTCTCGGTTTCTTTTTCCCATCATCTACTACTTTATTCGTCTGATTTCGTTTGTTCCTTTTCTTAGTAACTACAGAGGGATTAACAAGTTTTGCTTTTGATTTCTTCACCTGCGTTCTTGCTCGACTACTTTTTTCTATACGGGAATTACACATCTTACTATTATATACATTAGAACCCTTAAAAAGCATTGCTTCTTTATCTGCAGCAGCCATAATTTCTTCAGCTCTTGGATCTGTGGGAGACCAGCAGCGAGGTGGAGATGAATTTATGGGACTTGTGCTTCTCTCAGAAAGAAAACCTAGTTTAGACATTACATCACTATAATTCAAGTCACAGTCTTCAGCTTCAGCATTATAAGATGGTGAAGGAGGAGAAAGAATAGCATGTGAACGTTTTTTCCGGAAAGACAGAGTTCTTTTAATATTTTCACTACTTGTTCTCTGTTTACCAGGTTTTTTCTTAGCAGATTTATGTTTTGTTTTTCTTCTGTGACTTTTCTTTGGTGTTAGTGGATAAATGGGATATTTGGTTGCAGGGGAGTCAGGAACTTTTGGCCAAAAATCCTTCAAAGGTGCCAGCTTTTTATACAGTTCCATTTTTTCCTCTGTTAATATTACTTGTTTTTCTTTAGAGTCTATTTTTCCTAGCTTCACAAGCATATTTTTTCTCCCTCTAAACCTATTAATAATAATATATTTTATGATGACAGGGGGCAGCTTCTTAGACATTTTTCTTCGTTTTCGAGATTTGATAGTTCCATCTAAACTTTCACCAATTTCCATGGGATGAGGTAGGCTAATTTTTGAGTTGTGTGTTACAAAACTTGACTCACTATCTTCAGTCTCATAATTTACCTTGCGTTTGGCTCTAAGTGTGTATTTATTTCCATACAATCCAAAGGACTGCTCAGTTTCTAAGGTTCCATCTCCAAAGCGACAGTCTATAAAACTGTCTGTAGGTGTTTTATTTTCAAAAGCTCCATGGGTGACTTTAGTTAAATCACTGGCCAGTACATTATTCTTCTCAGAATTACTGTTACAAGGATAACTTTGTATATAATTATCTTTTGTGGATCCAGTCTCGCTAGTTTTGGTAGAATTCTCTTGATGAACTACAAGTTTCTTTTTATTTATTTTTAATCGGGACTGTTTATTACTGGGTTGTAGTTTATAAGTGACAGGAGAGAGCTTCTGTGGTCTGCTGAGACAATTAGAAAGAACAACACTGGGAAAAAACATATAATGTGCTGCTTGCTGGCTGAGGTTTGGCTTCTCCGTTTTATGTTCTTGAAATTCTTCATATCTAATTTTAAGTTTATTTAGTCCACTCTCATCAGCAATGCTATCAAGAGAATGTACCATAGTTCTATTTTCCCCTGGGCATGACAGCAATTCACAATTTTCAGTTAATGATGAAGGGAATAAACTATTCAGAGCTGTGCTGTTTCCTTTTCCATTTGCTTCAGAAGATAATTTATTTTTTGAATGACTTAAATCAGAAAAGTTGAAAGAATTTTTGCCCAATGTACTTTCGCTAGTGTGATGGTTCATATGTATAAAAGGGGCATCCTTATCGATTTTTCTAATGTTTGTATACTTTCTACTTGGTACCTGTCTTGTAACAGATGGAATATCTTCTTCATAATCAAAAATACTACTTTCACGGGAAGATACGGGAAGGATATCTTTCTTACTAATTTCTTTATGAGAATTTTCTGAATGGACAGTACTGCTTAAAGATCCAGGATATTTCACAGAGTAAGTGCTTTCATTTGTAAAAGAAGCAACTGAATGATCAAGACCTTTTTCTGTATTGTTCGGTTGTGAAAGGTCTTCAATTAAATCTTCCTTGTTCAAAACATGGGAAGAAAGGGCACTTGTGTGTTTACACTGAAAGGTAATCTTAGCAGAAGATGAGGGTTCTAATGTAGCAGCATCTTTGTGAAAGATGGAAGGTTTTACTGATAGCTTGCTTGTTGCAATTACAGAAGAGTGGGTTCTAGAATTTTCGTTGTCCAATGGATTGTCTGAAATAAAGAGGAAAAATAAATTATTTTTATTTATTTTATAAAATAATAACTTTTAAAATATTTTCTGATACCATGATACTATCATCATAAAAGAAATTATATGTAATTAAGCTTGTATATTTAATATAGTTATCTCAATTAAAAAGATTACTCCTACCACTAGGATAATAACTCAATGTAAGTAATCAAGAGTTAGTTACATTTGATTATTATCATTATAATTATTACTATTATTTTGTGTGAGAGAGAGAGACAGAGAGGGGAAGAGAGGGACAGACAGGAAGAGAGAGAGCTGATAAGCATCAATTCTTCATTGTGGCACCTCAGTGGTTCATTGATTGCTTTCTCATATGTGCCTTGACCGGATGGCTACAGCAGAGCGAGTAAATCCTTGCTTAAGCCAGCAACCTTGGACTCAAGCCAGTGACATTAGACTTCAAGCCAGTGACCTTTGGGCTCAAGCCAGCAACCATGGGGTCATATCTATTCACACACTCAAGCAAACGACTACAGGGTTTCGAACCTAGGTCCTCTGCATTCCAGTCTGATGCTTTATCCACTACGCCACCACCTGGTCTGGTTATTAGTCATTATTTTAAACACATATTCCTTTAATAAGAAATATAATATTCAGTGCTTTTTGAAAGAATAATCAAAAAATGATGTCACCTTGAAAATCTTTCATAAAACAAAACAATATGCTTCTTTCCATTATCATTCCAAATAAGCTGAGCATATTTCTTTCTTTTTTTTTTTTTTAAGTGAGATGAGGGGAGATATAGGGACAGACTCCCGCATGATCCCTGATCAGGATCTACCCAGCAACCCTCAACTGGGGCTGATGATCTGCCCATCTGGGGCCACTCGCAAACAAGCTATTTTTAGTGCCTGAGGCAGAGGGTCTACTGAGTCATCCTCAGAGCCCGGGACCAACGTGCTTGAATCAATCAAACCATGGCTATGAAAGGGGAAAAAAGAAAGAGAGAGAAAGGAGGAGAAGAAGGAGGGGAGAAGCCGATGGTTGCTTCTCCTGTGTGTCCTGACTGGGAACTGAACCGGGGATGTCCACATGCTGGGTCAACACACTATTGCTAAGCCAACGAGCCAGGGCCAGCTAAGCATATTTCTTAAAGTTTCTTATGCTAGTTAAATGTTAGCATGATAAACTGAGCAAAGTTTCTGAAGCTTCAAATCAGTGATTAAGAAATGTTAACCTTTTAAAAATGAGAAAGAATAATTTATATACATATTCTCAAAAGATAAAATTCTGGAGAAGGACAAAACATAACAGTATTGTTATAGCCTCACTTAGCCAACTATACAAAAAGTGTAACTATAGTTTTAAAATAAAATACATATTCTAGCTTCTAAAGTAAGAAATGTTCACAGTAGACTTGTTTACTTACCACTGTTTTCATCTGCAGTTCCATCTAACTGAGGTATAGAAAGATTGGCTAGAAACAAACTGTTATTACTCCATTCCATTTCTTCTTCTGATGAATCATCATCTTCAGTTGAGCTTCTGTGGGTATTTCGGCACAGTGATCTAGAGAATATAAGATTCACTAGTGAGTATGACCACTAGTCATATCCATTTTTGTTAGAAAAAAACATGTCAGACTCAAATAATCTGCCTACATAGTAGTAAAACTGAATAAAAAAAAAATTTGAAAACTATAACTTTAAAAATAAAGTTTTGGGTTCTACAAAAAGTCATTGTAAACAGATTTTATAACTCCTTTCATATGAGCTATATAAAAGACACCATCATGCTGGTATTTAAAGCTCTACAACACCATATCTAATCATGTTTCTCCTTATAGCTTCCTCTCATTCTATCATTAGATATAAACATATAACAGCTTGGGTAAGAGGAAACCCAGTAATTTTTAAAAGGGAGGTGTTTGACATATTTTAAGAAGCCTCCATAAATACATGATCATTGCATTATGAATTGGAAAGGAAAAACAAAAAGGTGAGCAAAGGTCAGGGATGAAAGACAAAAATAACATGAATTAGAGAAGGCTAGGAAGTAGTAACGGTGTTGTTGAATTAATCCAGCAGTGGCTGTAGTTACTGAGGAATTCAGATGGACTGTTAAATCCAGATGGATACTCTAAGTTTTACCTCATACAGATTTAAACTTTTTCACTATATACTAGCTTGGTACTTTCCCTTCTATCTGGATGGGCAAAACATTTTTTCTATCCATACCTAATTTATTCTTTTTATTGCCTCAAAAATTTGAAAACATTCCTTTATTATTCATGGAATAATGTCTCCACTAAGCCCTTCCCAAATCACAGTTTGTCCTAAAATCATTCTTTTAATAGCTGAAAGAGTTATTAGAGGTCATCTGGCGCAACTTTCTATCCCATACAAAAACCTGATACAGTAACCCCTTTTATATTCTCAGTATAACAAGCTTGATGTCTCACAGGGTAATCTTTTCCACTGTTAATGGCTCCAATTGTTAGTAACTTTCTTCAATATAGTAATTTTTCTATATTACACAAAAACCTTTATATTCAACTTCCAATAGTCTTCATGCATTTATCATCTATAGCCATAAACAGCAAGATCTATGCCATTTTCTACATAAGATTTAAAATATTTGAAAGCACTTATCATTTGTCCCATGATTCCTCTAATTAGACCAAACATCTATTTTTTTCCTACTGTTCTTCAAAAGCAAATTTTCACAGATTCTTCTAGTTTATTTCCTTTTCTTTTTCTTTCCTTTCTCAGTATTCTTGAAATATGGTTCATATTCAAGGCAGAATATAACATCTAGTATACATGTAGAATTAAGTGACTTCTTTTCTAGACATTATACTTCTATTACTCAATCTAATATACATTTATTAAATGTTTAGGTTTCTTTTCCCCAAAATTACTCTGTATGTGGTTTTCATGGAATTGGTCCAAACAACACATAAGCATTAATTAGTCATAGTATAAACCATACTTTTTATTTATTTAGGCTGACACTACTGGTAGCAAGTAGTGACTTTGTAAGAATTTTATATTGTACATTTGAATGTGTATCTATCTACTTAATATAGGTAAAAAGAGTATAAACTAAAGGTATAATCTAAGATACTGTAGAAGAAATGCTAATGGTATATTGAAGGTAAAAATCAAAGGAACAATACCAAAATAAATCAATGAGAGAACAATGAAGAGAAAAACAAATGACAATTAGAAAAAGTGAAATGCCACAAGATTTAATAGAAATAACAGTCAACCAACTTTGCTAAAATGTGAAAAATGTGATTTAATTTATTACACCAAGACTTAAATACATCAAATAAATACTATAAAAAAAATCCCAAATCTATTAAAATAACTGATACAGCAGGTAGCCAATAATTAAATTCACCCTTTTGGTAATCATAAATCACTACAGACTTATTGTGCTTTTAATAAAGTGAAATCTATGTTTTTCCCACAGAAATTGTTAAGCCCAGAATGAAATAAAGTTCTATCTAATCTATATTTGTGAAGCTAAGTGATTGAATCTAAGCATATGATTCTATATACACTTTATTAGGCATCACCTATTTAGTTTCCATGTTTTTTAATCTACCTTCTGTCATTCAAACCAATACCAATATCCAATATTTATGACAATCTCAATCCAATGTAGCATGATATTTGGCATACAGCAAGCAATTAAGTGGTTTTTGAATGAATGCAAAATCATGTAAATTCTCTCTGAACCCACCTAATCAGTCACTACTGCCATGTACTTGTTTTATTCACACAGGTATTATGTAAAACTTTGTTAAATGTCTGAGTGAAATTAAGACTGAATACAATTATTACATTCCCCTAAGTAACCATTCTTTATTTATTTATTTGTTTTTATTTATTTATCTTTTAATGTGTCTGAGCTGAGTCCCAGATGCAAGTCCCACAGCTCAGCCAAATGCAGCACACACAGGGGACCCACAGCTGACAGAGCACAATTCTTCACAGTGGCATGGCACTAAGCAACTATACTTTAAAAGGATATAAAGACAGTAGAGTGTGACTTGATTTTATGAAAGGTCCTGATATTCAGTCAAGAAATCAAACACTGATTCTGTTTGGACTAGGTAAAATTAGGTCTTCAAAGGTCAAGGAGCTGAGTCTTTTAGGATTTATCACTGTGACAGCAAAGGGAACTAAGTATACTGTGAAAATATAAAATAGAGCATTCTAATTTCTACCCAGATAAGAAAAAGGATCATAAATTTTATTTTTTATATTAGCTAGTATTGAGAAACTAGAGTATATATACTGTATGTAGATATGTAATATATGTAATCAACATACAGATTAACCCTTTTCACCTTTCAATAATGGCTTTGAGGCTGATAAAAATTTCAAACACAAACTTTAGATGCTTTAGTATTTCCTACAGACATGTAAAGGAGAGACACACTTAGTATTTCAGGCTAAGAAGCGTAATTCTTTCTATATACAGAGCATATAGCTCAGGCACAGACTCAAACCAATGAAGCTCACATAAGATTGATTTAGAAAACCACAGTGCCATCTTATTCATTTACCTTCAGAAATGAACAGTATCAGTATCGAGTCTGCCTCTAAGACTTATTTTTATTATTTTCATTTTTTAAGTGAGAAAGGGGGAGATAGTAAGACAGACTCCCGCATGTGCCCTGACTAGGACCCACCTGGCAACTCCTGTCTGGGGCCGATGCTCAGACCAACAAGCTATCCTCAGTGCCTAGGCTGATGCTAGAACCAATTGAGCCACTGGCTGCGGAAGGGCAACAGGGAGAGAATGAGGAGAGGGAGGGGGAGAAGGAGACTGAGGGAGAGGGAGAAAAGCAGATGGTTGCTTCTCTTGTGTCCCTTGACCATTAATCGAACCAGGACTTCCACTCTCCCGGCTGACACTCTTATCCATTGGGTCAACCAGCCAGAGCCCTTATTTTTAAGATTTAATTCCTTTAGTCTAATCAGACCTAGAAGCCAATCCTTGTCTTCAGGTTGACTCTATAACTGTTGTTCCAACCCATAATGGTTTAACTCTCAGAGGGCATTCTTTTATTCAAGCTCTGGAATAAGAGGCACATCTATTTTGCCCCACTTACTACTGACGCATATTAATACCGCATATATGATGATTTCTAAAAGTTAAGTTTATGGGGAAAGAAAAATTTGAGGAAGGTGGTCAAAAAGGTACATGCTTCCAGTTATAAAATAAATAAGTACTAGGAAAGTAATATACAATATGATAACTATAGTTAACACTGCTGCATGATATATTAAAGTAACTAAAATAATGAAAAAGTTACCTCTTTTTAGCACAATGTTCTTCAATATTGTTGTCCCATCTCTGAGACATCACCAAACTAAGCTCCATTTCCTCTTTTTCAATCTGTGGTTCATTTTCTTCATCATCACTATTTTGGGGGTTTTTAGTGTTTCCAAAGGAAAGACATGGCGATGGCATCCTATTTCTTTCCCTATGATATCCATCATTTTCCAATCCAGCAAGAAGATGTACCAGAGCCTCATCAGGACTACTGTCCACTATAAAACAAGTGAAATATCACCAACAAATAACTTAGGTTTTCTAAATAATTTAACAATTATGTCAATTATAACAAATAAATAAAAAAATGTAAGATTTTTGTATCATCTGCATTAGAACTGACTTGGTGTTCTTATTAAAAATATTTCCAGATCCCATCTCATATTGACTAAACCAGAATTATTTCTAATTTTTAAAATATTTTTTTCAATTACAGTTTACATTCAATATTACTTTGTATTAGTTTCAGGAGTACATTTTTAATCAGAATTTCTGAGATAGGATGCAGGAATTTCCATTTTAATAAGCTGCCTAAGCACTTACTGCATAATTAAGTTTGAGGAGCACTAAACCAATATGGTCACAATGTTCAAAATAAATACAAAATGTATAATATATAAATTAATGCTAAAGAAGTGCCTTAAAAACAAAACATGTAAATACCTTATCCCTTACTTAAGCTGTATTTAGCTCAAGGATAGTCAAATGAAACCTATAGTTGAATAACACAAGATAGCTTTAAAAGTGGTTAATAGATTACTTAAACACCTGAAGTTCACAATGAGATGCCACTTCATACGCACTACGGTTGCTAAAATCAAAAGATAATAACAAGCATTGACAAAAATGTAAAGAAATTGGAGCCCTTATATATTGCTGATCAAAATGTAAAATAGTACAACTGCTTTGAAAAGAATTCTGGCAGTTGGTCAAAATGTTAAACATAAAATTACCATAGGACCCAGCAACTCCACTCCTAGGTATATAACCAGGAGAACTGAAAACATGTCCACACAAAAACCTATATGTAAATAATCATAGCAGCATTCTTCATAATAGGCAAAAAAGTGAAAACAACCCAATATCCATAAGTTGAAGAATGGATGAACAAAATATGGCATATCTACACGATGAAATATTATTCAGAAGTAAAAGAAATGAAGTATTGATCCTACAACACCGATGAATCTTGAAAACATCATACTAAGTGAAAGAAGACAGAAACAAAAGGTTGTATGATTCTATTTATGTGAAATAACCAAAACAGGTTAATCAATAGAAAACAGATCAGTGCTTGTCAGGGGCTGAGATATGGGAAGAATGGGGAGGGACTGTTAACAGATATGAGATTGCTTTTTGGGGTGAAGAAAATGTCCTGAAATTATATAATGTAATGGTTGCATAACTCTATGAATATGCTAAAAATCACTGAACTGTACATTTTAAAAGGTAAAGTTTTCAATTATATCTCAATAAAGCTATTATTTTAAGAAATGATCATGAAGATGGTTTGTTCTAATCCAGTACATTTTTCTCTGTGTAAATAAGATAATGCATTTCCTATATACTAAAATATCAAGTTTCAGGTTTTCTTTGTCAATATTAAAAATATTGGTTCTGCCCTGGCCAGTTGGCTCAGCGGTAGAACATCAGCCTGGCATGTGGAAGTCCCGGGTTCAATTCCCGGCCAGGGTACACAGAAGTGTTCATCTGATTCTCCGCCCTTCCCCCTCTCCTTCCTCTCTCTCTCTTCCCATCCCACAGCCAAGGCTCCACTGGAGCAAAGTTGGCCCGGGCACTGATAATGGCTCTGTGGCCTCCACCTCAGGTGCTACACTGGTTCCAATTGCAGCGGAGCAATGCCCCAAATGGGCAGAGCATCACCCCCCTTAATGGGTATGCTGGGTGGATCCTGGTCAGGTGCATGTGGGAGTCTGTCTGCCCCTCCCCCATTCTCACTTTGAAAAAATACAAAACAAAAACACTTGGTTCTATCATGCTTTCAGATTAAGGCAAAAATGAAGGTATTTGCCAATTAAAATACCAATGACATACTTCAAAGATATAGAAAACATATTCCAAAAATTTATATGGAACCAAAAAAGAACACGAATAGCCTCAGCAATCCTAAAAAGAAAAAATAAAGCAGGAGGTATCACTCTTCTGGATATCAAGGTCTACTACAAGGCCATTATACTCAAGACAGCTTGGTACTGGCATAAGAACAGGCACATAGATCAATGGAACAGAACAGAGAACCCAGAAATAAACCCGCCGCTTTATGGACAACCGATATTTGACAAAGGAGGAAAGAACATACAATGGAGTAAAGACAGCCTCTTTAACAAATGGTGTTGGGAAAATTGGACATCTACCTGCAAAAAAATGAAACTAGACCATCAACTTACACCATTCACAAAAACAAATTCAAAATGGATAAAAGACTTAAACATAAGCTGTGAAACTATAAGCATCTTAGAAGAAAACATAGGCAGCAAGCTTTCCGACATCTGTAGCAGCAATATATTTGCTGATTTATCTCCACAGGCAAATGAAATAAAAGGCAAGATAAACAAATGGGACTATATCAAACTAAAAAGTTTTTGCACAGCTAAAGACAATAAGAACAGAATAAAAAGACAAACCACACAATGGGAGAACATATTCGACAGCATGTCGGATAAGGGGTTAAAAACCAAAATTTATAAAGAACTTATAAAACTCAACACCAGGAAGATAAACAATCCAATCAAAAAATGGGCAAAAGAAATGAATAGAAATTTCTCCAAAGAAGACATACAGATGGCCAAAAGACATATGAAAAAATGCTCAACATCACTAATTATTAGAGAAATGCAAATTAAAACCACAATGAGGTATCACCTCACACCAGTCAGAATGGCACTCATCAGCAAAACAACACAGAATCAGTGCTGGCGAGGATGCGGAGAAAAGGGAACCCTCCTGCACTGCTGGTGGGAATGCAGACTGGTGCAGCCACTGTGGAAAACAGTATGGAGATTCCTCAAAAAATTAAAAATCGAACTGCCTTTGACCCGGCTACCCCACTTTTAGGAATATACCCTAAGAACACCATAACACTGTTTGAAAAGAAGAAATGCACCCCCATGTTTGTGGCAGCATTGTTCACAATAGCGAATATCTGGAAACAGCCCAAGTGTCCGTCAGAAGACGAGTGGATTAAAAAGCTTTGGTACATATATACTATGGAATACTACTCGGCCATAAGAAATGATGACATCAGATCATTTATAACAAAATGGATGGACCTTGATAACATTATACGAAGTGAAATAAGTAAATCAGAAAAGAAAAACTGAGAACAGCATGAATTCATACATAGGTGGGACATAAAAGTGAGACTATGAGACATGGACAAGAGTGTGGTGGTTACGGGGTGGGCGAAGGGAGGGGAGTGTGGGAAAGGGAGGAGGGGAGAGGCACAAGGAAAACCAGATAGAAGGTGACAGAGGACAATTTGATTTTGGGTGATGGGTATGCAACACAACTGAATGATAAGATAATCTGGAGATGTTTTCATTGTACATATGTACCCTGATTTATTGGTGTTACCACATTCAAGTTAATAAAAAAAAAAAAAGAAGAAGGTATTTGTTTATAAGAGCCATTTTGGCAAGAATCCATTTCTTAAAACTACAATTGCAGTGTTTTATTTTTCTTGTCTCATACTTAGAAAAAATTAATACTAGCAAATAGATTCTACATATTTGACTCTCAGGTCTGTGACTAACATTTAGAATGCATTATTTTTGTAAACTTAGACAAGGTGAAATTATATCTGCTGATGATATTATTTAATTTGTATGTGATAAAATAAAGATATGCCTCTCCTTTTCAATTCCTTAACTTTCTCAAAGTTCTCTTTTAACTTTATTTTTTATAACTAGAATTTAATTTAAGAATATATATCTATCTAAATATATATATTCAGATTGAGAAATAAAAGATTTTAAAGTATAAACATCAGTTTTTAAATGTGGTCTTTGGATCATTTCTTTCTGCATATGCCATTCATTCAAATTAAAAAGAAAAAGAAAAACAGTTGCCTACTCCTGTCTAAAATGTTCTTGAAATAATAACTATATAACTGCATAACACTGCAGAGAGCTATGATCACATTTGATACTATATCTCATTTAATAGAATAAAAATGAAAAAATAGAAGGCAAGAAAAAAAAAAGTTACTTAACCAAGCAAAATAAGAGACATGAAATCCAATGATACCTTATTTTCTGCAATAAAAATATAAATTTCTGAAAATAACATCAATCACTTAGACTAAATTACTGAAATGAAATCAAGCAAATGGCATTCAGGAGATGCAAAGACACTCAGAGATAACTGTCATAACGTTCAATGCTAACCAAAAATTAATCACTTAAGAAGAATTGATCAGGAAATTTTCTAATACCAATAAAGAATCAATTATGATAATTTATTCATATGCTTAACTTTGGATAATTTTAATTCAAAATATGCCTTTTCCCCCCTAAAGCATATGGCTTTCCTCCAAAGTTAAAATTAAAAAAAGGTTATTATTTTCTTTGATAATTGTTTAGAAAAAGCTGTGTAGAAAACAAAGCTACTTCATTTAATGAAGTTTCATCTTAATACTATGTAGTAGAGTAAGAATTTATTGAACATGTAACATTAACCTCTTCAAAGAAAAAATAACCCCTTCACATATGCACTTTCATTGATTTAAAACACTGAAAATTTATGGTAGAACTGTTACTTACAGAAAACTGGTGACTCACTCAACCTTTGGGTCAAAGGCTGAAAAGTCTGGCTATTTTCCATGAGGTTCAAAATTGCTTCTTCATTAATAAGAGCTTCCTCTACTTTGTGTTTAGTGTGACCTTAATAAAACAAAAATACAAAAACATTAGCGCAATGGCCTAAGTTTACTATTTAGATTTTATGTAAATTAGAAAGCATTACAGTATAAACCTATTTAAAAATTTGAAATTTTATTTAAAACTTAATTAAAGCCACAAGAATATCTAACCAGTCACACGAGTAATTAAAAACCCTTAAATCTGTGAATTACTAAATACTTAAAATCTCTTTAGCCTTTTCAATCCTACCTATTTTGTATTTATAGTCATATTATACTCTGGCAAAAATCATTGCACATTTAAATATTCAAGGGAAAATAAAAGACAAATGGTCTTATTTAAATAATAAACCTCATTCTCAATGGCTTAAAAAATACAAATTCATTTTATATTAATTCTGTATTTCTCAAAGTTTCACTTCATAAATTACATCTTTCAACATGACATAGCTGGGCTAATAAAGAATGTTTAACAAAATAAAAAAATAAAGAACTGTGAAAAATAGCTAATCTCAAAACAAGACAATTGAGAGGATCATAAAAACAAAATCTGATCCTCTGAAATTAAGAATACACAAGACTGGCAAGAATAATCAAAATAGAAAGTATAAATAAATATTGATAGAAATAAAAGGGGGAAGTGCCGAAAGGTAAAAGAATGTTAAATCCTATGAATTTTACCAAATACATGAAAAAGACAAATGTAAGAAACAAATCCTTACAAAAAATATGATATAAAAACTGATTTAAATAGAAACAGAGCCTGACCAGTGGTGGTGCAGTGGATAGAACAGTGGTTCTTAACCTGGGTTCTATCGAACCCTAGGGGTTCGATGAGTCGATCTCAGGGGTTTGGAGAAGCCTCTGCCGCAGAGGCCAGAATAAAGTAATACCGTAATTTGTTGTGAGTTCATGCACTTTGTTGGTTTTGTTCTTTGAGCAAGGTGATGTTCATGCACGGCTCATTTTGTGCACCAGTAAAAAAAACATATACCTGTGTCTTGAATTTGGAAAAAAAAAATCATATTTTATTTATCACTAAAGAGGGGTTCGGTGAATGCGCATATGAAACTGGTGGATTCGGTACCTCAAAAATGGTTAAGAACCACTGGGATAGAGTGTCAACCAGGGGTGCTGAGGTTCCAGGTTTGAAACCCCAAGGTCGCTGCTTGAGTGTGGGCTCACTGGGCTTGAGCACAGGCTCACCAGGTTGAACATGGGCTCACCCGCTTGAGTGTGGGATCATCAAAATGACCCCAAGGTTGCTGGCTTAAGCCTCGGGATTATGGCACATGAGAAGCAATCAATGAACAATTAAAGTGATGCCAACTATGAGTTGATGCTTCACATGTCACTTTTTTTCTCACACACACACACAAAAAGCTTGAATAAACTTACAATAATTATGAAAACTGAAGCAGTAGTTTAAAATCTATTACCTTTTCCTACCACTACCCAAACACAAAATCCACCCACAAAATATATATCTACTATATCTGGATGGTTTTACAGATGAGACAGATGAGATCTATTCCATCCAAGAAACATTACACCGGGGAACAAAATTTTTGTTGCATCCACAAAAACCCTTGTTCTTACTTAATTCAAGTGTGCTGATCTCAAATCCGACATTAGTTTTTCTCTTTAAGCTACAGTTTTTTTGCAATTCAAGATATTAGGTTTTCATCTTATTGTAAAATTTTCAACATTTAGTTTAACATAATGAAGTAGAATGTCTTCTTGGGCATCATCTTTGTGAAAATAATTTATATAATGCAGTAAATACACAATTACACTGAAAGATATGATTGCATCATAATTTGTCTACAATTTCAAAATAGAACATATTAAAATACTTATTTTAATCATAAAATTTGCACAAAACTTATTTAAATTCTATTCAAGCAAAAATTTGCATTTGTAGCCTTGCATTTGTGTACTTGTTGAGGACAATCTCATTTGATGCTCCAGCGGTAGTCTGCTCATCACTAACAGCTCCAAGATTTTCGGGAAACTTATCAAGGTGACTGTTCAGGAAGTGAATCTTAATGCTTATGTTATATCCAATATTGCAGAAAGCCAACATCATCCTTTGAACCAGAAGTTCATAGTTTTCTGCTTTTTTGTTGCCAAGAAAGTTCTTTGTAACTGCCACAAAAGACTGCCATGCTGCTTTCTCCTCCTTATTCATCTTCCTGGCAAATTCTTCATCACGTATGAGGGTTCGAATTGGAGGTCCATCGAATACACCTGCTTTTATCTTCTCAAAAGGCAAGGCAGGAAAAGCAGAAATAATATGTTGAAAGCATTCACTTTCTCTATTCAAAGCCTGAACAAACTGCTTCATTAAGCCAAGTTTGATGTGAAGTGGGGGAAAATGATCCTGTCTCGATTAACTACAGGTTCATTCACAATATTTTGCATCCCTACTTCCAGAGCTTCACGTTTCGGACATTCCTTCTGTGTCCAGTGTTTCTCCTGAGCTCGGCTGTCCTACAAACACAGAAAGCAAGGATACTTTGTGAAACCTCTCTGTTGTCTGAGCAGGAAAGTTGCCATTTAAAGATCCACACAAATGATCCTGTTATGCTCCTCATCCTTCAGAAAGTTGAGGACAATTTTTATGTCATTATCATCTTCTCGCAGATGAGTTGAATAACCAATTGGAACCGCTGCATAAACATTATTACCGTTGTGTAGGAGAACACATTTCAGACTCTGTTTAAAGCTGTCAAGAAATAGCCGCCGTTCTGTTGGACTGTAAGTGGTAACACCTAGCTGGCTGAGAAAACTACTGTACTGATATCATGACAGTAAACAAAATGTTTGTCTTTGGAAAAAAGTCCACAAAAATCTGTTCAAGTTCCTGAAATGGGATACTTTAGCTGACTGATGAAGTACATTCTTTTCTTGAAGCTTGGAGGCTAATAACTCAGCTGCCTTCTTTGACAGGCCCAAATCTCTTATTAAGTCATTCAATTCGAGTTGGCTAAACTGCTGAGGGGTTAATGACTGCTTAGCATCAGAAGAAAACCCTTCAGATTCTACAACCATTTCCTCATGCATCTTATCAAAATATACTTGATCACCATGTTCACTTTCTTCGTCCTTAGAAGAAATAAAACCATTGAAAACTGGAACCGGGAGTGTCTCAGAGTGTGGGATAGGTCATATTGCTGAAGGAATATTAGGATCATATGCCGTTTTTCTTGCCAATGCCCTTTGTATGGATCAGACAGAAATAACAGTCACTGCTGTGGTCCTTAGGTTCACACCAAACTATGGGAATACCAAAAGGCATTCCTTTGAGTTTTCCTTTTGTCCAGTCACGAAGCATTTCCTCACAATCATGACACACAATATGAGGAGCCCAATTTTTGTCTTGATCGCCAAGAGGAACTTGAAAATAGGCAATAAATGCACATGTCACAAATGATGAAATATTGCGCTTTTGACGCTGAAGTGTGTAACAGCCACATATATAACAGAAGGTGTCAGAACTATTCTTACATATACACCTACTGGAAGAAGCCATGATTCAATCTTAAAACAAAATAAGAGGGTGTTTTTATCAGATAATAATTTTTTACATTAATAAACAACTACAATTATGTAAAAGTAATGTTTGTAAAACATTCATTGCCTTGTGGTTATGTTCAATCCAAGAGTCGTAGCCCTTTAACTCCAATTTAAAAACCAATGCATGCCATTAACTGTAACAAAAAGAAATTGAAATTGCATAAAAACTAGAGCATGCACCAGAATATGGATTTCTGATTTGGAATTAGCTATGCAGAAATATATAGAAACAATTCTAAAATCTCATGCAACAAAAAATAAAAAAAATTATTCCCCAGTGTTATTATAGCAATCTAATAAAAATTCTTTAATTTCAAGTTGAAAAATAGGAAACAAATCCACAACTCATTTAATGGGGCAACTCAGTGAATCTTTATGGATTATTTTTAAAAGTTAAAGTTCTAAATAAAATATTAGCAAAGTAAATATAGCAATGCTTATAAAAATCCACATTGTAAAAAAGAAGGGTTTATTTAAGAAGTGCAAGAATGGTTTCACATTAGAAAGTAAAAAATATTTTAAATACCACATTAACAGAGTAAAAGAAAATAACTATTTCAATAAATTAAAAGAAAACATTTGGTAAAATTTAATTTAATATACTTTCATGATTAAAATATAAACAAACTTCGTAGCAAAAAAGGAATAGATTCTACCAATATCGTGTAGTAAATTTCATGCTTACTGATGAAATATATAAGCATTCCAATTAAAGCTAGAAAAAAGACTATTACCGTTTCTGCATTTCTATTTAACATTATTCTAGAGTTGTTAAGGAGTGTATTAAAATGATTTTTTGAAAGTATGAGAAAAGTAAAATAAAACTTATTTGCAGATGATGACTCCATACATAGAAAATTCAGTGGTAAAGACATATAAACTATCAGTACTAATAAAAGTTGCTGGATATAAGAGTGATATACAAAGGTCAGTGAAGTTCCTAAATAGAAGCAATTAGAAGATGTAATTTTTGAAAGATAAAAGATACAATTGATAGGGGAGCAAGATGGCGACGGAGTAGGCGGACGTACCAACTTCCAACTCCCAGAACCAAAGTGGATTACAACTCAATTTTAAGAACTATCACCTGGATAAACCAACTTTGAACAAAACTAAGTGGACTCTTCAACCAAGGAACACAGAAGAAGCCACATTGAGACTGGTAGGAATAGCAAAAACACGAAGAGGGCTGCCCAGCTCCCTGGAGCAAATGGCAGCCCGGAGACACCCGTGTGGCGGGAGGAGTTTGGCGGAGAGGGAGGGACCTGGGTCCCAGGAACCAAGCCCCAGCCTCCAGTCCTAGAGCCTAGCACAGGCCTTTGGACAGTATTGAGTTGTGAAACAAGTGAGGGAGCCCCCAGGCCTACAGTGTGGAGTATTAGGTCCCTTCCTACTCTGCTGAGGGCTGCTTGGGGTTTTGGGGCGGCAGGACGCTGAAAGGCGGTTCTGTCGGCGTGGGCAGAGGCCAAGCCGGTGGGAGATCGGTCTAGCCCAGAGGGTCAGAGGGGACCGCGAAAGCGGTCCGGAAGCTGCGGGCCCGCCTTTAATCCCACTTACGGGGACAAAGCGGGAGGCCAGGAACGGGCAGGCCCTGCGCAAGCCGGCCCTGACCGCGGGGACCGGGCTAGGACCAGGGACGGGCAGGGGCTCGTGGCTGAGCTGACGCTACCAGTCCCCCACCTCCCACTCCCCGGGCCGGAGAAACCGCGGTTGGCCAGTATACGTGCGCGAGAGGGCTCCGAGCGCCGGAACGGGGTGGACCCCGAGACAAGTGGAGGCTCGCAGCTGAGCCCATGCTACTATCCCCATCCGGCCGGAGAAACCCCGGATAGCATTCATACGTGCAAGAGCGGGCTCCAAACGCGGGGGCGGGGTAGAGTCGGGACGAGCGGAAGTACGCAGCTGAGCGGAAGCCAGCACACGCCCGCCCCAATAAACCTTGGTTTCCGACCCTGCGCAGAAGGGCCCCGGACTCGAGGGCGGGGCTAAAGCTCCGGACAAGCAAAAGCTTACAGCTGAGAGCACGTCAAAAGCCCCGCCTAACCCACGGAACTGTAGCGAGCAGGCTCCGACTGCTGGTTCTGGGCGGAAGTCCGGAAATAGGCTGGGTCCGCAGCTGAGGAAGGGTGCTCACCTCTACCCTTGGTACTAATCTTGTGGCTTCAGTCACAGTCCCTCCCACGGAGGAGAGGCAGAAATCATAGCAAGAGCCACAGTGGGCCGGCGCTGGCAACGCTCATACCCAACCACCCTAGGCACCGGCAGAGGGGGTGCGGGGCCTGCAGATAGACCACACCTAGAGAACACAAAGGCAACACCTACTGGACTCCAGTGGCCACAACTTGCTTATACACAGAAAAAATGGGCAGGCAGAGGAATGCAAACCAAATGAATCAAGAGAAATCCCCAGAGAAGGACCTGAATGAACCAGATATAACCAAATTACCAGAAGCAGAATTTAGAATAATGATAGTTAGGATGTTCAAAGAAATTAGAGCAACAATGGATAGTCATTATGAACACCTAAATAAAGAGATAACAAGTATAAAAAATGAAATTGAAATAATAAAAAAGAATCAGACAGAAATGACAAATACAGTATCAGAACTGAAGACCACAATGGAAGGAATTAAAAGCAGGATGGATGATGCTGAGGATCGAATAAGCGACTTAGAGGACACAATAAACAAAGGCACAGAAGCAGAGAAGAAAAAGGAAAAGAGACTTAAAAAATGTGAGGAAACTCTAAGGGAGCTTTGTGACAACATGAAGAGAAACAACATTCGCATCATAGGGGTGCCTGAAGAAGAGGAGAGAGGACAGGAAATAAAAACTTTGTTCAATCAAATCATAGCAGAAAACTTTCCTAAATTAAGGCTGGGAAACACTCCACACATTCAAGAAGCACACAGAACTCCATTAAGGAGAAACCCAAAAAAATCTACACCAAGACACATCATAGTTAAAATACCAAAGCTAATGGATAAAGAAAAAATTTTAAAAGCTGCTAGAGAAAAAAAGACTATCACCTACAAAGGAGCCCCCATAAGGATGACATCGGACTTCTCAACAGAAACACTTGAGGCCAGAAGGGAATGGCAAGAAATAATCAAAGTAATGCAAAACAAGAACCTACAACCAAGACTACTTTATCCAGCAAGGCTAACGTTTAAAATTGAAGGAGAAATAAAGAGCTTCCCAGAAAAAGAAAGCCTCAAGGAATTCATAAAAACCAAACCAATTCTGCAAGAGATACTAAGGGGCCTCTTGTGAACAGTTTAAAGGGAGGAATGAATAGAGCAAAAGAAGAATACAGCTTTAAAGAATAAAATGGCAATAAACAACTACATATCAATAATAACCTTAAATGTAAATGGATTAAATGATCCAATCAAAAGACATAGGGTAGCTGCATGGATAAAGAAACAGGACCCATACATATGCTGTCTACAAGAGACACACCTTAAAACAAAAGATGCTCATAGACTGAAGGTAAAAGGATGGAAAAAAATATTTCATGCAAATGGGAATGAAAAAAAAGCAGGGGTAGCAATACTTATATCAGACAAAATGGACTTTAAAACAAAGGCTGTAGTAAGAGATAAAGGAGGACACTACATAATGATAAAGGGAACAATTAAACAGGAAGATATAACTATTGTAAATATCTATGCACCAAATATAGGAGCCCCGACATACATAAAGCAGACTTTGATGGATATAAAGGGTGAGATTAACAGCAATACTATCATAGTAGGGGATTTCAATACCCCTCTAACAACACTGGATAGATCCTCAAGAAAGAAAATTAATAAAGAAACAGCAGACTTAAAGGAGACACTAGATCAACTTGATTTAATAGATATCTTCAGAACTTTTCACCCTAAAGCAGTAGAATATACATTCTTCTCAAGCGCTCATGGTACGTTTTCTAGGATAGACCACATGTTAGGACACAAAAATGGTCTCAATAAATTTAAGAAGATTGAAATCATATCAAGCATTTTCTCTGATCACAATGCCATGAAACTAGAAATTAACCACAAAAGAAAAACTGAAAAATACTCAAACACTTGGAAACTAAATAGCATGTTATTAAATAATGAATGGATTAACAATGAGATCAAAGAAGAAATAAAAAAGTTTCTAGAAACAAATGATAATGAGCATACATCAACTCAAAATTTATGGGACACAGCAAAAGCAGTTCCGAGAGGGAAGTTTATTGCACTACAGGCATATCATAAGAAGCTAGAAAAAGCTCAAATAAGCAATCTGACCCTGCATCTAAAAGAACTAGAAAAACAACAACAAATAAAACCCAAGACAAGTAGAAGGAAGGAAATAATAAAGGTCAGAGCAGAAATAAATGACATAGAGGTTAAGGAAACAATACAAAGGATCAATGAAACAAGAAGCTGGTTCTTTGAAAAGGTAAACAAGATTGATGAACCTTTAACTAGACTCACCAAGAAAAAAAGAGAGAGGACTCAAATAAATAAAATTAGAAAGGACAGTGGAGAAATAACAACTGACACAACAGAAATACAAAGCATTGTAAGAAAATACTATGAAGAACTATATGCCAAAAAATTAGACAATCTTGGTGAAATGGACAAATTTCTTGAATCATATAACCTTCCAAAAATCAATCTGGAAGAATCAGAACACCTAAACAGACCAATTACAGCAAATGAGATCGAAACAGTTATCAAAAAACTCCCAAAAAAGAAAAGTCCTGGGCCTGATGGCTTCACAAGTGAATTCTATCAAAAATTCAAAGAAGAACTAACTCCTATTCTCCTCAAGCTATTTCAAAAAATTCAAGAGGAAGGAACACTTCCAAACTCCTTTTATGAGGCGAGCATAATTCTGATCCCAAAACCGGGCAAAGACAACACAAAGAAAATTATAGGCCTATATCCCTGATGAATTTAGACGCTAAAATTCTCAACAAAATATTAGCAACCGGATCCAGCAATATATGAGAAAAATCATACACCACTATTAAGTGGGATTTATTCTGGAGAGGCAAGGCTGGTTCAATATTCGCAAATCAATCAATGTGATTCACCACATAAACAAAAGGAAGGACAAAAATCACATGATCATATTAATAGATGCAGAAAAAGTATTTGACAAAATACAGCATGCATTTATGATAAAAACTCTCAGAAAAGTCATTATAGAAGGAATATATCTCAACATAATAAAGACCATATATGACAAACCCACAAACGCTAAAATCATATTCAATGAGGAAAAACTAAAAGTGTTTTCCTTAAGATCAGAAATAAGACAGGGATATCTACTTTCATCACTCTTAGTCAACATAGTACTGGAAGTCCCAGCCATAGCAATCAGACAAGAAGAAGAAATAAAAAGGATAAAAATCAGTAAGAAATAAGTAAAGCTGTCATTACTTGCAGACGACATGGTACTACATATAAAGAACCCTAAAGATTCCACAAAGAAACTAGTAGAACTTATAAATTCATAAGAGAAAAGATACAAAATAAATAATTAGAAATTGGTTGTATTTATATACACCAATAATAAACTATCTGAAAGGGAAACTAAGAAAACAATGTTATTTACAATTGCATCAAAAAAGAAAAAAACATAGGAATAAATTTAACCAAAGAGGTAAAAGACCTGTACTTGGAAAATTATAAGACACTAAAGAAAGAACCTAAGGAAGACATAAATAAATAGAGCATATACTATACTCAAGGATAGGAAGAATTAACATAGTTAAAAAGTCCATGCTACTCAAAACAATCTACAGATTCAATGCAATCCCTATCAATATATCAATGGTATTTTTTAAATAACTAGGACAAATAACCCAAAAATTTATATGGAACCACAAAAGACCTCAAAAAGCCACAGCAATCTTGAGAAAGAATAGTTGAAGATATCACACTACTTGATATCAAACTATACAAAAAGGCTATAGTAATCAAAACACAGTATAAAAACAGGCACATAGATAAATGGAACAAAAGAGAACCCGGAAATAAACCCATACCTTATGGTCAATTAATATATGACAAAGGAGGCAAGAACATACAATGAGGTAAAGATAGTCTATTCAATAAATGGTGTTGGGAAGATTGGAACAGATACATACAAAAAAAAATGAAATCAGACCACCTTCTTACACCATATACAAGAATGAAGTCAAAATGAATTAAAAACTTAAATATTAGACTCAAACCCATAAAAATCCTAGAAGAAAATACAGGTAGTAAAACCTCAAACATTTCTCGTAGCAGTAATTTTTTCAGATATATTTCCTCAGGCAAGGGAAACAAACAAAAATAAACAAATGGGACTACATCAAAATAAAAAGGTTTTGAACAGCAAAGGAAACCATCAACAAAATGAAAAGACAACCCACTGAATGGGAGAATATATTCACTGATACATCTGATAAAGGATTAAGAGCCAAAATTTATAAAAAACTTATAAAACTCAACATTAAAAAATCCAAACAATCCAGTTAAAAAATGGGCAAAGGACCTAAATAGACACTTTTCTAAAGAGGACATACAGATGGCCAAAAGACATGAAAAGATTCTGATCTGTCACCAATCAGAGAAATACAAATCAAAACCACAATGCGATATTACCTCACACCTGTTATAATGCTTATCAACAAATCAATAATAAGCATAGGTGAGGATATGGAATAAAGGGAGTCCTTGTACACTTTGGTAGGTAGGAATGTAAATTTGGTAGGAATGTAGCCACTATGGAAAACAGTATAGAGATTCCTCAAAAAATTAAAAATGGAACTGTCTTATGAACCAGCAATTCTACTTCTGCATATATTCAAAGAAACACAAAACACTAACTTGAAAGAATATACGTACCCCTGTGTTAACTGCAGGGTTACTCAACAATAGCCAAGATATGGAAGCAGCCCAAATGCCCATCAACAGACAAGTAGATAAAAATGTTGTACATATTCACAATGGACTACTACCTGACCATAAAAGAAAAAGAAATCTGACAATTTGTGAAAGCATACATTGATATAGAGGGTTTTATGCTAAGTGAAATTAGTCAGTCAGAGAAAGACAAATACCACATTATTTCACTTAAATGTGGGATCTAAGAAACAAAACAAAATTGAAGCAGACTCACAAATACAGAGAAGAGACTGATGGTTACCAGAGAGGAGGGGAATGGAGAGGCCAGGTGAAAAAGGTGAAGAGATTAAGAAGAATAAATTCATAGTCACAAAATAGTCACAGGAATGTGAAGTACAGCATAGGGAACATAATCATATAATAACTATGTGTGGTGTCAGGTGGGTACTTAAAATACTGGAGGAATTGCTTTGAAAATTACATGGTTGTCTAACCACCTATGTTGTATACCAGAAAGTAATATAATATTGAATATCAACAATAATTGAAAAATAAAATTATAAAATGTTCCTAAATTGTTCTCTAAATACAATAATCCTAATAAAATCTCAACAGGGTTCTTCTCAGAAACAAAACAATCTGATCCTAAAATTAATAGGGGAGAGCTTTTTAAAAGATGAAGAGTAGACAATTATGAAGCCAAACAATGGAAGATCTGCCCTTGAATATATATATATATATATATATAATATATCGATATATATATATCAATAATAAAGCAACCATAATTACAACAGTACAATATTAACAGAGGGCAGTGATTTTCAACCTTTTTCACCTCATGGCACACATAAACTAATGACTAAAATTCTGTGGCATACCAAAAAACATTCTATTTTTTGCTGATCTGACAAAAAAAATAGGTTAATTTCAATTCATTCACATCAGATAGCTATTGTTGTGTTGGCTGTTGTCATTTTATTACCAATGACAATTTAAGGGAAAAGAGCTCAGTGCCCCTGACTAAAATACTAGTTAGGTATTGCATATTTTATTTACTTATTCTGTTTATTAAAATTTTTAATTGAATTTATTGGGGTAACATTGCTTAATAAAATTGTAGAGGTTTCAGGTGCACAATTCCACAATACATCATCTGTACACTGCATTGTGTGTGCAACATCCCAAGTCAAGTCTCCCTCCATCACCATCTATCTATATCCCTCTCCTCATCTCGAACTGTCCCCTTTCCCTTCTGCAATTCCCATACTATTGTCTGTGTCTATGTTTTTTTTCTTTGCTTAATTCCCTCACCTTTTTCACTCAACACCTCCCAAGGTACTGCATGTTTTAAAAATTCTTGCAGTACACCAGTGTGCCGTGGCACTGGTTGAAGATTGCTGACAAAGAAAAACATGACTTAGGTGGGGGAATTGAGCAGAAAAAACTGAATACCTAAATGTGAAAATCCAAATCATAAGCTTACATAAGCCTTAAAGGTAAAACTTTCATTAAATCAGGTAGGGAAGGACTCATAAACCAGATATGACACCAACTACAAAGAAAAAAAATTGTTAAATTTGACTTTAAAATTGAAGATATACAAAGCACCTAAAAAAATAAATAAAAGGAAAAATGGGAAAGAAAGCTAAAATATTTTTTTGAAGACTTCTAAAGTATAAGTCTAGATAGGAAGAAAATATCTCTACAATATGTAAGATTGACAAAGGCTTAATATCTATAAAATATGAGGAACTTCTACAAATAAAGAAAAATATTAGTGAGTAAAAAATGAGCAAAGAATAAGCAATTTTCAGATAAAGAAATTCATATGCTCAAACTTATTATTAATCAGAAAATACAGGTTAAACTAAGGAGATACCATTTCAAATAATCAGAATGGCAAAAATATTTTTACATATGACACTATCAAATGTCGAGGATGTAGGAAAATATAAGGTCTAATATATTGTGAAAATATAAATTTAAGTACAATCATTTTATAGAGCAATTGTGTAATACTGGATCACTACAATGTGGTAATTTTTACTATTAGCAAACTCAAAATCTGAAAAACCAAGCACTAAAAATAAAAGGGTTTATAGGAAAAAAAGGTTAAGGCAAAATTTATGCAACTTTATAACCAGAGCACTAACAAAATCAATAATTGGTACAGGGGAGATACTTCTAATCAGTCAGGAAGGCAGCTCTATGTGTCTAGGAGCTGTCATAGGAGATATTAAAAGTGCACAGAAAATAACAGTATGAAAAAAAATGGTACATTTTGATTATAGAGTGCAGCTGGCAGATGTTTAAATAAAGAAAATGGAAGAGCTCTGAGTCAGCAGACTGCCGTAAAGGTGAGCTCAGGTGATGGTGCAACCTGCCATTAGTCAGAGATGGCACAGTGTTGGGATTCAATTCTTAAGGTGGGAGGAAGGTCTGGGCTTAAGTGCTTATTTTTAGTTGTTGAACACAGTCAAAAGCCCCTGTTTACAATGGGGCAGTGAAATAAAGGGCTTTTCCTTTTATGCTGAAGGCTGTAATTCTATTCCTGCTACTCTGCTTCTTCTTGACTAGAAAAATTGCAGATGAAACAATTTGACTTCTAAGAAAAACTTTCATTATCTTATTTCCCAATCATGTATAAGCTAACTGTATTGCATTACAGTAACCCTGTTAGAGGTGGCAAATTATGCTTCTACATATCTTTTGTGGAGAAACTCTTACACATAGCCACAAAGGGACAGATATAACACTACTATTAACAGTGAAAAAGTAAAAATCACCTAACAGTTGTAGAGAAACAGATAGACTTAGGTAGTTTTACAAAGAAGCACTAAACAGCAGCTAAAATAAATAACCTAGAAATTTTAAAGTTATAATATTGACATAGATTACTCATCATCATTAGGAATGAGGAAAATATAGTAATAAAACCATAATATGCAAGTTCATACACACTAAAATGACTATATAAAAAAGACAGCCAATAACACATGTTAGTGAGGATGCAGGATCACTAGAACCCTCACATATTGCTGATGGGAATGTAAAACAGTGCAGTCACTTTAGAAAAGTTTCTATAGTTTAATAAAAAAATCAAACACAAATTTACCAAATGACCCAGGTTTCTACTCCTTGATATATACTCAAGAAAAAGAAAAATATACATCCACACAAAGACTTACAAATGTTTCTGGCAGCATTACTATTAAGACCAAAAAGTGACAATAACCCAAATATATATATATATCAACTGGTAAATGAATTTACAAAATTATGGTATATCCATACAATGCAATACTATTCAGCAATAAAAACACTGACAGATACAATGTCGATGAACCTAAAAACTTAAGTGAAAGAAGCAAAACAAAAAAGACTGCATATTGTACTTCATTTATATATATTCTGAAAAGTCAAATCTTGAGACAGAAAAGTAGATTAGTGGTTAATTATGGCTGGAGGTGGAAACAGCTGTGACTTCAGACAGACACAGCATATTTTTCCCCCAAAAGTTAGAAGCGGGGAGGCAGTCAGACTCACTCCCGCATGTACCCGACCAGGATCCGCAGGCTATGCCCACCAGGGGGCGATGATCTGCCCATCTGGGGCTTTGCTCCACTGCAATCGGAGCCATCCTGAGGCAGAGACTATGGAGCCATCCTCAGCACCCGGGCCAACTTTCCTCCAGTGGAGCCTTGGCTGCGAGGGGAAGAGAGAGACAGAGAGAAAAAAGAGGGGGAAGGGTGGAGAAGCAGATGGGCGCTTCTTCTGTGTGCACTGGCCGGGAATCAAACCTGGGAGTTCCACATGCCCAGCCGATGCTCTACCGCTGAGCCAACCGGCCAGGGCTACACACAGAATCTTTTGATGTGAAGAAAATGTTCTAAAACTGAATTATGGAGATGTTTGCAGAACTCTGTAAATTTAGTAGAAATCATTGATTTATAAATGTAAAATGAGTGAATTTTATATTATAAAAATTATACCTCCATTAAATTGTTAAAAATAAGAAGGAAAAAAGCAAGTTGTTTAACCTATGACAAGTAGAATACTATTTATGTAAAACTTAAAGCCTAAAATAATTGTGTATGTTGTGGATATATATATATATATATATATGAAAATATAAAATCATACATGGTAACAGTATGCACCAACTTCAGAATAGTGCTTGCCTCTAGGAGGAAGAAAAAGTAAAGGAATGGGAAAGAGATTTTTGCTATATCAATATTTATTTCTTAGGAAGAGAAAAAGAAAAATTTAGCAAACTCCACCAAATACTAATATCCCAGTGCTTGATATACGGATGTCTGTTAAAGGTATTTTCTGCACACCTGAAGAGAGAACCTCACCTTTGCTCAACTCTGCATCTTTGTGGACTTCTACCATATTAGCTGGTGTACACGGAAGAACTTCAGAAGACAGAATCTCAGAGTGCAATGTTAACTCAGCAGAGAACTCCTGGGATCCATCACTGTAGTCCACAGATCCTGATAACATTCTGCTTAATTAAAACATATCCTTTATAACAAACTAGATAACAAAGCAATAAAACAGTTCTGAGATCTTTAATAAATAACCACTTACACAGAGAAATCGTGCTGTTTGAGAATTTCCTGAAGTCTCTTCTGAAATTTTTTTTCACTTTCTGTTGCTGGCACAAACCTGTGATCTTTGAATTTTAAAAGTACATTAAAAAATGTAGATAGCAAATGAATGAAATATTTTTTATCCTAGAATAGCTTTTAAAATAGCAATTTTCTATCCTTCTCTTAATACATGTACCACCACCTGAAAGTAGTTCTATTATAAAAACAACCAAAAGAGAAATGATTGTCACTGAAGCTATATAATTAAGCACTTAAAGTCAGTTCAGGACTAAGTTCCATAATTATAACTTAAATCTAACACAGAAAAATACTGTTCTCTACATATACATGTATCATATACTCTGAACCTTATAAAATATTGCATTTCCCCTTAAAAAATACAATTATTTCTAATATAAAAGGCATTCAAAAGTTATCAATGTATTTTTAGTGTCCAAGCACTATAATAATTTGAAATTTTAACTGGACTTCAATATGGGCTTACTACTGTATTTCAAATACATTTGCCTTGTGAATGTCTTTTATTCTTTAACAGTTATTTTAAATTTTTTGTTGTGTCCATGGTATTTATTTAAGCCCCCTAAAAGTCTTTTTGAAGTAGCAGGGTTTAATAATAAATAAAAGAAGTGTTTTCTTCAGAGCTGTACAATATGATCAAATTGAGAGTTTATATGACATACTGAGAAAATTTGGGGGTTGTATTTCATGGGTACATTTTCAAAGCTTAATGAATCAAATACAGTATTTTTTTAATTATTCTTTTTTTTTTTAAATTTTAATGGGGTGACACCAATATATCAGGGTACATATGTTCAAAGAAACCATCTCCAGGTTATCTTATCATTCAATTATGTGGCATACCCATCACCCAAATAATTATTCTTTTTTTATTTAGAAAATTAAACTTAATAGGGTGACACTGATCAATAAGAGTACACAGGTTTCAGGTAAACATTTCCATAGCTTTTAAACTGCTGATTGAAACAAACAGCATTTCTAAACTGGGATTCATGATCTTCTATAAGTATTCTACAGCTCAATTGGAAATACAGAAAGTTAGAACACACTAGAGAATGAAAAAGGAGCAAAAACATAGAACAGGAGGACAAGGCGGGATGAAAACCAAAGACAATGAAGATGTCGATTTCTTATGAAAAAAGAAACAATGAGCAACACTTTGGAGGTAAAGAATAACTGGTTAAGAGCAATGACAATAGGAAAAGAGGAATATATATAGAAAATTTAAAATTTGAAAAGCAAAATAGAAGGATAAAGTAAAATCTCAGTGGCTTAACCTCTTCCATTAAAATATCTTGTTTTAAAAAATCATTAGTACTATTTGGCTTATACCTTGTGTTTCATATTGGCTAATTTGAGAAGTTTCATTTCTGTTTCTCCGCCGTTGTTTTTCATCTTCCCATATGGCCTGTAGACCAGGATTTCCACCTATCTGAGCTGTAATCACAACAATAATTCACTACTACAAGATCAAAGTAAAAAATACTTGCCTAAAGAAAGAAATCCAAACTTCTAAAATAAATACTGCCTCTTACGAAAATCAATTCCCTACTTTGTGTAATAAAGCAAACTATCCTAATCTACAGTTCTTATGTTACTACATTTTTAGTTTTATCCCAGTGGTTCCCAAAACCCAGCAAGTGTGTAAGATTCAAACATTTGATGATAGCCAATAGACCCAAGTGTCCCCTCCCTGATATATAATCTAAAAATTAAAAAATTAAAAGTCAGATTATATTAATATTTAAAACATTGGCTAATTTATTAAGCATTACATTTACTTTAGGTTCATGACTGTGTAAACATACTCATATGAATGAAAATATAAATGAAAAAATAATGACTATCTCATCAGAGGTACAGAAGCAATCTTTGTAACATTTTGCATTCTCCTTCTATAACATCTTACATCTGTAATAATGTTTTCTTCCTTACTTTTCCCACTATACTTTGGTCATTAATTTAAAAACATATATCGAGAATAACTGTATAGATACCTTCAATGTCCAGCCGATTTAAGATATCAGCAGCTACAGCATCTACTTCTAATTCACATGTACTCTGTGGTTCAACACCTTCCAGTATTAAGGAGCTGTTTTAAATACAGACCAAAAAACCACAATAATTACATAAGAGTAAATTTTCTGAAGATTTTTCTTATATGATTTTTCACGTTTAGGTGGTAAGCAGAAAGCCAGTGCTATATTAATTCACAAGTATTCATGACATAATTAATATTGTGTATATACATATAACAAAATGAAAAACAGGAAGTGAAAAATACTCTTGTTGACAACTCAATTGAGATCCTTTTGCAGTACATTCTGTATATTTTGGTTCATTATATTTTATACATAAGGAATATACGATATTTCAGCATGTAGGTCATATCCAGGACAGAGTGGGATAACAGAGGGACAACTGAGAGATTCATCAAAAATCATAAACAGCCTGACCAGGTGGTGGTGCAGTGGATAGAGCATTGGCTTGGGACGCTCAGGGCCCAGGTTCGAAACCCTGAGGTCACAGGCTTGAGCACAGGCTCAACTGGCTTGAGCATGGGATCATAGACATGACCCCATGGTCACTGGCTTGAGCCCAAAGGTCAATGGGTTGAAGCCCAAGGTCACTGGCTTGAGTCCAAGGTCAGTGGCTTGAGCAAGGAGTGGCTCGCTCTGCTGGATATACATCCCACCCTGTCAAGGCATATATGGGAAAACAGTCAATGAACAACTAATATGCTGCAACGAAGAATTAATGCTTCTCTCATCCCTCACCCTTCCTGTCTATCCTTCTCTGTCCCCCCTTCCTCAAACCAAAAAAACAAAAAACAAAACAAAAAGAACAAATTATATACATATGTAATCATTTACTCAGAGGCATCTTTCTCAGAAATTATAGTTTTTTAAAAAATGAGGAGGATATGCAACAAGATGAAGGGAAGGGAGTATACTGAAAAATGGGCAAATGACACTGTTTCTCCTGCCCCCAACTACTGCTGAGATGAAAAATTCTTTAAAATTCTCCATAACTACAGACTTGAGAAACCACATGTTCAATAGTGGGATCATAGCTAGGAAATGCGGTAACACCACAGTCATTATTTTTTATGAGAACTACAGAGGGTTGTTCCCACTAATGTTCTTTGACTCAGAAGTTTTTGTTATTCATCAGAGCCACAAAAAAAGATTAGGACACCACATAACTGTCTCTACTTGATAAAATAAACATACAACTTCTAGGGTGAATCCCAGTTGACTCATTTCAAAATTTAGATATCCAACCAATACTGACACCAATTGAAAAAGAGAGACTGTGATATTCCTAGAAAGCGTGTGATGGCATATAGAAACATCCTAGCAAAACATCATTTTCCATAGCGTATCCCTAAGGAAATTTTGATGGAACATTAGAAAAACTATTAAATAATAATTTGTTAAACCACAGAATTTATAGTTCAAAGAAACATATAGATACATACATGTAGATACAAACTTATACACACATATCTTTTTAACATTAATTGAGAAGAAACATATTAGCCAACCTTCATAATATATCCCTTTTACTTTCAGAAAAATTATTAAGTTGTTCATCTTCTTCATTCATATAATTTAACAAAATTAATTTTGCCATAAAATGACATACCAGATAAAATAGTTTATGATCATCAATTTTCTCCTTATACTAAAAAGTTTCACACATTTTGGAAAAGTTATATTATAAATTTCAAGGGTAAATTTCCCAGGAGTAGCACATTTGTGACAAAAGCAGGGAGCAATAACATAAAAAAAATATAACTGCATAGTAGAAATTTATAACTATACCTCACCCTTATTACAAAACTACTTCAGACATTTAGAACAGGTGTTCCTAGTGAAAGGAAGTAATTTCAGAATTAAAACTTTCCAACAGATAGTCTGACCAGGTGATGGTGCATTGAATAGAGCGTCAGACTGGGATGCAGAGGACCCAGGTTCAAAACCTCAAGGTCACTGGCTTGAGCATGGGCTCACCCGGCTTGAGTGTGGGGTCGCTGGTTTGAGCCCAAAGGTCACTGGCTTGAGCAAGGGGTCACTCACTCTGCTGTAGCCCCCAGTCAAAGCACATATGTGAAAGCTATCAATGAACAACTAAGGAGCTGCAATGAAGAACTGATGCTTCTCATCTCTCTCCCTTCCTGTCTGTCTGTCCCTCTACTGGTCTCAAAAACAAAAACTTTCCAGTAGATAGAAAAAGTGTGAGTAAAAAATGTGAGTCAGAAAATACATGCAGACCATTCAATTTTAACCATAAAAGGTACATAAGAAATAATAATGATAGACAACTATACCTTTCTGACATTTCTGTTCACAGCTGAACAGTCCTACTAATTAGAATCAGAGAGGATGGAGCTCAGACATCTATAATTTAAAAAATCTCTTCAGCTCATTCTGAAGAATAACCAGTGTTGAGATGACTACAGTAGATTCAATTTTTGTGGATTCAACACTCTGGCAAGTGATCCTGAAGGTCCATGATATGTGGTAATTGATAATGAGCTAGTAGGTAAGATTAGTACAGTAGCTAACTCAATACTCTCATAACGTTACAATTTTGTTGCTTTCTGTTATGGCCCTTGTGATAATGTTTGTGAAAGGTCCTAAAACATTTCTTTGTTAAAAAAAGAAAAGGTACACAGAAGAAAGTGCTAGCACTGGGGACATAAATAAGACGAATAAAATCTAAGGGTAATGATTTATAGTAAAATTTTTGACATATACATGCACTTGATAAAATTAGATCTTTGTGTTTAATACAATATAAGTATCCCCAAAATACAAAATATGGGATAATCTGAGACAAAAATATACAGATATCCTATATTTATTTTAAATTCTAATTAATTTTATTAGTTTGCCTATTCATATTTTTGCTTATAATTTGCTAACTCTTAAAAATAACAGGGTCCTTAAAACCATTCTAGAATTGAAACTTTTCATTATAATACATGCAGTTTCTCCAAACTTACTCCTAATCAGTGAAACTTTATATAATCTTATAACCTAACCAGAAGATGTGTGTTCAAAAAGGGCTTCAAATATAAATAAACTTTGACTTGAGCATGCAAAAAACAAGTTACTAAATGTAGAACTTTGAAAACCAAGGAATCTAGTGAAAAATTGGTAAATCCTTGAGTCAAGTTGATTTACTCCAACTTTAAAGAGAGAGAGGGGACTATATCACAGGCATAAAAAAAAATGAGACAACATGTAGCTTGTTGGTGACTTTGCCCTGGACTGATTAGAATTTGATGTAGTAAATAATGTTCTCTAAACTTAATACCATTTCAACATTATTATAAGAGCAATTCTGCTCTGAGAGGGAACCAATAAGTGCACATGTGTATGTATATGTATGTGTATGTGTGTGTGTGTTTATCAAAAAGTCCTAAAACTAGTTGTGCTGAATCAAGAGGTAAGGCAAGGCACTGTCCATATCACTTTAAAGTCTTATTCTAATATAACATCCCAATCATAAAACGATATATTTCTATCATTTAGTGATATTCTTTCTTGATTTTATTTATTTATTCTTCTTTCTTAATTTTAGATATTAAAAAATGCTCAAGTAATTCTATAATATGAAAATTCTGTTAAGTATATATTAGGATCTTAAACTACATAAATTAATGTCAAAAATATTTTAAGATAGTTTATCTTCAATTGATTAATTCACATTTTCTTTTCATAAAATAAAAACAAAACTCATTAAAACACTTTTTCCACCTTGTATTCTTCATAAGAAGACTGTACTTAAAAAGCATCAGGTGACATCAGTAATGAAAAGAGGAAAACCATAACCACCCTGCCAAATTCCAACTAATCGATAAAAGGACCAAGAAGGCCTGGGCAATGTTTTGTGGTATAAAACAAAAATCCCTCTCAGTTCCATGTAGATAAAGATATTATTAATAATTTTTATAGGACTGATTATATATATGCTTTGTGGTAGGAAAATCTAACTACTATTTAGAGTATATTACGTCCCCCAAAATAAATTAATAGTCTAATAAAGAATAAAATAGTCAAAAGAAATCACAGATTGTATTATTCATACTTAGTATGTCAACCCACTTTTCCCCCCAAATATTTAATATTTAGAAATCTAAAGAATTATTTTTACTAAAAATATTTACTATTTAGGTTTTCAATTGATATTTTTTTAAAATTTTATTTTATTATTATTAATTTTAATGGGGTGACACCAATAAATCAGGGTACATATGTACAATGAAAACATCTCCAGGCTGTCTTATCATTCAATTGTGTTGCATACCCGTCACCCAAAGTCAAATTGTCCTCTGTCACCTTCTATCTGGTTTTCCCTGTGCCCCTCCCCTCCTCCCTATCCCACTCTTCCCTCCCTCCCCCTATCCCGTAACCACCACACTCTTGTCCATGTCTCATAGTCTCACTTTTATGTCCCACCTATGTATGAAATCATGCTGTTCTCAGTTTTTCTTTTTTTCTGATTTACTTATTTCACTCCGTATAATGTTATCAAGGTCCATCCATTTTGTTATAAATGATCCGATGACATCATTTCTTATGGCTGAGTAGTATTCCATAGTATATATGTACCAAAGCTTTTTAATCCACTTCAATTGATATTTTATTACATGATCTTCACTTGAGAAATTATAGGGTATCAACTTGGAATGCACAATGAAGATGAATGTTGGAAAGAAGTACAAAAATTTATATCAAAATTCCTTTTATAGATAGGTAATTATTAGATATATTTTCATGGTCTCTTTTTAAAGTTTATGATTCTGTGTAACATACTAATGTTGAGATTTGCTTTATTATTATTTTTTTTTTTAAGTGAGAGGAGGGGAGATAGAGAGGTAGACTCCTGCATGTGCAACCAGGATCCACCCAGAAACACCCATCTGGGGCTGAGGCTCAAATCAACTTAGCTATCCTCAGTGCCCAAGGCCATGCCCAAACCAAATGAGCCACACTGGCTGTGAGAGAAGGGGGAGAAAGAAGGGAAGAGGAGCAGATAGTGGTTTCTCATAAGTGCCCTGACCAAGGATCAAGCCTGGGGCATCCACACACCAGACTGATGCTCTATCTACTGAGTCGAACAGCCAAGGGTAGATTTGCCTTTTTGATAAATTTATATATTAAGACACAAAAATATAAGGTTAAAATTAAAATATGATAACCACTAATTTCTTTTTTCTTTTTAATTTATTTTATTTTTATTTTATTCATTTTTTTAGAGAGAAGACACAGAGTAAGAGAGAGAGAGAAAAAAAGATAGAAAGGGGGGAGGAGCTGGAAGCATCAACTCCCATATGTGCCTTGACCAGACCAGTGCAGGGTTTTGAACTGGCGATCTCAGTGTTCCCAGGTCGACGCTTTATCCACTGCGCCACCACAGGTCAGGCGATAACCACTAATTTCTGAATATAGAATATATGTAAATAAATCTTATTCTCCTTTAGAACATTAACTAACCTTGGTATTTCATTTTCTTCCCACCGAAATAAGGTACCAGTAAGAGAACGTCCTAGTAGCCGATTCTTGTAAGATCCAGTTGTACGCAATGGATCACCTGGGAATAGAAATGTAAAAGGGAGTTAAGTTCTGACTTTTAACTTGCATATAATTACTCTTTAAATAAAATAATATATAATCTGTATGACTAGTTCCTAAAAATTCATACACATCTAGGAATGTATATGCATAGTTGAGAGTAATGGTTCTTTTCAACTGCGATGTCAAAAAATATAATATAAAATGCCTCAGTCATACTCAAAATATTTACTCTATATAAGTACTTCTATATACTTCACCACTATAGTAATTAGTCATTTCCATTTCATTTGAAAACAGGTTATACAACTGAATATTGAGACAAAATTATATATGCATATATAATATTAAAATTTCTAAATCCTTTTTACTTTTGAATTTACTTCACTTTCACAAAAGTGAGACTACAGTATATACTATATTATTATCTTCTAAGGAAAAATGTTAAGTTATGCACATATATGTAATATATATTAATTTACCATAAAGTTTACTGTCAGTTTAACTGAAAAAAAAAACCAAAGAAATAATTCATCTATTCTTTCCATGATTTCAATATACCTCTTATCTTTTTTTTTAATATAACCTCTTATCTTATACAAAACAAAAACCCAAGGGCTATTTAGTATAATGAATTAAGATGTAAATTTTATTTTATTATATTTGCAATTTCCCTGCTTTTAATTCCAAGTAAAATTCATATATTTCTACCTTCAAATTGTAAAAAATTTCAATAGTTTGAAAAAAATCTCTACTAATAATCATTCCAATATTTAACTCACTGTTATAACTAAAATAAATGGCTTTCATATATTGCAGTGGTTCTTAACCTTTTTTGAGGTACCAAACCCACCAGTTTCATATGCGCATTCACTGAACCCTTCTTTAGTGATAAATAAAATATGATTTTTTTTCCCAAATTCAAGACATAGGTATATGTTTTTTTACTGGTGCACAAAATGAGCCATGCATGAACATCACCTTGCTCAAAGAACAAAACCAACAAAGTGCATGAACTCACAACAAATTACGGTATTACTTTATTCTGGCCTCAGCGGCAGAGGCTTCTCCAAACCCCTGAGACCGACTCATCGAACCCTTAGGGTTCGATAGAACCCAGGTTAAGAACCACTGATATATTGACTAATTCAACTTCTCTCATGCTTTTCATCTATTGAAAACAAACTTTGCGAGGTTTCTTTTAGAAGGACTGAAAATGTTCTACATTTGATTGTGGTGATGGTTGCATAACTCTGTCAATATCCTAAAAACCACTGAATTTTCCATTTTAAATGAGTGAACCATGTGCTTTGTGAATTATGCTTCAATAAAGCTGTTACCAAAATAATTTCATCTCATATACTTTGCCTAATAAACTCTAATACCACTATATAATATTTTGTTCTTTATCCACTCAGCACTTATTATATAAATATATATTTTTTTACAAATCATCAATTATATAACCCCGTCCAAAGCTTTTATTTGCACTTGAAAAATTAACCTTACTTTTCCTTCTTGCTTTTCGGAACTTGACAGCAGCCAGATTTATTAAATTCATTCCATACAGATTGTAGTCAATGAAGAGCTGTAGGAGGTAGGGAATATGCGCTTCATGAGGCTGATAAAACTTATTCATTATGGCTCCACTTTGCAAAAGTTCACATATCCTAAATAAGGGAAAAGAAGTAGTATCATAAAATTGTTTCCTAGAATATTAAGTGAATAATGATTATACTAATAGAGAACAAAACTCATATTAGCATACAAGTTTTTTACTTCAATTTTACTGAAAGTTTGTATTTTGTAAGAAATTACAAGTTTAAATCAAGTTTTAAAGTAAGCCAGATGCCCCAAAAATGACAAAAAAATTAGATGAAAGGTATTTTGACTTTTAAAACCAATATTAACAATATTAAAAAAGTCAAATGTCAAAAAGGTTTTTATTATTTACTTATTTTTTTCTAAAAGATTTTTTATTGACTGATTTTACAGAGAGAAGAGGGAGAGAAAGCAGGGGAATGAGAATTATCAACTCATAGTTGCTTCACTTTAGCTGTTCATTGCTTGTCATATGTGCCTTAACTGGGCAAGCCCAGGGTTTCAAACCAGCAACCTTAGCGTTCCAGGTTGATGCTTTTTTCACTGCACCACCACAGGGCAGGAGACAAAAGGTTTTTAAGATAATTTTCTTTTAAAAATTCAGAAAAATTTTGACAAGATTATACAAAAATTGCAAAGAAGGAAATATGACTCAATCCATTACTCAGAGATGTTACCATTTTAATATTTTTGTCCTCTGAGTTGTTTTCCTACAGATAGGCAATTATAAAATAGTATTAGCGCACCGAGATAGTTTCTGCAATGCCTTCTTGAAGAGAAGAAGCCTCTAAGTAGGAGACTAACCAGTAAACTGGAAATACTTTTTGTCTGTACAGAAGAAAGAGTATTTTATGCAAATAAAATTGTGCATGCAAAGGGTCATAAGAAAACATAGCTCACTTGGGAACTGAAACCACTGAGTGAGAGCTGGTGAAAGAAGTGTGGTGAGAAGGGATGGCTAGAGAGGTAGTAATGTGAAGTCAGACCATGTAGAGCCTAGTAAGACATTTGAAGAAGTAGTGCAATTTGTCTCTGAAGTGAACGGTAGGAACGTGAAAGGACCAGGTTAGCTACCTAGTGCATAACACTATGGAAGGAGAGGCTACTGTGAAAAAACTAAGATGATAGTAGCTTTAATTTTTATTTATTTATTTTTTTAAACAGGGACAGAGAGAGAGTCAGAGAGAGGGACAGATAGGGATAGACAGACAGGAACAGAGAGAGATGAGAAGCATCAATCATTAGTTTTTTGTTGCTGTTGCGACACCATAGTTGTTCATTGATTGTTTTCTCACATGTGCCCTGACCACGGGCCTTCAGCAGACCAAGCAACCCCTTGCTCGAGCCAGCGACCTCGGGTCCAAGCTGGCTAGCTTTTGCTCAAGCCAGATGAGCCCGCGCTCAAGCTGGCGACCTCGGGGTCTCGAACCTGGATCTTCTGCATGCCCAGTCCAAAGCTCTATCCACTGCACCACCACCTGGTCAGGCAAGATGATGGTAGCTTTAATAAAGATCATGGAAATGTGGGAGCCTTGGCTGGTTGGCTCAGCGGCAGAACATCGGTCCGGCATATGTAAGTCCCAGGTTTGATTCCCAGCCATGGCACACAGGAGAAGAGCCCATCTGCTTCTCCACCCTTTTCTTTCCCCCTCTCTCACTCTCTCTTCCACTCCTGCAGCCATGGGTCAAAAGGTCCCAGCAAGTTGGCGCTGGGCACTGAGGACGGCTCCAGGGCTTCCACTTCACGTGCTAAAACAGCTTTGTTGCTGAGCAAAAGAGCAGCAGCCCCAGAAGGGCAGAGCATCCCCCAGTATGGGGGCTTGCCGGGTGGATCCTGGTTGGGGCATATGCAGGAGTCTGTCTCTGTCTCCCTGCCTCTCACTTAATTTAAAAAAAAATAAAAGATCATGGAAATGTGTTAATTCAGCAGACATTCAAGAAATAAATGGTCAGGCCTTGATAGCTAACAAGATGTGGAGGATAAAGTAGAATAGTGGTTGATGATAATGCCTAGATTTCTTGTACAAACAGCTGGCTGGTGGTATAGCATTTACTGAAATAGAATGGACTGGAAGAAAACAGGTTTGGAGATTTTTTTTTTTTGGAGGGGAAATAAAGATAAATTGAGTTTAGGTATAACGGGTAGATTTTTATGAAAATATTGGAAATGAATGATAATCAAGATAAGAGTAATTTTATTAACACAGCAGAGGCAACTAACATTTTTAAGCACTATGTACTGGATACTGTGTTAGGTGCTTTATTTATTGACATTTTATTTTAAAAAATTTGTATTGACTTCACGAGAGAGAGGAAGGGGGAGAGAGAGAGAAAGACAGGAACAATGATTAGTTCCTGTATGTTGTCTGAGCAGGGATCAAACCGGCAACCACTGTGCTTTGGAGCGATGCTCTAACCAACTGAGCTTACACACAGGGCTGTGTTAGGTACTTTAAATGCCTAATTTCTAGTAATTCTTACTGTAAACCTATGATACTATCATCCCAATTTTATAAACATAAAAACTGATTCTTAGATTAAAAAGTTGTCCAAAATCATATAAAGTGAAAGAGCTAAAATTCAAACTAAATTTTCTCTGACTTGTAAGTCCTCACTCTCTATTTACCCAGTAGATTATTTGATATATTAACCAGGACCTCTGGAGGGAAAGCTATTGATATACATTTAGAAGTCAAACACATAAAAATTGACAAAAACAAAACAAAACCATGGGAGCCAATAAGGTATAGACATAGAAAGGAGTGGAGTAGAAGTTTTTTAAAGGTTAGCAACAATGTGAAATTTAAAACCATATCAATAATGGATATGGTCTTAAATTTTTTTGTATTAGGTTTCATTTGGAAAATACAGATCCACTAAGTTAGATCTTCTAAATGTTGATATATTTCACTAAACAATATTAAAAACTTTGTTAATATCATCATCTGTTTCATCAGAATCATTAAGTATGGGAAAGCTGTTAAAGTTCACACTACCAGTCAAGTTTTCCAAAATTCTAATGTTTGCTTAAAAGCTCAAATTTGATCATTGGCAAAAAATACTATGAGTTTTCTTCTTTAGGTGACAGGCTCACTTTGTTCATTTTTTGGAAAGATGTCTGTTAAATAGTCGAATCACTATAACTTGTTTTAGTTATCAGTTGTTCTTTCAAGTTAAAATGGTTTCCATTAACAAAAAGTGGTTTGTTCAGCTTGCAACTAAAAATAGTCATAAAAAGTGCTTTTTCCTTGAGACACTCATTTACAGCCCTTAAGCACACAGAAGATGAGTTTCATGCTTACTTTCATGTTGTCACATAAAATATTCAGATGTATATAAAAGGGTCAAGGTTTAATAAAATTAATAATTTTTACCATACCCTCATAAATTCTCTTAAGTAAAACTGGCTTTTATCTTTTTCATCTGTGTTTAGTAGTGAAAAATACAACAACTACTACAGTAGTCCCCTTTATCCACAGTTTCACTTACCATGGTCTGAAAATATTAAGTGAAAAATTCTAGAAATAAACAATTCTTAAATTTTAAATTACACTCATGCTGTTCTCAGTAGCATGATAAAAATCTCTAGCAGTCCTGCTGGGGGTGTGAATCATCCCTTTGTCCAGAGTATCCATGCTATACATGCTCCTGCCTGTTGGTCACTCAGTACTCATCTCAGTTATCAAACTGACTGTCGTGGTATCAGAATGCTTGTGTTCGAGTAACCCTTATTTTACTTAATAATGGCTCCAAAGAGCAAGAGTAGTTATGCTGCCAATTAAGCTATGCCAAAGAGAAGCCATAAAGCATATGTATGTAGAGGAAAAAACATAGCGTACTGTATAGGAATTGGTACTATCTGCAGTTTCAGGCATCTACTGGGGGGGGGGGATCTTGGGACATATCTCCCATGAATAAGAAGGGGTGGGGGGTCTGTGCTTTGATGCCATTACCCTGATTTGGAACAAGATGTCAGCAGTTTTATCCAGCACCAGTGTACAGAGTGAAAAGGCAAATCACATCTTAGTATTATTATGAAAGTAATTTTGACTGTGCAGATACCCTGAAAGGGTCTCAGAAATCTCCAGTTCACACTTTGACAACCACTGTTCTAGCTTGATGGGTTCTATTTTCTCTATGCGCTAGGAGGCAAAGCTTCAGGATGGACTTAACAACTGAGTAAAGAGAGTGGAGAATGGTTAGGAGAGATTGAATCAAGAAAAGTAGAAGTGAGGCAAGTCAGAGAATGGCCCAAGTGAAGCTGAAGATCATGAATTTACAGTGGCATCAATATATTGTGATATTTTTGAATTTTGCAGTAATCAGAATGAGAATTTAGAAGAACGTAAATAAATAATGGATAATCCAGAATTAATAGTTTCACCTGGCAGAAAAAGAAGATGAAAAGATAAAGAATAGAATCTAAGATGGAAAGAAAAATTAGTTGCGGGAGGAGGCTACAAAATAGGAAGATAATAGTAGCAGGGCCAAAGAGTATAAAAGCTAAAACCTTGGGGCCAGACTTAAAAAGATACAAAAGAGACAAAAAATCTTACCAGAATCATGAATAGGTTCTAAAACTGATAGGTACATACATTCAGTAAATATCCTAAAAATCATTAAATTGTGTATACATATAATGTTTAATATTGTGACGTCTAAATTATATCTCAAAAACTTGTTTAAAAAACCCATGGAAGATTGCAGTCAGACACCAAGATGTTTGCATTTAAAATCTCAGAAGGTAGGACAAGTTCTAGGGTGTGGTCAGGAGAATAGGTAGTTTAAGGAGAATGAAAATCAAGATCACAGGAGATTTCTATTTCAAGCAGAGCTACAATTGATACATTACTTATAAAAGACTACTGCAAATATTATTCACGGTTTCCCCTTAGCACAACTGGGGATAAAAAAGAGACAAATGATTGAGGTTTACTCTTGTCACTGTGTACATAAAAGAGTGTAAGATCCACAGAGACTGCTCCATGGATATGAGAAAGTGTGGCTAGAGGAAAACTGGTATGAGAAACATCATTGCCTGTAAGTACCTATTCTTGAAAATTGTTGGTACCCCATGTAACAGAAGCTGTTGGGGGGCAGGTAATAGAGAACACTAGTTTTCACTGGTTACCAGAGAAGGCAATAACCATTGTGATTCACTGTACTTAATAGCCTAATTTAGCATCAACTCATCTCCTCAGTGATGCCTCTCTTGGTACCTAAATTGTTCCAGGGGAAACATCCAATTTGTATCTTACCAAAAGGCTACCTTTTGGAACCTAGTACCTACTGGCAGAGAGGATCTTTTGAAAGAACATCACTCAGAATTTCTCCAAGGCTACTTTCCCCTGGTTCGTCACAACATGGAATGAAAACACTGGTTTTGAACCCTAGAGGATGACTGAAGTCTTCTCTATCTGTGTCCTTCCCACCCTTCATAACACAGGCTCTAGGATAATTGAGAGAATAAGCTATAGGTTAAGCTATAGGTCATAAAAGAGACTTAATGAGAGAAGAAAAGCAAATAGATAAAAAAACAAAAAATCCATTGTATAAAATTTCACTAATGACTAATAAGGAGTCAAAAGGATTGTCAGATCTCAGAAGCCCTGTCACCCTGGCCTCACTCTAACACACTTCTCATTGCTTGGAAACTGAAGAGCTAATTTTTTTGGGTATTGAACATCTGGTCTGGCCAACAGGGCACTAAGATAATACATGGCAGCATCATGTCTCCTTATCTACTTCCACAAACTCTAAATCTAAGACAGTAAGAAGCAGTTAGGGGCTATAAACCAAGGTCCCTTAACCCTTAAAATAGCCTTCCTACTCAAATGTGTACATATTATGGTCTCTTTCTTTAATAACGCTACAAACTATGTAAGACTTTGTTCTAGATTTCTCTATTACTAAAATACTTAGGAGAGTTATTTTTATTTCATTTAACTTTGTACCTTTTCACCATTGCAGGATTATAAAGATAGATCTTCATAAAGTGTCTTTCCTTTTCATGAAAACCATAGAAAGGCCTGAAATAAAAGAAAAGAAAGATCAAATTGTTTTTATCATTCAGAGATGAAATAATATAACTTACAGTCTAATTTGACTGCTGGCCTAATTCTTACTTATATTAAATATTATCCCCAAACTCCCCCTAATCAAACAATAACTTCTTGGCAATTAAACTACCACAGGTTAACATATAAAATATTGAAATCTGGTTACCTCTTTTAAAAAGTTTAAAAATACCACTAAAAGAAAAAACTAGAAACAAAAAAGGAGCAGCAAACTATTTTGTACATTAATTTCAATCATTATGACTCTTTAAAAGTGCTCTTTCCTCCTTACTCTGACCTTTCGTTCAGGTACTGACTTTCACTTCTCTTTTTATTCTGTCAAAAATTAAAGCTCTTCATCTATAAAGTCTTTTAATTAGCAGCATTTATATTACTTTCCTTAATCATCTACTGATTAATTATGCAAGTTCATTAAGCAGTGACAATATACCTATTATGTATATGTATGTGTATACCTATTTTCAAATAAAGCCTATGAAAAGTGTGTAAATAGGAATTTAAGAGACTGAAAAAATTAGAAAGAAAACTTCCTCTTATTAGTATACAGCTTCTCTCTGTCATGTCTCACAGTCTAGTGTACATCAAATACAGGAGAAATTTGGCAGTGGAGTCATTATTTGGGGTTCATTTAAACAATTTTTTTAAAACAGTTTCAGTACTTAAAGCCATCTGTATGACTTTCTATAAAGCAATTTCTATTTAAAAAAAAAAAAAAATCAAACTCTTTACCAAGGTCTAAAAGGCTCTTTATGTCACCCTTGCCACTCACTCCAATCTTATGTCATACCATTCTTCCTTTTTCCTCCATCCGTTCTAAACATTTCAGTCCCTCTAACTCAACTGACTCCAGAAATAACTTCCCATTCCGTTTCCTCCACCTAAAATGCTTTGCCCAAAACCTTTACATGACTTGCTTTCAATCTTCACTCAGGTCTCTGCTTAAATCCACCTCCTCAGAAAGGTCTTCTCCAACAATCACTACCTACCTCATTACCCTCCACCCTTCTTTGCTATTTTTTTTTAAATAACACCACTTCCTGTCTAGTTTGCTGCTGTTCGCTCCATTTTTTGTTGCCATGAAGAAAGGATGAAAGAAAGACATATTACATGAATAATAATCTCTCTCTCATTGCCAAAATTCAACTCTTTAATCTTCCTGCTATGATATTTTTCATATAGATAAATATAACTCTCTGTATGGAGACATGACTTATCTTTAGCCAGATAAATGGGGTTGGGGGTGGATTAAATCTACATTCTGCATTGATGTGGTCCATGTTATCTTTGTTTTGTTAACAATCTTTATTTTTTTAAATGTAGAATCTCATAATTTCAAAAGCTGACTATAAGATTATCAAACCTCTAAAATTCTTTATAAATCTAGGATTCTGCTTTCTTATCAATTGTGCCAAAATATAGCCTGAAAGCTCTGGGAAATTCAGTTTTCTACTTCTTTCAGCCAAGAAAGCCTCTGTATAATTTACCCAGGAATCCTTATTTCCTACTGTTGGCTTTAATTGATTTTGCCAAAAAATTTTAACAAGGAGACTCTTTTGGGGGAAGAAAGTAGAATGAAGCACAATAAGAGGGTATTCTTATGCTTAAAAAATTACATACAATAATTAGAGTTAGTTCTTTAATATAACAATGAGAAGGAAAATAAAAATAGGGAAAAATCTCAATTAACTTGGATTAACTGAGAATCTCTTTATAGTATATTTTGTAGAACCATGATAGCTAAGTATCAAAACTGAAGCTGTCCTACTTTGGCCGCATTATGAGAATGCAGGGTTCTTTGGAAAAGACGATAATGCCGGGAAAAATAGAAGGCAGCAGGATGAGGGAAGACCAAATATGAGATGGACTGATTCCATAAAAGAAGCCATAGTATGAGTCTATAGGAGCAGAGCAGGGCTGAAGACAGGACATTGCGGACTTCATTATCTATAGGGTTGCCAGGAGTCCAAGATGACTCAATGGCTCCTAACACACAAGTGGCAAGGAACCCCAGAAACATGTCTAAGCTCATGTCATGGCCTATCTGTTAGCCCAGTCTCAGGATAATGCATAGCCTAGGAAGACAGGAATTAAACCTTGTATAAATTTTAATTTGGTGGCTAGATGCAACCTCTTCTATCATAAAGAAGTAGGGAGTACTGAGGGAGTAAAGAAGTCACAGGAGCTAGAATGTATGATAAAAGAAAAGGAGATCTAGGTAAGAAAAAAAAGCCATAAAGTACTGAAATAGGAGAAAAAGGAAAACAGCAGCCATTAATTAGGTTGAACAACAGCTCATCTTTTGCCCCAGGTAACCAGACTTGCAACTCAAAAATATGGTAATGCCTTTAACAAATACCCATAAAAAATATAGAAAGATTGGTGATTACTCATTTCATTAGGCTGTTTGAAGATTCAACTTTGAAATAAGAACATATACAGTATAGGGAAGTTTTTAGAAACCATTAAACATAAAAAAGTTAGAATATAAAGCTGGTGATTCTCTTTAACATAATTGTTTCTGTCATAAATGGGTGTGAACTTTTACCTCATTTATTTATTCAACCAAATAGTTATTCAGCCCTATCAGCTAAGTGCTCAACACCATACAAGGTGCTAGGCATATAATGACGAATAAGACAAACATGGTTATTTTTCTCATGAAGCGTTCCTGATAGTGGGAGAGACACATAAAAATTAAGTGTGTAAACAAAAAAATAATTGCAAACTCTATTAAGTGCTAAAGGAAATAGAACAGATGAGATACAGAATACTAGTAATAATCTATTTTAAGTAGGGAAGCCAGAGAAAACTCTGAAGGGGTGAAGGATCTGAAGGACTGGAGAAGAATAGAGAACTCAAGGCAAGGAAACTGCACACACAAAGGTGGGAAAGAGCTTGGCAAAGCTGAGAAACTACAAGACCAATGTTCCTGGAGAGAACATAGTGAACCAAGCTACGGAGGTAGCAGGGGTCAGATCACATAGGCTGTGGTTAGAAGTTTAAATTTTATTCTATGAACAATATGAAGGCACTCAAGGATTTTAAAAGGATCCAATTTAGATTATGAGAAGAATAATTTCGCGGCTTTGGAGTGAGTCAAGAGTAAAAGAGAACTGAATTAAAAGGATACTGTGGTGGTCCAGAGGAAAGCTGAGATTATGTAGAAGTATACTGATTTAAGATTTCCACTGGGATTTCATACAGACATATCAAACTCATTATGTTTCAGTATAAACTCCAAATCTTTCCTGCCAGCCTGCTCTACAATCTGCACCTTCCTCTCTTTTAGCAAGATAGATTCAGATTTTTGTAGTCACCCTTGATTCCTCTCAAAGCCCTCATCGAATGAGACAGCCAATCTTGCTGACTCAACTTGCAGAATAGATACAAAAGTTGACCACGTCTTACTACTCTCCTGCTATTTCCCCTGCACTATTCTTTGCTAGCACAAGCCACTGGATTTTTTCACCCAGATTAATAAAACAGTGTTCTAATGTTTTCCCTGCTTCTATCCTTATTCCTCTATGATCTATTCTTAACACCGTTGTTAAAGTAATCCTTTTCAGTTAAAGCTAGATCATAATTGCTCCAAAATCATATAACAGCCCCAAGTAAAAGTCAAAGTCCTTGGAACAGCCTATGGCAGCAGTTCTCTAACTTGAGTATACAACAGAATCATCCAAAAAGGCTTATTAAAACAAACTACTGGGCCCACCAAAGTTTCTGATTCATTAGGTCTGGGGTTAGATCCAAGAATGTATTTTGATTAGTTCCCAGAAGTGTTAGTCCAAGTCTTCTGAGAAGTAGATGTCAAAATGTACAAGAAACTTATGAGCGGGAACACCTGTGACAGAAAATGAAAAGGGACCCAGGAGAGGCTGAGATAGCCCTCAGACTTAGATACAGGTCTGATCCCAAGCAAAAGAGAGGAGGATATAGGGATGATTGGTGGAAGTGTCATCTATTGCAGTGTGACTCTGAAGAAAATTCAGAAAGGCTATCAGAGTTCTCAGGTGTCTCCCAGGAACAGGCCTGCCTTAGTATCCTTGCCATGCTTAGTCCTGACTGGGAGTCGTTTATGGAAAGGAACTTCAGCAAATATGAGATGATAGATGGATTTTAGTGCAGCAGCGGAGGCTGTTGTTCAACCATGCTTCTTATATTTGGAGATCTGAGAGGTACAGTCTCATGGCTATCAAACCAGGTAAAGTTGATGTTGGTAATCCTGGAAACCATGGTATGGAAACCATACTTTGAGAACCACTAGCCAACATGATCTCCATCCTCTCATATCTCTCTAACCTCATTTTGTCCTACGCTCCTTGCCCCACTCCATTCCAGCCACCTGCCTCCATGCTGTTCCTACTCCCTCACATTCAAGTCTTTATTCAAATGTCAAATTGCTAGTCAATGAGGCCTGCCTTTATTACCCTATTAAAAATTGTCACCAGTCTACTTGCCCACCCTACACTGCTGATATTTCTTTCCCTGCATCTTTTGTTCCATAGCACTAATGATCATGTAATAAATAAATTTATCTCATGTTATATCTATTGATTATTTTGTTTCCCATTTCAGAATGTAACCTCCACGGAGACAGAAATCATTATTTTGTTCACTAATATTAGAGCAGTGACTGGCACACCAAGGTGCTTAGCTAATATTTGTTGAATGAGTTACATGAATTTTTACAGTTTTAGAAAGCAGATAAATAGAAAAGGTTAAAAAAAATCACTGTTAACCATATATGTTTTATTGCAATAAAAATTTATAGCAAGAAATTTGCTCCAGTTCAATCAGGTTAGAAGTAAAAGAATATTTTAATTGGATATTTTTTCTTTTAATTAGAATGGCAATAGAAACAGATAAATAAAAATCATATACTTACATTCCTGATACTAATGACACTTTGAACACATGCTGAGCAGTGGAAGATGGATTGCCTAAAGCCACATTAAGTGCTCTGTCGATACTGAATGCCATCTGAGAAAGATAGCTTTCTGGCTGTTGTCCATAACCATCATATGGCACATAGAGGTAAGGAAAGATGCCATGTAGATGAAGACATGTCTTCTGACCTAAAATGTAACACATTATTAAGTTTAGTCTGGAGATGCATTAAAAATGTTTAATAATACAAAGCTCAAAATCACATCATTTAATTGTTCTAATGACAACACATTATCTAAGGTAAGCGTTAAATAAATTTAACCCATAGTTAAAGCCACTTGTATTAATTGCATTTTACAACAAAACATTTAGAAGCATTTTATAAACATAAGCATGATAGTACAATTTAAATAGCAGTTGTGGAGAAAATATGTTTGACTATTTCATACTCACAATCTAACTAGTTTTATGTCACTGAATTACCCTATAATACTACTTGACACAATGTTATGAAGCTTACAAAAATTCACTAAAACTTGACTAAACAGATCAATGAATATCTATCTTGGCATGAATGTTTTCAAACAAGAGACTTTCCTATGACAGACAGCTCTACGTGAAAGGAGAAGGTAAAAACAATTTCAGTGTGTGGAGTTTTGCTATTGGGGGAATAAAAGAATGAAAAAGAACCCCACAAAAATCAAAAGAAAATCTCAATCAATTGTCTGTAATGGACTTCTGGATATCTAAATTGCCTATCTGATGGAGTGGGACACAAGGAGATACGACGAGAGAAGAAACAAGCATGCATACTTCCGAGGAAGCCATTATATCTGGCAAAGTGCAGAAGGGATAAATGGTGCTGACTTGTTAACAATCAGCACAGCCATGATGAAGAAAGTAATATGAATAACAACCCACAAAAGAAGTGCCACAGAAACAGTAATGTATCTCTGACAAGGTTAAGCAACAACAAAAAGCAGACCCATCCTTACTCTCATGAATCTGGCAGAGTTGTGTGGAAGTGGCTCCTGTCCTCTGAGCACTGTCCTTAGTTCCCCTTGGGTTCATGATATTCATCTCATTAAAGCAGGAGAGCAGCAGTGATGGAAGAACACGTCCATTTTTCTCATGCTGTCACTCACTATCACTGTACTCTCCTGCCAACACAATCTGAGGCATCTTGCCCACCCTTCATCCTATTCTGTTTAACTTGCCTTCTTTTGGTAGAAAAGGAACTATTTGACTACTATTTCCTAAATATAATTTAGGATGATTTATACAAAATGTTAGAAATAGTTCTGTTTTCTGTTGATAACAGTGTTTACACTTTTTATTATGAATAACATTAGCTCATCTTACTCTGAAGGTAGTTTTAACAGAATTAATAAATCTGGAAGTTATTACACGAAAAACAAAATTGGAAAGATAAGTCACATAATGTAATAAGATCAATACCCTTTGAGTGCAGTATTCTGATTTGAACTATTAACTTACATACTTTTGAAGAATTAAAACTGTCTTGCTGTTAGATCAACTTCAGTTGCTATTTTTAGCCACAATTATGTTATTTAGTATCAAAGGAGTAAAAAATATTTTCTTTTTGTGGTTGAATACAGTCATTTTAGGGTTTTTTAAAGTTTTTTATTGAACTTGTTGGGGTGACATTGGTTAATAAAATTATACAGGTTTCAGATACACGATTCTAAAATTCTATAATACATCATCTGTTTAAAAGGGGGGATAAATGGTGATAGGAGACCTGATTGGATAGTGAACACACAATGAAAAAATATTTTCAATTAAAGGCAAATTCTTTGGCTATTTAGTTTCATTTCTAAATACAACATGGTACTATTTCCTAAATATTGAAGTTTTTGAATTCTTCTTTTCTTTTAATTGAGAGGCGGAAAAGCAGAGACAGATTCCCTCATGTGCCCAGACTGGGATCCATCTGGCAAACCCCCTAACAGGAGATACTCTGCCTGTCTCGGGACCACTGGTCTGTTGCTCTGCAACCAAACTATTTTAGCACCTGAGGCGAGGCCATGGAGCCATCCTCAGCACCTGGGCCAACTTTGCTTGCACCATTTGAGCCATAGCTGCAGGAGGGAGGGAGGGAGAGAGAGAGAGAGAGATAGGGGAGGGTAGAAAGCAGATGGTGGCTTCTCCTGTGTCATAACTGGAAATCGAACCCAGGACTTCCACACAAAAGGCCGATGCTCTACCACTGAGCCAACCAGCCAGGGCCAGCTTCCTTAACCTTAACTTCTCAGTTCTTATTTTGTACTGTAAACAACTGTTTCTTATCTGACTCTCCCATTTGACTGAAAATTCTTTGGAAGCTGGTAGTGTTTTTAAGTGATCATAACATCCCCGGACCCCAGCACAAACACACAGTATATCTTAAGTAAATATACACTAATTGAATGGACAAATGCTCTGCAAAACAGAGTAACTGTTTAAGAAGAAAGAAATGGCATAACATTCTTTACTATCCGGAAAAAATATATATAAAAACAAAGGGACTCAGAATGCAACTAATGAAACTACCATCAGGGTTACCATAAAATGTATACATATAGTAGAGTCCCCAGCTTATGGCACTTTCCTACCCTGAATGACCTGAAGTCCCATACAATGCTGTAGTCACTGCATCCACACAGATGTTCCTTCCTCTGATTCCCCAGCACCTAGTGATGGTTCAGTGTCTTACCACCCTCCCTCAAGAAGAACCACCTGATAAACAAATAGAGCACAAAAAATTCTTGGCATAGCACCAATGACTTTAATATAGAATAGTATCATAGAAATGATGGGAAATGAGGTAAAATAATAAATTCAAAATGATAAATAAGAGAAATGTGTGTAAATAAATGGAAGAGTCGATTTCTTTTTAGCATTGTCTTCTATTACACTGGGGAACAAAATTTTTATTGCATCCACAAAAACACTTGTTCTTACCTAATTCGCGTGTGCTGATCTCAAATCTGACATTAGTTTTTCTCTTTAAGCTACAGTTTTTATGCAATTCAAGATATTAGGTTTTCATCTTATTGTAAAATTTTCAACATTTAGTTTAACATAATGAAGTAGAATGTCTTCTTGGGCATCATCTTTGTGAAAATATAATAATTTATATAATGCAGTAAATAAACAATTACACTAAAAGATATGCTTGCATCATAATTTGTCTACAATTTCAAAATAGAACATATTAAAATACTTATTTTAATCATAAAATTTGCACAAAAATTATTTAAATTCTATTCAGGCAAAAATTTGCGTTTGTAGCTTTGCATTTGTGTACTTGTTGAGGACAATCTCATTTGATGCTCCAGCAGTAGTCTGCTCATCACCAACAGCTCCAAGATTTTCGGGAAACTTATCAAAGTGACTGTTCAGAAAGTGAATCTTAACGCTCATGTTATATCCAATGTTGTGGAAAGCCGACAGCATCCTTTGAACCAGAAGTTCATAGTTTTCTGCTTTTTTGTTGCCAAGGAAGCTCTTAGTAACTGCCACAAAAGACTGTCATGCTGCTTTCTTCTGATTTATCTTCCTGGCAAATTCTTCGTCATGTATGAGGGTTCGAATTTAACATCCATCGAATACACCTGCTTTTACCTTCTCAAAAGACAAGGCAGGAAAAGCAGAAATAATATGTTGAAAGCATTTACTTTCTCTATTCAAAGCCTGAACAAACTGCTTCATTAAGCAAAGTTTGATGTGAAGTGGGGGAAAAATGATCCTGTCTCAATAAACTACAGGTTCATTCACAATATTTTGCATCCCTACTTCCAGAGCTTCACGTTTCGGCCACTCCTTCTCTGTCCAGTGTTTCTCCCGAGCTTGGCTGTCCCACAAACACAGAAAGCAAGGATACTTCATGAAACCTCTCTGTTGTCCGAGCAGGAAAGTTATCATTTTAAGATCCACACAAATGATCCAGTTATGCTCCTCATACTTCAGTAAGTCGAGGACAATTTTTATGTCATTATCATCTTCTCACAGATGAGTTGAATAACCAATTGGAACCGCTGCATAAACATTACCGTTGTGTAGGAGAACACATTTCAGACTCCGTTTAGAGCTGTCAAGAAATAGCCGCCGTTCTGTTGGACTGTAAATGGTAACACCTAGCTGGCTGAGAAGACTACTAATATCATGACAGCAAACAAAGTGTTTGTCTTCGGAAAAAAAGTCCACAAAAATTTGTTCACGCTTCCTGAAATGGGATACTTTAGCTGACTGATGAAATACATTCTTTTCTTGAAGCTTGGAGGCTAATAACTCAGCTGCTTTCTTTGATAGGCCCAAATCTCTTACTAAGTCCTTCAATTTGGGCTGGCTAAATTGCTGAGGGGTAATGACTGCTTGGCATCAGAAGAAGACCCTTCAGATTCTACAACCATTTCCTCATGCATCTTATCAAAATACACTTGATCACCATTTTTACTTTCTTCATCCTTAGAAGAAATGAAACCATTGAAAACTGGAACCGGGAGTGTCTCAGAGTGTGCAATAGGTCATATTGCTGAAGGAATATTAGGATATGTGATCATATGCCGTTTTTCTTGCCAATGCCCTTTGTATGGATCAGACAGAAATAACAGTCACTGCTGTGGTCCTTAGGTTCACACCAAACCATGGGAATACCAAAAGGCATTCTTTTGCATTTTCCTTTTGTCCAGTCACGAAGCATTTCCTCACAATTATGACATACAATATGAGGAGCCCAATTCTTGTCTTGATCGCCAAGGGGAACTTGAAAATAGGCAATATATGCACGTGTCACAAATGATGAAATATTGCGCCTTTGACATTGAAGTGTGTAACAGTCACATATATAAACAGAAGGTGTCAGGACTATTCTTACATTGACGCCTACTTGAAGAAGCCACGATTCAATCTTAAAACAAAATAAGAGGGTGTTTTTTATCAGATAATAACTGTTTACACTTAAAAACAACTACAATTATGTAAAAGTGATGTTTGTAAAATATTGCCTTGTGGTTATGTTCAATCCAAGAGTCACTGCCTTTTAACTCCAATTTAAAAACCAATGCATGCCATTAACTGTAACAAAAAGAAATTAAAGTTGCATAAAAACTAGAGCATGCACCAAAAAACAGATTTCAGATTTGGAATCAGTGATGCAGAAATATACAGAATAAGTTCTAAAACCTTATGCAACAGAAAATGAAAAAAAAAATTGTTACCCGTGTTATAAAATTTGTAGTTCTGTAATAGCATTGCTTTATCTTCACGAAGATATAAACCACTCTTATCTATTTCCCTCCATAAGCTCTATTCCTCAAAAAATATGTGTAACCACATGCTATATAGTCCCGATAAACTAGTCCACCTTGACTTCATCAGTTAGGATTAGGTTCAGCTGTGAGAAAATGACCTAAAATCAGTGGCTTAGGCATTAAACTAGTGGTTTCTCTAGCATAAAAGAAGACCAGAGGTCGGTAGTTGGTACTGGGTCTCAGGTTTAGTGGCCTAGCTAAGAGGAACTTATGACTTAAGTCCTGAGGCTTTTGCTACATTCCACACAGTTTTTAAGTAATGTTTTCATAAAGTTAGCAAAAGCTATGACATTGTGGAACAATGCAAGATGATTTTTTGAGATTGGTAAAGGATTTAGGATACTAGCTATTTCTAGGCACTATGTGGATGCAAAGAAAGAAAGTATCGATACTTTCTGAATGTCCTCCTTTATTGCCATGTCCAACTAAATTAAGGCAAGAAGTCTAGTAGGAATAAAGATTATTTTGGGGAGAATAAGCCTATATACGTAGGTTTCAAAAACACCTATTTTAAGTCTGAATTTTCTAATTTAACTGATGTTGCCTAATTCAGAAACTACAACAAAGCTGTTTCAGGAAAGCTCCACAAAAACTTGTCACAGTGTAACTGCTAATTTTTAAAAACACAATGGCAAAACTCTGTGGAAATGGCTACTTTCCAACTATGTGTAAGTAAGTACTCTATAACTAACACAGATGCCTTTTTAACAGCCAGTACTTGGGTGCTCTGAATCTAATCTTTTGCAGAACTTAATATTATACTAAACATTAAGTCCTCTATATTCCAAGATTTATGTTATTTTCCCATATTTCCTTCTATTTTTTAAGTACCTGGGTTTGGTTTCTTAATTAAAATGTGCATCTAAAATATTATTAGTTCATTCATAGCAGCGTTAACTTTATTTCTGTAGATCCATGTTCAATGAACAGAAAGATTAACACATATCATTACCGTAATTCCAGGGTCTGCAAAGTTTTTTGTGTAAAGTGGCAGATAGAAAATATTTTAGTCTTTATGGGCCATGCTATCTCTGATACACCTACTTAACTCTGCTTTTGTAGCCTGAAAGCAGTCATAGGTAGTATTTAAGTGAATAGGCATACTGTGTTTTAATAAAATTTCATTCACAACAGGAGGGATTTGTTCCATGAATAAATAGTATTTTGCCAATTCCTACTCTGACTAGACTTCTTCATCATCCAGAACGGGAAAAGTTTACTGTCTTCTTTTTCTTAAGCAAGCTGATTAGTAACCACAATCAAAATCATGCTGGCCCAAGAGTATCTTAGGAGATTCAACAAGAAATGCTTATTTTGTAATTTGCAAACCCCATTTCCCAAATCTCAAACTCAAGCTACACAAAATTTTAAATAAAATTCTACAGAACTAGCAAACAAAATAACTTGTTTATGTGAACAGGAAAATTTATATTTATTAAATTTTTCAGATTTTCTTCCTAGAATATCTTTTCTAAAAGTTTTATACTACCATTATTAACTCAATACGCTTCCCTCTAGTCTTTCTTTCTTTCTAAATTTTCACTCCATCTTTCTTTCCCCATTCCACAAAACTGCAAAATGAACCAAACAAAAGTCTTCATAGTCACGATAAGAAGGCAAGTATTATAATAACGTATTCTCAGTTTCAAGTCTTAAGAATGCACTCTTAGTCCTAGAAATGACATTTTCAGAATTTATTATAGGCAAAATAATTAACAATATACATGATGATTTAGATATTAAGATGCTAAGATAGTATTACTAATAATGGTGGGAAAGAAGACAATACAAATTTCAAAAATAGAAGATTAAATAACTATGGTATACTGGTATCACAAAATAGATTTATGACTCATACTAAATCCTGTTTGCTGCCTGTTTTTGTAAATAAAGTTTTATTGGACTACCCCACGCCCATTTAGAATGGTCTAGGGCTGCTTCTGCTATAGGCTCTACTCAGAATTGAGTAGTCACAACAGAGACCTAATAGCCCTAAAAGCCTAACATATATACCATGTGGCTTTTTACAGAAAAAGTTTGCCAATCTTAGCAACACTTGGTGTTGAAGTATATATTCTAGCAGGAAGCAGTGTTTATACTATATTTACTTCTGCTGACATTCAGGTTTAGTTCAATTATAAAACTATATATAAACATTAAACCAGATAAAGGGTGATTGTTTCTCTTTTTGAATATAAAGATAAGTAAAATAGGCAATTACAGTATGGTAATTCTATGTTCAGAAGTATCTAACTAAGATTGTAAGAATACAGGAAGGCTTTCCAGAGGTAGCAACAAAAAAGCAAAGTGAGAAAGAATGTTTCAGTATATACAGAAACCTGCAAGCAAAAGAGAACAAGACATGGTCTGTCTTGTCACAGGAAAAATATAGTTAGGATAGAGCAAGGTATGCAATGAAGAGAAAGGAAAAGTGTATGTGTGTGTAATTCAGGTGACAGTTATCAGTAAAGATGGAGAAAACATTGAGAAAGATTTGGGGCATAGAATCGAGAGGTAACTGACTGGACATTGGGCGTAGGGTGAAAAAGGAGGAATCAAAAGCGATCCAAATATTTTATTTAGGCAACTGGATGAATGGAAAAGTCATTCAGAGAAAACTGAGAAAGAATAGGTTGATTTCTGTTTTGAACTTATGAAATTTTATGTCTATAGAATTTCTAAATAAAGATTTACATTAAGTACAATTAGGTACACAGATGTAAAGCTTACGAGAAGCCCCTAATCTTTCACTTCCGGCTAACTCTGAGGCTTAGCTCCAACACACAAAGACAGAGCCCCTCCATAAAAGCTGGAAGGATACCTACTGGTTCAAGGCATTTAAAGATATCTCTGGTCAGTTATAAACTGACCACTAAGCTAGATTGGTAGAGACTTCAAAGAACAGTGACTGTACCAAATCAGCTCAGGAAAATCACTAAAGAAACAGCAATACCAACAACAGAACAAAAACAAATTATGAAGGTAGGGAGAAATATGATTATCTAGTATTCAACAACAAAAAAATCTACAAAGAAACATACAAAGAAACATACAAAGAAACAGGGAAGTATGACCTATACATAAAAAAAAAGCAGTCAGTAGAAACTGTTCCTGAAGAATTCCATTTGTCTTACTAGACAAAGACTTTAAATAAGTATTAAATATATATCAAACAAGTAAAGAAAATCACCTACAGTTTGATTCTTTGAACACATGTATCATGTCTTCTTGTTCTTCCTATTCTCAATGTCTAGCAGAGAGCCTGGAATATAGTATAATATACATATATTGTATTATACTACATGTATATGTATATTAAACTATAATATAAATATATACAATACATGTTATTTGGTCTGTGTGCTCAGTTCTTGGCACAGCACTCCTAAAACCCTTGGAATTTGCTTTAGAATAAGAGTATCTCTTTGTTTTTCATAATGAACTCCTTTCAATCATACTTGGATTTATGCTAATGAGATGACTTCTGGTGGGACTCTTAGAGAGCTTTGCAAGAGAGGCTGGTGGCTAAGAAGATCAACCATATGATTAGAGGGTTGGAACTTTTAACTCCATTCCCTCCAACCTCACATCCAGAAAGAGGAGGGTTTTTATATTTAGTTCAATCATCAGTGGCCAATGATTTAATCAATAATGCCTTTGTAATGAAACTCCTGAATAATGAGGTTTGGGGAAACTTTCTAGTTAGTGAACACACAGAAGATGGTGCATCCCAACTCTATGGAGACAGAAGCATCCCAACTCAAGACCCTCTGAACCTTGCCTATGCATCTGTCCATCTGACGGCTCATTTGCATCCTTTATAAATAAATGTATTTAAGTAGAGCATTATCTTGAGTTCTGTGATTGTTTTAACAATTTATCAAACCTGGGGTGGAGGAGGATTGTGGGAATTCCCAAATTTGCAGTCAGCCAGACAAAAGAACAGGTAGCCTTGGGACCCCATTTGTGGCTAGCAACTGAATTGGAAGTAGTCTTGATCCCTTACTCCGTGGGGTTGGCACTAACTTCAGGTAGTTAGTGTCACAAATGAATTAATTTGTAGAATACCTTTAAGTTAATTTCAGAGAATTGAGTTTTGTTGGAAAACTAACACAAATGAACATCTTTTTCATAGTGAGTAACTCCTATGAGGGCTTCCAATTGAGTCTAGTAGAAAATATGACTAACTAGACTAAATTAAGTACCAACTTTCCCTATTAAACAAGAGAATAAACAGCAAAATATAACAAATTATTTTATGTCAATAGCATAATGAAATGATGTGTCCAAAATTCATATGTAATTTAGTTTGCAATTATAATTATAGAAAGAAATCAGTAATTACCTTGACTTTCACAGTGACTCTGAACCTCAGTGTGGGTACTGCTTCAAGACTCACAGACCATGTTATATGGTCATATTTTTCTAAAAAGCCTAGCCTTTAAAAATTAAACTGTAAAAAGTGGTTTAAAGACAGAAATCCCCCCCCAAATATGTGTACCTTTAAGACTAAATGTCATAAAATACATGTTTATTAGCCTTTGTTATAAAAACTAAAATTCTGATTCATAAAATAAATATTGTTTTAGTTTCAGACATTTTAGCCAGAATGGTTACACACACATTAATCTTTTTGGTACTTCAATTGAAAGATAAGTAATACACCTGACCAGGCAGTGTCACAGTGGATGAAGTGTTGGACTGGGATGTGGAAGATCCAGGTTTGAGGTCCCAAGGTTGCCAACTTGAGCGTGTGTTCATCTGGCTTAAGCACAGGCTCACCAGTTTGAGCTGTCACTGGGTCACTGGCTTGAGCGTGGGATCACAGACATGACCCCATGGTCGCTGGCTTGAGCCCAAAGGTTGCTGGCTTGAGCAAGGGGTCACTCATTCTGCTGGAGCCCCCCCCCCATCAAGGCACATATGAGAAAGCAATCAAAAAACAACTAAGGTGCCGCAAAGAAGACTTGATACTTCTCATCTCTATCCTTTCCTATCTGTCTGTCCCTGTCTCTCACTAAAAAAAAAATAAAGAGTAAGATAAGTAATCCAAGATCTTGAAGTAAAATTAATAACCTGCCTGACCAGGCAGTGGCACAGTGGATAGAGTGTCGGACTGGGATGTGGAAGACCCAGGTTCGAGACTCCGAGGTCACCAGCTTGAGCGCTGGCTCATCTGGTTTGAGCAAAGCTTACCAGCTTGGACCCAAGGTCGCTGGCTCGAGCAAGGGGTCACTCGGTCTGCTGAAGGCCCGCGGTCAAGGCACATGTGAGAAAGCAACCAATGAACAACTAAGGTGTCACAACAAAAAACTGACGATTGATGCTTCTCATCTCTCTCCATTCCTGTCTGTCTGTCCCTCTCTGTGACTCTCTCTCTGTCTCTGAGAAAAAAAAACAAACAACCTGATAATATTGTGAAAATTCACCTAAAATTATTTAAAGCAATAATAATAGCTAATCAAAATAAATTTACTATCCAGTCAAATTTGTACATAAATGCCTGAATTTTCTTTTAAAGACACATATATAATGTTATATATAGTAGATTATACAAATCTGGTAAATTGTCCTACTATACTTTCTGTTAGCTGAACACTAAAAGACTTTAAAATTTTACCTATCCATGAAAAAGTAAAAATTTTTCCAATCCACAAAATAAAAGAAACTACTTGGAAATCACACTTGATAAAACGTACTTGTATCTAAAATAAACAACTCTTACAACCCAATAATAAAAAGACAACCCAATTTTAAAACATAAAAGGATCTAAGTACATATTTCTCCAAGAAGATCAACAAATGGCCAATAAGTATGTAAAAAGATGCTCAGCATCATGGTTATCAGTGAAATGCATACCAAAACCACAATGAAATACTGCTTCACACCCACTAGGCTGGCTATAATCAAACAGTCAGATAATAACAAGTGTGGAGAAACTAGAAGCCTCATATACCACTGGTAGGAATGCTAAACGGTGCAGCTGCTTCAGAGAACAGTCTGGTAGTTCCTCAAAGGGTTAAACCTAGTTATCACATGACCAACAATTCTACCCCTGGATATAGGCCCAGGATAAATGAAAACAAACATACAAACACTTGTAAATGCATGCTCACAGCAGCATTATTCATCATAAACAAAAGGTAGTGTAAAAACAACAACTATCAATTGATGAATGGGTAAATACAATGTGGAATATCCATATAATGTGGAATAATTATTCAGCCATAGAAAGGAATGAAGTACTGAGCATATGAATGAACTGTGGAAAGATGTTAAAAAAGACAGACAGAAAAGATTACATATTGTATGACTGTTTATGTCTAATGTCCAAAATAAAGTTTATAGGGACAGAAATATTAGTGGTTGCAAGGGCTGGTGGTGTTAGATGGAATGGGTAGTAGTAAATGCTACTGAATATGGTATTTCTTTCTAGACTGCTAAAAATGTTCTAAAATTGACTGTGATGAAAGTTGCACCACTTTGTGAATATACTAAAAATTATTGAATTGTATACTTTAAATACATAAATTGTATAATATGTGAACTATATCTGAGTAAACCTGTTTTATATTTTTCACCTATCAATACTCCTTGTTTTTTTTGGGGGTATCTAATGAGAAGCCCTAACTTTGAATATACCAGTAGAGTTAACATATTCATTAAAATGAATTGTTGGACTTGTATCATAAAAATAAATTGTGAACTAATTGAGAGGAATACAAATTCTAGTCACTAAAACAACATACATTTTAAAACCTTGAATCGCATTAAGATATTTATATTTTCTCAAAATACAGAGAGATGTTTCACTTACAGCAGTGGTTCTTAACCTGGGTTGTATCGAACCCTAGGGGTTCGATGAGTCGGTCTCAGGGGTTCGGAGAAGCCTCTGCCGCGGAGGCCAGAATAAAGTAATACCGTAATTTGTTGTGAGTTCATGCACTTTGTTGGTTTTGTTCTTTGAGCAAGGTGATGTTCATGCACGGCTCATTTTGTGCACCAGTAAAAAAACATATACCTATGTCTTGAATTTGGAAAATAAAATCATATTTTATTTATCACTAAAGAAGGGTTCAGTGAATGCGCATATGAAACTGGTGGGTTTGGTACCTCAGAAAAGGTTAAGAACCACTGACTTACAGTAAAGTGATTATCACCAAAAAAATTCTAAAGATTAAGAACTGTCAATGAAAAAAGTTTTTTTAGACAAAAACTTAATGACAAAACAAACAAAACTTAATGACAATAAAAAACTATTACACTGTACAGGAGTATGCAAAAGTAGGTTTACCATTGTTTATCTAGAAAAATATATAATACAATAAATTGTTTCACATACTCACAACTACCTCCACCCCCAGTATTTAATATTGCTCTGCCAAAAGGTAGAAACAGAACAGGCACCTTTCATCCCTCACTTCCCCTCTCTCCAAATATCATACAACTTTTATATATGAATTAAAGGGAAGTTTTCATATGGCTATGTTTATTCACTTAGTCTTACAGTACCAGACTTACATGGCCAGTGGTCCTACTAAGTGTAGAACTGGTCACTTGGAGGACTGAATAGGACAGAGTGAGAAACCATGAAAATTACAAGTGTGACAAAGTTTTAGGAAGAAACATATTGCCAAAGCTATCAAAAACAATGCAAACCAGAAGTAAGTACAGCAACATCTTTAAAGTACTTAAAAAAAAACCTGAATATTTTAGTGCTTGCTCTACAATTAACAGCATACAGTTACATCTAATCTATACTCACTGTCAAATACTATGTCGCATTTTAAAGGTAGTACAGCCACCTTTTAAGTTTTCCAAATTCCTCCCTACTATCCCTTATAATACTGCTATTATTCATTTCACTTATTCATAGCTATAATCATCCAATAAACTGTTTCTATTATATCAAATAAGAATTAAGAATCAGCCTGACCAGGCGGTGGCACAGTAGATACAGTGTCAGGCTGGGACACAGAGGACCCAGGTTCAAAACCTTAAGGTTACTGGCTTGAGTGTGGGCTCACCGGCTTGAGTGCGAGGTCACTGGCTTCAGTGTGGGATCATGGACATGACTTCATGGTCACTGGCTTGAGCAAGGGGTCACTCGCTCTGATGTAGCCCTCTCCACCCTCCCGTCAAGGCACATGAGAAAGCAATCATTGAACAACTAAAAAACTGCAAAAAATAACTTATGTTTCTCATCTCTCTCCCTTCCTGCCTGTCTGTTCCTATCTGTGCCTCTCTCTGACTCTCTGTCAAAAAATAAATAAATAAAAAACAAAAATCAAAAGGTTTTATTCTACCTTCATTTTTCCTTTTCTAATGCTCTTTCTTTATGTAGATCCAAGTTTCTGACATCCATTTTCCTTTTTTCTGAAGAACTTCTTTTAACATTTCTTATAAGGCAAGAAACATTTCTTACTGATAACAGATTTCTTCAATTTTTGTCTGAGCAAGTTTTTATTTTTCATTCACTTTTGAAGGATAATTTCAAGGTATACAGAATTCTAGGTTGGTGATTCTTTTCTGTCAACACAAAACATTTCACTCCACTCTCTCCTTGCAGCATGGTTTGTGAAGAGAAGGCCAATCACTAGCCTTCTTCCTGTATGAGTAAGATGTTTACTCTCTGTCTTCTTTTAAGGTTTTCTCTGTCTTTTGTTTCCTGTAGTTTGAATATGATACGCCTAGGTGTAGGTTGGCATTTATCTTATTTGGTGTTCTCTGAGCTTCCTGGATCAGTAGTTTGGTGTCTTGTCATTAATTTTGGAAATTTTTAGCCATTATTACTTCAAATATTTTTTTTTTGCTCCTTCCTGTCTTCTTCTGATGAGCCCATCAAAGGCATTCTCCATTTCTGTTACAATGTTTATAGAATTTCAATCTCTCTGCTTACATTACTTATCCATTCTTGCATGTTGTCTGCTTTTTCCATTAGGGCCCTAAGCATATTAATCATAGTTATTTTAAATTTTCAATCTGACATTTCCAAAATTCCTGCTACATCTAACTAGGGATTAGGCTATATTTACTCTAGCTATAGGTACCAGGGACTAAATTTCTAGTATCCTTATTTTCGTCTCTCCTTTGTCCCTGTATTTCCCTATAAAGGTCTTAAATAGAGAGCAAGCCCTGCAGTTGTTTCATCTAATATTATTATTATTACACAGGAGCCCTATAGACCAAGTGGTAAACAGTGGGAGTGCCACAGTGGGAAGGTTCTATAATCCTATAATCAGACCTGGGGCTTACAGTGCTGTGGCCTTCACAAGTAACTCTCAGCTTCCCCATCCATCAGCTTAGATGAGACAGACAGCAAGGACAGAGGGAGCTAGAGATGGGCAATTCCCTTTTCCCAGATTGGTTAGGCAGTTTCCCTGGTGGGCAGGTGGAGAACAGAATGCTCTGAGCATATTTCAAAATGGTTACTATTCCTCTCCCTCTTTTGGAAGCATGAGAAGATTTTTTTCTCCCAAACTTTACTTTGAAAACCTGGTAAATATTGTGAAATAAAAACTCATGAAAGTGTGGGGTCCCCCAAAGATTGGGCCTCCATGAGTTTTTAACTCTCAGGCTAATCCAGTCAACTTCTAGCAGTTCATCAGTTACAGGTTAAGCTTTCCTACCAGTTTCTGGCTCCATCAGCTTCTGTATCCAGAAAACTGCGATTCTTTGAATTCACCTGTTTCTCCAGGTTTGCGGGCTTTTACTCTGTGACCTCAATTCTCTGATAGATTCAAGAAGAGTTGTTGATTTTTAATATGTTCAACTTTTATCTTGCTATGAGGACAATAGTGATGACTTAGAACTTCTTTCATGTTTGAGTAGAAACCAGAATTCCTGCGTCCTTTTGATATGTTTCCCATCATTCTTTGAACAAACACTTTCTCAGTTTTAGAATCAATAAGATGTTCCAGGTTCATCTTGTGCTTTTTCTGACCCAGCCACAAATTTAGCTATCTCTCAAGGAAGTCTTGGTTCCTTTTAGTCAAAAATGTTATTTAGAAAGCAAGATCTGGACACCAAGTGTGTTCACTGCTATGTAGATATAATTACTTTTAGAACCTCTAAGCACACAGAGCTAGGAAATTCATATAGTTATAAAACACACACACACACACACTTATTTATACTTTCTATTCACCGTCCACCTTTCTGTATATATAACGAAAACTGAGTTCATACCAATACCTCCAATTCCAACCCAATACCCCAGAGACATTCTAGTTGTCCTCATGATCATGTTCCTCTTGTCCAACAGTAAGAAACCTGAATCCCATTATCCTAAATATATTTACTCATTTATACAAGCATACAAAATATAAAAAGTTTAGAATTACTACCACTGAGAAAGACATATCTACTAGAATTTATGTTTACTGTTCTTTTCTGAAGGGGAGAAGAGTGATAAAATATCTATGTTGCAAAATGTAAAAATACTAACTACATTTTGACAAATATGTGTATCTTTATCATGAAACATTTCCCATTTCCATTACCACTTAAAATCCCTCATACAACTCTTCAGTCAATCCCACCTTCTCTGAGGCAATCGCTGCTCTGATTTTTCACAGCAGTTTTTGTCTAGCACTTCATACAAATGGAATCACACTGTACATAGATTTTTGTGCCTGAAATCTTTTGCCCAGCACAGTGATTCTGATGCTTGTCCATGATGTCACATGCATTGTAGTTCATTCTTTTCTAGTGCTTCAGAGTAATTCCTTATATGGACATATCAGTTTGTTTGCCCATTTTATATATGAGAGAAAAGGTTCAGAGTACCTCAAGTCACACAGTTAACTGATGAGAAGAATTCCAAGGATCTCAGAACTGGAAGTACACTAAGAACTTGATTCTTAGCTGCTGTTCTCCAGTGGTTTTCAACCTTCTTATACTTGGGGACCAGTGAAAACAGGAGAATTATTTTGGGGACCACTAAGGCAGAAATTACCCTGGGAATAAGCAAAATCAACTAAGATCATTGGGTTTATAATTTCATACAACATCTAAGTAGTTTACTCTTTTGTGGACTGGCATGAAATTTCTGGACTGGTCCATGAAACAGTGGTTGAAAATCACTGTTTTTCACTGTACCAAATCACCACCTCAAAGAAGTTAAAATCCAAACAAAAAACCCTCCAGAGATATAGCTTTTATCAAATGAAATTAGTGGCCCTGCCTGGTTGGCTCAGTGGCAGAGCATCAGCCCAGTGTATGGATGTCCTGGGTCTGACTCCTGGTCAGGGAACACAGGAGAGGCAACCATCTACTGCTTCTATACCTTTCCCTTTCCCCCTTCCCTTCTGGCAGCCAGAGTTCAAGCTCACCCTGGGCACTGAGGATGGCTCCATAAAGCCTTTGCCTCAGGCCCTCAGTTGCAAGCATGACCCAGATGGGCAGAGCATCGACCCCAGAAGGGGGTTGCTGGGTAGTCCCAGTCAGGGCTTACTTGGAAAAGAAGGGAAAAAAATGAAATTAGTGATTTATAAGAAAGTATCTATTTATAATGACAAAAAATTTAAAAATCACCACTATGATATTCTCTAATAGAAAAGGAAGAAAATATAAAATTATAAGGTCATTGGCCCAAAAGCAAACATTTAAAAATATTTAAGAAAATCTAGGCCCTGACCAGTGGATCAGTGGATAGGGCATCAGCCTGGCGAATGGACATTCTAGGTTCAATTCCTGGTCAGGGCACACAGGAGAAATGACCACCCTTTTTATCTTCTTCTTCTCCTCCTCCCCTCCTGCAGCCAGTGGCTCAATTTGTTCAAGGCTGGCCACAGGCACTAAGGACAGTTCTGTTGAAGCACATCAAACTCAGGTGCTAAAATAGCTTGGTACTTGAGCATTCACCCCAGATGGGGTTACAGGGTGGATCCCGGTTGAGGCGCATGTGAGAGTCTGCCTCACTATCTCCCCTCCTCTCTCACACACACACAAAATCTATAGTTACCAACATTGACATTTCTTCCATTATCAATACTCCTTAATCCTTGCTTTTGTGAATGCCCATTCCAAATTAACTTGGTGTTTCTCAAATAATATCTCCTAAACATTTACCCTATATTCTGTTTTAAATGAAAATAATTTATATGTTCACCAATTTTTCCTATTTAATCTTATAAAATGCCAAGGAGTACCTAATTCTAGCATTTCTAGACAATTTTTGGCCTTCTGAGTCTCATTCCAAGTCTGCCAAACCATCCACTTTTAAATCCCAGATTTAGAAAATCTATGTCCTTAAAATATAACAAAAAAGACAGTTCTTTAACCCATAACCTTTAAGCTCGTTGTTAGACCACAACTGATTTAGTTATTCTGATCTAATGAGGAGACTTTTTCTGTATTATCAAATAGTACTATTTTCCTCTCATGATGAAAGTCTGTGGAGACACCATTCAAAATGTCCTTAGGTCATTACCGTAGATGAAAAAGCCAAAAGTAGGGAAATACCAAGAGTGAGACTGCCATTTGATTGGACTGTCCAACCACCTCTTCCACTGCCCCAAACATATACACCCTATCTCTTGGTGAAATCTGGATGAATTTCCTGAAGTAACTAGGAGAACTTGATATCTTCCTCAGAGGCTATAAACAAATCTATAATCTATTATAAATGATGTATAACCCATAAGGTTCCCCTCTAACAGGTTTCCACAATTCTCAGGTATTATTACAAAATAGTATCTACCTCACAAGAACAAAGTAAAATATAAAGTGTACTTGCTCAGCACCTATATTGATTTGCACCTATATTGATTTGAAATGCTCCCACAATAAGTCATGGGTAAGAGTAGTATAGCTTTTGTGTTATAATGCTAATTCTCCAGACATGAAAACAGATTAACTTTAGATTTAAGCAATCTATCACATATATGATGACTCAAGAACTTAGTCTATAACAGAAAATGAGTTATATGAGAACAACTAATTTATCCTATTCCATTTACAAGTCACAATCCTTGCTGCTAATTTATGTGAAATAAAATGTCAATTATTATTCTGAGTGAAGAAAAGTAAAACTTCAAGGTGATAAAAGCATTAAATAGAATTCTATCAAGAACAAATGATAGTTTGATTACTAACAGCTATGGCAAAGACAACTGTTTAGAATTTGGGTAACCTTTTGGTTGTGGGTTCTGAAATTCCTGTGAACATTTACTTTTACCCCAAAAAAAACAAAATAAGAAATTTTGATATAGCCCAGATAACATGCTAAGAAGCTAGCCACAAGTTTCCCCAACTCTATGTCTAATAAAACTAGACTCACATGAAAGACAGAAAAAGGCCAGGGATGTAATGTCAGTTGCTCACTATTCCTTTTCACCGTTAGAAAAATTTTACAAAGCAGGTTAATGTTTAAAGTATACTTTCCTCATATGGCAAAGAGAACTTAACACTTTTCTTCCTACTTCTCCAGAAATATTGTGGCCAAAGTGCAGGGGGTTTATGGAAGGCAGTGACTAACCCAGAGAACTAACAGGTAGTCATGCAACAGAGCCTCTCATCATTTCTAGGAGTTAACTAAATAAAATGGCAATAGGAAAAGAACATAAGTTCTTAGAACATCGGAAACTGCCTTGGAAGGAAGGAAAAAGAAAAACTTTTGGTCCTAGTTAAAATGTCAGTGAGAATATACTTCTATCTAAATAAAAAAGTGTTAATAAAAACACAGGTAAAAAAATTAAAGGTATGAAATAAATTGAGAAATTGACATATTAAAGTTACCCTTATACAAAGCTTACAAAGAAAACTTCTAAACTATTTTCTGGCTTAGTTGTTCTAAAGAAATTAGTGGAATACGTCAACAATTGACCAGCCATTTTTATCGACCACCTAATATATAAAGGCTTTGTAAAGGTGATGTGGATTTTTTTTTTTATTTTAATGGGGTGACACCAATAAATCAGGGTACATATGTTCAAAGAAAACATCTCCAGGTTATCTTATCATTCAATTATGTTGCATACCCATCACCCAAAGTCGAATTGTCCTCTGTCACCTTCTATCTGGTTTTCCCTGTGCCCCTCCCCTCCTCCCTATCCCACCCTCTCCTCCCTGCCCCCACCACGTAACCACCACACTCTTGTCCATGTCTCATAGTCTCACTTTTATGTCCCACCTATGTATGTAATCATGCTGTTCTCAGTTTCTTTCTGTTTTACTTATTTCACTCCGTATAATGTTATCAAGGTCCATTCATTTTGTTGTAAATGATCCGATGTCATCATTTCTTATGGCTGAGTAGTATTCCATAGTATATATGTACCAAAGCTTTTTAATCCACTAGTCCTCTGATGGACACTTGGGCTGTTTCCAGATCTTCGCTATTGTGAACAATGCTGCCACGAACATGGGGGCGCATTTCTTCTTTTCGAACAGTGCTATGGTGTTCTTAGGGTATATTCCTATAAGTGGGTGAGGTGGATTTTTAACTGAATTAAAATACAGTCTTCTCTTGCCTTTACAGACCTGGGAATAAGGTTTCACCACTAAGCTACACTATAGTGCATGACAGGGATGAAAACAAATGTTTATGGAGCCCAGGAAAAGAAAAATTCATTAGAATGGGGGTGTAGCAAAAAAGGCTTCATGGAAGTGATACTTATCCTGGACTTTAAAGGATGATGGGAATTTAACTGGCACAAACAGGAAAAGGAGATTAGAAAAGGTAGAGCAGGAAAAAATGGAGGTAACAGGATAAAAATATATTCAGGAAAATCTAAGCATATAAGTGGGGTTGAAATATAGGGTTCATGGTAAAGAGAAAAACAGAAAAAGGAAAGCCTAAAAAAGAAGACTGGAAAGACTCCAAGTAAGTCCCTAAACACTACAAAAAAAAAGTTAATTTTTAGCAGTGGGAATTCAATGATTTTGTGCCATAGAGACACACAATCTAGGTTTTTACTATCAGATGAGTCTATGTACCAGTTAAATTTCATTTAACTACTATGCTATCTTCACAGTCATCAATCCATCAACTCTTATTGAGATTTAGAATAAGAATAAATGCTGAAGCTACTTAAACGCTAAACTTTAAAGCAGATCTAGCTGCTCAACATTCAACATGATTATAGATAAATCGGGTGACCATATAACTTGTCATCCAAATCAGGATTTTTGAGAATAAAGAGGGCACCATTAATAATCATGTAAATTAAATTGTCTCAGTCACACTGGGATGGTTACCTTAATTAAAATACTCCCGCCTGACCAGACAGTGGCGCAGTAGATAGAGCATCGGACTGGGATGCTGAAATCCCAGGTTCGAGACCCCGAGGTTGCCAGCTTTAGCGTGGGCCCATCTGGCTTGAGCAAAAGCTCGCCAGCTTGGACCCGAGGTCGCTGACTCCAGCAAGGGGTGGCTCGGTCTGCTGAAGGCCCGCAGTCAAGGCACATGTGAGAAAGCAATCACTGAACAAGTAAGGTGTCGCAACAGCAAAGAAAAACTAATGACTGATGCTTCTCACCTCTCTCCGTTCCTGTCTGTCTCTATCTATCCCTCTCTCTGACTCTCTCTCTCTGTCCCGGTAAAACAAACAAACAAACAAAAGAACACTCCCCCAATCATAGGGACTCTTTATTTTTCTTTCTTAGATCCTCTTTAGTGCAATATCCTATTGTGGAGCAGCAGTAGGAGAATCTAGCATTTGATATTAAAATTAGTGGCTATGACATTTTAAAGATATAGGCACTATTAAAAATAACGGATCTATTCTTATTATAGCAGCAGAGACTTAAAGGATGAATAACTTCATGCAAATCTGTATAAGACTTCTTTGCCTTCACTAATAACAACCATGAAAACAGAGGAACTATATACTGATTACTAACGTCACAAAACCTTTTAGACTCAGATGGTATCTCCTGAGCTTTTGCGTTTTTTATATTTGAAAACAAGTCAATTTTCAAGTACACCTACTATCTCAAAGCATATTATTTTTTGTTTTAACATACTGAAGGGAAAAACTTTTTTTATTAGTATATTACAAAAAATACTGACTGGTTTGCAAAAGACTGTTATGTGGGTGGTTGCAGCACTTGGCCTTTAGCCTCTTGCCAAATACCACACTCCATGTGTTATGAATCACCAGTAAACCTAGATGCCCTCATGTGAGATATTTCAAACCCAACCAGAATTAATTAAGAAAAAAAACAGTCCTATGGTCTTAATGAATGAAACCAAGTACTCTTAAAATGTCAGGACTTTAGGAAAGCAATTTAACCTCTTTCTAAATATTAACTTTGGTCAAAGTCTAGGACCTGATTAAAGAAGGTCTTGACAGTGCAAAAAGAACTCAAACTTTTTCATTAAAAAAAAAAAAAGTATACACACACACACAACCTTATGACATATCACTAGTGCTTTGGACAATATCTGGTATGTAATATATGCTCTGTATATGTTTATATATTATTTAATAATCAAAAAGTAAAATGTCTGAGCTACCCTGGTATAAACATTGTGTTTACTGAGTATTATCTGAGACGTTAACTACCTTAGAATTTATAGGTTGGTATTTCTTACATAAAAAAACTTATTTAAAATTTTTAATTTAAAAAATTACTCTAATTATATTATTAATCATGGTCATGTCACTATTGAACTCTGCTTACCCAAGATTAATACCAATTTTCTGGTTCTTTAGGGCCATTCACCTAAATAGCTAAGCTGATGACGTTAATATAAGGACTGGAGCTGACATAATATAAGGACTAGAGCTGAAAGATCATGAAGAGTTTAATACTTTGGCAAGTGAGAGCCAAAGGCAAGTGGAAAGAAACCTGCAGAGGACATTGGTGTGCAGTAAACAGAATGCAAGAGAAGCCAGACCTGTTTGTACCATGAGATAAAAATCTAGAGATTTCTCTGCATTATAATAGTAAATCTCATTATTAGAACTCCTTTGAAAGGGCTTCTGTTCTTTGCAACTAAATGATTCCTGACTAAAAAATGGATTATAAAACATTTTGGAGAGGAGTTAATACTTGAGCTGAATCTTTAATAAAATGAATAGACAGAGCTTCCATTCTAGATGGAGTAATAGGGGACAGATTTACCCTCCTGCCTGAAACAACTAAAAAAACAAAACAAATACATGAAACAATGGTTTTCAGACACTGGACAACGACTGGTATAGAAGAGTAATCCCAAGAGAAGGAAACAAAGAGAGCCTCCCTCCAACAGCTCTGTGCTTAAGAGTGTCCGGGGAGCAGAGGGAGAAGGAACTCATGAAGAACCCAGCAACTCCAAGTTAAGAAAATAGATGAAACTTGTTACAGTCTGCCTAGTGGAGTACCAGAGACTATAGAGTTGCAGAGAGAGAGAGAGAGAGGAATAAATCTGCAGAGGATCACCCTCTCAAAACTTTACTGAGTACCATCAACACATACTTGTGAAGAATCTACCAGAAGCAGTAAAAGGAGTAATTAGGAAGGAGCAGAGGAAACAATCCCAGGGACTTAAGACGATAGGAATAATCTGTTTCATTCACGAAAGAAAAAAAGCTCACACTTCACAGGACATCAGGTAGAATAATCATAAAGTTATTGCCTCAGCAGGAGAGCAAAATTAGCCCTAGATAAAATTTGCTCTGGTCCCACTTAACCAAGCATAAAAATAAGCATTGAAAGTGTCAAACTATTTCCAAAATAAGCATTGAAAGTGTCATACTATTCTCAGAATAAAACTCAGAGTAGTATTTCTAGAAACAGTGGAAACAGAGAGTCTGAAAGTCCATAATCTACAATGTTAAGGGGGTTTTCATCTGTTTAAATTATGAAATAGCGCCTCTTCTTTTCTTCAGTAAATATTTACCAAAGCCCTACAACAGGGGTCCCAAACTTTTTACACAGGGTGCCAGTTCACTGTCCCTCAGACCGTTGGAGGGCCGGACTATAAAAAAAACTATGAACAAAATCTCTTGCAAAAGTAGAGCCAGAAAGTCATAACTGTCAACAGAAGCCTGACTGCTGCTCCTGGGGGTACTACGGGTCTGTTTTGGGAATTTAACACTAAGCAAGCCCATAAAAGATTTACCTGATTTTAAAAAAAAATCTGTATATATTGGGGGTTTCTGCAAAAAAACAAAACAAAAACAAATGCTTCATGCATTTGGCTCCTAGTTCTTTTATGTAGCTGCTCTCCAAGATTAACTTGGACATGTCCCCATTTCAAAATCTGCCAGCTACTGAAACATGGGTCATGAAAAAGAATCTTACTAGGTTAAGCTGAGATCACATAAGAGTGCTTATAATAAACCAGTTCCCCCAAAGAACTCTTGTAAAAATACTAATACCCATTCCACAAAAATAAGCTTCAGATTTCAAATGTAAAAATTTTTTATGATTATACTTTCAGACACTTGAATCAGACATATCCAAATATTCTTTATTTTGTAAATCTGGCACACCTCAATTGATATAAGTGAAAAATATTAAAAGCATATCCTGCTTTCCTTTCAAGATAATAGTCCTTTTATTCATCTACCATTTAATTTAATAAACTAGCTAAATCTCTTTTATCATTTTTGATAATTCAAGGCATCTGTATATACTCAAAAGTTTTTCCACAATTTGATATTTTCAAATTGTATGTTTACTTTATTTATCTTAATTGGATAAATAGTTTTCCATGGTCTTAACTTTTTTATGTAAAATTTTCTGTCCTTTAAAAGACATTCCATTTATACTTCCAAACCACTTTGTCAATTAATAGACTATAAAAACTTGTTGATTTCTTACTTGTATTATACTTCATGTCTATTTAAGTCTACACAGTCCTAAGAAAATAAACATATTTAGTTCCAGCTATTTGATAATATTATTTTATTGCAAATTAAATAGTTAATATAATAACAAACATTTCAGAATAAAAATCTAATGAATTTCAAGTTATTAACATAAAGAATAAAATAATAAAGAAAACCCTTTAATATATAAAACTTTAAAACATAGCTTACTTAGTTCATACATCATTAGAATTATTTCATCACATTACATCTTTACAACCACCACAATCCTGGGCCATATCTTGTGGTCCCCAAATTGAACCAAACCATTTTTAGCTGGAACAAAATTATTATGAACTTATGTTTTACTAATAATCTGAAAGCCCTCTACTTGTTAAAAAGGTATATGCCTCTATATTAAAGCTTTATCTTCTGAAATATCAATACTTCAGTAATAGCAACAAAACCTACGTCATCAAAGAAGTCTCCGTAAAAGATAAATTTGATTGTATCAGGGGAAAAATGTAGAATAAAAAGGAAAACCTAGAGCAAATCATAAAAGAGCTATGAGACAATATCTTATGGTCTAACATACATGTGTACTTGAAATCACAGAAACGAAAGTCAAGAGAAACACATGAAGAAATGATGGCTGAGAATTTTTCACATTAAATAAAAGATACCAAAGCAAAGAACCAAGATGTACAGAGATCAAACTAAAGAAAATAGATACATTATATTCAAAAACAAAGACATACCATATCCAGAGAGAGAAAAATCTTCATGACAGCCAAAGTAAAAAGAAGCCAAAACTTCGCACACAGAAAATCAAAGGTAAGAATTAGAGCAAAACTATGCAAGGCAGATAATAATAGAATGACATATTTTAAGTGCCAAAGGAAAAAAAAAGGCAATCCACAATTCTATAGTCAGCAAAAATACTTCATAAAAATAAAGGAAAAATAGTCTTTCAGAAAAACAAGTATGAAATAATTCATTACCACCAGACTTGTCCTAAAATAAATGTTAAAGGAAGTTCTTCAGATTGATGGAACATGATACCAGACAGAAAACTAACCACAAAAAAAAAAAATCAACATTAAAAATGGCAGAAATGAAAGTAAATATATTACTTTATTTATTTATAATTTCTCTAAAAGATAACTGTCTAAAGCAAATATAATAGCAATTTATTTTTGTGTTGATAGCACATATAAAAGTAAGAATGACAACAAAAGCACAAAGGATGAGCAGGAAAAATTGAAAGTACACCATTATAAATTACTTATAGTTATGTGCTATTATATGAAGAAAGACTGTGATTAGTTACAAACATATTACAAACCCTAGGGCTGCTGTTAAAATAATTTCATAAAGATAAATAAATAAGCAAACAGTGGAAAGAAAAGGAATAAAAAAATACCCAAGTAACTCAAGAGGAAAAAAGAGCAAAAATAGAATAGAAAACAGCTAGCACAGTGATAGATTTTAGTCTAACCATATTACCAATTACATGAAATGTAAACAATCTAAATACACTAAAAGATGGAGACTGTCAGACTAGATAAACAAATCAGCCCAGCTATATTTTTCTGTCTACAACAAATCCATTTTAAATATAATAACATAAATGGGTTGAAAGTAAAAGTATAAAAAGATATGTTGGGAGACAATTCTCTAAGGGTGTCTGTTGGGTTACCTTGGCCTGCAACCATCTCTCCAGCTCCTCCTTATTAATAGATAACAAAGTAGAGATCCAGGAATCTCATGTCTATTGCCAGCATCTATTAGATTTTTGGCCTGTTAACTTGTTAGCTCATAAGAATGTAAACTCTCAGACTCTTCACAATTCTTGACGCGATATACCATGTAAACACCAATCAAAAGAAAACTGGAGTGGTTATATTAATAACACGCAAGGAAGACTTCAGAACAAGGAATAATAAATACCAGGGATAAAGAGCCCATTTCATCAAGAAGACATAATAATCCTAAACAGTCACGGACCTAACAAAACTTCAAAATACACAAAGCAAAAAATGACAGAACTGAAAGAAATTCACAAATCGGGACTTCACTCCTTTCTCAATATTTGATAGAACAAGCAGATGATAAACACATGGAAAAATTCAACCTTATTAGTGAGATAAATTATTAGTGAGATAAAATGGGTGCTGAGGACGGCTATGTGGAGCCTCTGCCTCAGGTGCTAAAAATAGCTCAGTTGTGAGCATGGTCCCAGATGGGGATTGCTGGTTGGATCCCGGCAGGGGAACATGCGGGAGTCTATGTCTCTATCTCCCCCTCCTCATTTGGAAAAGAAGTTAAAAAAAAATTAAAACCTCACGATGAGATACCATTTACACCTACAAGAATTAATTTAAGACTTAAGAAGTCTATTAATACTCAGAAATCAGAGGCATTTTTATATTCCAACAATGAACTGTCAGCAAAAGAAATTAAGGAAACAATCCCCTTCACTATTGCAGCCAAGAAAATAAAGTACCTAGGAGTAAATTTAACCAAGGATGTTAAGGACTTGTGCTCAGAAAAATTATAAAACATTGATAAAAGAAATCAAGGAAGATACAAATAAGTGGAAGCATAAACAGTGCTCATGGTTAGGAAGAATAAACATCATTAAAATGTCTATATTACCCAAAGCAATTTATAAATTCAATACAATACCAATTAAAATTCCAATGACATACTTCAAAGATATAGAACACATATTCCAAAAATTTATATGGAACCAAAAAAACACGAATAGCCTCAGCAATCTTAAAAAGAAAAAATAAAGCAGGAGGTATCACTCTTCCAGATATCAAGGTTTACTACAAGGCCATTGTACTCAAGACAGTCTGGAACTGGCATAAGAACAGGCACATAGATCAATGGAACAGAACAGAGAACCCAGAAATAAACCCACAGCTTTATGGACAACTGATATTTGCCAAAGGAGGAAAGAACATACAATGGAGTAAAGACAGCCTCATTAACAAATGGTGTTGGGAAAATTGGACATCTACCTCCAAAAAAATGAAACTAGACCATCAACTTACACCATTCACAAAAACAAACTCAAAATGGATAAAAGACTTAAATGTAAGCTGTGAAACCATAAGCTTCTTAGAAGAAAACATAGGCAGCAAGCTTTCCGACATCTGTAGCAGCAATATATTTGCTTCTTTATCTCCACGGGCAAATGAAATAAAAGTCAAGATAAACAAATGGGACTATATAAAACTAAAAAGTTTTTGCACAGCTAAAGACAATAAGAACAGAATAAAAAGACAAACCACACAATGGGAGAACATATTCAACAGCACTTCTGATAAGAGGTTAATAACCAAAATTTATAAAGAACTTATAAAACTCAACACCAGGAAGGCAAACAATCCAATCAAAAAATGGGCAAAAGAAATGAATAGAAATTTCTCCAAAGAGGACATACAGATGGCCAATAGGCATATGAAAAAATGCTCTACATCACTAATCATTAGAGAAACGCAAATTAAAACCACAATGAGATATCACCTCACACCAGTCAGAATCGTGTTCATCAGCAAAACAACACAGAACAAGTGCTGGCGAGGATGTGGAGAAAAGGGAACCCTCCTGCACTGCTGGTGGGAATGCAGACTGGTACAGCCACTGTGGAAAACAGTATGGAGATTCCTCAAAAAATTAAAAATTGAACTACCTTTTTACCCAGCTATCCCACTTTTAGGAATATACCCTAAGAACACCATAGCACTGTTCGAAAAGAAGAAATGCGCCCCCATGTTCGTGGCAGCATTGTTCACAATAGCGAAGATCTGGAAACAGCCCAAGTGTCCGTCAGAGGACGAGTGGATTAAAAAGCTTTGGTACATAATATACTATGGAATACTACTCAGCCATAAGAAATGATGACATCGGATCATTTACAACAAAATGAATGGACCTTGATAACATTATACGGAGTGAAATAAGTAAAACAGAAAGAAACTGAGAACAGCATGATTACATACATAGGTGGGACATAAAAGTGAGACTATGAGACATGGACAAGAGTGTGGTGGTTACGGGGTGGGGGGAGGGAAGAGAGGATGGGAGAGGGGGGAGGGGAGGGGCACAAAGAAAACCAGATAGAAGGTGACAGAGGACAATTTAACTTTGGGTGATGGGTATGCAACATAATTGAATGATAAGATAACCTGGAGATGTTTTCTTTGAACATATGTACCCTGATTTATTAATGTCACCCCATTAAAGTTAATTTTAAAAAAATAGCAGAAACACCCCCCCCCCCAAAAAAGACTTAAGAAGTCTATCAATTCTAAATGCTAGTGAAAATATAAACTATCAGATACTGCTGGTGAAAGTATAGGTTGGTAGAGTAATATGGAAAACAATTCAGCATTACCTAATAAAGATGTGTACACCATCCACAGTAAAACCATAAGTTTGTATACATATGCAGTAGCAGACATGTACAACAGTTTCATAACAGCATTGTTAGTAACTGGGGATAAAAAAGCAAGAAATAACACAAATGTTCATAATGGCAGAATGAATAAATAAAATAGTACAGCCATATAATGCAATTCTATACAGAAGTAAAAATGAGTGAATTACAGCTATATAACTCAACATAGATGATTCTCAAAAATATTGGGGTGGGAGCATAAACTCAAATAGCCCCCCAAAATAAAAATAAGCAATATATTGTTTAGGGATATATATAAGGTAAAACTATAAACAAAAGCAAGTAAATAATTAACCAATATTAGGAACCAAAATTAGATAGAAGAGGAGGCAATCAGTTACTTCAAAGATATTTGGCCTGACCAGGAGGTGGCACAGTAGATAAAGCATTGGCCTGGAATGCTGAAGATCCAGGTTTGAAACCTCAAGGTCGCCAACTTGAGTGCAGGCTCATCTGGTTTGAGCATGGGATCGTAGACATGACCCCATGGTCTCTAGCTTGAGCCCAAAGGTACCTGGCTTGAGCAAGGGGTCAATGGTTCAGGTAGAGCTCCCCCTCCACCCCGCCACGGCACATACAAGAAAGCAATCAATGAACAACTAAGGTACCACAGTGAAGAACTGATGCTTCTCATCTCTCCCTCGCTAAAAAAAAAGATATTTGTAATGTTCTATTTCTTATCCTGAGTAGTAAACAGATGTTTTCTATATTATTACTTAATATATACATATGCTAGATAGTCTATTTATTATATATTTATAGTTTAAAATTCTTATGAAGAATAAGTAATAATACAGATTCATTCAGCAAATACTGCAAACAAAATAAAAAATAAAATCATGAAATACAGATACAACACCACTTGTTAGGCCCAACCAGAAGTTGAGATTCATGCGAGGAGTGCCACACTAGACATTGTTTATTCTTAGCAGGATAAAAACATGAAACATGCTAGCAATAAAGTATCAAGTAGTTGCTCATAGCAATTCAGAGGATATTCTCTTTGGCATTCCCAGGTAGCACATCAAGAGTAAGGGAATGTAATCACAAGGATTGGTGGAGTGGCTACCCTACCTTGGAAAGACCAAATAGCAAACTATATATTCAGTCCCATAGATACTGCTTCCTGAGGTTTACAACAGAACTTGCTCAATTATAAGAGTTATCACACTCAGGGAAGCCCAAAGCTATAATATTCCACCAGTATTTACAGTTCCTTCAATCCCCCCAGTTTAGACTATGTAATTTAATAATCACGAGTCACTTTTACCAAAAGCAATGGTACTTAATTACATAACTGATATTCTATCTTTACCAGATTTCCAGGTGAATAAAGCTAGTAAGGCCAAAACTGACCAGAGAAAAGAAATGCTGTTATTACCCATACTCACAACAAACAAGGAGATTCATTTAGAATGGTACCAAGCTAAACATGTATTTAGTTAATTGAATCTGAGATGCCAATGGCTATAAGACACCTTTAATTTTTGCACTAAGAAAACAATGCTAGCTTGTAAGACACATCCCAATTACTAAAATATAAAAATGGGAGGGAAATGTACTTCTTAAAATCAATAAAATACATAATAATCCATCTCCCAATTTTCCCTTAAAATATCTAAGATAAACATACAGCCCTACCTTGGAAAGAGTATGCTCCAAATTAAACCAGATGCCTACTAAAAACTTTCTTAGATGTCTAAGGTTGTATTCTCTTACTCAATATCTCTCTTCCTTCATTATTCTAAAACCACACTTCCAGTTTTCTCCATCCCTGGATATTAAATTAGTTTCCACAACTGATGAAATCACCAAAGTCCTAAGGACCTTTACAACCTGGAGATTTACATGTAAAAATAAACACACATATATCACACTATCTCAGGTTATCCATGTATAAATTCACTTCTACAAACAGAAAGACTGTAGACTGTGAAGTGAGAACAGGGGGAAAATAAAACCTCTTAACATTCAATCTAGTAGATGCACACTGGTTGAAGTAGGCTGTGCACAATTATTATCTTCATACAACTTGGAGGGCAATGCTATCAGTTTATGAGCCGAAAATGAAGATGACTGAATAGACTTTCCATACTCTGCCTACTTGTAAAACACCAGAATTGGATAAAATGCCTCTTGTTCATAGATGGCTAAGCATGGGACCTACACAAACATTCAGGAGCACAGATAAAACATCTTCTTAAAATGCCAAAGATGATAATCTGCGGTAATTTACATGGGGAAATGGAAGAAATGTAGAAAGTAGCTACTGCGTGTTCTCAATAAAATAAAAAGTTTCGGAGAAACATCTTTCATAAGGAAGATGATCAGTTAAAAAGACCAAGAAGGAATAAAAACACAATGGACATATGCAGACTAAGGTATATATGGAACTCAGATAAGAAAAAAAAATGTAAACAAAACCAAATCCACACCTGAAATGAGAAAAAACAGAATCAATATTTCAGAAAAACATATCAGTAATGTAGAACATGAAAACAAATATGTTCACCAAGAATACGAAAAGATAAAGAGGGAAGACAGGTATAAAAAGGAAATGTGGCTCTTTTTCATGCCACTTTGGAGGGTTGGCTGCTTCAGGATGAAGGTGAACATCTCTTTTGTAGCCACTGGCTGTCGGAAACTCATTGAAGTGAGTGATGAATGCAAACTCTGTACCTTTCACAGGAAGCTATGGCCACAGAAGCTGCTGCTCACGTTCCGGGTTAAGAATAGAAAGGTCATGTGGTTTGAATCAGTGGTGGGAATGACAAACAAGATTTCCCCATGAAGCAGGGTGTCTTGACCCATGGCCCTGTCTCCCTGCTACTGAGTAAGGGGCATTTCTGTTATAGACCAGGCAGGACTGGAGAAAGAAAGGGCAAATCTGTTCAGGGTAGCACCATGGGTGCCAATTTCAGTGTTCTCAATTTTATCATTGAAAGAAAAAGAAAAGAGGGTGCAGGGAGAAAGGTACTTCTGATCTCAAAGATACAACTACTGTGACCTATCACCTGGGGCCCAAAAGAGCAAAATCCAAACACTTTTCAATCTCTCTATATGTTGTGAGAAAGATCTTAAACAAGAACTTAATAAACCTCAAACCAAAACACCCAAGATTCAGCATCTTGTTACTACATGGGTCCTACAACACAAATGCCCAGCATACTGCACTGAAGAAACAACATACTAAGAAAAATAAGCAAGAGGTCAGAATACGCTAAACTTTTCGCAAAAAGAATGAAGGAGGCCAAAGGAAAACACCAGGAACAGACTGTCAAGGGGTATAGACTGTCTTCTCTGAGGTTCTACATCTAAGTCTGAGTGCAATCAAGAATGACATTTCCGCCTGACCAGGCAGTGGAGAAGTGGATAGAGCCTCCGACTGGGATGCGAAGACCTAGGTTCGAGACCCGAGGTCGCCAGCCTGAGCGCGGACCCATCTGGCTTGAGCAAAAGCTCGCCAGCCTGGACCCAAGGTCACTGGCTTGAGCAAGGGGTGTTTCGGTCTGCTGAAGGCCCACATATGAGAAAGCAATAAATGAACAACTAAGGTGTCGCAATGGCAATGAAAAACTAATGATAGATTGATGCTTCTCATCTCTCTCCGTTCCTATCTGTCTGTCCCTATCTATCACTCTCTCTGTCCCTGTAAAAAAAAAAAAAAAAAAAAAAAAAAAAAGTCATTTCCTAAGAATAATAAATAAGACCAGATAACAAAGCAAAAAAAAAAAAAAAGTGATACAATCCACAAATATTGTTTTTAAAAGCCTAACAATTGGAATAGAAGCAATAATCAAAGGGATAGATAACAGAAGAACAATACCCAAATAGAAAGCAGCAGCATCACTATTATCAATAGGATTTTCTTGTCTCAGTCAAAATTAAAAGACACCAGAATAATGTTTAGAGAATTTTAAAGAAAAAAGTCTGGGATACAAGAATATTCCATATTAAGCCATGTTGTCGTTAACATGTGCATGCAACAAGAAGTGATTTTCAGATATTCAAACATTCAGAAAAGTAAGCCACATGTGCATCTCCTGAAATAAAGCACCTGAAGATGAGGCAACTGAAAAAGTAAATCAAAACTGGAACTCAAGAATTGTTATAGTGTTGTCTAAATATATTAATGGTTATGTATGCTCCATACCAAATTAATATGTACAGTTCAGTTCAAATTTCTCTATTGAACTACATACGCTAAAAAAGTTTTTAAAGAAAAGATAGTTTAAAACATTCATTATTTATGTTAGTTTTAAAGATTAACTTAAGAAGCTGAGTGATAAAAAGGGTAACGTAAACAAAAGAAAATACTTTATTCTTGAATTTTATAATTACAACTATTTCTGTACAGCTAGTGCTCGACTTACGACCACAGTTGGTTCTGACAGACCGGTAGTAACAGGATTTGGTCGTAAGTTGAGTAGGCTATATGTACAGTACTGTGAAATGATGTTATAAAAATCTTTAAGTCATATTTTATCATAATTTTCTTTCATTATTGTTATATATCATAATTTTCTTTGTTCATTTTATGCCATTTGTATCATCTCTACACCATTTTGTTTCTTATTTTTACATTCATCAGGTTTAAATAAAACACTGCATTACCAGTACAACTGGTTTAATATTTGCGAAACATACAAAATTACAAAATACAGGTGCATACAGAAACTACTCCAGACGTGAGCAGTTGTGCTAGCGATTGTGGTCATGAAGTCGAATGGTCGTAAATTGCATAGGTCGTATGTCGATCAATACCTGTATATGCTTTTAAAAAGTATTTCTGTATCTATGCTATTTTTTTTTAAAGTACAGTCTATGCTGCAAAACCCCGAAAAACAAAGGAAAATGTAAAATTAAAAGGATTAAAAATAGTGACATGTAATGATATATCACGAAAAGAGTCAAAGTAAAAAGAAACAGGAATGATTATGACATGGGATAAAAAGTAGGATTCAAGAAAAGGATTAAAAGGTCTCTTGTTTGATAAAAGATTTCTATAGTACTACTCAAATGCAGACTATGAACTAGCTGTTACAGGTCTGAAACATGACAAAACTTGAAAGTACTTAGAAACTTATACAAAATATACAAAATTAAATAATCAGACAAAATGGCAATTAGACCTATAAGGCAAAAAATAAAGAACAAAATGGAAGTGGAAAGAATCCCTTTCCATGAAAGATTAAATTGTTTAAGAAACATATACAGAAGATAAAAATAAGGTACGATCAGTCATATTTTCTTTAGGAAGCCATCTATTATAAGATGCTCCATCAGTTTAATATCAGCTTTTCATGAGGAAAAATTACTGTATTAAATGTGTACATTGTGAAATGTATTACAGGCTCAGACATGTTAAACATTTTTTATAAAGGATTAATCAAGGAAACAACAGTATGTCAACAATTTGATCTTAAATAAAGGGAAAACTTCTTGTCATTTATAAAATAATGATAATATAGCAAACTCTAAAGAACACATCAATAATTTTGAAAAATTAAAAACTATGTAAAGTATGGCAAACACTAGCTTTCAACCACTTCTTAGTATAAATCACATAAGGATTCCTGGTTTTGTTTTTTTTGATGCTGCTGGGTAAAATTATATATGAAGGGTCTGCTAACTTTAAAGACTTTTGAAAAACAAATTAAATGACTCAAAACATACTAATCTGTCCAGCCACCCAGTTTTCGGATCTTTTTATACAGAAGTTAAAGAGAGAACTCAAAAAGTATTCCATATCAGATGCTGCACAGGTCACAGATGCCTCTGTTACCCTTTCTTTCCAACTCCCTACAATCTTATTTAAAATGTAGGGTATTATTTGAGTAGTTAACTATTGCTTTCTCAAAACCTCAGTCTTTCTTCCATGGGACCTAGTGAATAAATCCTAGCCTAATCTACCTACCCTAATATAACCACATGGTACAGACTGGCTGAATAGGTAAAGGATTATAAATAAATTAGAGCACTGTTTGAATCACTACCATGGTATGTGGTTTAAAATTCAAAGCAACATTATTAACACTTTATTCCATGTGGTAAAGTATTTTCCACCTATGCTATACAGTATAATAATCTAGAAATCGTTCTCCAAAGGACAATACTACTTCTTGAACTATCTGTCAAAAGGAGTAGTCTCATGATAGAACCAACTAGGAAAGAAAAAAGTAAATCTAAGATAAGACCCTTTAGGGACTGCTCATTTTAAGCCACAGAGTTTAAAAAGTTAGTTCTCTAAGATGTGATAAAGTCAAGATCTTTTACCTCCTCTTCTTTACCTAATATTTAAATCTAACTTCAACTAAATTTGACCTAAAAGCCTCATTGACACTATAAAAGCTTTATAGAATGAAAAAGTTATTTAAATAAAAGGTATTTACCATAAAAATAAACAAATGGGAAAAAAAATACTTGCAACTCAATTCACAGAGACAAATTTTTCTAATATATGAAGAGTTCCATGGAATTAATAAGCAAAAGACCAACTGGCCATAGGAAAGTGGGTGAAAGATAAACAGGAGTACACCAAAAAGGAAATACAAATGGCTCTCGAGTATACAGAAAGACACTCACTCTCGCTCATAATAAAAGAAATGTACATTAAAACTACACTGAGATCCATGTTTTTATCTATTAAATTGGCAAAGATCAAAACATTTGAGAACATAATCTTGGTGAAGACATGAAAAAAGTCTCATACTGCTGGTGGGAGTACAGATAGAAACAACCTTGTATTAGTTTTTTTACTTAATGAAATTCTTATAAGACATTTTTAAAATGCAATACACAAGAGATATTGAGCCTAGTATATAGTATAGGCTGTTGATCATTTTCAAAAATGTGTTTTAACTGTCTGCTTTTTATAGAATTGTTTATATAATAAAGCAGATAGATAGGCAAGTTTAAGAAACTTGGATAATGAACACAGCATTAGATGAAGCAGGACTGCTCACCTCAGGTTACCTTACTGTGCAGTTACTGGGTGCTCAGTAGATAACTGTAGAGTAAATGGTACCAGTAATGGTGCTAAGGAATGATGAGAATAAAATAAAACAGGAACAACACATAATTAACTAAATTTATCTAAATTGTTGAATAAATTGCTTAAAGGGCACCGTCACACTGGCAAATGTCTCCTGAACAATGAGTCAGCCAGCAACGGTGGTATAGTAGATTGTTGCAGTAATGTTGGGGCTTGGCTAGCTATGTGATTTACTTTGGCCCATGGTACAACAAAAGAATACTGGAGTTTGCCTTCACTAGCTGCTCCTATAAACCCTAGTACGGCCTCCAGATGAAGGAGAACCTCCTAGAGACACATGTTCTTCCAACACCACAGCCAACAGCCAGCACCAATATCCAGACCTATGAATGAACCCCTGACCTATCAGCTAACGGCAACCACATAAACCAGCCCAGCCAGAAGCAGGGACAGAGATTAACTAAACTCAGTCCAGAATGATAGGCTAAAAAATGTCAACTGTTTTATACCACTAAACTTTGGGAAGGTTCGTTATGCAAAAACTGATTCAAGTGGGGAGGGTAATAAGAATTGGTGGTCTTGGAAAATTTTTGCTTGTTTCAGTTTTTTAAATTTCACAATGAGAACATATTCATATATAACTTGTCTAATTAAAGTTTATAAAATTATTTTATATAAAATTAATATTAAAGTCCTACCATCACCTTATAGATACAGACATATAACAAAATAATTCAGTCCAAACAGGAGCATGAATTTGAGAAAAGACAGTGACATTGCTCAGAAAAATAAAAGAATGGGTCAGTATAGAGTAACAGGGTACATTATCACATAAAAAAAAAATTCAGTAAGAATGTATTCATGCTCATTGTTATGTCTCAATAACGACTATTATCAAATCTGGAAGTATTAGGAGACACATCTCATTTTGCTTCTCCACTTCTGTTTAAGCGAGTAACGGCCATTCAATACATGTTCCCTCATTTTAATCCTCACATGCTATGAAATAAACATATGTTGAATAACTGTGGGCAAAACTTAACTGACCTATCCATGCCTCGTTTCCTCAATTGTAAAATGGGAATAACAGTACCTATTTTATAGAGTTGTTGTGAAGATTAAATCACTTAAAACAGCGTAGAGGACGGGCTCAATAAATGGTTTATCATCTGTTAGTAAAATGATGTAAAATTAAGGTCTTTTAAAAAATATTTTCTATTAATTTTAATTTATTGTGTTAACACGGATTCAAGTGTCCTACTCAATATAACACCTTCACCCCCACCTCTGTGTCCCCCATTACGCTGCCTTTGCCATACTCCCCCCTCTGGGATTTGCTGTCCTGTAACTGTATTTACGTGTTATGTTTATATATATAATTTCACTAATCCCTTCACCTTCTCTGATCCCACCCCCTCATTCCCTTAAATTAAGGTCTTTTGACTACCCTGGCTTCTATTTTAAAATCACTAAGCATCATCAACCAAGGAGTGATCATCGATATTAATTTAAAGATCTTTCTAATGACTTCATGAAACAAATGAAAAGACAATGTTAAAACAAAATAAAATTGGAAGTATACATAGAAAAAATATGATGAAGAGTACTGAAACTTCAGCCAATAATGAATTCATTCAATCCACATTCCACAATCCTAAGTAGGTTTAAAAACAACAGGTTTCAATGTTTGTGTGTTACCAACTCACAAAAGGCTAAAACAAGAAGAGAGCAATAAAACCTAGCAGTCACCTTTACTGTGACCTCTGGCACACACATTTCCAACACATTCTACCATCATGTAAAAGAAAAGGCATTACTGATGGCTATGGAAAATAAGGCTCCTTCACAAGAGACTGCACTTAACCTAATCTGCATCATTGGAAAACTGTAGTTACACCTTGATCAATGAATGGCTTTACACTGCTGCTTTTCAAGACAAGATCAGTCCTGGACACTTTTCCAACGATGTGCGTGCGCGCGCACACACACACACACCAACAGTTAAAAAAAAAGAGTCCTGGGTGGGATACTTATAAAAAATCATCAATTTTTTAAAAGGTCTTTTAAACATGTAATTAATTACATAGCCTGTAGACACGTGAGTCAGTGACCAACTGTAAAAAGCCTTATGCCACAATGTGCAAGTATTTTAGTTTACCCTATTGTTAGGAATGAATAAATGCTACAAAAATTGTTTTCATTTCAATTTAAGATAAACTATTTTTTAAGTAAACATTTTTTCTTTTTAAAACAATTTTTATTGAATTTATTGGGGGTGACACTGGTTAATAAAATTTTATAGGTTTCAAGTGTACAATTCTGTATCATCTGTATATTGTATTGTGTGTTCAAGTCAAATATTTTAAAGAGTGCTTATATATACAGAAGTAATGTAGCCGATTCTGGCATTAGAAAGGTAAAGTACAGCTGTGTTACTGTATATATCAGACATTTGCTGGTAATTGTATTTAATCATAATAATCCAAAGAAGTAGAAATTTTTAACTCATTTTATAGAGGAGGAAGTTAAGGTTCACAGAAGTAAGGTAACTTTCTCTGTGTCTCTCAGCAATAGATAGCAGTGTGGAGAGTACTGAGGAGTGCAGGGAGGCACCAGAGGGTATTGCCATGTGACTTATTCCTATAGACAAACACAACACCCAGTGCAGTAAGTCCTTTATCAGCCATGTTAAAGGGGGCTAGGTCTATGGGAAACCAAAGAGATAATCTTTTAGGAATGGGCAAGGGAGTCACAGAAGGCTTAAAAAAGAGGTTGACATTTGAGTTGTTACTTTAAGGATGAGTAGGATTTAGCAATTTCAATGCCAAGGCTCACCCCCACCCCCCTCATCCCCAATATATTAACCAAAATGAATTACTTACTTGAAACTGAGAAAAACAATTTTGAGAGAAATCTTCCTCAGATATATTACTCCATAGTTTTAAAACAAATAATATGATGACAGTTTAATTTTTAGGTTGCTTTTATGTGGCTTGTCTTGGTTTTTATTCTGAAATGAAATTTAGATTAGTCATTTTCTTGTTCTGAGAAACTAGGAGTATGCCAACACGTTTTAACTTGACATTTTTTCACATTTCAACATGTATTCTTATTTACCAAAGTCTTTCATTTAATCATCTCAAACAAAACCTAATTTAATATATAAATTACTTTGAAGTGCAAATATATATGCAGAATAAGATATTTCTTTTAATTCTTGTTATACTTCCTTGTAATTGTAATAAATAGAAGAAAAAATAGAAAACTCTTGTTATATTGTTATATATTACACAAGCATTTTTGAGGTAACACGCTTTCTTTTGTTTTTTAAATTATTTATTACAATAAATGCTCTCTTAACCCAAAGAAAATTTAAAAGTTGCCCCCAAGGAAATTGACCTCAAATTCTTAATATTTTCCACAACTACCATCTAAAAAGAAAATAGAATTGGGCAAAAATAAAACCCTAAAATTTCCAATGACAATTATGACCCTTTCTTCTAAGAATTTACTTTCCTAGGTATATATTCAATTTCTGCTGCAAAAAACAGTCCAGTGTGTCAGTACTAATTAAGGAACAAAATATTTTCCATTAAAAAAATTAAATATTTAAAAATATAGAGAGAGCTGGAAGAAACACAGGAGATCACCTAGAAAAGTTAAAAAGAATGACCCCCAAAACCAAAACAAAATACCATGCACACACCAACAGGTTAAACAGATTGTCATAAAAGGATTTCCCTTTACTTTTAATTTATTTTTGTCTCAAAAATGCATACTCCTGCCTTTATCTGTATCTTACTTACCTAGGTACTATAAATTAACACAATTTTACTGAAAGTTTACTGTATCTTAACTCCCATTATTTCCTCTCCTATTAGTATCACTGTGATTAAAATGGCAGCCATGACAATATACCAATCTATGTCCCATTATTTTAATAAGTTTCTAAATCTCTCCTTAAAATACATAGGACTAATGACAACATTCTCTGAAGCCTATTTAACCCCACCAACCTACCTAAACCCAAATCATTTTCCACTCAGACTTTGATTAAACAAATTTTAATGCAATCAATAGTAAGCCGAGAAAAGATTTATTTAATTTTAGCAACCCGAGGAGAATTTGAAAGTTCTCCTGATAGAAATGTCCTTTTTCTTTGGAAAATTTTATAAATACAATTCTAGTCCAAGTTCTATGCATATTTCCTAAATTCCCTTTTCAATACTCTAACCTTTATTATTATTTTTAAAAGGCAATAGCTACAATCATAACACACAACCTATTCCATAGGAAATTTTTAAGCACTACTGGACAGAATAGGCCCTCAAAGATTTCTAAACTGTGAATATACAATTCTTTTCATAGTTCCTCTAAAGTTCTGTATGTTCTTCTTTCAACTATGCATTATCTTCCTCCAACTGTCCCTCAGGTTTTGGGGGCCAATGTGAGGCAGTGGAAGCTGAGCATTAAGATCCCCAGCCCCACACCAACCGACTATAGGACATCGGACAAATCCCTGAGCTTGCCTATCTAGATATGTTTTCTTTATAGCAAAGAAAAGGATCTAACTAGAACAGTGTTTCCCATCTTTTTCACATTGTAAATAATATTTGTTTAGTACACTGACCAACAGGAGGGCATTTGGAGGCATAGACATAATGCTTGATGAAAAAAATTATCACTTTTAAAAAAATATAATTACAGGAATAAAGAGTTTAAATTAAGTTTTTAGTAATGTGAATTAATTCCAAATCCAATGTTTTTCACATTAGGGACACTATTTCAAAATAACAATGATGCTTCATTTTTTGCAGAACATACATGCACTATTAGGCAATCACCATGCAGCAAGTTAAATGGCATATCAGACACGCAATGCTGGGAGGATCCAATACAGGCAAAAACAGAGATTCAGGCCAAGAGCTGCCCTCCACCCCCAACCTGCGGCAACATCCCTGCTATCCTGTCCTCTCATCACCAGTGGACTGCACCTTGCACTGGGAACAGGCTTCTCAGGCATCAGGAATACAAACTCCAATAGCCGCTCCAGAACCCCTTCTCCACAAGTGGCTAACATAGTCTGTGGCTGGCTGAAGTAGATTCCAAAAAGTAAAGCACCTCCCTTAATGCACTTAAAATACGGAAAGGAGTAAGTAACTGCTAGCTGCTTATTATACTATCTTCTTACCAGAACCCAACAGCCTTCCTTCAGATCCCACTCTACTAGAGTCACCTTCCATTCCAGTAAGCCACATAACATTATCTCGAAACTCTTAATAGAACACCTCAAAGAAAACTTAAACAGTATTGCAGTAATCATTTGACAACTGTTTACAACTACCTATGGTCTTTTAGTTTTGTTCTTCCTTACCAAATCCTGCAAACACAAAACTTAAAAAATTAACGTTGAATAGGTATTACATACACATGGCAAAAATTATTTTAAAATTACCAAACAGTATACTAAAAAATGTAGTCTCCTACCTTTGTCCTCTAGGCAACTAGTTCTCATTATTACCAAACTCTCATGTATCCTTCCAGAAATATTTTTTATATAATATGTTGATCTTTACATGTAAATATATATTTTATATATATTTTTTCTCTGTTTTTTTTTTATTTTTATTTATTCATTTTAGAGAGGAGAGAGAGAGAAAGAGAGAAGGGGGAGGAGCAGGAAGCATCAACTCCCATATGTGCCTTGACCAGGCAGCCCAAGGTTTTGAACTGGCGACCTCAGCATTTCCTGGTCGATGCTTGATCCATTGCGCCACCACAGGTCAGGCACTATTTTATATATTTTAAAACCACACAACTGGCAGGATACTATATATGGAGTCTTGCATCTTGCTTTTTTCTTGTAATGTGTGTGTCTGTGTATATGTATGTGTGTGTGTGTGTGTGTGTGTGTGTGTATATATATATATCAGAGATTCACATAGTGTTGCCTCATTTTTAAGGACTGCTGCCTAGTATTCCACTGAATAGCTATACCATCATTTCCTTACCCAATCCCCTACTGATTTATGTTCAGATTGTTTCCAATCTTTAGCAATGACAAATAATGCTCCCACAAATATTCTTACATGTTCATTTGACACATATATAAAATCTTATAGAAGATAACATTCTAGAATAAAATTACTAGTTCAAAATATATGTGCATTTTTAATTTTGAAAAGAATTTCCAAATTGCTTTCCACAGGAAATGAACGCTTCATATTCCCACCAGGAATACATGAGAATACCGATCTTCCCTCCCTCTCACCCTCCAAAAGTTATACTATGTAACCAATCCTTTCTAATTTGTTAATAGAAGGTATGTTGTAGCTTCAATTTACATCTTCATTATAAATAAAATTGCACATCTTTTCATATGAATTCTCTTTGCTCATTTTTTCCTACTGGATTATTTTCTAGGAGCTCTTTTTATATAATAAATCAGTCCTTTGTGAAAAGTGTACACTTAAGATTTACCAATCTGTTTTTTTTCCTCTATACAGAATTTTAATCTTGTAAAATTCAGCAATACGGCCTCGGTTCTATTTCATACTTTGAAAGGAGTTCATCATTCCTAGATTATATTAAAAATAATGATCCTAAGGCCCTAGCCAGTTAGCTCAGTTAGAGCATTGTTCCAAAACACCAAGGTTGTAAGTTTGATTTCTGGTCAGACATATACAGGAAGTGATCAATGCACATCTAAATGGAACAATAAATGAATGCTTCTCTCTCTTTCTTCCATTCTCTTTCTCCCTAAAAATCACTCAACACAAAATTATTATTGTACATTTTTTGCTTATCTGTTTCATATCGAAACCTTTTGACTCATCTGGTAGCCAACTTTTTATTTTTCCAGATGACTAACTCACTATCTTCCTATAGATAATTCTTATCATTTACTAAATTCTTATATATATATTTCTGGTCTTTGCTCTGTTTCATTGCTGTCATGTGCCAAAACCACACCACTTTCCAAAACATTTTAAAATCAGTTTACATATAAATGAGTATAATAAAACCAAAAATTACTGGCTTGCTTTAATGTAAGAATCATTCTGGCCTGACCAGGTGGTGGGCACAGTGGAAAGAGCATTGGACTGGGATGTGGAGGACCCAGGTTCAAAACCCAAAGGTCGCCAGCTTGAGAATGGGCTCATCCAGCTTGAGCATGGGCTCACCAGCTGAAGCGCAGGGTCGCTGGCTTGAAGCCCAAGGTTGTTGGCTTGAGCAAGGGGTCACTTGCTCTGCTATAGCCCCAACCCCCACTCAGGTTAAGGCACAAATGAGAAAGCAGTTAATGAACAACTAAACTAAGGTGCTGCAATGAAGAGTTGATGCTGCTTCTCATCTCTCTCCCTTCTTGTCTGTCTGTCCCTCTCTCTGTCAAAAAAAAATCATTCTGCAGTTCCTATGTTGAAATTTATATAATCAAATTTAATAATATCACCATGCAATTATACATTTTGATTGACTCTTATTTTGGTTCAGCATGAACCTCAAATCTTTTTTAATTCTATTTATGAACCATATCTAAAAAGTCAGTTTTTTCTTAATTTTGTACATGGTCAGTTTTTTATCAAATTATAAAATTACTACATGTTCTCTGTAGAAAACCTGAAAAATACAAAACATACCTCCCAGAGATAAACAACCTTTATATTTTGGTGTATTTTTTCCGTATATTCAATAAGTAATTATTTTGTAAACTGATTTGACAGCCTTTTTCCATATTATATATTCTTCTAAAATATGATTTTAATAACATATTTTCTACTTTATGAATATGCCCAATTTGTGTAACTGTTTCCTAAGTGTTGGACATTTGGGGTTGTTCTCTGTGATGACTATCATATGTTGATTAATTCATGAAATAAATATTTCAAGCACTGAGGTAAGCTTTGACTGCATAATAGCAAGCAAAAATGAACACATAACCAGCATTTAGGGAGGTTATTGAGAAAAAAAAAGGTATTAATCTCCAACACATATAAAATTGTAACTATAGCAAGTGTTATGGAGGAGAGTTTATGGAGCTTTGAGAGTCTATGATAGGGAAGGCTTCCCTGAGGAAAGATAAATCAAAGTTTAGGTGAAGGAAAGTAAAAACATTCTAGGCAGAGGGAACAGCAGGTACAAAGCCTCATTGTGGGAGGGAGTATGGCAAGAATAGGGGACTGAAATAAGGCCAATATGGCTAGAACACAAAGAGGAAGGCAAGAGGAACATGGTTCAAGCCATGAGTGGATAGAAAGGCAGGGGCCAGACTATGCAAGACCTCTTAAGACATGTAGATGCCACCACACAAGATATATAGCTTTGTCCTTATCCTAAATGCAACTGAAAGCTACTGAAGCATATCAAGTGGTAGGGTGATATAATCAGGTTTGTTAAAGATCCCTCTCATTAGTGTAGAAAACATTAGAAGGGAACAGAATGGATTGGGGTAGGCCAAGATTAGGAGGCTACTGCTGCAAGTGCATCCAAAAACAGTAATTTGGACTAGGGTGGTAATGAATAATGAACAGAAGTAGATGGATTCAAAAGATAATTAGACTTTGCCAAAAGACTTACATTCATAGATTAAACTCCCTAAAACTGGAATTACTGGGTCAAAAAAGAACATTTTTAAGGATTCTGACATGCATTGTCAAACTGCCCTGCCAAGAGCAATTTTTGCTTCATTTGTAAATAACCTTGTATCTGTTGAATTTAAAAAAATTTTTTTAAGTCCTTTAGTATGACTTAATCCATACTTCCTTCATGAAGCCTTCCCTGATTCTCCTATTTACCACTTGAACATGTCACTACACATGTCCTTCTTTGAGCCTGGCTCATACACACATTTCTACTATACTCCAAGCAATGTTTGACTTATGTTTACATATCTATGGTCTCTACCACACTGTAAGCTTCTGGAGGGTAAAAGTTATTAAAACGACGGCACCTAAAAAATAAAATAGCTCAATATTACACAGTAGGTTCTCATTAAGTGTTTAGTGAATGAGTGGAGCCACATATTACCAGATTACACTGTGTTCATAGATTTAAGAGACCTCTGACTTAACTGATTGTTATTTTAAATCAAATATAATACAGAAAGCTAATAAAAATTTGCTACTCAGGACTTAAAATACCTACTAAATAGAGTAGTTTTATGGTAAACCGCTAAATCTCAGTAGTGCTCCTGAATCTTTCTAATAATTATATCAAATAGGTATTATGTAACCTTAAAATTTTTTAATGGTTTAGTAAATAAAGACTATGAACAAACAAGATTTTATCAGAGAAATTATTTGTAATCTGAGTTGATAAATAGTCTAGTTTTTAAAACTGTAGTCATCTCAAACTTATGTAACAATCTACAAATTTATGAAAAAAGTGAGGTTATTAAGCAACTACATAAGTTTAGAGAGCATTTCAGAATGATCAAGTTCTTATGTTGAAACATTTGATGTCATATTTTACAGCTATCTCCTAGAACATCTACTAAAATTTTCACTAGCTGAAGAGACTTAGGGAGGGACTGGCAGAATTACAGTAATCTTAAAGACAAGCAGCTCCCTCTATAGTCGGTCTAACCTACTTTAATTACTTGCTTTGTGACCATCTCACCCACACTCTGCTATTTACTCCTACTCTGGATCTCAGCAGGAAGGCTTTCTGAAAGGATAATTCAGTTTAACCTGGTGCTGAGAGAGCCATCTAAACTCAACGAGTTACATCAAACAACTATGCAAGAGTTGGGATGTGGAAACTGAATAGCTTCCCAGGTCCACCACCTGAGTCAGTTCCTCACAATGAAGCCTGAAAAAATACAGTCCTCTATATTTATAACCTTGCTTCCCTCCATTAAAAGAAGTTACCAAAACGTTGTTACACTGCTTAGTAATACCATATTTCCCCATGTTTAAGACGCTCCCAGTAGAAGACGCACTTTAATTTTGGGGCCTGAAACTTGAAAAAAAAGAAAGTATTACGTAAAGTTATTGAACTCAAGTTTTATTCATCATAAAATTCATACAACTCCTCATCTGCACAAAAAAGGCGGGAAATGCAAGTAAAAAACCCTACTACCACTGTATAATACACACCCAGTTTTTAGACCCCCAAATTTTTCAAAGAAAGGGTGTGGCTTATATATGGGGAAATACGGTACATTGTTATGTCAAAACAATGTTCAAGACATTTTAAAAATGACTAAAAGAAAAGAACAAGAGTTAAAAAAATTCTACCACTCACATGACAAAATTTAACTGATTCTCTCTGGAATCAGTATCTTCAGTCAACAAGGGTCAGTCAGGATTTACCATTCAAATTTTAATATGACATTTTTTAAAATACCTTTTCAAATTTCACAAACTTAAGATATGGGAGCTTTAAAAACTAAAACTTATTTCTTAAATTACTCAAGGTGTCCTCAAAAAACAGGACAATCAGAGGTCAACTGGACTGTTTTCTAAAGTAGAAAAATACTTGTCATGAAATAACAGAAAAATTGAACTAGTAAGAATGTAATAAACCAATTAGGTCAGAATTTTTAATATAAATCTGAAATCACTTTTGGGGAAAATTTTTCTACTGCCATTTTTGAGGATCTCATTTGTAAAGCAAACTCAGTTTTAAAACATCTTATCTCCAAACCAAGAGAAAGAATTGACTTCCAAAATTAATTACTATATATAACTTAAGTGAGGTACTTTATTAACATAGGTTTGTCAGGTGTTAAAACTTTCCATATTTTACTAATTTGTGAATCTATAAACATAGTTTATACTATGTATAAAGTGTCTTCATTAAAAATCCTAGTATTCAGATTTTTACTAAGCCAGACTGACCACCCTTTTACATTATTTTCAAGTTTTATTTTACTGGGTGGACTGAAATAGTTTTCTTTGGGGAAAGAATTCAGAAGCAGATAACTGTACAGTTTTTGTTTATGTTCAATTAAGACTAATTTTACTAGGAGTTTCTGACATGCTAAAAATGCTGGTTTGATTTGTGAAAGCTATAAACTCAATGTATTCCAGTGACTTCAAATTTTCTTAACCTGTTGAAAAATTTTTTTATGTGTGAAACTGTGAACTATACTTAGAGAAAACTCAATTTTATGATAATCCTCAACAAGATGAAGTTTGGATTTCTCTGTATCAAGTTTTATATTCTCAATGTATGTACAAAAAGTCTTCCTTTTTATTCATTTAAATTATATATTTCAAGATATATTTTTAAAAAACAGTTTGGGTTATTTGGGGGGGGGGGCAATCTGTTGTAGGATGTCCAGGAAGGGAAGAAATAAAATATTTGTCATAAAGTAGTACACATGTAAATATATTTTTAATATTGAGAAAGATGAAAGTATAATATAGTCTTTATTTTTAAAGAATTTTTTCATGTAATAGAATTATTGCTAGCTCACAGTGAAATTCATTTATTTCCACAAACAAAAATTTCCCATAAAACAGCTTGAAAATCACTCAAGGGTACATATTTAATGACTTGTGTAGAGAAAAAAAAAAAGTAGGTGTAAAAAAAGTATTCCAATCATACAAAGTGTAATACATAGAAATGCCACAGTATATCCTATGAACATGTCCATTTATAATTTGGAAAGCTGGCTTAACAGCTTAACAGAGGTATATCAAAGTCACTATCTTATTCTTTCTTTGCACCTGAAGTGAGAACCAACCATCTATTGTACTGAAATTCCAATTAGAAACAAAGACACCACCACTATATTTAAAAGGGCAGAAAATCTATCCTTCAGAACATTTTATACTTTCAACAAATTGTTAACAGCACTAAAATTCCCCATCTTACAAGGTTCATATCATCAAAATCTTTTTCACTATTTTAAAAAGAAAGACTACCAAATTTCACTAACTACAACACTGTTATTTTTAACAAAGAGAATTCACATTAAAAGATAAATGCTTGGGACGAATGCTCGTGTTTGGGGAAGCAGCAGTATTATCGTGGTAATCCACAGAAACTGACTAGTAATAAGATGAATGGTGATTAGGGCAACAAGCATCAAGTGGGAAATGCTATCTAAAATCCCACAGGACAATACATAACTAGAAAAGCATCCCTTTCTGGAGGTAGCTCCGTTATTTTATGTAGGCAGTTCAAAGCACGTAGAAGAGCAAACAACTAAAAACACCTTGTAAATTTGGCCCCAGCTCTATTTATATTATCATAAACTCCCAAAAGCTTTTGAGACAGTAGCTTCAGTCGCTGCTATCTCCCCACCTTGTTTTTCAAAATAGTTTTCTGTCGGCATAGGAGCATTTAAAATGGTCGTGTTCAGTTTAGCTGTGGTCCCTATGGAATTTATTAAGTAAGTAGCAGGTTGTACGCTGGCCGCCAAAAACACGCAAGTCCTACTTCCATGGACGCACATTTCCCTGAAAGCACTGCACCTGAACACGCCGCCGCGTCCCCAGACTCCGAGTCCGTAAACTCTAAGGAGTCACGACCTACACACACAGCAAGCAGAACACGGTCACTTCAATGAGAAAGATTATCTGGCCCCAGGCGCCACTCTTCAGCCTACAGCGTCTCCGGAAGGGGCAGAGGAGAGCGCTGGGGAGGAAAAGGGAGGAAGAGCGACTGACAACAGAGCTGACACTTGCCCACTCCTCTTACAGCCATTTCCAGAAAGGGCACTAGGGAGACGCAGGGGGAGTTCGTGGTCCCACCAGCGACTGACCTCAGAGCTGGCCGTGCGAACCCGTTCACGCAGGACAAGGCGCGGCCACCTGGCCCAGGCGCCGGGGCCAGAGCGGTGCTCGCGGGCGCTCACTTCCCTTCCCGCGACCCGGACGACCCTGAGTGCGGCTCCGGCTCTGGGCCGCCACACGTAGTGTAAACACCAGGCGCCCGCCGCCTCCCCGCGGAGGGGGCGCAGCGCGCGCGCGGACCCACATTTTTGCGCCTCTTGTCACGCAAGAGAAGAGAGGCGAGGAGGGCGGAGGGGAGAGAGACGCGGTAGAGCTCCGCCGAGGAACCGGCGGCGTGCGCGCGTGTGCGCGGCAGGGGGGGGCACCCGGACGCCCGCCGGCTCCCGCCCGCGCCCCGCGCCGCTTACCTGCCGGGGTCGCCCCGAAGACTCGCACTACTGGCACCTTCTTGACAGGGGCCTGGGTGAGGGGGGACTGGCAGATATCCAGCCCCTGCAGCGGGCTGGCCATGTAGTAGTCGGCAGTCACTATCCTCACTGAAAACATGTTCGCCGCCGCCGCCACCACCGCCTCCTCTTCACTAGCGACCTGGCAGCGGCAGCAGCAGCTCCTTCCACAGCGGCGGCCACACCGCGGCGGCGGCGCCCCCTCCCCTCCTCGGCTGGTCCTCCTCCCCTTCCACACAGAGACCGTGAGCGGCGGCGGGCGGGGCGGTGTTGCCACGGCTGCCGCCACCTTTTCAAGAGCACCCGGTGAGGGACAACAAGAGACAAGCCCTCGCGCTCTCGTCGGTGCTGGTGCTGCCGCCACTGCCGCCGCCGCCGCCGGGAATCACACGGGCTCGTAGGTCCCAGGCTGCAGCTCTTGTTGCCATGATGATGATGTCACGGACGCAACCACTGGGGGAGGGGAGGAGGCTGTGTGTGTGGCGAAGGGAGGGTTGCGAGTAGTTGGGGGAGGGAACGCGGCGCGAGAGGGAGGGAGGGAGCGGGCGGGCGCCCGAACGGGACACCCAGGCCCAGAAGGTGTTTTCTCTCCCGCCCCCCGGGCACGCTGCGAGGGAGGAAGCGGGCGGAAAGCCGGGCCCGCGCCCGGCGCGGGGTATCGATGACTCGGCCAATGGGCACGGCCACCTTAGGTGAGGGGCAGCGGAGGGGGCGTGGAGCGCCGATATCATGGATGGGCTCTGGGGGGCTTGCGGGAGGGGGTTGCCAGTGTTTCAGGGCTGTTTGGGCGACTAGGCGGGATTGTCCGGAGCTGCGGCGCTCGCCTCGCCGACCGCCATTTCACATCCCGCAGAGAAGGCGGGGACAGCTGCGGAGACGGCTTTTTACAAGGTAAGGAAACCGGCTCGCAAGAGGAAGGAGGCGAGGCGCGGATCTCGTGCCGCCACTGCCTCGCGGGAGGGGCGGGGACGCGCGAGCGTGGGCCTCGGCCTATAAAAGGGCCGGCCCAACGCTGCTTCCTGAACGTGCCGCGCGCTCCGCTTCGCCTTCCTGGTTCTGCAGTACCTGCGGCCGGCCTCTTAATGAGGTTTTTTTCCTCGGTCTGCTCTGCTCTGCTCTGCTCAGCTTTGTCGGGAGTGGGCAAGAGGCAGTGCACAGGAATGCCCACTGCCCGGTTTTTCTCCCGCCCCTTTTCTTCCTTGGTTTGCACCTCGGGTAGGCAGGCTGCGTCCCTTGCGCGCGCGTGTACTTGTAAGGACTTGTCAGCTGCTGGCGACCTCCCTCTTCCCCCACCCTCCCCTCCATAGGAATGTAGGATTAACAGCCCTTCCGAGAGATTTTTGGTCAAAGAGAAAGGCCATTGAAAGTCACCGCGTTAGATGCGTACTCCTAGTGTTACTCATTAATAGGTTGTGCTAGATTTTATTAGACGAAGGCTTAAAAGCAAAAGGGTGAGTGAGGGAGGACCGTTACACAAAACAACTTTATTCAGAGAGAGTGGGAACTAAGGGTGCAGTTATGAAATCAAAAAAATGGAGCGTGGGGGTAAACTGCTGTATTGGCCATTATATTGGAGCAGATAGGTTTTGGGTTTTTTTTGTCTGACTTGGTTGCCAATGTTTGGCGTGACCTTCAACAGGTAATTTGGTTTCTTAGACCTCAGTTTCCTCATCTGTGAAATGAGTTTCGCTTAAAAATCCGTAACGATTTCTTCCCAACAAGATGAAAGCAGTAGGAGGCAGAAACCATGGTTTCAAATTAGAAATATGCCACTGAATTAGGACTTTTGACAGTCATTTTCAATCTACCCAAATTAGAAATAATTCTTTCACACTTGTGTCATACAGGTGTCTTTTAATGGTTAGTAGGTTGCCATTTGAAGTGCTGTGAGAGATCCTCATTGGAAACCATTGTAGTTCTTCAAATAGAAAAATCAAAGGACTTAGAGACAGATCATTAGTAAGAAGCTGTCTGTAAATTCCATAACATAATGCTAATAAGAATTTCTGTTCCAAGGGATTTGAGACTGATAACTACAGTAAATGACCCTGCAGTTTTCAACCTCAGCATGATTATAAACATAGCTGGCAAGATTTCTACTGATATATAGGAAATTACCTAATAATAGTTTTTTTTAATTTTTATTTTATTCATTTTAGAGAGGAGACACAGAGTGAGAGAAAGAGAGAAAGGGGGGAGGAGCTGGAAGCATCAACTCCCATATGTGCCTTGACCAGACCAGTGCAGGGTTTTGAACTGGCAACCTCAGTGTTCCCAGGTCGACGCTTTATCCACTGCGCCACCACAGGTCAGGCCCCTAATAATAGTTTTAAGAGGTAGAATCTCTTAAATTGATTTAAGTTTTAGAAGGCTATGGAAATGAGTTTAAAATAGAATTACGTGTTAAAATGCATTTTCTGGCAAAATAAATATTTTGTACAAGCTGAATGTCAGATGTACAATGCCAGTGATTCTCACAGCATCCTCTGACACTGTAGTGTTCTTTAAAGTTGAATATTTTGGCCGTGGCCAGGTGGCTTAGTTGATTAGAGAGTGTAAGTTGATTGCCATTGATCCTAGTCAGGGCACATACAAGAATTAACCAATAAGTGCATAAATAAGTGGAAAAACAAATGAATTTTTCTCTCTCTCCCTCTGTCTCCCTCTCCCTTTCTCCTTTTCCCTCTCTCTAAAATCAATTAAAATTTTTTCAAAAAGCAGGGCAAAGTGCCATATGTACTAAAATTTAAAGCTTTTTCTGTCTTCTGTCATCTCTCCCTCAACTTGTGATTTTTTTTCCTGCTTGCTTTTTAACTAAAGAACAATTCAAATTTTACATTATTAGAATGCATTTTACCATTTACTTTTATATTGTGCAATACCATTTATAACTGCAAATATAAGAGCATTTAACTCATACGTGGAATCACCGAAATTACACAATTCATAGCTTGGGCATACATATGTATTTCGTGCTTATCAGAACAGTGTAAATGCTGCACAAAACCAACTTAACTATTTTTATTTCCCTTCTTGATATGTACATATCCTACCAATTTGAGTAAGGAAGTACTGAAAGGAAAAGGAACTGTGGATTGCCCTTCCATGTTTGTCATCATTTTCAGTGTGAAAGGTAATAAAGGGAAGAAACACAAGAAAGAATATGATGGGATTCTTTAGTCACTTATATTAAGATGCCATTGCCTTCTTACTACACCTGAAACAAGTTCTAGTTCAGATAGAAAGCATGGCTTCTTGGAGCTGTCAGCACCTCTATTAAATCAGTCATAGATGTTACATGTTTGCCTTGTACTCACTTTGTGACTCCTTGAGTTCCTATACATGATAGGACCACCAGAATCCTGTGCTTATGAAGCATCATGATTGTATGCAAATAGGGTGGCAAGGAAGAAAGGACACACACATTGCCTACTCTGTTTGCCTGTATGATCCTTTGTACCACTGGACTTCATTTGTAAAACAGATGTTCAAACATAAAGATACTAAGATTTTCAAAATGGTAATTTCAGAGCATTAAACCAAGCACTGGACCTTGTATGACCACACAGTTGGCATGCCCATGTTTCTCAAGAAGCTCCTCCTGGTATTTTAAATGAAACAGTTCATTGTGTGGGATATTTAACATTCCTGACCCCTAAACATTACATGCCACTGTGACAAAAATGCCCCAAAGAGGGGTTACTGCTCTCCATTGAACTCCTACAGTGGCTGGACTTGACTGGCTGCAGCTAGGAACAATAATCATTACAGATCCAAGAAAGGTCATGTGCAGCTTTTGATCTTTATTCTCAAGCAGAGTGAAGTGCATAGTTAAACTAAAATGATTTAAAAATTCTCATACCTAAGCAGAATTATAGGGACTTTTCCACCATTGTCAGAAAAATGGTATCACCTACATTGGTGATGAAACAAGTATTTGGGATGGAAGTTTAAAGTTGATCTGTGTGTTTTATGTGTCACATGCATATAAATGGTAATTGACTCCATATTGATGTTAATTTTTTGTATTTAAGAAAAAGGATCAGAGAACCACAGAAAAGCAATGGGAACCATCTTTTATTTATCAATTAGTTGAAGGGGAGGGGTAAAAGGAAAACTAAGAAAGTTATCATAAGACACTTTGGTACTTTTAATATATTAGATTTTGATCTTTTATTTTGTCTCTATTTTTTTTAAGTTTGATTTAAGAATATTAACACCATGCATATTAGAGAGAAAGCAAGATATCCCAGACCACTTTATTTACTTTGTTCCTATATTAATAGCCATGCAGAGATTAAAAGCTCAAGTTCTGTAGACCTGGCCTTGCCTTTGCTAACTCTGAACCTCATTTTTCTCCTCAATAAAATGGGGATACAGGTAATAGTATATTAGCTTAAGTTCCAGATCATTTCACCAAAACCTAATTCATTAAAAGGAAATTTTACCGAAGACTACATTTGTTAAGTTCAAGATGAATATTCCCTAAAACAAGTATCTGGTAAAATATAACATTGATTCTTTGTCAGATAAGTATTTAGCAAAAGCAACTGTTTCCCATCCCAATTAGGCATATTATAAGGAGGTATTGCAAACTAAAAAGTGCTTAGCAAAATACTCAATAAATCTTAGCTGTAATCCCTACAACATCCTGACTTCAAGTTTTGCACATTCTCTCTTCTGAATATTCCCATTCCTGTCTACATAATTATTGTCCTGTAGGCTTAACAACCTTTAGGTGGACATAGCAATAGTCATTTACTTGGTCTTTCGGCTCATTCCCCTCTGAACTTATTTAACTCACTGCTGAAAGGATGAGCTGTCTACCATGTAAATTTTAAGTTATCATCTACAATATAATATTTTACCTTTCCCATTGATCCTCTAGGACCGCTGGAGTACTTGTGGGAAAAGCATCAAATCTCTAATGCCTTTGCCTTTCCAACTGGAATATCTTCCCTCTTCATGTCTCCTGTCAAAATTCCTATTAATCTTTCAAGTGTTAGCTAAAATGCCACTTCCTGTATAAAGGTTTCCCTCATTCCCCCATATGGATTTAGGTGTTCTTTCTAGACTTTCATTGCTTTTTGTACATGCTTCCGCTATAACTCTTATATTATTATAGCCATTTGTTAATCTGTCATTCTAATAAACTAATGTCCTTGAAGGAAAGGACTATGTCTTTTTTTATCTTTTATATACTAGCTCCGGTATAGTGCCTAGAATATGTCTTCAACAATTATTGAATTAAAAAATTAAAAGATCCATTTACAACCCTCTCTCCTACTTTACATCCATTTTACAGATCAAGAAGCCGAGGTCCAAAGAAATGAAGCTATTTAGTGAGAACCCATGCCTTCTAACTTCAGATCTATTACTTTTACTCCTGTACTATAGAGAATGAATAGCATTTATATACTTTCATTTTTGTTGTAGGAAATAGCCTGTCTTTCCATTGATCTCTAATCAAGGCATTAGGCAGAAAGGAGTAGTAATTTGAGAAGATTTTTTTCTTTGTTCAATTAATTTCTGCTTTTGTTTTCTAGTAAATTCTGTGAAATTCAAGGTAAATTATTCTTTGTGTCATTCCTTTCCTTTACCTTCATAGGACTGTTTTCATAACTACTGTAGAGTTGAATGATACATTTTGTTCAGTGGTCCTCATCCAGGGCAATTTTGGCCCCCAGAGGACATTTGGTGAAATATCTGGAGACATTTTTTTCTTTATGATTGCATCTGAAAGAGTGCTACTGGTATTGTGGGTGTTAGTCCAGGGATGTAGCTAAATAACCCTCAAACAGAAAGAATTATTTGGTTCAAGATGTCAATAGTGATGAGGTTGAAAAACCCTGATCTAATCCAAATACTTATTTATACAAACCTTCATCCAGTGTCTTGCCTCTATGAAACCATGATGGAAAACAAACTCATTCACTTCCAGAAGGGATTGGAAGCTCTAAGTAAGTATGGCAAACTCTGGAGGCAGTTGTTATTAACTCCACCCACTCTCAAAACACTTCATGTAGGTTTCCCCAATTTATTCCTAGTACCTGCCTAGGTATAAGATAGGCACATATGTATTGCCTGGATGGTTAATGAAAATATGTTTTGGCTAAAAGAACGGAATTTTTTCTTTTTTAAAAAACTAAAGGGAAGTCAAATTAATCGTTATGCTGAGAGCTGAATTCCTCTCTGTTCTCATCTTTTTATCCAATCTTCTCAGTTACAAGGAGAAGCAAAAATTATTAAAAACAACTCTCAACTCTCCTACTTCCATAAATTATCGGTAATAGTTTTAAGGAAGAGACCAATGAGCCTATAAATTAAAGATGATGTTTGAGGAAAAAAAATCAAAGAGGCTTTCAGAATAGAGCAATATTAGAACTGAAACTTAAGCTCTCCAGGACCCTCATTTAAAATAACATCTGCAGAATTGGTATTAGAGCATTTCCAGTGGATTATGGCTAGAAAGGAAGAGCCCAAGCTCAGAGTAGTCAGATTAAGTTTCCAATTTAATCAAGATACAGAATCTCAGAAGCAAAGTGTGTATATAGCAGTATATCTCAGGGTAGTTTCCCTTGGCCCCACAGGCCCCACTGCACTTGCCAGTTTAAATCACATTCCAGGAAAACTTCCATTAATAGTTCTTGTTCCTGACAATGAGCTCTTCTGGGTTTTGATCCTCATTTTACATGTACATTCCAGGGGCCAGGAAAGACTATTTTCAGATGTGTAGATACAGACAAACACATTTCTTTATCAATAAAATGTATTTTTCCAGTCTCAAAAGTTTTACATGCATAGCATAGAAAATATGGAAAACCGCCTGACCAGGTGGTGGCGCAGTGGATAGAGCGTCCGTTGGACTGGGACACAGTGGACCCAGGTTTGAGACCCGAGGTCACCAGCTTGAGCGTGGGCCCATCTGGCTTGAGCTGAGCAAAAGCTCGCCAGCTTGGACCCAAGGTCGCTGCCTTGAGCAAGGGGTTGCTTGGTCTGCTGAAGTCCCGCGGTCAAGGCACATATGAGAAAGCAATCAATGAACAACTAAGATGTCAATGAAAAACTGATGATTGATGATTCTCATCTCTCTCAGTTCCTGTCTATCTTTCCCTATCTATCCCTGTCTCTGTAAAAAAATAAAGAAAATATGGAAAACCATTACAAAATGTATGGGTACTCAATCCTATCCAGAGGTAGTCATTATTAACATTTAAGTCCATTAAAAATTTTTGCTTATTGATTTTTAGAGAAAGAGAAAGAAAAATCAGTTTGTTATTCTACTTATTCCTGCATTGATTGGTTGATTCTTCTGTTTACCCTGATGGCCAACAACAAGCTGTTCTGTATTTTACATTATTATAAATATCCCATTGAGCTTTGCTTCATTTTGGATCCTACCCTTACCTTTTCATGGAACTTACTTTATAGTTCATTATTTGACATCATCGGTTCCTGGTACATGCTGTTTCTTCTCTTTAAGGAAGAGAGAATTGTACATGCATGATATTCTTCCTGCCCAGTTTGCTCTTCCTCTCTCTACCTCTTTTACCCAGTTAGTTTATGCTTTAGATTTTAGGTCAAAGGTCACTTCTTCAGGGAAACCTTCCTAAAGTCTATATTTGATTATGTGTTTCTATTACATGCTCTGATTGTATTGTGTTTCTTTTTTCCATAGCACTTACCTCTGATTATAGTAATCCATTCATTTGTATTCTATCTGATTAATTTCTCCCCACCCCACCCCCCTTGGACTGGAATACTACAATCTGGATAAGTAGTGATTATAAGGCTGTTTATAATGCATTATAAGGTCGATGAATGTGATTTCATTTGTCATTACTGATAAAATGGGATAAAGCTTGAGATTAAAGTACAATTAGACCAAAAATACATATGTAGCAGGCATTAAGCTAGGTCCTAGCAGTATGTAAGTGAAAACAAGTGTGATTTCAGCCTTCGTGGTGCTTACAGTCTAGTTTGCCAAACATTTTCTGTAAAGGAACAGATAAATATTTTTGTTTTTTCAGGCTACATGGTCTCACAACTATTCAGCTCTGCTAATGAAACACAGAAACAATCATCAACATAAATGAAAGAGAGTGTCTGGGTTTCAATAAAACTTTATTTAATAAACAGACAAGAAAGGATGGTTTGACCCATAGGCTATTGTTGATTGACCCCTGGTCTAGTAGACAAGACAGCCATTAAACAGATTATTTGATGAATACTTCAAAAGAAAAAGGGTGCAATAAGGTCACATGGCAGAGCTGTCTAAACTAGTCTAGGGAGAGGAATAAAGACTTTAAAGAATATGACGTTAAAAAAAAAAAGAATATGACATTAAGATTTAAGGAAGAAGGCAGTTATCTGTATAAAAATAGGGGCAACAGGCTCAGTGAAGACCTAAGCACGGAAAGAGCAAGAATAGAAAGAAATTCCCTCTGAAGCGTGGCAATTGATAAAGAGTGGGTGATGAAATTACATAAGGATATAGAGTGTAAAGAAAAGACAGACTGGGAGCATAGAAATATTTTCAGAACCTAATACTTCCCTAGAGGAAGGGAAGCCAGCAGGAAAGACTGAGAAGGAACACTCAATGAGGTGTAGTGATAAGCAGGAAGTTTAAGAACTTACACCCTAGCTTCCTCTTCTCCCTGAATGTATAGGATATGTGGGTTGGGAGATAATAGCCTAAAGGCTATGGTGACCTTACAGAACTGATAGACTTTCTGAAGAGAAAGAGTGTGTGTGTGTTTAAGAATAGAGCTGAGGCCAGAGCACAGGGTGAAGGAGAGTAGTAGGGTAGAGAATAAAAAGGTGAAGTGAAGGAATCAGGAATAATAGAGATAGGAACACAGTGCTATTATATAGGGAGTATACATGGTATGTAGTAAGTGCTCAATAATTTGATAAATGAATGGAAGGATAAGAACATAAGAATTTAAGAGGGAAGGGGTTTCAATAACAAATCGCTTAATAGTTTTGCATGCTTAAAAGAGTTGTTGTTGTTTGTTTTTAGCAAGAGACAGAGAGAGGGACATACAGGAAGGGAGAGAAATGAGAAGCATCAATTCTTCATTGCAATGCAATGAAGTTAGTTGTTCATTGATTGCTTTCCTGTATGTGCCTTAACTGAGAGGCTCCAGCCAAGCCAGTAGTGACCTCTTGCTCAAGCCAGTGACCATGGGGTCATGTCTATGATCCTATGTTCACACTCAAACCTGAGACCCTCGCACTCAAGCTGATGAGCCTGCGCTCAAGCTGGCGACCTCAGGGTTTTGAACCTGGGTTCTCTGCATCCCAAGCCAACAACACACTATCCACTGCACCACTGCCTGTTCAGCATAAAAGAGCTGTTTTGATCAAGGCTAGTTTCTTTGACTATCTGAGAAAGGATGCAGGTTAAGCCTCTCTTGATGCCATAATGCAAAATAAGTCTGACCGCTAATTTCTACCCTTAGGAAAAACTGACCTGATCCTTTTCTTAAGTAAGAATTCAATGAGTAGGAGTAGGGAGCTTCCTGTGTCAGTATATGCTCAAAATAAAAATATAAAATTAGAATATGTGCAATATTTTTCATAGATTACAGTGATACCAGTTCAACTGTTATCTCTTCTTTCTGTCACCTTTATTAAAATGTGTATTTTATTATTCTAAACTTCTTATATAGTTATTTTATTTTTTATTAACCTCTTGTTGATATCTATAAACTCATGTTAGATTCTATGGGTGATTAAAAGTAACGCAAGATATGGCTCTCTCTAGGTTCAATCATTATGTAATTGACCAATAAATTATAAGCTTTTTGACATTAGGGATTATATTTGACATTTCCTTTTTTCCTTGCACAGTATCAGACATGGTTGGTACTGCAGAAATAGTTTTCCCCTGCTCTCTGCATTGCACCATTCGGTGACCAAATGGTGTTCGTCTAGCTACTTCTGTATGACTTGGATGAAACTGATTTCTGAGGCAAACAATGATATTCCGAAGCTATCAGTAACAGTAATTTCAGCTTGTTAAAGGTAGAGTTTCTCTGTGTAAAGGTCAGCTTGTCAATAAATAGCATGTCACTACATTCTTTCAAGATTATAAGATACCTTTGAAAGTTTTCACACATTAAAAAAAGAAGAGTATTGGGGAACTGTACCCAGTGTTCTCACCAGATGTTTTTAAATCAAAGCTGAAGTAATGAGTTGTAATTGTTTTAAAAACATTTGTTTTCACAAATTTATGAGAGCAGAGAACTGAGATTTTTCTTACCTAAATTAGCAGGTAATTTCGTTCTATTCTACTTTAGCAGAGAAAACCTAGCCTTAGGATAAAAATGTGAAGTAGAGGTTCTTGACAGGACTGAAAAGTGGAGCAAAGATTAGCCTTAAGAATTAAAGGCAGCCTGACCAGGCGGTGGTGCAGTGGATGGAGTGTCAAACTGGGACTTGAAGGACTCAGGTTTGAAAACCCGAGGTCACTGGCTTGAGCACGGGCTCATCCGGCTTGAGCGTGGGCTCACCAGCTTGAGCGTGGGGCCACTGGCTTGAGTGTGAGATCATAGACATGACCCCATGGTCGCTGACTTGAGCCCAAAGATCGCTGGCTTAAGGCCCAAGGTCACTGGCTAGAGACTAAGTTCTCTGGCTTGAGCAAGGGGTCACCTCCCCCCACCCCTAACTCTGTCAAGGCACATATGAGAAAGCAATCATTGAACAGCTAGGGTGCTGCTACGAAGAACTGATGCTTCTCATTTCTCTCTCTTCCTGTTTGCCCCTCTCTCTGACTCTGTCTCTGTCAAAAAATAAATATAAAGAATTATAGGCAACCGTACTCATTTTTCTTAAGCTGCTGCTACTACTTTCTGCATTAGTATGAACTGTTTTTAGACTAAAAAGCTCATAGGTAAGGTGGAAGCATTTCCTTTCTAGATGTGTCTTTACTAAGCCATATCCAAAGCCTTTGAAGACTAAATTTATTAAAGACATGTGACACATGGCTTACCGTCTTCTTACCTTAATTCCTGTCCTCACTCATCCTGAGTAAATTCATCACGCAAATAGCCCACCAAGCACCAGCCTCAAGTCTCCTTAACATGCTCGTCTCCAGTGATCTTAAGCCACTTACTTCTATTGTCACACCCTAGAACTTGTCATACAGCCAATCTGTTTCACTTCCAACCTTGTAAACGCAGCCTTCACATTCTCTGGCCAGAACTTTCATCCTAGCTCTTGCTCAGTTACTCCTCCCAGTACAACACCCTGTTTTGTGATCCCATTTCCAGTGCTCTTTCCCACTCTGCTTCAGCCTCTCAGCCTCCTCAGAATTCTCTGACTTGGGACTTCCAGTCCACAGAGTTTTCTTTCCATCAGCCTTCTCCTGCCTTTAGTTCCTTTGATCTCCTGCTGCGTTCTATTTTAAATTACTATATCAATCTCTTGCAGGAACCATATCTCTTTTCCGCTGTTGATTTCCTATCACCTGGCAAAACCCCAGCTCTAAGTGGGTGCCCGTACCCAGACTTCTGAGTGCCCCCAGACAGAAAAAGTAACGTTGTTGTGCAGATCATCATTTAATACTGCACATTCAGGACTACAAACTTCAGCTAGATCATTCTCTATACTGTTGGGAAGGGAAGGTTATCTTTTACAATGTATTAGTCTCTACTATTTGAACTTCATATTCCATATGCCAAGGCACAGTGTTATAAGCTCTCCTTTTAATACCGAAAATTAATCATAGGTTTAATCATTTCAATTATCGTTACTCTGGCTCTAACCTTTTGGGCTTAATCTGTTTTACTTTATAGTTCTGAGTTTAGTTTACCCAATAAGGTAAGTTTCTAAAGTTTTTAAAATTAATATTTGATCAGTCAAAAAGAACATGTTTCAAACATAACGGAATTAAATGATAATTTAAGGAATATCACTCCTAGAAATATTTACCCCTTTTCGGAGAAGATTTTAGGAATCTAAGTACAGTAGTCTCTAATTGTTGTAGCTCAGGGCCAGGGGCTTTACCCTCAGCTCCCTTTTATTCTTGCCTTTTCCAGCTTCTGCTTTCCATCATTTCTGACCACATAGATGTTCTAAAAACGTCCTTTTTCCACCTAAAGTAACAGGGAAAGCAGTGCTGTTTGGAGGGGGAACTGTGGTGGGTACTGTTTGGCAGTGTAGCATACTGATTAAGAATTTAGGCTCTATGGCCCACACTTAACCTACTGTGACTTTGGGCAAATTATTTTCTGAACCTAAGTTTTCCCATCTATAATATACAGATAATAATACTGGTACCTACCTCACAGTGTTGTGAGGATTGAACTATATAAAATGAGTTAATACCTTAGAACTGGTAAGCACTCAGTAACTGTAACCTATTCTTCATTTAGAGGCAGCCTATTTTCTAAAATACCTTTATTCCTTAAAAAAGGAGAATAATGATGAAAGCTAGGAGCTATTAAAATTCCATCGATTGGATGTAAAAGTACTTTTAAAATTGCAAAAGATCCAGGAAATTATGAAGATTGTTGGTTCTTGACCAGTAATATCCATCACTTATGAAGTGTTGTCAAGCTACAGTTACCCACGCCTTCCTTTCTCACATCTACCAAGTCAGAATGTCCACAGACAATTCCAATACAGTCTCCCTTGCAAGAATCACTGGAATTTGTCTTTAGTTTTAATGATGAGGAAATTGAGACTTAGAATAAATGACTTGCCTAAGAATCCTCAGAGTAAGTGGGATCCTGGTCACCAAGCTCCTTGCTAGGTATTCTTTCTATTTTTCTATATTGCTTGCCAAATATATTAATTTTTAAAAACACTGATATGATAGTTTATTCTTCTCTCAGTAATATAGTATCAGGAAGAATAATATAGGCTTTAAAAGAGTACATTATTCAGCATTTAATTCAAAATAACAAAATTTATTTTACAATTCATGCAGAGGACTATTGCACATTTACCATGGGATTTTTTTTTAATATATATATTTTATTATTATTAATTCTAATGGGGTGACACCAATAAATCAGGGTGCATATGTACAATGAAAACATCTCCAGGTTATCTTATCATTCAATTGTGTTGCATACCCATCACCAAAAGTCAAATTGTCCTCTGTCACCTTCAATCTGGTTTTCCCTGTTTCCCTCCCCTCCTCCCTATCCCACTCTTCCCTCCCTCCCCCCATCCTATAACCACCACTCTCTTGTCCATGTCTCATATTCTCACTTTTATGTCCCACCTGTGTATGGAATCATGCTGTTCTCAGTTTTTCTTTTTTTCTGATTTACTTATTTCACTCCGTATAATGTTATCTAGGTACATCCATTTTGTTATAAATGATCCGATGTCATCGTTTCTTATGGCTGAGTAGTATTCCATAGTATATTACCATGGGATTTAAAGTGAATTTTACTGTGCTTTTCATGTGGAAATTAAAAACCCCTTAGAGTTCTTAATAATAAAATGTGCATTTCTTTTTTTTTATGAAACACTGAATATTTCTTTATTAAGGCTAACTTTTTCAGTAAATAGTAGTCAAGGGAAAAGGTCTGGTTTACAGGAGTTAATTATGTGGACAGTGGGGCAAGAGAAGGGCTTTTCTAAACAGCTACCCTAGACAGCTGTGCTGATGACATGGCGAGATGCTCTGGATTTGCTGCTAGGGTGTGGTTAACTATAATTACAAATATGAGGAATGTACCTTCTTATACGAAGTGTATTTATAATTACTGTACTACACATTTGTGATACCCTAACTTTTAGATATTGAGGCATCTAGCAACATGATTTTTTTTTAAAAAAATAGATAATGTAGTTTAGTTTAGTAAATTGAATATTCTAAGAAATTTTCCTCTTTTTCTTATGCTTCGGTATTGCAAATTAAGTTTTGATTCTTACGTTAAAATAATTGCTTGTGTTGCATGATGATTTGATAGTTGTAGAAAAGCAATTCCTAGCCAACTAACAGACATTTATTATTATAAAATCAGTAATTTTGAAAATTATTATTAAATCAATTAAATGAATGTTTTCTAGTTGAAAAGTAGGTGTAGATGCTTTCTTTCTTTTTTTATTAATTTTAATGGGGAGACACCAATAAATCAAAGTACATATGTTCAAAGAAAACATCTCCAGGTTATCTTATCATTCAATTATGTTGCATACCCATTACCCAAAGTCAAATTGTCCTCTGTCACCTTCTATCTGGTTTTCCCAGTGCCTCTCCTCTCCTCTCCTCCCTCCCCCCACCCCGTAACCACCACACTCTTGTCCATGTCTCATAGTCTCACTTTTATGTCCCACCTATATATGAAATCATGCTATTCTCAGTTTTTTTCTGATTTACTTATTTCACTCCGTATAATGTTATCAAGGTCCAACCATTTTGTTGTAAATGATCCGATGTCATCATTTCTTATGGCTGAGTAGTATTCCATAGTATATAAGTACCAAAGCTTTTTAATCCACTCGTCCTCTGATAGACACTTGGGCTGTTTCCAGATCTTCGCTATTGTGAAAAATGCTACCACGAACATGGCGCATTTCTTCTTTTCGAACAGTGCTATGGTGTTCTTAGGGTATATTCCTATAAGTGGGATAGCTGGGTCAAAAGGTAGTTCGATTTTTAATTTTTTGAGGAATCTCCATACTGTTTTCCACAGTGGCTGCACCAGTCTGCATTCCCACCAGCAGTGCAGGAGGGTTCCCTTTTCTCCACATCCTCGCCAGCACTGATTCTGTGTTGTTTTGCTGATGAACACGATTCTGACTGATGTGAGGTGATATCTCATTGTGGTTTTAATTTGCATTTCTCTAATGATTAGTGATGTACAGCATTTTTTCATATGCCTATTGGCCATCTGTATGTCCTCTTTGGAGAAATTTCTATTCATTTCTTTTGCCCATTTTTTGATTGGATTGTTTGTCTTCCTGGTGTTGAGTTTTATAAGTTCTTTATAAATTTTGGTTATTAACCCCTTATCAGACGTGCTGTCAAATATGTTCTCCTATTGTGTGGTTTTTCTTTTTATTCTGTTCTTATTGTCTTTAGCTGTGCAAAAACTTTTTAGTTTTATATAGTCCAATTTGTTTATCTTGCCTTTTATTTCATTTGCCTGTGGAGGTAAATCGGCAAATATATTGCTGCTACAGATGTCAGAGAGCTTGCTGCCTATGTTTCTTCTAAGATGCTATGGTTTCACGGCTTACGTTTAAGTCTTTTATCCATTTTGAATTTGTTTTTGTGAATGGTGTAAGTTGATGGTCTCTTTTCATTTTTTTGGAGGTAGATGTCCAATTTTCCCAACACCATTTGTTAAAGAGGCTGTCCTTACTCCATTTTATGTTCTATCCTCCTTTGTCAAATATCAGTTGTCCATAAAGATGTGGGTTTATTTCTGGGTTCTCTGTTCTGTTCCATTGATCTATGTGCCTGTTCTTATGCCAGTACCAGGCTGTCTTGAGTATAATGGCCTTGTAGTAAACCTTGATATCTGGAAGAGTGATACCTCCTGCTTTATTTTTTCTTTTTAAGATTGCTGAGGCTATTCGTGTTCTTTTTTTGGTTTCATATAAATTTTTGGAATATGTGTTCTATATCTTTGAAGTATGTCATTGGTATTTTAATTGGTATTGCATTGAATTTATAAATTGCTTTGGGTAATATAGACATTTTAATGATGTTTATTCTTCCTAGCCATGAGCATGGTATATGCTTCCACTTGTTTGTATCTTCTTTGATTTCTTTTATCAATGTGCTATAATTTTCCAAGTACAAGTCCTTAACCTCCTTTGTTAAGTATACTCCTAGGTAAACTTTTGCTGACAGTTCATTGTTGGTATATAGAAATGCCTCTGATTTCTGAGTATTAATTTTACATCCTGCCACCTTGCTGAATTAATTTATCAGGTCCAGTAGTTTTTTGACTGAGACTTTAGGGTTTTCAATATACAATATCATATCATCTGCAAATAATGACAGTTTTACTTCTTCTTTTCCAATTTGGATGCCTTTTATTTCTTTTTCTTGTCTGATTGCTGTAGCTAGGACTTCCAGAACTATGTTGAATAAGAGTGGTGAAAGGGGGCAGCCCTGCCTGGTTCCTGATCTTAAGGGGATTGCTTTTAATTTTTGCCCATTTAGTATGATATTTGCTGTCGGTTTGTCATAGATGGCCTTTATCATGTTAAGGAATGTTCCCTGTATTCCCACTTTACTGAGAGTTTTGAGCATGAATGGGTGCTGGATTTTACCAAATGCCTTTTCTGCATCTATTGAAATTATCATGTGATTTTTGTCCTTCCTTTTGTTTATGTGATGAATCACATTGATTGATTTGTGAATATTCAACCAGCCTTGCCTCTCCAGAATAAATCCCACTTGATCATGGTGTATGATTTTTTTCATATATTGCTGGATCCGGTTGGCTAATATATTGTTGAGAATTTTAGCGTCTAAATTCATCAGGGATATAGGCCTATAATTTTCTTTCTTTGTGTTGTCTCTGCTCGGTTTTGGGATCAGAAATATGCTCGCCTCATAAAAGGAGTTTGGAAGTCTTCTTTCCTCTTGAATTTTTTGAAATAGCTTGAGGAGGATAGGTGTTAGTTCTTCTTTGATTTTTGGTAGAATTCACTTGTGAAACCATCAGACCCAGGACTTTTCTTTTTTGGGAGTTTTTTTTTATAACTGTTTCGATCTCATTTGTTGTAATTGGTCTGTTTAGGTGTTCTGATTCTTCCAGATTGATTTTTGGAAGGTTATATGATTCAAGAAATTTGTCCATTTCACCTAGGTTGTCTAATTTTTTGGCATAGAGTTCTTCATAGTATTTACTTACGATGCTTTGTATTTCTGTTGTGTCAGTTGTTATATCTCCACTGTCATTTCTAATTTTATTTATTTGGGTCCTCTCTCTTTTTTTCTTGGTGAGTCTAGTTAAAGGTTCATCAATCTTGTTTACCTTTCAAAGAACTAGCTCGTGGTTTCATTGATCCTCTGTATTGTTTCCTTATTCTCTATGTCATTTATTTCTGCTCTGATCTTTCTTATTTCCTTCCTTCTACTGGTCCTGGGCTTTATTTGCTGTTGTTTTTCTAGTTCTTTTAGATGCAGGGTCAGGTTGCTTATTTGAGCTTTTTCTACCTTCTTTTGGTATGCCTGTAGTGCAATGAACTTTCCTCTCAGTACTGCTTTTGCTGTGTCCCATAAATTTTGAGTTGATGTATGCTCATTATCATTCATTTCTAGAAACTTTTTTATTTCTTCTTTGATCTCATTGTTAATCCATTCATTATTTAATAACATGCTATTTAGTTTCCAAGTGTTTGAGTATTTTTCAGTTTTTCTTTTGTGGTTAATTTCTAGTTTCATGGCATTGTGATCAGAGAATATGCTTGATATGATTTCAATCTTCTTAAATTTATTGAGACCATTTTTGTGTCCTAACATGTGGTCTATCATAGAAAATGTACCATGAGCGCTTGAGAAGAATGTATATTCTACTGCTGTAGGGTGAAAAGATTTGAAGATATCTATTAAATCGAGTTGATCTAGTGTATCCTTTAAATCTGCTGCTTCTTTATTAATTTTCTTTCTTGAGAATCTATCCAGTGTTGTTAGTGGGGTATTGAAATCCCCTACTATTATAGTATTGCTGTTAATCTCGCCCTTTATATCCATCAAAGTCTGCATTATGTATGTCAGAGCTCCTATATTTGGTGCGTAGATATTTATAATAATTATATCTTCCTGTTGAATTGTTCCCTTTATCATTATGTAGTGTCATTCTTTATCTGTTACTGCAGCCTCTGTTTTAAAGTCCATTGTGTCAGATATAAGTATTGCTACCCCGGCTTTTCTTTCATTTCCATTTGCATAAAATATTATTTTCCATCCTTTTACCTTCAGTCTATGTGCATCTTTTAAGGTGTGTCTCTTGTAGACAGCATATGTATGGGTCCTGTTTCTTTATCTATGCAGCTACCCTATGTCTTTTGATTGGATCATTTAAGCCATTTACATTTAAGGTTATTATTGATATGTAGTTGTTTATTGCCATTTTATTCTTTAAAGCTGTATTCTTCTTTTGCTATATTCTTTCCTCCCTTTGAACTGTTCACAACAGGCCCCTTAGTATCTCTTGCAGAATTGGTTTGGTTTTAATGACTTCCTTCAGGCTTTCTTTGTCTGGGAAGCTCTTTATTTCTCCTTCAATTTTAAACGTTAGCCTTGCTGGATAGAGTAGTCTTGGTTGTATTACTTTGAATATAGCTTGCCATTCCCTTCTGGCCTCAAGTGTTTCTGTTGAGAAGTCATATGTCATCATTATGGGGCTCCTTTGTATGTGATAGTCTTTTTTTCTCTAGCAGCTTTTAAATTTTTCTCTTTATCCCTTAGCTTTGGTATTTTAACTATGATGTGTCTTGGTGTAGATTTTTTTGGGTTTCTCTTTAATGGAGTTCTGTGTGCTTCTTGAACGTGTGGAATGTTTCCCAGCCTTAATTTAGGGAAGTTTTCTGCTATGATTTGATTGAACAAAGTTTCTATTTCTTGTTCTCTCTCCTCTTCTTCAGGAACCCCTATGATGCGAATGTTGTTTCTCTTCAGGTTGTCACAGAGCTCCCTTAGAGTTTCCTCACATTTTTTGAGTCTGTTCTTTTTTCTGCTCTGCTTCTGTGCCTTTGTTTATTGTGTTCTCTAACTCACTGAGCCGATCCTCAGCGTGATTCATCCTGCTTTTAATTCCTTCCATTGTGGTCTTCAGTTCTGATATTGTATTTGTCATTTCTGTCTGATTCTTTTTTATTATTTCAATTTCGTTTTTTATACTTGTTATCTATTTATTTAGGTGTTAATAGTTACTATCCATTGTTGCTCTAATTTCTTTGAACATCCTAACTATCATTATTCTAAATTCTGCATCTGGTAATTTGGTTATATCTGGTTCATTCAGGTGCTTCTCTGGTGATTTCTCTTTATTCATTTGGTTTGCATTCCTCTGCCTGCCCATTTTGTCTGTGTATAAGCAAGTTGTGGCCACTGGAGTCCAGTAGGTGTTGTCTTTGTGTTCTCTAGGTGTGGTCTGTCTGCAGGCCCCCCACCCCCTCTGCCGCTGCCTAGGGCGGTTGGGTATGGGCGTTGCTAGCGCCGGCCCACTGCGGCTGTTGCTGTGATTTCCGCCTTTCCTCTGCGGGAGGGCTGTCACTCAAGCCACAAGCCTCAGCACCAAGGGTAGAGGTGAGCACCTTTGCTCAGCTGTGGACCCAGTCTGTTTCCGGGCTTCCACCCAGCCCCCACAGTCAGAGCCTGCTTGCCACAGTTTTTCGGGTTGGATGGGGCTGCTGACGTGCTCTCAGCTGTGAGCCTTTGCCTGTCCGGAGCTTTAGCCCCACCCTCGAGGCCAGGGCCCTCCTGCGCAGGATGGCAAACCGCGGTTTATTGGGCCAGGCAGGGCTGCTGGCATGTGCTCAGCTGCGAACTTCCGCTCGTCCCAGGCTCTATCCCCGCCCCCGCATTCAGAGCCAACTCACACACACAGGATGGCAAACCGCAGTTTCTCGGTCTGGTTGGGGCTGCTGGCATGAGCTCAGCTGCGAGCCTCCGCCCGTCCCTGGTCCTTGCCCCGTCCCCGCGGTTAGGGCCGGCTTGCTCAGGGTCACAGAGCAGATTGCTGCCCGTTTCTGGCCTCCTGCTTTTCCCCCGCAGGTGGGGCTACAGGTGGGCCCGCAGCTGCCGGACTGCTTCCGCGCATCCCCTCCGCCCCTGCTGGGCTAGACGGAGCTCACACCGGCTGGGCCTCCGCCCCTGCCGACAGAACTGCGTTTCAGCGTCCCACTGCCACCGTCCCTCCAGCAAGTCCTCAGCAGAGTGAGAAGGGGCCCCGCAGCTCAGACCCTAACACTGCATACTATAGTCCTGGAAGCTCCCTCCCTCTAAGCAGCTCTGCTCTAAGTGCCACAGGAGAGCTTATTTGGCTGGTATCCTGTCTCCCTTTGCTGGTATTGCTAGTTCCAGGGGGAAATATTCACTTTTGATTAGGGAAGTGACTTAGCCCAGGGGTTAGGGTGGCTATCACTCGGAGTGTTTCTCCCTGTGGCTTCCAGTTTACTCTCTCTTCCCGCTGCTCTGGTCCTCTCCTCTGTCCCCGTTCCCGGGAGCCCCGGGTGAGTGACTGTGAGAGAGGTTTTCTGCGCTGTCCCTTTAAAAATCTTGGGTCTGAGAAAACTGTCTCTCACAAACAGTATCCTCACTTGTTTCACAGCTCAGTACTGTCCAAATGCCTCTTCTAGGCTCTGGGACTGCAGGCTGGGGCTTGGTTCCTGGGACCCAGGTCCCTCCCTCTCCGCCAAACTCTCCTCCCGCCCCGCAGGTCTCTCCAGGCTGCCGTTCGCTCCAGGGAGCTGGGCAGCCCTCTTCGCGTTTTCACTTTTCCTACCAGTCTCAATGTGGCTTCTGCAGTGTTCCTTGGTTGAAGAGTCCACTTAGTTTAGTTCAAAGTTGGTTTATCCAGATGATGGTTCTTAAAATTGAGTAATAATCCACTTTGGTTCTGGGAGTTGGAAGTTGGTACGTCCGCCTACTCCATTGCCATCTTGTTCCTCTTGCATTTCTTATATTTAGCATATTTTTTTTTTACATGTTTTTTTTTTAAATCTGTGTAAAATATTCTTAGAATTTGTGCTTTATGAACAGTTAATGTAGAAAAATCAGTGGTTATTAGGTACAGTGTTCTTTTTATAGCTTTACTGATTGGTAGATTAAAAGACTAAAACATTCTGATATTTTGTATTTGGTAGTGGGTTGTATGGCCAGTAGTCGTAGCCACCGTCATCGTGGCCATTCACATGCAGGTTTCCATTAGATTCAGGCAGATGGTAAAGAAACAGTGGAGCCAAAAAATGGTGGGCCATTCCTTTATTGAAGTCTTGCACCGGCCAACAAGCAAACACACAGGAAAAACACTTCCCTCTCACTCATTCAGAGCTTCCAAAGCCCTGACACATTCTCTGGATCTACAACCAGGAGAATCTTCTCTGGTTTCTCCTAGAATCAAAGGCCTTACCAGTCTTAGTGGAACTCGCAAAAGCCCCTCAGCTCTGGTTCCCCATCTGCCAACACGGCTTCTCTCTCTACAAAACTCTGGCACCAAAACCTCTCCTCCAGCAAACATTAGCAAGACAATGGCCCTTCCCAAGCAGGAAGACAATCTGCAGTTTCACAGACATATACCTGGCACTGGCGCTGCCCCGCACCGTTCTCTGACAATAAAAGTGAGCAAACTAAAAAAATACAGATTTTATAAAATCATTTGCCCAACGTGGGTACTACAATATTGTATCTCTTAAATTTTCTTTTTACTTATCCATAATACAAAGGAATTAAAAATATATTAGAACTTAAATGTGAATTTACGCAAATTTGTGAAACAAATTAAGGTGACAGGGCAGAAGCAAGAAAATGGAACTCAGATTAAATCCAGCTCTCAATGCAGGTCTACTTCTTTGTCACTGTATTTGCTATAACAGATTTATTTCCATGTATGTGTTTCTTTGTTCTAGCATGTGAAATGGCTGCCAACCCAACTTCTGATTCATAGGCAGCTCTGATTTACTAACAAACCAGTGAGTTAAGGGAAATGGGGTACAAGGGAAAGTGACCAATAAGAGCCTGGGATGGGCCTTGACTGGTATAGAGTGTCTGCCTGGCATATGGATGTCTCAGCTTCAACTCCCAGTCAGGGCACACAGGAAAAGTAACCATCTGCTTCTCTTACCCTCCCTCGCCTCCTTGCTCAGCCAGTGGCCTGATTGGTTAGAACATGGCCCCAGGCTCTGAGGGTAACTCAGTCCAAGCGAATCAGCCTCAGGTGCTAAAAATAACTCAGTACTCAAGCATCAGCCCCAGATGGGGTTGCTGGGTGGATCTTGGTTGGAGCACAGGCAGGACTCTGTCTCACTATCTCCCCTCCTCTCACTTAAAAAAAAATAAAAGAACCTGGGATGGTGGGTCATAGATTTAAAAATTGAGAATGTTAACAGGTATAATGTAGGGTAGGATAGACTCCATGGAAGAAAGACATTCTAAAATATGGAACCCAACCAGTGGTAGGATTCAGCCAGTTTGCACCGGTTCAGCAGAACTGATAACTGATTTTTGTGGAGTTTGGCAAACCAGTTGTAAAAATGGCACTTTTTTTTTTTTTTACAGGGACAGAGAAAGAGTCAGAGAGAGGGACAGATAGGGACAGACAGACAGGAATGGAGAGAGGTAAGAAGCATCAATCATCAGTTTTTTGTTGCAACACCTTAGTTGTTCATTGATTGCTTTCTCATATGTGCCTTGACCGTGGGCCTTCAGCAGACCAAGTAACCCCTTGCTCGAGCCAGCAACCGTGGGTCCAAGCTGGTGAGGTTTTTGCTCAAGCCAGATGAGTCGCACTCAAGCTGGCGACCTTGGGGTCTCGAACCTGGGCCCTTCACATCCCAGTTCGATGCTCTATCCACTGCGCCACCACCTAGTCAGGCTAAAATGGCACTTTTAATCAGGGTTCTCTCTAAGGTGGGCCTCTGGGCAGACACCCAATGTGGAAATCACAAATTTACATTCCTTATTCTTTTTTAATGTTCATCTGTACAACAGCATATTCCAAGCGCCTGTAGTAATGTTCATTCTGTCCGTGGATAAAAAACAATGCAGGTGAGGACACCAATCAAGAATATGGAAATATCTTAAATAATAGTTTTATTGTTTTTTGTCAGGTATTATTTAATATTTTTTCATTAATATTTTAAAACTCATAACAATCTAGTTTTGTGTACCTCTTATTTTTTTAATTTATTTATTGATTTTATCCAGAGAGGAAGGGAGAGAGACAGACAGGAACATCAATTTGTTCCTGTACGTGCCCTGACCGGGAATCAAACTGGCAACCTCTGTGCTTCAGCCCAGTGCTCTACCAATCAAGCTATCTGACCAGGGCTTGTGTACCTCTTTTATTGTTCTTATTTAACTATTCAATATATGAAATAATGAATTACCTTTTGGTATATTTTTTTTTATACTTAAAACGGTCATTAGGGCAGAGAACCAGTTGTTAATTTGAATCCCACCTCTGAACCAAACCAACAAGAGAATAAAAAGTAAGTTATGTTTAAAAACCTCTTTTATCTAGATAAGGAGTAGAAGAAAGCCTAGGAAAATTGGTTGGAACCAGGTTGTAGAAGGCTTTGAGTACCAAGGAGTTGAGAATTGGCAAGCATGTACTAGAGAGTCAGAAGTTTTGAGCAAAAAACGATAATTGGCTTGACTTAGCAGTGGAATACTGTACAGTAAGGACTTGGTAGGGCGAGATAGGCAGGCAGAGACTGCAGACCAGGAAATCAGTTAAGAGACCATATCGTACAGGTACTGTATGTCTTGTTTTGTGCTTTGCTTCATTGTGCTTCACAGATGTTGTTTTGTTGTTTATTTGTTCACTTGTTTTACAAATTAACGACAGGACTCTCCACCAGCAAAAAGATTATTAATACTTACTTTATCGTGATACTCATTTTATTGTGGTGGTCTGGACTTGAACCTGCAATATCTTTGAGGTATGCCTGTAATCTGAAGTAGGAAGGGCCTGGAGATGAAGACTTTATTCATTTCATTAAGTGCCTGTTATGAACTAGATGCTGCTGATAAAATGAGGACTAGGTTCTTGTCATGAGGGAATTTTTAGTCCTATGAGACATTGATCTCTTAAAGGCTCCTAGAGAGGTCTCTATGTAAAATTTTGGGACCATGCTAACCCTTGCCCAATCATTACAGTCCTCATTTAACAATGGGATGTGTTCCCTACCTTCTAAAACTACTTTTCTGTTTTATCAGTTTGCTAACATAAAAGTATCCCAACCACTTGTACATAAAGAAATGCAATGTTTTACTTAAAACAAGATAAGACAGGAACACTACACCAGACAAGGCAAAGAAGAAAATGACATGTGCTTTAAAGAGTTAACTAAAGATGATGTGGAGCATGAATTGGAGGTTAGATTAGGGGCAAGAAAACCAGTTAAGAGGTTAGAGTGGCCCTGGCCGGTAGGCTCAGTGGTAGAGCATTGGCCCGGCATGTGGAAGTCCCGGGTTCAATTCCCGGCCAAGGCACACAGTAGAGGCACCCATTTGCTTCTTCACCCTTCCCCCTCTCCTTCCTCTATCTCTCTTTTCCCCTCCCACAGCCAAGGCTCCATGGGAGCAAACTTGGTCCGGCACTGAGGATGGCTCTGTGGCCTCCGCCTCAAGTGCTAGAATGGCTCCGGCCACAATGGAGCAACACCCCAGAGGGACCAGGCTTTGCCCCCTGGTGGGTATGCCAGGTGGATCCCCTTTGGGCACATGCGGGAGTGTGTCTGGCTGCCTCCCTGCTTCTAGCTTCAGAACAGTATGGGGAAAAAAAAAAAAAGAGGTTACAGTAATAATTCACCCACTGGATTATGAAGGCCTGAATGAGAGCATGAAATAAGGAGTCTTTGGTGGCTGCTTCCACCATAACCCTTTCTATCGCTTCCATCTGGCACAACTAAGGGGTGGGGAAGGGACGCTTGTTTAGAGTTGAATGTTGAACAAGACTCAAAACAAACAAAAAAAACTGTTTACTTCTTTAGACTTAGATGTAATGCTCCTCTTGTCAAGTAGTTTCTTTTCTGGTTCCTTTCTTATTTGGAGCATAGTTCACCAGTCTTCACATTGATTTTGTGAGCTCCCTCATAAATTCTTGATTTTGCTTTTAGTTAGCCCAAATTGGGGGTTGTGGGTACCTGGGCAGCAGGTATGCCTGGGCGTCCAGGGGGAGCTTAAACCCAAGGAAAGCCAAGCTGCTGCAGCGACCTCTGCTCAGGACTTGATTCCTAGGGCTTGCAATTTAAAAACCCCAGTTAACCTGTTGTGATGTTTGCAACAGCTATGGAAAACCAGGTGGAAACTGGTAGTTAGAAATATGAAACTAGGAGAGTGGGTCTCAAAGTGATGCATCAGCAACATCTGATAACTCGTTAGAAATGTAAATTCTCATTCTTCACCCCAGATTCACTAAATATGAAATTCTAGAAGTGGGGCCCAGCAATCTGAATATTAGTAAGCCCTCTGGGTGATTCTAATGCATGCTGTTGTTTGGGAACTAACTGAACTAGAACTTAGAAGGGAGATTGGGGTTGGAGATAAAGATTTTAGTCAAATATATGATCGTTGGCTGTTGGGAGAATGAATAAACTCCCAGAAGAATGAAAGAAAAAAGGTGAGCCCCTAAAGTAGATGAAACAGAAAGATTAAGCTGAGTGCAGTACAACCAAGGAGGGGGAAATTTAAGCGAAGTGTCAGGTGATCTACAGCAGAGTGGTTTTCAACCAGCGGTCCACGGACTGTTGCTGTTCCTCCAAAAAGTTAACCACCCAGATGCTTAAAGATTATAAAGTCAATAATTTTGGCAGACTGGTTCATACACCTGCAGATGTAAAACACTGCTTTAGGCTGTACTCTCTTTTACTTACCTGTCCTCCTCCTCCTGGGACTCTGGCTTGTTGGGCATACCTTTCTCATGGAGATAGAAGAACAGTTTTAAGAGGACAAGCAGAAACTAGCCTCCAAACTGACACATTGGCACTTCTGCTTCCTTCTGTCAGCCAGAGCAGGTTGTGTGACCAAACTCAGATTCAAGGGGTGAGGAAGTAAAATTCACCTCCTTAGAGAAATTGCGAAGTGACATGGCAAAAGGCATAGGTTAATGGAGGGGTGAAGAATGGGGACCATTAATAGTATAGTAGGGGTGACCTCAGTATGGTTCAAAGGGAAAAAATGTGCAGAGAAAATGAAGAGAAGGATCAATACCATAGGTCAGAGAATTAACCTTTGAAAAAAGAAAGAGCACTTCTGAGAATAGAAAGGGAATTTTTTTTTTACAGGGACAAGGAGAGGGATAAATAGGGACAGACAGACAGGAATGGAGAGAGATGAGAAGCATCAATCATCAGTTTTTTGTTGCGACACCTTAGTTGTTCATTGATTGCTTTCTCACATGTGCCTTGACCATGGGCCTTCAGCAGACTGAGTAACTCCTTGCTCGAGCCAGCGACCTTGGGTCCAAGCTGGTGAGGTTTTTGCTCAAGCCAGATGAGCCCGTGCTCGGGGTCTCGAACCTGGGTCCTCCACATCCCAGTCCAACATTCTATCCACTGTGCCACCACCTGGTCAGGCAAAAGGGAATTTCACTGAAGTAGATTTAGATTAAAATATAAAATGCCCAGTAAAATTGGAATTTTGGGTAAACAATTTTTTTTAGTATTAAGTATGCTTTATACAATATTTGGTAGGCTCTCAGTATATAGTTTGCTAAATTTTTTTGACAGAGAGTCAGAGAGAGGGACAGATAGGGACAGACAGACAGGAAAGGAGAGAGATGAGAAGCATCAATTCTTCATTGTGGCTCCTTAGTTATTCATTGATTGCTTTCTCATATGTGCCTTGATGGGGTGGGGGTAGGGGGTGCTACAGCAGAGCGAGTGACACCTTGCTCAAGCAAGTGACCTTGGGCTCAAGCCAGTGACCATGTGTCATGTTTGTGATCCCACACTCAAGCTGGTGAGCCCACACTCAAGCCGGCGACCTTGGGATTTTGAACCTGGGTCCTCCACGTCCCAGTTCAATGCTCTGTCCACTGCGCCAGTGCCTGGTCAGTCACTATAATTTTAAATGATGTTTGAATATTTCTATAATGCAATATTTGGGATATACTTATAATAAGATATGATTCCTTGTTTATATGAAATTCAAATTTAATTGGGCATTCTGTATTTTATCTGACAGCACCCTACTTTGGATAAATTTTAGATAACTCTCCATGGTAAGATTAACAAAGGAATAGATGGGTGCATTTGGGGGTTTAATCTGGGAAGAAGTTTGGAACAGCTGCTGTGGAAGGCCCACTTAACAACAGACAGCATGAATTTCTTTCTTTTCTGAGTTTGTTTTTTTTTTTGATTAAATCAGCAGTAATGTTTCACTGCTGGGAAGAAGTAACAGCAACAGAGATTGCTGGTGCAGGCAACCACCTTGGTTTGATTTCAGCAGGAGAGGTCTAGGCAGGAGTTTGGGGCATACTTGAAATAACTAGGGTTCCAGTGTGTCTGGGATTCAGGTAAAACCAGAAGATGAGTTGGGATGCAGAAGGTGAACAATGAATGAATCAGAGAGATGGAAGTTCACAGACAAGAAATGGAATTTACAATATTGGAAGAACAATTCTGTGTGATTATGGTATTAAAAATCCAATTTCATATTATAGAACTGGAGCTAAATTAAAAGCAAGAGCTCTGGAGACAAGGTGCCTGTTTTTAAGTGAAATAAACCATATGAAGTACCTAGAATAATATGTCTGGTATACTGTAAGCCCTCAGATGTTTGCTATGTTTTATTATTTTAAATACTACTTACATGTTTATAATGAATAAATGTGAGTGCTTTAGAGAATATTACTTTAGATACAAATGGCAAATATACATACCGCCTTAGCTAATAAATACTGTTTGTTAAATACATACACAGCTACCTGTTGAAGTTGGAGCTAATGCAACATTTACCATTTAATGTGGTTTACTGTTATTACAAGAAAGTCATTATCATATTCAAGTCATATCTGTCTCCTCATTCCCTCCTAGGTGACCATGCTTTGGGATTTTCATTGTTTGAGTAATTCCTCTGGGCTCTGCCACCCAGCAAGTTAAAGAGGACAAGATTCCTCCTGGGGGATTGGCGTTCTGGGAATGTGAGCAGCTTGTTTTCATGAGATCTGCACGCTGACCTGGCCTACTGTTAGGAGCTATAGTGTTGATGGTTATGTTGTTTTTAGTTGTTTCTTCCATCTTACACAGTTACTGGTATGTAAAGATTTTTGAAAAGTGAATGTTTTATGAGGATGTTTTACTTATTTATACAAAGAAAAATTAAAATAATTTTAAAGTAATTACTTGCATCATAGTTTTCTCTTTTGAAATAAATGAAAGTATTAATTGATATTGTCTGGAAAGAAAATGAAGACCAAGGATATGGCTGTGCTCTTAGGGTTTTAAAATAAGGTGATATTATCTGTTTGAATGGAGCCTTCTAAGGAATTATTGCAGTCCCATGCACATTGACTTAAATGCATTCTTTATCTTTAAAAGGAAGCAGAATAGAATCATTGAGTAAGTCACATGTGTTCACAGCCGTGTCTGGTGTAATCAAATACTATACAAACACATTATTCTCTAGTCAGAAGGGTAAGGGGACATTTGAAGCAGGATTTGCCCCTGCGGAGACCTTTTTTTGTTTAAAGAACAGTGCAGTGGAAGACCACACAGTGGAAGATAACAAAATATCATCCATGCCTTCCTCCACTGTTACACATTCTCATTCTCCTTTGTTCTTAAGGACATCTGTTGTAAGGATTATTCTGTAAAACTCAAAGGTATGTAGCAGAAGGCATATCACATTTCACATATTATTGTTGTCTACAATAATTATTGCTCTCTTTTGTATCATGCCATTGTAGGTTTTTAAAATATTTTGTTTATGAAAGATATGAAAGGATGTAGAAAATTGATTAGTTGACTGTAGATATCTAAAGAGTAAATGTTTTAATTCTGAATTTAATAAAATTAGATTTTAGGAATTCTATTAGACTTGGTAAGCTACATCTTAAAGAGATAAATATACTAAAAAGATACTTTAAAAAGGAATTTTTCTTTATTAACTGCACTGGATTTTTTAAAACATGGTATAGGCATTTGAAAGATATTCTTAATTATGAACAATAGTAATGTGGTGTGAGACTGGAGTTTTCAGAATAGGTTCATATTTCAAATGTTTTCAACATTTTGATAGCTAGTTTGCTGCCTATATTATAGATGTGATTAAAAATTCATGTTTTTAGTTCTTATTAGGGGTTTTTTATTGCCTCTCAATTTTGCCTTAGATTGATCCTTTGAAAGGGATTTTTAAAATTTATATTTGAAGGTATTATTCTTTTTATTATGAAATATTTCAAGCATATACAAAAATAGAGGAAACAGTATGATGGACCTCCAGGTTGTGTTTGAGCTTTAAGTGATTTGATATGTTAGTGCAGGAATTGTGGTAATGCAACAGTTGCTCAGAAACTCAAGAGGCGCTTGTGGCTTAATGCACATACGAATGAGTTTAGGTAAATCAAAATTTTAAAAAATGTAATCATTTGCCAACCTATGACAAATTGTCTTTCAAATGTTTTGGTCAGCCAATTTTTGGACCTATAAGTGTGTTTCTCAGAAATAATCTTAAAATGGCCATCAGCTTTTCATGCCACCTCTTAGTAATGTATCTAATTCACAGTTAAGGGAAACCCACATGCCATTTTTAACTATTTCAGTTAGAAAATGACTCCTTAGCATTGGAATACAGGGAAACCACCCCCAGCCATCTTTCTTTCTATGAAGAATCGGGGATGAAAGTGAGTAGTCAAGCTTTCCTATAACAGAGGTTCGTGTCCATGATGGTTTCTTCTCTCAGCAAAACTAACAGGAACTCAGAAGGTCGTAGGACTATGTTTGGGGAGGGGGGAGAGGGGAGTGTACTCTGAACATAACATTCTGAAATTATTTACCATTTCTTCTGCTACTAGAGTTTGGTTTTGTGCTTTTTTAAAGCAAGGCCTATTTATTTAAAAAAAAACAAAACAACTTTCTTTATAAAACAAATACTCTATGCTGCAATGTATTTAAAGTTTACATTTTACAGACCTTTAAGAAAAAGTAGGCTTCGGATTATTTTTTTTAAGTCTCTGACATAAGGGAAAAATTATTTTCATTGGCTGAGATATACCTAAGACAACAAGATTCCTGACTATTAAAACAAAATTGGAATATGAACATAGGTACTAGAATGCCAACTAGCTCAAATCAGTTTGTTGGAATAATGTTTATAGTGAACCTATAACTAGTATTAACCATGTAGAGTATCTGGGAATGGCATATGAAAGCAAGAAGATGAAAATGGACTCCATTGCTCTTGTCATGCCAACCTCTGCTTTCCCTCCTTCTTCCCAATTGCTCTTAAATTCCTACTCATTCAACATCCTTCTCTAAATAAGAACTTGGAGCCACAGATCTATGCTAATCAACTTCTCATTTTGTACACATAATATACATATATAAAGGGAAATAGAGCAAGTTAGGAACTCTAAATATTACAGTGTTCTCTGACCCTGAGACAGTCACTTAACATTCCAGGATATTTGGTAAAATGAATGATTGAAATGAATCAGCCCTGCCTGACCAGGTGGTTGCACAGTGGATATAGAGCATCGACCTGGGAAATTTGAGGTCCCAGGTTTGAAACCCTGAGGTTGCCGGCTTGAGCCCAAAGATCGCTGGCTTAACAAGGGGTCACTGGCTCGGCTAGAGCCCCTCGAGTCAAGACACACATGAGAAAGCAATCAATGAACAACTAAAGTGCTGCTACTATGAATTGATGCTTCTCATCTCTCTCCCTTTCTATCTGTCTATCCCTCTCTCTCCCACTAAAAAAAAAAAAAAAAAAAAAAAAAAAAAAGTCCTCCTACTAGTTCTAAAAGTCCCATCTGTGATTAGTCACCCTAGATCCTAGAAAGTCTTCAAATGCTAGTTTGGTGTGGCTATTGTTCTATCAGCTAATACAATCTTCAGTCTCCCATCCTTCTCCCAGAGAATATATATTCTTGTGAGTGACTTGACAGCAGGCCCCCAAAACTAGCCTAATTTTCCAGAGAGTAATGCTAGAACTCTATATACAAAGAGAACCAGGTATCCTTTGTGATGAGTCCACTGAATCCCACAGCATAGTGTAACCACAACCTCACAATTGACCCATGCCTCCATTAGATAAAGAGGGACCACCTATTGTGTAACTACTGCATTAGTCACTTTACATGTGTTACTGTATTAATCTTCACAGTCCTGAGAAATGGGTATTGTCCTTATTTTATAGTTGAGGAAATTTCTCAAGACTGTTAGTAATGGGGCTATTGAATGGTAAAACGAGATTCAAGCCTGCTATTGACGGGAATGAACCACAGATCCCTTATCTGAACTTTCCCACCAAACTAGCTAAAGAAAGGAAACCAACAAGCCTTCTTGGGGTTAGCTTTACACTCACCAGCAAATCAATGTTCCCTCCCAGCCTTTCTGAAATCTTAGGTAAATGCCCGATAGCTTTCACAAGACTCCTGCAACTAGAAACTCAGTCATCTGTAACCCAGACGAGGAAACTATGAGTTTAATATTAAGATACTGCTCCAGGAAAACCCTTCAAGTGTGAAATCCCTCTCTCCTCTGGTAGTGCTGAGAGTGTCAAGGACAAGTTAATACTGGTGGCCAAGGCCAGGCAGGTCCACACTAGATTCGGGCAGGGGTAGAAAAACTGAGGAGCTGGAAATCACTGGGCCATTTCCGTTTAATAAAGTCTCACAATGGCAGACAAGCAAACAAGCAGGGGAAATACCTCTTTTCATGACAGCAAGCAAACGAACAGGAAAACAACCCTTCACAGTGGTGGGCAGGCAGGCAATCCACAATCTGCCATCTGCCTTGAGCGCAACTTCCCAGAGCCTTACATGGACTATGCACACATGGTGCTGCCACGTGCTCACGCATTAATCAAGCAAAGTGCGTGCAGTTGGTAAACCAGTGAGCAAGCCTAACACAGCTGTGTTCCCAACACAGTGTAACTCAAGGAAGAACCTATGTGGGAAAGCTGATCTCCCCAAAATTGGTAAACAGCCTGCACAAAATGGAGTCAGTATGGACAGGTCTGCTGCATCAAATCTAGCCATGCATGACTAAGGGAAACAGATGGACACATGTGCACCTATCATATGTGACCTTCACTTATGTAACCTCTGTAATCATGGCTTGTTGTCACTTTTGTTGATTTTTCTATAAAACACCTGTGCACTGTGTCAGGCTACTGCTATTGCCGCTTGGTACTGCTGTTGTGGCTGCAGCCCAGTAAAGCATGTCCTATATGCCTTCAGCTCCATACATCTTCTTTCAGCTCCCAGCCCCTTGCAGCCTTTCGTTCCTTGCCTCTGAACTTGGACCCAACAACCTACATGAAGATGTTAGCTCAAGAAGAATAGAAATAAAATCCAAGGAACTGGACTTGTCAGGTGGTCCTACAAAGGAAATGGCAGTCCCACAGAACTTTCTTCAGTATCGATACCTTTAGTACCTTCAAAGATAGCTACTTCTAGATTGCTGAATTCCTAACCACTGAGGCAGGTGAGTCCAAATTTAAGATATTCAGGCTCAGAAACTCCCAGAAATAGCTTAGGGCAGTTCTCAAGGTATGTTCCTGGGACCAGCAGTGTTAGCCTCACCTGGGAACTTGTTAAAAATGCAAATTATTGATTACCATCCCAGACCTACTGAATCAGACGTAGGGTTGGGGAATATCGGTTTTAACAAGCACTCCAGGTGATACTGATATACACTGTCCTGAGAGTATGAAGGATGATTCCAGGTTCTCCACTTTAACCTCGCTAGAATCAACCTGCAACAGCTGTGTGGGGCTAGACTGTGCCCTCCCACCCCACCACCCAACTCGAACTAGTCCTGTGGTTACTGTTAAGTGACTTTCCAACCAAGAGTACTGCCTAGTTGTTAATTGTTTCTTTCTTGAAACTCCTAGGGAGATTTTAGGTAGATAGCAGATGATCAATAATGATTGAATTGAAATTTGAAAACTCATTGTTTATGATAAGGAAATTGGAAATAACTTAAATGTCTATTAGTAAGGATTTGATTAAAAACAAATTCTATCAGTATTGGGCTCAACACTGACCAACACTACATCCATGATATTCTTATTGCCTAATACACTATTAGCAGTCAATATTTGTTGGTTAAATGAATATATACACACACACACACACACACACACACACACACACACACACACACACACATTCAAGTCCTGAAGTATAATGCATCCTTTAAAAACAATGTTTTCTATAGCAACTTTATGTGTAATAGTCCCAAGCTGGAAACAACCCAATGTCCTTCACCTGGCAAATAGCGCTAGCTAGGAATGCATTTAGGGAAGTAATTAAGGGGAACTTATTTTATGTTAGTGTTTGAATTATTTAATTGTAAGGATTGATGAAGATGGCAAGTATTTTTTTTTTATTTTTATTTTATTCATTTTAGAGAGGAGACACAGAGTGAAAGAGAGAGATAGAGAAAGAGAGAAAGGGGGGAGGAGCTGGAAGCTCAACTCCCATATGTGCCTTGACCAGACCAGTGCAGGGTTTTGAACTGGCAACCTCAGTGTTCCCAGGTCGATGCTTTATCCACTGTGCCACCACAGGTCAGGCGGCAAGTAATTTTTATTTCCTTTGTTCTTATTTGTTGTTTCTGATTTTCCATATAAATAAATTGGGCTTTAGTAACTAGAAAATACAAGTTATTTTTTAAATGTGTGTGGGGGAGCCAGGAAGCATATTGACTCATAAAAAATTTATACAGATTAGAAATGAAAAAGTTATAATAATATTTTTCATTGTTTTTTTATTTATTTACTTTTTATTTATTCATTTGAGAGAGAGAAGGGGGAGGAGCAGGAAGCATCAACTCCCACATGTGCCTTGACCAGGCAAGCCTGGGGTTTCAAACCAGCGACCTCAGCATTCCAGGTCAATGCTTTATCCACTGCAGCACCACAGGTCAGGCCTATAATAATATTCTTAATAAAGTTTCACTGGCAAAAGAATTTGGATATTCTTTCTAGAATAGTGCTTCTCAAACATTATCTATACAATCACCAGAGTGCTTGTCAAGATGCAGATTCTGATTCTAAAGATTTGCATTTCTGATAAACTCCTAGTCCACATAACACTTCCAGTATCATACTCTAAAACTACACTGTCAAAGAAGCAGCTTGGCAAGAGGAGTAAAGAGAGACAAATATATGATGACGGAAAATGATTTGGTTGTTGGGCACACAATGCAATCAACAGTTCAAATGCTATAGAAATGTTTACCTGAAACCTATGTACTCTGTTGACCAATGTCACCCAAAAGCAGCTACTAACCACATACAGCTATTAAGCACTTGAAATGTGGCTAATCCAAATTGAGATGGAGAAGTGTAAAATATGTAACAAAAATACAAAATATCTTTACAATTGTTTTATGTTAAATTAACTCCATGTTGAAATGATATTTTTGAACATATGGTGTTAAATAAAATATATTATTAAATTAATTTCACCTTGTTCTTTTTACTGTTTTAATGTGACTACCAGAAAACTTGAAGTTACATTTGTGGTTTGTATTTTTGGCTTGTGTTATATTTTTATTGAACAGCACCAATCTAGAATAACCATTAACAGGATTTTACTTCACTCTGGGTCTTAAATCACCAACATAATACAGGAAATTTATTAACACCCCATTACTGACAAACTTTTGTATATTCACATAAACATTCCTAGAGTTTTTAATTAAAATCTATGGGTGGCAGTTGAGACAAAAAGGAATCACTAACTTTTAGGTCAGGAAAGGAACTTTGAGGTCATCAAGGTCAAACCCCTTGTCTTATGGAATTGTTTATCAATTTGACAAAGATGTATTCAGAACTTACTATCTGTAAGTACTTACTTAAGTGAGGTGCCTAAACCAGAGAAGCCCTGAATGATGGTGGTGTTCGGTAAGGACACCCCAGGTGGCACCTGATGAGGCGGCACCCCACAAGGCGAGCCATGCTGGCAGAGTGCTCTCACACAGAGGCAGAGACCAACACAGAGTTTTCCTGAGGAAGATGAGCTCCACCTAGCAAGGGATTGACTTAGGCTTGCTCCAAGTTTCCCCAGGTTTTACATCTTCTATTTAGTTTTTTTTTTTTTTTTTTACAGGGACAGAGAGAGAGTCAGAGATAGGGACAGACAGACAGGAACAGAAAGAGATGAGAAGCATCAATCATCAGTTTTTCGTTGTGACACCTTAGTTGTTCATTGATTGCTTTCTCACATGTGCCTTGACCACGGGCCTTCAGCAGACCGAGTCACCCCTTGCTGGAGCCAGCGACCTTGGGTCCAAGCTGGTGAGCTTTTTTGCTCAAGCCAGATGAGCCTACACTCAAGCTGGCAACCTCGGGGACTCAAACCTGGGTCTTCCTGCATCCCAGTCCGACGCTCTATCCACTGCACCACCGCCTGGTCAGGCAGCTTCTATTTAATATTAATAATGCAAATAAGGCTTTCGGATTAACTGTTTATTTAAATAATCAGTGTAGGCATGCTGTCCTTTCTCTCTTACACAAAATATATACACTGCTGTCAGAGAGCAAAGAAGTTTTCACCCGAGAAGCTGGAAGTCTGAGTGTGGTTGATGGCAGCAAGATGAAACTAGAATGCAGCAGCAGCCCAGTCGACCTTAAGTCTTATGTGCAAATGAGGGCCAAGAATTGCTGAGATGATTAAAAGCTATGAATAAAACAAAAAGCTCATTTCAGAGATTTTTAAAACATGTATCAGGAATATTTTATCCCAGAGACATGACTAAAATTTACTTTTATTTGAGTTATATTTCCTTTTTGTGAGGAAATGACAAATTTTTTATAAATAAAGCATTTCAGCGAATTATGATTGTTTTTGTTACTTCAAGAGGTAGTATGGGCTGAAAATAAGAATCACCTTGTAAATTTTTTTTGGTTAGAGTCTGAGTCCAGCCCATAATGTTTCAGCTAGTTATAATGTCATATTAAAGGAATCCAGGTTGCTCTGGTATGCATTCTCACCCTGAAGAGAGGCAGCATCGGAGGACAAACCTCCCTCATTACCTGCGTAGACCCAAAGGCCTTGGGGTCATGGGTTGGATCTAAGCTGAACATTCGTATTATTCATTTTCAACAAGTATTTTATAAATTGCCCATCTGGAAAAAATCAAACCTACCAGAGAAGGACTGATGGGCCTTCCCCAAAGAGTAAACAACTGATGAAAGTGACTCAGAACTAAACTTGAAGTAGGCAGAATAAATAAATTGTAACTGCTTTCCTTTGTCTTTAAGATTGATTGAAAGAGCATTTTTAGAACTTAAATGTTTGCTAGGAACCAGTGATTTAGTTTGGTTAATTTTTGCTTCATTCATACCAAAAAGTAGAGTGTATTGAGTCTTTGATTGGTTTTGCATTTTCCTAATGATTATTTTAAACATCTCATTCCCAAACGTGAGCAGTAATTCTTTCTAGGAAGTGCCCTAATTTTCTTAAATGATACTCTGCGCGCACGCACGTGCACACACACGGAAAATCCATTACATCATTGTTAAAAATGTGTCAGTTGTAAAGAACCTGTCCTTCCCATCAACATGTCAGGGAGTGCAGGAGATTCCTGTCTTGGAATACCTGTCTTAAAGATCCCATAATAGGGGGGTTGGGGCTGATGAGCTATTTACAAAAGGTTTAGATTATATATGTAAATGTGTTCTAATAATATTGTAATTTAGGTGTGGATTTTTTCTCAAATACAGTTTTAGGAGAATAAGATGTTTTAGGACAGGGGTCCCCAAACTTTTTACACATAGGACCAGTTCACTGTCCCTCAGACCGTTGGAGGGCCAAACTATAAAAAAAACATGAAAAAATCCCTATGCACACTGCACATCTTATTTTAAAGTAAAAGAACAATATGGGAACAAATACAATATTTAAAATAAAGAACAAGTAATTTTTTTTTCTTACAGGGACAGAAAGAGTCAGAGAGAGGGATACATAGGGATAGACAGACAGGAATGGAGAGAGGTGAGAAGCATCAATCATTAGTTTTTCATTGCTGTTGCAACACTATAGTTGTTCATTGATTGTTTTCTCACATGTGCCTTGACCATGGGCCTTCAGCAGACCAAGCCACCCCTTGCTGGAGCCAGCGACCTTGGGTCCAGGCTAGCGAGCTTTTGCTCAAGCCAGATGGGCCCGCGCTCAAGCTGGCGAGCTCGGGGTCTTGAACCTGGTCTTCAGTATCCCAGCCCGATGCTCTATCCACTGCGCCACCGCCTGGTCAGGCAAGAACAAGTAAATTTAAATCAACAAACTGACCAGTATTTCAATGGAAACTATGGGTGCAGATGCATCCTGTGCTCCTCTCACTGACCACCAATGAAAGAGGTGCCCCTTCCAGAATTGCGACGAGGACCGGATAGATGCAGGGGGCCGCATGTGGCCCACAGGCCGTAGTTTGGGGACCCCTGTTTTAGGAGAATCAACACATTGCTCATGTCTCCTAAACCACCAAGATTGCCTTTCTATTTTTCTGACACATGAATAGAAAAAATATAAAATGATAATTAGTCTTCTTGTCACCTCATCCGAGGTTTTATAGATTTATAATTTGATGAATAGCATATCTATGAAAAATGTATACCCTTATTTATTTGAGATGATTTTATTATATCTACAAGCTATGAAAAAAAACAACCACTTTTTCTAAGCTTTCCATGTCAGTTGGTCATTAGAAAGCTGTATAGTCTTTTGGGGGGAAAAATGTAATAATCTAACCTCTTAAATATACATTTTCCCTGTATGACATTAACTTCTTCCTTAAAATTTTTTGATTCAGCTATAATTTTAAGGTAAAGGGAAATACACATAATAAGTGCATTTAAGTATATAATACACTAATTCTTTTTTGAAAGTAGTCTTGTAATAAAGAAGAAATTCAATATAGAAAATCTCAATCTAATTTATTTGAAAGTAAAACAAAACCAACATTTTGCTCACATTTAGCTATATATTTCTGAGATACGTTACCCTTACTAGAGGACATAGTAAGGGTAATGTATCTCCAGAATAGAATATGTATGAAAAGAGAGATTGACATTGATAATTACTTGGCTTCAAAATGATGTTTTCTTCATATGTACATATTCGGGAGCAAAATGGTTAGAGAGCTGTTTCAAAAGTATCTTGGTTTGAAAAGACTGACCATGGCAAATTTATTCAATCCATTCTCTTAACTCACCTAATTCATTGTTTCATACCTTCTTCAGAAGCCACAATACCTCCTCCTTCACCTTCTTTTCCAACCTTTGTTTCCTATTCCCCTAAGAAATGGGAATAATCAGAAAAGACTTACATAGAACCCTCACCACCACCACAGTCGCCTACTGGTTGGTATCCATGCCCATATTCCCAGCTCTCCTTCCTGTAACTATAAATGAAATGTCCTTATCTCCAAATCCCTGTGCCTTGTGCAATTGGATCCCTTCCCTTCCCCTACTTAAAGGTAAACAATTCAGCAACTTTCTTCTCTCTCCAGCATCGTCATTCCCACCCTCTCTATTGGATCATCCTCATTTGCATAAAGCATTATGACTATCGTGAAAGCAGCTATCAGCTCTCTCCTGGATTCTTGCAGTAGTAGTAGCCTCATAACCGGCGTCCTTTCAGCCTCTGCTTCCCTTCAATCTATACTCATCACAACAGCCAGAATGATTCTGTGAAAATCCAAGATCTTGTCACTCCTTTGCTCAAAAGCCAACAGAGGCCTCACATCTACTGAGTACAAGGGGTCCTCAGGTTATGACACAGTTTTGTTCCTATGAGAGTGACATAACCCAAATTTTGGTGTAGGTCGAAACACACCCTAGCCTAAGTCATGTACATATCCTAACACAGTTGTAAAATCATAATCTAGAACATAAAAACACAACTAAGCCACAGAAAAAGGAAAAGGACACAAATATACTGTTACTGTACTAACAGAAAAAATGACAAAAAGTAGTGTAAAATAAAAAGTACCTTACCTTTATTCCTGTGGTTGGCTTGCACACTGGAAGGGGCATTGCAAAGTGGGAGAGAGTGAACTCTTGGGAGAAGGAAGCTGGAGAGCAGGAGAACCTGCAGAAGGTGCTGGAGATACTAGATCAGGAGAATCAGGATTGCCTAAGTAATATGCAGGAGATGCTGGAGGTGTGTAAAGCCAGTAGCCAGGGCCACCATCACAGCAGCCTGACCCATGCAGGTTTACATTAGATTCGAACAGACAGTAATGAAACAATGGAGCCAAAAACTGGTGAGCCATCAGCTTTAATTCTAGTTTGCACCCGGTGGGCAAGCAAAAACACACACTGGGCTTCAAAACCCACTCATTCAGTGCTCACAAAGCTACTGACTTATCCGAGTTTCATAGAATCAAAGGCTTCAAGCTCACCAGACTTATTCACCTCTGTTTCCCATCTCCTCCTGCACAAACTCTTCCTCAGCACTCTGCCATCTTGGCTGCTTCCTCTCCTCCATGTGGCCTTCATCTGCTCTCCTCTCTAATATCTTAGGAACCAAGAGCGAGAGCAAGCTCCTGGCCTGCCCCACTTTATAGTGTAAAATCAAAACCTCTAATCCAATTACACAAACAAGGAAGTCTCCAATACAAAGCCACCCATCCATCGGAGGCATAATGGGATTCCTCAGGAGAGTGCACCACCCTACATCATCCAATCAGTCAAGGGTGTGGAGAAGAGCTTACTCCCAAAACTAAGCCTTAGGCTATAACGACTCGGCCTGCCCACAGCCTGTCCCAGAACACACATTAATATCAACGAACTTCCATGTGGGCAGCGCCATCTTTAACAAAGTGAGCATAATATATTTTATCTGCCCAACAAGGTGATTCTACCTGTACTACAGGTGTTTCATCTTGAGAAGTAGCTGATGTAGAGGATACAGGATCAGTTACAGGCTTCTCTACTTTCTTAAAAGAATAGTTTCAGGCTAGTCTGCAGAATGCCAACTCCGTCACTCATAGGCCGCATTACTGCGTATTCTTCTGCCGCATGCAACCAAATTAGTTCGCCCATGTAGTCCATAAGTATGATGCCAATGGCGTAAGCCAAAACACATCTCAATTTTAAAAAGTTTTTATGGAGCCCTGGCTTGTTGGTTCAGTGGTAGAGTGTCAGCTGGCTTATGGACATCCCGGATTCTATCCTGATCAGGGCACACAGGAGAAGCAACCATCTGCTTCTCCAACCCTCCCCCTCTCCTTTCTCTTTTTCTCTATCTCTCTCTTCCCTTCCTATAGCCATGGCTCGGTTGGAGCAAGTTGGCCCCAGGCACTGAGGATGGCTTCATAGCCTCGCCTCAGGCACTAAAATAGCTCGATTGCTGAGCAACAAAGCAACAATGCCAGATGAGCAAAGCATTGCCCAGTAGGGGTGTTGCTGGGTGGGTCCTGGGTGGGTGCATGCAGGAGTCTGTCACTCTGCCTCCCTGCTTCTCACTTAAGAAAAAAAAGTTTTTATGGGAGTGAGCATCGTAAACTTGAAAGGTGATATGTCAAGACTGTCATAACCTGAGGACCCAGTCTAAAAGCTCAAGTCCCTATAATTACTTTCAAGGCCCTATTTGGTCTTCTTTGCACCCTTACTTTCTTTTGATTGTTCCTGAAATATCACCTTTACAATATGGCCTTTCCTGCCCACTCTTTAAAATTCTTACAACCCCTTTCACCTCCCCCACTCTATTTTTCTCCATTACACTTATCTCGATCTGGTGAAATACTATATATTTTTATTTGTTCATTGTTGTTTATTTCTCCCCCAGTTCCCTACTCAAAATGAGATCCAGAAATGGTTGGGATTTTTTTCCTGCTTACCTCCCTCCTATATTACTGCAACATAGTAAATGCACAATAAATATTTGTTTAAAAAAATGAATGTGTCTTTATGAGAGTGTGATTGGTAATGACATGGAAGTATTAATCATTCTGATTAAACTTTTTAAATCTATTTCATCAATTCTATTTTATAGGTCTAATTTAAATATACTTTTAGCTTTACTTAGATCTCTATAGGCATTCCTCTTTAGAGCAATTGTGGAATCTTTTCTTGTACACTTACAGAGAAAAATACTGTGAAACAAAAAGTATAGAGTATATATCTTAATTTCTACTTTTTTATTTTTAATAGCTTGGCTTTAACAAATTTTTAAATTAAATTCAATATTTATACTTATTCTTTCTATGGTCCCTATTCAAAGATGATCTGTGAATTTACCTCTAAGCACTGCTTTAACTGCCTTGTACAAATATTTATGTTGTGTTTTCATTAACATTTAGTTCAAAATATTTTCTTGTAATTTCCTCTTCTTTTCTTTTTTTAAGGTGAGAGGAGATAGCGAGGCAGACTCCCTCATGTACCATGCCTGGGTTGCACCCAGCAACCCCATCTGGGGTTGATGGTTGAGTACTGATCTATTTTTAGTGCCTGAGGCTGATATGCTTGGACCAAATAAGCTATCCTCAGTGCCCAAGACCATGCTTGAACTAATCAAGCCACTGGCTATGGGAGGGGAAGAGAAAAAGAAAGGGGAGAGGGAGGAAGGAGAAGCAGATGGTCGCTTCTCCTGTGTGCCCTGACTGGGAATCAAACCCAGGATGTCCATATGTTGGGCAACACTCTTTCCACTGAGCCACGAACAGCGCCTATAATTTCTTTTTTGACCTATAGGCTATTTTAAAAAATTTGTTACCAATTTCCAAATATTTAGTCATTTTGCCAGTATGTTTTTATTGATTTCTAATTTAATTCCATTTTGTGGTCAGAAACTATATTTGTATAATTTAAATCCTTCTAAATTATTTGAGACTTGCTCTATAGCCCAGCAAATGGTCTTTCTTGGTGACTATTCTGTGCACTTGAAAGGAAATGTGTATCTGCAGTTTTCAGCTATAGTGTTCTATAAATATCAATTAGACCAAGTTGTTTGGGTTGATAGTGCTGTAAAAGTCATCTATATCTTTGCTGATTTTCTGTCTACTTGTTCTATCAATTACTTTATCAATCAAAGAGAAATTGAAATCTCTATTACTGTGAACTTCTGTATATTTCCTTTCAGTTGTTTCATTTTTTGTTTGTATTTTGAAGTTCTATTGTCAAGTGCATACATATTTAGAATTGTTGTATTATTCTGATGATTGACCATTTTATTGTTATAAAATGTCCTTCTTTATTTCTAGTAATATTCTTTGACCTAAAGTATATCTTGTCTAGTATTAATTTTAATATCTATAGTGTCATTTCATTTTTCTTATGATTAGTATTATATTGTGTATCTTTTCAAGCCTTTTACTTTTAATCTTTATATTTATGTTTTATATGTATTTCCTATAGATAGTAGACAAGTTAGATCTTGCTTTATTATCTAATCAAATGATATCTGCCTTTTAATTGATGTGCTTAGTTCATTTACAGGTAACAATTGGTTGGATTTAAATCTATCTTGCTATTTCTTTTCTATTTACCCCATCTAGTCTTAATTCTTTTTTATTTTCCTTTTTTTTAGCAAGAGAGAGATAGACTGACAGGGACAGAAAGGCTGGAAGAGAGAGAGAGATGAGAAGTATCAATTCTTTGTTGCAGCTCTTTAGTTGTTAATTGATTGCTTTCTCATATGTGCCTTGATGGGGGGGGGGGAGGCTACAGCTGAGTGAATGACCCTTTACTCAAGCCAGTGACCTTGGGCTCAAGCCAGTGACCATGGGGTCATGTCTATGATCCCATGCTCAAGCCGGTGACCCCCGCGCTCAAACTGGTGAGCCTGTGCTCAATCCAGATGAGTTTGTTCTCAAGCAACCTCGAAGTTTTGAACCTGGATCCTCTGCATCCCAGTTCAATACTCTATCAACTGCGCCACCACCTGGTCAGGCTATTCTTAATTCTTTTCCTGCCATCTTTTGGGATGTTTGAGTATTTTTATTGTTTTATCTTTTCTATTGTTTATTAGCTATGCCTCTTTGTTTTAGCTTTTTAACGGTTACTCTCAGGTTTACAACATGCATCTTGAACTTATCACAGTCTACCTTCAAATAATGTTATACTATTCATCTTACAAAAGAATACTTCCATTTCTCTCCTTCATTTTTGTTATTGTTTTCAGACATTTTACTTTTGCATGGATATTGTATACTTACAATACATTGTAATTATTTTTATTTTAAGCAGTCAACAATGTTTTTAAATTTTATTTTATATTTATCCACATATATATCATTTCCAATGTCCATTCTTTTGTGTATATTTGATTTTCCTTTTGAGATTATTTTCTTTATCCTAAAGAATTTCTTTTATAACTTCTTGTAGCCCAGGTCTGCTGGCAACAAATTCTCTCACTTTTCTTTGTCTGAAAGTGTTTTTCTTTTGTTTTCATTTTTGAAGGTTATATTTTGAAGTTGAAAATAGTTTTTGTTGTTGTTTTATTTCAACATTTGTCTTTTGGTTGCTTTGTTTCTGATGAAAAATCAGAAATCACCCTTATCTTCATTCGTCTGTATATAGTGTCTTTTTCCTCCCCTCTTGCTACCTTCAAGATTTTTTCTTTATCATTGGTTCTCAGCAACTTGATTATGATATTCCTTAATATGGTGGTCCTGTGTTTATCCCTCTTGGGGTTTATTCAGTTTATTGGATCTGTGAGTTTAGATCTCATCTAATTTTGGAAAAATTCAACCTTTTTCTCTTCTTCTGAATTATATACTCCTTGATATTTTCCCACTGATCACTGATGTCTGTGCCTTTTTTTTTCTCTCCTCTGTGCTTCAGGTTGTATAATTTCCATTACTTATTTTTCAGTTTCAATTATCTTCTATATTGTCTAATTCTCTGCTGTTAAGCCCATCCACTGAAATTAAAAATTTGTATTTCTGATACTATATTTTTCCACTCTAGAAGTTATATATGATTCTTTTAAAAATTATTTTACTGTCCCTTTTGAGATATCTTATTTGTTTCTAAATTATTTCATGGTTTCCATTATATCTCTGAACATATTTATAACAGCTATTTATTTTAAAGGTGTTTTTTTTCTTCTTCTATCAATTTTACCTTCTCTGTCAATTCTGAGTCTATTTGTACTGATGGATTTTATCCTGGTTATGAGTTACATTTCCTTGCTTCTTTACATGTATAATAATTTTTTATTGGTGCTAGAAATTATAATTATCATGCTGTTGAGTGTCTAGATTTTCTTGTCTTCCCTTCAAGGGTATTTTGTTCCAGCAGGCAATTAATTTACTTGCAAATCACCTTGATCCTTTCAAGGCTTGTTTTTAAGCCATGTTAAGATGGTCTAGAGTAGAAGTAACCAAAGTTTTGTTTTGTTTTTTAAAGGCCTGATAGTAAGTATTTTAAGCTCTTTAAACTAATATGGTCTTCTTGGCATATTCTCCCCCCCACACACACACACACAGACACACAACACTTTTAAAAAGTTATTTTTTAAAAAATAGCCCAAATAGCCTGACCAGGCAGTGATGCAGTGGATAGAACATCAGACTGGGATGTGGAAGACCCAGGTTCGAGACCCCGAGGTCACCGGCTTGACTGTGGGCTCATCCAGCTTGAGCATGGGCTCAACACCTTGAGCACAGGGTCACTGGCTTGAGCATGGGGTCATAGACATGACCCCATGGTCACTGGATTGAGCCCAAGGTCTCTGGCTTGAGCAAGGGGTCATTCACTCTGTTGTAGGCCCCCTCCCTGCCTCTTCCTGGTCAGGGCATATATGAAAACACAATCAATGAACAACTAAGGAGCTGCAATAAAGAATTGATGCTTTGCATCTCTCTCCCTTCCTGTCTTTCTGTCCCTCTCTCTGATTCTCTCTGTCTCTGTCAAAAAAAATAAGAATTAAAAAATAAAAAAATCCCAAATATTCTTTGCTTAAAAGCATTGCAAAACTAGCCTATTGGTTGGATTTGGTCTGTGGGCTAGATTTGCCAACCACTGTTCTAAAGAACTCTTTACTCTAGGGCTACTTTAGCCATACATTTACATTTATAGCATGACTTTTCTGAGGTCTCTATTAAGTGCCTACTGTCAAATCAGGGACTATTTAGTGTCTGAGATTTCAACAAATGACCTAAAACTGTTGCCTAGGTGCAACTCCTAGGGCAGAGATAGAGGACTCTACTACTTATGGCACAGCAGGTATTATGAGCTTCATGTTCTTACTGGTTTCCTTTGGCCCCAAACCTTATGAGAGCAATGTGGAGTGGGTTCAAGTGGATGTTACAGACACAATAAGTCTGTGTCACAGATGAGGAACCTAAGCTTAGGAAACTTTCCATCTTATAAGGTAGCTGACGGAAAATCTTTCCAAATTTTGCCCTGGTCAGGATGCAAATCTTCCCTTTATCCTAGAAGGTGACGATATACTTCCAAAGACTGTTGGCTATATAAACATCTTTGGAAAGATAGTCCAGGACAGAACTTGTCTCAAGACATGTAGAAATGCCACAGAAGATTGTCTCTTGTTGGAATGCAAATGCTTCCTAGCCCTGTAAAAGTGTTGCTCAAGTCTTAGATCCCCAGTAGTTCTTTCTCGGAGAGTTGTTTCTCTGACTAGTTCTTTGCCTGGCCTTATGGAGCCCTACCTTATGCAAATACACCTTTTGTATTCAAACAAAAGGGCATTTGTGGAACTCATCTTATTTGTTTTCTTTCTCCTAGGATCATAGTCCATATACTGTCTGTTGTTCTGAAGATGGTTGTTTTATATACTTTGCCTACTTAGAAAGTTTTTATTGTAGGAGAGCTAATCTGCTACCAGTTACCCGTTGCCCAACTGTCTTTTTTGGTTTTAAAACTTCCTTTATGTTTTGAAATTTTGATTTGCACAATAACTTTGGGAGATGTTTTTGTTGTCATACTTTCTTACCCCATCTCCAATTTGATGAATATTTCTATCTTTCCTTATCCCCAACCCATACCCCAGTCCAGAACAAGATCTTAAAATTATTTTAATGGGTACCTGATCCTTGTTGATACTGGTAATATGGCCAGTCTAGTAACTGAGCCAGCTGATACCTCAGTTCAGTTGCTGTAGTTTTTTGTTTTTTGTTGTTGTTATTTTGTCCTTTTGCTTTCCTGGGTTCACTGCTTCTAATAAATGAACAGCTTTAGGCAGTATATTGGCAGCAGTTTTATTCAGCCTTTTTTTTATGGGGCTGTGGAAAGTTGGTTGCCCAACCATTGCTGTTTGTCCGGAACTAAGGGGTTTCTCAGGACTTGAAATTTTCAGTACTAAAACAAGAAGACACTCCTGGGAAATTAGGTCAGTTGGTCTTCCCAGATCCCAGCTTTGGTCTTATATTGAGTAGGCCTATTTAGTCCCAGTATTCCACAAGAGCTTTATGTTTCCAGTTGCCACTAGCTGCTTCAAAACCCAGACCACGATAGGCTTCAGATTTAGTCCAGCTCACTGCTTTGCATTTCTCTTGTGTTTCTGGTCCACAAAGATATTTCTCTTCTTTTTGGAACCCAGCAACGACTTTTTGGTTTTCTCTTTTTCTGTTTTATCTATCATTACTATGTGTTTAGAACGTACATGATAATTTAAAGCAAGCATAAGCTCATTGTACCACCTTGACTGTAAAGTCTATTGATTCTTTTTTAATATGACATTGTCCTGGTTTGGGAAATAATGTTCTTTAACAGCTTGCTTTATTTAGAAACCCTCCCAGCTCTTCCAGTCATCCTGAGTGACCCCCACATCACAGAAATTCAAATGAAATGTAGTCACTCACCGTATAGTGATTCCATTCTTTTTAAGAGGGCATCATAACTAAGTACTTGAGTTAGGATAGAATAAAGGAGAAACAACATCCCAGCTTTGCTCCAGCTTATATCTTTAAGATTTTTGGAGGACATGTGGATTTTCAGACCCTTAGTAATAACTTTGGAGCCCTCCCAAAGAGTTACTACCTCTCAAATTGGGCAAAAGCAGCAGGAAAGCCTTTCTACTTCCTGGTTTTTTTTGTTTTGCCTTAAACTTTGCTCTGCCTGTATTTTTTAGATGTGATTTTTTTCAGACAATTTTCAGTCTTTGTTCCTTCATTCTGTTGACAATAGCAATCCAATTAATTGTCTTGCAGATTTACACTGTGATTTTTAGTAAGCATCTTAAATATTTCTACTGAATTGAGGAACTTTCTAACACAGGGGTTTTCCCATTTCAAAGCCACATATCTAAATATCATGTAAAGCAAGCTTCTGTCATGGTACAAACTAGTAAAGTAGCAAAAATACTTCCTAGAACAAAGTAGTTCACACTAACTATATCTTAGGTCTACTTAGAAAAATATTCCCATCACTCAGCTTTGGTCTTCTGCTTTTAATTGCAGTGTTAGAAATGTGTATGTGGCCATTCTCATTTAGACATTTTAAAACAGCTGTTGCATGGCATCATCATTAAAAGCCAGTCTGTTTTTAACAAAAATAAAATAAATATGTGAGTTAACTGTTCATACGACTGAATTAATTTCTTTTTGGAGGTTACTTAGTAAAAATCAAATAGTTCAAGATATGACTATCTTACTATTTTGCTTATTTGTTTTGTTAAAGAAACTAGTTGGAAAAATGCCTTGTTTGGGTATCTTAAAATAACTCCATAGGTAGCTGGTCTGTGATTCCTGACTTGGGGTGTAGAAACATTACAAAATGAACAGGAGAGCTATCCTTTAGTAATTGAGAACACACTTTTGTTTATTTCACCAGGACTAAACAGTGCCCAAGCAAGTACTCTGCTAAAGTTAGACACTGGGGTAGGTCCAATAGCAGCACAAGTTATAATCCTTTAGAAAATATAGTCTGTTGGTTCAAATCAGGACACTGCAATGTGAAAATGTAAGTCACCTATAAAGCCATACCACAGTTATATTTATTAAAGGACAGTAATTGAGTTTTTTATTTGTTTATTTGCTTTCCTTTCATATATGGAAAATGTATTTAATTTCAAAATGAAATTTCATTCCCAAATGCTCTGGCTCCATGACCCCTAGTGTGTGTGTGTGTGTGTGTGTGTGTGTGTGTGTGTGTGTGTGTGTAAGTATGTAATAGGTGAGTACTGTGAACAGCATACTAGAACCTATAGGTTTTAGAAAATCAATGGGAAAGGTAATGTGCTCTAGTGGAAAGAGAATGGGTCTTGGAGTCAGACAGACCTGGCTGTGAATCCCAGCTTCACCATTCTCTCTATAACTTGGCAAAATTATTTAATTTCTATAGGCCTCAGCTTTCTGATACTAGTTAAAATAAAAATCGAAACAGGTACTGAAAAAATTTTTCCTCCATCCTGATCCTATCACCATCATCAGCAGGCATGTAGGCAAATAGCTAAATAGACAGACAGAATTTTTAATAAAATTTAACATTGATGCCTGTATTAGTTTGTTAGGGTTGCCATAACAGAATATCACATACTGTACTGGGTTTAAACAACAGAAGATTATCTTCTCACAATTCTGGAGGCTGGAAGTCCGAGATCAAAATATAAGCAGGTTTGCCTGACCTGTGGTGGCGCAGTAGATAAAGCATCGACCTGGAACACTGAGGTTGCCAGTTTGAACCCCGGGCTTGCTAGGTCAAGGCACATAGGAGAAGCAAGTACTACGAGTTGATGCTTCCTGCTACTCCCCCACCCCCTTCTCTCTCTCCTCTCACTTAAAAATAAAAAGAAAAATGTCAGCAGGTTTGATTTCTAAGGCCTCTCTCCTTGGCTTGCCATTGGCTGCCTTCTCTCTGTGTCCTCACATGATCATTCCTCTTTCTGTGCTGCTGTCTCCTTATCTCCTCTTCTTATAAGGATACTAGTCATTTTGGATTGATGACCTAATTTTAGTTTAGTTACCTCTTTAAAAGCCCTATCTCCAAATACAATCACATTCTGACTTCTTAAAGGGTAGGGTTTCAATATGTGAATTTGTAGTGACACGGTTTAGCCCATAACAATACATATATAGCATAATCTATGTGATACCAAATAAAAAAGTGATGCTTGCTTAGGAGAAAAACCAAAAGTGAAACGTGTGCATCTTAGGTCTTCAACTATTAATACTTCATTGTGGGATACTATTAAATAACCCCTATAGAGTGCTCACTATGTGTTAACATCATTCTAAACTATTTACACACCTTTAGTTAATCCACAGGAGCTAAGCACTATTCTTATCCCCATTTGATAGAAAAAGGTTAAGTAGTTTGTTCAGAGTCATATAACTAGTAAGTGGCAGGATAGGGTTTGAACCCACAGTCTGATGCCTCAGTCTGTACTCATCCACTGTATTATACTGCCCCTGTCAATACTGCCCCTGTCAAAATGAGAAGCATCCCATTTGACCCAAAGAAACAGAAAATACAGAAAGGGAGCTGTGATGGGTAGAGAGGGTAAAGGGGGGATAAATCATAATTTAAGGAGATTTGATTTGGGGTAGTGTCTCTCTAGCTAAAACAAACAAACAAACAAACAAACAAACAAAACACACCAAAAAATGGTTAATTAAAGCCATTATGTGGCCTTAAACATATACAAATCAAGGTTACACATGACAAAGCATATTATGAGTTCAGAAACAGGTGGGCAAGGCCATAAACTATCATTGCTAAATTACTTCCATTTCTTTCTTTCTTTTCTTTTTTGTGACAGAGAGAAAGAGAGAGCCAGACAGACAGAGAGAGGAACAGATAGGGACAGACAGGCAGGAAGGGAGAGAGATGAGAAGTATCAATTCTTCATTCTGGCACCTTAGTTGTTCATTGATTGATTTCTCATATGTGCCTTGACCAGGGGGTCAAGGAGCAAGTGACCCTTTGCTCAAGTCAATGAGCTTGGGCTCAAGCCAGTGACCATGGGGTCATGTCTATGATCCTACACTCAAGCCAGTGACCCTGTCTGTGCTCAAGCTAGTGAGCCCACATTCAAGCCTGCGACCTCAGGGTTTCGTACCTGGGTCCTCTGCGTCCCAGTCCAACATTCTATCCACTGCACCACTGCCTGTTCAGGCAATTGCTTCCAGTTTTAATGTTCCAGGCTCCAGCTACAAGTTTGTCCTTAGAAATCACTACATACTCTCAGTAATCTGGGAGTACCTATTGTGCTTGCAGCCAAGAAGCACATAAGTTGCTGATTAGTATTTTGCCTATATTTGAATCCTAAAAATAACCATCTCATGAGAACAAGATGAGCTGTGTGAAGATTATATTCCAGTGGGTTAGAAATGGAAGGTACATTTTTTCCCTATCCCCTTTGCCTTTCATTTCTAATCACGTTTGCCTCTCCTCTGAAGCAGAGACGGCTATCCAAACAACTGCAGCAAGCAGCTGTAGAATATTCCATGGCATCTGCTCCTTTGCTTTGCAGACTTTGTCCCATCCTCTGCTCCCAGTTGTCCTTGCCTTTCTTTTAGAATCGCCCACTGCCCAATTCTGCCCATGCCCCACCTGGGCTCTGGCTATGTCCCTATAGTGATTTCAGGGAATTTTGCCTGGTGTCCCCTTGTTTTTGCCATTCTTTGTGGTAAACAGTAAAAATGCTTTTATCCTATATAAAACAGCTGGAGAGGAAAAAAGTCTACCAGCCAAATATAGCTGCTTGCTGCTGCCCCTGAAAGTTCTGCTGGTCGTTTTCGGTGATGTCCTTTTTAATGTGCTATCATATCAGTACATTTTAAAGCTATAGTTATACATTTGCATGAGAGATTATGACTTTCTGAGGAAAAACCCTGCACAGGATTACTTTGAGAGAAATGATTTATTCCTCTTATGCACAGGAAATGGCTATCTCCAAGGCTGTTCCCATAATTTTGCGCACAGTGCTACGGACAGGTGGAGCCACTCCCAGCATTCCTCTTCCTGCACACTGAACTGTTACAACCAGCAGCTGTGGAACTCTTCTTCTCCTCCTCCATCTTTATCTCTATTTTCCTCTCCATGTCCATCTCCTTCTCCATCCTCCTCTCCTCCTCCTCCTCTACTTCCTCCTCCCGCTTCTTCTTTTAACGTATAGTTGAGCATAAGCTTCTCTCTAAGGTAGATGGTGGAAGCTAGTACAGGACAAGCTCTTTTGCACACTACGTTAGAGGAATTTCTGTTCCATAGCTTTTAGGGAAGAGGCAGCTCTTTTGGACTGGTCCTTTTCATTTTGCTTGATTTTGAACACTCTGAAAATGCGCTTGTATTCTTTGTCTCTTTTTGAAAAAGCTATTATATTGTTTTAAAAATACATATTTTAGACCTCAGGCAACGGATTATCCAAATACTATTTTAAAACTATTATTTAATATATTTGATTTATGACACATTACATGTACCAATCATAGGAAGCAGGTAAAAACAAATTATATGTTTTATTTTACTATATTGGCAACAGACTGGTTTGCCTTAAAAACAATATAAATCATCTTTACCACTGTTCTCTGAAAATAATTAGGAGTTAACAAAATATAAATTGTACTTGTCAGAACTGCCAGTAATATCTTCCATTTTCGTTGACTCTACTCTCCCTTCTCTCTCTCTCACAGTAATGGAACAGCAGTACACTTTCCACAATAAAATCAGAAGTCATAGAATGGAAAGGAAGTTAATAAAGTTTCTTCCAGGTCTGTAAGGGAATGGGCCCTAGCGAACAGCATATAGGTATGCAGGCAAAGTATACCTAAAGTAGGCATCAAACAGGCACCAGACTAGATGTGTGGGCGTTGAGTGTGCATGTGCCAACCTGCCCATTTTCTCACATAAACATGGCAGTTTCAGTACCTAGCAGTAAATATGTTAATGTTTTATGTGAAAAAACCCTTCACAACTTGCCTTCTTTTTTAAAAAACAATTTTTATTGAATTTGAACTTTCCTTTTTAAATTATATTGTGATTAACATACAATAAGTATATCTTTGCTTAGAAATGTTAAAAGGTGTGCTTGCAAGTGCTAATTAACTTGAAGTGAAAGTAAATATTTTGTAAAGAATAAATAAAAAATTAGAACAATTAGACCTCATTTGGCCCAGGCCAACTGTGAAAATATAGCATGGCAGATGTTCTGAATTGGAAAGATTAGGCTTCTATTATCCAAATCTTATTAGACGTGTGAATCCCCTTTGAAACATTCCAGTGAAGTGGTCATTCTGCCCTGATTTTACATACTTTTGGTGTAGTGATACTTAACTGCCTACCAATGTAACCACCCTCAAGTTCTTCTTAGGGAAGATGTACTTATCTGAATCTATACATTCATTTGCTTCTTTTTTCTTCCCCTTCAAACCACATAGAATAAATCCAATTCCTTCTTATAGACTTTCAGATATTTGAAGACAATCATCATGACTTATAACTAACTGTCCTAAAACTAACCAAGGCCAGTCTCCTAAACCAGTAAGAGCCAAGATTATTGTCAGTCCACACCACTCAGCAGCTGAAAGATTCTTGTCAATAGTTGATTGATGGTGGCGCTTCTCAGGTGATGAGCCTGTGGTGTGGCTGGGCGGTGTTAATGAGCTACTGCTGATGACCCTGGAGCCTGAGAGGGGAGATCCTAAGTGTAGAGAGCTCCTAAAAAGAGCTCTGATTCTTAAGCTGGTGGCAGCAAAGGCAGGAGCTGTGATGCTTGACCCGTGCCAAAAAACAAACCCAAACTATTCATTCATGCCATTGACATTCAACCAAGCCAATAATTTTGGAGCTCTGGTTCAACCACCACCTCTGCCACTGGCCAGTTGCATGCCCTTGGGCAATCCTCCCCATCATTCTAGACTTTCCTCTGTGATATTCAAAAACACATGCTGCTGCCTGACCTGTGGTGGCGCAGTGGATAAAGCGTCGACCTGGGAACACTGAGGTCGCCAGTTCAAAACCCTGCACTGGTCTGGTCAAGGCACATATGGGAGTTGATGCTTCCAGCTCCTCCCTCCTTTCTCTCTCTCTCTCTCTCTCTCTCTCTCTCTTTCTCTCTCTCTCTCTCTCTCTCTCTCACACACACACACACACACACACACTGTGTCTCCTCTCTAAAATGAATAAAATAAAAAGAAATTTAAAAAAAATTAAAAAAAAATAATAATTAAAACAAACAAACAAAAAACACATGCTGCTTTTCAGTCTAGAAAGGTGGCCTCCTCTCCTGGCTCAGCTCAGATGTCATTTCTCCATGAATGCTTCCCTGACTCCCACCCCCACCCACCCTGAGACTGGCCTCTGTCTTCTATTGCACCTTCTATAGCACTTACTTCATTGTGTTTTAATTGCCTGTTCACTTGTCTAGCTCTACTGTACTGGAAGTTCTTTAAGGCTAGGACTCAGTCTTGGTCCCCAGTACTTAACTCAGTGCCTGGTGCCTACCAGAACTCAGAAAATATTTGTGGGAAAAAAATAAGAAAGGAAAGAGAAGACAAAACGGAGATGATAAAATCAGAAAGTTGAAATACATTATTAAGATAGCCTCATGTAGTTAAAACTCTACAATTCTTTGTACTTAAGTTCTGTCTTTAATTTCAACTTAAGACTTTCAGATATTCAAATTTTCTCCAGTAAAAGGATGTATTTCAAGTGGTTATACCAAATTAGGAAAACTATAAATATATATTCATACATATAATATAATCTTAGGTCCAAGATTTAGAGTTCATTTAATAAACCCAAACCTTATTTTATATATAACTAAACTGGGACAAAATGAGATTAAGTTATATGCCCAAACCTACCAGTTAGTAAGAAGATGAGATTTCAAACTCTGATCTCTCTTGCTCCTAAACCAGGAGAGCTGGTCTCTAGTCTTCTCCCTTTTTCAAAGAGCTGCTACAAACTTGGCTACAAATGGAAGTGACATACGTTTTTCCCTTTTATGTGATGGTTATATCAACCCACAACTTTCTGGTTGTAAGTTAAACTTGGAGAAACACCCGTCTCTGCTCTTATGCAAGCTAATGAAAATTAGTCCTTTTCTCCCAGAAATGTCAGAGCATGCTACAATGCCACATGAAGTGACTCCTGTAAGTTGTTTGCTTCTTGTGAGTTGCAGTCATGTGAATTGCTTTCAGCCAGGTTGGGTATTCAGGCTCAAGAGTCTGGTGTTAAGCCACAGGATAGTGCTGCCACGAGACCAGCTTCTTGGTGAGCAGCCCTGAGGTACAGCTGTAAGGTGAACCAGTGCAGACTTGAGGCCAGGACCCAGTCAGTACTCAAGTACTCAGTGCCAAACATTGGAACTGATTCCCAGGACACTAAATTGTTCTCAATTAAAATTTTAGATTAAATGATTTTTTTTGTTTGCCTCAAAGAACCACTTACATTATACAATCATAGGAAAACTGGACGTTTTGTTATTTTACTTAGAATACTTTTCAGAGGCCAATACTAGGAGGAGGAGGAAGATTATTTAAGAAGTCATTAAATATTTCTCGAAAGCAACAGTTTTCACAAGATATGCTGACTCAAGAATCTTTCTTTTTCTATTTCTTTGAATTTGCTGTGTAAGTTGTAAAACTACTTACTATATAAGGTGGTAGTGGACTAGAAATGGTAGAGGTCATGGTCAAGAGGATGGTGTTGATTAAAACAAACTCTGGACCCAAGATCTGAATTTAGAACCAAGCTTCACCACTTACCTAGCAACTGATCTTGGATAATGCCCTTAATCAGAGACTGTGTGGCTATGGTAAACCACCTGCATACTTTTAAAAAGTATCCCTGCCTGGGCACCAACCCAGACCAATTACATCAGACTCTGGGGGTGGAACCCAGGCAGGAATATTTTTTGAATGCTCCCTAGTGGTTCTTATGTTAAGGACCAGTGGCATAGTGATTAAAACATTAGATCTGAAGTCAGATGGCTTGGGCTCAATGTACAGAGGGGCCACTTTGTGGTATCTGACCTTGGACAATTTACTTAATTTGTCTTTGCCTCAATGTTCTCATGTGTAAAATGGGTTAATAAGAGTTTTGTGTAGGGCTGTCAGAGGATCAAATTAAGTAGGTTGTGTAAAATAACTGAAATACTTATGACATAGTAAATGTTCAATTATAGCTGCTAGTGTTATTATTATCCATAATTCCTTTAATTCATATTATGTTTAAGACCCAATTTGATCCTGTTCACAATGCTGCAGAGAAGACTGAAAACTCAGAAGCATCTTACTAATGAACATAAAAATACATGGAAAATCCTGTAAGGTTAAGTATTTGTATGCAAACTTTTTGTCAGATTTTGAGTGAAAGGATAAAGTTCAGGGTCTTCACTGACAAGACCCTACTGGACCTTAGTATTTATTATTCTTCCACTTCACAGAGTCTTGTTAAAAGTGAAAATATGTAAACACAGAGGCAATCAAGGGAAATACATATTGGAAGGAGGACAATGGAGGCTGGAGCCTCTAGCTGGAAAGATATTTCCTAACTCAGTAGTCTGTCTCAGTACGTCTCAAACTTTAATGTACACCAGAGAATCATCTGGGTGCTTGTGAAAATATAGATTGCTGGGTCATACCCTAAGAGATTCTGCAGGTATCTCTGGGATAAGGCCTAAGAATTTGCATTTCTAAGAAGTTCCCAGGTGGTGCTGATTTTGCATGTCCAGGGACCACACTTTGAGAATCACTGGTGGCTAGACATGTAGCTGCTGCTAATCTGGGTGTTCTTAGGCCCTGTTGGTTATTCAGGCTGCTTTCCTATCTGCACCCATACAGAGTCAATATGGCCACCCCAATAATCTCTCTCTCCTGAAGACCAAGATACTGCCATAGAACAGAGTGTTGGTTTTCTGTTCAGTAGTCTCTTCTTAGCCTTGAGTCTTGAATTACACTTTCTTCTGCCCCTTGAAGGCTATTTATTGTGCAGTCTTAAGGTCCAACAGTAGAGTTCCATGGTTCATTTCAGAGAATGTTTGGGTATACATCTTTGCCCACTGACCTGCCAACACCACTTCAGCCCCTGTCTACCAGGGCTCTTGCATATCAAGACAGAGCCCAGATCCAGCAGCACAGAATGAACATTTTTCCACAGAAGCCTCTTACTCTAGCACAGGTCGAAGTAAAAAACCTGGGATTTTGGAGTTTTGGTTATAGTCTCAACCTTTTTTTTTTTTTGAGAGAGAGAGAGAGAGAGAAAGAAAGAGAGGGAGAGAAAGAGAGACATTAACTCGTTGTACCATGTTAGTTGTATATCCATCGATTACATCTCATTAAGTGCCTTGATTGGGGATCCAAGTGGTGACCTCAGACTCAAGCCAGCGACCTCAGGTTTCGAACTGGAGACGTTGCTGCACTGAATTAATCCTCTATCCACTGCGCAACCACCTGTCGGACTCATCTCAACTTCTTTTTTTAATTTTTTTTGACAGAGACAGAGAGAGAGTCAGAGAGAAGGATAGATAGAGACAGACAGGAATGGAAAGAGATGAGAAGCATCAATCATCAGTTTTTCGTTGCGACACCTTAGTTGTTCATTGATTGCTTTCTCATATGTGCCTTGACCGTGGGCCTTCAGCAGACCGAGTAACCCCTTGCTGGAGCCAGTGACCTTGGGTCCAAGTTGGTGACCTTTTGCTCAAACCAGATGAGCCCATGCTCAAGCTGGTGACCTCGGGGTCTCGAACCTGGGTCTTCTGCATCCCAGTCCAACTCTCTATCCACTGTGCCACCACCTGGTCAGGCTCGGCCCAACTTCTTTTTTTAAAATACATCAGGGCACATATACAAATCCAGTATACCATTTCTGAGGTAAACATACAGATCAAACTCTGTAACAATCCTGGATCATATATGTTATTAGAAATTTGGGATGATAAAAGGGCGAATAACTCAATATACCCACACTGAAACTTGCCTCAAGACCATTTTATTCTAATAACTTTACAATTTCTGTTAATGTCATTTTTTAAATCATAGTTACTCAGACTCAAAACTTGGGCATGCCAATCCTTGATATTTATTGAGTAGTGAATCCTCATAGCAAGTGTATGAATAGATACTATTCTATCCATTTTATACATGACAAAGTTGAGGCTTATCATGGTTACAACATAGCTAGAATATAAGCTCCGGATTCTGTCAATTTTATTCTCTGATATAACCCAAGTGCCTGGAACAATGCCTAGTCCAGACAGGTGTTCAGTAAATATTTATTGCATGAATGGAGGGTTATACAACAAATACATGGGATCTAGAATTTGAAACCAGTATTGGCTTAACAACTATATCTCCTCTTTCTTCAGCTATGGCTTTCCTTTTGTCATTCCATAAACTCATCCCCACCCAAATCAGCTATGAGTCCTGGCAAGTCTGTTATCATCATATTTTGTATTTGACCCCTTTTTTCCATTTCTGGTGTCACCAGCCTAGTTAAAGTGATTGCTATTCATTTCCTTAACTATTACTATCCTATCCCCACTTACTATCTTCACAAGCCCCTGGGCTGCCTACACAACTTTTACCAGATGACTTTTTTCTTAAAACACATTTAATATATATCAGACCTCTGCTCAAACACAAGGGAGGTAATGTAGCATAATTGAAAACTAAGGAGCTAAGAAAACCGAGGTTCTGGCCTTGATTCTGTGGCCTTGGATAAATCATATATCCCTCTTAGACTTCAGTTTCCCCATTGATAACATTAGGAAGTTGAACTGGGCGATCTTTTCACACTAACATTGTCTGGTGGTTACATGCAGGGGTTGTTAACCCTGTCAGTGGAATCCTACCTGGAGTCGGGTAGAAAGGGCAGTTGTGCCTTCAGGGGTTTAAAATAAGATGAATACACACATTTTCATCAAACAAAGAAGAGCAATGTCCTACCATCAAAGAGGTAAAATGAGGAGCTAGACTGTTAGGGGAGGGAGAGATCACATGTGGTTATTGATGGGGGGGTGTTGTGGATGGCGCACAGACATTGCTCTTTCTCTGATGTCAGCCCATCCTGAGTGTGCATATCCTTACCTCATTGATGGAAGGAGAAGCTGCTGAGATCCCAATAGCTTTAAGCTGTTGCAGAAATCTGTCTTGAACACTGTCTAATTTGGAAGTTGTTGGCTCAGGATACACAAATTGGTCTAATGCTTAGGAAACTGCTTATATAGGAGCAAAGAGAAAATGAACGTGGTTGTCAGGTTGCTGATAAATGTTCCATGTCTTGCTCTTCATTTATTAGTCAGGTGGCCTTGGGGAGGTCACTTCTCTGAGCCTTGGTTTCACCTCGGTTTTTCTAGAGATTGCAGATAATAATATCAACAATGTAGAATCATTGTAAAAAATGAATCAGATGGAGTATGTGAAGGCTCTAGGCCAGTGGTTCTCAAACTTTTTGAAGTTGGGGCGCATTTAAAATCCTACAAATAAATGTAAGCACACTATATACAAATTTCTGAGAAATATGTTATAATAATTAAGTCAAATATTAAAGAAAAAAAGAAAGTCTAAGCATGCTTTATGGTAATTAAATGAAATAAATACAACAAAATTAAATTTATTCTGACATTAAAAAACATTTTTACATTACACTTTTTGAGTTACGCTTTTTATCTTCCATCTAAGAATTTGTAAATTTTATCTTCCATCTTAGAATTCATAAAAAGGGGTTAAAAAATAAAAATAGACAAAAAAGTTATCTTTTTATATATATAGATACATTCTTAGTAAGATTTAGTTAATTTGGCAGGTCCCAGCGCAAATGTGTTAAGTTTTTTCATTCTTGTATTTATGAGAGACATGAGCCTGATGTGTCCTAGCAATTTCTTCAATGTTTGGGTATATATTTGAAAGGCAAACTCTCATTTCCTTGTCAATACATTGAAGAATTCCTCTCTTTTTACTCTTAATTGTTTTGAGGGTAGAAAATCTTAATTCACATAAATAGGATGTTGAAAATTGTAGTAAAATGATCAAAACTTTTTTAGATATTACCACATATTCTTCTTTTTCTTTTTTTTAAATTTTTATTTTATTCATTTTAGAGAGGAGACACAGAGTGAGAGAGAGAGAGAGAGAGAGAAAGAGAAAGAGAGAAAGGGGGAGGAGCTGGAAGCATCAACTCCCATATGTGCCTTGACCAGACCAGTGCAGGGTTTTGAACTGGCGACCTCAGTGTTCCCAGGTCGATGCTTTATCCACTGCGCCACCACAGGTCAGGCCACATATTCTTCTTTTATAGAAATCCTTTTAAAAGGCTTCAAGAGACAATTCCTTATGTTTTAAACCTCAATCCAAAACCCCCACCATACATACCATCTTCACTTTACATCAGACAAAGGATAGAAGAAATTTGCCTCCAGTTTTTACAGGGAACATGGGGGGTAGTGTAAACAATCCAGCACCACAGCTTAACAGCCTTTTGCAACCTAATCAGGCAAGTGAGGTGGGGGGTTGGGCAGACTGTCAGTTTCCAGCCAATTCCCCACACCTCTGTCCCCCAAAAATCTAAACTCAAAAACCCTGTTGGTTTTTTGGTCCCCAACAGGCACATATTTCTCTGGAATAACATAGGGCACACCTGGAAATCTAGGGTGCACCAGTGTGACCTAGCGCACACTTTGAGAACCACTGCACCCACAGTAATGCGTGGAGCACAGTAGGCATTCAGGAAATTTTATCTTCCATCTTGCCTCCTGCCCCTCTATATATGTCCTTGGGTAGAAATACCCTTTTAAAATCCCTTTGAGGTTGTGGGAGGGGGAGAAAGAGACAAAGAGAGAGAGAAATTGCTCCACAGTCATTACGTACAGTATTTTATATACTCTGCCTTTGCATATATTTAAATTTTGGGAATCATGTGCCATGTTTACTTAAGGTTCCCCACCCCTTTGTAGCTATTGAATGGACAGGTGGACAGGGCAAACCGGAAGCTGTTCCGGTTTACCTGGGGCTGAAGGAGGAAGTAGGGAGGCCCAGCACGCAGTGCTGTCTTCCTGCAGGTGGATTGATGAAGACTTAGAAGCAGCTGCTGCATGCCAGGATGGCCTGACTTTGTCTTTTCACTTTCTTTGTAGAATTATCAGGTTTTGAAGGAGTGCTTGATGCTGTATCTATGGTTCACCATCATCATGGCAACTGAGAAAAATTTATGCAGAAAATGTTACATTTCATTAAGCTTTGGAATGAGAAAATATATGAATATAATTATTATTTTTTTAAAAATTTAAGAAAAAGCTTTTATTCATCCAGCCTTTAAATACTCACAGCTATTGTTACAAACACAGTTCTAGGCACCGGGGGTACAACAGTGACTTTCTTGGACTTATGCCCTGGTAGCAGATGTAGAAAATAAACAAGATCAATTAGTGAGATATGTAGAATGGGAAGCAGTTAGTGCTGAGGAGGAGGGAACTATGGAATGTCGATAGGGTGAGGGGTTGAAATATTAGATAATAGTCTAGGATAAGCGTCATTGATAAGGTGTTTTTGAAGTAAAGACCTGAATTTTTGTGATAGGCCAGATGTGAACATGTCTGAGGGACAATTTTTAGGGAGGGGAACAGTAACTGTGAAGGTCCTGAGGCAGGGTGCCAGGGTGTCTGAGGAATAGCCAGGAGGAACCATATGCCGAGCTTGGGGGAGAGAAAAAGGTCAGAGACAACAGGTCAGAGAGAAAATAGGAAGTTGTGTGGGGCCTTATAGGACATGGTGAGAGCTTTGGTTTTCACTCAGGGTAAGAAGAGAAGCCAACAGGGAGTTGGGGCAGAGGAATGATAAGATATTATATGATCCATTTTTATTGAGTACTCACTCTGTTTGAGCCTATTTTATTTATTTATTTATTTATTTTTAATTTTTATTTATTGATTTGAGAAAGGGGAGAGAAAGAGAGAGACAGAGAGAGAGAGAGAAAGAGAGAGACAGAGAGAGAGAAAGGGGGGAGGAACAACTCATATAGTTGCTTCTCATATGTGCCTTGACCAGGCAAGCCTGGGATTTCAAATTGGCAACCCCAGCATTCCAGGTCCACTGTGCCACCACAGGTCAGGCAGGCTTGAGTCTATTTTAAATGCTTTGTTTGTAATTGTCACAGAACCTTATGAACTAGACTCACTATCTTCCACATTTTATTCATTTTTTTTTTTTTTTATAGAGAGGAGACACAGAGTGAGAGAGAGAGAGAAAGAGAGAGAAAGGGGGGAGGAGCTGGAAGCTCAACTCCCATATGTGCCTTGACCAGAGCAGTGCAGGGTTTTGAACTGGCAACCTCAGTGTTCCCAGGTTGACGCTTTATCCACTGCGCCACCACAGGTCAGGCACTATCTTCCACATTTTAGCTGAGGAAACTGAGGCCCTCAAAATTTAAATAATTTGCCTGAGGTCACACAGTTAGTAGGGAGTTGGCCAAAATTTAGACCCAGTTTAGCTCTCAACCACCTGTTGTTCTGACTCCACAGATGCTTAAGAGAGTGAGACCAAATATTTTTTTCTTTCTTGATTTCTATTTTTTCAGAGTATACTTATAAGGAAGTTAATTCATGTCCATTCATAAATACAGAACTTTTTCACTTAAACTAATAAATATTTCTAGTATTTTGCCTTTTTTTCCCCGTTAGTTCATTGTGTTCATTAGATTCCATACATAAGTGAAATCATATGCTGTTTGTCTTTCTGTGACTGGCTTATCTCACTTAGCATAATACTCTCTGCCCAGTATTTTGCTTTATGATTTCAAGTTTTTTTTTAAGCCTCAGAATAGCATATTAACCAGTATGTTGACATGTCTCTCTTTAATTATGCAGACAGTTTTCTTTTTGCTCCTAATGCAGAGGTTGATTGGGAAATTTTTTATTTTATTGCTTATAACCTTTCCTTAGCGCTTCCTAAGTCACTACTCTATAATTTGGCATCTATAATTCATCATTTTCCTCTGTTCTCAGATGAAATGCCCTTTAAAGCATTCCATAGCAAGGTGAACACAAGTCAAGCTTGCAAAGTTCTAGAATAAAGAATTGCAGGGTCATTAAAGAATAATGAAAGTTGATTTATATAGCATACAATATCAGGGCTGCCCAGTTTAACAAATATAATTATTCCAAGTCATTTTTTGGAGTCATTTAAATTTCAGCACCTAATTTTCATCATTTTTAAAGAAATGACAATAATAATACTTTATCTAAAGATTCTAAAAGCAAAATCTTTAATTAATTTCTCTCAATTTCACAAAAGCTGAGGTTGAAACAATATACATTTTAAAATATAGGAAACCCAGATTCTTTTTACTGTGGTGTGGCTTTAACCTTCTGCTACTGTAGCCTAGAATCCTCACTTTCTGGGGCCAACTTATGCTTGCTGATTTTCCAAAGAGAGTCTCTCAGTAGTTACTACTTTTGAATAATATCTACCATGACTTCAGTCCCTGCAGGAAGTGAGGGTAGCAGAGTTTGGGAATAAAAACACTGAGGTAAAAAATCTCTCCCTATAGAACCATTAACTAATTCTAATTTAGGTTTTAGACAGACCACTTAGCTGTACCTTCAGCTACCTGCAAACATAGACCTCGCAGGTGCCCACCATTAAAGGACTATGACCAGAACTTAAAGAAAAATAAGAAAGTTTTCTATCATAACATTTTTTCAGTAAAGTGCGTGATGTGTGAATGAGTGTGTGTGGGCATGCATGCATGTAAACCATGTGCATATATAACCAGGTTCAAGTATTTATGGCATTTAGAATAAGGGAGATGGCCCAAAGGGGTTTCTTTCTAGTTTTCATAAACTCTAATTTTTCTTCCAACCCTTTATAACCAAATGAATTAATTGTCTGGGCTCAAGAAACCATATTATTGAGTTTTGTGAAACAAGAATAAGAGACATTTTTGGTAATAAATTTTATGTGATAGCTATTTTGATGAAAAAGGGCTACAAGTCAATTCAATTCACTTCTGCCACAGAGTGTCCGATGTGCTCAGCATTATACTAGGCACTGTGCAGGGAGCTGGGGAGACAGAGCACATGGCCCCGGACTTGAAACAGCCAAATCAAACCTAACAAAGGTCTTAGGAGAGGAAGTAGTTGAAAGGACATGTCTTGTGGCCAGGAAAACCACAGCAAGGTATTCCAATTAGAAATAAATTTGAGAGTGCGACACTTTCCTGGAAGGAGGAAAGTCAAACTCTTGGCCTTGAGCTGCCTCTTACCTTTACCCCTGCCAACCCTGAGAACAAGTCACTCCCATCTCTGTGTGAACTCACAGTTGCTGCCAAGTCTTGCCATTCCTCTGTGGAGAAGAGCCAGGGGTTCTCAGTAGGGGCTGCCAGCCAGCATTGGAGTCAGAAGGAGGTTGCCAAGGGCCAGGAGGCTCTCTACAGTGCCCCAATGCCAGCTCACTGCCTGCAAAGGAAAATCCACTACAGTCCCTAAAGCCAAATCTGACAGATTTTAAAGTCTCCAAAAGAAGTTTCATAAGCTGTTTTGCTACTAGAAGGTTAAGCTCTCGTTTTCCAGATTTTCTATCTTTCTTAATTTCAGCAGCACTTTTAATCCCTGACCCTCACGGGTGCACACATAAAAAACCCTTCTGCTGCTTTCATAATCAGTTTAAAGCTTACAGCTGTGACATCTTAGTACTTTACATTGTGATTCATTGCCTAATACTAACATCTGATTAATTTTTTTTTAATGTTCTTTAGATAACTTGTGTGGCTGACAGGTGTGGTTATTTGGAAACTGGGGCTATGAAATGAGGTGCCCAAAACAGCTGAATTTGATGAAGATATCATGCACTGTCCACCTCTTTAGTAGTATTTTGTTCTTTGGATAGCATCTAAAACCCACCTGTCCTTCAAGGTTTAGCTCAGTTCCTGCTCCCTGCCCAAAGCCTTGCCTGACAATTGAAATTCCCACTGATGTCTTTCCTCTGGGACCGCCTAAAGCCCTATTTTCAGTACAGCTGTTATGGCATTTAGTTATATCCTTCTACATCATCATTTATTCACCGCTTTTTTTCAAGTCCTGGCCCATGTGCGCTGTCTCCCCAGCTCCCTGCACAGTGCCTAGCATAATGCTGAGCACATTGGATGCTCTGTGGTAGAAGTGAATTGAATCGACTTGTAGCCTTTTTCATCATTTCCCCTGTTATCATATAGAGGGCTAGAGTTCGCATTATTGCCTTTTATATCTTGGCTCACTGTTCCTTAGTGACTCAGAAGCATCCAGAGTGAGCTGCAAGTTGGACTACTGGGATAGGTTTGTGACTTGTGTTTTTTGGCTTGGATATTTCTGTTCTGCACCACCCACAGGAAATGGGAGACAAGTTACATTCTTTATGATTGTAGCCATTGGGGAATACCAATGAGTATATAGAGAAAAAATAAGCTAATGAAATAGAGAGGGAAAAGAAATATAAAAGGATGTAAGGAAAAGAGATGATGAAGAGGCAAAAAGAAAACTAAAAATCCTCCAAACCCAGCAATCCTGCTCTCTGATGTAAATATGTTTCCTTTTTTTTTTTTTTTGTAAATATGTTTCCTTTTTAAACAACAAAACATCGCCTGACCTGTGGTGGCGCAGTGGATAAAGCAACGACCTGGGAACAGTGAGGTCGCCAGTTCAAAACCCTGCACTGGTCTGGTCAAAGCACATATGGGAGTTGATGCTTCCAGCTCCTCCCCCCTTTCTCTCTTTCTCTCTCTCTCTCTCTCACTCTGTGTCTCCTCTCTAAAAATGAATAAAAATAAAATAAATTTAAACAACAAAACATCAATGACAAAACATAAAGACTTCTTGCGAGTGCATTTAATGGATGATTATGATTACTTGCACATCTTAAGAATGTTTGCTCTTTAGGGGAGTGTATGCAGAACAACTGCCTTTCCAGTTTAAATTAGGAGTAAACTGGAGTAAACTGGACTGGCAGTTCCTTGGGGTGGGTGGGGTGGAAAAGCCTAGCAACACTGGCACATTGTCTGTGGCAGTAAGAAATGACAACTCTGAATGAGCTAGACTTCTCTCTTATGTGATCAGCTTGCTATGCCTTCAATGAGTCCATGAGATTTTGCATTTTATAGGCTGAGCGTCCCTCTGGCAGCAACTGAAGCTGTTCATTATGCACATCTGTCATGTGACCCACTTCATCAACCAAATGGAGCTGGAAGAATAAGTCACCCTAATAAGATCCTTCAGTACACTCTTAAAAACTACTTACAGATGTGCTCTTCCTCTGAAGGGGTACAATGAGTTTCCTTGTACTATGCCACATAATACAGGAAATGCATTATCCCCATCCAAATTCAGGACTACCAGGAGGAAGCACATGAAAATAAAGCAGCTCACAAAAGCACACACAGCTTTTGCAAAAGTCCTGAGAGGGGCTAATCCACCAATTTGTGATAGCGACACATAAAATCCCAGGCCTCTGAAACTCGGTTTATTACAAATGCTAATGGCCACACAGGGGCAGGAAACTATGTCAGCATTCAGCACCCACACAAACACTGCTACTGCTTTTTATTTATGGTTGTCACTGGGTCTCCTCAGCAGTGTGCCAGATCTGTTTGCACTGTAACTTTAGCTGCTTTATGTGTTTTCATGACTAGCTATGTTATGGGCCCATAGGCTATTTGTGCTTTCTGACTATCTCGTGAGATAAGCAGCCACACTTCTAATCCTGAGACAAGAACCGTTTTGTTCACATTTAGATCAGGTAGAATGAATATTTTCATAGGTGTGGCCAGGATTAGGTTCACCTGTCATTGTTAAATCTTTCTATTTTAGTTGGTGTGATCAACTTATTATTTAGTCAGCCAACAAATATTTACTGAATACCTGTCACATGCCAGGCATTATTTTAGGCACTGGAGATTAACAATGAACAGAGTTCTATCAGCATAGAAATTATATTCTAGATGGGAACAGAGGAGATGGTAAACAAATAAGTATGTAATATGTCAGTTAGGATAGGCTAGCTAGGTTATTTGTAGCAATAAATAACCCAACATCTCAGTGGCTTAAGACAACAAAATTTATTCCTTCCTTACATAGCGTGTTCACTGCAGGTCAACTGGGGGCTATGCTCTGTGCAGCTTCACCTTGGGACCCAGACCCTCTGGAGTATGTCTCATCTTCATGGGAGATGGAAAAGACAGAGTGATGAATTGTACACTAGCTATTTTTTTTTTAAGTGAGAGAGAGAGACAGAAACAGAGACAGATAGACAGGAAGGGAGAGAGATGAGAAGCATCAACTATTAATTGCGTCACTTCAGTTGTTCATTGATTGCTTCTCATACTTGCCTTGGATGAGGGGTCTCCAGCCAAGTCAGTGACCCTTTGCTCAAGCCAGTGACTTTGGGCTTCAATCCAGTGACCTTTGGGCTCAAGTCAGCAACAATGAGATCATGTCAATGATCCTACACTCAAGCCAGTGGCCCCGCACTCAAGCTGGTGAGCCCGCATTCAAGCCAGCAACCTTGGGGGTTTTAAATCTGGGTCCTCTGAGTCCTAGGATGATGCTCTAGCCACTGTACCACCACCAGTCAGGTTTTACACTAACTCTTAAAAGCTTATTTTTGTAAGTGACACAGGACACTTCTACTACATGTCACAGGACAAAGCGAGTCACATGGCTGCACCATATTTTAAAAGGTGAGGAAGTGCACTTATACCATGTGTTTGGGAAATTTGGACACACTTGGTGGGCAGAACTGTCCCAGATGATGACAATTGCTATGAAGAAGAAAGCCAGGTAAAGGAGATGATATTTGGATAGGTGACTTCTACTTGGCATTCATGGCCAGGCATGGTCTCTCTGGTAAGGCGACATTTGAGAAGAGACTTCAGCAGTGAGAGAGAGGGCCGTTGAATGGGGGCAGGACAACTTTCTGCAGAGGACAGAGCAAGAGCAAAGTGTGCCTGGCATGTTAGAGGAACTGCAAGAAATTCAAGGTGGCTAAAGTAGAGTGAGCAAGGGGAAAGCTGTAGAAAGTGAGGTCAGAGATACACAGGGTTGTGGGACACACCAGGAGCCCCTTTTATTAAGGGCTAAGGTTCTTGTGTAATGACATGATCTGTAGATTTTCAAAGGATCCCTGTGGGTGCTGGGTAGGAAATAAACCAGGGGGCCAAGGGTTGCAGCAGGGAGTAGTTTCAAAAAGAGGTGCAAGGTTTCTATACTTTGAAGAGAAACCAGAGTACGAAGCAGGGACTAGTCAAGAGGCTCTTTCAATAACCCAAGTGAGGCAAGAGAGGGGGAAGTGGTCAGATTCTGGATATAGTTTGAGAGTAGAACCAACAGAATTTGCCAACATATAATGTAAGAGAAAGAGAGGATTTAAGGGTGACTTTCATTGTTTGTTTCCTCTAGTAATCTCTGGATATGCCTACAGATTACTTTGTATGATGTTTGAGGATCTTCAAACTTGGCGACATTATTATAGTATGTAAGCTCCCCATAAACGAGTACAGAGTTGGACAGCCAAGTGGAGATGTGGCTGCTGGGAAGTCAGCCTGATTTAGGCACCAGCTAAGGGACTTCTGTCCCTTAAGATATGGCCTCATATCTGGTCTCTCTTAGGGTTGATAATCCACATTAATTTATAAAACCGGAGAAATGAGTTTCATAATTCCAAGTAAAAGAGGAGCTGTGACTGAGTCATTTCAACCTCATCCCACCCCTCTATTCATTCGTGAAACTCAGATGTCACTCTCAAGAAGTCCCACTATTACAGCACAGAGTCAATCCTCAATGGATACGAGGATGGTGACGTGTCACCTCCAGTTCTCCTGGAGACTGGTTGAATATAAATCTTAATAAATACAACAAAACAATCTTGTGGTGTTCTTCTAAATAGTGTGTCCCCTCTTTCGGCTCACCCTGTCTTTCTGTAACATCACTCTCCTCATCATCACAACCTGGTAACGGCAACTAGAACTCCCTACTACAGCTACGCCTTCTCTTATGTCCTCTCCAGCATAGTAGAGCATAGCATAGGGTGAATGAAAAGTTTGCCAACTACCATGAGGCAATGAATAAACAAAAAAAGTCAATGCTGCTTTTTAAAAATGATAATTTTGGTGCATTTGTACTCAGAAGCATTCCTTCATTCAACAAATCTTCTTAAACTGCTAGTTTGTGTTAGGTACTCTTTAAGCACTGAAGACCCAGCCATGAATAGCGTTCTATTCTAAGTAACACCTACTGTTGGAAACTGGAAAAGCATAGAAAGGTATTAGGAGAAGATAAAATTGCCACAAACTCACCACTGAAACAACCATTGGTAACATTTTGTTGTCCAGTCTTTTTCTAAGCATATATATTTTTCTTTCTTGATTTTTTTGAAAAATATTATTATTTATTGATTTTTAGAGAGATGTTCGATTTGTTGTTCCACTTATTTATGCATTCATTGGTTGATTCTTTTCTTTTTTTTTTCTTTTTTTTTTTACAGGGACAGAGAGAGGGTCAGAGAAAGGGACAGACAGACAGACAGGAATGAAGAGAGGTGAGAAGCATCAATCATCAGTTTTTCGTTGCCGTCGCAACACCTTAGTTGTTCATTGATTGCTTTCAGTCTATGTGTATTTTTTGTTTTGAGGTGGGTCTCTTTTAGATAGCATATGTATGGGTCCTGTTTTCTTATCTATGCAGCTACCCTATGTCTTTTGATTGGAGCATTTAATCCATTTACATTTAAGGTTATTATTGATATGTAGTTGTTTGTTGCCATTTTATTCTTTAAATCTACATTCCTCTTTTACTAGATTTTTCTCCTACTTTGTTCTGTTTACAACAGGCCCCTAAACATTTTTTGCAGCATTGGTTCAGCTGTAAATAAATCCTTGAGGTTTTTTGTTTTTTGGGGTTTTTTTTTGTCTGGGAAGCCTTTTATTTCTCTTTCCATTTTAAATGATAACCTTGCTGGCTTAAGAAGTCTTGGTTGTAGGCTCTTGTTCTGCATTACTTTGAATATCTCTTGCCATTCCCTTCTGGCCTCAAGTGTTTCTGTTGAAAAGTTGGATGTCATTCTTATGGGGGCTCCTTTGTAGATGATTGACTGTTTTTCTCTTGCAGCTTTTAATATGCTCTTTTATCTCTTAGCTTTGGTATTTTGATTATGATGTATCTTGGTGTAGGTCTCTTTAGGCTCTTTTTTAATGGGGTTCTCTGTGCTTCTTGAATGCGTGTGACTCTTTCCTGCATCAATTTAGGATCATTTTCAGCTATGATTTCTTCAATCAGATTCTCTATCCCTTGTTCTTTCTCTTCTCCTTCAGGAACCCCTATTATGCAGATATTGTTTCTCTTCATGTTGTCACAGAGTTCTCTTAGAGTTTCCTCAGACTTTATTATCCTCTTTTTATTTATTTATTTATTTTTTGCTGTTCTGCCTCTGTGCTTTCGCTTATCTTGTCTTCTAAATCGCTAATTCAATCCTCTGCTTCATTCAGCCTGCTTTTAATTCCTTCTAGTGTAATCTTCATTTCTGATATTGAGTTTGTCATTTCTGTGTGGTTCTTTTTTATGATTTCAGTGTCCTTTCTGATGCTTACAATTTCTTTATTTAGGTGCTCATTAAGTCATCCATTGTAGCTTTGAGATCCTTAAGCATTCTAACAATCATTTTAAACTCTGCATCCATGTAAAGCCAGTATCCAGGATCAGGATCACAGCTGCCTGGCCAGTGCAGGTTCTCATTAGATTCAGATAGTCAGTAATGAAACAACAGAGCCAAGCACTGGAGGGCCATCATCTTTAATCCTAGCTTGCACCTGGCGGGCAAGTAAAAACACACACTGGGCTACTATTGGGCAGATAAAATATATTATGCTCACTTTGTTGAAGATGGCACTGCCCACATGGAAGTTCGTTGATATTGATGTGTGTTCTGGGACAGGCTGTGGGCAGGCTGGGTCATTATAGCCTAAGGCTTAGTTTAAGAGTAAGCTCTTCCCCACACCCTTGACTGATTGGATGATGTAGGGTGGTGCACTCTCCTGAGGAATCCCATTATGCCTCAGATGGGTGGTTTTGTATCAGAGACTTTCTTGTATGTATAATTGGATTAAAGGTTTTGATTCTATGCTATAAAGTGGGCAGACCAGTAGCTAGTTCTCGCTTGGTTCCTGAGGAGAGCAGATTAAGGCCACATGGAGGCCAGGAGAAGCAATCAAGATGGCAGAATGCTGAGGGAGAAGCTAGTTTGTTAAGAGTTTGTGCTGGAGGAGATGGGGAACAGAGGTGAATAAGTCTGGTGAGCTAGAAATCTTTGATTCTAGGAAACTCGGATAAGTCAGTAGCTTTGTGAGCAGTGAATGTGTGGGTTTTGGAGCCCAGTGTGTGTTTGCTTGCCCGCCGGGTGCAAGCTAGAATTAAAGCTGATGGCTCACCAGTTCTTGGCTCCGTTGTTCCATTACCGACTGTTCGAATCCATTGCGAACCTGCACGGGTCAGGTGGCTGTGATGCTGACCCCGACTATTGACTTTACAGTTACAAAACCCACTCATTCAGAGGCCACAAAGCTACTGACTTATCCGAGGTTCCTAGAATCAAAGATTTCTAGATCACCAGTCTTATTTACCTCTGTTTCCCATCTCCTCTCTGCACAAACTCTGCACAAACTGACTTCTTCCTCAGTACTCCACCATCTTGGCTGCTTCTCCTGGCCTCCACGTGGCCTTTATCTGCTCTCCTTTCTCTGCTCCCCAATGATTTGATTACTTCCTGTTGGGCAGATAAAATATATTATGATCACTTTGTTAAAGATGGCGCTGCCCCCATGCAAGTCCGTTGATATTAATGTGTTTTGGGGGACAGGCTGTGGGCAGGTCGGGTCATTATAGCCTATGCCTTAGTTTTAAGAGTAAGCTTTTCTCCACACCCTTGACTGATTGGATGATGTAGGGTGGTCCACTCTCATGAGGAATCCCATTGTGCTTCAGATGAGTGACTTTGTATTAGAGACTTTCTCGTTTGTAGATTGGATTAAGGGTTTGAATTTCTACAGTTTAAAGTGGGGCAGAATGGGAGCTTGCTCTCTCTCGGTTCCTGAGGTTAGTATCAGAAAGGAGAGCAGATGAAGGCCACGTGGAGGCCAGGAGAAGCAGCCAAGATGGTGGAGTGCTGGGGAAGAAGCCAGTTTGTGCAGAGTTTGTGCAGAGAGAAGGAGATGGGAAACAGAGGTGAATAAGTCTGGTGAGCTAGAAGCCTTTGATTCTAGGAAACTCGAATAAGTCAGTAGCTTTGTGAGCACTGAATGAGTGGGTTTTGGAGCCCAGTGTGTGTTTGCTTGCCTGCTGGGTGCAAGCTAGAATTAAAGCTGATGGCTCACCAGTTCTTGGCTCCGTTGTTTCATTACCGACTGTCCGAATCTAATGTGAACCTGCACTGGCCAGGCGGCTGTGATAATGGCCCTGACTACTGGCCATACACTTCCATTTCATTCCATTCTTTTTCTTGGAGATTTTTCTTGTTGATTCATATGGCTTATGTTCCTCTGTCTTCCCATTGTTTCTGTGTGTGGTTTGCAAGCTTGTTAGAATTGTGGGTCTGAGGTTGTTTATTTATTTTGGCTTCTTCTTCAGGCCTTTATTTCTCTGCCTCTGCTGGTTGCTTAAATTTAATACTCCTTAACTAGTAGAGCAGCTTTAAAATCTTGATTTGCCTGCTGTCTGTTTGCTTAACCCAGCAGGGAGCTTATGTTTGCTGATCTCAGCAGGAGACTTAGTTGAAATTGTATCCAGGAATGCAGTGGGTGTAACCTCTGAGAACCTGAAGGTATGTTCTGCCAGTTACTCTCCAGGGGCAGGGCGCATTCTCAGTATGAAGGGGGAGGTGTAGCTCAGGTCTCCCTGGAAACCTGAATCACTGCCCCTCCCCTTTATTTTCTCCTTTCTGAAGTGAGTTTTACATGGATTGGAGCTGGAGAGCTTTTTGGAGGTGGGACACCTGTTTCCACTTTAGGCTTTTATTGGGCAGAGGGATTGACCCTTCCCCCAGCTATGGCCGCCTCCGCACTGGAGAACGAGTCAGCAGCTCAACTCAGGTCACCCCAGGCACTCCTCTCCTGGTCACCATTTGTCTTGCTCTCCCCATTTTCCTCATGTAAGACCAGTCAGTCCTCTCAGTCCTCCTCATCCCTGGAGCCCAAGTCAAGTGGCTGTGAATGATATTTTCTGCTCTGTCCTATTAAGGCTTGCCAGCTGCTTCCCACAGAAAGAACTTTTGCTTTTCTCCCCCCTCAATGCTCTCTGGCTTTCTCCTCCAGTCCCTGGGTTTCTAGGCTGGGTCTCTGGATCTGAGACTGAGGGCCCCCACTTTTTGGGGTCTCTCTCTTTGTAATAAGAGCTGTTCTAGACCCTCAGCCTCGGCCTCCCCTTGCTCCTGGGAGCAGGGGAGATCCCTCTGCGCCCCCGCACTCCCTACCAGTATCAGTGTAGATTCTTCTGTGCTCCTTGGTTTTTGAGTCTTGTTCTTGTAGTCCAAAGTTGGTTTTTCATGATTATTGTTTCTAAATTAATTTGTAATCCAGTTTGGTGGTGGGAGGTGGCATTCTGTGCGTCTGCCTACTCCATTGCCATCTTGGAATCTCTTTCCTGATTTTTCTTTTTTTTTACAAGGACAGAGAGACAGAGAGAGGGATAGATAGGGACAGATAGACAGGAACGGAGAGAGATGAGAAGCATCAATCATTAGTTTTCCGTTGCCATTGCGACACCTTAGTTGTTCATTGATTGCTTTCTCACATGTGCCTTGACCGCAGGCCTTCAGCAGACCGAGCAACCCCTTGCTGGAGCCAGCAACCTTGGGTTCACGCTGGTGAGCTTTTGCTCAAGCCAGATGGGCCCGCGCTCAAGCTAGCGACCTCGGGGTCTCGAACCTGGGTCTTCCACATCCCAGTCTGACGCTCTGTCCACTGCGCCACTGATTGGTCAGGCTCCTTTCTGATTTTTGAATATAATTTACACCTTTAGACTTTACTACTCAATTTTTCTTTAAAATTTGTTTTTATAAAATAAATCATAGCAGATGCTCAGTATTTTTGTTACATGAATGAAAGAATCAATTATAGAAACAGTAAATTACAAAGAAGCAAAAATTTGTTGATGAAAATCAGCAATAATATTACTTCTAAGAGATAATATCACTATTAATATTTGGGTTGTTCAATATGGTTTTGAATAATCAGCCTATTTTTACAACATTGCTCTACAACAAATGATTTACTTTTTAAATGAAATATTTCTCTTTCTCTCCTACTTTCAAAAGCAATATGCCATGGTGGAAATTTTGGAAAATACTGAAAACTACAAAAGGAAAAACTAAGAGTCATTCATGGTTCTACTATCCAGAAATGACTGCTATTAACATTTGGGGCATTTTTTTTTCACTCTTTTTCTCTGAGCAGTACAATAGTTAAGAACCTGGGCAAATAACAGACTCTCGGAGCCTCATATTCCTCACCTGTAAAATGAAACTAGTAATACCCACTTTGTAAGACTGGTGTGAAGTTCAAATGACACAAAGTATACAAATTGTATAGTCCAGTATCTGACACATAATAAGTGGTCAATATGGCAACTTTTACTATTATGCAAGATATTTCTACATAGTTGGCTATACATTATACACAAATTTTTATTTTTTTTAAGACTTAACATTATATCATTATATTTTAAATTATGAAACAATCTCACATTTTTAGAAAAGTTACAAGTAAAGTATTAAGACTTTTTCTCCCCCAAACCACTTGAAAGGAAGTTGCTGATCTGATTCCTCCCATCACTCCTGATTATCTTAGTGAGCATTTCCTCAAGCTGAGACATTCCCCTATATAACTCGAGTCTGAACAGCAAAATTGGGAAGTTAACATTGATACATTGAGTTCTAATAGTCAGATTTCAGTCAAATTTCTTTATGGCTCAATAATCTACTTTATAGCAAAACAATTCTAGTTCAGAGTGACACCATGCAATTATTCCTCACTTCTCTTGAATCTCTTTCAATCTGAATAGTGTCTCTGTCTTTTCTCGATTTTCATATCCTTGACACTTTTAAAAAATATAGAAAAGTTATTATGTAAAATGTCATTCAATTTGTGTTTAATGTAGTCTCTTGAGTTATGTTTTTGTATCAAATGCTGTGTTTGTAAGGATTATCTGATGCTCTGCTATTAGGTAGCACATCTGCTTTGACTCTAACAGCCAATGCTGGATCCCCTTAGACACTCCTCTTACTCCACACAGGGCTCTGAAATCCATGCTAATCCACCTCTCTATAGGGGTACCCTCTGTAGCCCGCATGGACTCGACTCCAACAACCCACATTAGGCTGCTCTTTTGTAAGAATACTTCCTTTATCCCATGTGACCTCTGAAACACCATGATAGTCTGCCCCAATCTCCTACTCACTTGGACTTCAACACTCTGCATTAAGCCACCCTCTCATACCTCTTAGGTTCTGACCCTGAGCCAAAAGATGCTCTGCAGGGATTTCCCTCATGTTTATCCTGCTTGGGCCTGACACCCACATAGGCCCCTTTCATGTGGATGCCCTTCTCATCCCACTTTTTATTGTGTTCTAAAGCTCTTTTTTTTTTTAAGTGAAAGGAGGGGAGATAGTAAGACAGACTCCTGCATGGGCCCTGACTGGGATCCACCTGTCAACCCCCACTAGTGCCAATGCTCAAATCAACCGAGCTATCCTCAGTACTTGGGGTCAAAGCTCAAACTAATCGAGCCATTGGCTACAGGAGGGAAGAGGTAAAGAAAGAAAGTGGCAGAGGAAGAGAAGCAGATGATCGCTTCTCGTGTGTGCCTTGACAGGGAATCGAACTCAGAACACCCATATGCTAGGCTGATACTCTAGCCACTGAGCCAACCAGCCAGGGCTATGGTGTTCTAATTCTTTAAATATTTGTATATAATATATCAGTTTTTCCTCAAGTTAGAGAGGTCTAGGTATATATTATTGATAGTCTATTAGTAATAATGTGTTTCCATTTCAATGATGATCTAAAACATATAATAAAATGTATGCTTATCTGGCTTACCTGGGTGTTCATATTATAATCACATACTTTTAATGTCAGTGCTTTGGTTTAAAGTAGGGCTGGTACCATATGCTAGTTAATAGAGCAATGTTTAACTTCTAATGTGTTCGTAGTCTTTCTTTCTTTTAGATTTACTCTCTTATCAACTTTCAAATATGTAATACAGTATTATTAACAGTAGTCACCGTGCTATACATTACAGTTTTGGTAGTCTTTAGATTGGCATTTCTGGTATCAAAATATCAAAAATATCTTACTTACTATTCAATAAAGATTAGATTGAATTACTGTGCAAGTTATAAAGCTAAAACTATATGTTTTCAGTGATAAATGATGTGATTAAGTTTAATTTCTTAATTTATTCAGTAAATTAATTTTGATTTTCTAGTATAAAAATAACTATGTTGCTTTAATTGTCATTGACTAACGAGAAAAGGATCAGACTTACCTAATACAGAAATGGCATATTCCTGCAAAGGGAAGGCCAAAGGAATCATGGCACAACTATGAATGAAGTTTAATACTTCATGGTAGTTTAAATAGAGGAAAATGGTGAAAACACTGAGTCATTACAGGTCTCAGGGCAAGATTGGTTGAACTGAAAAGTAAGCAGGCAAAGTAGTTACTTTATTTAGGTTACAAACAGAAGTGTTGGTTTGACTCTGTGTTTACATGACATAATATTTTGCAAATATTCTCCATGAAGAAGTTTTTGTTAGAAGCTTTTTAAAATTATTTATCAATAGTATATTTTGGAGAGAACCATTTTTAAGACAGTTGCTTTCTGACATAATTAACTGATGGTTTCAAATGAGTAATCTGATCAGAGGAAAAATTATAATAATGATAATAATTGTGATTCAAATGACTGTCCATCATGCCCCAAATCAAATCTCTAAGTCAACAACTGAAACATAAAATGCATAAAAGTATCGCATTAGCCTGACCTGTGGTGGCGCAGTGGATAAAGCGTCGACCTGGGAACACTGAGGTCGTCAGTTCAAAACTCTGCACTGGTCTGGTCAAGGCACATATGGGAGTTGAGCTTCCAGCTCCTCCCCCCTTTCTCTCTTTCTCTCTTTCTCTCTCTCTCTCTCTCTCACTCTGTGTCTCCTCTCTAAAATGAATAAAATAAAAAGAAAAAGAAATGTTTAAAGTATCTCATTATACTTTTCTAATTATGTGTATAAATTGCAATTAAACCCAACATTGGCTTTAGTTTCAGCAAAATGTTACCACTTTTACACTAAATTAATGTTTTTTATTTTACTTTAGTTGATGATTTTATTTTTATTTAATTTGTAAATTTGACTTGTTCTTAAAGTTCTTAAAGTAAAAACACAACATAAAATTTATCATTGCAAGCATATTTAAGTGTGCAGTTTGGCAGTTTGAACTATTTTGACATTGTTGTGTTTTATCTGGACAGCAAGAAAACAAATGTTTTTCCACACAATTAAGTAGCCAAATTAAGGAGTCTTTAATTTAAATGCTGGGGACCTAACAGGAACTATAGTTATCAAATCATGTTGCCCGAATGAACTCAGGCGTTTGCTTTTAAAGGCAAAAAGAAGTGAGAAGAGGGGTGAGCACCTAGCCAAAGCAGTTTTACAGAAACGAAACAGGCTTTTGGTTGTTGTTGGAATAATCTAGGGAGAGAGTGCTCAGCAAAGTCTTTTACAAAAAGCAAAAGAGTGTGCTCAGTTATCTTAGCCTTTTACAGAGGTTGTTAAGGCAGCATCCTGAGGGCTTTCAGGAATCGAGACATCAGGGAACATTTATGGCCTTTACAGAACTAACATTATGGCTTCACACAACTCTTTTCATTTACTCATCTGCAAATCTTGCAGAACTCGTTCTATGGTCAGGGATATGGTGTTTCTACATTTCATTCCCTACTGGTTTTACTTAATTTTTAATAAAATCCTTGATTCAGTTTCATCACTATTGTCTTGGAGAATTGTATATTGCCCTCTGATTGCCATTAATTTAATAGAGTTTACCCTTTCTTGAGCAAACCTTGTTATAAAATTGATCAAACAGGGTTCTAATATTAGACAAGACAATATTAAAGTAAGAAAACCAATCACCGTAGTCAATAGGGTTGTTAGCCAGGGTGACTACTTAAACATTCTCTGAAACCAGTTTTCCAACTGTTCAAATTCTTTTTTTCTATGTTTTTCCTGACTACACATAGATTTTCCTTAATTATTTTAGAATTATTAGCATAGAAGCAACAAGTTTCTCCTAATGCTGCACATAAACCACCCTGTTGGAAGAACAGTAGATCTAAACCTTTTCTATTTTGTAAAACTATTTCCTCTACACAAATAAACTTGAAGCATAACATATACTGGAATATACAATAGAAGCTTATTCTGTTCTCTAAAACTGTTTTTTTTTCTCTTTGTGCAAACCTCCTACAACCTACACAAACCTTCTGCAACTTACATAAACTCAACTTTCATGAACTTTCTTATCTCTTCAGAAATAACTAGCTTTCATAATAACTTGTTTTCTTTTTTTTAAAAGTATTTCTATACTTTATGCCTTTTATTATTAAAATTATACAATTTCTTTCTAATTAATTAGAACTCTTTATTTTAAAAAACCTTAACCTTTAGTGACAACCAAGCTCGTAACAAGCAATTCTTTTTAAAAATATACTTCCTTTTGGAGGTGTCCTTCCCCTAAGTAGCCTATCGAACACATGAATAATATTTACAGGTTACTCTACAGGGGTAGCTGTGAGCATACATAAATTATTTTATTCACCTTGTAGCTTCTCTCCCAGCAAAGGGACCTACAGCCTTTTCTGTGTGACCCATAGCAGCACATGTATTAAACCTTAAGATGACTTGTTCTGGCTTTTCTTTTACTTTAGTTTCCCTTTCTTTTTATTCTGGTGTTCTAGAACAGCTACAACTAACTACCTTAGTCATTTTTTCAGTTTGTTTCTTCTCTAAGGTGTCTCTATTATTGTAAACTTTCTGAGTTATCTCTAACAGTTGGGAAATTACTATCCCTGGGAAGCATCCTAATTATTGTAGATTCCCTCTAATATCGGGAGCTAACTGTGACAAAGGCTAAGTTGATTGCCCTAGCATTTTCTGGCTCCTCTGGATCTAGAGGTGTATAGACCCTATAGGCTTTCTGCAGTCTTTCTGAGAAAGCCACAGGAGTCTCCTGAGGACTTTGAATAACTTCTGACACCTTAGACCAGGGGTCGGGAACTTTTTTGGCTGACAGAACCATGAACGCCACATATTTTAAAATGTAATTCCGTGAGAGCCATACAATATGTTTAACACTAAATACAAGTAAGTGTGTGCATTTTATGTAAGACCAACACTTTTAAAGTACAATAAGTCTCTGAATCCTTTTTAATAACATTATGCTGTTGCTAACCAATGATGAATAAAGTACTTCTTACCATTAATGCGACTTCTGGTGCTGCATGGTTTTGCTGATCGCTTTGTAGTCTGGTTGATATGTGGTGAGATTAAGCTTCATGCAGGCGTTGAGACTTCCATCAGTTAACTGTGATCGTAGGTTGGTCTTAACATTCTTTAGATGTGAGAAAGACTGCTCACATGCATACGTAGAGCCGAACATTGTCAGCACAGCAATACTCACACGCTGCAGTGTGTGGCATGTGACGGGAAGCACGTTCCAACTTTTGACAATTAGCTGGTCCATGGGTTGAAGTTTTTTCATTTCTCCTGACTTGTGTTTGCTCACCAACTCTGCTTGCTATTGTGCAAGTCTTTCCAAATCTTCATTCAGTGACTTGAACTTATTCACCCACATGTCTGAGGCCTTCAAGTCAGCAGCTTGTAGCTCAAAGTCTCTGATGGAGACAGCGGGGATGTAACTCAGGTCGGCGCTGTCCACTGCACACTTGTGTGGACGGGTGATGAACTTAAAAAGAAGAGTGCGCTCACAATATTCTCCAAAGCACGCTTTGAATGACTGTAGGAGATTAGATGTGAAGTCCACCAGCTGCTGGAGATCAAGATGTTGAGCAGGGTCACATGCTGTGCATGCATCTTTAAACTCTCCCAGTTTTTCAAAGTGTAGTAAACGACCTGTTTCAATGTCGGCGATGAAGAGTTCAGCTTGTTTTCAAATGCAAACACTGCTTGTTGAAGGTATAAGACTGTATTTCTAACGCCTTGCATTTTCACATTGAGCTGGTTCAGACGTTCAGTCATGTCCACGAGATAGTAGAACTTCAGGAACCACTCAGTGTTAGTTAACTCAGGATGCCCGACGTTTTTCATTTCAAGTAAAGTTCGGATTTTGCTCAAACAAGCCGCAAAATGGCTGAGCACCTTCTCTCTTAACAACCAATGCATATTGCTGTGCAGAAGCAGACCAGGATAGTTATTCCCAACTTCATCCAGCAGTGTTTTAAACTGGCAATCATTTAAAGCTCGGGCAACAATCAAGTGTACCACCCGAATAACCAGCAACATCACCTCACCAAGCTGCTTGCCACACATCAGAGGACAAAGCGCCTCCTGATGTAGGATGCAGTGAAAACTTAGGATGGGCTTCTTTTCATGTTCATGAAGAAGCACTATGAATTCTCTGTTTTTCCCCACCATTCATGGAGCACCATCAGTACACTCCAAAATAAGTTTATCCATCAGTAGATTTTATTCTTTAGTGAACTCAGTGAAAGACTTGAATAAATCCTCTCCTTTTGTCTCTTTCATAGGCAAAACAGCAAGACTTTCCTCACATAGTGTGTCACCGACAGCATACCTTGCAATTATGCTGAACTGGGATAATGGCGTACGTCTGTTGACTCATCCAAAGCAAGAGAAAAGAATGGTGCTGCATTTATGTCCTTCACTTGTGTTGCCTCAATTTGGTACGATCATGAACAGTTCTTGCCGACAGAGGCAAATCATGTCTTTTATTCGTTTGATTATCATGTCTTTATCTGAAAAGTCGTCAAAAATTTTATTGGCAACATCAAGCATGAATGTTTTGGCATACTCCCCATCTGAGAATGGCTTTTCGTTTCTCACAATTGCTAAAGCACCAGCAAAGCTCACCGAATTCCAGTCACCTTGTTGGGTCCAAACACAGAGTTGCTGCTGACTAGCTTGCACTCTGCACAGTAACTCTTGACATGCTTTCTTCTGCTGTCCCTTGATGGATATTTCAATGCAAATGTAGTATGGCATGTGTCAAAGTGCCGCTTTGTATTTGACCGTTTCATTGATGCAGTTTTATCATTGCATATTAGACACACTGCAGAACCTGTTCTCTCCACAAAGGTGAATTCCTCTATCCATTTCTGCTGAAAAGTACGATACTTCTCATCTTTTTTTCTTTTAGCCATCTTTATCATCAAAAGGGTTTCTGCAATTAGCTAGCTGACTACTTGATTAAAAGAAGGAAAGTTTACTTCCTGACCTCACAACGACCCATGTATGTTATGCATTATTCAATAAAAATTTGGTGTTGTCCCAGAGGACAGCTGTGATTGGCTCTAGCCACCCGTAACCATGAACATGAGCAGTAGAAAATGAATGGATTGTAATACATAAGAATGTTTTATATTTTTAATGTTATTATTATTTTTATTAAAGATTTGTCTGCAAGTCAGATGCAGCCATCAAAAGAGCCACATCTGGCTCACGAGCCATAGGTTCCCAACCCCTGCCTTAGACAAATCCATGGGTTTCTTAACAGCTCCCCTGATCCCAGCTAACAGAAACTGGTAAACAATGTTCAAAACTTCCCTTCCTGCTGTGGTGCTAGGGTCCCACTTAGGCCGGGTAACTGGGAACACCTTCTCGAGGAGGTCTCGGTTATCCTCCTCAGACCCATTTATTCCTAACAAAGCAGCTTCTCTCGCCTCAGTTTTGATTCTTTCCCTTTCTTCGGCAGTGAACAAGGTAACTAGAAGTTGCTGACAATCGTCCCAAGTGGGGCGATGTGTGTACAATACAGATTCTGACAGTTCTGTTAAGGCCCAAGGCTTCTCCAAGAAAGGATTCTGAACGTTTCAATTATACAAGTCAAAAGAGAAAGTGACGCAGTCTCCAGAAGGTGAGAGCCCACCAGCAAGGAGCTTCTACTACAACGCTGACTGGAGCAAGATGGCGACGGAGTAGGCGGACGTACCAACTTCCAACTCCCAGAACCAAAGTGGATTACAACTCAATTTTAAGAACCATCACCTGGATAAACCAACTTTCAACAAAACTAAGTGGACTCTTCAACCAAGGAACACAGAAGAAGCCACATTGAGACTGGTAGGAATAGCGAAAACGCGAAGAGGGCTGCCCAGCTCCCCGGAGCAAACGGCAGCCCGGAGAGACCCCTGTGGCGGGAGGAGAGTTTGGCGGAGAGGGAGGGACCTGGGTCCCAGGAACCAAGCCCCAGCCTGCAGTCTCAGAGCCTAGAAAGGCGTTTGGACAGTTTTGAGCTGTGAAACAAGTGAGGGAGCTCCCAGGCCTACAGTGTGGAGTATTAGGTCCCTTCCTACTCTGCTGAGGGCTGCTTAAGGTTTTGGGGCGGCAGGACGCTGAAAGGCGGTTCTGTCGGCGTGGGCAGAGGCCAAGCCGGTGGGAGATCGGTCTAGCCCAGAGGGTCAGAGGGGACCGCAAAAGCGGTCCAGAAGCTGCGGGCCCGCCTTTAATCCCACTTACGGGGACAAAGCGGGAGGCCAGGAACGGGCAGGCCCTGCGCAAGCCGGCCCTGACTGCGGGGACCGGGCTAGGACCAGGGATGGGCAGGGGCTGTGGCTGAGCTGACGTTACCAGTCCCCCACTCCCCCACCCCAACCCCCCCGGGCCGGAGAAACCGCGGTTGGCCAGTATACGTGCGCGAGCGGGCTCCGAGCGCGGGAACGAGGTGGACCCTGAGACAAATGGAGGCTCGCAGCTGAGCCCACGCTGCTATCCGCGCCCGGCCGGAGAAACCCCGGATACCATTCATACGTGCACGAGCGGGCTCCGAACGCGGGGGCGGGTTAGAGTCCGGGAGGAGCGGAAGTACGCAGCTCGGCGGAAGCCAGCAAACACGCCCGCCCCAATAAACCTTGGTTTCCGACCCTGCGCAGTAGGGCCTTGGCCTCGAGGGCGGGGCTAAAGCTCCGGACGGGCAAAAGCTAACAGCTGAGAGCACGTCAAAAGCCCCTCCTAACCCGCGGAACTGTAGCGAGCAGGCTCTGACTGCTGGCTCTGGGCGGAAGTCTGGAAATAGGCTGGGTCCACAGCTGAGCAAAGGTGCTCACCTCTACCCTTGGTGCTAATCTTGTGGCTTCAGTCACAGCCCCTCCCACGGAGGAGAGGCAGAAATCATAGCAAAAGCCACAGTGGGCCGGCGCTGGCAACGCTCATACCCAACCACCCTAGGCACCGGCAGAGGAGGTGGGGGGCCTGCAGATAGACCACACCTAGAGAACACAAAGGCAACACCTACTGGACTCCAGTGGCCACAACTCGCTTATACACAGAAAAAATGGGCAGGCAGAGGAATGCAAACCAAATGAATCAAGAGAAATCCCCAGAGAAGGACCTGAATGAACCAGATATAACCAAATTACCAGAAGCAGAATTTAGAATAATGATAGTTAGGATGTTCAAAGAAATTAGAGCAACAATGGATAGTCATTATGAACACCTAAATAAAGAGATAACAAGTATAAAAAATGAAATTGAAATAATAAAAAAGAATCAGACAGAAATGACAAATACAGTATCAGAACTGAAGACCACAATGGAAGGAATTAAAAGCAGGATGGATGACACTGAGGATCGAATAAGCGAGTTAGAGGACACAATAAACAAAGGCACAGAAGCAGAGAAGAAAAAGGAAAAGAGACTTAAAAAATGTGAGGAAACTCTAAGGGAGCTTTGTGACAACATGAAGAGAAACAACATTCGCATCATAGGGGTGCCTGAAGAAGAGGAGAGAGGACAGGAAATGGAAACTTTGTTCAATCAAATCATAGCAGAAAACTTTCCTAAATTAAGGCTGGGAAACACTCCACACATTCAAGAAGCACACAGAACTCCATTAAGGAGAAACCCCAAAAAATCTACACCAAGACACATCATAGTTAAAATACCAAAACTAATGGATAAAGAAAAAATTTTAAAAGCTGCTAGAGAAAAAAAGACTATCACCTACAAAGGAGCCTCCATAAGGATGACATCAGACTTCTCAACAGAAACACTTGAGGCCAGAAGGGAATGGCAAGAAATAATCAAAGTAATGCAGAACAAGAACCTACAACCAAGACTACTTTATCCAGCAAGGCTAACATTTAAAATTGAAGGAGAAATAAAGAGCTTCCCAGAAAAAGAAAGCCTGAAGGAATTCATAAAAACCAAACCAATTCTGCAAGAGATACTAAGGGGCCTCTTGTGAACAGTTTAAAGGGAGGAATGAATAGAGCAAAAGAAGAATACAGCTTTAAAGAATAAAATGGCAATAAACAACTACATATCAATAATAACCTTAAATGTAAATGGATTAAATGATCCAATCAAAAGACATAGGGTAGCTGCATGGATAAAGAAACAGGACCCATACATATGCTGTCTACAAGAGACACACCTTAAAACAAAAGATGCTCATAGACTGAAGGTAAAAGGATGGAAAAAAATATTTCATGCAAATGCAAATGAAAAAAAAGCAGGAGTAGCAATACTTATATCAGACAAAATGGACTTTAAAACAGAGGCTGTAGTAAGAGATAAAGGAGGACACTACATAATGATAAAGGGAACAATTCAACAGGAAGATATAACTATTGTAAATATCTATGCACCAAATATAGGAGCCCCGACATACATAAAGCAGACTTTGATGGATATAAAGGGCGAGATAAACAGCAATACTATCATAGTAGGGGATTTCAATACCCCTCTAACAACACTGGATAGATCCTCAAGAAAGAAAATTAATAAAGAAACAGCAGACTTAAAGGATACACTAGATCAACTTGATTTAATAGATATCTTCAGAACTTTTCACCCTAAAGCAGTAGAATATACATTCTTCTCAAGCGCTCATGGTACGTTTTCTAGGATAGACCACATGTTAGGACACAAAAATGGTCTCAATAAATTTAAGAAGATTGAAATCATATCAAGCATTTTCTCTGATCACAATGCCATGAAACTAGAAATTAACCACAAAAGAAAAACTGAAAAATACTCAAACACTTGGAAACTAAATAGCATGTTATTAAATAATGAATGGATTAACAATGAGATCAAAGAAGAAATAAAAAAGTTTCTAGAAACAAATGATAATGAGCATACATCAACTCAAAATTTATGGGACACAGCAAAAGCAGTTCTGAGAGGGAAGTTTATTGCACTACAGGCATATCATAAGAAGCTAGAAAAAGCTCAAATAAGCAACCTGACCCTGCATCTAAAAGAACTAGAAAAACAACAACAAATAAAACCCAAGACAAGTAGAAGGAAGGAAATAATAAAGGTCAGAGCAGAAATAAATGACATAGAGGCTAAGGAAACAATACAGAGGATCAATGAAACAAGAAGCTGGTTCTTTGAAAAGGTAAACAAGATTGATGAACCTTTAACTAGACTCACCAAGAAAAAAAGAGAGAGGACTCAAATAAATAAAATTAGAAAGGACAGTGGAGAAATAACAACTGACACAACAGAAATACAAAGCATTGTAAGAAAATACTATGAAGAACTCTATGCCAAAAAATTAGACAATCTTGGTGAAATGGACAAATTTCTTGAATCATATAACCTTCCAAAAATCAATCTGGAAGAATCAGAACACCTAAACAGACCAATTACAGCAAATGAGATCGAAACAGTTATCAAAAAACTCCCAAAAAAGAAAAGTCCTGGGCCTGATGGCTTCACAAGTGAATTCTATCAAAAATTCAAAGAAGAACTAACTCCTATTCTCCTCAAGCTATTTCAAAAAATTCAAGAGGAAGGAAGACTTCCAAACTCCTTTTATGAGGCGAGCATAATTCTGATCCCAAAACCGGGCAAAGACAACACAAAGAAAGAAAATTATAGGCCTATATCCCTGATGAATTTAGACGCTAAAATTCTCAACAAAATATTAGCCAACCGGATCCAGCAATATATGAAAAAAATCATACACCACGATCAAGTGGGATTTATTCTGGAGAGGCAAGGCTGGTTCAATATTCGCAAATCAATCAATGTGATTCACCACATAAACAAAAGGAAGGACAAAAATCACATGATAATTTCAATAGATGCAGAAAAGGCATTTGATAAAATCCAGCACCCATTCATGCTCAAAACTCTCAGTAAAGTGGGAATACAGGGATCATTCTTTAACATGATAAAGGCCATCTACGATAAACCGACAGCAAACATCATACTAAATGGACAAAGATTAAAAGCAATCCCCTTAAGATCAGGAACCAGGCAGGGTTGCCCACTTTCACCACTCTTATTCAACATAGTTCTGGAAGTCCTAGCTACAGCAATCAGACAAGAAGAAGAAATAAAAGGCATACAAATTGGAAAAGAAGAAGTAAAACTGTCATTATTTGCAGATGATATGATATTGTATATTGAAAACCCTAAAGTCTCAGTCAAAAAACTACTGGACCTTATAAATGATTTCAGCAAGGTGGCAGGATATAAAATTAATACTCAGAAATCAGAGGCATTTCTATACACCAACAATGAAATATCAGCAAAAGAAATTAAGGAAACAATCCCCTTCACTATTGCAGCCAAAAAAATAAAGTACCTAGGAGTAAATTTAACCAAGGAGGTTAAGGACTTGTACTCGGAAAATTATAGAACATTGATAAAAGAAATCAAGGAAGATACAAACAAGTGGAAGCACATACCGTGCTCATGGCTAGGAAGAATAAACATCATTAAAATGTCTATATTACCCAAAGCAATTTATAAATTCAATGCAATACCAATTAAAATACCAATGACATACTTCAAAGATATAGAACACATATTCCAAAAATTTATATGGAACCAAAAAAGAACACGAATAGCCTCAGCAATCTTAAAAAGAAAAAATAAAGCAGGAGGTATCACTCTTCCTGATATCAAGGTATACTACAAGGCCATTATACTCAAGACAGCCTGGTACTGGCATAAGAACAGGCACATAGATCAATGGAACAGAACAGAGAACCCAGAAATAAACCCACACCTTTATGGACAACTGATATTTGACAAAGGAGGAAAGAACATACAATGGAGTAAAGACAGCCTCTTTAACAAATGGTGTTGGGAAAATTGGACATCTACCTGCAAAAAAATGAAACTAGACCATCAACTTACACCATTCACAAAAACAAACTCAAAATGGATAAAAGACTTAAATGTAAGCCGTGAAACCATAAGCATCTTAGAAGAAAACATAGGCAGCAAGCTCTCCGACATCTGTAGCAGCGGTATATTTGCCGATTTATCTTCATGGGCAACTGAAATAAAAGGCAAGATAAACAAATGGGACTATATCAAACTAAAAAGTTTTTGCACAGCTAAAGACAATAGGAACAGAATAAAAAGACAAACCACACAATGGGAGAACATATTCGGCAGCACATCTGATAAGGGGTTAATAACTAAAATTTATAAAGAACTTATAAAAAGCCACACCAGGAAGACAAACAACCCAATCAAAAAATGGGCAAAAGAAATGAATAGAAATTTCTCCAAAGAGGACATACAGATGGCCAATAGGCATATGAAAAAATGCTCAACATCACTAATCATTAGAGAAATGCAAATTAAAACCACAATGAGATATCACCTCACACCAGTCAGAATGGCACTTATCAGCAAAACAACACAGAATAAGTGCTGGCGAGGATGTGGAGAAAAGGGAACCCTTCTGCACTGCTGGTGGGAATGCAGACTGGTGCAGCCACTGTGGAAAACAGTTTGGAGATTCCTCAGAAAATTAAAAATCGAACTGCCTTTTGACCCAGCTATCCCACTTTTAGGAATATACCCTAAGAACACCATAGCACTGTTCGAAAAGAAGAAATGCGTCCCCATGTTCGTGGCAGCATTGTTCACAATAGCGAAGATCTGGAACCAGCCCAAGTGTCCGTCAGAAGACGAGTGGATTAAAAAGCTATGGTACATATATACTATGGAATACTACTCAGCCATAAGAAACGATGACATCGGAGCATTTATAACAAAATGGATGTACCTTGATAACATTATACGGAGTGAAATAAGTAAATCAGAAAAAAAGAAAAACTGAAAACAGCACGATTACATACATAGGTGGGACATGAAAGTGAGGGTATGAGACATGGACGAGAGAGTGGTGGTTATGGGATGGGGGGAGGGAGGGAAGAGTGGGATAGGGAGGAGGGGAGGGACGCAGGGAAAACCAGATTGAAGGTGACAGAGGACAATTTGACTTTTGGTGATGGGTATGCAACACAATTGAATGATAAGATAACCTGGAGATGTTTTCATTGTACATATGTACCCTGATTTATTGATGTCACCCCATTAGAATTAATAATAATAAAATATATATTAAAAAAAAAAAAAAAAAGAGAAAGTGACATAAACAAGAAAAGGCTCTTCCCTTTCCCTTCCCTCTGCTGGTAGGGCTTCTCTCAACCATAAGAGGGATTCTGTTTCCTTTCTCTTTTCTTGCCTCCCAGTCTGCCTTGACAGTGGCTCTGGGCTCCCTGAGTGGGTGGAGCCGATGGAGAACGAGGGTCTGGAGGAGGTCATTCAGATTCTTCCTAACAGTCTGTGAGACAGGAACTTTCTTGATTTTGGGGTTGTTGCTAGTAAAACATGATGACCATTCCTGATTGCACAACCTTTCTCTATGGAGGGGGATTTTCTACCAGGGCCCTCCACTGATCTATGTAGGGGAACTGGTCTGGGTGGCCCTGGGGCTTAGCTATTGTATTCTATACAGCTCAGACATATCTAGGATCTAATGAACCCTGTGTTGGCTACCCTACTCTAAGGGAGGGTTACTCTAATTTACAAAGAGTTTGAAGTCTCCCGTGCTTAATTTTACACTGTAATTATTAGAAAATCCAATTTTGAAATTTTTAAGCATACACTCAAGGGGAGTTTGGCTTTTATTTTGTCCTTTCCTCATTGTTACAAACAATATTACAAACAAAGCTCATTAGCACAAATGAGCTTCCCAAGATCACAAAAGGGATCAAGAACCGAGATTTGTGCCAACTCTCTAAAATATCCCCTGTTGGGTTAATCCCTGGAAAACCAAAGGACAGAGAGCTTTCAGACAAAGTTTGATGTACAAGGGAAGGGGGTGCCCCATGAGGAGCCACTCAAATGTCTGCCTGGCCGTGTCCCTCTGGGAACTTAGTCACCTCTTAGCATTGGTGGGTTGGTATAAAGCCTCAACTCAGATCAGAGAGTGTCTGATACCACCCTAAGCCATATGAGGATTGCACGGAACTGCAGGTTGGGCCCCACTCAGACTCCATGGTTATTCATCATGAAGCCACAAACTGGAAACTCAGGTGCAGGCACCAGAGCTCCTCATTCACACACCATTCACTCAGGGGTTTTCAGTGCAAAAACAATAAAGCAAGAGCAAAGAATGAGATCTTGGCAAAAACAGACAGCACAAACAGACGTGTCCCAGGAAGCCCAAGGTATGACTTAACTCAGTCCCCACTAATGTCTTCCTCAGAACACATTGACTCTCTGTGAACATCTTGACCCTGGATAGTCCATTGTGTGAGTGCGATTGCATCCAATCCTCAATCACAATAGGTGCAAGACGGCTAGCCATAAGCAAGTTACAAATTGAGAAAATTGCAAATTTGCTCTACTCACCTCCGGAGGCTTTCCTGATGATTGCAAATGGATGGATGGACATGCCAATTGTCTGCAGCTGACTGTCGGCCAGACTGAAAAAACCAGCCAGGCCCTGGAACGTCTCAAGTGGCACCTCTCCTCCTGGGTTTTCATTCCCAGCAGTCAGGCCGAGGAGGCCAGTTGCCCATCTGTGGCAGAAACCAAATCTGTCCAGAGGGCACAATCTTGCTGGGGCCTCCAAAATGTTATATCTGGAAAGTGAGGAAACAAACATTTGCCACACAATTAAGTAGCCAAATTAAGGAATCTTTAATTTAAACGCTGGTGATAGCTCAGGAACTATAGTTACCAAATTATTGACCCCAAACTAACTCAGGGGTCTGCTTTTAAAGGCAAAAAGAAGTGTTAGGAGGTGGTGAGCACCTAGCCAAAGCAGCTTTACAGAAACGAAACAGGCTTTCGGTTATTGTTGGAATAATCTAGGGAGAGAGTGCTCAGCAAAGTATTTTACAAAAAGCAAAAGAATGTGCTCAGTTATCTTAGCCTTTTACAGAGGTTGTTAAGGCAGCATCCTGAGGACTTTCCGGAATCTAAACATCAGGGAACATTTTTGGCCTTACAGAACTCTTTTCATTTACTCATCTGCAAATCTTGCAAAACTCATTCTATGGTCAGGGATATGGAGTTTCTACATTTCAGTTGTGCAACAGATCTCTAGTACTTTTTCATTTTACGTTTTTATAAGCTTTAATGAGCTACAAGTATAAAGCACATATCTGGTTATATAATTTTTTACATGTTTATGGAGTAATATAAAGAAAGGGCCCTAGCCAGATAGCTCTGTTGGTTGGAGTATCGTCCCAAAAAATCAAGGTTTGATTTCCAGTCAGGGCACATAAAAGAACCAACCAATCAATGATTGCATAAATAAGTAGAATAGCAAGTCGATGTCTTTCTCCCTGTCTCTATCTCCACAATAAAAAAAAAATACAAAAAATAATATAATGAAAATTATTTAAGTCAATATGGGTGAAGTTTCAAGAAAACATTTTTCATTTTGAAAACAAAAAAGAGGTTTGAGAAACACCCAATGATGTGGCAACTGTCTTTCAATTTAAGTGTTTGTTTAACCAGCCCTCCCCACTTTCCTCCCTGGATAGATAGGTCAGAGTTGACTGTGTTGGAGACATTATTCATTTTTTTGAAAAGCAGAGCCAGAGCAGAACACAACAGAACAGGTTTTCCAATCTGAATTCAAAATTTCCTTTTTAAATAACAGGTATAATATGAACACAATACTGCTTTTCAAATTACTTTTCAAAATACTTTCAAATCCATTATCCTATTTTTGAAGCCCCACTGTGAGTTGCGAAAGTTGGTTTCCTTTAAAGTCAAACATCATTGCCAAGATTGATATGTTCTACCTTTAATCATTCCCACCAGTGCTGCTTAGGAGGCTCACTCCTTGGTAAGATGTTAGAGGAAAGAAGGTTCTCCAGAGGCTGTGACTGTTTTGTGAGCCGGCTATGGCCTCTCCCAGGCCTCAGTAAGGAAACAAACTATACTGATCAGCTTCTCTGAAAAACTGGATGAAAGTTTTAAGATTAAAAGCTTATGTGTTGACCTCTCCTAAGGCTTCATTTTTAAAATGGAAGTTTTGGGGGGTTTTTGCTAGGATTTGCTATTTGACTTTTTGGAAATAAGAAAATATTCAATTTCACCATAAAAATCATTCATTATGATGTAGAAAGCAAGAAGAAAAAGACCAGAAAGGAAGGAACATTTACCGAGTATTTACTATGCACCAGGCACAATCCTGGCTCTCTCTATTTACACCTTGCCTTATCCTGACACCCTCCCTGGGAGTAAGTCTGTTCATCTTATGGCTGAGGCTTCGAAAGATGAAATAACGTGCCTAAGGTCACACAATTTGTAAGTAAGTGAACTTAGATTCAAACTCAGGTTTCTCTGATTACAAAGCTGCACCACATGCATGAGTGAGAAACATATTAAAACACATCACAGATTCAGCTTGGTCAGTGTTTTCTGCCACAGATTTTGTTTGCAAAAATTCGACAATGCCAATATTCATTCCTGGAGAGCATTTCTTTGTCCATTTCAGCAAATTATCATTTCCTGCTTTTTTGCTCAGTTATTTATATATTCAGCTGACTATCTCAACTTCAAACATTCTCCACACCCAACTTAGCAGAGTGCAGAAATCCATTTGCTCTCTCCCAGTGCATCCCAGCACCGGCCAGGTTGCTGCTTCCCCAGATATGGAGGTTGTAGTATAACAAGCACATCCTACCTTCTCACCTCCTGCAGTGTTGTCTGGCCCTTCTTGGGGTGTGGAGCTAGGCTGCTCTTTAGAGTGGGCTGATGTATGCCTTGTGGGCTGCGTTGTCATTTATTGGTTTAATACTCTACATGCTTTTTCATAATTTCCCATTTCTTACATTTGGTCTTCCTATCTCAGATCTTATTTACATAGTGATTTATATGTAGCCTGAATATGTTCATTTAAAAGGTGTATGTGGGAAGAAGGAGTGAGCAAGTCATCTGTTTATTAGGAAAAATCTCCAGTCATCTGTGCTTCTTTGAAGATCTGACCTTGAAACTGTATAAATGAGAGCTCAGTCCCATGTCATCATGAGGGTCAGGGAAAAGGGATCAGATGTTCCACTTGCTTAACATTCACTGTATGCTGCCTTAGGTTGGCAGCATAAGTAGTGTCTGTCTTATCTCCCATCTAGAGTCTATAGTTGGAGGACAATAGCATATATTGTTCCTCTTTGTACCAAGCATAGTCCATGACACATAGTAGGCATTTAGTAAGTCATTGGAGATTGGTTGCTGATCTGTGGCTGCTGCTTAACTCTCACTTTTTAACCTTTCTGAGAGTAGCTTTTAAATGATGGTTTAAAATGGTTGCATGATGGGATTAGAACTTTCATGCTCACACTGGGTTGTCAGGGACTTTTGCTTCATGGTCTTACATGCAAAGACCTAGTTTGAGTCTCAGATTTTAAAAACCTGAATGTGGAAAGGCCCTGCCTACCCACTTTGGAATGCCCCTGCTTTAAGGTGAACTCACAGCATGGTTTCCCGCCTGAACTTCGTGTTACTCTTTTTCCCAGTTGGTTTAGGGCAGGAAGCCCTTTCCACCTGTGACACCAGCATTTCAGTTCTTCTCTCTTATTAGGATCAAAGCTAAGGTGACGTGTGAAGGGACATCCAGGGCATCATCTGGGAGGTAGGGCTCCACGAGAGGGGCAGGAGGATGGTGCTGAGCATCTTCTTGGAGGCGAGAAGGACACAGGGGTTTTCTGAACATTAATGGCTGCCTGCCAGTTCTGAGTGGAGCCAGCTGGCCCCGGCTGCTCAAGCTCTCTTCAATTTGGTTGTGTGGCCACAACCTAGTCCAGAATCATCTGTGTTCTAGGAGCCCATTGTGAATGAGCATCTTGTTTTGAAAACCAATTTGAGTCCGGAGGGGAGGAAGTTTTCTTGCAGTCACAAAGCGAGAACAACAAAAATAGAACTATCCTACTTTATCATTACTTTTAACCTTGTGACAATAAAAAGTAAACTTTTCTTTTTTACTTAGGAAGATTATATAAACTCCCCACATTTTGTGTACATTTTGGACATGAGAACCTACCACCCTAAGACTCATGTGAGAGGGATTTAAAACTCAAGGAAATAGCAGCTCCCTGCAAATTTCTGAGTAACTGATTTTTGTAGATACAACAGATTGGAAGATCGAATCAGTTAATCCCCAAACTCAAGGAACTTTTGGCCCACATCCCAGATAACACGGGATGTTAAAATTGGTCAGGTCCCAGCCTCACCTAAACACGATTCTCCATCCCTTGGAAGAATGCAGCTTCTGATCACTGCCTGTGGGAGAGCCAGACCTCAACGTTCCGCCTAGATGAATGAGTGAACTAGAGGCTTTCTGTGGAGGACATCACCTGGAAGGTACAAAGGCCAGACAGGTACCTGTGGCCCAGCTGCTGCTCAGAGAGGAGGCTGGCAACCAAGCCCAGTGCCAGCTTTTCAAAAGCAGCCCGTCTGATAACACTGATTACATTTCCCTCGCTAGAGCCCTGGGTTGACTGAGCAACAGCCAACTTCTCCCGGTAACAAAGAGGAGGGGAAAGTAATCCAAACACAGGTTTTATTATAAAACCAGGGAGTGAGAGAAGTATGTTTATTCTGTAAGATAACACACCTGCTCGGGTGCCCGGGAGGCTTATTTCCATCAGTTGCCATGGCAAACTTGTTATACTTCAAGGCCATGTGGCTTTGTTTCCTTTTGAGATCTGGTCCTTGTCCTACCTTTTCTAACAACCCCAACACAATGGCATGGAAGCCTGCGACAGCATAATTGATTTCTCCTTCCCTCTATCAATGGCTCCCATTTGTTCAGTGCAGGACCGAGGCCGCCTCCTCCTTTGAACTCGAGCTAACCATGAAGGCATGCTTCAGAGAGCCGTCTCATTAACATTCCAGGCCCCCCTTCCCTGTCAGCGATAAACAAGCCCTGCATCAATGGCCTCCTTCCTTCCAGATTTACAAATGAGTGGCTCAGTTACACATTTTGCAGCCGATCCAGGTGCCCAGGCGGACAATGTGGGGCTAAGAAGCATGCGGGAGAAACTAAAAATAGAACAGCAGTTTTGGATGCATACCAGAGCAGCTACTTCATCTCAGCTTGCTTTGCACACTAAGCTTAATGGGATCCATCAGGCATGAGTTCTCTCTCTCTCTCTCCCCCACTTCTCTGTCTTCCCAGCTGCCATCAGTACCTTCCTGGTGAAGGGAGTAAAGTGAGGTCAGGCAAGGGACAAGCAACGTGTGTCCTGAAGGTTTTAATTTGCAAGTGCTGGGAGACCCAGGGACTGCAATTACTCCTTCCACAGGCGTGTTTCTAGAAAACAGCAGGCAGGCCCAGGATGCAGTCACCTTTGCCCAGGTACACTTTGGTCTCAGATTTTAAAGACTCATTGTTTAGCAAAGGCTCAAATATCACTTCCTAAACACTGGGGTAGGTGTAACCTAGACCCATATTCATATGATCCTTGAAAGCTAAATAGGAAACTAAACTACACTGTGTGCTCCTCCTCTTACAGCCTGCTTTGCTCGAGAATTTGGAAGCAAATGCACAGTCACAGACAGAGCGATTGTGGCACACGTGGGTCAGCTGGCAGCAGGTGAAAGCCTCCCGCTAAGTGTTCTATGATTCTATCTGAAAGCTTTTTCCAATAGAAAATGGGACAAATAAGTACGAAGTTGGGAATACGATATCCTGCCTGGGCACAAGGCCTCCTCGAATGCTAGCTGTATTGAGCGAGTGAGGCTCCTTTGTACTGTTGATGTGCCTCCTGATAAAAGGTACCCTTCTTGGAGCCTCCTGACTCAAAGGAGAGGTTGCATGACCCATCCATTTCTCATTTCTTCATCTGGAAGGTAGTGCAGATGTTCCAAACAGCTATGTATTATTCCAACAAGTGCCACTCTTGCAGCATTGGAAGTATAAGGTAATGATGAATAGAACATATTTCAAAATAAAAACCTTTTTCATTGTTTTTGTTTTGGAGACCAGCAAGATAAAACTAAAAAGAAATTGATCTACATTGGCAGGTTTTGTCTGTAAGCTTCACGAATGTGTCAAGGTCTTTTAAGTTGTACCTTGGTTTCATATCATACCAGTACAGAATAAATATGCCAAGCTACTCCGTGAAGAGTCACACTCCATATAATCACAGCAATAATGAATTCCCCAAAGGATTTCCCACAGAACGAGTTGCAACATGATCATTTAATTCTCCAGCCACCAGAAGTCAGAGGTACATCTTCCCTTAGACCTCCTGTATGTTCCTGAGGCTCAGTTTACCTCTGGGAGATACTGGGTCAGTTGTTGAACAAATCTGCCATCAAAAACCAGAAAACTGGCTTGACCTGTGGTGGCGCAGTGGATAAAGCTTCGACCTGGAATGCTGAGGTCGCCGGTTCAAAACCCTGCACTTGTCTGGTCAAGGCACATATGGGAGTTGATGTTTCCTGCTCCTCCCTACTTTCTCTCTCTCTCTCTCTTTCTCTCTCTCTCTCTCCTCTCTAAAATGAATAAATAAAATAAAATAAAAACCAGAAAGCTACCCATGCTCACCAAATAAATGTCTGCTGACTAGAAACCAGGATATCTAGGTTCTAGCCCACCTTAGACAAGTCACGGTTTCTAAGGGCCCCAATTTTCTCATGCAAAAAACCCACAAAACTGAACGGCAGGTTTGTGGAATTTCTAGGATCCTTTCCAGAATAAAAATTCTATGACAAATAAATGATATGAGAATTAAATTTATTTTAGTGCTATTTCTTTTTTCTTTCCTTTTCCTTGCTAGCTCATTCTTTATATCTTTTATTGAGTTCTTCATCTCCAGAATGTCTATTCAGGTTCTTTTTTAAGGTTTCAGTCTCTTTGGCAAGTACTCATATTGTTCACTGATTTTTATTTCTGAGTTTATCAAACTCACTGAGTTTTTTCAGAACTGCAATCTTGACTTCTGTCATTCAAATCACATAGTTCCATGTCTTTAAAAGTTTATATTCTGAAGAGTTTTCATATTTTTTTTAAGCTGCCTCATTACCTTGGTTACCAGTGGTATTCGATGGGTTCCTTCTCTGTCCATTATGTATGAGTGACACGTGTTTTTAGTTCTTGAACTGCTCTGGCTTTTCAGATCTCTGTGATTTTGGTGCCATTCTTCCTGCCTGGTTTTTGTTTATTTGGTTGGTGGGCTCATATAGAGCCATTTATCTTGAAAAATAGTGCATAGTCCTTCAGGATGAGTGGCATTTCTACCTTGTGATATTTTCCCACAATCTAACCTTCCTTGTCTTTTCAGTTTCCCCTAGGAGGTGGGTCTCACTGATTCTTCTTGGTTCATTAAGAAGAAACAGAAAGATCCAGTGTTTTGAGAGACTCTTTCTGGATCATTTCCCAATGATCATAGGATTTTGTAATCCATTTGGCAAAGGTGATGGTGACAAAAGGGTATTTGGCAAAGTGAATGAAGGGGTTGATGAAATGGCTCAGGTTGGGAAGAGTGCTTGGCAAGACATCATGAAACAAGGTCTGGAATGTTCAAAACAGATTTACTTAATAGGAAAGAAAAAGGCTTATCAACTACAATAATTTTTCTGAGCACTGAGCTGAGAAATAGCTAGTCTGATACTTTGGTTATTAGCCATGAACTGAGTTCTCTTTGAACAATATGGAAGTTAAACTAAACAGGCACATTTTGAAACCAGGAACTGAAATTAAAAATTACATGTTAAATTTTAAGTTAGTCACTAAATATTAGACCAGAATTTAACTTTGCATTTTGCACACCACACTTCTGAAATAATTTAGGTCTCACTAAAGCCTGAGGCGAAGGGATTATCTTTACAGAGTGAGCCGTACCTACCTCCACCTCCAAAATACTATCTATGTATAAATGTATGAGGACCAGGATCGTGTCTAAATTAATCACGTGTTATTCCTGTTATCGTTAAAACTCCTTTGATGTCTGTGGTCATCAGATTCCATAGAAACTTCGGGGGTCAAACTGTCATCAGTTGGCCAGGTGTTGTATGTGTGCGCATGTGCACACTTTTTTATTTTTTCTTCTAGTGCCACCAGCTGCACTGCTTTAAGGACTATTTGTGGAACACCAGGGGCCTTCCCTCCTCATTCACCTGGGATGGGAATAGTGGCTGAGGGCTCAGGAGAGGTCTCTCAAGGGAGGAAGGGCTAATAACATCACACTATTAAACCTTTGCAAACTAGAAACATTTCATAGTACTAATTGCTGATGTCGTTCTATTTGTAACTGTAGATGGAACACTTAATGATGCTATCCGCTTGGGCAAAAAAGATAATAAGAAGAGAAAAAGGAGACTTGAAGTTTGTGTTTAGGGTGTTTTCCATGCATTTCGAGTTAATCAAACTAGTCAGTTGGTTCTGCGGGGTTTCAAATGCTATGAAGGTAAAGGTACTTGTCAAGACTTACATATGAGTATTTAAGGTATACTAGCTTTTCTTTTCTTTTCTCTTTCTTTTTTTTCTTAAACAGACATTCATCTTACTCAGTAGACATCTAGGTTATAATATAAATAAAATCTAGTGTTCTAAGAAGTTTTATTGATATCAGTGGAAGCAACTGCCTATATTATTATAAATTAATATATATCTATCCTCTTTGCGATAAGTGAAACACATGTTACAAAAGAGTACACATTTTATTATTTGTACACAAATCATTCTGGCCTGAGGCCGCACAAGCATCTGGCTAACACATAAAAGTGGCCGAAAGCAATGAGAGGCTATTTGTGGTCGTTTACATGTATTGCAGCATCACTTACGGAAGAATCTACTTGCTAAGCAGTGAGAGGCCCAGAATGGACAAGTCAGACTGTTTGGAGCAACAGGCAGTGCATATATAAAAGGCAAGGAATGCAGAGCAGCCTCAGCCTCCATTTCAAAGACAGTCTGCGGTGGTCTCAGGAGGAAAAATACTCTGTAGAACAGGTTTTCTGGGGTTGGAGGGCCCCTCAGGGAGCAACTGAAAACAAACAGCTGTGAATGTTGCCAGCCAGCCTCAGGGAGAAGAGTCCCTGTCAGAACAGGGCGTGGCCCCAGTGGTCTGGGGAGGGAGAGTGTCACAAGGGTACCACCTGAAGGGTGGGCAGAGGCCCCCGGGGAGGAGCCACGTATTCTTCCTCTCTGAGCAGCCGCAGCAGGATGTTTTTTTTGTTCTTGGGCCAGCTGTAGACGTGAGTGTTCTGCAGCCAGGTGGGCACGTGCTCCTATCGGTGAGAGAATGACAGGAGCAAAGGCCATTAGAGAAAAACCTGGATTCCAGATCCCAGGCTTAGTTCCCAAACATCTACAGCTTTCCCCTCAGGGGCGTTTCTACCAAATGATCCTGGGAGTTGCGCTGTTTTGCTTTTGGAAGGGGTTAGCATGTGACATGCTCTTGGCTTCCGGTGTAAGCTGTATATCTCATTATAGAAACCACATGTGCACTGCATTTTCTGTCAGTCTCCCAGACTACCTGCCCTTTGCATTTCAATGTGCCTTTCACCACCCTCGCATAAAAGGGGTAAGACCGAGGTCATGCAGAGTGATGCAAATTCCCCTGTGACTTTGTAAGAAGCATGCCAAGGCTGTGGGGCTCAATCTAATTCATTATCCTCTCACTCCAGCCACAGGTCTGACCTGCAGTAGGGGGAGGGAGCCAGCAGACCTCAGTCATCAGGCAAAGGCAGAAACTGTGAGCTGGGGATCATAGGGGTGCAATTTTAGACTGTCCTCATGGAGTGGACATTCTGTTGGGGAAAGACAGATAATGAATAAGTAAAATGTATAATGTATTTGGTGGTGATATATGCCGTAGAGAAAGGGTTTCGGCAGTGTTGGTGCCAAAGCGGATTGTTTGCAGTTTGGAATAGGGTGCTTAGAAAAAGAGCAGGGGGGGCAAGCTTTGCAGGGTCAGGGTCTAGGCAGGCTGAAGAGCCAGAGCAAACGCACAATGGCGGGAGCGTGCCCAGCCTGTTCAAGGAGAAGAGCAAGAGAGGCGAGGGGGTCTGGAAGTAGAGGGGGCTGTGTCATAAAGCGCCTGGCAGGTTATTCTCTGAGTAGATGGCAGTCCTTTGGAGATTACAGAATGAGCTGAGAAGTGACACCTGCTATGTGTCAGGCATCATGCTGGGTATTGATAAGACCCAAATGAAAAAGACACAGTTACTGCCTTGAACAGTTAATAGTCTTATGAGGGAGTCAAAATATAAAGAAAAAGAAACTATATTCTAGGTGATGGCATATCCAGGGACCGGCAGTAGGAGCGGTCTGCCCCAAGGACAAGCAACTACGGGACTGACTGTCCGAAGAAGTTTCAAAAACCAACTAAAAGTTGGTTGGCTTTTTCTGTCATCATGCTCCAGTAATTCTAACCAGTTCTTCCCAGTGCCTTCATCCCAACCATGTATCACTGAATCAAGGTCAGCACAGGGGAAGAGAGATCCGGGAGGCTAGAGAGATTGGGTGACATAAGGAGAAGCGAGAGTTCACTAGACAGAGAAGTCAGGGAAGGGCACTGCCAGCAGAGGAAACAGAAAGCAAAGTCACAGAAACTTGGAAGAACAAGGCATGTGTGAGGCATGCTGAAACAGTCCAGTAAGATCAGAGCATAGAGTCACCTGCACGTGTGATAGGAGAGAAGGCTGAGCATGTGGGCACAGCCCTCTTCTAAGGGACCTCAGATGTCATGCTAAGAAAGATGGATGTGATCTTGTAGTCAGTGGGAAACCACTATAGAATTTCTAAGCTGGAGAGGATCAGATCTACGTGTTCCTCTTTGACTGCAGAGCAATGAGAGCCCGGGCAAGGGATAGAAAGGCACACTGCTGTGCAGACTGTGAGCTGCACAAGCCTAGGATCCCATTCACATGAACTGGAACCCTCCCTCATCCAGGGCAAAAGTCTAATGCCGTCCTGACACCTGGAAATCCTCCAGGGTGAAGCTGGGCCTGAGCTAAGGGTGCTGCGGTCTGACTCTAAAGACTGCTAAGCCACCGCCTTCCCTGGTGCATGGCCTCAGCTGGTTTTGGTCCCCATCTGTCAAACTTGCCAGCATGTCCTTCTGCTGCAAACACCCTCCCTCATATGAACCACAGCAAAATTCACTTTGGTAACTGTGCAGATTTAATTCCTGTATTCTACAGCTTTGAGAGCTGAACTGTGAGCCACAAAATACTTCTCTAGAACAGCCAGCAAAAAAATGTACACATCTTGACTTTTATGCACAAGAGATAAGAAGTATCAGATGAACAGTCTCTTTTTCGCTCATGAGTTAAAACACAAACTACTTCTTTGTGTGTAGTGGCTCTTTGAACAATTAGGACAGAGATGGTCTCTCAGATAACACTGGATTCATGTTGCTGAACTGAGTGGTACAACTTGTTGATTTTTCTGGTAACACCCTTATATCTAAGGATGATAAAGAGTGAGTTGACAAGGTTTCCCACTTAAAATTCCAGAGAGCAAACAAAGCATAAGCTTGAATTCTAACGTTTTCTATTTGTTTGTTTACCTTCTTAGCATTTGGAAAAAGCACGGGAATGAATCTGAAATTCATGCTTCCTTGTTTTATGAACTCAATCTGCATCTGGAACAGAACAAATTCAAGGTTTAATTTCAGGAACCAGAATGAGGAGATAATGATACCCACAACTATGCAGCCCACTGTCCCTTCACTCTGATTTCCTTATTTGAGTGCTACACACTTATAATTTGAAGCTCTCCCTGTCACACATCTATGCCATTTACTCATTCGCCAATCATTTATTGAAGGTCTATTCAAAGTCACGCTCCATGCTAGACTTTGGGTTTTAAGGTTTAAGATACCTTCTAGGGCCTGCTAAGCTGGTTCGCATCAGCTCACAGAAGCCAGATGTGTGCTTCTTCCCAAATCTGTGTTCAGTGACTTCCCATCGGTAGCTTGATATTGGCTATGGCGAGAGTATTTATACCATGGAAATGGACAAATGCTATGAATTGGGATTTTGGGGGTAGTGGGAGAACCAGTTTACCAGAATACCCCTGACACAAAGCCTGTCCTCACAAAGCCATCAAGTTAGCGAGCAGTCAGAAAGGTAAATTACCAACCACAGTGCAGTGTGAAAAGTATGAACAAATTGCTGTGGAAGCCCTAAATGTGGGCCATTCATTTATATCAGTGCTTTGAGGACAGTTAGAAGGGAGATGTGTCATCTGGATACGGGGATAAGAATTTGGTCAAGCAGGGAAAATGGGGGAGAAGGGAGGATGTTCTCAGTAGAGCATATGTCCGGAGGTGTGGAAGTATGTCAGTGGGTGCGGACAGCTAGTAACGCCTCGCAGCTAGAGCACAGAATGGGTGTGGGAGGGCTGGGAGGTCAGCGTGAAGAGCTCTGTCTTCCAAGCTGTAGGTTTCCCACACAAGTTCCAATCTGCTCTGATACTGCAGTGGCCCAGAAAGGTTTAGCTGCCAAGAACTCTATCAAAACCAGAATTTTCAAAATGAGAGGAGTCAGTCTTCCAAATTCTGTGACTAGCACCAAGTTTTCAGTCTTCTGATGACAAGGAGGTGAGGAATTATGCATTCCCAACTATTTCATCTTCCAATTGATTTTATTACAGAGGAGTCCTCACCGTGCATGGAATAAAAACAGAACCGAGGGAAACGTGATAGTGGAGATGACTCGTTACTGAATTCACCAAACAAACCCCTTGTGAACGTACACTCTTACATACTCATGATTATTTGCATACACGCACAATCACACAACACACACACAAACTGTCCACAAGATGTTTTCTCAGAACCACTTCCCTTTGAAAAATCAGATGACAACACTATAAGCATGTTTTAAAGTGGCTCGAGTACTAGGCAGCTAAAAGCCCCAACCACATCCACACAGACACGTGAAAGGAAGGGCACAGTTTACAAGTTAAAAGTGAAGGGCTGGATCTAGTTTCTGACCTCCAGGACACTGGATACTGTACACTTTTGTTTGTTCACTAGGCTGCTCCATCTGTAGAGAGGCCAACCAGCAGCCGTGCATGTTTACTTTCTCTTCTGTTTCCAGATCCTGGCTTTCTGTGAGGTTGTGGGATCTCTGATGCAGTTCCCCCTCAGTACCTCTTCACTCCCGCTGCCTTGGAGTTGGCTGCTGCCTGGAGGGGCTGGGAGGGCAGCCAGGTGGGCAGAAGGCACTGCTGTATCTGACTCTTCAGCCGCTTCAGTGATGAGGAAGTGCCCAAGATATCGTTGCTCCAAAAAACCAAGTTTGGAGACAATCTGGTTCATAGCCAGGCACCGTCAGAAAAGGTCTGGGCTGAACTGTGTATGACTAGTGCCTGGCATTGCCACACACCAGCAGAGCTTGACAGGTTTCCTCAGGAACGGGTAGGAACCTGGAGCCCTCCTCACACACCAGCTGTCGGCTCCCGGGCCTGGCGGATCCCAGAAATATAGGCAGAACATCGAGTGCTTTGGGGCCATGCAGACACACAACAGCAGACAGTACCCAGGGTGGCAGTACCCAGGGCCAGCCATGACCTTTTAGGGCACAAGTGATATTTTTCTGTGCCTTACCCACGGGCTGGGAGACTGGGAGACAATGGAATAACAAGGAAGCTCGTCTCCTGACTCTCTGGTCTTACTCTGCGACTTCACCACTTTGCTTTGGCTTTTACTTTGCTTTTGGTGGTTCAGAGCACGGAGAAGTGATTGGCACTTGATAGAAGAGGAGACAGAGACCCTGAAGACCCAGAAGGAGAACACCCACCCACCCTGCCTCTCTCCTGTGCTCCCAATCCACAGGACAGACCTAACTTAAGGCAGCTTCTCTTAATGTAAAGCTGCAAGCCTCATGACTGCCCTCCTGCCTCCTGCCTTGTGCTGCTTGCTCACTCCATCTGGACCACTTCTGCTTCCTGCCCTGTCCTCTGGCCCAGTCCGTGACCCTTCATGCCCATGCCAGGTGCCTGGCCCCTGTGGGGAATGTTAGGGCTGAAATGGAGCTGATAAGTTCCAGTCCAGTGATTTTCAAGCCTTAAATCTCAGAATGCTTGGCAAACAAGCCTGAGAAAGGCAGATGAGCTCTGGCTGAGGTGGGCTGGGAGGCTCAGTGCACCCACACTCCGAGCACATGCGAGCACCCATTAGGGACTCTGGGGGAGAGTTTGGAAGTCTCAAGTCTAATCTGGCATCCTAGTCAAGCATGACTCTCTCTCTACGGTATCTCTACACTCATGAAAAGCTGGAAGACTGCTGGCTCAGAGAACAGCCAGTTCTAAAGCTGGGTGGTATTTTCAGCCAGAATGTTCTATCAGATGCTGAGTAAGTCTACCTCCTTATAAATTTCTCCCTCTGGTTTTAGTTTGACCAGGCCTCATACTTCATGAGTTATGAACAACTGTTCCCCTATATAGATCATCCAATATGTGCAGTCCGCTTCAAAAACATTTCATTTAATCTCTACAAGAGCGTAAGTATTGGTGACCCATTTTACAAATAGAGACCTGAAGGCACAGAGGGGTTTAAGCACTTGGCCCATGGTACCACAGCCTGCACATGAGGAAGCTGAATTTGAACCAAGTCTATCTGACACAATAGCAGGAGCTCTTTCCACTAGGATGCCCTGCCTCTGTGAAAAGGCAGGGAACAGGCTATGATGCCGATACAGGAGCCTTGCTCCTCACAGCCCTGTCTGCCGCACCTCCTGGGACTTCACACTTGTTGGTAGACAGTCAAGCCAGCAGAGCTCTGCTTCCTAGAATCTTAGAACTTAGAGATCACAGATTCGTCTCCCCTTGTGGGGTCTCAGATGTGTGGTGAATTGCCCAAGGTCCCAAAGGTAGGTGGATCAGAACCCACATCCCCCGACTCCTCGCCTGTCATCATACCACCTTCACTTGGTCTCTAGTAAAGGACAGGCCTTCACAGAGGAAAGCCCATCTCTGGGGGCCGGTGAGGCGCTGTGGTTCCATCCCCACTCACCATCCGATGAATGTACTTAGTATGTAAGCCGTGCTCATCCTCATCCAGCTGCGACTCAGCGCCTTCCACATCCTGTTTGTATTTGGGGCTGATTGCTACGATTATCATCACTGTCTTCTGTTAATGAGAGGGAGAAAGCATGTTTATGAAAGTGTAAAGTGTGGTCCATTTGGTGAAGGCAGGCTGGAGCCTGGCCAGTAGGGCTGTAAGCGTTCTGACACAGTGGAGGATGGTGCTGGGCTCATTCTATGGGGGCAGTGCAAGGCACCGGCCCCCACGGGGGCAGACGCCTGTCTCCCATCTCCCCTTTTCCCTTGTCTCCCTCCCCAGGAGGGAGCAGATGGCTCCGAAAGGAGCTCTCCTAAGTGGATGCAGTTTAGCTACCATCTCCCACAACCATCACTAATAAACAGCTAATGAAAGCTCGAATCACTAAGTGATCCTACATCGAGGCAAAAGGGCTCTGCAGCACCAGTGACGAAACCCCCTCCCTCCCATAGCTGGAGCCAAGCTGCCAGTTACTGCACTCCTGACTGCCCTGCTGTGGCCTGATGCATCAGCAGTCAGGAGGGCCAGACCCTTCTGCACAAAGCCAACGTCAGGCTGCAGACAAAAGGAAAAGCCACAGAACCCCACCCTGCTGAGACTCTGTCCCCTACCGCTCTCACTCGGAAAGAAGCAGCCGGAGTGCCGACATGGACACGCTGGCAGCAATCAATTTCTATCTTGTTAAAGCACCAAGTGCCTGGGAAAGCTCTTCAGCCCCGTCCTGCAGATCACTTGGGGTGGCCTTAGATTAAATTGAATTCTGCTGCTCTCTCCTTACTCCCACCTTCCTTTTCTTCCTTTCCTGTTCTGGTCAAAAAAAATTGTTTGTCTGATTGTTATCAACCACCTGTGTCTGGTTTGACCGTTATTTCCTGCCTGTGCATGTCTAGGAGGGCTACCCCATCCTTCCTTTCCAAATTTGCACGGCTGCCAACAAGGGAGGCTTTGTTGGGACTTTCTCAGCTTTAGACTTGGTGGGTGTGCCAGTGCTTCTTTCATAAAATAACTTCACAAGCTTATTGTTCTTTCTCACCAGAAAATAAACTCGGACTTTTGGAATGCACTTACATCTCTAAGGTAGCGTTCCATCCACTTAATGATATCAATGCCTCGGATTCTATCCTCAAAAATGTCAATCTACAAGAAAAACATGGGAGAGGTGGCGCTTAATGAGAAGCTTTTTCTAGATGCAGAACAAGAGAAGACATGAGACTATATACATTTAACATGGAAAAATTCACTAATGCTTTTTGCAGGGAGGAGCATGTAAATCTAAAAAACAAAATGCAATTTTCTTAAAACGTTCCTTATTTCAACATTAGTAGGCACTGTACTATTTAATAGTCATAATTAGGATATACAAGTATGCATTAAAATATATCTTTGCCTCCTGTACAATAATTGTGTTTTAAAAAATTTGACAGACATGGACTACTGAGTTGAATGTAAGACAAGAATATACAAATCAATCATATATAGATGAGTTGGAAGGCAAACATGATTCTGGAACATTTTAATGGATGGATAGATGGTGTGCAAGTATTGAGATAAAACTGTGGTGCTTTACTTGCATCAGTCAGGTCATTATTATGGCATTATATCCGGCTTCAGTCTGTATGTTTAAAAAGGATTGTATGGAACTTGGAGCAAATCCAAGGAATAGTCACAAAAACAATTACTAAGATGCTGGGAGAAAGGTTTATGATGAAAATCAAGCAGTAGAACTCTTGGGCCTTGGAAAGACATATTATATAAAGTCTTTGAAGGTGTACTGGAAGGGGATAAAAGACAGTTATTTTCTGTTTTACAGAAGACCAAGTATGCAGTCTTTCTTGGGCTCAGATGTGTCCTGCAGCCAGAGCATTGTGAGCGTGTGCAAGGTGCTCTTGGTTGGAAGGGAGATTATATGTTGCAGTGCGTGATGCAAGGAGAATGTCCTCGAGGAGGCGTTAGTTGATTCAGCCATGCTGCTCCCAGATCAGTTGTTCTAAATGACACTCTGCTGTTTAGGACTGGTCCAGTCAAGTCCTACTCATTCAGCAAGACTTCTAAGCCACCTATGACCTAGTCTTACCTCTTTTCCTCACATGCCCTGCATACTATACTCCCCACACTGGTGTCCCTGCACTGCACCCTGAAAGCATAGGGCGGTGACACCCCCTGTTCTCTGAATCCTCCCCACACACTGACTTCCCCCTCCTCACCCCACCAAACTCTACCCCATTGTGACCAATAATGGTACTGGACAATTAACACACCATTTTAACATTCTTTCATTTACTAAGTGTCTCACTGATGTCTGCATTATCTCTTCAACCTTGTTCTAAGCTTCCCAGAATGAGATCGTACATGCTTCATGTACACCAAACTGGCAGATACATACAGCACATAGTACAGGTTCAGAATATGTTTCTTTACTGATGGGACATCAAAAATGGAATGGCATTCCTTTTGGTTTGGATGGCTATTTGCTGCTTTAAAATGTCTGAGATCTACAACATTGTGATGATAGTCAAAAGGGAAAGGGACTGGGGGCTAGGTAAAAGTGGACAAAGGTGGGGGAAATGGGGAAGGAGAGAGACTTTGCTTGGGGTGATGGGTGCACAAAGCAGCGTGCAGATGATGTTTTGTTGAGTTGTACACTTAAAACCTATATGGTTTTATGAACCATTGTCACCCCAATAACTTCAATAAATAAATAACAAAGTAAAATGTTTGGTGTCCAATGGCCGCATTGAGTAATCTTGAGAAAGCTTTGATATCTGTTACTGTGTCAGTAATCCATTTCTATTATACAAGACAGAGCACCATAATGTTGGGGCTGACAAGAGATAGTCAGCTTGGCTCTACTCTTGGTTCTACTACTGGCTTCTGTACTTCCCACCTGCATGACTTTGGAAACATTAATAAAATTCTCTAAGTCTTATTATCTTCATTTGTAATATGTGGTTAATAAACGAACTTCCAAGGGTGGTTGTGAGGATAAAAATGAGTTAACATGGAAAAGGCATATCACAATGCCAGGCATGATGTAAGTACTCAATCAATAAGTGGCTATTATTATATATTATCCCAGCATCTAAATTATTCCCTGCTGTGAGCTGGACATTTTGAGATGCACAATGTACTGGGTGTCTTCCATTTGTCGCTCCAGATCTCTGCCAAAGTCTACAGCTTTAGTCCAGCCAAATTTCCCACATAGCTACTGTTACGGGACAAATTGTGCCCCCCCCCCCCAAATCATGTTGAAGTCTCAACCCTCAGTTCCTGAGAATGTGAATGTGTTTGGAGATAGGGCTTTTAGAGGTTATTAATGTAAATAAAGTCATGGGGTGGTCTCTGATCCAATATGACTGGTGTCCTATAGGATGAGATTAGGACTCAGAGGAAAGACCAGGTGAAGACAGAAGATGGCCATCTGCAAGCCAAAGAAGAAGGCTCAGAATGAAATAAACCCTGCTAAAACCTTGATCTTGAACTTCTAGCCTCTATAACCATGAGGAAATAAATTTCTGTTGTTTAAGCCTCACAGTCTGTGGTACTTGATGGCAGCCCTAGCAAACCAACACAGCTATCCTTTCAAGTGGCAGTGACCACTGCTCCTTGCCTCTTTAGACCTAGGGGTGGTAGCAACTCCCTGCGTCCCAGGATATTGCATTATTCCCTGTGGATTCTCCAGAACTTGTTGAGAGCTTTGAAAATAGTCCTTTTAAAAAACTCTCCTTAGCCTGACCAGGCGGTGGCACAGTGGATAGAGCGTCGGACTGGGATGTGGAAGACCCAGGTTCGAGACCCCGAGCTCGCCAGCTTGAGCGTGGGCTCATCTGGTTTGAGCAAAAAAAAAAGCTCACCAGCTTGGACCCAAGGTTGCTGGCTTGAGCAAGGGGTTACTTGGTCTGCTGAATGCCCACGGCACATAGGAGAAAGCAATCAATGAACAACTAAGGTGTTGCAACGAAAAACTGATGATTGATGTTTCTCATCTCTCTCCCTTCCTGTCTGTCTGTCCCTATCTGTCTCTCTCTCTGACTCTCTTTTTGTCATAAATAAATAAATAAATATTATATATATATTAAAGAAAAAATCCAAATAAAAACTGCTGTTAAATAATGTTAAATGATCTTTAAAATAGACATTTATTTACTAAGTATTCCCTTTTTTATCTTTTAATGTTCGTATCCATAGATAGTTCCCTTAATTTTTTGCCACTCTCGAATTCACTGTCACCAGATACTCAGAGGATGCCTCTGGGAAGGAAAAGAAGTGATCTCAGTGTTTGAGGAAAACCAATCTTAAGGTTCCTGTGATATTTTATTTATCTTAAAGAAAAACTTACATGGCTTTAAGCTGTTGCTGTTGCAAGGCACTGCAGGGGGGCTTGAGCAGCACAGGCTTCCTGAGATATTTTGGAATAAGATCACAGTGAACTGCAAGGCGGGGTTGCCTACCTCCTCTAGAGCTAGACTAGACCAGCCGAGAACCTGCCCACGTAGTAAAAGCATTGCTGCTGCTCCCAGGTGGGGAATGGCAGCTGTGCAGGGAGAAGGACCCAGGCTGCAGAGCTTCTGCTTCAAACCCCGCAGCCCACTGCCCAACAAAGGACCTTGTCAAATAAGCGGGTGGCCTGGTGAAGCCTGCAGCCTCCCGCATCACCGGAAGCATGACCAAAGAGGGCATAACTGGTGAAAAAGGGTGAAGGTGCAGAGAGCAGCCGGAGGCTGGCATTCCCCTCAGGCCAGAGGTAACCTGCCTCCGGGATCCATCCACACTAACACCTCTGGCTGTTCGGAGGTCCTCAGAGTCATGCATGTCAAGAGTATGCAGGGAAAACATGCTGGAGACTTTGGATAGATTAAAATATGGAAATTACCTAAATTCATAAGCATTTAGTTCACAATCACATAAATCAAATAATATAGTTTAAAACATCAACAGCTACTTATCATTTGTCCTCTTTTGTCTTTCTTTTTCTGTACTCACTTTAATTGTTTAGTGTTCTCTTTGGAAAAAGTACTTACTGCAGTTTGGAAGCCATTTACCAGCAAAAAGTTCACGAATTTCACCACCTCCATGGCTGTGTCCATAGAATAAGTGATAAAGACTTTCCCTAAAAGAGATTTTTCACGTTTATTAAAAACTAGTCAAATAATAGTAATTATATTTTAAATAATACTTGCAAAGTGTATGCGATGTCTTTTGTTCTCCTAAAGCAGGGGTTGGGATCCTTTTTGGCTGAGAGAGCCATGAACGCCATATATTTTAAAATGTAATTCCATGAGAGCCATATAATGACCCATGTACGTTAGGCATTATCCAATAAAACTTTGGTATTGTCCCGGAGGACAGCTGTGATTGGCTCCAGCCACCCACAACCATGAACATGAGCGGTAGGAAATTAAAGGATTATAATACATAATAATGTTTTATATTTTTAACATTTTTTTTTATTAAATATTTGTCTGCGAGCCAGATGCAGCCATCAGAAGAGCCACATCTGGCTCGCGAGCCATAGGTTCCCGACCCCTGTCCTAGAGTAATAAAATGAAACCTCTGGATGGGGGTTGGTCTATGGGTTGATGCCTGCAGCAGAGTAGATTGCTGTCTTCAGGACATAGATCTGCAGGCCTCGAGGAGCAGACATCTGTCTAAGGGTGTGCTGACTGCTCAGGGTGCATGAGAGGCCCAGGGGAGAGTGCTGGCAGGCTGAGACAAGCTGAGAAGATCTTCTGAAAAACCACATGACTCATTAACAAAAAATCCATCCCCCAGAACTTGCGTGTCCTTAAGATCAGGCCACCGCCTGATTTCTTAGAGACACTTGGCACTGTGCCTAAGAAATACTCTCACAGCAGGCTAAGAAGCTGAGTCTTGCTATGGGGCCACCCTGCCGTGTCCTCCTTTGATCTCATGGGGCTCTCTGCTGCCTCTAACTCTTGTTTGACAAGAACAAGTGAGGGGAGGGGAAAGTGGTTCCCTGCCCCCTTCTACCTCCCCTTCCACTCAGTGCTGGGGGATGGCCAGGAAGTTGCAGTAGACTAAAGCACAATTCAGCAGTGTTAGTAAAACTGCCTCTGGGCGGTCCAGTGCCACTGACTCCTTTGCTCCTCCCTGGGTCAGCTTAGAGCAGAAGACGGTACTGTGCCTACACACTTGACCAAGTCAGCGTGAGAACCAGTGTTTTCTCAGGCTGAGGCCTTGGGGAAATTATCTGGCTAGCCCATTAATGTGATAGCTGAACAATCTCTGAGTGTTGGTTTTTAGTCTGGAATGAACCCTCTAAATCTCAGGAAGCCCCTGGGGCAGAGGGTAAAGAAGAAAGTGGAGTTGGAAAGAAAATATGAATCTGTATATATAATATTAATCTACGCTTAGGCTCTTGTGTTCTGAAACACCCTTCTCAAATGGAAGTGTGTACAGTGGTTGTACTGGCTCATTTGAGCAGCCAGGCATTTTGATGGCACTCAATTTTTTTTCTCAACACCTTATATTCAACCAATCTTATTTAAGAATTTTAGGACTCCCTTTATAGATTATGTTATGGTAAGATAAATATTATCTATAAACTGACATCAGAACTATATCCTGTGAAGCATTGGACCCATTCTCCAGAAATGCTCAAAATTAAAATATGTAAGATATTAAGAAAATTTAATTTTTTTTTGAATGAAAAACAACAATAGATAATTGTAATACAAATCTTTCAAGTTCTAAATGACTAAAGTGCACAGCTTCCCAATAAGAATTAGCAAATGTAAGGGGCTTACTTTTGAAGCTTGGTTCAAAGCAGTGCCCGGATTTGGACAGGACTTCTTAGAATTACCTGAGCTTCTCTAGCAAGCACAACAGAATATAACAATTTCACAAGTAGTAGCTGTTCTCTTACGATTTCTGGAACTTACTGTCCTGACTGACCTTAATATGAGAACATTCTGGTGATATTTCAACATTTTTGTTTCTGGCTGAAAAATGTGGAAAAAGAATCATCACCTGACACATAGTCGAATGTTTCTTTAAATAAAAGGCTTAGTTTGCACTTGGTTGTAAGGCACCATGGAGAATGTGAGACTGCTTTTTCCCAAAAAGATTGCTCACTCCTACAGGAAATGACCTTGTTCTTGATGGCTGCTGCTAATTTATGGTGAGACGCTAGGTCCCGGGCCAATACCACATGGATATCCAATCAATTTACCCAGGGACAAGTCCACTCAAGAGCATCATTTACAAGAGGGAAAAAGCACTGGGGTTATTTGATGTTGGAGTGTATGAGTAAGAAAATCTAGTGGTAAGCACTTTGTGAGTGTTGCTATTGGTGTCAAGTCACTAAAAATATTCATAAAAAATGTTGGTTACTTTTTTAGCAAAAAGCAAAAAAAAGTAAATTTTATTTTATTGTGTATATGAGAAATACCCAAGATTATGGATGAATAATCATGAAGTACTCTCAAAATATAAGACTGGACAAGAAGAAGGGGGGGGTGGAATGTTGGAAACAACTTACGCAATTCTTCTGGCAAATTGCTTATTTTCAGGGTTCCTCTAGCTGGAGCGTTACTCGGGGGTCTAGGGACAGCATCTGGGGATGGAACCTGGGGACCCTGTGGCCTCAACTCTGCAGGATACTCTGAGGACTCCTCTGGAGCTCCAGCTCTATTAGGTGGCTGGTTACACAGCTGGTCTCTGGAAAGGAATACGATTAAATAAATTTTTTATTCTCAACGAAAGCATACTTTGAAGAACAGGAAGGCTTTAAGAACTATGGGAAGATACTAGTGAGCTACTTCTGCTTCCCTTTCTTTTCTGAACTAGAGGGACAGAGGTTGCTCCATAGAGTTTTGCTCAATCAGCAATAGCATAGGTTCCCATATGGAAGGGTCTGTGCTAGGGGTCAAAGGAGGGAAGCAGAATTTGATTTCTCAATTCAAGGACTGTCTAATTGGGAAGATAAGTCCCATGCACAGGGCTGATTAGGTCACCAATAAAACATAATACAGTGGTTGACATAAGGTTGGCATTCAGATGAAAAGATCGGATTCCTAGCTCATGATAGGCAGCATTTAATCATGTACCAAAAAGAAAAGGCCATGTAGGTTTAAAAGTATTTATGTTATAATATATGGATGAAAACTTGATATTGAAAATCCTTCTAGAAAGTTTCTACCACATGGCTATATGGCATCTTTATTATTATTTTGGTTGCCAGTATTCACATGAACATTCTGCTGAGAAGAACCATCAGATACCCTCATGTGAGATTGAGAAGGCAGAAGGAAATGGAGCATACTTCTGCCACTCCTGTGGTTTCTGTCACTAAGTGTTGTCATGAGGTGACAAGTTCCTAGAGAAGCATCCCAGCATTCCATGACAAGCTTCACAGTGTCAAGATCAGGGCATGGGCCAGTGCAGATTCAGCATGCATGTAATGGATCCAATAGTTGCAATGCTAATGGCCACCTGATTCTGGATTGTATTTTAGCAGCGTGGCCAAGAATGGAGAGTTCCATAATGACTTTCTGATCCTCTGCCTCTTCTGCCTCCCTGACTGTAACACAGGAAGCAGCCTCTTTGGTGTCCCCTTCTGTGGTGTTGCTCTGGGATCATTGCCAGAGGCCCAACCTAAAGTTTGCTCCTCCAAACTCCAATAATTTTGTAAGTACCTAGTTCCCAAATTAAAGGCCTTCTGCTTAAAATAGCTCGAGTTGTTGTCTTTATTTATTTATTTATTTATTTATTTATTTATTTATTTATTTATTTATTTATTTTGAGAGAGAGGTAGGGAGGGAGAGGGAGAAAGATAGAGACATCGATTTGTTAGTCCACTTATTTATGTATTCATTGGTTGATTCTTGTATTTGCCCTGACTGGGGATCAAACCTGCAACCTTGGCCACTCAAACTTACTAAGTTACCCAGCCAAGGGGAATGTTTTTTCTTTTCTTTTCTTTTTTTTAAATTATTTTTATTTATTTATTCATTTTAGAGAAAAGGGAGAGAGAGAGAAAGAAAGAGAGAGAGAGAGAGAGAGAGAGAGAGAGAGAAGGGGGGAGGAGCAGGAAACTTCAACTCCCATATGTGCCTTGACCGGGCAAGCCCAGGGTTTTGAACCGGCAACCTCAGCATTCCAGGCCGACGCTTTATCCACTGCGCCACCACAGGTCAGGCTGGTTTTTTCTTTTTAAAATACTCTGATTCAAGGCTTAACCTGTGGTGGCGCAGTGGATAAAGCGTGGACCTGGGAACACTGAGGTCGCTGGTTCAAAACCTTGCACTGGTCTGGTCAAGGCACATATGGGAGTTGATGCTTCCAGCTCCTCCCCCCTTTCTCTCATTCTCTCTCTCTCTCTCTCTCTCTCTCTCTGTGTCTCCTCTCTAAAATGAATAAATAAAAAGAAACTTAAAATACTCTGATTCAAATATGGCACTATATTAGTATTTTAAAAATCTAGGCAATGGAAACATGGATATATCTATTTGTTTTGTGTTTAAGATTATTTTAAATTAAAAAATGCTTTGATGATAAAATATACATGTATATACAAATTTTTATAGATTATTGCTTATGTTTTTATATTTTTACTCAAAGAGTAATCAGAAATTCTGAGACTTATACAAAAGGATTTTAAATAAAATTACACAGAATCCAAACTATACTATATTTCTAAAATGTGAATATTTGAGGAAGTTATTTTTATTTTATATTTATATTAATATAGAGAAAGAATTCTTATAAAATATGCCTTCATCTAATGGGAATCCAGTTCATATTCTTCTGCATCAAATCCCTTTATACTCAGAGATGTTTGGTTGTTATAAAAGGCAATTGCTCATTTGATAAAGAAGCTGTAAAGACTTGATAATATTAAAAAACAGTTGGTTAGAGCACTATCCCGATGTGCAAAGGTTGCTGGTTTGATCCCTTCAATATAAAAATAATATCATGAAGATTAGCAAAAGAATAAACTTTCTGTATTAAGCTTCTCTTTCAAATTATCAGGAAAAGAAGCATTAGCTTCATTACCTGAACTTATGTATTTTTCATTACTCTAAAACAGCAATTTTCAACCTTTTTCATCTCCTGACACACATAAACTAATTACTAAAATTCTGCAGCACACACAAAAATATAGTTTTTGCAGTTTTGACAAAGAAAAAAAAAACCTTATAATTTTGATTTATTTATACCAGACAGCTATTGTTGTGTTGGCTGTTGTCATTTTTTAATTTGATAATCTAAAAGAAAAGAGGCCAGTGCCCCTGATTAAATGGTCAGGTACTGCATGTTTTAAAAATTCCTGTGGCATACCAGTTGAAAATTGCTGTCCTAAAATGATAAAATAAATTTAAGGAGACCATAGCAGGCTTAAATTGATGTCACAAATGCAATTATTCTGTGTTATATTTGCAATTCTTTTATAAACCTAAAATTATTTCAAAGTGTTTATTTTTAAAAAATTACTATTTTTCCCCTATTAAACACAAAATGTGTCTCATAAAGATGTTTACATTTTGTTTGTTTTCTTAGAATTTTAGGTATTTCTTCCGAAAGATTGCTTATTTGGTTGTAAAAATCACATTTCACTTAATTCTACTATTTAAACTCCATGCAATTTCTTTTATTATTAATTTTAATGGGGTGACACCAATAAATCAGTGTACATATGTACAATGAAAACATCTCCAGGTTATCTTATCATTCAATTATGTTGCATACTTGTCAGGTGGTAGGATATAAAATTAATACTCAGAAATCAGAGGCATTTCTATATACCAACAATGAACTGTCAGCAAAAGAAATTAAGGAAACAATCCCCTTCACTATTGCAGCCAAGAAAATAAAGTACCTAGGAGTAAATTTAACCAAGGAGGTTAAGGACTTATACTCGGAAAATTATAACACATTGATAAAAGAAATCAAGGAAGATACAAACAAGTGGAAGCATATACCATGCTCATGGTTAGGAAGAATAAACATCATTAAAATGTCTATATTACCCAAAGCAATTTATAAATTCAATGCAATACCAATTAAAATACCAATGACATACTTCAAAGATATAGAACACATATTCCAAAAATTTATATGGAACCAAAAAAGAACACAAATAGCCTCAGCAATCTTAAAAACAAAAAGCAGGAGGTATCACTCTTCCAGATATCAAGGTTTACTACAAGGCCATTATACTCAAGACAGCCTGGTACTGGCATAAGAACAGGCACATAGATCAATGGAACAGAACAGAGAACCCAGAAATAAACCCACATCTTTATGGACAACTGATATTTGACAAAGGAGGAAAGAACATACAATGGAGTAAAGACAGCCTCTTTAACAAATGGTGTTGGGAAAATTGGACATCTACCTGCAAAAATAAACTCCATGCAATTTTATTTTCTAAAATAAAGGATCTGTCTGGAAAGGAAGTCTGAAGGCTTGTGAGCTTTTGAGTGGAGGGAAAAGCAGGCATATATCTTTTCTGTCATTATAAATAGTGTGGGCTTTATTCCTTCAATCAACTTTTTAAGCTAATTACTAATTTCTGTATTTCTGGGGGAAAACTGCTCTAAGAGAAACATCATATCTCATTCTATTTTCAAGACAGAATATAGTTTTACTTTGGGAGCTTTATTAAGTTGTGCTGAGAAGAGCAAACGTTTCATCTATTCTCTAAGTTTGCCGTAAATTAGGAACTCCATTTACATGAGTTTTTCCTGTATATTTTAGACACATAAAGCAAGAGAAAAGCTAAATTTGAAGAAGAGTCAAAAGAGAACAGTGAGGAGAAAAATGACTGAAAGATTAGACAACTGAAGTCAAGAAAAATCAGAATTGTATTTCTGGAAGAAGTCTAGGAAAGACCTAATTAATGGCATCCAACAATGCATTAGTTACAAAAGAAATTCTAAGGTTATTTAAAATTTATTATGGAAACTAGTGAACTTAAAATTCCAAAGTAAGAAATGAGTTTAAACAGGTACACAAATAAGGGATATATAAAAAAGAACTTCCTAGAGGTGGAAGTCAGTCACAATAGCACTAAAAATTTATTTCACGGGTTAAAAGACTAGGTGATCTAAAGGTAAAAGAATCAAGTGTGACTTAGCATCTTAAGGGCTTTTCTTTCAGGAGAATTTTGACCAGTCATCAGTGGCTTTATACATTTGGTAAAAAGATTCTTGTCGAATAGAACTACCATATGACCCAGCAATCCCTCTACTGGGTATATACCCCCAAAACTCAAAAATATTGGTATATGAAGACACATGCACTACCATGTTCATTGCAGCATTATTCACAATTGCCAAGACATGGAAACAACCAAAGTGCCCTTTGATAGAGGATTGGATAAAGAAGATGTGGTACATATATACTATGGAATACTACTCAGCCATAAGAAACGATGACATAGTATCATTTATGACAACATGGATGGACCTTGATAACATTATACTGAGTGAAATAAGTAAATCAGAAAAAGCTAAAAACTATATAATTCCACACATAGATGGGATAAAAAATTGAGACTCATGGACATAGATAACAGTGCAGCGGTTACCAGAGGGAAAGGGATGTGGGGGAGGGGTGGAGTATGGGGGTTGGGTGTAGGGTATAGAAAGGGACAAATATAAGGTGAAGAAAGATGATTTGACTTTGGGTGATGGGTATACAGCATAATCGACTGTCTAAATGATATGGAGATGTCTACCCAAAATCTATGTACTCTTAAAGATCAATGTCACCCTGTTAAATTTAATTTTCTAAATTAAAAGAGAGAGAGATATCCTTCTCAACCAGCTTCCATTTCCTCCTGACCTGAAAAGTCTATGTAGGCATTCCACTTTGTGTCTTGGCCACTAATCTGGATGGTAAACCAACAGAGAGTTTGATACTCCTTGATTGCATCGGCATCATGCTTTTTCATGTTAAAACTGCAGGTTGACCCCATAATACTTACTGATACCTTGGGAGCCCTGGGGAGAAATAGTCTCTTTGTGCAGGCCTCTCTTCTTGGTCCCAGGGGCTGGGATAATTCAGAATGACCTTCTGCACAGGGTGCAGGCCTCTCACACTGGTTCCAGGTAAGGGTTGCCCAGGCAGAGCTGGTTGGATCACTTGCTGGTAGGCTGCTCGAAGGTAGTCATGGCCATCTGTAGGTGAAGACAGCCAAGAGAACAGGGAAGACTGACTCTAGACCAGTGGTTCTTAACCTGGGTTCTATCGAACCCTAGGGTTTCGATGAGTCGGTCTCAGGGGTTCAGAGAAGCCTCTGCCGCGGAGGCCAGAATAAAGTAATACCGTAATTTGTTGTGAGTTCATGCACTTTGTTGGTTTTGTTCTTTGAGCAAGGTGATGTTCATGTACGGCTCATTTTGTGCACTAGTAAAAAAACATATACCTATGTCTTGAATTTGGAAAAAAAATCGTATTTTATTTATCACTAAAGAAGGGATCAGTGAATGCGCATATGAAACTGGTGGGTTCGGTACCTCAAAAAAGGTTAAGAACCACTGCTCTAGACCCTTTGTGTGAAGTAAGAATTAAGCTCAGTGCAAATTTTTGTCTTGATACCAACTGAGGGTTCTAGATATCAGTTACTACCTCTGTGATGTTTGCCATGTTTCTGTACTATCATTTACTTGATAGTTTTCATTAAATTGAGTCACTGTGGGTTTTTTATTTTTAAGAATAAAAACATCTGTGAAATCATAAGTTTGGTATTTTAATTGGAAACTGCAAAGCTCCACAAGGCCCCTATTTTAATAAGTTACTTAGGATAATCCAACCATGAAGAACCTCTCCCATACCACCATTCCTATAATAATTCCCTAAATTTCTAGAACCCAAGGATGGGAGATATTGTCCCCATGATGGCTACAAAATCACTACTCTTTCTTTTCCTTTCCCCCAAGTGGACACACTTACATACACACACTCATGTGTACACACATATACCACTTTCTCTTACAAAGAAATAAATTAATGAAAACTTTGACACATACCTCTGGGAAATAGCCAACCAGTCGGCAATGCCAGCTAACTTTCTTGGTCCTGTTTTACTAAAGCCTACGTGTACATGAGGCCATGGCTGTTAGAAGGTGGCAGGGCTCAGAGCACGCCAGAGCTGGCAGTGACTTATGTGAATGTGTAACCCAGGATAAAGTTGGTCCCAAGCAAGGCCAGGAGCAGCAGGGTCTCAAGGGAGAAGGGCAGCCCACTTGCCTGGTGAGGGAAGACCACTGAAGGCCAGAGGAGGGATATAGGGGACACAGTCTGGTTGAGGAAGAAAGGCTCTGAGGGAACTGCCCAGGCCCAATGGGGCTCAAGAGTGGGAAATCTGAAAGGTGGAGATATGTCTTAGGGGTGGGTCCAGACTTAGAGGGAACTGGAGAGAGCCAAGTGGGTAACCCTGAAAAATGAACTGTGATCATCTCCTGTGAGCCAAGCATTGCCACCTCTGCTCATAGAAGTTGCAAGATCCAGGAGGCATAGCTAGTTAGGGCAAAAAGAAACCTTGTTTTTATATATATATATATATATATATATATATATATATATATATATAGATAGAGATAGAGATCTATAGATAGAGATCTATAGATAGATATATATTGGTCTTTTTTCCTTTTCTGATTATACAAGTAATAATCGCATTTTCTAACTTTAGGTAGAATACATGCAGAGATGTGAAGTGAAATAACACTTGCAAGCAAGAAAGTAATATACAAGGTAGGTTGGAACCAGAATGCAGAGGGTGAGAATGTGGCTTAGAATTGTATTCTCAGTATGGTCAGCAGTCAGGAGCCACTAAAGTTTCCAGGGGAACATTCAGGGGAATGATGTCCTCAAATAAAGAACATAAGGCAAATAATGTGTGTGTTCACTAGTATGGTTGCTTCCATGTCTCTACTGTCTGGATACAGGAAATTTGGTTGGGTAACCCTGGAAATGTGTACAAGCCAGTCACTCAAGCATGGTCAGATTCCCTGGATTCATTCTATTGTTGCTTTGACCTGTGACACTAGCCACGTCCTTCCTGTCATGCTTCTTCTGGCAAAAGTGACCATTCCCCTCCAAGCAAGATTTTTTTCCTGGCCTTGACTATAACTTCTGCCTTACTATTGCTTAGAACTTGTCATAACATCAAGGGTTTAAGAAAGCGGAAGAGGATAAAAGGATCTGCCTGTGTATATCCCAGCCCTCCGGCCAATAAAGGGGACCATGATTTGGAGGACACCTCTGATAGTGGGGAGACAGGACCACGGAGACGCCTGTGTTCTAGGACAAGATACACTATGCAGATTTGGCTTTTACAATCTTCCTGGGTCAAGTCAGAAATATTTCAAGGGGTCCAGAGGGCTGGTTGGAGTTTTAGGCCAACAGGGCAAGTCACTACAGTTGCTCCTTTGTCCCCAGCCAGAAAAGGGTAGGAAGTGCCACAGTCATCATGTCACCAGGGAGGGGCCAGCTCCACTTTTAGATAAGTCTTGCATGAGTGGACCATTTACCAAACCAGTTGTAGGTACAACCCTCCAGAGATCCCACTGCACTTAAAATCTACCCTGCACAATTGGATCCCTGGTCTTCTTGGCCTCTCCTCCTACAATGATCTCACACACTCGCCAAGGTCCAAGCACCCCGGCCATCTTTCTTCGTCTTGAACATCCCAAACTCATCTCCTCCTCTGTGACATTGAGTTGCCATCTTCTCTGCCCACAAGGTTTTTGACATATCTTTACAGATCAACTTCTTGTCATTCAGGGCTCAGCTCAGATATCACCCATTCAAAGAAGCTTAGATATCACCCCATCACACACCTACCCTATCCCATCCTGCTTCCCATTTTATTTTCTTCATAGCACTAATCATGTGTTTGTGTAAGTAAGCATGACTCTTACTTGTCAACTTCTTGTCTGCTTTCCCTTCTAGCATCTAAGTTCTGTAAAAGCACGGACTGTGTCTGTTTGCCATCATGTCTCCAAGCACCGTGCTGACACCAGGGGATCCTCAAAAGATGAATGAATGAAGGCTGACTAGTTACAAAGCCAACTACACACACACACACACGCCATTTAGGACTGCATAACCAGCTTGCTAAGTCTTGGGTCTTCTAGGTTACTCTTATCTGCTATCCATATTTTCTCAGTATCTCCCTCTGAAAGTAGGAAGAAGAAAGTCAAGGTAAAAGAGGAAAAGTTTTGCTAGTGGTGCTGAACTTTTTTAATGCTTGAAGCAATGTTTACTTCCCATATCCATTAGTAAGTGGCTAATAATGTTTTATTTGCTTTAAAAGGACTACAAACCTCTAATCATAGGATTTGTTTCTTTCCCAGAAAGCGGATGTTAGTGCTGTTAATCAAAAAGCCTTTGAATCAAGGTCATATGATTTCTAACAGATTATTTCCTGCACAACACGTTTTTGTCTCATAGCAACAAATCTTATCATTAAAATCACCAAGGCATGTGGGCTAAGTGTTTGATTAGCTGTAACTTTCATTTCTGAAATGGCCACCTGTGATAAAAATGTAAACTGACTTATATGAACAGATGAGTGATCCATCTCATCTATTTTTTAAAGTAGGATTCAGACAATATAGTCCTTTATGACATCCTTTCATTGTTTAAAACAAAGAAATATTGACTATCAGAGGGTATATCAAACAAACTTTCCCTTTTGTAAGTGGAATTTGGTTTCATCTGGAATTTGGCTGGTTGTGTAGAAAAGTTGCTTAAAAAACCTAGGCTTAGCAGATAGATGAATATTTTTCATTGCTCAACTTTTGATCATTTCACTTTAATATTTTGATAGAGGCTACTAGTTTCCTTGGGTGCTATAGATATAGTAATGGCCAACATTGAGTACTTGCTACATGCTAAGCACTGTTCTAAGCTCTTTATTCAGGATTATAGAGTTCAATTTTCTGTTTTCCTAAAGAATTTTAACTTAGAATCAAACTCACATTCCCTACCACAGGCCTTGCATCCATATCTTCTAACACAGCCAGTCAGTCTTTCCCTGCTTACCCCTAGCAGCTTGCTTTTGGTGCCTTAGCAAGCTCCAGCCAGCATCCTTGACTCTCTCATGCAGGTCACTCTCACCTTTAAGGTTCAATCAACTTAAAGGTGTATTTCTCTGGCCACCTTCTCTATTAATATCTTCTCTAAGACCCTTCGTAGCACCTCTACTTTTTTTGTTTGCTTATTTCTACTTATTTGTCTCCCCCTTAGACTGTGGAAGACAGGACCATGTGCTCTAGTTACCAATGTACACTCAGTGCCTAGCAGAGAACTTGGCAAATATTTGTTGAATAAATTAATAAATAAATGGACCAGTTCTGTTTCTAAATCCCATTGACCTCCCTCCATTCTGTCCGTCTCTTATAGGACAATTAGAGGTGGCCTTTTTTTTTTTTTTTTTTTAACAGGGACAGAGAGAGAGTCAGAGAGAGGGATAGTTAGGGACAGACAGACAGGAACAGAGAGAGGTGAGATGCACCAATCATTAGCTTTTTGTAGCCATTGTGATACCTTAGTTGTTGTTCATTGATTGCTTTCTCACATGTGCCTTGACCGCGGGCCTTCAGCAGACTGAGCCACCCCTTGCTGGAGCCAGCGACCTTGGATCCAAGCTGGCGAGCTTTTTGCTCACACCAGATGGGCCCATGCTCAAGCTGGCGAGCTCGGGGTCTCAAACCTGGGTCTTCCACATCCCAGTCCGAAGCTCTATCCACTGCACCACCGCCTGGTCAGGCTAGAGGTGGCCTTTTTAAGGCTTGAGATCACAAAGGCAACACTCATGATCAGGGATCATTCCTTTCTCCAGGAAGTAGGGAAAAGGTTTTGTTTTATTTATTCAGCAGATATTCATTGAATTTCTATGGCTAGACAATCAGTGAACACAAATAAAGAGAATACAGTCCCTTTAAGTAGCTCAAAATAAATGGAGAGAGAAAGAAAGAAAAACTCATGTCTGTGGGCGTCTGTTTTGAAACACAAACCCACACTCGTTAGTGTGTGAGGAGAGGCATGCAAGTTGGCAGCCATCCACATGGTAGACCAGGGGTCCCCAAACTAAGACCCGTGGGCTGCATGCGGCATCCTGAGGCCATTTATCTGGCCCCCACCGCACTTCCGGAAGGGGTACCTCTTTCATTGGTGGTCAGTGAGAGGAGCACAGGATGCATCTGCACCCATAGTTCCCATTGAAATACTGGTCAGTTTGTTGATTTAAATTTACTTGTTCTTTATTTTAAATATTGTATTTGTTCCTGTTTTGTTTTTTTTACTTTAAAATAAGATACGTGCAGTGTGCATAGGGATTTGTTCATAGTTTTTTTTATAGTCCGGCCCTCCAACGGTCTAAGGGACAGGGAACTGGCCCCCTGTGTAAAAAGTTTGGGGATCCCTGTGGTAGACTTAAGAATTACTGCCCCAAAATAGCTTACCCTCTGACTTGTCCCCAGTGTCTAACATTCCATCAAGAGAGTTTATTCCATGGGGGATGAGAATTGAAGGTGGTGGGTGGTGTGATAGAGCGATAATTTGTTAGCGTGGTAACTCCTAGATTCTGAGGCAGTGTTAATCACAAAACACAGTACAGACCTCACAGTCATAAATGGGTACCCAGAACAGTGTGTCATTTGTTGGTCTTATGACCCTCTTGGCTTGGGTACACACAGTCTTCATGTTACTGGATTTTTACCACTTGGATTTTGTAAACAAGATCCTAAAGAGGTTTTCCATTTATCAGACAAAACAGTCAACATTTTTCTTTCTAATTAAGAACGGTATTAAAACAATTTATAAGAGAGAAAGTGAAATCTGATTTCCAAGTTGTCAAAAAAGCATCACAATACAATGCAGTTCAGCTAGGAAACAAAATGGCCAACATACTGTCACCGAACCCTCCCAGTTATAAGCAGCGGTTCCTGAAAGGCAACTTCTTCCTGGAGCGTTTCCTCCGCCTAGCTTGTCTTTTCCTTACTTTTAATTGTGTGTGCATTACAGCACACAATAGTTACTTTTTTGGGTCCACATGAGCAACAATAGGCATGTGCCCACAGTTTTATTCAGTCTCCTTGGTACAGAGAGCAAGGATTTTATAGTAAAAATGAGGGCTCTTTAAATTCAAGACGTTCTTTTTCCCAATTTATTTGTATTACGGGTTTCATTTGATTGCACAGCCATGATCTCTATTCTGGTGACCTTCCCTGGAAGGCTACCTTGTCCAAGGAGTTGGGGGGAGGAGAAAACATAGTTATTTCTACTTCACCTTTTCACCTGCTTTGAAACAGTTTTGTTTTGTTTTTTACATAAAAGGGGAGACCAGTAACCATGTTTGCTTTAACTTGCAAAAGATAAGATATGCCATTTGCATGGTGATCATTATTTATTTATATTTTCATTAACAGATAAGGAAGTAATGCTCTTCTAAAGCCGAGTAGAACGACGTAGCCATGGTTTCCAACTGCACAAGCATCCCTTAGGTGAACAGCTCTTTTGAAGTGGTTTTGTTGGCAATTAAGTATAGTTATAGCCCCAACATGAAACTAAGCATTGAATACATGCTTTGAATACTTAAAAGCTATACCCAGCAGAAGGGATCTGGAAATAGAGCAGCACTCCACAGGGCAGTGCTGCAGGGTTTTAATTTAAATAATAAGAATAATGGAGAGCTGCTAGTTATTGAGGGCTTACTATAAGCCAGTTACTTTCCTAGTATCTTTAATACATTATCTCAATTAATCCTCACAGCAACCTTCGAGGAAACCTTTGCTATCGGGAACCTCATAAAACATTCTAGCCTTGTACTGCCCCTGAGAAAACTCCTAAGCACTGAGTCTCCTTGACACAAATGACCCAACCCCAACCCTACTCCCCGTGATTAGATGCTCCCGGGAGCTAGGGCCAAGGCAGATGTAGGGTGAATTAGGGTGAGCCTACCTATACACTCTCATTTTCCCTTACTCTTCTTTTTTCTAGCTTTTACTTATTTTTAAATTACAAAAATAATACCTGTGTGCTATGACAAATTTAACAAAAGCACATAAAGTTAGAAGGAAAATCTCCCCATCTCTTCTCAATTTTCTATCCCTCTCTCCCATGATCATTGTTAATGGTTGGGACCAGGTTTTTTAACTATATATTAAATAGTTATATATAATTTTTAACTGTATATTAAATGACATGTATGGGATCAACACTGCATGCTCTTCCACTTTTTTTTTTTTTTAAATATCAGAAATGTGTATTTTACTCTGTAATCTGGGCCTAACAGTCCACTGTATAGGTCAATCACAGCTTACTATCTGTCCCCTGATTGATAAGCATTTTAGTTTGATACTGTAATGCAACAATGCTTTAATAAACATCCCTAATTGTATATTTTTTACATGATTGTTCAAAGTTTCTACTGAACGGACTCCTACAAGTGAGACTGCTGGGCCAAAGGGGAAGCACATTTAGGTTTCGCTGCATAGTGAGACTGTCTTCCGGAAGATTGTACCAAGTCACTCTCCTGCAAGAGTAGATGGCAGTGCTCATTTCTGCAAAACCTCATTAACACTGGATGTTGTTCAAGGTTTTTCATTTTTGCACACCTAGTTAGGAAAAATGTATCGTTACAATTTTTGCATATGTAAACTTCTCTTAAATTTAGTAATGTTAAGCTTGGTTTCATACCTTGTTGGCTGTATGTTTCCTCTGACTTGTTCCCCTTTCCTGTCCAAGTTCTCTCCTCTCCACCTTTCATCACCTTTCTCTTCTCCACCTTCTCTTCACTTTCAGGATCCTAAGTGTCCCCTTCTCCCACCCCTTCAATAGAAGGAAATAATGCGGAAAGCAAAGGGAAGGGACCTGAGGAAAGAAATCAGGTCTTGAGGAATTGGAGGCTACAAGTGTTCCCAAGTCAGGAGTGTCTGCATTTAAAAGAATCTGCCTGGGTGGGAAATGCTCACTTCCAAAGACTAGATTGCTAGTAGTGCCATTTTAGTCTTCGACAGGAAAAAATACTTTTCAAATAAGATCTTCTTGAGACCTGCATATTCTAATGAGTCAATGCTTGCTTTGTCTGTCACAGGGAGGCTTTCTCCTTTCTCCTATTAGTAGATAAAAGCAACTGCTTGGGATTTAGCATTTCAAAGCCCTTGACTAAGTACTCAAGCATCTACACATTTATTTAAGGAATTAATCAGAAATGCAGCTAACAGCTTATATACACAATGTTTTGTCTTATCATTGTTTATGGGATAAAAAACTGGAAACTATTTAAAATCTTCAAGACTGGAGAAAAAAGTGATTGGTAGATCCATTTGGTGAAATACTATTTAGCATTTCAAAATGATGCTGGAAGGAGTATGCTATATGTCACTGGAAACTAGTTTAATTTTACATTAAATGTATAAGCAAAGGAAAAAGCAGAAGTAAGCATGTCAAAAACCTAATAAATTATATTTGGGGGATGGAAATATGGATTGAACTTTTAGGCATATTTCAATTTTGAGAGTAAACAAAAATTACTGTTATGATCAAAAAAATTACCGTTAAGTGCAGATAATAAATGTTTTAAAAAGTAGTTTATGGTATTATTATCACAAAGTATTGCCTCTCAACCTGTAAATCGTTGAAAAATAAATGCAAGCCTGACCCTGTCAGAGTTTGTTCCTCTCATGTAAAAAACTCCATCCACCACCTGCACTGGGCACTTCGAGCAGGCAGTGTGTCTGTGACTCCCGATCAGTCAACTTCACAACTGAAATGTAGAAACACTATATCCCTGACTATAGAATGAGTTTTGCAAGATTTGCAGATGAGTAAATGAAGAGTTGTATAAATCCATAATGTTAGTTCTGTAAAGGCTGTAAAAGTTCCCTGATGTCTAGATTTCGAAAAGCCCTCAGGATGCTGCCTTAACAACCTCTGAAAAAGGCCAAGATAACCGAGCTTTTTGTAAAATGCTTCACTGAGCACTCTTTCCCTAGATTGTTCTAACGATAACTGAAAGCCTGTTTCACTTCTTCAAAACTGCTTTGGCTAAGTGCTCACTCCACCCCTTGCTTCTTTTTGCCTTTAAAAGCAAGCCCCTGAGTCCATTCGGGGCCGCATGATTTGTTAACTATACTTCCCATGCAGTCACCAGCATTTAAATTAAAGACTTCTTAATTTGGCTACTTAATTGTGTGGTAAAGCATTTGTTTCCTTGCTGTCCAGATATAACATTTTGGAGGCCCCAGCAAGATGGTGCCCTCTGGAGAGATTTGGTTTCTGCCACACATGGGCAACTAGCCTCCTAGGCCTGACTGCCTGGAACAGAAACCCAGCAGAGGAGGCACCACCTGAGACATTCCAGGGCCCTGCTGGTTTTTTATTTCTGGCCAACAGTCAGTCAAGGAAAATCAGCATGTCCATCCAACCATTTGGAGTCATCTGAAAAGTCTTCAGAGGTGAGTAGAGCAAATTTGCAATTTGCTCAATTTGTAACTTGCTTGTGGCTAGCCGTCTTGCATCTATTGTGATCAAGGATTGGACGCGATCACACTCACACAATAGGCTCTCCAGGGCCAAGACGTTCGCAGAGAGTAAGTCCCAGGGAAGACATCAATGGGGACTGAGTTAAGTCCTGCCTTGGGATACCTTTGTGCTGTCTATCCATGCTGAGATCTTGTTCTTTGCTTTTGCTTTGTTATTCTGGCTCTACACTGAAAACCCCTGAGTGAATGGTGTGTGAATGAGGAGCTCTGGTGCCTACACCTGAGTTTCCAGTTTGTGGCTCCATGGTGAATAACCATGGAGTCTGAGTGGGACCCAACCTACAATTCCATGGCGATCCTCACATGGTTTAGGGTGGTATCAGACACTATCTGATTTGAGTCAGGGCTTTATACCGACCCCCCAACGCTAAGAGTTGCCTAAGTTCCCACGAGGGGCATGGCCAGGCGGGCACCTGAGTGGCTCCTCACGGGGCACCCCCTTCCCTTGTACGTCAAACTTTGGCTGAAAGCTCTCTGTGCTTTGGTTCTCCAGGGATTGACCCAATGAGGGACATTTTAGAGAGTTGGCACAAACCTTGGTTCTTGATCTCTCTCATGATCTTGGGAAGCTCATTTGTGCTAATATTGTTTTTAACAATAGGGGAAGGGCAAAGTAAAAACCAAACTCCCCTTGAGTGTATGTTTAAAATTTTCGAAATTGGATTTTCTAATAATTATAGTGTAAAGTTAAGCAGGGAGAGACTTCAAACTAAATTAGAGTAGCCCTCCCTTAGGGTAGGGTAGCCAACATGGGGCTCATTAGATCCTAGAGATGTCAGAGCTGTATAGAATACAATAGCTAAACCCCAGGGCCACCAAGACCAGTTCCCCTACATAGATCAGTGGAGGACCCTGGTAGAAAATCCCCCTCCTTGGCTAAAACGCTGTGCAATCAGGAACAGTCATCATGTTTTACTAGCAACAGACTCAAAATCAAGAAAGAAGGTCCCTGTCTCACAGACTGTTAGGAGGAATCTGAATGACCTCCTCCACACCCTCTTTCTCCATCGGCTCCACCCACTCAGGGGGCCCAGAGCCACTGTCAAGGCAGACCAAGAAGCAAGAAAAGAAAAGAAAGCAGAATCCCTCTTATGGTTGAGAGAAGCCCCACCAGCAGAGGGAAGGGAAAGGGAAGAAAAGCCTTTTCTTGTTCATATCGCTTTCTCCTCTTGTGACTTGTATACTTGGAAGGTTCGGAATCCTCCTTTCTCGGAGAAGCCTTGGGCCCTAACAGGACTGTCAGAATTTGTATTGTACACACATCGCCCCACTTGGGACGATTGTCAGCAACTTCTAGTTACCTTGTTCACTACCGAAGAAAGGGAAAGAATCAAAACTGAGGCGAGAGAAGCTGCTTTGTTAGGAATAAATGGGTCTGAGGAGGATAACCGAGACCTCCTCGAGAAGGTGTTCCCAGTTACCCGGCCTAAGTGGGACCCTAGCACCACAGCAGGACAGGAAGCTTTGAACATTGTTTACCAGTTTCTGTTAGCTGAGATCAGCAGAGCTGGTAAGAAACACATGGATTTGTCTAAGGGGTCAGAAGTTATTCAAGGTCCTCAGGAGAATCCTGCAGCTTTCTCAGAATGACTGCAGGAAGCCTACAGGGTCTATACACCTCCAGAAAATGCTAGGGCAATCAACTTAGCCTTTGTCACAGTCAGCTCCCAATATTAGAGGGAATCTACAAAAATTAGAAGGCTTCCCAGGGATATTAATTTCCCAACTATTAGAGATAGCTCAGAAAGTTTTCAATAATAGAGACACCTTAGGGAGGAAACAAACTAAGAAAATAACTAAGATAGTTGTAACTGTTCTAGAACACCAGAATAAAAAGAGAGGAAGCTAAAAAAGGGAATAACCCCCCATATTAAGAGACTTCTAGAAGCTGGTATTCTTGTTCCTTGTTAATCCCCACGGTATACCCCTTTTACTGCCTGTTCAGAACAGAGACTATTGTCCAGTCCAGGATTTATGGGAAGTAAATAAGTGGGTTAAGTAAATACACCCCACTGTGCTTAACTCCTACACTCTCTTGAACCTGATGGCGCCGGACTTGAAATTTTACACAGTCATAGATTTAAAGGATGCTTTCTTCAGTATTTCCCTAACCCCTGTAAGTCAGCCCATCTTTGCCTTCAAGTAAAGTGACCCAGAACCAGGCATCTTGGGACAACTAACCTGGACCAGATTACCACAGGGTTTCAAGAATTCACCAACCCTCTTTGAAGAGGCACTACAGCAGGATCTGCTCGCCTTCCACCAGAAACATTCAGAATGCACGCTGCTATAGTATGTAGATGACTTGCTTCTAGCTGCGGAAATGGAGATAAGCTGCCAGGCCACCACTGGGAGTTTTTTATAAACACTGCAGACTCGCCTGACCAGGTGGTGGCGCAGTGGATAGAGCATTGGACTAGGATGTGGAAGACCCAGGTTCGAGATCCTGAGCTCGCCAGCTTGAGTGCGGGCCCATCTGGCTTGGACAAAAGTTCATCAGCTTGGACCCAAGGTCGCTGGCTCCAGCAAGGGGTTGCTCGGTCTCTAGAAGGCACGCGGTCAAGGCACATGTGAGAAAGCAATCAATGAACAACTAAGGTGTTGCGACGGCAATGAAAAACTAATGATTGATGCTTCTCACCTCTCTCCGTTCCTGTCTGTCTGTCCCTATCTATCCCTCTCTCTGACTCTCTCTCTGTTCCTGTAAAAAAAAAACAACACTGCAGACTCTGGGGTACCAGGTGTCAGCTAAAAAGGCACAACTCTGCACTTCCAAAGTAACCTATCTAGGCATCCACATTGAGGCAGGAAAGTGTACTCCCTCCTCCATATAGAAGCTATCCTTCAAAACCCAACCCCTACCACCAAGAGACAGTTCTGAGAATTTCTCGGGGCAGTTGGATACTGCAGGTGGTAGATCCCTAGGTTTGCAGAGATAGCCAAGCCTTTGTACTCCTGCACAGCAGGAACCCAATAATTAATTTGGACTGGTAAGGAACAAGAGGCTTTCGAAAAAGGCCCTCACTAAGGCTCCTGCACTTAACCTGCCAGACATTACAAAGTCTTTTCAGCTCTTTGTTCATGAGAGTGAAGGAATCATGAAAGGGGTCTCAACCCAGATGCTAGGGCCATGGCACAGGCATATTGCTTACCTCTCCAAGTGGCTAGACCCAGTATGACGCTCTGCTCATCGATCAGCCTCACATCAAATTTGTTCAGACGTAGGCCATCAACTCAGCAAGCCTGCTGTCTGACAAGGATCCTAGCATCCCCTTGCATGACTGCTCTGAGGTACTAGACTGTTCAAACTGCAAGGCTGGACCTCATTAATGAACCCCTTGCTGGGGTAAAAGAACAGCTATTCACAGATGATAGCATTTTTTGTCTTGAACGGGGTTTGACATGAAGGAGCAGCTGTAGTGACTCTTGATAAGGCCCAAGCCTTGCCCTATGGGACCTCAGCTCAGTGGGCAGAATTTATTGCTCTCACCCAGGCGTTAAGGTGGGCCAAAGGAACGAATGTCAACATTTATATTGACAGTAGGTATGCTTTTGCTACTGCTCATCTTCATGTAGCAATCTCTAAGTAGAAAGGATTTCCAACATCTGCTGGTAAGGATATTAAAAACAAAGAAGAAATTTTAGCCTTACTAGAAGCCATTTGGTTACCAGAGACTGCAACCCTTATTCATTTCCCAGGGCACCAGACAGGAAACTCACTGGAGGCAAGAGGAAATTGGGCAGCTGATCAAGCAGCCAAAGAAGTAGACCTAAAACCAGTAGGGCCTTTAGAAATTTTAGTGACTTTACTGGAACCCTTGTTGCCAGAGGCTCCTTTTTATAACCAACTAGAAGGAAATTTTACTGACAAGAAAGGAATATCTAAAATTAAGGGAGGATAGTTATAACTGCCAGATAAGTTGTAAAAAAGGAAAAAAGAAAACAGGGAAAGAGGAGCTCTCCCAGGAGAACATTAGAAGATAAATTATACTAAAGTAAAGCCACCAGCGCAGGGATATAAGTACCTATTAGTTTTTATTGACACCTTTTCAGGATAGGTAGATTCTTTTCCTACTAGAAATGAGACTGCAGTAACAGTTGTTAAGAAATTGCGATATAAAATTATTCCCAGATTTAGCTTGCCCATTAATATTGGGTCTGATAACAGGCCTGCATTCATGTCCAAGATCTCACAGCTAGTAGAAAAGGCACTCAATATTAATTGGAAATTACATTGTGCTTACAGGTTTCAGAGTTCGGGACAGGTAGAAAGAATGAACCGAACTCTGAAAGAAGTCCTGACTAAATTCATATTATTATGGAAATGGGTGAAAACTGAGTTAATCTCCTTCCCTTTGTTATTTTGTAAACACAATGCACTCCTTACCAGGCAGAATTCACTCTGTATAAAATTGTTAGGCAGGGCAACTCCCTTTCTCCCTAAGCTCCATTGGAAAGCCCCACATGGATGGTGCAGATGGATTCCACCAACCCCTGTAAATTGACCCGGAAAAGGACAACATGATCTGCTCCAGCCACAAACTGGAAGCTGGCTGGTCTACTTACTAAAGAAGCCTGAGGAACCTTGCCGTAGGAATCCTTATAATTGAACTTTAGAAGGGGGATGGCGAGGGCCGGGGAAAAGCCAGAGCAAGTCGTTTTAAGGTTTGATGCATGTGCTGCTGTGGGTCACACAGAAAAAGGTGTAGGTCTCTTTGCTGGGAGAGAAGCTACAAGGTAAATGAAAAATATATGTATGCTCATAGCTACCCTTGTAGAGTAACCTGTAAATATTAGTCATGTGTTTGATAGGCTACTTAAGGAAAGACACCTCAAAAAAAAAGTATATTTTGAAGGAGAATTGTTTGTTGCTAGCTTGATCATCACTAAAAATTGAGGTTTTTAAAAAATTAAGAGCTCTGATTAATTAGAAAGGAATTGTATAGTTTTAATAGTGAAAGGTATAAAATATAGAGATATTTTAAAAAAGAGAGAGAAAAATTAAGTTGTTATAAAAGCTAGTTATTTCTAAAAAACTAAGAAAGTTAATAAAAATTAAGGGTTTATATAAGTTGCAGAAAGTTTGTGCAGGTTGTGGGCGGTTTGTACAAAAAAACAAAACAGCTTTAGAGAACAGAATAAGCCTCTATTATATATTCTAGTATATGTTATGCCTCCAGCTTATTTGTATAGAGGAAATAGTTTTACAAAATAGAGAAGGCTTAGACTTACTTTTCCTCCAACAAGGTAGCTTAAGTACAGCATTAGGAGAAACTGATTTCTATGCTAATAATTCTAGCATAATTAAAGAAAGTCTATCTGTGGTCAGGAAAAACTGAAAAATAAAAGAATTTGAACAGTCGGAAAACTGGTTTCAGAGAATATTTAAGTAGTCACCTGGCTAACAACCTTATTGTTTGCGGCGATTGGTCCTCTTACTTTAATATTGTCTTGTCTAACATTAGAACCATATTTGATCAATTTTATAACAAAGTTTGTTCAAGAAAGGGTAAACTCGATTAAATTAATGACAATCAGAGGGCAATATACAATTCTCCAAGACAATAGTGATGAAACTGAATCAAGGATTTGATTAAAAATTAAGTAAAACCAGTAGGAAATGAAAAGTAGAAACACCATATCCCTGGCCATGGAACAAGTTTTGCAAGATTTTGCAGATGAGTAAATGAAGAGTTGAGTGAAGCCATAATGTTAGTTCTGTAAAGGCCATAAATGTTCCCTGATGTCTCAATTCCTGAAAGCCCTCAGGATGCTGCCTTAACAACCTCTGTAAAAGGCCAAGATAACTGAGCACATTTTTTTGCTTTTTGTAAAATGCTTTGCTGAGCACTGTCTCCCTCGATCAGTGATGGGCAATCTTTTGAGCTTGATGTGTCAAAATTCGCCAAAAAACCGAGCATAACTCAGGTGTGTGTCACTTCGAGAAAAACGGCCTAACTGGAAGTCCCAGAACTAGACACTCTGTGCTGGAGTTCTGTTGTTTTCACCTACAGACCTCTGGCACAGAGTGTCTACACTACAGCAAATGTTTTATCCTTGGCTACTGCACCTGGCCATGCAGGAGCTGAGGATGAAACGTCTTTCTCAGCATGTGGCCCCATACTTCTCTGGTATGCAGCTGCGTGTCATTGAAAATGGCTACATGTGTCAGTGCTGACATGCGTGTCATAGGTTCGCCATCACGGCCCTAGATTGTTCCAACGATAACCAAAAGCCTGTTTTACTTCTGCGAAACTGCTTTGGCTAGGCATTCACCCTCTTCCCTCATTTCTTTTTGCCTTTAAAAGCAAACCCCTGAGTTCGTTCGGGGCTGCATGATTTAATAACTATACTTCCCTTATGGTTGCCAGCATTTAAATTAAAGACTCCTTAATTTGGCTACTTAATTTTGTGGCAGAACATTTGTTTCCTCACTGTACAGGTATAACAACAACATCTGACACCCAGGGTTTCAGTTTTAGGCCACAAAGGCTCTTTTTTTCTCAAGCCCTGCTGTTTTTGCATCTCTTGGACTTACTCTGAAACTCAGATTCATTTTTACCTGTTTCTTCTAAGTTAAATTTCTCTACTTCCTTTTTTAAAAAAAAATAATAATTACTATATTGCTCCATTCACTTTAGGAAGCTTTAATCTAAGTGTACATGTACAACACATAAATTGTCCTTGATTATAGCATTTATAATTATTTTTAGAATTTATTTTAAAGCTAGGTGTCAGACCTTTGGACAGACTCTAGTTATACCACTTAAGTTGCTTTTTCTGCAGTGTTGATTTGCTAAGAATAACATATCTCAGAGGCCTGTGTTTGACCTGTTAAGCTCTATCATTATTTTCCAGTGGCCTCCACGAAGATTTAATACCAAGGATATGATGAACATTTTATCTGAGTCTAAGATGTAACCATTTTCAGAGATGCTCAATGCACTGATATATATTATTCATTCATTCATTCATTCATTCATTCATTCATTCAGAAGTGATTTATTGAGAGTCTAGTATATGCTGGTCACTGTGCTAAATGCTGAGGAATTATAGATTGAAAATACATTTTTGCTGATGTGCAAAAGCTTGCATTCTGGAAAGAGAGGTGGACATATCGGTTACTAGGTGCCCCGACAGACAGAAAAAAGAAAACAGAGAACCTGAAGGGAGGACTGATCTAGGAAAGTTTCCAGAGGGAACACTTGAGCTAATGCTTAAAAGATGTATATAGTGATGGCAGTATAACTGTAAATATATTACAATTCATTGAATTGTACACTTAGAATGGGTAAAAGGTGGACTTAACAGTATATAAATAAGAACTCAATAAAGCTGTTAAATAAAAAGGAGAGGGCCTGACCAGGCAGTGGCGCAGTGGATAAAGTGTAGGACTGGGATGCGGAAGATCCAGGTTCGAGACCCTGAGGTCACCAGCTTGAGCATGGGGCCCATCTGGCTTGAGCAAAAGCTCGCCAGCTTGGACCCAAGGTCACTGGCTCCAGCAAGGGGTGGCTCGGTCTGCTGAAGGCCCGCGGTCAAGGCACATGTGAGAAAGCAATCAATGAACAACTAAGGTGTCACAACAGCAACAAAAAACTAATGACTGATGCATCTCACCTCTCTCTGTTCCTGTCTGTCTGTCCCTATCTATCCTTCTCTCTGACTCTCTCTCTGTCCCTGTAAAAAATAAAATAAAGAAAAAGGAGAGGCATAGAACCAGCTCAAAGTGGAAGAACATGGGGAGAGAACGAAGAGCACGGGCCAGTGCTTTGGGCACAAGAGAGATAGACGTGTCCAGGAGGCTGCAGTCTGGGGTGCAGCTAGAATACGGGATAGGGCTGGATGGGTGGCTCAAGTCTCCAAAGGGATTTAAGGAGCAGAATCACAGGAGCAATTTGATTTTCATGTAATGGCATGAATCCAGAGTCTCAGTGACATTTTTGCACCTTCTGATGTTTTGACTGAAGGCCCCTTTCTCTGACAAATCTAAGATAGGGAGGAAGCATGCAGAGAAGAAAGAACCCAGATGCCCAATATTTAAGACAACAAACAGGTTGTCTAGAAGTCCTTTGGGCTATCTCCCTGCCTTTTGGCAGCTTTCACTTAAACCAACCTAGACAGAGGAATCGTTTTTGTCCTTAAAGTTTTCCTAGGGAAGCAGGTTCCAAGTGGAACAGATTTGGGGCTAAGATAAGGCATTCTTCTAAAGCCCCTTGCAAATCCAACCAGACATAGAAAGCCCTTTGGGAAGCAAAATGCCCTCCCTTCCTGTATTCTGACCTGTCTGTGCTGATCTGCTGATATAAGGCACTGACATGGAGGCCTTGTTTACTTAGTTACCCAGCCCAGAATGTCCAAAAGAGGGTAAGCTCACTTACTTGGCACCTGCTGATTGGGACCTTCGGGATAACGGTAATGATCGTTCCACTGAGTGCGTGGGGAAGGATTGGGAGGCAGCATCTGTACACACGCTGGATACCTCTGAGGTTCAAACGAATGGTACTCCCTAGACCGGAGAGGTCTGGGGAGGTCCTGGGGGCAGCACATGGAAGTTAGGGGCAGGGGCCTTTCTAGCTGCCTGATGCCCAGGACATCCTGGGGCTGGGAATCATACCCCGTATCTATTGTAGGCAGATCTGGGGCCCCTCGGTTCTTGTGGTTCCTGGGGGGCTGGGGCCGTCGCACTGTCTCTTGGCTATTGCCCGAGGAGTCTGCTAAGGCATTAGGTAAACATTGGTCCGATTTCTCTGAGTCATGGCCAGTGTCAGGAGAAGCTGCTGAAAGCTGAGATCCCAGCCATTGATTACGTTTTTCCATAAATGAAAACTGATGCTCTGCGGGGAGTGCTCCAGCCACAGACTCAGGCTTAGGCTCGCTGGCTGCAGAGGAGCCGGAGGGCCAATCTTTCCCTGGGTCTGGGTGTCGTCTCCAGAAGCTGTCTTCACTCTCCTCCAGGACTCTAGTGCGAAGGCAGGTGATCTGCGGGCATACAGGCCGCTGGTGGTGTGACAGTTTCAGCTGTGGGAGAGCCTGAGAAAAGTCTCCTGGGGAACAATAAAGGGTTTGAGGCGCAGATGAGCTGTTGGGTGCCATGTTCCTTATATTTGGAGCAGGTGGTTCTGGTTCCTCTTCCAGGGAATATTCTGGGATTGGTTTCAGTAACTGACTTGGGTAAGGTTCTGATTCATCAACCTCCACAGGAATGCTTCGGTTCATTCTAGTTTCTAAAACGAAGGAAAACATGCCACAGTCTTAGAAGACAGATCATTTTTTGGAGTCCCTGCTTTATGACCTTAAGGGACCTCATTCAAGATATGGTTTAAATTAACAAGAGTGTGACACCAACGTGCTTGTAGAGGCCCAATCACATCAAGTTGTTTACTTATTCTCCAGGCAAAGGCACTCATGCTTATTAACATATTTTAATCAAAGAATGTGACTGGCCTCTCAAGTGGCAGGCAGCACAAGGGGAAGTAGACACAGATGCAAATCAAAGGCCAAGAGAGAACTTAGTCCTGATGTGGGCTGCTTCATCCATGCTTACCAATGTGTGAAACACGTGTGGAGGAAACACAAGACATTGCTACATTGTCTGAGGATGGGATGGAGGATGGGGGAGAGATGTGAGAGGGAGAGGTTTAACCTTTTAAACTTTAAAAATTTTGCTATGCGACTATTGCCTAATCAAAAAAGAAAGAAAGTCCGCGTTTAAAAGCACTGAAAAAAAAGGTCATTGTGACATTTTCCACTGAACAGCTAGCTATAGGTTGTTCAGGGGACTTAATTTCCTCTGGCACTATGCCAGCAATGAAGACAGCCAGGACCAGCTGCTTTGTGACATATTGGCTGAAGTAGCAAGGTTTGCTAAACTAGCCTTTAGCCCACAGACTAATTATCCCACAGCCGAGAAATAAAACATTTTTAAAATTTTAATTATTTTTATATTTTTTATTTAAGTAAGAGGAGGAGAGATAAAGTGACAGACTCCTGCATGTGCCCCAACCAGTATCTACCCAGTGACCCCTCTCTGGGGCCAGTGTTCTGCCCATCTGGGGTCATGGTCCCAAAAGAGCTATTTTTAGTGCCTGAGGTAGAGGTTCCATGGAGTCATATTCAGTGCCTGGGGCCAACACGCTCAAGTCAATCAATCGAATCAATCGGATTGAGCCATGGCTGTAGGAAGGGGAGAGAGAAAAGGGGGAGGGGGAGGGGAGGAGAAGTAGATGGTGCTTTTCCTGTGTGTCTTGACTGGGAATTGAACCCAGGACTTCCACATGCTGGGCCCATGCTCTACCACTGAGCAAACCGGCCAGGCCAGAAATAGAACTCTTAATGAACATAACAGAATGAGAAAGAAAATAAGCACCCCTTATTGGTTGAAAAGCCCAGGCCTAGCTCCAGGGGAAGGGAGATAGCACCAGAGTGACTAGGTGTCTGCAGAAGGAAGGTGTAGTGGGAGGGAAGGAGAGTGTGAACAAGGAAATATTTCGGAGGTTTGTTTGATGCAGGCCTTGAATAGAGCATACTTCAAATAGCATGCAGAGAAAGGAGCAGCACCAGTGGTGGTGGGTTTTTTAATTCATTATTTTGGATCTACTTAGAATTTCAACCACAAACATTTACTGAGGGCTTAACTGTGCCTAAAATCAAGATCAAGATGTACATCAACTATTGTTCTGAGACAAGTTTTGAAAAATATGGATTCACTGCCTCTGGAGTCTTGTATCCAACCCAATGGCAACATGACAGCATGCATTTTAAAATGCTCCCCCTTGGAACAGATGTGGAGCCAGCATTTTCCTATCAAATTTATCTTCACTGCCTATAGAACAGTGGTTCTTAACCTTTTTTGAGGTACCGAACCCACCAGTTTCATATGCGCATTCACCGAACCCTTCTTTAGTGATAAATAAAATATGATTTTTTTTCCAAATTCAAGACATAGGTATATGTTTTTTTACTGGTGCACAAAATGAGCCGTGCATGAACATCACCTTGCTCAAAGAACAAAACCAACAAAGTGCATGAACTCACAACAAATTACGGTATTACTTTATTCTGGCCTCCATGGCAGAGGCTTCTCCCAACCCCTGAGACTGACTCATAGAACCCCTAGGGTTCGATAGAACCCAGGTTAAGAACCACTGCTATAGAAAGATACCTCAATTTGCCTTTCCACTGTGTGCCAAATGAATGCTAACATTTTCTCACCCACACTTGGTAACAAATGTACCCATCTGGGGCAAACAACCTTTGTAGTGCTTTCTGGCACAGCAGAAACAGCTTCCATTCCCAGCTGGCCTCCCTGCATGCCTCAGTCTCCTCTTTCCTGCTGGCTCTTCTCCAGGCTGTGTGTGTCCCTCCCCCTTGGCCCAGCAGAAAAGAGACCTCATCACCTCAATTGATTAGGAACCTACCAAATCCACAAATACTTCAACTACTTATGATTTTTTAAATGCTCGCCATGCTTTTCCTTCCTTTCTTACAATATTCCTGCAGCTATGAAATTCGATATGCCATTCAACATGCTCTTTAGCTGGTGGGGGAACGGGTATTTTCTGGAGGGTTGGCTGAGTGTTGTGTAATCTGCTAGCATTGGTGGACGGACCCACAGCTGAACTGGAGGGCCAAGAGGGGCATCAAGTGAGCCACTAGCAAGAGGACTAAATTCCACCTACTATTTCTTGTCAGGCAATTGTGTTCATCACCCACACTTCAGGCATCACTGTTCACATTCTCCCTGGGGTTTCAGATGGGAATACCTTAAAAGTGTTTTCCTAAACAACAACAGAAGTTGCAAATTCTACTCTTCTCACTGAGGAACCTTCGGGGTTTGGAGGGAGTAGATAAAAAAAAAAAGGTGACAAGTGCCGTCTGGTCTATTGTGGTGCAGTGGATGGGGCCTTGACCTGGAGGTCCCTGTTTTAAAACCCTGGGCTTGCCTAGTCAAGGCACATATAAGAAGCAGCTACTGTAAATCAATGCTTCCCAATCCTTCCCTCCTTCCTCTCTGTCTCTCTTTCTCTCTGTTCTCTAAAATCAATAAATAAAATCTAAAAAACAAAAAAAGGTGACAAGTGCTCTCATCTCACATAATTGGAAATCTGAGGCCCATCTTAGTATGGTAATTCTACAGTTAAAACTGGTCTGAAAGGAACAAAGGACCCCTTCAGATGGTAGTAACCATACCTGGCATGGTAATGAGCAGCCTCTCAGGAAAGCGGACTGGGATGCGGAGGACCCAGGTTTGAGACCCCAAGGTCACCAGCTTGATCGCGGACTCATCTGGTTTGAGCAAGGCTCACCAGCTTGAGCCCAAGGTTGCTGGCTTGAGCAAGGGGTCACTTGGTCTGCTGTAGCTCCCTCATCAAGGCACATATGAGAAAGCAATCAATGAATAACTAAGGAGCCACAACAAAAAATTGATGGTTCTCATCTCTCTCCCTTCCTGTCTGTCTATCCCTATCTGTCCCTCTGTCTCTGTCATTCACACACACACACAGACACACACACAAACACCAATCAGTGTCTCACCACGTCTAACCATTTCCATTTTCCCGTTTTATTCCAGGGCTTCTCCATATGATGTCCACATGGCTGTAACCCTGGCATGGCCTGTGTCCTAGTTCCTAACAAGGATACTTGGATTAAAGCAGAAAAACTGTTTTCTAGCAGTGACCTAGAGGAGAAAACTTTGAGCCCTGAGGAGGACAGAAGACCCTCCAGTCAGGACCCTGTGAGCCCCACTACTGGCATTGTCCTGGATGCTCCGGAAAAGCTGAGACCTGTCAGGCCTGGAGGTCATGTTTGTGTCACTGTCACTGCTGCGAATCCTTGGGGGAAGGGAGAGGCTATAGGCCGAGGGAACCCAAGGGAGTTTCTGGCTCAGGATCTCATTCTGAGGCCCACGATTTAGGTGCTCAGGCCTGACACCCAGAGGTTCTAAGGTGGGACCAGCGCTCTGTGTATTTTCGTTTGAGTCCCACCAGTATGGAGGTTCTTTCATACTTTGCCAAGGGGAATGTAATTTGTGCCATTTGGCAGTAACCATTTGCAAAGCTTATGCCCCTTTTCTTTTCTTTTTTTATTTTAAGTGAGTGAGAGAGGAAGGGAAAGATATGAGAAATATCAACTCATAGGTGTGTCACTTTAGTTGTTCATTGATTGCTTCTTATATCTGCTGTGATGGGACTAGAGGGGGGTGGGGTGGGGGTTCAGCCAAGCCAGTGACCCCTTGCTCAAGTCAGAGACCTCTGGGCTCAAGCCGGCAACCCTGTGCTCAAGCTGGTGAGCCCGCACTCAAACTGACAACCTTGGAGTTTCAAACCTGGGTCCTCGGCATCCCAGGTTGATGCTCTATCTAGTGTGCCACTGCCTGGTCAGGCAAAGCTTATGCCTTTTGACCTAGTAATTTCACTTCTAAGAACTTCCACTACAGTAATTTGTATGAGTATCATGTGAAATGAAGAGGCGGTGAAGATAAGCAATGTAGCAATGTTTGTAATAGCAAAGACCAAAAATAAGCTGCATCTCCAAAAAGGTTTTGCTCTTTTAAATTTAAACTGTGGTTTAGTTGTACAATGAATACAATGTGTCTTTTTTAAAAGACTGAGGAAGTGCTGTGTGAACCGATGTGGAACTATTTCCAAGATTTATTGTGAAATTAAACAAGTAAAGAGCAGAATGACGCTCCCTTTGTACCGCCGGAGCTTGCATTTGCCAACACCCCTGAGCCAGAATCCAGAGCAGCGCCACCTAGAAAAGGAGAACTGATGGCTGGGAATGCATGCAACAGGGGGACTTGCTTTTCAGAGGATTTTATACCTTTTACATTTTGTAACAAGTGCTTATGTATCTACTTAAATGGTTAAAAAAACAAAAAGGAAAAGCTCCACTGACTCTGATGTTCACAAAGATTAAGAACCAACATGGCCTGACCAGTGGTGGCGCAGTGGATAAAACCTCAGCCCAGAATGCTGAGGTCGCCGCTCTGAGCATGAGCTTGCCAGCACAGGTTGAGCAGGAGAACTGTCCACACAATCCCAAAGCTTGTTAGCTTGGGCCCAAAGGCTGCTGGCAGGAAAAGCCCAAGGCTGCTGGCTTGAGCGAGGAGACACTGGCTGGGCCCTGCTCAAGGCACATAAAAAAACAATCAATGCACAACTAAAGTGGAAGCAACTACAAGTTAATGCTTCCCACCCTCTCTCTCCCTTCTTGTCTCTCTTGCTCACTCACACTCTCTCTCTCTCTCTCAAAAAAAAAACAAAAAAAAACAAAAACAATGTGAATGAGTCACTCCTGAGACTACCTAAGAGAGTGAACATGTCCCTTAAAAATAAAAGGCCATTCAGCGGAGACTGAGAGCATTTTCCTTGGAGGGAATAGGGTGGGCGCAATCTAGAAACACAGGCTAGTTCCAAGTATGCACAACGAGGCTGAAACATTTATATGTGTCTGTCTGACTCACTCCAATCTGACCCAAGAGGCACTATCTTTCTTGGAATCTCACTGCCCTTTGGCCTTTGAGCTGTGGTTCTAGCTCTTCAATTCTGACCCCACCTTTCTTCAAATCTGTCAGTTCTGCCTAACTCTCCCTCCTTGGCTGCCTTTCTGTCTCTGAGGATCGGAAACCTTCCTCCTAGCTCCTCTACCCTACCCAGGGGATCCTGGTTTCACAGATAAGATCTCACCCAGATGGTAGCAGATTTGACATCCCATGTGACAGTGTTCCCTGGTGTCCCATGTTCGTTCTACTCCCTCCCTCGCCCTTCCTCTCAGTCAAACACCCTGAGCTGCCTCCAATTCTCTCCTCATGTCTGCTCGCAGCACCCTTTCCTCCTTCAGCACACCCTGAGTTAAATTGTTAGTTTTGTGAAACACAGCCTAGCTATTCGTCTTGACAACACTACCTTTCTGATCTCACAGATCATCAAAAAGCTTCTTTCTTCCCATCATCCCCTCCTCCCTTTCTGCATGTCCATGAGACTGC